>OY856409.1:1970826524-1972178191 GCA_963693085.1 Alisma plantago-aquatica | reverse complement strand
TTTCAAAGCACATAATCATGAGCCTCATGTGATTAGAGACCATTTAAAAACTTAAATTTATTTTGATGACCTCATTTTGGTTCCTTCTTACATAAAAAAAAAAAATTCAAAAACCACACAGGACGTTTGGCGTAAATTTTATGCAAGATTGATTGCACCTACTATTGATAAAGATTCGCTCTCTCACACAACCAGATCAAAGATTCTGTACTCAAATGATTTCTGTAAAATGAGTTCCAGTCTACATTTAATAAGATATAATCTGATGACTAGGAGACAAAATCCAGCCAAGTTTAACGTGAATTGAGACCTGTTAAGGATGAGTATCAAAATTTTGATCCCATAGTTTCCCACATTCAAAATGAGAATCTTTTTTATATGTCCCCATATCTATACTATATAAGAAAGCCCATCGAGGGGGTTGAATGCAATTTTTTCCGTTCATTTCTAAAATTACAGACCAGTCCTTGTGTGTGTACACTACACTTTTTTTTTCGTTTTAAAATTATATATTGTATAAGGAGACTCATCTATACTATATAACAAAGCTTGCGGAGGGGGCTGAATGTAAATTTCTCCATTATTTTTTGTTACAAACCAGTTCCTGTGTGTGTACACTATACTGTCTTTTCTTTCTAAAATTATATATTGTATAAGGAGACTCATCTATACTATATAGGAAAGCTCGTGGAGGGGTTGAATGCAATTCTCTCTATTATTTTTTGAAATTACAAACTGGTCCCTGTACATTGCATGTGTTTATGCCTAGTTCTCTTTATAATCAAAGGCCTAAATATAAAGTGGTAGGTCCAGTCATTTGCACCAAGGTTTTGCTCTTCACATTCATCATCTTGAGATTTTTCTTCCTTTTCACCTACTGCACAATTACTTTCAAAATGACCATTGAAAACATTGACCTTGTTCATCATTTTGGGTGGTATCCACCTACTTTGTATCAATGGTCATCATTAAGGGAAGTTCATTTTACCATGTGCAAGCTCAACTTCTAATGTTAAAGTTGATTCCTCCTCTTGGTGTGGCTTCATTATGGATGTCCAATTTCTTTCAGAAAGAAAAACCTTTTTTTTTTGGCATTGTAATGTGATTGCTAGCCTCCACAAAATCTTTAATTTCCCATCATCGTCATCAGTTGGCATTCTTAAGCCTAGATGCAACTAAGGGTTTCCACAAACATGCCATCAAGAATATTATGCTATAAAGCACGATAGTCATAAAGCTCTGTGGTTTCCGATCATTAAAACAGAAATATCATTCCTTTGTTGACTTACATTAGTTAACTTTTTGAGTTTGGCCATCCTAAGAAAAATTCCTGATTCAACTATCACACAGGATGTTTGGGTAAATTTTATATAAGACATGCCTGCTGAGTGAAGTAAAACTCCTTTGTTGAAGAGGTTCCCTGTGTAATTTGAGAGAGGGAGGGACATAGAACAAACTATTTGGCAAAGTTAGCTAAACAATACACAAAAAAGAATAACCAAAAACCAGATTTCCCCCCTAGAGATAGGTGGGCCAATAATTTAGCCGGACAAGGCATTCTGGTGGGTTCAAAATTTTGGATACCCTTTGCTTTTCAGTTGGCAAATTATAATTTTAATGTGATTGTCATGCATGTATTATATCACATGGTAACCAGGAGTCAGTCATACAAAACCCATCTTCTAATATTGTTGCTCTTGAGTGGACTGTAAGGGTTAGGGTACACAATGTGTGTACCACGTATATTTATAAAGAGAACAATTACAGAGAGGTCCTTGTAGAATAGGAAAATAACAAGAGACTATAAAGAGCTTAAATAAAAACACTAGTTAACACTCCCCCTCAAGTTGGAGCATAGATATCAATCATGCCCAACTTGTCCACAAGACAGCAGAAATGTTTCTTGGCCAGCAGCTTTGTGAAGATATCAACAACTTGGTCTTCTGAGTGAGTAAAAGGAGTGTAGATATGTCCAGTCAGAATAGATTCTCTGATGAAGTGGAAGTCACTTCAATGTGCTTGGTTCGTTCATGAAAAATAGGATTATTTGCAATAAAAATAGCTGCTTTATTATCACAGTGCATAGGGATAGGAGCAGAAAATCCCACATCAACTTCTTTTAGAAGAGATTGCACACACAGAGGTTCACAAGCAGTATGAGCCATAGCACGGTACTCGGCCTCAACACTAGATCTGGCAACCACATTTTGCTTTTTGCTCGGCCTGGTAACCGGATTCCCACCAAAAAAGGTGCAATAACCAAAAGTAGATTTTCTGTCTATCTTACTACCGGCATAGTCAGAATTAGAATAGCCTTCAAGAGAGCAATGGCCATGTTTTCTATAAAACATGCCTTTACCAAGAGATTTCCTTAGATATCTCAGGATATGACATAGTGCTTCCCAATGACAATGTTTAGGCTTGTCAAGATACCTGCTAACAAGACCAACAACAGTAGAAATATCAGCTCTAGTAACAGTCAATTAGATCAGTTTGCCAACCAGTCTTCTATATCTTTTACTTTCAGAATACAGAGGAGATTTATCATCATCCCAATTCACATTAGGATCTAGAGGTGTATCATTAGGCCGAGCTCCAAGCATGCCAGTCTCCTGTAGAAGATCAAGAACATACTTGCATTGTGATAGAATAAGAGCATTAACAGTCCTAGAAACTTCAATCCCCAGAAAATATCTCAATTTGCCTAGATCTTTAGTGACAAAATGTTTGCATAAATAGGCTTTAGTAGCATTAATTTTAGAGAGATCACTGCCAAATAAAATAATATTGTCAACGTACACAATAAGAACTACAATACCAGTGGACGTCTTTTTAATAAAAACAGAATGATCAACATGAGATCTGAGAAATTCATAAGTAGACAGAGTCTTGCTCAGTTTGTCGAACCAGGCACGCGGACTGTTTGAGTCCATAAATAGACTTCTTGAGGCGGCAAACTTTGTGTGACTCCCCCTGAGCAACAAACCCAGGTGGTTGCTCCATATAGACCTCCTCTTGGAGATCACCATAAAGAAAGGCATTTTTGATGTCCAGCTGGATAAGAGGTCAATCTAGATTGATTGCCACAGAGAGCAAAACCCACACAGAATTTAGCCTGGCAACAGGAGAAAAAGTTTCAAAATAATCAAATCATAGGTCTGAGTGTACCCTTTTGCCATGAGGCGAGCCTTTAGGCGTTCAACTGTTCCATCAGGATGATACTTAACAGTGTAAACCCAACGACATCCAACAGGTTTGCAATCAGGAGGATCAACTAGATCCCAGGTAACTCTGTCAGTGAGAGCAGCATCTCCTCAGTCATGGCTTGTGTCTAGGCCTTACTATGTAATGCGTCATGCATATTTTTGGGTACAAAAATAACAGATATAGGGCCGCAACAAAATTACTAACATGAACACTCAGATGAGCAGTGGAGACATAGTTAACGATATTATGAGATGTACATGATCTAGTACCTTTCCTAAGTGCAATAGGTAAATCTAGATCAGAAGTTACCTCAGTAGGGGCAGGTGCTTCTGAAGGAGAAGATTGGTTGTCAGTGTGGGGGGTCTTGAGCAGGAGTAGGCTGCGGCGGCCGATTTCTGCGTTGATAAACAATGAGAGGAGCTGTAGTCTCATTCGGTTGCACAACAGAGGTAGAATCACCAATAACAGGCAGGGGAGATGTAATCAAATCGGAGCTCAACATAGTCCCTTTAGTAGAGTAGTACGGAGTATCCTAAAAAAAAACGACATCACTACTCGTGAACCACTTTTTATTAATCGGGCTATAGCAGTGGTATCCTTTCTGAGTTCTTGAGTATCCTAGAAAAATACATTTTTCAGCTCGAGGGGACAACTTGTCTTGAGTAGGACCGAGCAAACGAACAAAACAAGTTGACCCAAAAATTCTCGGAGGAACAGAAAACAGAGGAAGATCTGGTTGTAGTACTTATACAAGAATTTTATTCCCAATAACATAGGAAGGCATACGATTTATCAGAAAACAGACAGTAAGAACGACTTCTGGCCAAAAATATTTGGGAACATTAGAATGCAACATTATAGTTCTAGTAACTTCAAGTAAATGCCTATTTTTCCTCTCAGTCACACCATTCTGTTGGGGTGTATAAGCACAAGACGTCTGATGAATTGTCCCCATAGAACGACAGAATAACTCCACATTTTTTTGAACAAATCCCAATGCATTATCAGTACGTAGAATTTTAATAGGCATATAATACTGAGTTTTAATTTCGGTAAAGAAGAATTTAATAGTGGGCAGAACTTGAGATCTATCTTTCAACAGAAATAACCATGTAGCACGGGAGTAATCATCAATATTTATTGCCTGATAAACTTGGAATATGACAGGGACCCCATACATCAGCATGCACCAAATCAAAAATATTTTTGCTACCAATCCGAGTTTTTTTGGGAAATACAGATCTAGATTGTTTGCCTAATTGACATGCCTCACATTGAAAACTATGCGAGCCGACACCAAAAATAACATGTTTAAATTTCTCAGCTGACGGATGCCCAAGTCTGAAATGCCATTGTAATGCAGAAACAGAAGATGATAGAGCTGAAGCCAGAGCTGTAGTGCCAATTTGTAACGACCCCACCCCTCGGTAACCCTCAATTAAGGAAGACCAAGAGGCTGGTGCCGTTATCCCAAGACATGATCAGCTGGTTTTGCAAATAATAAAAAATAACTAATAAATTCTACTAAAGACTAAGCTTAAAACAGGATTAAAAATTTACTTTTCTCATACCTTTCAAAAATAGGAATTGAAACTTTACCCAGTGTAGAGTTCTATCTAACTTTATCCTCGTTTCTTTAATTAACTTTATTCTCCAAGTGTCACTTTACTGTGTTATCCTTTTTCAAGTATTCCTAAAACTCCGACAAAAAACGTCAGTCAGTATAAAGAATATACTAGTATGTAGTGGCAACTGGCAACCAAAACTTTACTTCTAATTGTGACAACATATTGCAATCAAATTAATGATTTAACAAATCAAACTTTGTTTTAAACATAACTAGTCAATCCCTACATATGCTTGCCTCTATGCTGTCCCTGCAGTGGACATGGATACTATCTCTCTCATATGGTAGATCTCAAATAGCCCATGATCCTACCTTACAGGTAGACCACGACCTAGGGCTGTGTAGTCTATGGTCCTACCCAAGGGTAGACCAACACATCGACTCATGATAACCGGATGATCCTACCCCAAGGGTAGACCATGTACTAGGTCATCCATCTCATCATCATCAAAGCTACAGAGGACTAGGATCTGAGCTAGTCATGCACATATATTTATGGTGATAGTCATAGTCACTTTACAGTTGCATGAAATAAAAGTCACCCAAGTAGTTATTTCTAAGAAACCGATAAAACCTCGGAAATCTCCGTGAAACTAGAATGATTAGTCATAAGCGTAACCACATACCTGTTCTTGAGCAAGAGAATCCAAAATCAACAAGATATCCAAGCAAGCACCTAATGCAAGCAACCCTTAATTCTTGAAACATTTAGATTACCTAATGTCACTGTCATATTCCAACAACTTCCTAATGGCATGAGGATACTTTCTAAGGCTTCCAGGTCTCCTTAGGATTCATTAGGGTTTCTTAGATTGCTTTATCCACCTTTACCCTTTTCAGGCTAACAACCCTAAAAATAAGTTTCTTATTAAAAAAAACCCTAATTATTCCAATTATCCTCATTAAGGGTTCTTTATTCTCAAATCAGGCTTAAGATCATTATATCTCTGTTGCATGTTTATATTTTCGGATTAAAACCATTAAAACCCATATTTTTCTAAAATTAGGGTTTCTAAGCCCATTAATGCATAATCATGTGTATAAAACCCTAAAACAAGCATAATATCATCTTTTTTAGATTTAACTCTTCCTTTTATTCACAACAGGTTAATACCACTCAAAGAAACATTAAATCCGATTTCCATCTCAAATTAGGGTTTTATCATAAATTGGTGCATTAAAAGTGGTAACTTTATGTACTTTTTAAATTACAAGCGATATCAGGCTTCAATTCTATTTTTATTGGATTCTACATATTTTTGTGATCAACTTTCATATATAACTTATCTTCATCCGATATTCCCATAATTAGTTACAATTTTTGCAAACTAATCCTTTATCAACCAATGGGAGCCTGTCACCTGGGCAGCACATCCCGGGTCCCGCCCAAGCTACCTCGGCTGGGCCGGCCAATCGGCCCTTGCCATCTCAGCAGGGCTCGCCCGCATGGAGACACGCTTCGGCTAACAAAAATGGGAGGAAAAGACGTTCGTACCCTTACCTGAACTGAAGGGGGAGTCGGGGCACTTTGGTACAAGCACATGGGGTCTTCTTCAACCTTCATTTTCCCCCTTCACGCGAGCATATGGTCAACTCGCCAGTTGACTGCGCTCGTTGCTGCACCTGCGCGTGGACTAAGGCCATTGACAGCTCCGCCTCGTCTTCCCAAACTCAACACACCTCTCAATTGTCTCGTGGCTCAGTTGAGTCGTCGGGAAGGCTCTGTTCTTCTCCGACGAGAAGCTGCTCTTGGTCGAAGGCGAAGATCACAGTTTTTTTCTCAATTGATCGTGCACATCAACTCGTCTCATCCACTCGAACTCAACAATGTGTTCTGGGGCTATGCACATGGCGTATGCCCCTCCATTTATAGGGTAGGGTCACCTGTGTTTCCCCCCCGATTTGGGGAACCCTTGCACAGACCACGACAGGCTTCCAATCCCACTATGTTTAGGATCCCTAGAACTTCCCGGAGTCAAATAACTCCTTTCCGAAACCTGCCATGCCCGGAGTTTCGAGAAATCTGGAGAGGAATATCTCTCAGATCCCGCAGTCCGACTCGGGGTAGGAGATGATGCCACAACCCTTGGATCTTGATCTAACGGCTGGCGTGCCGCGCGTATCTGATTTAAAAAATCGATTTAAATAAGGAAAATAACATGTCATGTATATATCCCTCTCACTTTAGGATTCCTTTAAAAATTTATATCTCCCAAACTAAAACTCCTTTTAATCTCAAATTTTGAGGGAAACTCATTAATGGCTTTATCTTCTTGCGTGCCAAGTTTGGAGTCATTATTCGAAAGTGAAAGTGACTTTTCTTCATAAGCAAGTTATCACTTATTAAGGCATATTTTATGCATATTTTCTCTCTCATATTCTTTTATTTTTCTTTATTTGGACTACTTTTACCATTGGAAAAACACGTGGTTTTGAAATAGCATTCATGATAATCAATCTTACATATTTTCCACATATATTTCTTATAATTTCCTCATTATCTCAAACTTCCTTCTTAATAATGCATTATTTGTTTTCCTCTTTTCTTTTAATCATGTTGGACCTATTAACACATTATGATCCACGAAATCACATGCACAAAGGAAATATTGCAAAGGAAATCCATTTATTTATCATAAAACATACAATCTACACACAAGTACATATCTTTGTACAAATTGCATTTACAACCCTACATACAAAGATCGAGGTTGTAACACAATTTGTTTCTACTCATCCAAGTAATAGAGTCCATAAGGTCCTTCATGCCCCCCACCAATCTTCATCCTCGTGCGAAGGTCCTAAAAAACAAAAGTACCCGGTGCATATGTCAGAATGCAGTTAAGATTGGCGACAATTTTACTGACAGATAATAGATTCAGTTGAAAATTTGACACATAAAGCAGAGCGCAGAAGGACTTGAGCAAAGATATCGCCAATCCCAGATACAACAGATTTAGAACCATCAAAAAGTATAACAGTAGATTTGGAACAAGGTTTGGACAATTTATAAAATAGAGAACGGTTGCCAGAGATATGAGAAGAGGCTCCAGAGTCAATCACCCATTTGGCATTACCAGCACTAGAAGGAACACTCAAGAAGGCAGAATCACAACCAGAGTAAGTGGCCGCGTGAGCTCTAGATTCAACAACATATGAAGAGGAAGCACTAGTCCTCTCAAGCAGAAGACGTTCCACCTCGGAGCGAATGAACTCAGTAGGGACGTAGTCGAGGGAGCAGTAGTAGTCGTCTGAGAAGCACCTTCAGACGCAACATTGGACCACGCAGGCGTGCCATGTTTCTTCCAACACTTGTCTTCAGTATGGTTGGTGCAGCCACAAAAGTCACAGTATCGCTGAGCAACGACACCTCCGGAAGCATCAGCAGATGAGCCACGACCAAGGAAACCGCGATCAGATGATCCCCGTCCCCGTCCAGAAGCAGTAGAACGATTGTCCGGAGGGCGACCACGACCCCTACCACAACTACGGCCAGACATAGCAGCAAGAGCAGTAGGGTTAGCAGTGTCAGAAGGTAAATCTGATGAGGAAGCCGACAGGCGTTGGAGACGCTGAAAGACACTCTCCAATGTAGGTAACAGATCACTGGCGAGGATCTGGTCAACCATCCCAACATATGAGTCAGGAAGGCCGCAGAGGTACTGGACCACTTGGAGTTCCTGTTGTTGTCGTTGCATCGTGGCCAAGTTAGTGGATAAGGGATGAAGATTCTCAAACTCAGCCCAGACACCCTTAAAGGTGGAAAAATAGTCAGCAATATCAGGTCTAGTAAAGTGTAGATGGGACAACTGTTTGTTCAGATAAAACACCTTCTTCGGATTTTTGCTACGAGAGTAGGTGCTGGCCAGTTGGTCCCACATCTCCTTGGCAGTTGGGAGACGAAGTAGAGTGACGCTGATGCGAGTTTTGCTGCTGTTCAGAATCCACGCCATCACAGTCGAGTCATCCTTGACCTAGTCTTCATAGATCTTTTTGTCCTTGGACTCGGCAGTAGTAGGCGGAGCAGGGGGCGGAGCCTTTGTCAGATGGGAATGCTTGTCTTGTGACTTCGCAAAGATCTCCATGGAGCAAACCTAATGTTGGTAGTTGCGTCCGTCTAGCTTCACAGTGGTCACCTGACGATGGAAGTCTTCATGGGAGGAAGCCATGAGGGAGCCGAGTTACAAGCAGCAGAGAACAACAATAGGGGTTAGAACCGCCTAGATCCTCCGGCTAGGCGGCAACTGGCAGAAAGAGCAACTGGAAGGACCAACTTACATGTAGACTACGCCGAGGTGTAGCAGAGAACCTGACGGCTCAAGAGCCGATGCGGACAGACAGAGAGAAAGGATCTCCGAAAACCTTCAAGCGAACAGTCAGAGATGAACAACAGACGGTCGAGCTGCACTAGCAGACCAGCGCCGCACACGGAGGATCACCCAGCGGCGCAACAGAGGCGCACGACCACCGGCGGCGGGCCTAGCAGCCTAGCGGTAGTGGCAGCCTGGGGCTGCACGTGGCGGCTGGCCGGGGCAGGCGGGCGGCGGGCACCCGGGGGGGGGGCACCGCTGGTGAGAGAGAGAGAGAGAGAGAAGGAAAGGGCGGTGGCTAGTGAACCTGCTCTGGTGCCATCTTGAGTGGACTGTAAGGGTTAGGGTACACAATGTGTGTACCCCGTATATTTATAAAGAGAACAATTACAGAGAGGTCCTTGTAGAATAGGAAAATAACAAGAGACTATAAAGATCATAAATAAAAACACTATTTAACAGTTGCATGTCATAACACAAAATTGAACTTTAGAAACCATCATCGCTTCTGATGATGCTTACTACGTTACCTGGACTCTCGCCAATGAGGGGCTATCCAAATCATTATTTTAAGTTTTACAGGCTTGTTATAGGACAGTAGAATTGTGTATCATACCAGGACATCGCCCTCAAGTTATTCCCCTAAACTGACCAATCTCTAACTGCTGCTTGTACAGACACAAGTTTATAGATCATGTGATGCTTATGTGTGATGCTTGAATGTGTACATCACAAGGATTATCACATGAGTGTTCATTTAAGGGCATTTTGTCTAATAATTGACATTACTTTACAATTACATGCTTGTGTTTTTTTTGACGTTATTAGCTTGTTATAGTTTTAGTGTAATTGCAATGCATCCTATTAACATGCTATATACATGGTAAACCTGGAGTCCCTCGTTCAATAAATCCATCTAATGTTATTGCTTAACTTAAGATCGAATTTTTCTAAATCATCATCTTTTTTTGTTTGTTGATGATGCTTCCTATGTTATGGGACTCTCTCAATGAAGGGCTATCCAAGTTGTTATTATATGTTTCCAAAGCTTGTTATAGGACAGTAGAATTTTGCGCATCATACCAGAGGTCTTTACACATGGAGACTATTATCTAATTGTTTCTTTCCCGTATAACACAAGTTTGTGCATCATGTGGTGCTTATGTATGATGCTTACATGTATACATAATGTTCTTTTAAGGGCATTTTGTACAATTATTGACATAGCTTTATATGCTTGTGATTCTCTTTAACGTTATTGTATTTGGTATTGTTGATGATAACCAATGCCATTGTAACAAGTTGTTTTTGCTATCATGAATTTCAGTTTGTAGGTGACAAGGTTGCATATGCACTTTCTCAAGGTCTGAAAGTGATCGCTTGTATCGGTGAGACCCTTGAGCAGCGGGAATCTGGTGCAACGTTGGAAGTAGTTTCTGCTCAAACAAAAGCTATTGCAGGTGAGACCTCTTCTAGTTTGAAGACAGTGATTCCATGAGCTTAATTACATGAACTTGTTTAACAATAGGAATGTTGACGTGCCTATTGATTTGGTAGCAATTAAGCATCCAGAGTTTATGTAATTTTTTGTAACTACTACGAAATACTAGCATACTTTTGCTTTTTAAATAGATTCAATTGTATTGCACAACTTGTTACATTGATCCACCAGTAAACATGCTTACATGTATAATTCATGATAAGACTAATTTTAAAATTATTTATTTATTCTGATGGCTATACTATTAATATATGCTTTGGAATATGGAGTTTTTTATATAGAAACTAGAGAGAGTTTCTTAGATAGAAACTAGAGAGAGTAAATACATTGCTACTTTAGCCAAATCTAAAAGTCTATAAGAAAGTGGAACCAAGTTGGAAGGGGGTGGATATTCCAAAATTTACAGTCTTCTTATTGGAGGTTCATTGTTCATATGGAAACTAAATAGGGTATCTACTATGGGATCACAACGGGGTGGTTGAAATGGAGTGCGATTGGAAGATTATGCAAAATTTTTCTCATCATAATGAACGAATGTTTTCTTAGAAACAATACATATAACCATGTTGTATAATGGAAAAATGTGGGGCTTTGATGACACGAGTAGTCCACAAGATAAGTTAGTATAAATGTAGTGCTGATATGAATGTAGGGGAAGATGAAAATAGGTTAATTGATTAGATGATATAAAAAGTAAAATGGGAATGATGAGTAGTGAGGATAAACTACTTTTTCTTTGATGGTTCATCGTTATAACACAAATGGATAGTTGCATCAGTTTGTAATAATGATGAACTAGACAAAATTAAAGGAGGAATAAGTAGACCTAAATTTAGTCGGGGAGAGCTCGTATGGGTTAACTACATTCGAATGAGAATGTGATCCGTGTAACCAGGCTCATTAGGGAGCTGAATGGAAAATGAGGATCATTAGGGAGCTGAATGGAAAATGAGGATCATTATAGCCATCTGTAACATGGTTGGATTATGAACTTGATTATTTTGCTCGTGATAATTTTTTGTTTGGTGATGTATGCAACACGAAGCTGTTGTTTTTGGTTCGCGGTTCATAATTTTTGTATGCTGCCTTCAATTTATTATGAAAAATAATTGTTGAGCTTAAAAGGAAAAGCTTTGGACCCTTCAGTTTTAATGAATGCTTTGTAGTCTTTGTGTGTGGAGTGTGGGCATAATGTGGTTTTTCTTTGCCTCTTCAAGTATAATGGCGATCCATGCTTATGATGCTCATTGCCAAGAAGGCATGTGTTTGTAAAAAATGACTTTTTGAGTGTGATTCTTGCTGAAGCAAAATGACAACCCATCATTAAGTTCACCATACTCTAAAAGTTAGCTATATGAAATGTCGATCAACAAGCCCAACCCAACTAGATGTACGTTACTACTATAAATGTATGAATATATCGATTCCATGGTTCTGGCACACTTCAATTAGACGCCTAAGTTTATATGAGACCTACTTATGTGAAACCTAATGATTAAACGTCTCAACAAATCTAAAATAACTAAATCAAAGAGAATATAATTTCATCAAAATTTAAGTCTGCCATCTAAAGAGGCTTATATAATCTACATATAGGTCTTTAAGGCAATAATTAGAAAGATAGACAATGAGACTAAACCCACATGCTTTACAAAACCAAACTGGAAAAATACCAATACAACATGAAAACTAATAAAACGTGATATTTGTTACTCAAATGACTATCCCAAAGGCTATGATTTTCCTACATCATTTCTCCTCTGCTTAAAAAGACTCAACTCTGACGAGTTGACACAAAAATATGGAATCAAAGGAAGTAGAGGAAGTCTCTGAAGCTTCTTGTCAGCGAGTCACGTAGCATCACACCAACAAACAAGTGCATCACATAGCATCACACCAACAAACAAGGTAACGATGCAAGAGATCAGGAAAGAACACCATGTTTGCCTGTAAAACAGCCTTACTGATGTTTAGAGGTTGTGGAGGAGGAACAAGCTCACAATGTTTGTCTGGAGGTTGTGGGGAGGCCTAAGAAGAAGTAGGTCAAGACAGTCCTCACTCCTCAGTATCAGACATGCTACGGATTTTCAAATCCCCACATATTTGGAGAAAGTACTCAGACACCCAATCCAAAGGGTTGAGTACACTATTGGCGGTGAACTGACGATAGCTAATGTACGAAGACAACTCTTTGAACAAAAATTTGAAATTAGATATCTTATCTTGAGTTGTAGACATATTTGCTTCTCACAAAAGCATGTTTCTGACTAATTACCACCAAGATTATGCTCAATAGCTGGGTTTTAAAAAGCGTTTGAAGCGGGCGCTAAAGCGAAGCGGACACTGGGCCGCTCCAAAACAGGCCTGAGCGGGTCCTGGAGCGTTTTCTTCTGAAGCGGGCCTAATTTGGCGCTTTAGCGGGTTGCTGACCGATTTTTTGGAGGCTGCTTTAGCGGCTGAAGCAGCCGCTTCACAGCAAAAAAAAAAACCGAACCGGGTTGCTTATAATTTTCTCGATCGCTCCTGCAATACCCCTGCGAGGCCACGACTCCTCGATTCCGTGCCTCCTTTCCCGTTTTCCGTGGTACTCTGCCGCTGCCATGGCATTGAATCCCGACGAGGAAAGGAGTGCCCAGTTGCCTCCAAGCCCCAATCGGCGTCCCCTCTTCTCTTATAAGAGCATGGCTAGCCCGCCCTATCTCCTCATCCCCTTCTTGCCGACTGTAAACCCCTTTATGATCTCCCGCTACAGCGTTGGCCGACGGCAGCCAATAGGTCATCGGCGCAAGGCTTCAAGGCGCCCAATTGAGGTGTCGACAAGGAAGGATCCTAGGCGGAAAGCTGTTGCAAGCAATCTGTACGAACAGCAACACCTGCAAGCAACAGGTATGTGACAATTTTATTGTTTTTTTATGTTTGTTTGTCTGTTCTTCCCTTCCCGACTCTGTTGCAAGCTTCTGTACGCACAGCCTGCTTTGATCCTTTTTCCTTCTTTTAACCTTCTTGTTTCACCTGCGTTTCTGTTACAAACCTTTCTGAAATGATTTTCTTCTTTTAAACTTCCTCTGTACGCATGCACAGCCTACATCCTGCTCCTGCTTTGGTAGTACATGACGCACTGTAAACCAATACGATCGTTATATATGTATTCTGCAATTTGTAATAATGAAAGATTGAACGTTTACAGTGGTTTACAGTAAATCAGTAATTCAGTACATTATAGTGATCGTTTGTCATGTTATAAATCAGTACATGTGATCGCTATTCATGATGTATGTATTATGCAATTTGTAACTGAATTTACAGTAAATCAGTACATGTTATCGCCATTCATGATGTATGTATTATGCAATTTGTAACTGAATTTACAGTAAATCAGTACATGTGATCTCTATTCATCATGTATGTATTATGCAATTTGTAATAATGAAATGATTTACAGTAAATCTGTAGGCATTCAATTTTATATAAATTGCCTGCACAAGATCAATGCTAAATGATCATGTTGTATGCAGATCATTATTTTGTATACTATTATTATATGGTTAAATCGATGTTATGTTAATATGATTAAAAATTTAAAACAAAAATATGCAGATCATTATTGCTCATAAGCCTCACGCAATATCAGTTATGAACATTGCCAAATATGATTTAGATTTCTAGCAATAACTCATAACTCATAAGACTTATTACTAATTAATTATACAAACTCATTATCTAGTTTAAAATTAATAACTTGTTACATATTCCAACAGAGAATGGCTGACAGTGGCGAAAATCAACAAGGAAATAATCAAAGTATGGTTAGATCAGGAGACCTAGGATGGAAGTATGGCACACTTGCCGATCCATCTAGGAGGGAGAGGGTGAAATGTACTTTCTGTGGACATTTATCAACCGGCGGAATATTCAGATTCAAGAAACATTTGGCGGGTAAGCGTGGAGATGTTGATGCTTGTAAGAAAGTCCCGCCCGAGGTGAAGCGGGAAATATGCGAGTACCTAGATAACTTTTCTGAAAAGAAGAATAAGAGGACACAAGAATTAAGAGATCTTAGGGGTGAGGTTGACATCAATAACCGTGATGGGTCGCCCGACATGGTTGATATTGGAGATAGAGAGAAGAAGGCCAAGATTATTGGTAATCTTGATCGGTTTGTTATGAGAAACCCTGAGGAGATTGTCAATGAAAGGATCGCTTCCATGCAAACAACAATAAAAGACAAGCTGGGAAAAGAAACAAGGGACAAGACATGTCAATATATAGCACGATGGTTTTATGAAGCAGGTAAGATATATTTGTTCAATTATTAGTGAAACTTATAATAATTTATTACAATGTTATATAAACTTATTTTTTATATTGATTCATTATGTTCTATGATCAATCAATGATAATAGGAGTCGCAATGAATGCTGTCAACCATAAGAGCTTCCAGGTAATGATGGAAGCAATAGGACAGTATGGTGCTGATTTGAAGGGACCGTCTTACTATGAACTCAGGGAGCCCTTACTCATTCAAGAAGTTGAAGCAACAAAGGATTCACTTAAAGAACACAGGGAAGAATGAAGAAAAAGTGGTTGTTCATTGATGACAGATGCTTGGACTGATAAGCGCAACGGGAGTATTATGAACATTTGTGTAAACAGTCGATTAGGGACATATTTTTTGAAGGCTGTTGATTGTTCAGGTGAGGTGCACAACGCCGACTATATCTTTAATCTTTTAGATGCTGCTGTTGAGGAGGTAGGAGAAGAAAACGTTGTGCAGGTGGTGAGTGATAATGCTCCGACCAACAAAGTTGCAGGTCGACAACTACAGGATAAGAGGCCAAAAATCTTCTGGACTCCTTGTGCGGCACATTCTATTGATTTGATGTTGGAGGCAATCGGGAGGTTACCTAGGGTGAACAATGTAATCAAAAAGGCAAAAGCACTAACGATATTCTTATACAGTCATCATATCACTCTGAGTATAATGAGACGCTTTCTAGGGTGTGACTTGGTCAGGCCAGGCGTCACTAGATTTGCTACAACGTTTTTGAGCCTAGAAAGTATCTTGAAAAACATGAATCAATTGAGGAAGATGTTTGTCTCTGATGAATGGGTAAACTGCAAATATTCTAAAACATCAGAGGGAATTAGAACTGCAGCCACAATAGGGGGATCACAATTCTGGAAGGGAGTGCAGTTGGTGCTAAAGATTTTCAAACCTTTGGTGTCAGTTTTGCGAGTTGTTGATTCTGAGAGAACTCTTGCGATGGCCTTCTTGCATTCAGGTTTGTTGTATGCACTAGACAAGCTTGACAAGTATTTGGCAAATGATAAGCCACTTCGCAAGCAAGTACTCAAAATATTTGTTGATAAATGGGATGACAGGCTTAATCGCCCCTTAGTTGCTACAGGTAAATGATTTGTTACCTTATCTATTTATTTTAACATTTCTATATTGGAGAGACGATGACATTAATAGAATTTTTAATTTAACATTTTAGGATACTATCTGAATCCGTTTCTATATTGGAGAGATGAGGACATAAATAGCACGAGCACGATAATGGATGGTCTTATGGAGTGCATTGAGACTTTCTATCCTGAGCCAGACATACAAGATGGTATTGTCATGAAGAAGGAATTACCCACATATATAGGGATGCGTTAGGATCCTTTGGAAGGCCAAATGCTATCCGACAACGAACTGCCAATGATTGTAATCCAGGTAAAAGGCACAACCTTAACTAACATATGATGTTAATTATTGTGTCAATGTGAAATCCTAGATTTCTAACTGAATTTGTCTTGGAAACGCAGTGCAATGGTGGATAAATTATGGGGCAGCTACACCTTTTTTGCAAAGAATGGCATTACGGATTTTAAATTTGACTTGCTCATCATCTGGATGTGAGAGAAACTGGAGTGCATTTGAGATGGTATGTCGAGGGAAAAGAATTGGTGATTGCAATTGCATAATTTGGTAACATTTTTATATAATATGACATTTTTGGGTGTTTTATTTTGCTGTCCAGATTCATACTAAAAGGAGAAACAGATTGGATGTTAAGAGGCTTGAAGCATTGGTGTTCATCCAGTTTAATGCAAAATTAAAGGAGAAGAAGCAGAGACACGAGAATAACGATGACGTGATTGAGTCTCAAGATAATGACAAAGCCAAAGATTGGATGGTAGAATTGGATCCAGATGAAGAAGAAATCTATCCAGGTGCTGGACTAAATTGGGGAGCAGTTGTAGAAGCTAGTGGAGCGGCAGAAGTATCACAAACAAGGAAAAGTAAAAGGGTTGCCAATCTGAATAATGATTTAAAGATGTCTGCTTCCAATATCGGAGGCAAAGATGAGCATGAGGATGCGACTTCTGATGATAATAGTTTGGACTTGGATTTTGAAACAAACATTGAAGATGCAAAGACTACTGAAGGGGAATGATAGTGATAGCTTACCGGGTGATTGGAGTGATGATCATTGATAGTTAGTTGGTTGACTTTTTATTTATTTTGCATTTCATTTTGTAACGACTCCTTTTTATATGTGAAAGGCATTTTACTGCATCTACAATGCTTGATTATTCAGTATTATTTCATTATGTTTGTAGCTTAGAGCTACTAGATGTTGCTATTTTTTTAAAAACAACCCGCTTTTTCAAAAAGCGCCCGCTTTTTTCCGCTTCAAAACCCGCTTCCCGCTTAAGCGTTTTATGAGGTCAGTCCGCTCGCTTCGCGCTTTCTAAAACCTTGCTCAATAGAATCATATTTATCAATTGGTAAAACTTTTGTACTTAAGCTATCAATGCAGTATCAACCTTGTCAAGAAGTACTTGAGAATTAGAGTCGGCCAAATGGGATTTTTTGTTAACATTTCATCTGATGGCTGAATTTTCCTATGAAAATTGATCACGAGGTATTCATATGATCTTTCATTGCATGCCCATCTTTGTCTTTTGCGTAGAGAGAACTACTAATCCATTGTGATCTAAAATTTCAGTATTGGAAGAATCTTTACATTGTCTGTAGGTACATGTGTAGGTATATATACATTGTAGTATTGGAGAACTACTACTAATCCATTGTAGGTATCTATACACAGGTCCTACTCCATATCACTTGTTGCAAAAGAGAATTCCTCATTAACAAAAGAATATATACAAAATAAGGCTGTAAGATATCATGCTCTGGAGTTGTAGCTACAACCACATGTATTTAAAGTGTGGTATTCATAGTCATGGGATCTTATAAAATTGGCCCACCATGAAGCTCCTGCCATGTTGCTTGGGGGGGAGAGCCCCTGGGGCAGGGGCGGGCAGGGGCCACGACCCCCCCCCCACAAAAAAAATAAAAAATAAAATAAAAAATGTAGTATA
Organism: Alisma plantago-aquatica; assembly: GCA_963693085.1. Lineage (NCBI taxonomy): Eukaryota > Viridiplantae > Streptophyta > Magnoliopsida > Alismatales > Alismataceae > Alisma > Alisma plantago-aquatica. Next base: position 1,972,160,169 of record OY856409.1, on the reverse strand, counting down.
TATATGTATGTATACATATGTTTGTGTTAATGAGTAAATATTAGCCTATTTAGTTAATAGGTTAATTAGTTAGTGGGCCTTTAGTGTCTCGGCCCGTTTAGATTACTTGGGACACAAGTCTTAGGGTTTCTCCCTGGCTCCTATATATAGGACAAGGTTGTACCTCATTTTTAATCGAATCAGTTCAATACAATATTCTTTCATATGGTATCAGAGCACGTTCGCTCCTAGGGAACCCTAGCCGCTGCCGCTTCCCTCCTCTCCTAGCCGCCAAGAACAACCCTAGAAGTCGCTGCTCCTCTCTCTTCGAGAGAGAGAGAGCAACAGAGGAGGCGCCTCGGCCGTTGCCATGGCTTAGGCCGGCTGCCCGCCAGGCATATTCCGGCCTCCATGGTCTCTATTCTCCGTTCAAAACAATCATCTTCTTTCCGTACGTTGGTCATCATCTAGTCTCCGGTGTCGTCCAACATCAGCACCAACAGTTGCAACCATCGTTGTCGATCCCCAACAAACAATAACAAATAGCCGCCGCCAACCACCTTCAGCAGCCCCATCGACAACAACTGGTAGCCGCCGGCCAGAACAACAAACCTGCCACTGCTGCCATTCCCTGGAGCCGCTGCCATTCGGCAGCGACAACCGCCGCCATCATCGATAGCAAACAACATTGCTGCCGCTTCCCGCGCAACTGTCGTCGGCCAACAACAACGTCACCTATCCCCAGCGCCATCGAATCCCAAAAGCCACACCACATCCATCAGCTAGTAGTTGACCTCACGGCGCTGCAGGTCCTCACCAGCAACATCTATCAATGCTGCCGTTGCCAGTCGTAACAAACGCCATCACCATCGGCAACAACAGCCATCGCCGCCGCTAATCCTAAGAGTAACAACCGCCACCATTGCTGCCATTATCTGACCACTATTGCTCGGCAGTCATCATCGTGTGTCCGTTCGCGGTAGTGTTGCTGCCTCATTTAGCAGCAACCGTATCCCCAGCCGACGATCACACTCTTTAGTCGCTGTCGCCATCATCTAGGCTCCTAGTTCGTTACTCCACGTTGCTGCCCTGCTGCTATTTATCTCACCATCACCATCCATTATCTCTATTTATTGCTTTCGCCTTGCTTCTGCTTAGAGAGATGCTCCATTACCCCTAATTGTTATATCTTCTCCCAAGTTGCTGACGTCCTCCAATACTTATGATATTCGAAACCTTACTCAAATCTATATTTGGCTAATAGGATCCAATTTTAAGTCTAATCGGATTTTTCGCGGGTCTCCACCCCGCACCCCTGGATTTTTTTGCCCTTACAGGCCAAACAAATCCCCTTTTTCGGGTTGGGATTAGATCCATTTAATTTTCTACCCAGATCTTACATTGACCCATTTAGCATATTCTCCGATTATCGGTTTCATTCTCCACATATTACACATCATCATATCACAAATTCCTCTCAAATCCACCAATTCCTTTCCCACCCACCCATAATGTGTGTATCCCTTTTTCCACATGGGGGGCATATATCCATTTCTCCACACCAAACACTCACTCTCGTCGTATTTGGTGTGCGGGGGGATAGAGAGGAGAGGAAGAGATGAGAACAGAGAGAGTGAGAGAATATGTATGAGAGAGAGAGTATGAGAAGAGATGATATATGTATTCAAGCTACATATTCCTGGTTATCTTTATGAGAGCTTTGTTGTTCAGCTCATTTGTTCTCCACTTCCAGTCAACATTGAAGGATCTCCACTGCAACATTGACACCGAGCTTCTCGTGTTCGTACTGCATTATGTACGTCAGGATAAGAGTTTGCTACGCATATTTCAGCCCTCTTGGTTCCTCTTCCTTCGGTGTTAATGGTGGTTCAATTTATCACTCTTGCTGCATTCTTGAGAGACATATGGGTGCTTTTTCAGACTTTTCAGAAGTTCAACAATTTCAAGCCTGCCAAGTTTACATCTGCAAGGTTGATTCATCTATCGTCACCGAGCTATTTTTTCTTCTTCGAGCTGCATCTGCCGTATTAGCATCGCCTTCCGCTGATCTTCTTGGGACTTTCCTTGATAGATGATATCTCCTTTCCTGTCAAGCCCCCAAGGTTCATTCAACAGAGTTATAGTACCTGCATGGTATCACCAAAATATCGTTTGTTCGTGTTCGTGCCATGTTATGCACGTCTTCTAAGATGCTTCGAAAACACCACTACTGCTACATCATCATTGGAGATCCGCATTCGTGCCGCGTTAAGTACGTATTCCAATGACGATGACGTAGTCGTGGTATTGATGATCGTCTGCTCCAAGTGGCGAATTACTGCTGCAGTATTCAAGTTCCATTTCAGATGTTCTTCATTCCAGACGCACTCCAAAAGACCTTCATCAGAGCTCGAGGATCTCCAGCCTGTAGAATACAATTTCAAAGAAAAGAGGCGCCATCATATGATTCAGGGGGAGTATTGTTTAAGGGGGAGTATCTATTTTGTATGGGGAGTGACATCTATCTTCTTTTATCATTTTATCGTTTTATCGAATCCTGTAACTCCAAGCTTGGACATGTGTTTCACCCATGATCCAGCTTGAGGGGGAGTGTTAAAGAGTATATATTAGACTATTTAGTTAATAGGTTAGTTAGTTAGTGGGCCTTTAGTGTCTCGGCCCGTTTAGATTACTTGGGACACAAGTCTCAGGGTTTCTCCCTTGCTCCTATATATAGGATAGGGTTGTACATCTTTTTTAATCGAATCAGTTCAATACAATATTCTTTCACAGTTTGTAATGGTATATTGATAATATATATTATGTATACTGCATACTAATCATAGATGTGGACTTGGTGTATTGGTTTGTAGGTGCACTCATATATAAGAAGTCTCAAGTTCTTCTTTGTGTAGACATTATTCATTTTTCGTAGTACATACAAAACACATGCTATATATAGTTATTTGACACAATAAGACACAAGAGTTAGACTTGATGTAGTGGCAAACATGTTTGTTGTTGTACTTGAGGTCATGAGTTCAAATCCTATATTAAGTATTTAAATTTTTTTTGGCCCCCCAACCATTAACTCATGGTTCCACCACTGCCCTGGGGTATGGTACATATTTTCCCATATGTGTAGGGTAGATATATTGCTCCGAAGATGTTTGAGGAAGACACATGAAGACGAGATGGTACTTCAATAGAATACAAGGCTCCATAACATCTTGGGCAGTGGAGGTAATCATTAAGGTAGATTTTTGAATATTCATACCACAACTTACATTGGAAACAAGAAGTTTGGAATGTAACAAGATCATAGTGATGGTATTCTGGTTTAACATACCCTTAAGAATAATGGATACGTGATCCAAGTATGAATGCTTGTTGCATCATGAGAGGCATAGAGGGCTGTTGCTAGTGCCATCTACTCGTACTTGCTTTGAAGATGTTGGTGGCATTTTTTACTAAAAGCAAAGTGGGTCGTGCAGAGTGTTGGTAAGTGGATGACGATAGGTGGCGATTGTTAGAGCGGTTGGGTGTGGGTGTCCAAGGCAGAGGTAGAAGGCACGGGATGGGCGTCGTTCTCAGGTGCGTGCTTGGAGCGGAAGGGCTAAGGGGTCGAAGGCTGAGACTATCACGGAAGGTGGGGTGGTTTACGGGGGGTGCCACTAGAAGAAGGGGAAAAATATATGGAGATGTGGGGTTGACATGTATTGGGATGATTTACGTCGGGGAAATGGTGAGGTTGATGACGGGGTTGTTTGGGACAGACTTATCGCTTTCGGGGGTGGAACAATGGAAGGGGTGATGGGGTTGGACATAGCTAAGGACGAGAGAAGCAGAGGCACAACCTTAGATGACGTGATGACGAGGCTCCTTGGAGGCAATCGTCAAGAGAAGAAGGCACCTGTATGAAGAAAAGATCGTTACAGTAACAGGGGTGCTGTGCTTGTTTTGTTGGATTAGGCTTGGACAAACAAGACCTAAACCCTAATGATTCAAGGAACCTGACTTTAATGCCAAATAATGTGGAACCTAATGATAATAAAAAATCCAAGGAAGAAAATGTCCGATTGCGATGTGTTAATATATCTTCACTTTGTATTTATTTCTTATTTTATATTACTGCTGTACCTACATGTAAATTTCCCTTTACTATAAATAGAGAAGAGAACCCTATTGGGTTGCACACGTTGCATACGTGCAACAACACCACAGCCGCCTCTCCTTTTACATGGTATCAAGAGCAGGTTAGGCTTCCGCAGCCGCCGGCCCTCCCACCCAGCACCGCCCCCCCCCTCTCTCTCCCTCCCGCCGCCCCTCTCCTTCAGCCGCCGGGCGCCGGCCACCTCTCCCGCCGCCGGCCGCCGCCGCAGCCAGCAGCAGCGGCTGCTGCACCTTGCCGCCGGCGTGCGGCAGGGGCGCGGGCCTTCCGTGCGGCGCCGCTGATTCTCGGTGGCTCGTCTCATGCTGCCGTAGATCCCGTCGCACCGCTCTACAGGCTCCGTCTACGTCTCCGGGCTCTTTTTCAGCCTTTTCGGTTTCTTTTTCGGGCGCCGCTCTTGCTGCTCCGGGATCTCCGGTTGATACAACGGCCTTCTAAAGTCCTACCCGGGGGTCTCGTCTCTTCCAGTGTGGCTTCCTAATCACATCTCCTTCATGTGTGATTAGGAACCTCTCGGTTGAAGGCTGTTGATGCGTCAGTAACGCATCCTCTTTCCAGTTTCGGTCGTGACGTGTATCTCTCCGTCACGGGACGTGTATCTATCCGTCCACTCAGCCTTCTGTGTGACGTGTATCACTCCGTCACCCATATCCCTGTTGCATCATGGAGAACAAGACCTATTATGAGGTCTCGCCTATTCCTATCAAGCTCAATGGGAAGAACTTTCTGCTTTGGATGAATGCGGTTCATACTGTCTTGGAATCGAGGGACCGCGCCAAGTTTGTTGATTCTGCGCCTCTCACGAGCACTGACAAAGACTATGCCGAGTGGAAACGACTTGACAGCCTTGTGAAGACTTGGCTGTGGGGTAGCATGGAATCGTCTATTGCTTCGAGGTTCATGTTCTACTCCACTGCTAAGGAGATTTGGGATGCTGTTAAGCAGCACTATGCTCAGGAGAAAAATGCTCTTCGCCAGTTTATGATCTATGATCGTCTGTTTGCAGAGAAATAGGGTGATCGATCCCTTGAAGAGTATTTTGGTGTGATTCAGTCTATTTCCCAGGAGTTGAGCTACTATCATCCCGTGACGGTTGCTGCGCAGATTAAAGACAGAGATGATCTTGTCACTGCCAAATTCCTCTCCGGCCTTAGCTCTTCTTTTGGTTCAGCACGCAGTGTGATTCTTGCATCTGACAGATTACCGAGCCTTGCGGAGGCCTTCTCTAGGATTCAACAGTCCACCTTTGAATCTGTTGATCCTTCTCCGGTTGTTCCTTCTGGAGATTCTCATGCCTCCATTGCTGCAGCAGTTCGCGGAGGACGACCTGCATCTACTACAGCTGACAGACCTGGCTTTGGCAGAGGACGTGGGTCTCGTCCTCGATGTACTTTCTGTGAAAGACCGGGGCACACTGTTGACAAATGCTGGAAGAAACATGGGCGACCTGCCGCCCCACCTGTTGGAGCTGCCAACTGTGCTACTTCTGACTCTACACCTGCGAGCTCGACTTCTTCTGGCATTACACTTACTCAGGAGGAGTATGACCGGTTTATTCAGGCTACTCAACATTGGAGTGTGGGCGCCTCTTCTGCTTCTTCAGCACATCTTGCCTCTACCGCGGGTAATCAGGCTACATCCTTTATGGCTTCTGGATCCGCAACTCCCTGGGTGGTTGACTCTGGTGCCTCCCAGCACATGACTGGTATGAGGCGACTGCTCCGCACTTTTGACTCATATATTCCTCACCCATCTGTTACCTTGGCAGATGGGTCTGTGAGGAAGGTGGTGGCTAGTGGTTCTGTGTCCCTTACTCCAGATATTGATTTGAAATCTGTTCATTTTGTGCCTGAATTTCCTTTCAATTTACTTTCTGTTGCCAAGTTGATTGACACTATGAACTGCACAGTAACATTTGGGCCTTCTTGCTTTGTCTTACAGGATCTCAAGAGTTTGAAGATGATTGGTGGGGGGCCTAGGAAAGGTGATCTCTACCTCTTTCCTGGTGATTATCTACCTCGTCATCCACCTCCTGCTCCAGTTTCCTCCGCCATGCTGAGTGGTTCCCCCTTGCTATGGCATTGCAGATATGGCCATCCATCCTTAGACAGCTTGAAGAAATTGGAACCCGATCTTGCTCATGTGTCTTCTTTAGAGTGTCAGTCCTGTCAGTTGGGCAAACATCATCGGTTGTCCTATCCTGTCCGTGTCAATAATCGGGCTTCTAGCCCGTTTGAGTTGGTTCACAGTGATGTATGGGGTCCTGTTAAAAACCAAAGTTATAATGGTTTTAGTTATTTCATTTCCTTTGTTGATGATTACTCTCGCATGACATGGATTTATCTGTTGAAAAGTCGGGAGTCTGTGCTTTCCATTATCAAACATTTTCATAAACAAATTCAAGTTCAATTTAACTGCAATATCAAAATTTTTCAATCTGATAATGCTCTTGAGTATGTTCAGAAAGCAATGAATGAGTTTTGCAGTTTGGTTGGTATGATTCATCACACTTCTTGTCCTCATACTCCTATGCAGAATGGTGTTGCTGAACGTAAAAATCGCCATCTTTTGGATATCACTAGGTCTATCATGTTTGCATCCAATGTGCCTAAACGTTTCTGGTCTGAGGCTCTTCTCACTGCCTGTTTTTTGATTAATCGGCAGCCCTCTTCTGTTTTGAATGGGCGCACTCCTTTTTCTGTTTTACGCCCTATGGACACACCGTTTCATGTTCCGCTTCGGGTTTTTGGCTGTACATCCTTTGTTCATAATTTTGATCCCAAACAAGACAAACTCTCTCCTCGGTCCTTGAAAACCTTGTTTCTTGGTTACTCTGGTACGAGTAAAGGTTACAAGTGTTATTGCCCCAGTTTGCGTCGTATGTTTGTCTCTAAGGATGTCACCTTTCATGAAACCAGCCCGTATTTTGCACATGCTATGAGCAAGGGGGAGCAATTAAGTGAGGGAGTGCCACCCACAATTCCAAGTGAGGGAGTGCCACCTATCATTGTTGAAGACATATCGCCTGATTCACCTACCATTCAACCCTATACCCAAGTTTATCATAGGCGAGGTAGACCGGATCCTTATCTCTCTGGCTACTACTTTTGATTGGCCTCTTTTCCAGCTGGATGTCAAGAACGCCTTTCTTCACGGGGTTCTTCAGGAAGAGGTGTATATGGAGCAACCACCAGGTTTTGTTGCTCAGGGGGAGTGTCAGCAGGTCTGCAAATTGAAGAAGGCTATCTATGGGTTAAAACAATCTCCTCGGGCTTGGTTTGACAGGTTCAGTGCTGTTGTTTTACAGATGGGCTTCTCTCGTTCTATGACTGATCACTCTCTATTTTATTCAAATTCTTCTGGTGGGTCCATAATTATTGCTGTCTATGTTGATGATATTGTGATTACTGGCAGTGATTCTACAGGCATATCACGTGTGAAAGAAGGACTACAACATCATTTTCACACAAAGGACCTTGGGAAACTGAGATATTTTCTAGGGATTGAGGTGCTTAGATCCCATGTAGGTATCAATCTCTCCCAGAGAAAGTATGTGCTTGACTTACTACAGGAAACGGGTATGACTGATTCTAAGCCTGTATCCACTCCTATGGATTATCACATCAAGGAGGTGGAAGATGATATTGCATATTCAGATCCAGGTCACTACAGGAGAATAGTTGGGAAGCTGATTTACCTAACTGTCACAAGACCTGATATTTCTTTTGCTGTTGGAGTAGTAAGTCAACACATGTGTACACCACGACAGTCACATTGGACAGCTGTATGCAGGATTCTGAGATATCTGAAAAGTGCTCCTGGAAAGGGGATCACTTATTATAAACCCAAGAGTCCTCTATCTTCCTTGACTCTTACAGGCTATGCAGATGCAGATTGGGCTGGTAATCAAGTTGATAGACGATCTACATCTGGCTACTGCACCTTTCTTGGTGATCATCTGATTACCTGGAAGAGCAAGAAACAACAAGTGGTGGCACGATCTAGTACTGAGGCTGAGTATCGTGCTATGGCACATGCATGTTGTGAATTACAATGGGTCAAATCTGTCTTATCTGAGTTGAAGATTTTGATTCAAACTCCCATGATTCTCAAGTGTGACAATCAATCTGCTATACATATTGCCAGGAATCCTGTTTTTCATGAGCGCACAAAGCATATAGAGGTTGACTGTCATTTCATCAGAGATCAGATACAGAATGGCAATGTGGTGACGCCATATGTTAAGTCTGAAGATCAACTTGCTGATATCTTGACAAAGCCATTAGGTCCAGCAGTGTTCCAGAATTTATGCGGCAAGCTGGGCATCCACAATGTGTACACTCCAGCTTGAGGGGGAGTGTTAATATATCTTCACTTTGTATTTATTTCTTATTTTATATTACTGCTGTACCTACATGTAAATTTCCCTTTACTATAAATAGAGAAGAGAACCCTATTGGGTTGCACACGTTGCATACGTGCAACAACACCACAGCCGCCTCTCCTTTTACACGATGCCGTTTCGGTGGCCACAAAAATAGAAATTTCGATAAATGCGTTCCTGGCGTTTCGATGACAAAGTTAATGAATTAATTTATGAAATTTTACCAGAATGATCGACTAGTGTAGATCTACTCAAATATGTAATAATATTTCATATTGAATATGCCGGGGGAGGGCCAAAGCAAATGAAGCAAATGCTGCTGCAATTTTTAACATTCTCCAGAAATTTGAAGAGTGTTTATGTCTAAAACTGAACCCAACAAAGAGCCAAGCATTTATTAGTAAAGGGGCAAACCCAAAAATCTTAACTCCACTGGGTATTCAAGAGGAATCACTACCTTTTAGCTACCTTGGTCTTCTGCTGTTCTCAGGCAAGCTCTCAAGGAAACACTGTATACCGCTGATTGACAAGATCAAATCCAAGTTAGACTCTTGGAAGATGAGATTGTTGTCCATGGCAGACAGGGCGGAACTGATTATTTCAACCCTCTCTGCATACCAACTTTTCTGGTCGGCTACCTTCCCTCTCCCTGCTGGAGTCATAGATGAAATAGAGAAAACCTTTAGAGATTTCCTCTGGTGAGATACTGAACACCAGAAGCATGTCCATACAATCTCGTGGGATGACATTTGCAAACCCAAGAAGGAAGGGGGGCTGGGGATTTGGAAGCTGCTGAATTGGTCCAAAGCTGGGATACTCAAGAACCTCTGGGACATTGCACACAGGAAAAAATCCCTTTGGGTCCGATGGATTCATAATAGATACAACCTGACCCTGTTTGGTCATGCCCGATCCAAAATCATCATCCATGGTTGTGGAAACAACTACTCAAACAAAGGGACAGTTGCATGCAGCACACTACTTGTAATGTGAAAAATGGAGAAACACTCTCCTTTTGGCTTGATACCGTGTTTGATGAAGGCAAGCCACTAGAGGAAATAGTTGGCAGCAGTGTTCGTCTGTGTTCAGGCATCCATAGGAATGCCAAGTTAGCTGAGCTAAACGTTGAAGGAAGTTGGCGCCTACCACCACAAGCTAGGATCAGTTTGGTTGCTGAACTGGTTAAGAAAATCCCTCCACCTGAGCATGGTAAGGATTCATTCCTCATCAATGTTCATCCGATCTTCTCTCTCAAGGATGAATGGAATCACGTTAGGGGGACCAACACAAATATTGAATGGGGACCCTGGTTATGGCCTTATCCAGCGCCTAGAAGAATGCAATTACAGGCGTGGAAAGTTCCACATAGAAGTCTCCTCCTAACTGAAGATAGAATCCAGAAAAGAGGCATTTGCCTGGCATCACGTTGTTTCCTCTGCAACACTAATTTGGAAACCAATGATCACATTATCCTCTCCTGCTCAACTACCAAATTTCTTTGGGGTGAAGGTGTCAACTGTCAAGAATGGCTACATCACATCTGAACCGAACAGTTATCAAGATATTATTAGGATGGAAGGCAGGAAATCCCGGTTATTCATCCTCATACTGCTATACCACATATGGAACCATAGAAATAGAATAATTTTTGATAATGATAAACTTGATGTCACTGCTATTTGGCGCTGCATCAAGCTAGATTTTGATTGCTTAGAAAAAATGTATAGATATGTCTCTTCCACCCCCTATCATGTTCTATATCTCCTTTATCAATACTACCACAGCTTACTTACCAAAAAGAAAGATATGTGGGGGGTGGGGTCTCGTCATTTGTGAGTGAATGACCCTGAACTATTTTGGTGGGCATTTCGATGGGGAGTTTTGATGTCAAATTTCAAGTGGTGAAATCAATGAATTAAGTCATTATAGTTTGCAGGCACAATATATAGACTTAAAGACACAAAACTGTGCAAAAAAATATGCTCTAGGTAGTACATAGTATATGAAAAAGTAAAAAAAATTCATTATCTGCCTGTTTTATGAATTAATAGTCCATTTTTATGTCCGATTGCCACCGAAATAGAAAAAAATTGGCTAAATGTCTACCATTTCATCGAAATTTTGAACATTGATATAATGTAATCTGAAATAACTAATCAAGGAAAATGTACTTGTATCAAAAGATTTTAATCTGTAAGTCTGCCTTCTAAAGAGGCTTAGAAAGCCTATATACATGCATTTAAATCCAACTTACCGGACAGCCAATGCGCGACTAAACCTCATGCTTTTAATTTCAAACTGAGAAAATATCAAATAACACCTAAAATACGTGGAAACTAATAAAACATTATAAATGCTACTCGATGGCTATACCAAAGGCTACGATCGTCCTGCATCAACTGTCCAACCTCTCAATAACAAATAATGTGGAGCCTAATGATTAAAATCTAAACAAATCTAAAATAACTAATCAAAGAGAGCATAATTTCATCAAAATATTTTTTTATCAAGTCTGCCTTCAAAGAGGCTTACAAAGCTTATATATTGGCGTTTAAGACCCCGACTAATTAGAAAGATAGCCAATGTGGGACAAAGCCACATGCTAATACAAAATCAAACTGGAAAAATATCGAATAACATCTAAAAACATGAAGACAAATAAAATGTGATATTTGTTACTCAAATGACTGCCAAACGCTACGATTGTCCTACATCATCTATCTTTGCTCTCCAGAAGTTCTTTCCCTTCAAAATTGGGATTCCCAAAATTAGGAAGATGTGCTCCAATGGAAAACTTTACCTTTATTCCTCTTTAGTTATGTAGTTGAATGGTTCCCAAGATTTCAAAGCAGTCCCATGTCTTTTTGCTGATCCTTTTCAACTAGTACTGTAGTCCATCAAAGTTTTTGGAGGCCTTTGTACTTAATATATGAAATTTCTTTTCACATCCAATAATAGGATAGTCTTCTTCACTTAAACGGCCACTGTTCATCATGGATGGACAGATGGTTTTGATCCAAAATACATACTTGACGGAAATTCTACAGCTAAATCACCATTGGTGGACCATCCATTCCTCTCATTTAGAAAAAATTTCCAACAAAACCATGTGACCCCCTGAATATATTCGATCTGAACCCGACCCGAATAAGAGTTCTATAAGATCTATCCAAACTGACCCGACTGCATAGACCAGATCCAAACCCAACCTGACCCGGACGAAACAGTATAAAAATTACTGTATTATAAATATTAGCAAAAAATACAACTAAAAGTGACCTGAATACAGATTTAAAACAACCCTACTTGAACTAGATCTATTCCGTCCTGAAGTGACGAACAAAAATTAACCCAACCCGACTTGGAACCCAAACATGACCCTAAAACTCTTAATTTTACGGTTGGGTTGGGTCGGAGTTTTTTTGCCATCCCTCGAAAAAACCATTGAACCACAACCAATAAAAAAGATGAAATTGAGGTGACAAAGAGCTGATATTGTTGGGGAAGACACAAGGGTCACTTTAAGCTAGAGCTAGAAAGCTATTAATGTGAAGCAGATGACTTTCAGAATTTTAACGAGGCTCACCAGAATCGTTTGAAATACGGACTGAATCACCAATAGTGTCAGAAGGAAAATCCAATCTAGTTGTGTAAATGCCAATGGACATAATATTTTAGTCAAAAAAAGTTCCACAAAATCCAAAAATTGTTGTTTTTGCATTTATTCATGTGATTGTTTTTAAACAAAAATGTCTCAGACTGACTTGGGTAATCTCATCCCTATTCAGGCACTGAGATAAAAATTGATATTAACATGAACCTTACATAACTGCAAGCATATTTGTTTTGGTTAAAAGCATGCTATTTTGCTCTCTCCTTGAAGGACTTTATAGTGTCTATGGAGATATAATGATTTTTCTGGAGCAACCAATTTTAGATACATACTACTAGTTCTGCTCTGAAATTTACGGTGTCCATTGTCACATGGCTCTTTAGGATAACACTAAGGCCTAGTTTGGATGAGGTTTTCTGAAATTCTGGCAGTCCGCGTGTTAATTCCGAGTCATTGGTATTTCACGGGAAGACAGCTGAACTGGGCAGGAGAGAAAAACCAGCTGTGCATGTGGAAATGACATGCGAATAATGTGATATGGGGCTCAGAAGTGGAAGTTTTAAGGCCCGCTGATTCTGTCGTAACTTGCAAGTTCCGTTTTTTGTGATAAATCAATACACTGAACTACCAGATAACACTGATCTACTGTGCATATTATGTATCCATTACTAGCATTTGCAAATATCAGGGTCAAACCAGGCCTAAATAATAGTGATGTCTGGCATGTACAAGTATAGGATGCCCTTCTCTATTTATTGTCATCCCCAATGTACGTCTTTAAAATGCTGTAATTATTGTGCGGCAACCCATGTCTGCATGGAATTGGAACAGGAATTTCATTAATAGATTGTTTGAGTTGGGGCCTGAATCACAATTAAATTTGCAAAAAGTGTGGAAAACAATATGAGTGGGGAGAACCCCAAACGTGTACATTTTTATTATTGCTTGATGGATAGGAGGCAGCCACCCTTTCCTATAAATAGGAGAAAGGGGAAGCATACAGACACTTGGACAAACCCTAATGAGCCATTAGACTATTGGGCCCATGTTACAAATAGACTAAACAAAACTTAAGTAAAAGACTAAAACACTAAGTAAATAGACACTCTAACACTCCCCCTCAAACTGGAGCTTGGGAGAATCCCAAGTCAGCTTGCAAACAGACAGACAAACTAAACATAATAAAAAGCTAACCAAGCCCATACAACAATAAATCTCTCAAGTACTCAAATCATAAAAAAACTTCCCCTCAAGTAGATACTCCAAAGCAATAGATATCTCGGCAGGCATAGAGGCTTCTTGATCATCATAATGACATCTGGAGCATAAGAAAGAATAGTAGATAGGCACCAAAATCTTCATCACAGTCGTCGTCGTAGTAGCATGAGAGTACTGGATCACAAATCCTAGAGAGTGCTATGTCACAAGGAGCAACAACAGTCAACGTGCAAACAAAGCACAGACGAGCAGAGACATGTACAAAGCACGGACAAACCAGAGAGTGCTAGCACACAGAAGCAAAAGTCGACAACGTAGACGGATAGCAGACTAGTGTGCAAAGTAGCAACCAAATAAATAACTCCGATATGCAATGTAGACGAAGCTCTATGTAAAGTCAGCAACAAAACTCTTCATCATCTCCCCTCTTTATAAAATATCCATCACAGTAGTCCAGAGAGTGCTGGTACACAGTAGAAAGTCAACGTGCAAAACAGAGCACAGACAACAGATAGTGCAAAAGCACAAAACAACAAGTAAAATGTGCTAATCATAGCACAAGTAGCAACAACGACGTCCCAATATGTAACTTGATAGCAGCAATCGAGGTAGATGATGAATAAACAATAATGGCAATTGAAAGCTCCACATAACAACACAATCATGAGCAATCCACATAACAATAGACAGATCCACATAGACGAAAAAGAAACACCAATAGTAGCAAAAGGATCCATATAGCAGCAGTAAATGTGGCATGAAGATCTATGTAGCAGCAGTACTAAATTCTTCTTCATTTCTCTCTTCATCTCTCCTCCATCTCATCTCTTCCCTCTACTCTTCATCCTCTATTCTCCCCCACACCAACCACGAAAAGAGTCAAGAGAGTGGTTGGTGTGGAGAGTAAAAAACAATGATAGAGGTAGGATTGTGTAGGCAATATGTAGAGGAGGTAAACGATAATGCGAGTCAAGGTGCAAAAAGATCCGATTAGGTAGATCCGGGTAGAAAAATAAATAGATCTATCCCCTACTCGAAACATCCGATTCGGCTAAAAATAGATCCGATTAGCAAAAATATGTAGTGTATATGGGGAGAGTCAGACAAGAAGAACAAAAAGAAGACTACCGGAATGGAACATGGTAGAAAGAGAAGATACACTACTGGAATGTTACTCGGTAGGATGAATAGGTTCAATATCTAAAGGGGTGTGAAAAAATTATTGGGGAGGTAGGCAAAAAAGTTATGTAGAGTTGGAAGATCGGGGGGTGTAAACAAAATTATAAAAAGCTCAAACGGGAAGATAATTGTTGCTGGTAAGAGAAAGAATGGACACACTATGTATAGATACCTTTGCCATATGATAGAATCATTGTAGCACATCAAGATGTAGTAACAGTAAGCAGTGGACACGCCGTGTCGTTGAGCAACACGTCGTGTCAGTTGACACAAGAAGCAGTAGTAGCAGACGACACAACATGTCGATGAAGAGACACACTGTGTCTGGTAGCACAGTAGCAGCAGTCAACGCCATCATAAGTGTTAAAATAGAAAAGATTGATTGAATAGAATAGAATGTGATTAGATGAATACAAAGACTGATGACCTCTCCTTTATATAGGAGAGGAGAGACGCCCTATTACTTAGGACCCAAGTAATCTAAACTAGACGGGCCGGAAGATAAAGGCCCACTAAACTAATTAGCCTATTTAACTAATAGACTAATATAGACACTTTAACACTCCCCCTCAAGCTGGAGCATGGGTGAAACACATGTCCAAGCTTGGAGAGTTACAAGACTCGATAAAAAGAAATGATAAATAAAAGATGAAGATAAATATCACTCCCATACAAAATATGTTACTCCCCCTGAAATAATATTCCCCCTGAATCATATGGTGATGATGACTCTGCAGGCTGAAGATACTCGAGCTTTGAAGGTCTTCCTTGAAGTGCATCTAAAATGAAGACATCTGAAGATACTCTGTAGGCTGAAGAATGGTCCTGATACTACAACAAGTCGCCACTGGAATACGTGCTTAACGCGGCACGAACGCGGACGGACGATCTGCTGCTTGATACGATGCAGGAACCATGAAACTTGGGGGCTTGACGGGAAAGGAGATCATCCATCAAGGAAAGTCCCAAGAGGATCAGCTACAAGCGATGTCGATACTGCAGATACGGCTCGGAGAAGACGTGATGAAGCAGCTCGGTGAAGATAAAACTCTGAGCTTCTGAAGAAGCACCCATCTGTCTCATGTGAATGCAACTGAAGGAATACACCATCAACACCTGACGTACATAACGCGGTACGAACGCGGATACGGTGTCGACGCTGAATCTTCACTGCTTGCTCAAGTAGAGAACTGGTGTGCTGAATGATGTGAAGCTCCACGAAGATAGCCTGGAATATATATAATCTGAATACATATATCATCATCTCATCTCATACTCTCTCTCATACATTCTCTCATATGCTCGCATGCTCGCTCTTCTCATCTCTCCCTTTCCTCTCTATCCCCCCCGCACACCAAATACGACAAGAGTGAGTGTTTGGTGTGGAGAACTGGATATATGACCCCCCCCCCCGTAATGTGGAAAAGGGATACACACATAATATGGGTGGGTGGGAAAGGCTGAAAAGAGAAAAATATATGAAATGGAGATGGGCAATATGTGGAGAATGAAACCGATAGCCAAAGAGAGTATACTAAGTGGGTCAACATGAGATTCGGGTGGAAAAATAAATGGATCTAGTCCCGACCCGAAAAGAAAATCCGATTAGGGTCAAAATAGGATCCGATTAGCAAAAAATAGAACTGATTAAGGACCCGAATAGAGACAGGGATAATGCATATGGGGTAGTAAACATGGTTGTTTGGTAGCGGTGGAGAGTGATGGGTGATCGCCTACTGTAGATGGCAGCAGTAGCATGATGACGCACAACGCAGCAACAACTTGCGGATGAAGACCGTCGGGATGATGACGAAGTGGAGCAGCAACTTGCGGATGATGGCTGGATATGACGTTCGGCTGATGTAGCGTTTGTCGCACCATAGGAGATGACAAAGGGTCTCCTGCGTGACTCCGGAGATATTGCATGCCAAGAGGATGCATGCGGAGCCAAGGCGGAGCCTCTCCAAAGCGGCGAGGAAGGCTGATCTGAAGACGTCATGAGATGGAGCGCCGGTTGAAAAAGTGCGATCAAGGCTGGGGATACGGTTGCTTGGATAAGGCAACACTGCAGCCTACGAGCACAGATACAACGGCGATGATGGAGGATGACGATGGTGCTGCTAATTGCTGGCTGGCGGCTGCTAGGGGCGGAGGCTGCGCTAGAGGATGGCTGCAAGTGCGGCTGCGGCTACGGCTCCGGCAGGTGCGGCTGTTGGCGGCGGCGCCGGCTGCTGCTGATGGAGGCGGCAGTTGGTGCTGCTGATGATAGCGGCGGCGGTGGATGGCCAGCGGGTGGCTGCTGTGCGGGCGGTAGCAATTGCTGCTGGTGGAGACAGTCGGCGGCGGTTGTAGATGGTCGCGGTGATGGCTGCCGCACAGTGGAAGATGGCCGCTGGGCGGCTGCTGTAGATGGCGGCTGCTGTGATTGGCAGCATACGTGTAGTTTGAAAAGAATCAAAGAATAGAGAAGGAGATAAGAAGCCATGGAGGCGGGGATATGCCTAGCGGGCAGCCGGCCAAGCCATGGCGACGGCGACGGCCGCCCGCAGGCGGGCGCTCGCCCTTGGCTCTCTCTCGAAGAGGCGGCGGCCGGCGGCTACGGAGAAGAACGGCGGCTTGGGGAGAGAGGGGAAAGCGGCGGCTAGGTTAGGGTTCTCTCAGGATAGAACCCGCTCTGATACCATGTTAAAATAGAAAAGATTGATTGAATAGAATAGAATGTGATTAGATGAATACAAAGACTGATGACCTCTCCTTTATATAGGAGAGGAGAGACGCCCTATTACTTAGGACCCAAGTAATCTAAACTAGACGGGCCGGAAGATAAAGGCCCACTAAACTAATTAGCCTATTTAACTAATAGACTAATATAGACACTTTAACAATAAGCTGACAACATGCTGTGTCTGGTAGCACAGTAGCAGCAGTCAGCGCCATCAGAAACCGGCGACACGCCGTGTCGTTGAAAGGACACGTCGTGTCAGTTGACAGAGGCTCGGGGCAGAAGCAGGCGACACGCCGTGTCAAAGGAGGATACACTGTGTCTCACACCGACGAATCACTGAACACACCGTGTCCAAGAATGACATGTCGTGTCCAAAACCGGTGAACAAAATCGTGAAGAAGCAGAACACTGCCTATACGTCGTGTCCGAAAATGAATGCCGTATCGGCGACGATCAGCAGCAGAAAAACCCCAACAACAACAAAAGAGGGGGAAATCCTTCTAGATCTCCACCAAAGCAGTAGATGATGATGGGTCCTCAATATTAGCGGAAATAAGAGATATTTTCCTTGATATAAGAGTAAATCTCAATAGGGGTGGATGCAAAGTGTAGATAGAGTAGCGGTGGCGGTGGCGACAACATGGAAGGCGGTGTAGATCCATGATGATGGCGGTGAATAGGATAGCGGTGACTTCATTAGCAAGCTAGGTTGACGGAGGCATGACGACCCTTGTAGATTTGGATCCAACAACTTCATAGGATGATTCTTGTTGTTTGTTGATGAAGATGGAGATGGGTCCATGGAGACGGCTCCAATAAGAGGCATGGACGGGAAATCCCTACGGGCAGCCATCAGCAGCGCCTAGCGGCGGCGGCAGCCGCCCGCAAGGGGAGGCACTCTCCTTTGCACTCTCTCTCTCAGGATTAGGGGCAACACATGACCGGCTGCTCTGATACCATGTGGAAACGTGTAGGTTTTTGTTATTGCTTGATAAATATGAGGCAACCACCCTTCCCTATAAATAGAAGGGGGAAGCATACAAACACTTTTAGACAAACCCTAATGGGCCAATAGACTATTGGGCCCATGTTACAAATTAGACTAAACAAAACTTGAGTAAAAGACTAAAACACTAAGTAAATAGACACCCTAACAAAAAGGGAGACCTAATTTATCTGTAGTACTCTGCTATTTTATTCAAACAATGTTCTAGTCATTGTCAACAACTATTTATGCCAGGTCTTTGCCTGACATCTTAGCACTTGATGGACTTGTCAACAAGTTCTTGGTTATAAACTTCTTGTCATTAATGTATACTTTGCAACTGATTATAGTATGTTAGTTTTTGCTAGAAATATCAAAACTGGAAGAGAGTATTTATCTGTGAAATGACACAAATAGTTATCCAAAAGTAATTTTGGACAAAATTTGATGATTAGTTTCGTAAAATACTTCTAGCTAATGGCAAACTATAATGTAGTAATCTGTTGAATATTTTCTACTGTTCCAGAGAAAGTCTCCAACTGGGACAATGTGGTTTTGGCTTATGAACCTGTTTGGGCCATTGGAACCGGTAAAGTAGCCACCCCTGCACAAGCACAAGAAGTAAGTTTTTTTTATCTGTAATATCTTTGCTACTGTGATTCTCTATTTTTCGACAAGTTCAGGACACTGTTACATACAAATATGTGATTGTTTCTTTGTTATAATGTTATGGATTGTTTGTCTCTTCTGATTAGGAGTAAATAATTCAATATTGGATAGAAATTGTGGATTGAACTAAGAGTTCGAC
The DNA here is from genome assembly GCA_963693085.1 of Alisma plantago-aquatica. Classification (NCBI taxonomy): domain Eukaryota; kingdom Viridiplantae; phylum Streptophyta; class Magnoliopsida; order Alismatales; family Alismataceae; genus Alisma; species Alisma plantago-aquatica. Next base: position 1,972,141,107 of record OY856409.1, on the reverse strand, counting down.
AGCCAGTTCTAGCTATTCTATTAATACTGAAAGGACTTGTATAAAACATTTTGAGGGATGCAGATTGGTTTGCTATCAAAAGTGGTAGTTCCAGATCTTTCAATGTTGAATTCAGTCGGTAATTAGCAAAAGACTTGAACCAGTCTAGAAATTTCTGATTTGTGTCATTTTGGCTTTGGTTTTAAGCATTATCAGCTGAAGTTTTGTTTTTGTCAAGGAAGATTTCATGCATCATTTTCAAATTAAACACACCAATACCGGAAGAGGGACTGCACCTAACCTTGGCATTTGGATAAGGTGGTATGGTGTGTTTCAAGAGTACACGGAAGTTCCTATAGCTAAACCTTGTTTTACACAACTACATTTCAAGAGACAGGGAAGTTCCTATAGCTAAACTTTGTTTTACACGATTACAAAATCTTTCGGTTGAGTTTTACGCAATTACAAAATCCTTCGGATGGGTCAACTGAATGGAAAAGATGTTTTTTTTTTCCACATAGATCAAACTACAGTGTCTCAATAATCATTTCAACTGCAGTGTAAAATGCACATATGATAAGATTATATTGGTAATTGCCATTTCCTAAAATGCCATCTCTAGAATAGAAAAGTATTGCTTCTTATTGAGTGAATAAAACCAATACAATGCTCTCTCTTTTATAAGACAAGAGAGTAGTACAACGTTTAGAGATAAGCAATATGAGATAAAGAAACAAGTGACTAAAAGACAAATAACCAAAATACACTAAGTAAAAAGCAGCAGTAAAATGTATATACTAATACTCCCCCTCAACCTGGAGCATAGATGTCAATCATGCCCAGCTTGTTAGTCATAGCAGTGAATCTAGACTTCGGAAGTATTTTGGTTAAGATGTCAGCCACTTGATCTGAGGTATGTATGTAGGGTGTAGATACCTGGCCAGATAAAACAACTTCTCGAACAAAGTGACAGTCAACCTCAATATGCTTTGTTCCTTCATGGCAGGTAGGATTACTGGCAATAAGGGTAGCAGCCTTGTTGTCACAGTACATAGGGATAGGAGTAGAATCAGAAATGCCAAAGTCTTTCAGCAGGCTCCGTATCCAGAACATTTCACATGTAATATGCGCCATGCCGCGATATTCTGCTTCAACACTCGAGCGAGCAACAACTATTTGTTTCTTACTACGCCAGGTAACCAGATTCCACCTACAAAAGTACAGTAGCCGGAGGTGGAGCGTCGATCGACCTTGCTCCCCGCATAAGTCAGAATCAGAATACCCAACAAGGTTACAGTGACCATGTTTTTTATACAGCAGACCTTTCCCAGGGGAGCTCTTAAGATATTTGAAAATGTGACAGACTGCATCCCAGTGACATTGTCGGGGTTTGTCAAGATATCTGCTAACAAGTCCAACTGCAGATGTGATATCAGCACGAGTGACAGTAAGATAGATGAGCTTGCCAACCATGCGTCGATACTGATGGTGATCAGGATAAGCAGGAGAATTCTCATCATCCCAGTTGGTGTTTGGATCCTGAGGAGTACTAGCAGACTTTGCACCAAGAAGACCTGTTTCAGATAGAAGATCCAGAACATATTTACACTGAGATAGGCACAATCCAGAGGCTGACCGAGAAACTTCAATCCCAAGAAAGTAGCACAAGGTGCCTAAATCTTTGGTGACAAAATGTTTCTCCAGATAATGTGTAGTCGCCTGAATGGCAACAAGATCACTCCCTGATCGAATGATGTCATCAACATATATAATCAGAATAACATTGCCAGAAGTAGTCTGTTTAACAAAGACAAAATGATCAGATTGGGAACGTCTAAAATGAAATTTCTGAAGAATGGTACTTAGTTTATCAAACCAAGCACGAAGACTTTATTTTAAGCCATAAATTGCTTTCCGCAAATGACATACTTTGGAGGACTCCCCTTGAAGCACAAATTGGGGAGGTTGTTCCATATAGAATTCCTCATGCAGATCTCCATATAGAAAAGCATTTTTCACATCAAGCTGAAATAAGGGCCAATCAGAATTAATTGCAACAGGAATAAGTATGTGAACTGAATTCAGCCAGGCCACAAGTGAAAAAGTCTCAAAATAGTCGACGTCGTAAGTCTGTGTGTAGCCCTTGGCAACAAGCCTAGCCTTGAGACGCTCAATCGTGCCATCTGGTTGATATTTAATAGTAAACACCTAGCGACATCCAACCGGAGAACAATCAGTGGGAGGATCAACCAACTTCCAAGTGTTACGATCAGTAAGAGCCTGCATCTCAGCTTCCATGGCCTGACACCAAGCTGGATGTTTAAGAGCCTAAGAAGCATTTTTAGGAATAGAAACAACAGAAAGAGCAGTAGTAAAATTGGCAAAGTTAGTCCCCAGGTGAGCAGTAGTACAGAAATTCCCAATCGAATGTTTGGTACATGTTCTAGTTCCTTTCCTTAAACTGATTGGAATATCTAAGTCAGAGAATACCTGAGGTGATGACGGATCTGACATTGAGGAAGAATATTCTAGAGGGGCCATAGAGGGAGTTGTCGTCTTCGGTCTTCTTTGATAAACTTGCAGCTGAGGAGTAGCAGCAGCAGGAACAATATCAAGGGAATCAGAATCATCAATCATTGGTAATGGTGTCTCCATTAATAAATCTGACGTAAGGGCAGACCCAACAGAAGAATAGAATGGCATGTGCTCGAAGAAAACAACATCAGCCGAGACCATCCATTTTTTTGAAATTGGATCATAACAACGGTACCCTTTTTGAGTCCTAGAGTACCCTAAGAAGACACACTTGATGACACGGGGATCAAGTTTGGTTAAACCAGGACGTAGGTTTTTAACAAAGCAAGTGCTCCCAAAAATACGAGGAACAGAATATAAGGGTGCATCAGGGTACAAGATTTGATAAGGGATTTGATTCCCAAGAACAGAAGATGGCATGCGGTTAATGAGATAGCACGCAGTGGAAATAACTTCAGGCCAAAAACACTAGGGAACATTATAGTGAAAAAGTAAAGTACGAGCAATGTCAAGAAGGTGGCGATTCTTGCGTTCGGCGACTCCATTTTGTTGTGGGGTGTAGGCACAGGAGGTTTGGTGAATAGTACCCAGTTTGCGGCAAAAATTGCTGATCGAGGATTGCATGAATTCAAGAGCATTGTCAGTGCGAATTTTTTTTATAGGTTTGTTAAACTGGGTACGTATTTCAGCAAAATAAGCAGTAATAGTCTCAAGAATATTAGACCTATCCTTTAGTAAGAAAATCCAGGTGGTCCTAGAGAAATCATCAATAAAGCTCAGAAAGTAACGAAATCCAGATATACTCGAGACAGAACAAGGCCCCCAAACATCAACATGTATAATATCAAACGACTGTTATTTGAACCAATACATAATTTCTTTGAAAAAGTTGCTCTAGTTTGTTTTCCCAATTGACAAGTTTCACAATGAAAAACAAAATCTGAAATATGAGGTAGTAAATGCTTTAATTTGGCTGCCGACGGGTGTCCCAACCGATAGTGCCACTGGATGCCAGTCACAGAAGATGTCAGATACGCCGCAGTCTTTGGAACATCCAAGTAATATAAACCATCTGGTCCCTCATGGCCTGAACCAATCTTCGTCCTCGTGCACAGATGCTGAAAAACAACACCATCCGGGTCAAATGTAATAGAGCAGCGAATGCTCTTCATAGTTCTATTGACAGATAACAAATTTATAGGGAACTTATGAACATATAAAGCAGAGCGCAGAGGCAGACATCCAGGAGTGCATATATCACTAAAACCAGTAACCGGTGTTTGAGAGCCGTCAGCCAGAGTAACAGGAGGTATAACAGTAGTGTTATGAAAATGAGAAAATAATGTAGGATTGCCAGATATATGGGATGTCGCACCCGAATCAATCACCCAAGTGTTTTTACTGGACTGAGTCAGAAGAGCAGTGCTACCATCAGTGGAGGCCTTGGTAGAGGAAGCAAGCCGTGCTTGTAGTAGTTTCTCAAACTCCGATCGGATCCAATCGGCAGACGGAGGTGCAGAAGTAGTGGCAGTGTCAGGCTGATCTGTGGTGACTTGATTCGCCCAGGCTGGCTTCCCATGCTTTATCCAGCAACGATCTTCATTGTGATTGGTACGCTTACAGAAGGTACAAAAGCGTTGTTCAGTAGTCTGAGCAGAAGAAGAGGAGCCACGTCCTGCTCCATAAGAATGCCCGCGGCCACGTCCCCGACCACGGTCGCGTCCACGGGAGGAGTCACCAGTCCGAATAGTAAGGGCTGTTCCGTCAGAAGAATCAGGTAGGTTTTGCGAAACGGAAGGCGTTGAACACACTTCAGAACGTCTCTCGGGGTAGGAAGGGGATCACTAGAGAGGATCTGATCAACGACTCCTGCAAAAGATGAAGGCAGACCAATGAGGAACTGGACAAGTTGAAGCTCGTTCCTTTGACGCTGGATTTCCGTGATATCTTCAGACAGAGGATGGTAGACCTCGAACTCATCCCAGAGAGCACAACAGTTATTGTAGTAATCCTCCACGGAGTCAGTAGCAAAGTACTCCTGTTTGGCCAATAGCTTGAAGATTTCAAAAACCTTCTTCGGATTCTGCTGGTGAGAGTATACGTAGGAGAGCTGATCCCACATATCCTTGGCAGTCTTGAGGCGAAGGAGAGACTGGCTGATTTTAAGTTCCGCACTATTGACCATTCAGGTCATAACACCATAATCTTCCTTGGACTAGAGATCGTAGGCCTGTTTGGTCTTGTCATCAGCATCAGCAGCAGGGATGGTCGGACCCTTGGTCGACAGATGAGAGAAACGCCCTTGAGCCTTGACGTACAGTTCAAAGGAGGCTGCCCAGAGATGATAGTTGGGGCCATCCGACTTGACGATAGTGACACACAGATTGCGAGGAAGGTCTGGAGTCGCCATCCGAGATGATAGAGATAGTCAGAATCAAGGGCGCAGATAGTAACAGAGGTAGTAGTCATTAGTCAGCAGCATAAGTCCAACACATGGACTAGAAGTAGCATATAGAAGATCCAAGCATGGATCTCAGAAACCCTCGTAGGGGCAACAGGAGAAGATAGAAACCTACGCCAACATGGAGGAACAATCACTCCATGAGGCGCAGGCAAACAGAGCGAAAGACACCTTTTACGACGTCAACGTGCCAGAAATTGGAAAGTTACTGAATCTGTCCGGAGGTTTCGGGGAAGATGGGTAGAGGATTGGGTGTACTTGATGGATTAAGCCATAGGAATGGAGTGAGTTAGGGTGTTGAAAGGTGGTGGAGGGTGGCAGGAGTGGTGGTGGTGATGGCTGTGGGCGGTGGCAGAGTGGCTGTGGGCAGGTGTGGCGGCGGCGCAAGGGGGCTGGGGAGAGAGAGGAGGGAGAGGGGCGGCTAGGGTTGGGGGCATAGTCACAAATTCGGTATTCGGGATACGTACGACCAAGTTGAAAAACTTGGAAATCGGGAATTATGCAGAAAATTCGGATAAAAAACGGTCAACGTACGGTAAAAGTTCGGTCAACTATTCGGAAAAAAGTCGGCAAAAAAGCGGAATATATATATGTATGTATGTATACACACCCACACATATAATGATTAAAAATGACTAAACATCGAACTGATTACTCAATATTAGAAGAAGGGGAAGAAGTGGGAGCAGCAAGCAGCAGGCACAAATCAGGGAAGAAAGGGGGAGAATGGAGGAGAAAGATGGAGCGTACATGTAGAATGTCAAGGGTTACTCCTCCTGGTGTGTCGGGGGATAGAGGAGGAAGGTTGGACGGTTTAGTGGAACCCTACTACAAGTTAAAAAGGATGTGCAAAAAATAAATGTGAAGCAAAAGTACATATCTGTTTAAAACGACAAAAAACGTATTAAACGCGTTTAAAACGCAATACACGAATAAAATCCGAATTTAAACGTGTTTAAAACGTATTATTTGGTTTTGAGTTTAAAACGATCATCATATACGACACGTGAATAATACGTGTTTTAAACGCATTCGAGTATATTGTGATTATGGTTGGGGGGATGAGAGGCGGCTAGGGTTTAGGGAGGATCGAGACGCTCTGATACCATCTAGAATAGAAAAGTATTGCTTCTTATTGAGTGAATAAAACCAATACAATGCTCTCTCTTTTATAATACAAGAGAGTAGTACAACGTTTAGAGATAAGAAATATGGGATAAAGAAACAAGTGACTAAAAGACAAATAACCAAAATACACTAAGTAAAAAACAGCAGTAAAGTGTATATACTAATACCATCTAAAAAATATTTTATGATATCTTAGGCACACTTAACCTAAACTATATTCTTCACATCAGTACAATTGGAAAAGGCTCATGATGGCAATATTGAGCACAGACCACTAACGCCACACACGAATGCAAGAGCAATAATATTTTATCTGTATTATTCATGTGGAGAACTATATATGTAGTTGGAAAATAGTATAAGGTAATAGAATTACTTTATATTCCAACATATCTGTGTTAGATTCTAACATATACGGTGGTCTGGTTTGATGGGACCTGAATTGAACCTTCTTTTGGATGGTTCCAATATTTTCTAATCAAATTGTGCTCATGCCAGTATCTTTTAAGCTCATACTCCCTGACCTGCACTTACATTGGGCATGTGTTTGATGGGACCTGAATTGAACCTTCTTTTGGATGGTTCCAATATTTTCTAATCAAATTGTGCTCATGCCAGTATCTTTTAAGCTCATACACCCTGACCTGCACTTACATTGGGCATGTGTATTCTGATGGGTGCTTTCAGAGGGAAAAAATTATTTTGGGAAATTGTGTATGCTGTCCCGATTTTGAATGGCATTTAGTGCACTAGTACCTTTTAAGCTCATACTTCCCTGTCATGTACTTAGATTTGGCCTGTGCATGCCGATGGGTGCTTCTAAGGCCAAAATTTTGAGAAATTGTGTAATATCTCGATTTTGCAAAAAAAAGTTTCAAAAATGCAACTAGTGGGATGTTCATTTGAGTAACCATTTGCCTTACAATCAATCAAAATTTCTTTGTAGGTGCACTTTGAGTTGCGGAAATGGCTTCATGCCAATGTAGGACCTGCAGTTGCAGAATCTCTGAGAATCATATATGGAGGTAATTTGATTTGTGTCGATTTCTTTTTCTTCTTAAAAGAAAAATATCCATTGGATGACATATTGCTTTTGTTGGTGTTGGGAGTCTCACCTAGCGAACAATTTTGCAGGGTCTGTGACTGCAGCAAACTGCAAGGAGCTAGCAGGACAGCCTGATGTTGACGGTTTTCTTGTTGGGGGAGCATCTTTGAAGGTTGGTTAGGTCTTCAAACTATTCTTTTTGCTAAAAGATTGCTTCCTAGTTCGAATTATGGTTTTTCATAGCTATTTTCATGGTAATGTGGTTGCATATGACTAGAAGTGGAAAAAACGCATCAAAGTGCTAGGTTGGTATCTTGTCTTCTACAGCTATTTCCATGATTATGGTTTTTAATCACTATTTTCTTAGTTTTGCCTCGATTTGCTTCTATTTTAGCCCCTTGCATACCTACAACAGCAAAGCTTCTTTTCTGAACCACTCTGTGTGATCTCTATCTTTCACAATGATAATTCTTTTAGTAATCATGCTGCTACAGCCACATAGTTATGCTCGGTGGTGGCGAGCTTGTAATGTGCTCCTTTGTCAAGCTCGTCACCATCTTGTTTGTACTTATCCGTTGTTTTGATCCTTGACCTCTCTGCTATTACCTTTTTATAATCAGCTGACATGCATGTTTCAATGTTTCTATACCCTGCTGATTCCTGGGCCCCAGTATTTCTCCCTCTCCTATTTCTACACCTTGCCGCCGTTGATTCTGCTACTGCTGCTACTACATGTAGCATCATCCCTCGTACCGCCTTCACTGGAAGTGTTTGTTAAGGCTCCCAAGGTTCGAAAACGGTTAGTTATCAATAGATGCAAGGATTATCGTCTATAGTAGCTCCTTGTTCTGTTTGTGTTGCTTATATATCCATAAGATCATGTTATCCCTCAGGGTGAGACTTTCCAAGAATATATTATTTTGGTTATTCTCAATTAGCAACCGAATTAACATGACCAGCATTCTGGTGCTCCTATGCTTCTCTTGCTTTACCCAAATTATGCCTAGACACTCTGGTTTTTCTGATTAATATGAATGAATGGTTTGTAAAAAAAAAAAACATGACCCAAAAGGAGAGAAAGAAAAACACCAGTTATTGGTGTTTGTTAGGCCAAGTGTGCCAATGATTGGTTATCATATAGATGCAAGGAGTATCTTTGGCAGCTCCGTTTTTTCATTTGTGATGCTTATCTACACAAAATATTCACCTTATGCCACAGGGTGGGGTTTCGGAAAATATTATTTTTGCTTAATTCAAATTATTAGCTGTCTTTTTTTAAATTGGTGATGCCGTCCTTATGGTTTGAATTTGAGACCTCTAGGTAACGAGTCCAGAGGATTTAGCCATTTGGGTGTCCCATCTTGGACAATTAGTAGCCATCTTAGTTATTTAAGTGTGCAATAACTAATCTACCCAGATGGAATATATAGCCTATAGGACCTGATAATCTGGTAATGAATTGTATTTCTTGATGTCTAATCTCAAGGACACTGAAATGTTGTTTTCCGTGCTTTGTTTGCAGCCGGAGTTTGTGGATATCATCAAGGCTGCTACTGTGAAGACTGCTTGAGAAAAAGCCTTACCTTTCCGGGACCTTGCTGTGACTGCTTGAGACCTCAAATTATTAGCTGTCCTTTTGTTTTTGCTGCTGGCATGTAGGCTTCCAGGACCAAAGAAAACACGTTATGTGTTGTCCAACTGCATTACTTCCATAATGATCAGATCTCCCCAGGAGTGATCCTGGAACGACGGCTCTAGAGGGTCGACTATAAAATTAGTTACGAAAGTGGCATAAGTTATCTTATTTTTCTTATGATTGATGTCTCTAGTTTTTCCGTTCGATATTTTTTGTTTTTTAATCTCAGTGTGATTCCATTCTGCAAGTGAAACGAGTACGGATATGCCAAATTCTGTGTGAGCACAATGGATGGCACTGAATTTGAGGGGTAGGTGATTGCTGCTGGTTTCTGGCACTGTAGGTGCGTCCCGTGTATGTAGCATGGGTTAAACCTAATGTAGTACATGTGATAAAAGTAGTTTGTCTCTAGTGTAAATAGTAAAAAGTTTTATCTCATTGCTTATTCCTAGAACTTTTGTGGTCGTTATAAGTAGAATCACATGGGGCACTAGTGTCCAAAGGGTCCTAGAAGGAGAGTATGCTCATATCTTTGTTGGGGGGTGAATACAACACGCACACGCGCGCCACGTCTGATAGGGCCGGACTTGGGCTTGTGGATTGTGGAGAATGTCTCCCGTCTCTTTTTTGCATTAGAATATAATTACGTAATTAATTATTTGTTTAATTAATTATTTCTTTCTTATTCAGATTTATTAATCATAACGGGAAAGTCTCTTTTGCGGATTTTTTTACAATGTATACAATAACAACCGGCCGTGTTTTAACATAAATATGATTAGTGAGGTGTGTAAGGTTATAAATAGACCTCCGATCATTAGGGTTAAATATATCTTTTGAACTAAGCTGTTCGTGCAAGTGTTTTGTGAGTCATAATCCCGGAGTCTGCCATTGCCGCTCCTGCTTGTTGCTTGGAGATCTCTCCTGGAAGCGACGAAGTCTTTCACATTTTCCTTCAAGACACAACCTGTTAGGCGGTGGTTCCTGCGGTTGTTGCGCTGCATTGGTGGTGGTGCATTTGTTCGTCTGTAACGTTTGTCGTCTGCGCAAATGTGACACTTCTCTTTAGGTTCATGACCGGGTCGACTGGGATAACGGCGCCTGTCTTGGAGGACTGCGCGACGCTGACTTCTTTAAGTAAAATATGTTCGTTTTTCAATGAACGGTCTGGTCAAGTTCTTAATTCAGTTTATTTTTTCTTGTATTGTTTATTCTTCTGCTTCTTATCTGGATCTGGCTTGTAATTGTTAATTCATTGCATCTGTCGCCGTTGCATGTAACGACATAAAAATCTAAATTTTATTCAACACAACCCTGCTGGCCAAGTTTTCAGGGATGGCGTAACTTCTTTTGCTAACTAGGTATCTGATGCACTATTTGTTATAAGCGTGCATTGTAAAACACGTAAGGGATTATTGTACAAATATGTTTTGTATGTGTATAGTAGCCATCTATACGAATCAACAAGACAAACAACAATCAAAAGGAGAACTAAAAGAGATGTACGCTAGAAATTTAGCTGATCAGATTGTGCTAATGAATCAGCTTCTTACTATTAGGTGCACGAGGGTTGACGAAGCCTTCTTTCTAAGATAAATTGATACCAATTTGGTACAGACACCTGGACCAACCCAACCAAAGTGGACTCCGACCAAACAACAATTCCTAGCCGAATGCCACATTACACAACAACAACACATAGTAGCACCAATAGGTAGGTGGTACTCAGTGACGGATCTTGGGGGGGGGGTTGTCGTATATAATTGAGCATAAATGTGAATCAATTATAAAAAATTAAATAGTCATGAGATTTTTTTTCTATTTCAAGATATGGGTAAAAGTTTGCATTGGAAGATAATACAAAAATTCGATGACTCAATTCATCTCTAAAAATTTAAAATAATGCATTTCTTTCTTTTATGTTCTTGAAGTCTTCAATACTAGAATCAATGCCGAATGACTACAATCTCTCTTTCAATATGAATAATTAGATTATAACTAAGAAATTCATCCTCCATTTTGTTTTGTAGTCTCGTCTTTGTAAGTTTCAATACTGAGAATGCACGCTCTGTTGTGGCTGTGGAGACAAGAAGAGTCAAGATAAGACGGATCAATCCAAGAGTCGATGAATTTTGTTCATTCTTGTTTTCGATAAAGCACAACATAAATCTGATAAAGTTGAAAGGTTCTTGAAATCTGGATTTGTAGGAGCAAGTGCAATGAAATGACAAAGTTCATGTCTCAAATCAACCTTTTCTTGGTCATTGAAATCTGATGAATAATATTTTTCAACAATAAGACATATATTATCAATATTGAAGTCCTTGTATGCATTCCTGGGAGTCAAAGAAGAGCTTAACATCAACAAATCCATTACTTGGTCATTGAATCTATGACCAAGCTCATATAATTGGTTATCTATTGTGATAAGAAATATCTCCACACAGAAAAAATGAGCAACTGTCATCTGACTCTGTTGGTGTTGTCCACGTCCACGATAAGTAATGTAGGAGCTATTCATAACAGGAAAATCTATATCATGTTTCTCACAAAAATATCTCACACCATTTAATAACTTTTCCCATCCATCATTTCTAAAAGTCTGAATCAACAATTTTGTACTTTTTACCAAGTGCATTGCATTCACTATATCTTGATTTTTCTTTTGTAATGCTTGACAAAGAAGATATGTGATTCCCATTATCTCTTTCATTAAGTGCATGATGAATACAAATTCAAAAGATGTGAGATTCTTATAAGCAACATCGGCATCACCACGTTGAGAATAAGTTGATCCATCATCAATAATATTTTGAAGAACAGAACAAGTTGGATCAAATAATTCCAACAAATTGCATACAGATTGATAATGTGAACCCCAACGAGTCTCACCAGGTCGTTTTAGAGATCTAGTTTGGTTTGCTCCTTTCCCTGTCTCAAGTTCATCAATGGCTAGTAAGTTTGATATTTCCTTCTCTTTTGAATCCTTTAGTTCCTCAGTTTGCTTACATGAAGTAGAAATTAAATTTATAATAAACATCAAATTTGAGAAGAATTGGTGAACTGATATGACTTCTCTTGAAGCGGCAACAAGAGCCAGTTGTAAACGGTGAGCAAAACAATGAATGTAGTATGCACAAGGGCAATCTTGAATAAATAATGCTTGCAACCCATTCCATTCTCCGTGCATATTACTAGCCCCATCATATCCTTGGCCTCAAATATTGTGTATAGAAAGATTGTGCCTACTCAAAAAATCACATAAATGTTTCTTAAGAGTCAAAGCAGCTATATTTTTCACATGGATTAGCTCAAAAAATCTCTCTTGTACTAGACCATCCTTATCAACAAATCGTAAAACAAGTGCCATTTGCTCCCTTTTAGATTCATCACGTGCTTCATCAACAATGATGCAAAATTTCGATTCTCCAATTTTTTCACATATATATGCCCTTACCTTCACTGAAATAATGTGTAAAATTTCCTTTTGAATCTGATGAGATGTGTATCGAGAATTGTATGGGATATTTTCTAACACAACATCATTTCTATATGATGCTATCAACTTGATCATCTCAAGAAAATTACCCCTATTTTTAGAATTTATAGTTTCATCATTACCTCTAAAAGCACATGATTGAAATGCAAGCCACCAGACCGCATCGATGGTGAATTGGAGACGTAATCGATTCTTTTTTATTTGCTCAGAAGAATGTACTTGTATGCCATTCTTTATATGCATTGATTGGTTAAGAAGATCATGACAAAATTTAACAACATTATTGTGTGGGGAGCAAGGATCTTCACCAACATGAATAAGAAACGCACAATTTTTTCCATCATTGACTTTTTTCCAATTTTTAAATCCTTTTGAGATAAAAGCATCAACCCCAAAGCGACCACTTGGATTGCTAAACAGATAGCATGGCAAGAAATAAGCAGCATCTTTAATAGGAGAATATTCCAACCAATTTGAAAACCGACTAAACCATGTATATTGAAACCGACGAGGATGCTTCTCAGAACCTGATAAAGGATGATTCAAAATATGTGAGATTCTTATAAGCATCATCAACATCACCACATTGAGAATAAGTTGATCCATCATCAATAATATTTTGAAGAGCAGAACAAGTTGGATCAAATAATTCCAACAAATTGCATACAAATTGATAATGTGAACCCCAACGAGTCTCACCATGTAGTTTTAGAGATCTAGTTTGGTTTGCTCCTTTCCCTGTCTCAAGTTCATCAATGGCTAGTAAGTTTGATATTTCCTTCTCTTTTGAATCCTTTAGTTCCTCAGTTCGCTTACATGAAGTAGAAATTAAATTTATAATAAACATCAAATTTGAGAAGAATTGGTGAAATGATATGACTTCTCTTGAAGCGGCAACAAGAGCCAGTTGTAAACGGTGAGCAAAACAATGAATGTAGTATGCAGAAGGGCAATCTTGAATAAATAATGCTTGCAACCCATTCCATTCTCTGTGCATATTACAACGCCATCATATCCTTGGCCTTGAATATTGTGTATAGAAAGATTGTGACTACTCAAAACATCACATAAATGTTTCTTAAGAGTCAAAGCAGCTGTATTTTTCACATGGATTAGCTCAACAAATCTCTCTTGTACTAGACCATCCTTATCAACAAATCGTAAAACAAGTGTCATTTGCTCCCTTTTAGATTCATCACGTGCTTCATCAACAATGATGCAAAATTTAGATTCTCCAATTTCTTCACATATATATGCCCTTACCTTCATTGAAATAATGTGCAAAATTTCCTTTTGAATCTGATGAGATGTGTATTGAGAATTGTATGGGACATTTTCTAACACAACATCAACAACATCTTTTCTATATGATGCTATCAACTTGATCATCTCAAGAAAATTACCCCTATTTTTAGAATCTATAGTTTCATCATTACCTCTAAAAGCACATGATTGAAATGCAAGCCACCAGACCACATCGATGGTGACTTGGAGACGTAATCGATTATTTTTTATTTGCTCAGAAGAATGTACTTGTATGGCATTCTTTATATGCATTGATTGGTTAAGAAGATCATGACAAAATTTAACAACATTATTGTGTGGGGTGCAAGGATCTTCACCAACGTGAATAAGAAAAGCACAATTTTTTCCATCATTGACTTTTTTTTCCAATTTTTAAATCCTTTTGAGATAAAAGCATCAACCCCAAAGCGACCACTTGGATTGCTAAACAGATAGCATGGCAAGCAATAAGCAACATCTTTAACAGGAGAATATTCCAACCAATTTGAAAACCGACTAAACCATGTATATTGAAACCGGCAAGGATGTTTCTCAGAACCTGATAAAGGATAATTTTCAAGGCGAAATTGATATGGACCCCATTTTAAATATGCTCTACGGACTTCATCTCTTTGATCATGTGGATATTCCCATATTGGAGGACGTAAACCAGGATCACGTTCTAACGAATCAATAACAAACTCTTTAGATTCAGTTTGTGGAGTCTTAAAAGGGAATTGGTCTTTGATTTTTGTTCCTTCAGAATCTAATGGTCTCTTAGGTTGAACATACTCTGTAGAAGTCGTGCTATCTGTCACATCATTTAGTTTCTTGAAAAAAGCGTGTATAGTCCCATTCTTAGACATGACGATTTCTTTATACTACCTAAACACATATCCGTTTGTCAAAATAATTGCATTCAGACAAAGTTTTGACATTTTAATCCAAGCAAATAAAAGTTATTTTAAAATGATCAACAATATCAAGTATTGTGACAAGAACGGCATGTTGCCGTGAATGTGGTGCCATAGTATTGTTGTGATAATAATGTAAAACATTTTCTATATGTGTGCTTTAGGATTATATAAATTAGTTAACTGACATTGGGTAAAGTTGATCGAAGGAGTTTTATATGATCAGAAACATGATCAAGAAATAAAATGAAATACATGTTGACTTATAAGATAGTCTGACAACTCCACAAACAAGAAAGTCTAGCCAATATGGTGGGTATAGAATATGTTGAACTCCAACTTCTTTGTCTCTCTTATCCTTCTTTTTTGGCGTGCTTGTGATGTGCGCTCGATAAAGAGATAAAAGATATCAGTTTTCACTGCGCCAAACTTCCGTCGATGGGGATGTCTTGATGTAGCCGTAGTAGTTTTGGAAGTAATCAAATGAAGTTGTGTGACGGCAAGGCACAACTGTGTTTACTATATCATGCCCAAAAAATTTTCAAGTCCGACTACCAACTTGTACCGAACAATGTCAGACGTCTTTTTCAAATAGATCCCAAATATGGGTGCGTGTTGGAAATATCAGAAAGTTCAGATGTATGTTTTTGCATCGTCTGAGACGATGGTTCTGATTTGGTTAGCATTGATCGTTTCTTAATTAACTTTGTTTCTTTTTTGAGACCACAACTTTACTCATGTGTTTGAGATTTTGATTAGTGGTTACGTTATCTAGAAGGGGGAGTTTGACCAAGTATAGGAAACAAATAGAAAACTGATAGAAATTTTGTAGAAAGGAAAAGAAAATTGTCACGCAAGGAAATCGACATCTGATTGCAAGTAAACGAGGAGTCCTCACGCGAGAAAACATGCATGCCTTTTTCTTCGGTAGCCACATGCCTTTTTCTTCGGTAGCCACCTGTCTTTTTAGTTGAACAATAAATATAACATATTTTTTAAATCTTTGGGGGGCCGTGGCCCTCCCCAGCCCAATGGGAGATCCGTCAATGGTGGTACTAAGATGTAGGCAACACTGTGTTAGAGAGAGAGAGAGAGAGAGAGAGAGAGAGAGGAGAGCTGAATAAACTCATCTTCCCTCTGTTTATAACAAACATGAGCCGACTTATTATAATGTCAATTTGTGTATGTTGGTCTCTCTGAGTCGGTTTGTATACTGACACGTGCAAATGTATGCACACATTGATTTGACCTCCGTGGACAATTCCCCATAACGTTCATGGTGTAGAAAGGTTCATCATCCAACTACATATTAAGCTTCTTGCAAGCGGTATTTTTGGGTTTGAACCAATGTATCAAGTATCTAGTATTAACTTCATATGAAATTAGGTGAACAAATATATTGAACATGAACTTTAGTTGTGAGAGTATTTGTTGGTAACAACATAATATATATGCATGACTTTATCCCTAGGGTTGATGCATTACAATTCATACATCCAAATCATTTATCATGATTAACGTCAAGGAACAACTTGATCCCTCTATTGTAGTTGTATAACATCAGTCACTTAGTTGATCATCTCAAAGGACTTGTAGGTTTGATGTTTCCAGTTAAAATAATTAATCAACTAAAGGACTTGTAGGTTTGATGTTTCCAGTTAAAATAATTCATCAACTAAAATGTCAATGTAAAATACATTGTATGACACAATTTTTGTTTGGCACCCCTAATTGATAGTCTCATGGAGTTTGTGTTGTGTTTACTGTTTAGACGACAACGTGCATTGGTATTTGATTGGAATTTTTATACCTCTAGTTAAATATCTCATCACTTCATGAAGTAATTATGTATCAGTTAAAGTTATTATTAAAATAACACCCAAATTGACTCTATATTATTTCTAAAAAACATAGGGTGAAATGCCCCCACATGTATGACCGAGGTTTACTATGCTAGGATGGGAGTAATGTAAGATTTTCACCCGCTCGAATAGTTGTGATGACTTTTACCTTGAATATTTACTATTTTTACAATTATGATTAAATAAATGTTAAAACCATGCTACTAGAATTAATGTAAGTAGATACATAAGTGTCGTCAAAATAAGGCTAAAAAATATGAAGCTAATTGTTCAAATCACACATTTACAAATTTGTAAAAAAAGTAAGAACAAGTTGATCGAATAACGACCGACAAAAATATTAAATATAAAATTAGCAGAAGTAAGAAGTTATTTAAATGCTTGCCAACTTCAACTTGTGTCATCTTTTTTGTTTGAAATAAATAACAACAAATATCTAGCTGAAGCATACTGTCCGAATAGCAACAGTTAGAACTTTTTTAATTTTCCGCTAGAACAATGAACGAAGAAGAAAATTGGTGGAAGCAAACTGCTCGAATAAGTAATTTTTTAATTTTCTGCACGAGGACCAACTAGATAAAAAAGCTGAAGCGAGATTTTTGAAAAATAAAGATTAATTGATAAAAACGACTGTTGTTCCCACCCAAAAAATTCAACAGGTTCTAAACAACAAAAATGTAAAAAAAGACAAATAGATAAAGTTGCTCAGATTTTATTTGTAAAATAAAGAAAACATATGTTGACGTTTAAATCGGCGGGAAAATAAACAAAGATTTGATTTTGACCCTATCTAAGAGTGGATAAGAAAGGTATACACTAATTCAGAGATCAGACTCGGCGTGTTAGCACCCCCAGTCCGCCTGGTAACGGTATTGCAATCTTTGTAGTCATCTCGGATAAAATGGCGACCAAGATTGTTGTTAGAAAAATGACCACACATAGAAAGTGATTTTTATGTTGATGAATCTTTTAGACTAAATATGGTCGTGTAAAGATCTTAACTTTTAGGTGTTTTGTGATCGTAATCGCTTCCGGACCTCCCACAATGGAAATCCATCATTGACGGTTAGAGACAGTTAGACCATATTTGATTCATGGGTTAGGATCCAAATGGGATGAGAAAAAAGAAAGGATGGGCAAGTATAAGTGGATGAAGGAAAACTAGATATCAGATCCTATGTTTGGATGCAAAATAGAATAGGATTAAAATATCGGTGCATGGACTCTTGCAGCTATATTGTTATTAATCTTGAGTTTATTTGAAATGAAAATGATCAGGTCACACATAGCAACCCTCACGTGCGGGTGCTACGCGCCCTTGGTGGTTTACGGGGGCTGAAAACTGGGTTGGTGCGCTGCATTAATTGTGACGGACTGCTTCGTTGTACTGGCGTGTGCTGTTGTGATGGACTGTCCATTAAATGTTGGTAATGATGTAGATTATGGTTGGAGTGGATGGTTTTAGGAGGGAAAAATCTAACATTTTTAGAGGGAAAACGTATGAACCCCTAAAAGAAAGCATTTTAATGCAAAATCATTTGCATTTACTTCCCAGCCATTCATAGCATTCGTTTCTCCTCTCTTATTTTCCATCTACCAACAAGTTATAGCATTAGAGAAGGAATTTTAATGGAGCTGTGTAATGATATTTTTCTTCTTATATAACGTGTTTCATAGCATTCATAACGTGTATCATTAAATTCTCCAAAACATCATTTTCCATTTATCGTTATGTTGTTTCTGTAGATGTAGATGTGGTATATGGCAGTGATTTTTCTGATGAATTTGGCACACAATTTGATAATTTTAAACAAGAATAAGAACTTGATAGCTCAGCAAATGGAGTAGATGCTTCAGAATTAGAATACAAAGAACATGAAAAAGGATTTGATGATTCAGGAGAAGAACAAGACTTATAAGAAAATACCCAAGATGAAATCCAAACTTTACAAGATTAGTGACTAAATAGAGTTGTTTCCAAAATAAACATATTATTCAAAATAACATAGTCGTTGATATTTTGTTTAATGTTGAGTGATTTAATAAAGTTACAGAAGTTAAAGAGTGATAATATATTCATGCGCTTAACAATTAATAATGTTTTGTTAAAATGCTTGCAATGATATCCATGCGAACATCAAATACCCATGTTTGCCATTAGTGATTTATATATATAATGGTTTATATGTGTCAAATACTCTTGTATGGGTGCCAAACACAAATATTTGAGCGCCACTAATATCTCTCTTGCTTATGTTGTAGACTCCATCTTACCTTGTATTGGAATGAGATTTAATAATGTTGAAGAAGTTAAAGAGTGATAATATATATGTTGATCCAATGTAAAACAACAGACACCCAATGACATTGTTAGGCGCTTAATAAATTTTAATAACATTTTGTTAAAATGCTTGCAATGATATTCATGCGAACATCGATATAAATAGGTGCTTGTAA
The DNA here is from genome assembly GCA_963693085.1 of Alisma plantago-aquatica. Taxonomy (NCBI): domain Eukaryota; kingdom Viridiplantae; phylum Streptophyta; class Magnoliopsida; order Alismatales; family Alismataceae; genus Alisma; species Alisma plantago-aquatica. The sequence goes on along the minus strand of OY856409.1, from coordinate 1,972,122,307 downwards.
AACTTGTGTGGGTGCCACTTAGTGTTTTCAGGTGTCAGTCACTGTTTGTAGGTGTCAAGTACCCATGTATGGCCACTCAAATACCCATGGTTGCCATTAGTGATTTATGTGTACCCAATAATGGTTTATAGTTGTCAAATACACATGTACGGGTGCCAAACACCAATATTTGGGCCTCAATAATGGTCATTAGGCGTACAATAACATTTGAGCCACTAAGATTTAGTAACGTTGAAGAAGTCAAAGAGTGATAATATATATCCTGATCTAATGTAAAACAACAGACGCACAATGACGTAGTTAGGCGCTTAATAAAATTTAATAACATTATGTTAAAATGCTTACAATGATATTCATGCAAACATCGATATAAATGGGTGCCACTTGAATACATTTAGGGGTGTCAGTCACCCATCGTTGGGCACCAATAATCGCTTTATGGGCTCGAATCAAACTTGTATGTGATCCACTTAGTGTTTTGTGGTGTCAGGCTCCCATGCATGGGCACCCTTTATAGTTTTGGGTGTCAAACACCCATATTTAGGCGTTCCCACATATGAAATGTGAATTTTTGATTTTGTTACGCATGTATGGGCGTCGGTAAGTACTGTGGGGGCGTCAGTAATTGTTTTTAGGTGTACAATAACATTTGAATAGGCGTTGATACAACCTAAACATCAAATTGAGCCACTAATATATCTCCTGCTTATGTTGTAGACTCGAGCTTAACTTGTATTGGAATGAGATTTAATAACGTTGAAGAAGTTAAAGAGTTTTACAAGAAGTTTGGAATGTCAAATGGATTCGGTGTTAGTTATGTATTCGGGAAAAAATAGGAAAGGAGAACTATCTAGGATGAAGCTGGTATGACAAAAAGAAGGTTTACCTCGGAGTAATTATTCTCAAAGAACTAGTGCCAAGGATAACTGTCTGGCTCACCCAGTTGTTCATCTTGAAGCTGATTGCTTTGTTGCTGACAAATTTTCCAATGATCACAATCACGAAATGCGTGAAGCAGACCATTTAATGTTCTTACCGTCCATGAAGAGTATGTCGTTTGTACAACAGAAAAGGTTGGTTATTAAATGATAGGGCCGATATTTTGACATCGCAGTCAATAGATGCCCTTACTGTTGAAGTTGGTGGTGTTTCTAATTTTAAATTCACTGAGAAGGATGCACACAATATTCTTTGCCAATTAAAAAGACTAAATCTTGGGAAGGATGATGCCGCGGCCACGCAAGAGTACTTCATTAAGATGCAAAATTTGCACCCAAATTTCTTCTATGTTGTTAACCTTGACGACGACGGTGTTTTGAGAAATGTCTTCTGGGTCGACTCAAGAGCACAATCTGTGTACAATTATTTTTCTAGACATTGTGTCTTTTGACAACACCTATTTCACCAACAAATACCGAATGTCATTCGCTCCTTTTGTTGGTATCAATCAACTTGGGTAGACAATTCTTCTTGGTTGTGGATTTTATGTGAGGAGACAACATAAAATTTTGTGTGGTTGTTTAAGACATGGTTGTTCTACATGTGAGGTGTACATCCAAAAGGCATTATTACTAACCAAGCACAAGCTATTATCAATGTCATTGCCGAAGTTTTTCCAAACAGTAGACACAAGTTGTGCCTTTGGCATATAATGAAGAAACTGCCACAAAAAATCGAGAGTGAAGGAGCTCGAAAAGTGATCAAATCAGCTGTGTATGACTCAATTACCGTTACCAAGTTTGAATGTAGGTGGTCTAAGTTGATCAACTTGTACAATCTTCAAGAAAATAGATGGGTTCTCCGTATGTATCCTATCCGTCAGATGTGGGTTCCATGTTTTGTGAAAGCAATATTCTAGACTGGAATGTCTACGAAAGAAAGAACAACATTGCAGGAGTTTGTTAAACAATATGAATTTGCAATAAACATGAAATACATGAAGGAAGATGAAGCAGAGTTCGAGTGCATTCACAAAAGACCTATATTGAAGACAACTTTTGAAATGGAAAGACCGGTCACTGCTTGGTATACTTTGAATATTTTCAAGAAATTTCAAAGAGAGCTGGAAGGACTTATGTATTACAACTCATACAATATACCTGGGTCAATAAGAAACTTAATTAACTTTGTAGTTTATGAAAGGAAGAGGATTTGTGTTGGTCCAAATATATTCAACCCTCAGGTTAAGAATTTTGTTGTTGTTTACAACAATCTTGTGGATGGAGCTAGTTATCAATGCATGTTGTTTGAATCATGTGGTATAATATGTAGACATGTTTTTAGGGTTTACATTTTACTTGGAATTGGCAAGATGAATGGGGATTTCCACTTAGTTGATAGATGGAGGAAGGATGTCAAACACATTGTATCTAAACCAGACTCATTAGGTTCCATGGACTATTTAGACTCAGTAAACATGTATAATGTTATTATACAAGACACTGAGTTGTTGGCGGAGCCATCTTCCATGTCTCAAGTAAAGTTTGAAATAATTAATCAAACCTTAGAGAACCTCAAGAGAGAAGTTGGTCTTATAAATGATGTAAGTAAAATTCTTTTCATTTTTTGTTTATATTTGCAGTATTTGATGTTCTTCTTTATGCAGTATTTGATGTTCTGTGTAAATCTAAATTTGATATATTTGCAACTTACATGTAGGTTGATCAACCATTGATCCAAAAATCCATTCAAGACCCAAATATGGGTGAACAAGTTTGTCGTCCTCGTAAAAGAAGATTTAAGTCATTTGATGAAAGAATTCCCAAGCAGAAGAAATGAAGAAAGAAGCATACGAGTAACAAATAATGTTAATAACATGTTATGGAAGTCATGTGCACCTTTAAGGTGTCAATGACACATGTTGATTGGGTCATATTTTTTGTCTAATGAAATCAGACGTCGTACTTCATTTTGGGCACCTACTTGGGGGCGCCATTAATTTGTTTCTGGGTATCATTAACACATATTTGGGCGTTGTTACACATGTGTTGGCACATTTTGTTGGCTTTCATATTTGCATAATGAAATCAGGCGCATTTTGTGGCCTCATTTCTTAATGGTTCATTTTTATTAAACTTATTTGTTTCATTTCTTAATGGGGCGCTATTAGTTTGGTCATCGGTTTCAATAGGCCGGTCATGTATGGGCACCATTAATTGTTTATAAGTGCGCCATAAATGGTTTGGAGGTGTCAAATACCATTTAGGTGACACTTAGCATTTTGGAGTGTATGTCGGTCATGTATGGATGCCATTACCTATTTGTAGGTGTCAACTATAAATGTTAGGGTACCATAAATGGTTTGGAGGTGTCAAATACCCATTCAGGTTCAACTTAGTATTTTGGGGTGTCAGTCAATCATGTTTGGGCGCCATTACCTATTTATAGGTGTCAACTATCCATGTTTGAGCACCATAAATGGTTTGGAGGTGTCAAATACCCATTCCGGTGCGACTTAGTGTTTTGGTGTGTCAGTCAATCATGTTTGAGTGCCATTACCTATTTGTAGGTGTCAACTACACATGTTTGAGCGCCATAAATGGTTTGGAGGTGTCAAATACCCACTCAGGTGCCACTTAGTGTTTTGGAGTGTCAGTCACTCATGTATGGGTGCCATTACCTATTTGTAGGTGTCAACTACCTATGTTTGGGCGTCATAAATGGTTTGGAGGTGTCAAATACCCATTTGAGTGTGACTTAGTGTTTTGGGGTGTCAGTCAATCATGTTTGGACCCCATTACCTATTTATAGGTATCAAATACCCATGTCTAGGCGTCATAAATGGTTTGGAGGTGTCAAATACCCATCCATGTCCCACTTAGTGATTTGGAGTGTCAGTCAGTCATGTATGGGTGCCATTACCTATTTGTAGGTGTCAACACCAATGTTTGGGCGTCGTAAATGGTTTGGAGGTGTCAAATACCCATTCAGGTGTGATTTAGTGTTTTGGGGTGTCAATCAATCATGTTTGAGCACCATTACCTATTTGTAGGTGTCAATTACCCATGTTTGAGCGTCATAAATGGTTTGGAGGTGTCAAATGCCCATTCAAGTGCCACTTAGTGTTTTAGAGTGTCAGTCAGTCATGTATGGACACCATTACCTATTTGTAGGCGTCAACTACCTATGTTAGGGCTCCATAAATGGTTTGGAGGTGTCAAATACCCATTCAGGTGTGACTTCATATTTTGGGGTGTCAGTCAATCATGTTTGGGCGCCATTACCTATTTGTAGGTGTCAAATACCCATGTCTGGGTGCCATAACTGGTTTAGAGGTGTCAAATAGCCATTCAGGTGCCACTTAGTTTTTGGAGTGTCAGTCAGTCATGTATGGGTGCCATTACCTATCTGTAGGTGTCAACTACCAATGTTTGGGCACCAAAAATTGTTTAGAGGTGTCAAATACCCATTCAGGTGTGACTTAGTGTTTTGGGGTGTCAGTCAATCATGTTTGGGTGCCATTACCTATTTGTAGGTGTCAAATACCCATGTTTGGGTGCCCAAATTGTAATGGACGCCTTTTGTGATTCATCACACTAATAAGTTAGTTGTGGGTGTTGCATTGTAGGGGTTTTATTTACTCATATTTTGGCTCTTTATTGCTAAGTAGAGGATATTAAACAAACCCCAATAATGACAAACGACAATCAAGAAGTTAATAGACGAAAATTTTGTACAACAAAATATTTCCCAGAGTTTTAAAGACATGGTAATGTTTCTGCAACAAAGTAGTGCGACAATATAGTGTGACATTGCCATAGATTAAGATACATTCTGACGAACAAGGCTATTTTTGTGTTGCAGCAATTGGATGGCATATGTTCCTCTGAGTCTATGGATATCCTCACCAGTAGCTTGATCTTGTATAATGTTTTTGCCTTCCATCAGTAGCTTAACCCAGTTTAGAACGTATAATCCACAGTCATTGCTCTCTTGTGATTGTTGTAGACATGTCTTGCAATACACCACCTTCCAGTCGCTAGTTTTGTAACCCCAGTTTGTTTGGAAATATTCCTTGAAGAACTTAGCCTACAAATGTTACAGTGTAGTGAGTCATTTGTACATTTAAGTGTAGTGAGTCATTTGTACATTTAAATGTATACTTTAAAGTAAATGTATGCATGTAAGGTAAAGAGCTACTTACTATTCCACATGCCTGTCTCTCTGACGATGTTTTAGGCAAATAAGGATGACCGTCCTTTTTGTTCTTATGACTATAAAAATCGACGCTTTCATAGTGGCTCATAAGTTTGGTGCTTATTGAAATATGTAGCAGATGCCAATGGTTCTTTATGTGAAGGACCATGATTATATTGTCTTTTGCCTTTAGCTCATTCAAGCATTTGTTCAAATACATGCCAATGTATTTTTGGTTTTCGTTCTCTATTGCTCGGCATGTGTTAACATTGACAATAAAAGGAGTTGGACGATCTTCCTTTGCAATTTGTATCTCTGTGCAATTGGCATGCAACCTCAATATACTAATTATATTGCAAGTTCATTTGTTAGTAACAATTTAGGTTATAAATAATGTGGTAGATAATATATCTTACCGTTTCAGAAGCAAACCCTTGGTATTCAAGTGTAGGAGACAAGTCATCTACTTGTACTCCAATACACCCACAATTCTACAAAACTCCCCCTGTTGTGTCTTGAACCGGAGAGCCTTTTCTGCTCGATTCTTCTTGCTGTGTGGGTGCTTCTTCATTCCAAACATACACATTACATTTGTTTCTTTCACTATGCTTTGACCAATGTTCGACAAATGGTTGGGAGGCCAGATCATACTCTGTAAAATGTGATTTTAGTGCCATATTCTCATCATGCAGTCCGTTGCTGTAGTCATGGAGGTCATGTAGATCATCCTGCATTCTCAAGAACATTTTGTTGTTTTGTTTGTTGGTCTCCAAAGTGATTCAGATCTCCACAAAAAGTTCCTTCTTTAACTTATCATTCTCAATCAGAAGCGCTTGTAGGCGAAGGTCTTGTTCTTCATTGCATGATACAATATAATGTTGTCTAGTTTGGATTGGTTCATCATTGTTCACTAACCTCACTTTAACATTAGGCCTCGCTTTAACTTCAGGCAATGTGCTCAAGCACAACTTACACCGTCGGAGGTAGGAGGATAGTCTTATCTTGTAAACCCATTTGTTCATGAACAAGGATTCATTAGGATATTTTGGGCTTAACAAATGCAACCTCTTTAATAACCATGTCTTCACATTTTTATATACAATAAATTATTGAAGATAATTTTTATATGGAACAAACTATTAACTATTATCCACATTCAAATATAAAAATTCATACCGTTAGGATCAATGTGCATCCGTTGATGTATCCACCTCCATCTTTGAGCAATTTCAAGCTTTCTAAACCCATATCGATTTGTTCATGAACTGCAACATCCCAGTCGTAGGCATCGATGGTTGCAAAATGGTCAACAATAGGATACAAGAACTGCATCACACACCCTGACGCTGTTGGAAACAAGAAATGTTCGAACAATATTAGAAGCAACAACTTCACTCTATCCCTTCACACGTCTTCTGTATTGGGTTTTACTGCATGGAATGCAGTGACAATAACTGGCATCTTTGGATCAACACTAGAAAAGTACTTCAAACGAATGTAAGTCTTTGATCATGAAGTAGAATAGGCTGTCCTTCCATCTGCAAGGAAAACACAATAATTAGATTCAATACCCGACTTTGGGCGCCGTCAAATGCGTAAGGTGTCATTACCTATTTATAGGTGCCATTACCTATTTGTAGGTGTCAAATACCCATTCATGGGCACCATTCACTATTTGTAGGTGTCAAATACCCATGTTTGGGAGCCATAAATGGTTTGGAGGTGTCAAATACACATTCAGATGTAATTTAGTGTGTTAGTGTGTCAGTTAGTCATGTTTGGGTGCCATAAATGGTTTGGAGGTGTCAAATACACATTCAGGTGTAACTTAGTGTGTTAGTGTGTCAGCCATTCATGTTTGGCCACGATTATTTGTTTATAGGTGTCAAAATAGTCAGTTTTGGGCGTTAAAGACATGAATGGGTGTAATAATTGGATAGGTGCCACTTAGTGTCAAATACCCATTTACAGGCGCCATTAACTATTTGTAGGTGTCAAATACCCATTTTGGGCGCCATAAATGGTTAGGAGGTGTCAAATACCCATTCAGGTGCCACTTAGTGTGTTGGGGTGTCAATCAGTCTTGTTTGGGCACCATTAACTGTTTGGAGGTGTCAAATACCCATGTTTCGATGCCATAAATGGTTTGGAGATGTCAAATACCCATTTAGGTGCCACTTAGTGTGTTGGGTTGTCAATCAATCATGTTGGGTGCCATTAACTGTTTGGAGGTGTCAAATACCCATGTTTGGGTGCCATAAATAGTTTGGAGGTGTCAAATACCCATTCATGTGCCACTTAGTGTGTTGGGGTGTCAGTCAGTCATGTTGGGGTGCCATTACCTATTTGTGGGTGTCGAATACTCATGTTGGGGCGCCATAAATGGTTTAGATGTGTCAAATACCCATTCAAGTGCCACTTAGTGTGTTGGGGTGTCAGTTAGTCATGTTTGGGCACCATTGTTGTTTGGAGGTGTCAAATACCCATGTTTGACATTAATGGTTTGGGTACCATTAATGGTTCAAGTGAAATTTAGTGTGTTGGGGTGTCAGTCAGTCATGTTTGGGTGCCATTAACTGTTTGTAGGTGTCGAAATACTCATGTTTGGGCATTAAAGACATGAATGGGGGTAACAACTAGATAGGTGCCACTTACTGTCAAATACCCATTTACGTGCACCATTAACTATTTTTAGGTGTCAAATTCCCATGTTCGGGCGCCATTAATGGTTTGGAGGTGCCAAATACCCATTCAAGTGTAACTTAGTGTGTTGGTGTGTCAATCCATTAACTATTTTTAGGTGTCAAATTCCAATGTTCGGGCGCCATAAATGGTTTGTAGGTGTCAAATACCCATTCAGGTGTAACTTAGTGTGTTGGGGTGTTAGACAATCATGTTTGGGTGCCATTACCTATATGTAGATGTCAAATACCCATGTTTGGGTGCCATAAATGGTTTGGAGGTGTCAAATACCCATTCAGGTGCCACTTAATGTTTTGAGGTGTCAGTCAGTCATGTTTGGGTGCCATTACGTGTTTGTAGGTGTCAAATTCCCATTTATGGGCGTTAAAGACATGAATTGCCGCATTCATTTTAGGTACCTATGTAGGTGTGTCATTCACCCATTTTTGGGCACCATAAATGGAGTAGAGGTGTTAAATAACCAAACTTGGGCATCAATCATTCAATCAGTCAGTCATTTTATGTATGTGTGCTATTAACTGTTTGTTGGTGTTAAATACACATATTTTGTGTGTTAAATGCTTTGTTAACCTTTTTTCAGTCATCCATACATGGGTGCTATCAATAGTATTGGGATGTCAAATACCCATATTTGGGCTTTGATTATTTAAATTGGTCGAGAAGATTGCATGAATATTACTTTGAGCACAAAAGATTGCAAAAGAATTTCATTTAGCAACGTTTACACGAATGAATAGGAGATCATTTAGCAATGTTACCTCTTATTGGGAGAGAAAGCAGTTGTCTAACTTTGTGAAGTCAATAACATTATTTCCAAACTTAAAGCTTTCATCTGTGTCATTGTAACAAAATGCAAGTTCTTAAAGGAACTTGGAATCATTATCAAGCATCCTCTTCATCTACAGAAGGATATGGAATGGTGTGGTTGCAAAGAGTGTCTTCTCCTCTTCTGTAATGCTGTTGTAGGCATCGATGAATAACTTCCATGAACACCTTGAATTGACATGTTTTTGCTTCCATCCACCATTTTCTCCCTCCACCATGCTCGTCACAGCTTCGATGCTCATCACAACTTCCACAATTTTTTGAACATTCAGAGGCAGAGTAATTGTTTTGGCTTTAGCTCAGTCGGGTTCAATGTCCGCCTCCATTTGCCTCCTTTGATGTTTGTCGAGCACCTTTTTTGAGAGCTTCTTCTGCTTCGCCGCCCATTTGATGACCGGAGTATGATCGAAGTCATCATCTGAGTTCGGTGTGGCTGCCATTTGATGAAGGAGAGGGCAGTGATGGAAGAGGAGAATAGAGAAAAGAGGCCTCTAAGAGGGAAGAGGCACCAGATCAGTCTTCCAACATGTTAGACGCCGACGATGCCATTTGAAGCCGGAAGAGGTACGGGAGCAGGCTCCTAGGAAGCAACATCGTTTGCCCTTCACCATTCGAGGCACTGCTGGAGAGACGGAAGCAGGTGCCAAGGAAGCGAGCGTCATTCAATGACAGATGGGAGAAGGCGGAAGGCGAAGGAAGCTGGGCTTGGCGGAAGAGGCGTCAGAGAGAACGAAGCAGGCATTGGAGAGAAACGCAGGCTTGGAAGATGTTCAAATTTGGGGGGAAGATGGAGTGTCAGAGAAGGAAGGAAGGGGGAGTGATGGGTCACGCGGGGAGTCGAGATGACGTAGGGTGTCGTAGGCATAGGGGTCAACTCACACATCACATGAGCCCTCCACACGACGCCTGCTGAGTGGATCCGAAGGGTTTGTGGGTAGACTGGGGGACACATAGGGTAGCAGGTGGTTTTGGGCTTTTTTGGGCGGTATTATGTGCGCGTGATGCCATGTGAGCTTGATAGAATTTTAACCCTATTTGAAAGTGTAACGAAGGCATAGCAATACACTGCAATACTGGTGGATGTTGTCAATGGGCAGTGAATGCAGATGTTGCGACTGGCGCGGCTTGAAAAACTAAACCGTCCTAGTGTGTTGTAGGGTAGACAACTAATTGCAGGTGTGGGCATCTAAGGAAAAAAGAGCAGATGCTTGTCACGACTGATGAGGACGCCCGCCACGACCGATGATGACACCTATCGCAGAGAAGGGATTCCCATCACAATAGAGGATGAGGGGGCCCATCACCGTAGAGGATGACTATCATGACAGAGGAGGACGTCTGTCACGGTGGAGGAGGTCTCCCATCACAAAGCTGAACGTATTGAAGGAGGAGGTCGTCTGTCACATTAGAGGATGCCCATCAAGAAGAAGGCTAGTAGGCTATCCACGAACAAGGAGGCTAAGCCTGATATAGGTGTGGAGGCGAATTACATCGCTTGAGTAGTTGGAGCAGATCCTCAAGGTATCAGGTGTTTTTAGGAGAGTCGAAGGGTCGGGGGTTGTATCCGGAGCTAGCACCTAGGGGAGTTGAGAACTCAATGTTTTTGGGCAACCAATCGTAGGATTCAATTATTAGTGCGATATGAATCACATCCTTTTTTGGATACCATTAAACAAACAAGATCTTAGGACCAAGGCCTCCTCCTTCAAGATGTTTAGTTTTGTGATGCAGATACATTAGAGAAAGATCAGATCTTTGAAAAAGAGTGTGGAGATATGATCATTTATGGACTCATTAGAGTAACCAACAGTTATTGATTAGAAAATAGTTATTGAACAAAAAACTGACATTAGCAAAGTAGTTAGTGTCAGAGGAAAGATCCTCTGATAACATATAGAAAAAAAATAAGATGGTCGTTTCTTAGACTTCGGAAGAGACAAAAGGGGCCTAAAATACGGTGGATGGGGGTATTTTTCTCGGGGTCAAGATTTGGTGCTCCAAAAGAATATTATGGAAAGGTCGTGGCACACATGCAAATTGTACGTGTGATTTCATCACGTGTTCCCGTTCAAGGAAATAAAATAAAATTTTATCCAATTTTCTAGATTTTTAAGAGTGTTTTGGGATAAAAATGTTTGAGATATAGAATTAATTTTGTTGCTTTTGAAACACAGAAAAAGAGAGAAAAAGAAGGAGAAGTAAACTTGTTAACCAAGTGATTTCCCTCTCTTTTTCTTCTTCCTTTTCCTAATTGAAAATGCATTTAAAGGAGGATATAGAAAATAAAGAGAAGCAAAAAGAGAGGAGGAAATCCTCTCCCTTCTTTAGTCCCTTTTCCTCATAAAATTGAATTAAACAGGGATAGAGAAAATAAGGAGGAGAAAAGAAAAAGAGGGCACCATACCCTATATTTTTCGGATCCTCTTTTCTCATGGAAATGAATTAAAAGCCACAAATTTTGATTGGGATTTAGTTATTCCAGGATTTCTCTTTATTGGTTAATGACATCTATTTATAAAGAGATTACAAGTAATTGAATTTCTAATCAGGACTGTGATTGAATATTTTATTCACGAGTAATTCACTCGAGCAATTATTGAACATGCTTAGAAAAAGCTCAATGAAATGACAAATTGCACTTAAATTTGGATAAATGGTTTTCTTTGCACCAATCCCTTAGTGATTGGTGAATGGCTGAAACTGGTGGTTGAAATGGGTGAGAAAATGTGGGAAAATATGAAAATGTGAAAATATAGAATAAACTCCATTATTTCACTTAAATTTGTTATTTTTGGGCTTAGGCCGCTGGACAACATTCGGGTTTTTTGGATTGACACCCCTTTGACGAGTTGGTGGTAACCCATGTTTGTCAAGAGGCTTATCATGAGATGTGAGGGGTGGTGATGTAATCATTATAAATTATCTGATGCCAAATGACAATTGTCCTCCTCACCCTTTTCCACTTTTTTTTTACAAGTTTTAAGGTGATTTGAGACCCCAACCATATTTAAGATTTTCCAAAGTCTTCAACGATTTGATTCACTCTTCCCTTAGGTTGATCATAGACATATGTACCACCAAGAGAAGCTTCATTAAGGGTGGATTTGATGCTCCATTGTCTCTTGATTTCATGCTTGTACAAATCTAGGGGCGCCATGTAGTGAGTATTTAAGAGGCAATTCTTTATCTAGTTGAGTTAAGGCGCCAGGTGTGAGAGACATCCCTATGGGTTCTATTCTCAATACCTCTTTGTTACATGCATGTGTCCACATTGTTGGGTGTCCTTTTGGATTGAGTTTTTTTTGTATTTGATCATTTTACATTTAACTCCATGGACATTGATGCTTATAACCTTAAGATGGGAGTTTTCAACTCCCAAAAGAGAGTTTTAAGCTCCACTGACCCTGGATGTCATGCTTAATAAGGAATTCACCACAAACATATGTCTAAGTTTGGGTGGCCTTTGGGCTTTATGGTTGATGTATGTTCAGTTAATTCTTTGGCACTTGCCCCCTGGCTTTCTTTTTGTCTCCTTAAGCGTCAAAGAGGGAGAGGTTTTTAAGGAGCGGGGACAAGAACTCCAACTGAAATATCCCCATACATTTTGGAAATTGATGCTTAGAGCCTTAGAATGAGATTTTGAATTGCGGATTAATGGGAGTTTCCTAGTGAATGTTCCCAATTTATGGTCCCCATGCTGGATCATCATGAATGGTGAAACATGAACAATGTCACAAGGGATTCAAATCTCCCTATCCTCCAGTTCACCTATCTTTTTCGTGCCCCATGAGTAGGGTCACTGTCATGTTTAAACATTAAAGTTCATGTAGGGTGTGATTCATAATTTTTTTTCAAGATGTTGTGACTTGGTGAGTCTGTTCCAACTTGCCTCTAGGGTACTTAGTTTAAGAAGACCTAGAAGAAGATAATTATTGATTTTGAGCTGTAATATCATCTTATAATTTTAGCTTTAGATGACTTCATTGATTAAGTGATTTTTATGGATGAGATTAGATTTGCAAACTATTAGGGCCTTGAGATAACATTTTTGCTCCTTTCGTCCTAGGATCTATGGTTCTACTTTGACCGTTCTGGTTCAGGGTGCATGGGGGGATGCATCCAAAACACTTAAGTAGATTAAGTGGGATTTTGAATTTTGACATTTTTGATTTTGAAATTTTTGATTTTGAGTTTTTCATTTTTTAAATCCATTTTTTTATTTTGAGTTTTCTGATGATTTTTTTCTTTTCATTATGATTTTTCCCTTTTTGATGATATTTTAAAGCAAAAATGGTTGGATAGATCTTTGATGATCCTCAAATGCTTTAGGGCCTGTGACTATTGTGTGTCTTGGTGCTCTTTGGCAGAGCTTTTGTTCGAGTGGATGCTCAATCAACTTTATGACTGCATTTACTAGTGTGTTCCCATTGTGCTCTGACTCGAGTAGGGATTCAACCAATTATGTGGTTGCATTTGCCTCTTTGGCAACTAGCTCTGGAGTGAATTATGTAAGGGCATCCACTTGGACCAAACTGACATTGATTCAATCTTGAATGTTGTGCTTGAGGGCTATACATGAGTCTGCTTTGTGCCCCTTGTTGAGATTGAAGTCACAGTATGCATTGGAATTGTAGCTCCTTGAGAGGGGATTAGGTGGATTCCTTATGGATGGAAACTGCACAAGGTGTGCGATCAATGGAAGAATGCTATTGTGAGAGGCCCCCTTTTCTTTGGTTTCTACATTGGTATCTCTTTTTTGATGATGGTGGGAGCAATAGTTGCTTCTAAAAATGTATCTCCTTCCATCATGCTTTGGCAATCAAGCTTTATGATCTTCTGGTGTTGACCTCTAAAGGCGTTGGTTTCTTCTATCTTGACCTTTAGATCTCCCAATTTGTATAGGATTCCCTCATACTGTGATAAACAATGTGTTAGATCTCTGAGCAAACTACGACCATCAATGCTATGACTAAGCCCGGATGAGGTGGGTACCCGTATGGTCCTGGAACTTGGGGATAGATCCAAGGTGGAGGTGGAGAGTATATTGTTTGATAGATTGCATAAGGCCTATTCTTCTATGCTAGAATTATAGTCTTCTGACTTTTTGTAGTTTTTGGCCTTCTGCCTCGATAACAATGACTTCTGATTGTTACTGGATTATTCTGTCTGATCATCTTGGTTATTATGTGGAGGTGACTGTGCGTGCCATAGATGTCTCCTGCTGCAAATGCTTAGACGTAGCACTCTTGCATTGTTATACCCTAGGTTAGATTCATATGAGATGGTGTAGTTGTTCACCCTACAAGTTGTATGATGATGATAGTTGTACATGACCTGCAATGAGGAACACTTTTATCTGTGGATTTGGTTACCCATATTAGTTTTGACTGTCTACTTGCTCAGCCCACTGTGACCATTGGATGGATCTTGTGTCAACCTAAGCCTTTAGTTCATATGAGAGTCTTCAACCAATATCTTCATCATCTCACCAGTGTTAGATTTTTCTTTAGTGCTCGTCATCTCAAGAAGTTCTCTCTGTAATTGTCAATAAGTTTTCTACTTCCTTATTCTTTTGTGATGACCTGCTCTGTGTTGAAGGTAGAATGATTGATTATTAAGCTCATGAGACCTATGAGAAATCTAATCCTTATATATCAAGGAGTGGAGGGGAAAGAAACATGGTCATAAACAAACTTTACCTTGTGTTAGGTAAGATGATTTGGCATATGACATTCATGTTTATGTGTACCCCAACATTTCTGTATGGTTCAATAGAAACTACCTCTTGTGTGGAAGAGGGTTTTCAAAATCGTGATAGAGAAAGGTAACATACCCCTGACATGGAGAATGAGACAAAGATCATGTCAAAGTTTGAAATTTCACCCATTGCGCTTAAGGGATTGTTCATGCATCAATGTAGATTGTTAGATCCAATGATGTGAAGAGAAGAACATGCCTCTATATTCAATGATATGGAAGGAATTTTCCAGTCTTGTCTAGAGATATGTCTAATAGCATTGTGATAAATCATGTGGATTGTGGTTTTTGGTTGTAGATGGTAAGTTATGATCATATCCAGTATAGGTAAGCCATTTAGGGCTAGATACTAGGATTGTGATAAATCATGTGGATTATGGTTTTTAGTTGTAGATGGTAAGTTATGATCATATCCAGGGACAAGGTCAACCATTTAGGGCTAGAGACTATTGTTGGGGATCAATATGTGATGTTTCTCTCTCCTTGGAGGAAAGTTTACAAGAGAAACTCTAACAAGGAAAAGGTTATATCCAGGGACAAGGTGACCCACTCAGGGATAGAGACTTTGGCTGGATATAGGTTTCTGAGATTCCTCTCTCCTTAGGGGAGATTTTTTGTGAGAGAAATACTCACATGATAAAGGGATATCTAGGGATAAGGAAACCCACTTAGGGCTAGAGACTATGGCTGGATATGGGTGTGTGAGATTCCTCTCTCCTCAGGAGAGATCTAATTAGAGAAATACTCACAAGGGAAAAGAGGATATCTAGGGATAAGGTGACACACTCAGGGACAGAGACTTTGGGTGGATACATGTGTGTGAAATTTCTTTCTCCTTAGGGGACATTTTATGAGAGAAATACTCACAAGTAAAGTGATATCTAGAGAGAGGAATCTCACACACCTGTATCCACCCAAAGTCACAAGGGGAAATGGGATATCCAAGGATAAGGTGACACACTTAGGGCCAAAGACTTTGGGTGGATACAGGTGTGTGAGATTCCTCTCTCCTCAGGGGACATTTTATGAGATCGTAAGAGTGCATAACTTACAGGTAAAATCAGGTAGGATTTTGGTGTATAGATGAAGACTTTGAAATTTGTTCATCAGAAAATCAAGGTATTTTAGATAAGCTTCCCCAAAAAGGATGGCTCTTTGTCTCATGTTTGACCAAGGATGAATATTGGAGAGAACTAAGAGCACTGAAATAGCATTTCAGCCCGACCTCGATCTAAAAACCTTTGATATGATCATGGACAATGTTAGGGCTACTTGTAAGACCCGACCCCACCTTTATAAGGGGTTGGATGATAGTGTGGTCGAACATTGGGGACTTTTGTAGAGTTACCCCCCACTTTTGTTCTGATTATGGGTTTTGTCTTGTAATCCCTTTTGGTTTGTGAGTAATATTTTAACTTATTAAAAAAAAGCATTTCAACAACCTTTTCTATAGATGACAAAGGTTTTTAGGTATGATGGTGGTTCATGAGAAGAGAACGCGATCAGGAAGCCTTTCGGCATGGATCAAATCGGAAAATCTTTGAAAATGTTGTCCAAGTTTAAAAATATTTTCCCAATTTGAGTTTTGAGAACATTTTCCAACTTTTTTATAAGATTGTAAAACTTAGTTTAATTTTGAAGGAATTTTTCAACTTTGTTGAGTTTTGAAAGCATTCTTTTTCTTCAACTTTGCTGAGGTTTTGAAAGATGGTTCAACTTTTATTGATTTTCCTCAAAACATTGAAAATTTTTCGTTTTTTCATTGAAAAGATTGTTCTTTTGAGAAGATTTTTTTCCTTTGAAAAGGTTATTCTTTTTGGAAAAAAATTCTTTTTCTTTTGAAAATATTGTCCTATTTGGAAAAGACATGTTCCTTTTTTTTTTAATTTATTGTTCTTTTATGAAAAAGATTTGTCTTTTTGAAAAGATTGTTCTTTTCTAAAAAGATGTGCTCTTTTTGGGAAAGATGTGTTATCCTTTTTTTAAAAAAAGAATTTTCTTTTTAGAAAAGATTGTTCTCTTTTTTTGAAAAGATTTTTCTTTTTGGAAAAGACTGTTCTTTTTTTTTCTTTCTAGAGAATATTTGTTTTCTTTATTATGAAAAGATTTTTCTTTTTATGGAAAATATTTGTTCTCTTTATTTGAAAAGATTTTTCTCAAAAAAGTGTTCTTGTATTTTGTTTGGTTTTTTGAAAGAATAATGTTGATTTGTTTTTTGGAAAGATACTTTTTTTGTAAAAAAATTGATTTTTTTTGGAAAAGGTTATTCAACCATGATTATTTAATGAAGACTGTTGGAAAAGAGAGATCATTTGAGATAGTGGGAGATTATTGAAATTTTTTTATGTTTGAAAAGATCATGGATAAAATATTATTGATGATTGAGATCATTGGAAGTCATTTTGGAATTTCTTAGATCATTGGACATTGTTATTTTGAGATTGTTTGGGGTCATGTGAGATCATACGATTGTTGATTTGATAATATTGTTGATTTGACATTGTTATTTTGCTAAGATTATTTAAACATCACGATTGATAAAATGATGAAAAATCCATGCGTGATCATTACAATTTTAAAGCATAAATCTTAAAAAAAATTATCAAAGCATGCAAAAATCTTTAACATTATAAAATAATTAACCACAATATGCATATGTAGAAGATAAAGTCCTTGTGAGTTTAGATGTGACTTTATGTACTCACTCAAGTGTGAGTTATATAGTAGGGGTTGATCTTTATCTATGGCATGATGGCACTCATTGTGGGGCACTAATACAGATACACTTCATGACTACGACAACCATTATCATTAGTGAGTGCAAGAGGAGAGGGGGTCCTTTCAAGACCTTTGGACATCTAGCTTAGTGTTGTGTCGGTACCTTTACTTGAACCCTCACACTACTTCCAAGGACCCAACATGAGTGTGAGCACTTATTCCATGACGTATGTGTTTTTTGGTGTGCGTTTTACAAGTGTAAACGTTTAATATCTTATGAAGCAAGTACATAATATAAAACATAAATGATAGACACATAAAGAAACAATCATGTAATTATTAAGAAAGAGAAGACTTTGCTCATCATGAAGATCTCTCTAATAGTTTTCTCTCTTTCTTTATTATTATTTTTATTTAAAAATAAGAAGAAAACAAGAAATAAAAAGAAATAAGGAGGGAAGTGGAGGCTAACCCTAAAAGGGAAGTGGAGGCTAATCCTAAAATCAACAATCATGAGAAAAATGACAGTTTTCGTACTATTGGAAAATCAAAGCAATAGGAAAACTAAAGAGACGAAAAAAAATTCTCTTTTCACTATAGAATAGTGGATTCCACCATCTTTATTAAGACCAAGGAAAACAAAAGGCGACACCAAAGAGAAGAAAGAATATTTTTTCTACATGAGGAACATAGTATTCCTCCATTTTTAGGTTTTTTTGATAAATTTCTTTGTAGTGAATTCTGGCGATTCACTCTTGATATTTTTTTGGAAAATTTCAGATTATGCTGGAAATATTAAGAACAAAAGAAAATTGGATGGAAAAATAGAAACCTTGATCGATCGACAAAACATGTGGTGACAAGAAGGAAAACACAACTCACACAGTCTGATGTTCCTAGCAGAGTTGCCAAACTGTTGCACCTGACCCGAAAAATCCAATGTATCCTATTGTCATGAAAACAAGGAAAAAGCAAAAAGAAAAGGATAAATTGGTAAAGCTCAGAGACGCCACCCGGTTTCATACCTAAAATAAGGAAAAATGTTTACATATATTTAAATCAGTGGGAAAATACATAAAAAATTGATTTTGACTCCACCTAATAGCAGATAAGAAAGATATCTATTGATTCCGAGATAGGACTCGGTGATCCTATTATGAGTGGTGAAGGTGTTAGAACTCCCATCTCTCTGATAATGGTAGTATGATATTTTTAGTCAACTGGATAAAAATGATCTTGATCAAGATTGTTGTTAGAGAAAACAATGGTAAACACAATAAAAATGCAATTTTTATGCCTTTTGGGATGGAGACGACCATGGCTTAACCAACATAGCCCTAGTGGTCTTAGTTTTTATGTGTCTTATGGTCCCAGTTGCCTCAGGACCTCCTATGATGAAGATCCATCATCGGCAATTACGACCGATGCGTAGGAAGAGAGAGAGAGAGGCGAGAGTATAGATTTAGTAGAGAAAGATAGATCTTTGAGAAAGAGTTATGAATAGATCAGAGCAAGCAACAATTATTGATATGGATGTAGTAAAGAAAACAATTTTTGGTCAGCCTACCAGTGCTAGTAAAGAATTTGATGTGATAGGAAGGATCCTTTGACCACATGTAGAAAATGAAAGAGTGATATAGTCATTTCTCTAGCTTTAGGAGAGACAAAAGGGGCCTATAATATGATGGATATGGGGGATATTTATACATGAGGGTTAGAGTTTGACGCTCCAAATGAATGCTCTAGAAAGGTGACAATCAAGACTTAAGGAACATGTCTAGAGGATTGGAGGATTCTGCCACGTGGTACACTTACGAATCATATGATTTCATCGGGTGTTCCCGGTCAAGGAAATAAAATAATTTTTTATCCAATTTTTTGGATTATTCAAGAAATTTTTGGGATTAATTTTTTTGAATTATAGAATTAATTTCATAACTTTTGAAAGGGATAAAAAGAGGAGGGAAGTTATTTTGTTAACACATAATTTCCCTTTCTTTTTCTTTTCCTTTCTCTAGTTAGAAATACATTTAAAAGAGGATATAGAAAATAAGGAGAAGAGATAAATAGGAGGAAATCATTTGCCTTCTTTGATGCTTTTCCTCATGGAATTGAATTAAAAGAGGATAGAGGAAATAAGGAGGAGAAAAGATATAGGGGGCACCATCCCCTATGCTTTTCCAAACTTCTTTGGAAATGAATTAAATATCACAAAATTTGATTGATTTTTATTTATTCCATGCTTTTTCTTTATTAGATAATGACATGATTTAGAAAGACATAAAAAGTAATTGAATTTCCAACCTGAATTGGGATTGAATATTTTGTTCATAGATAATTCAATTGATCGATTATTGGAAAAGGCTTATAAAAAGCTCA
The DNA here is from genome assembly GCA_963693085.1 of Alisma plantago-aquatica. Lineage (NCBI taxonomy): Eukaryota > Viridiplantae > Streptophyta > Magnoliopsida > Alismatales > Alismataceae > Alisma > Alisma plantago-aquatica. Next base: position 1,972,102,789 of record OY856409.1, on the reverse strand, counting down.
ATGAAAGGATGAATTATACTTAAAATTGATTAACACATTTTCTTTGAACCAAACTCTTAGTGAAATTGGTGGTTTAAATAGGTGGAAAATGTGGAAAATTGTGGAAAATGTGAATACATGGAATAAACTCCATCATTAGCCTGAGAATTAACATTTATCATGAATTTTTACTAAGTGAGCAAAATCGAGTGTGAATAACGACCAACTTGGCTAACTTACTGTACATTCCAGACAAAAGAGATAAGAATGCTGAATGCACTGGTAAAAAAGCAGACTGGTTGGTAGTTGGAAACCAACTAGTAATGATGTTGTTTATATGGATAAAATAAAAAAGTATGTTGAGTAGTTCTGTCTAAAAGAGATCAGCATGCCAAATGTACTAATAAAAAGAAGTGCACGGATTGATAGTTGAAAACATAATTTAGTTACAACCAATTAAAAACAATAATTTGATTAACATCCAACTGACTCTGACCACTATCAATCGCTTGCAACCTCATCTAGGATGCACATTTTGGGAGACTTCTATAAGAAGTGAATAGAGAAGCTTTGAAGACTAAATCCTACGGGTCAAAAGATTGCTACCATATTGCATATTGCTAAAATGTTTATATATCTGTAGATGACTACCTATGACGGGGTCTAAAGACATCTTCAATGACCCTTACAAGTTGGGAGATTGACATGGGTAGTTAAACTGTTAGCTAAGTAGACTGGTGAACTAACTGTTGACCTGCATCTACAAAATTATAACTTAAAATCTATTTATCATTGGGTTCACAATTAGTACTCCTTCAAACTTGTTAGCATGTCATTACCAAAAAAACCCATGTTTCCCTTCTCTGCATGTGCATGTTCATTGTTAAATAAGTAATACAAAAAGTAGTAAGAAAACAAATGAATAAGATGAATACATAGGGACCATAAAGTGACATTTTTGTCAAATACATAATTGGTGCTTACAATAATTTATATACAACCCATTTAAGGAGAACATCTCAATTAACTATCAACAGACTTCCTCAAACTTATAGATTGTCATTGGTAATATTACTTGCGTTCCTCTTATTTGACATGTGATTTTTGACAACTTAATACTCTTGCTTACAACCTATTAAAAGTGAATATACCATATGAATCCCACCAATTTGTACATTTAATTAGAAAAATTATATATATTCTTCTACTTCAACTAATAACATGTAACATGGCACAGAGTTGAAAATATGATGCATGAACTCATGATGAGGATGTCTTTGCATATAGATCAATTGGATCATTGAGCTAAGTAAAAGAAGACAAACAACATGTTGAAAAAATCCAATCAAAAGTAAACATAAATCTATGTATGTATGTTGCTAACATCTTACCATATTGCTAACATCATGCCATTAGACTTGACACCATTAAGAGAAAATTATCTTACCAAACTTGTAGTACATGACACTAAGAGGTTCTCAAGAAATACATATTCTTACACATCTTCACCCAACAACTTGTTATTGACACACTCACACACACACTCATATATATATATACATATATATATATACACACATATATATACATATATATATATATATATATATATATTGCTAACTATTGACCTAACAGTTATATATATAGCTAACTGTTGACCTAACAATTATATATATATATATATATATATATATATATATATATATGTATGTTTAGTTGCACTCAAATTCCATATTTGCAGTCTTATCTCTTAAAGTAATTTGAAGGTCTAATAAATTTGGTTGAAGTATTTTAGCTCTATTCAACCCCCACCTTCTAGAGCCCATTGATCCAACACTCACACAGACACACAGAGACACACACACACACCAACCCCCCCACACACATATATATATATATATATATATATATATATATATATATATATTGCTAACATCTTGTCATATTGCTAACAAATTGTTGTAAGACTCGACATCATTTGAAGAAAATTCTCTTATTAAATTTATATTACATGACACTAATAGGTTCTCAATGGAGATACACATATTTTACACATCAAATTTACATAATGTCATCTAATTCACCCAACAAATTATTACTATCACATTGAACCTAGTTCATGATATCTCCACTCATTTAGGTTGGGTCGATACTACTAATGAATAATTAGGGATTTCAGTCCTATTCCCAAATTGAATTTCTAAATTAAAGCCAAAACAAGGCCCTTTGTTACGAGATCAACTGCCTTATATTCAGATCTAATGTAGGCAACAAAAACCACCCCAATAGAGACTAACCCTCTTATAGATTTTAGTCTCATTTGTATGTGTCTATGTTGTTTTGATTGTACTTGGAACACCTTATCTTGTCAATTCAACCTCAAAGATAGACTAAGACAATATGATTTGTTTATTAGACCTCCAAGTCATACCACCTCCACCTAATAAAAATACATATCCTAAGACCCCATTGTTCACATAGTTCTAAAAAATCTTACTTGCATCACTATACCCTTCGACTACATAAGGATATTTACCATAATACAATATAAGGTAAGAGGTCACTTTACTGTAAATGAGTACTCTATTAAGAGATTTCAAGTGAGATATATTAGAAAAACTTGTTTATCTACTTAACTTACACACCAAAAATAAGATGTTTCATCGTGTATAGTTCATAAGATACATCAAACTTACAATAATGTGTGAGTATCTCAATTGAGACACATGAATACTAGTTCCATTATAAATAAAACCTTGGATGATTCATTTGTTTTTTAACAGGTTTACATGATCCATTATTAAGTTTTTCCAATACTTCCTCTACATAGTGAATCTAGCAAAAAGCTACAATTGACTTTAAACCCTAATATCATATTAGCAACCCCATTATCTTTATTTCAAATTTACTATACAAGAATGATTTAGTCTCATTTACAACTCTTATATCAAAATAGAAAAGAATATCATCTACATATACACACAACTATGATCAACCCATATTTGGCAACTTTGTAAATAAACATTTAAAAAATCAATAGAAATAAATTCAAACGATGATATTATAGTATCAAACTCTTTAGGGGATTATTTCAAACCCTATGATGATTTATTCCACTTACACGTATCATACTCATTTTTTAATGCCATGAAACTCTCAAGTTGTTCCATATAAACTTCCTCTTGGAGAACATCATGTAAGAATGTTTCCTTCACACCAATTTGATAGATATTGAGGTCATGTATGGAAGTTAGTGTAGTAAGTGCACAAATTGTGGTCATATGGGAAATAAGAAAATAGATATCAAAATGATCTATTTCTCAATTTGTGTGTATCCCTTGAAAATTAATCCATCCTTGTACTTACTGATTGTCCTATATATTAGTTTCTTTTTAAAGATCCATTTACACTTGAAAAATGAACAACTAGGAGGTGAGGTAAATACACCAATTATCATGTTACATTAGAGAGGATTGATTGAATTTCATCATTAACAACTTACTTCATAAATCTTCCTTTGGGTGAATCAAAGCTTCTTTGATGGTAGCAAGACTTTCCTTGACATTTTAAATAATGATGACACTTCCAAAGTCTTTAAATCTCCTAACTTGTTTACTTCTCCTAGGTTCAAACATTTCCTAAAGGTCATATAATTATAACATATCAAGTTTAGAGTAAAACCCACATTTGTCATCCTTTCCATATGATCATGAATGCAGCCTGTGGAGTTTGGATCTTGATAAGTAGTTTCTTGGGGAAACCCAATTTTAATTGGGAACCATTCTCAAAGAAAGTTGCATCTCATAATTCCATAAGTATGTTGACAACTATGCCACATATATTAGATTAATGATCAAGAAGATGTATGAATAGCTTGTATCCACGTAACCCAAGAATATGATATCTACAATTTGTGATCTCATTTTTTTCTCTTATGTTAATGGAAAATTACTTTTACAAGACACCCCTACACTTTTAGATATTTGATATTGGTCATATGAATTCAAATATACTTTTTCTTTGTGTTAGTGGGAAAATATATTTAGGATATGGAAAGCCATATTTAAAGATCCCCCGGATGTAAGAAGGTAACCCATAACTTTGGAGTAAAAAACTTACCATATCTATTGGTTTGATTGTTGCATTCTGCTATCCCATTTGACTATGATGAATAAGGTGTAATAACCTCATGGTCAATGCCATAGTTTTCACAGTATACTTAAAATAAATTTGAGGTGTACTTCCCTCCCATGTTAGATTTTAATCATTAGGTATCTTACTAATTTGTTTTTTTGTATTCTTTCTTAAAGATTTGAGACTTATCTAATAATTCATCCTCATTTTTAGTAAAAAAAAACATAATAGTATCTATTGTAGTTGTTAATGATTGTGATATAGTATTTTTTTCATCCCTAGCGGTTTCACCATGGCACTCACACAAGTCAATGTGCACTAAATCCATAATTTTAGAATTCATTTAAATCCTATATACTAGTTATTTATCTGATACACACATTCCTCATTTGTATTTGTTATCGATGACTAATTTTAGGGTTGAATTATTCATCATACATTTCATTTATTCAAATTTTTATGACTTAAACAACCATGCTAAATATTAGATCACTCAAGATGTAATACAATAGAACTAGTACTATCATTCATACAAGAAACAAATTTAAGTTCTAGATGAACTTTAAACATGTTCTTAACATGGTAAAAATAGCCTTTACCAAAGAAACATCCATCTTACACATGTGTAACAACAAATTTGTTACATTTACAATCTATTCTCGAACCTTCTCTAATTGTTACAAGACCACTAAGAATATTCCACTGAATTGTAGGGACATGTCTGACTCTTTATAGGGTAAAAGCTTTTTCTTCACATCCACACACCCTTCACCCTTGATCTCAGAAGTTGAGTGATCCCCTAAAGTCACAAATTTACCCCTATAGAGATGGTAAAACACAAGCACAAACTTTTTAGTGCAAATGTAAATTATTCCCAATGTCTACAATATAATATAGTGGTTCACAAATATAGAGTATATCAGGTTTGATAAATAAATACCCATAATTGAGATTCAAGGATGAAATTATCATGTTGAAAACAATTTCCTCAATTGAGATGGTAGATTTATTGGCCTTCTTCAAGTAACAATCATTGCTTCAACGTCGTACCCTCCCGATAACTCTAATAAAGTTTGTTCTTGAGTTTTAGTTGGACTTTTGCTTTAGGTTTATGATCATTCTTATATATTTCCCTTTTATCATGGCTATGCCTCTTTGCAATAGTAAGGTTTGTTTTAGGATTTACGTCGATAGGCATGATTGATTTTTATTTTTTGTGTGTCTATTCAATTACAATGTTGTTCATTAAGTCATCAAACAACATACTTTCCTTCTTATGCTTAAGGTCTAGGAAAAAGGCCTCCCAAGACTTAGGGAACTTTTATATGATAAAAATAACAATGAACTTATCAAGGAGATTCACATAAGAGTCCTAAAGATAGAAACAGAGAAGAAGAAAAACTCATGGAATTGTTTAGTCAAAGATTTTTCCTTAGGCATTTAATAGTTTAATGTTTTAACCACATAATACTTTGGGAGACCTTGGTCCTTAGTGTTGTATTTCCAGTCGAAAGCATCTCAAATTATTTTTCACATGTGATAATAGAAGACCTATATATGTTGAACAAAATATTTATATGTGCCATGAGGATAGATTCTCTGCACAAACAGTTCATATCCTTGCACTCAAGAATTTTGGAACTCCTGAGATTATAATCATCAAGTGTTAGGGGCATCCGAATTAATTAAATCCAACATGACTATCATGGTTAACCAAATTTTCATTAGATTTTGTAAACATTTATAATGAGAGTCTATAAACTTGTTAGGCATCCCAGACATATCGGCCTTAGATTGCATAGAACCAAAAAATGAAATATTCTCTGTGACTGATGATTTCTCAAAGATTGATACAAGCAAGAGTCTTAAAATATGCATAAGGTATTATTATGAAAATATGATTAACATATATATAGAATGTCCATCTATGCAAATTTAAGAGAAACAACAAGAGAAAACATGGTAGGATAATAAAAAAATGTACATCAGAAATATAACTGATCAAATAGCCCTTACAGATTTACCTTAGAGAAATCAACACCACACTATTAGGTGTGAGGGGGTTTACGATGGTGTCCTATCAAAATAATCTGATCTACAACTTTGGTATGCACCTGAACCAAAGTAGACATCGGCCAAGCCTTAGTATTCAGATGGACATAGAGCATGCTACACAACAACAACCCACATCGACACTGGCATGTAGACAACATTAGCATGCAAACAATGATAGAATTTAGGTAGCACTTTACTAGAGAGAGAGGAGGGAGTGATGGGATTAAATGAATTCATATCTCATACCATCCCTCTATTTATTAAAAACATGTTCCAAATTATTCCAATGTTAGTCTTATTTTATCTCGGTCTCTTCAAGTCAGTTTGTATATTGATGCATGTGCTGACATATGTGCATAATGATTTGGACTTTTATTCAACAATTTTGCAGACAGAGGTACTAGACTTGCCATATAAAAGAAATGCAATGATCCATGGTCGAGCCAATAGGTCTTATTGTGATCATGGGAACTTACAAGTATATCAAAGTTTATTTGTTTTTGTTTATAAACATCATCATTTTCATTATCACCACTACATAGAGAATGCACATGCATACTCTCTTAAACACGGAAAGACCACCATGAGGAGTATTAGGAGTGCCATGCAAAGAGGTGGTATCTCTTCTACAAACAACCCACACAATTGCTGACCTCTAAAAGTAGACGCTTAGAGCATACATCGAGATACTCTCATGAAAACCACTATGATTTAACAAAAATATAATTATCAAAACAACATTTGAGCCCTCAAGTGATGCCATAGATTCATCATCTTCAACATCAACGACAATCATTGGTTTAGGGGAAAGTTTCCTCATTTCTTATTAACAATAGTCAGGGGGAGGCTCTCACTTTGTCAGATTACAAAGCATCACTTGTAAAAAGATGAAACCTATAAATTGGATTCAAGATATATATATTAGTTTTTGGGAAAAAAATCTTGACAAAAGAATTGATGTCTCACTATCTAGATGTCCCATAAAATGCAATTAGTTAAAGTACCAACTATTGGGATTATGTAATGATAAAGAAAATATTCTAAAGGTATTAATTGTATGTAAAAAGGCAAACATAGGTCCCATTCTCAATTACTCCAAAATTTTGAAACAAATGATTCCATATTTTCTTGCAGTGATAATGAAATGTGTGTCTAATATTTTCTTCGTCATTTAACACAAATGACATATACAAGACTAGAAGTAAGTTATGTTTATGACAATCTGGTTAATTAGTCATGGGATGACGTGCACTATATGAGGGAAATTATTATTTTTTAAATGTTGGGTATAGTTTAACGAATAAAAAAGTTGTCGGATTGTAGACATCAAACTTCGTCCCCGACGTCAGGATGTGATTTATTTGTTCTAGGGTTTTGCAAAATAATTGATGAAGTTTTGTATATTATTATTGACATTCATATCCACAAGTAATCCTCTTTAGACAGTCATTTGTGGGTGAGCTGAGAAGGACAAAAGCCTCCTATAAAGTGAAACCATTTAAAGAATATGGGGTAATGATGCTAGGCTAAAGTCCAAATTTACATATTTTGTCCTAGTTGAGAGGAGATATGAATAGTATCATGTAAAGGTGATATACATGCTTATAAAAAGAGAAAAGTTTGTAGTTCTCTTTTTTAGATTTTAAGGTGACTTAGTGCCATAATACTTGTTCATTATATAATCATGTCATATGCCATTTTTATTTTCAACAAGATTTACTAGAATCTTATTACACATGCATTTTTTGTGAAGGTTAAGAGTTAACACTCTCCACCGACCTAGTTTATTTTATAAAGGTACAACATAGAATAGTGAACTACATGCATTTTATTCAAATCCTTAGAACAATCCCATAAAAGTATCTATGTGAACTATGAGTTTTGTTTTCTTTTATATTGGTAAGTGATATACAACTAACGAAATATGAATGTATCTCTGAAGGAGACACATCTATAAGAAGTAACTCCATTAGACTTATTTTAAAAATATTCCTCCAAGAGATTGAGAAATAAGATATCTTATCTAGAATCAATTTTCAAACCATTAAGGGAAGTTTATAATACAATAATAGGATTATAAATATTTTAAATAAGATTAATCCAATGTTTAAAATTTATCATGATACAATATCTTGTTCTTTCATAATATATCATACAAAACTAGTATGAGTAGATTTTTTAATATGTATTGATGTTTATATGTTAAATGTGTATAGTACATATGTGATTATTAAGAAATGTTTTATTGTTTTTGAGGAAATAAAATTAATTGTAATATTTTATCTCTAAATACATTGTTTTAATGATATTTTATATTAATTTTTTTGTATTAATATGGTTTGATCATGTTACACCTGAAAGCATTAGCTAACTACTACCTTTTCCGGTTCATGCACAAAAAAAGCCAATCATTAATGTCAAATATATCAGTTAACCATTAAGAGATTTGGGAATTTGATTTCCCATCGTCTGAGGCGATAATTTGAAGAACAAACTAGTCCATCGACTTCAGGAGAGTGTTCCGAAGCATCTAGACCCTAAGATTGTGTGCTATCATCGACGAGGGAAGAAGTTCCCAAATCGCCGGACTCCCAGACCTGACCCTATATATAGAGGGGGGTATTCGAGGGTACCAGAAGACCTAATTCTTATCCCAGCCATTGCGGAGAGCAACGACGAGTCGAACGACGACCTCAATTGCGAGTTTCATCCTAACCTACCCCCCTCTACAACCTGCCAACCTCGTCGGAGCTCCGACGATTTGTTCGTGGTGAAGGTCAAGTTAGATTGAGTAATTGAGTGACTCATTGAGTTTGGGTGGCAGTGGCGGAGCTTCCTAGCACCTTTGTTTTGTTGCTGGTGGTCTGGAGCTCAAAGTCAACCGAGGAGTTGACTGCAACCCTGGGTGTGATCGAAGGAAGACGACGAACGACGATCGTCTGATCGCGATCCACCGTGATCCTGGGTTGAGATCCAACAAAAAAGAGTGGGAGCGTCTAAGTTAGGCACGTGCAACAGGAACCATTTGATCCAGGGAGTGGATCACCGGTCCACCGATCGAGCGACCTTTATTTTTCGATAATTTCCCTCTCTGCTCGATTAATACTGAAAAGGGGTTTTTCTTGCTAAAATTGTAAAAATTAATAGAAAACTCAGATGAATAAACTATATACATGAAAGTTGATCAAAAAAATATGAGGAATAAGATAAAACTAGTTTGAAATCCTAAATCCATTTCATTTTGCAAAAGTATATTATTTTGATGAAAAATGTATTAAAATTTGGTTAGAAATCCTAATTGATGAAAATAGATGGATTTATGAGCAATAATAGGTTAAATCGAATATTGTTAACTTGTTATATGATAATGTTGAATCTTAACCTATTTTAGATGGTAAAATTGCATGATTAAGGGTTTTAAACCTAACAAGGTGGATAATGCACTTAGAAACCCTAAATTAAGGTAAAAGAAGAGGAAATTGTATTTAATCTGGAAATATGGAAATATTTGGTTAAAAGATGATCTTAGGATCTTTTATGAGAGGTAGATGATAAAATTAGGGTTTATGAGTACTTTCATATAATTAGGGTTTAAAGGTATTAAAAGTGAAATAAAACCCTAAATGCATATGAAACCCTAAAAAGAGGAAGAACACCTAAAAAGGTATAGAAACCCTAAGAATCAAGAAGGTTTGGATAAATATTGATGAAAAGGAAATTATATGATATTTCAGGAATCTTGCTTGCTTTCTTTGATTGGATTTCTTTTCTTATTGGTTGATTCTATCTCAAAGATATGCAAAATAGGTATGTGGTTATTTATGGTTAACAACTTTAGTTTCACGGAGATTTCTCAGATGTTTAATCAAATTGAATGCAACTTATCTATTTGGATGTTCATATATGCAAATCATAAAGTCAATATGATTATCACAATTAAGATATAAGTGTGTATTCTTGCACCTATATGCCTCCCTAATGTAAGATGCAATGAGGTCAAGTCCAAGAGGTAAGACTAATGGGCGCCATGAGGGGTGACCCCAGGCACCAAGCTCAAGATAGAGAAGGTGGCCTTACGATATTGCATGACTATTGGGCACCATGAGAGGTGATCCCAGGCACCAAGCTCAGGATGGAGAAGGTGGTCTTAAGTCATTGGCAAAAGAGAAACCCTATGGAGGGTATTCCAGGGTTAGGGCAAAAGCGGTGGAGAATGTCACACTAAAAATGTAAATTGGCTTGTTAATTAACTTGATTGTGATATTTAGATTGTTAGCCATATATGTGAAATTTTGGTTGTCCTCACATATCGGCATATTCATTTATGCTAACTGACATTTTGTTTGTCGGTGTTTTAGGTACAATATTGAAAAGGATAAACAGTAAAGTGGCATATTGTGAAAATAAGAAATAAAGTGCAAGGAGGATTAGTTAGACTAGATTGAAGTTGTGGATAGAAGTTAGATATCTAAAGTTTTTAAAAGGTATGCAAAGTTTTATTTTATTCCAGCTTTCAATATAGTTTTGGTAGAATTTTATAATTATTATTTATTATTTGTCGAACGATTGATCCTGAAAATTGGGATAACGGCTCTGGCCTTTTTGGTCTCCCTTAATTGGGGGTTACCGGGAGGCGGGGTTGTTACAATTTTAGTTTAGAAACCAGTGCATGTCTAAGTCTCCCACTAACTCATGCCTTAGTTACAAAAAGGTGAATGTGAAAAAGTGAATGTATGTGTAGTTTTTTAGTTAAACATTAATATCCACATACTTTGATTGTTGAAAATAGTGGCAATTGCTCTACCTAAAAATACATATTTGAGAAAAGAGTAGTCATCCCTCTTCCTATGCATCTTTGCTTTTTAGTTTTCTTATTTGAGTGGGCCAATTCAGAGTCAGTACTACATCTCTTAAAAGGCATAATATGAAGATCTTTCGTATCGGAATAGGGCATGTACCATCAAGATTTGTGATTGCATTATAAACACACTTTTAGATTTAAGGTGACCTTTCCAGTTAGTGATTGTATTAGTTAGCTGTCTAATTGATTAAGGCATCTGAGATTGGATGTTCAGACTATTATTCAATGAAAGGTAGCCTCCACGATGTGTTCCCTTCCTGGTTTGTCTTCCGTATTCTAGAGCATCGATACTCCTCTACTTTCTCATTCTCAGTCTTGGAAATGGGAGGCTTGAGTCATAACTTAGGATCATGAGGAAAGGTCTACAATTCAATTCACTTTTTGTCATGATCTGGGATTATCAGAAGATGTGTGCATGAAAGCAAGTTGGTAACCCTAGTCACACTTTGTGATTAGTCAAAAGATTTACACTAAAGGCAATCTAGATTTCAATCGCAAGTCATGACTAGACATCCATGTTTTGAAAGAAAACAAAAGAGGGACATGGAGCTTGTTCAAGATGAGGCTCGGGGTCTAGTTTAAGGTCTTGTTCTAGAACCCTGAAAGATTCAAGAAAGTGATTGGATGTTGGTTTAGTTTTAGGTCATAGTACAAAAACATAAATTTTTTTTGGAAATTGATGCATGATTTGGTTCAGTTTAAGGTTATGAGCCAGTACCCTAAAAAGATTGGGAAAAGATGAGGTTTTGTTTAGGGTCCAATTTTAGGTCATAGTCTGGGACCCTAAAATTTTAAAAATATTTTGGTGATTATCTTGAGAAAAATAAAGATTTTTTAGTTTTGGAGTCAAGATTTGATATTTTTAGGTTTTTACCAATTTTTATAATTTTAAAGGATTTTTTTGGGGTTCTGGAAATTCTGTAGAAAATACATGAACATGTTTGTGATTTTGAATTCATTTTTTATCTTTAAAGGAGGGATAATGGGAGGAGGGTCAAGCACCCTTCCTATTTCTTCCTCACTCCTACAAATAGTAGTGGTGAAAGCCAGCTCAAATCATCTTAGGGCAACAATGACAGTGAGAGGAGAGAGGGAGATTTGGAAGATCGTGATTTACCATCTCCCAGCCCGTATATTGGAGCATTCCTCTAGCGTCTAGTAGTGTTTTCTTAAGAGTAGCATAACGGTGGTGGGAAGCTTCTGGTAGTCCTCTTTGATGGTGTTTTGGTGTGGTTTTCAACTACATTAGTCTTAGGGAAGGTATAGCTTCCATTCTTACACTTTGGGTTGTCCATTTTAGCCTTTGAGAGCTAAATCTAGATTTTAGCTTCCCATCATTTTTTGCAGTATGGAGGTTGAAGATGACCTGGATGTGTGTTATGTTTTGTGATTTGTTTGATTTTGTTGTTTTCTTAGTCATCTATTATCCAATCAAGCTGATTTCAGGTGATGTGGAAAGCTCTTGATTTTTCCTGATACTAGCATGAGGCAGATCCCTTTGTAGATTAGCAAGATGCTAAATGACGTGGGGACTGAGGCGTGCTCTAGGTATGGACACTTGCCTTTTTGACTGAATATGTTTCCACTCTATGAATATTCTTACTGAAGTCTTCCTTGATTAGGCATCATCAGGGTGCGAGTAGGATCAAGGGAAAACTAATCCCTACTAATAGATTCATCCATTATCCGAGCATGTTGTGGATGAATCTACACCATTGAGACCGTCGAGCGGGCGATGAGGTATAACTTGGAAACTTCATTCCTTGTTATTTTATGTCTGCTTTGCCGAGCTTGAATCGGGATTCTTCATCATGTAGTGATGATTTTGATTTTGTATTCTACTTTATTCCTTTAGGGTATCATATTGTCTAACATTTATTGGAGAACCTTTTGGAATGAGTTGTGTACCTATACGAGAGCTTGGTGGTTGAGGAGGTGAAATTATTGAAGAGGGCCAACTTTGGTAGCAATCATCATTGTGGGATCATAGATAGACCCTATCTCCTTCCTTTAATTGAACACTTTTATCCGGAGACCAGTACTTTTCAATTTCCTTTCAGCAATTTGGCCATCACCCCGAGTGACTTTGTTGTGAATACTGGTTTAGGATTGAGTGGGACTCCTATTAGTTCTCTACCTGACCAATAGGAGTGGGGTTTCTACCACCTGGTTGGGATTCTAATATTGAACCTCAGATATATTGATATGGCCTCAAAGTATGAGGTCAAATTTATTTGTCTAAGGTCCACCTTCTTTGATGAAGACAAGCAGCGAGATGCTAATGATCCATTGTATGCAACTAGGTGGGTCTAGGTATTCCTATTTGTCTTGATCATTGGTTGTTAGTTTAGCAAATACTCAAGAAATAGATGAGATGTTTGTTGGTTCTCCTTTCTAATGGACCTAGATACATTTCCTTCCTTTGATTGGGGTGGCGGCGTGTATGCCCATCTGCTGATGCATCTATGTAGATGTCTTGTGAGCAACATCTAATGAGAGATGATTTTGACTACAAAAAGTTGTGGAGGTTTTATAGGCCTAATTGCAATGAGCTTTTACCCCCTATCATGCATTGTACGCTTTGAAATAACTATCATAAATGATTGCTCTGATGCTTTTTGTAGATGTGGGGTTGTGAGCACTTTTGACTACAAAGACCTGTTACTTTGAATGGTACATAAGTCTATCTATATGCCCTCCTCCCTACTTGTCATCATTGGGTCGACTGTACTAGTAGGGTGCCATATGAGCAATGGAGAGGAAAATTGGAGACAATGATCGACTGAGTCATGTGTAGTACTTTGAACATTGTATTATATTGTGCATTTGTACTTTAGATGGCTCCAATTCACTTTTCTTCCTAGGTCTAATTTAGGATCTTCTCCAGGTTCAGCATAGTGAGGCGATCACGTCTTGTGTGGCCCACTTTGAGGTGTTGACTTTGGATGCTTACCAAATCCAATTTGAGTCTCTGTCTGGGAGTGTGTTGTATATGGGTGTGTATGCTTCTCATTAGTGGGATGGATGCTGGCACATCCCTTTCAACCCTCTGCCCATGATGTTCCTTCCTAGACTTGGAATTTGTCAGGCTACTCGGGAGTTGATTGTGGGTGAACAACACATGGCGAGTACCTGGGGTGGTAATTTGTGCATGGTCAATCCATTCTATTTTCTAGAGAGCATTGATCATCTATTACATCCTTTTATGGTGAGTTTCTAAGTCTGATGTTGTTTGTGTTCATGCTTGCATTATCTTTGACATGGATTTTCTTACAGGTGATTGATTGTGATTTAGCTGAGCAGGATGATCAGGTGTGTGAGTGTCATCGTCCAGCCCCTCCAGAGGTAGTTCCTTCAACTAAGGAAATATATTTGCATGAGGCTCCACCTTTTCTGCCAATTGATCCTCATGACTTTGAGGACTTCCTCGAGTTGCGCCCCAATGAGGTTTCAGTATTGGAAGCTCATGTAACTTTGTAAGGAGGTGGGATCACCCCCTTACTAAAATTTAATTCGAAGAATTAACATCCATTCCAAACACACTCAAGGGTATATTGGAATAGGTATAAATTTTCCAAATTTATTATAATGGTATGCAAAAAGGCCAAAGTGTAGCAGCAAAATAAAAATAACTGACTATATTCAACTCTCATAAAATATTATACAAGTACATCAAAATCTCCTGTTAGGGTTTACAACAAGATACAACAAAAAGGATCTAGATAGAGGGAAGTCTAAACTACTACAAATCTTGTCTCTAAAGAAACATCTCCAAGTGCTAGGTCCATGCCCAAAGCTATGTTCTCCTTATTCAACTCAACAACTTGTCCTAACCTGGGTGGTTGGGAGAGCACCCAGCAAAAGGGAAAGGAAACAAGGTATGTGTCAAAATATTGAACAAGTACAAAAGATAATGATAACATTGAAGCATAAATATATGGATTCATCACATGATGAGAGGGCCAAGGGGATGAGGCATATAAAAAAATTGATTCTTTCCAAAAACCAACAAATAATAATGAATTGCATGAATGATCAATATTGGACTACATTAACTAAGTAGGGTTGAGTCACCTACTGGACCTCGACCTATAGGTGAGGGGAGAATTAATACATTCACAGTCACCTACACATATTTTTATAAGGGGCAGAATAAGACATTCCCCAGGGTGAATTAACACATGCCCTACTATGGGTAGTTGTACATAAGTACCACTACTATAGATAAATAGTCAAATAAACCATCATACATAAGAAGTAGTAAATTGGCAAGATAAATAGTCATATAATTGCAATATGGTAATAGGGTTCCAAGACCCATGAAATAAAACATCAATACTAATTTGAGGCACATACATCAAAATATTCATGAGTAGAGGAAATCGAGTTCAATAAAACCTCATTAGGGAAAGTAAGGTTGGTTCATAAGTATCCCAACTAAAGGGTTAGATATGCACATACATAAAGAGGGATTGCACATACATAAATGGGGATTGTACATACATAAATAGGGATTGCACATACATAAATAGGGATTGAACATACATAAAGATGGATTACACATACCTCTCTTACTAATATCAATTACTAACTTTCACCAATTTAATTGAGTCCAAGTTCCTCTTTACCTATTTTCAATGCATTATCATGTATTAGAGTACATAATGCACGTTAATGTATAGAAACCCTAATTTTAGAACTTTTTAGCAAAACTCAGATTTGGTTTATCAAAATATCACCAATGAACTTATTATGTTCTCCTCATCAAGAAAATATTTTTTTATTTTAATTTTGGAGTTATGATGATTAAGATGTTTTTTTTATTTTATGCATTAAATTCAATTTACAAAAATCACCCTTTTTCAAACCATGAAATCAGACCTTGAAAATATTTTTATTAGATAGAGATTAATTTTTGAATTCCAAAACATATTTATTTGTCAAATTTGGATAAGTGGATTAAAAGATATGAATTTTCAATTTGAATCAATCAAGAAATGACAGGTCAGAAATCTTCGGGAGAGAGAGAGAACATCATTTGACCCAAGAATAGGGTTTGGAGTTTCAAAGGTAACCAAACCATATCTTCTAGAGAAGGTAAAACTGCAAGAAACCAAAACCCTAGAAGAACATGGTAAATAGAGATGAAGATCGTCGATTTTAAATATAGAAGCATGAGTTTTAAGCATGTAGTAAACAATATATGAGAAGGGGATTACAAAACTCACCTCTAGGGAAGGTGGACAGGTCCAATAAGTAAGGTTCCCAAGCTTAGAGAGGCTGGTTTCTCCAACAAATCTCCTATCTCGAGCAAGAAGCACCTTCTCCACTTTAGAGGTGAAAAACCCTAACAAAAGAACATGGAGATGGGGTGTTTAAGGGATCTAGGTGGGATTTCACCATGGAAGACCAGGGTTCCGTCCTAGAGGAAGGTGGAAGGAAGACTAATGGCATGAAAATAGGGAATTAAAGGAGGATACTTACTAGTTTTGGTCGAAATCACCAAGGAGGATCTTAAGAAATCCTAAATAGAGAAATTTGGAACCGTAGAAGCCTTCTTCGCCAAGGTAGGCACCCTCTTTTACCTTGGGATAGAAACTTCATGGCCAAACATAGATGGAACGATTATCTAAGCTAGAGGAAATATAAGGAGAGGATTTCTTCTTAGATCGGGAGGTGGGAAGGGGTAGATATGTCTTTATAAAGAAGGGGGCAAGCATGAGGTGCCTATGGGACTTTACATGTGTCCTTAGCCTAGGGCTTCATGGCCATGCAAGAGGACATCTCATAGAGACTTCTTGTATATCAAATGTCAGTCCTAAAAGCCCATGGAGACTTCTAGGTCATCCCCACTATCCTCTAATCAAATAAATAACCCCATTGGTTGATAGCTTTTAAAGATACAAGCTCATTTATAAAGAGGGTAATCACGAAAATGTCCTTGGAGAGAAACACCTTCAAACCAAGGTGCAACTAGGTACCCCATGGTTCAAAAACTCGAGAATGGTAAGTGAATATCTAAATATTATAATGCATGTGAAAATTTACAAAGAAAACCTCTAAATTGGGTAAATTGCATAAAAGTCCAAAATGTACATATAATTGCATAACTTGCATAAACAACATCCCAATTGGACCAAACTTGAAACTTAATATTGTCTCATGATTTAAAAACACCTCACAAGGTTATATTAAGGTTTATAGTACTTAACTATGGTAGTTAAGCTTGTTGAATACATTAAGTAAGGTTTGGGGCCTTACACTTCTAACATGGATTTATTTACCATTGTTCTACTTAAGTAGTGAGTTTACATTTTAGATCCTTAAATAAGATTTCACCGAGGTATATGTGCATAAATCCTTCCATTGGTATAATTATCGAACAAATGTTCACCAAACCACTATAAATTCCACAATTTAAGCATCAAGGCCAAAAAGGATAGAAATGATAGGAAAATATTGGGAAAGGGCCAAAAAGAGAATTTGTCAAAGTTTCAGTATGTTACACACTTCCCATGTGACTTTGGTTGGACCTTGTCCTTTTTGGAGATGGATGGGGATTTGTATGCATTAGACAAACTCTTTGGATCGAGTATCCCATCAGAATTTGGGCAAGGTTAGTACTTCAGAGGATCTTCTAGTGTTGGGGATTTTCTTCTGACGTCCCCATGTAGGGTGCAAATCCATATCCAGCTAGTGTAGGGGCTTGTTCTTCTTGACATAGAGATGTTTCCTTGATTGTCAAGATGACATATGGATTTCCTCTTCTAGTCACCAGTGGTCCACCCATGGTATTTGCTCTGACACAAGTGGTGGTCATCATTCTTTATCGTCTGCTTCCATTTATCATCAACCTTTGGCCAAGCACTTTTCTAGGTGGGTGAATAAGAAGCTAAATAAGTAGTTGTTTTTCTTTTAGCATTTCCATTTCATGATGTACTTTCCTTTCATGCAAGAAAAAGCATGTATCAGTTATGCTGATATTTTTAAACTCTTACAGATTTAAAATAAAATTTTAAGTTTGAGTTTAGAAAGGATTATAAGGTTTTATTATCTTCAATTTGGATTCCGAGTTTTGAGTTTGATCTTTGGAAGATTTTTGGTGGATTGTCAGATTGCCTCATTCTGCCTACTAATCTGAGGTGGCAGATCATGCTGATCTTCTAACCTGGACTTGGAGTCTTGACTACCTTTGGATGCGAGTCGACATTGGAGATGGATGTAGCATGATTCTATCAGGGAAAAGGACAAAGAGTCCCATGTTTCTAGAGATGAGTATGTCCTATAAATCAGTTTTTAGCCCTCATCTTGTCAACACAAGTGGTTCTCTCACGACTTAGGGTCATGGGAGAAAAGGATATATAGGAAATTTCACTCTTGCAACGTTCTTCCATCAACTTGTCTTTGGTGCGATGTTGCATTGTCGATCTTTTCGAGACAAAAGAAGTTGACCTGGAAAGCTTTGGCATGATTCATCACTTTCGTCATCTGGTGTATATCCCTATGGCATGGGAGTTGATGTTGGTTGTGTTCTTCTTATGGGATCCCCTGAGTTAGGCCCTCCATTTTGGCGACGTCGTTCTGAATCCCACCTTGGAGGATGTGGCTAAGATCAAAAGACTTCCCCTTCATGACTGATGGCATGTGGTGCCAAGGAAGTTGAGTTGGGTGACAAACTAGGGAGTCTTTTTTACAAGAAGTAACCGGAAGTGACTCAATGGTTGACTGGTTACGGTCACTGATAACATCAATTTTCATGCATATTTCATAACTCCTTCATAATATAAAATCATTCGATTAAGTGATTAGGGATCAAGAAGTCATTTACACTTAGTTTTGAATAAGTTCTTTTGGAAATTGTAGAGTTGAAATTAAATTTGTAATGATTGATGGCCTACCCATCAATCTCCAAGATTGATTATCAAAAGTGATAAATATGTCAACCTCAACAAAGAATCGCAATCCATCAACATCTTAGGTTGATAATTGAACCATCATCAAGATATCGTTATATTGATCTATCGAGCTTCTACACAGAGAGAGAGCCATCAACACTCAGAATGATGGATCCATGCTTGACAAAAACCATCAAGCTAAGACCTTATAACCAACCCATTGACACTCAAATTGATGACCAACTCAACAAAGACCCGTTGAGATATTAGACAGACCAATGTCGACCTCCCGTCGATAGTCCATTATAAGGAAACCATAGAACTCCAAGTCAATGAATGGAAGCCCAAAGATCAACATCATGTGGACCAACCACAAATGGGCAAGACATAAGTCAAAGCCTATAAATAGACCACAAAGGTGTCAGTTCAAGGCATCTTGTTTTTCTAGGAACAAGCTGAGAGGTTGTTGTGGAGACCAATACCAAGTCTAGAGCGGTTGACCAAGCTAGATCCATCAACCTAGAGAGGCCCATTGACTCTAAACTTGTCCACCAGCCACTTCTTCCACTAGGATGATAGACCAAGCCTTGGTCAAGACACACTAACAAAAGAAGTGGAGATTGTTAGATCTAGGATGGGCGATATGCTCTAGAGGGGGGTGAATAGATCTAAAAAGCACTTAAACAAAATTCATTAGATGTTCAAGATATATTACAAGATAAGGTTGCTAATTAGGAATTTGAGTGCAACTAAACATACATAACAAGTATGAGAGAGAATAAAACAAGCACAAGAACACAAGCTATGTAGAGTGGTTCCAATCTCGAAACTAGGAGATTGTCAGTCCACTGCCTAGGGAGGTCAACCTCTAGGATTTGTAAAACATGTCTCCCTCCTTATATTCACTTTTAAGAGTTACAACACATGACCTTCCTTTTCTGGGACAAGGATACCCAGCTTTCCCTTTGAGGGTAAGGGAGCTAACAACCTACCAAAGGACTTACCTATCCAATACAAAGAGTCTTAAACCTTACCAAGGACTTACCCACTTTGCATCAAGTCTTCCTCCTTCACCAAGTACTTACCCACTCTTGCACAAGTCTTCATCCTTTGAGAAATTGCCCACTCTTCTTGGTTCTTCAGCCTTTGACTTCACCTTTACCAAGATGAAGCTTCCACCATGGACTTACCCACTTGAGCAAGGAGTCTTCAGTTTTCACCAAGGACTTACCCACTTTTTGCACCAAGTCTTCAGCCTTGAACTTCTTCACCTCTCTTAGCTAAGAGAGAGAAGCTTCATCTTCATCTTCATCTTCATGGTTGAAAGGAGAGATTGGAAGGTAGTGGAAGTGAGAGCCTCATAAGATATACATGTAGTACTAGCTCTCTTACAAATCTCCTACTCACTTTAATAGATGTAGCAAGTGGTTAATCTTAGAGATAGAGAGAGAAGCTTGTAGGATGCATTCAACTATAGAATAGGGACTTTCATAGTGCTTGGAAAACCATGGGATAAAGCTCAAGGGGTCCTATTTATAGTTGGGGATGCCTAGTAGCCAATGGGAACACTTAAGGACAAATTCTACCCGTTTGGGGTGTTGCAATGGATATTTTTTCAAGTTTTGCACCACTCCAATATTTAGAAACACTTTTTTTGCATTTATCTGTATAGCGCAATTGGTCGAGTTTTCATAAAGGCAACTCGATCAATTGCACTATGTGACAAAGCCAATTTGAAGCATCGGTCGAGTTTGTCCTATGTGTAACTCAACCAATCGCTTGAAATTAGTTTTGCTAAGTACATGGATTAGTCGAAATCTGTGTATAGGAAACTCGACCGAACCTAGGCATTCTCAAAATCCATCAAGGGATCAATCAAGTTTATAGCTCGACCGAAGAACAACCTATAATGAATTTTGGAAAATGTTTTTAAAGTGCTTAAATATTCTGTTTAAGTACTCTTGGTTTTTTCTAAGCTTAATTACAAGTTATAAAATCATTACAAGTGATTTACAACATGATTCTAATGGATCTACATCATATTCCACAGAAGTGCAATTGCATTGATTTTGACTTGTCTTTTCTCCATGTTAGGATGTGCAAGTTAGGGCATTTGGAGTTTGTCTATAACTAATCTGAAATAACCCAAGTAGAAGCATTAGACACAGTTAAATGGAATGGTTGGTCATCATCAAAACAAGGGTTTAGTCATTTTAGACCTTGAGTCAACATTGACCTTGAGTGAACAGAGACGACCGACCTCTTCAATGTCGATTGGGATATCTATCGACCCTTCTCATTGATCAATATTCTAGTTAGATTCAGTTGAAAGGTAGGTAGATCGAACTCTAGATTCAATCTACCCTTATATCAACTTCCTCCCTAACTTCTCTTTGTTCAAGTTGTAATCTATTTCCTTCTTGCACCATGGGTGGCTAAACTCATAACTTGGGGTAGGAATAGCTGCCAGGCCTTTCCAACCATGTAATCTTTCCATCTTCTATTTAATACACATGTTCTTGTAGTTTTGTTTCTAGAATCTTGTTAAATGTGTCACTCTTTGATTATCTACCTTCTTGCAATATTCAATCCAGATTAATTCAAGAGAACGAGTTCAATATGATCTAGAGTATGGATTATTAACGAAACACAAGAGTGAGGAGTTACTATAACAACATTTCACACATTTATTATTGATCTATTGGCTATCATCTCTCTTAAGAGATACTTCTAGGTAGAAATCTACCTGGATCTCGAGAGAAGGATGGTCTAGATATCATTTATGATTGTTTGCAAGACATGTTAAGATCATATATAAATTGTAAGAGAAGGCTTTGTATGGTTGAGGATGGTATGATTGGTGAAACCCAATTCAAGTCCCCTTTTATCATTTTTACAAATTATCTTCATTTCTTTTGATCTTTCATAATTTACATTTATTGGTCATCCTTGACCTACTTTTTGGGGTCGAAGAGATAGGCGGTGCATGAACCTATTGGTAAGGAATATAGGGAGTGTTGGATAGTGGTGTTCATTTTGATCTTGGGCTCAAAGCTTCTAGAGCTTGATGATTTCATACTAGATTTTCCTGGTTCCAAGGAAGACAATTACCTGATATTGTGCAAATTTGCCCCTTATTTGTTTGAGGGAATACTTTTATTCCATTATGAGCTTGTTGTAGGGAAAGAGTCAAAGTGCATACAATTAGTAAGGATAGGAGCGCATCAATGCACCCCATTACAATGAGAATTTGGAATCAAATTATGAAGACATATTGGTGCAATCGGCTATATCATACTCAAATGTTGACTGATTTCTTATAACTTAGCAATGAAATCTGCATCACCATTGGTTGATCGAGGTGTGAAGAATACACACTATCCATAAGTGGTATTTGATACACCTGATTGCCCATTTCCATGCATTGAAATTCGGGAACAAGTTACCTTCATCTTCAATCATCTTTGTAGCTTGAGTACTATATGTTTCAATCATTATTTACTCCCAGCCTTGTAACCATGCGTGTTTAAGGGCCACTAAAATCACATAAATTTTTGCATGAAGGAAATAAAAGGAATAATTGAGAAATGACCAACCATGTGTGACACCATGTACCACAATGTGATCTTGCTACAAATGTTATGGAAAACTGAACATTCCTTGTGGAAGCATTTACATTAATTTTGATCCAGCCCCATGGTGGATGAGACAATGATTCATTCATCACTAGTATAGAAGAACTTGGGCCATTATTAGATATCTCCATCAATTTGAAGGCCTCCACACTTGCTACGGACTCCCTCCAAATGCTACAAATGGAGGATGATAAATTTGGGTGTTGACCTTGAAAGATAAAATTGTTTCCGTTTAGCCAAATCTTATGGGATGTGACTGTGAACAATAGAGATAACTATCGACTCAGATGAATTCCATGGTGGAACCACTCCTGGAAAGGTGCATTGTAACTTGGGCACATGATTTTCGAAGTGAAGAGCTTCCCAAATATTTTTAGCCATCATACAATCACGTAAAGCATGAATTGTCGTTTCAAACGTTGTAGGGCAACTTGGACATATAGAGTCAGATGTAAATGTATTTGAGCTCTCCTGACATTTGTCATCAATGCTTCATTCACAATAAGCCATAGAAATATTTTGTACTTTGTATCAATTGAAAGACTCCACAGTTTCTTCCATGGAACCAATTTAATTCTTGAAGAAGGTATAATCAATAAGTTATATACATAATGAGCTAAGAATTGTCTAGTAGCAGTCCCATTTCAAGATAAATTGTTCACAACATTTCCAGACTGTGGAACAAGCAATCTGATTATGTTATTGAAAATCATCTGTGGTAAATATTGTAATAAGAAAGCCTCATCCCGTTCACCAGCAGAAGTAAGCAAGGATTGAACCTTTATATGCATAAGGTCCATTGGAATTGGACGAAAAACAACATCTTTAAGAAAAGATATATTTGGAACCCATGGTTGAGACCAAATTGAAATGTCCAATGTACTGTTGGAAGTTATAAAGGACTCAAGGCTCTCAACTTGTTTCCAGAATAGCATCGAGTAAATACCCTCCATGTAAAAAAGGAACAATACTTATGGTTTAGACCTAGAAACCATGCAAAGGAAATGTTTGTTTAAACCTACCATGTTGTCTTCAGAAGTAAAGCTTTATTCCAACTCTGCATAGATGGTATCCCTAGAACTCTAGATGCCTTTGGTGAAATGACATGATCCCAATCTATTAAGGAAAACAAATTCTGAGATCCATTTTTCCTCTAGATAAATCGATGTATAATCTTACCAATACTATCACAAATTTGTAATGGAATATACACCAATTACATAGTATATGTCGAACTAGTTCCAAGCACTGATTTAGCAAGACATATTTGTCTTATCAGATTTAAAGTATGAGTTGCCCAACCAGTAATTTTTGTTTGAATATTATCCAATGTATATCCATATGTTATCTTCTTGACCCTACCATGCAAGATAGGAATCCCTAGATATTTCCCAACATCATCTACCTTGGTCATGTGGGCCTGCTCAATAATGGATCATCTCAAATCATCTACAACTAACTTTGAAAAGAAAATGACGCTCTTATCTAGGGATATGGATTGGTCAGAATCTTCTTCAAAGATAGAAAAACAATTTAACACTATGTCTAAATTGCGTACAGAAGCCTTTGCAAATAAGATGATGTCATCAACAAATGCAACATGGGACACCAACATACCTTGAGATGAGAGTTTTATCAGTTTCAGGTTCTGAGACTAACATTATATTCTATGAGTTGACTCAAATGGTTCAAACATAGAACACAAAAATATGGAGAAAGAGGATCTCCTCGACAAAGTCCCCTATTTTCCTTAAAGTTTTGTAACTTGCTTCAATTCCATATAATACTAATTCGACCACCAGTTATATAGTTCATTATATAAGTAATCAGATTTTGCAGCAAACACATTCTGATTAAAGTATCAACAATGAATCCCCAAGACATCCTGTCATATGCCTTCGATAAGTCAACTTAATTGCCATGAACTTAGATGAGTTGTTGTGTTGCATATTGTGAATAATTTCTTGGATGATGATAATAATATCTTTAATATGGTGTCCCGAAATGACACTAGATTGATGCCAAGAAATCCATTTGGACATGAATGGTTTGACATGTTGTACCAAAACTTTTGATGTTAGCTTGATACATACATTCACTGAAAAAATTGGTCTCAGTTGTGAACATTGACTCATGGCTTTGACCTTTGGGATAAGAATAATAGGTGCATCACACAGAAGAGTAGGTAACAGAAGACCCCAAAAACCATGTTGAACAGTGGATATAGCAGAGGATGATACAATATTCTAGTGATGTAATAAAAATGCAATGGATATCTCATCTGGACCAACTGCCATATTTGGTGCCATAGACTGTAATGTAGATGAAATTTCTGAAGTAGTAGAAGGCTTGCCCCTCATTGGATTTGATGTATGTCACGCCAACATGGGCTTTACAGTCTTATGACTCAAATTTGATATATTGTAGCATGTTTGATTTAAGAGAAGTGTTTGACAAGTCTACCCTATCATACATCAAGATTTTGATGCATGATGCGTAGGCCTTTTTGTCCTTTTAATTTGATTTTCCAATTTAAATTTCAATAAATTGTTTTATCTCGTGAAATTCATAACTAATAATTCGGTTATCAGAAAATTATGTAAAAATATATTCTAGAATCATAAAAATAAAGTATACCTAATGATATAGGTTTTGTACCTAAATCCATTGTAATAAGAAATCAAAATTTTAGAGTTTATAATTTACATTTTAATTAATGATTTATATAACAAATGTGATATTAGGTGAAAGTGCATAATCTAGATCTAGGATTTGGACCCTGACTGTTACATGCATCATTGAGTTGTATCTCCATAATCATATTGAGAAATAAATCCTCTTTTGATCTATTTGAAGGATATATGTGAAATCTCTCCTTTGAGATCTATTTAATTTTTTTGAGTTTCCAATATTCAAATAAGCTATATATTGACCCTGCCTTAGATATTACACTTGAAATCTAAGATTTGTAATCTTGTTCATGCTATCTCTAGTTGAACCCTAATTGGTGGATTTGATCCATATTTTACTATTTATACACTGAAATCCTAATTTACTCATGATGGATTTTTACGGTCTAATGTTCCGCTTTTAGTTGGAATCTTATTCAATCAATTCCATGATTAAACTTATCTTGCCTCTACATTGCATGCTTGTTGATTTGATAGTGCCAAGGTTTTATAATGTACTTTGGTTTTTGGGTTAAGTGCCTTTTATATTTTGGGATGGAGTTCAGGTGCCCATTCCCATGTTTTGTGCCCACATTTATATAAATGGGAGTTTGGTGATGTGCCATGCTCCATCAAGTTTAGGGTTATGTGCTCTAGCCGACATTATTTTATCATAGCTCACTAGTGCTATGCTTATCTCTAGAGTTGTAAATGGGTAGGGTATTACCCGTTTACCCATGGCCCATACCTTGTAGGGTAGGATAAAGGTAAGAACATTTTTACCCACCAATCATTCATCCTTTACCCTCTTTACCCTCATCTAAAGAGGGTAGGGTAAGGGATAAGCTTTACCATACTGACTTTACCCATCTACCCACTAATATAAGTTTGAAGTATAATTGCATATTTTGATATATATATATATATATATATATATATATATATATATATATATATATATGACTCTTAAAACTACAACAAGCAACACCATTTACTATTATGATTCTGAAAATAGTAATAAATAATGGATAGCATATAACCACCTTTTACAATCATATATTGGAGAGAACAATGGACTCATCAATAAGAAATAATATATTAAAAAGTTTAAGTATTTTTTAGATAAAAAATTGAGTTTAATATTATTATTATTTATTTTATAGCACAAAAACTTATTATTACTATCACAAATTAGTTTTAAGAGTATTTTTGTGTTTAATGCAGGGAATATCATATGATATTGTTGTTGAAAATATTGTATACCTATATTCATGTTATTTTATCCATTACACCCGTTACCCTACCCATTTACCCTATGGATAAAAGGGTATGGTTAAGGGTAGGGTAAAAGTTTTTAGGGAAAGGGTAATTACCCTAGCCGCTACCCGTATCTTTGATGAGTAAGGGTAAGGGTAAGCCTTAATCCTACCCTACCCTACCCATTTACAACCCTACTTATGTCACCTACATGTTGATTATTCATTAATGTTGATGGGTTGTGTGCCCTGATTTCTTTGTGTATGCCCTTGCGGTATACTATGTTGAATTTCATGGTAAGTACATCTATTTATTTCATCTTATTGAATTGTTTTCTTTTGATATCTACTTGGATGGTACTTTCCTCTTTAGTTGGGAAGCCTTGTTATATTTGATACCCTTTTCCGATATAATTTTTTAATCACTATTTATATGCACATATCGACATTTTATGTTGACAACACCTGATTTGTCTTCTCTTGTGGGGTATGCTTCCAACACCTTAGGTAGAGAGGAAGGAGGAGTTAACTAAATTTGACCAGGTCTAATCCAAGAGTAACTGATCTTTCTTAGGAGGTAGATTGAAGTAGTTGGTTTACCCTCTGTCACTTATTTCATGTAGTTTTCTTTTATGTACACCCTATGTGGTGAAGAAAAATGTTAGACATGAATATTGCAATAGTTAGATTTTTATCTTCCGCTACTATATTTTTGGAGATTGATATAATAAATACTTGAATTTTGGTTTATCATCATTTGTAAAAATTTATTATCACGTTCGACATTGGATGTTTTCTATTATTCCTTCAAATTAAGTTGAATGGATCCCCTCTCGGGCCCCACTCCTTACAAGTATGGTATCAGAGATAGTGCAGTCCGTTAATCTAAATCTTTCAATATTATCTCCCTTATGTTTTTACCTTTCCCATAGGTTGATTATATTCTATCCCCTTGCCTTGTGCAGGCACACTTAGATGGTTGGAGACAAGTCATATGTGAATGACCTAGCTAGTTTTGAGACACCCCAGATTCCCAAAAGTACAGAATGCCAAGGATGGTCCTCCTTTCACTACATCATCTCAAGGTTCCTCGACAGCTGGTGGTCAACATGTAGTGCACCAACCTACCCCACAATCAACTATGGTTAGCTCTAGTTTGGGCGCCTATCCTAAGCAAGAGTTGTCCTTTCTATGAAAATTGCTTTTGTCAACCCTAGCAGGGAAGGCCAACTCTAGTTCCACACCAGTGGATCCCTGGGATTACTCTCTTGTAGAGTTCATGAAGATGCACCCCACATACTTTAAAGGTGAGAGCGAGCTCAATATGGTGGATAAGGTCGACAGCTGGGTGCTTGCCATGGAGTGTATTTTTTGGGGTATGACATGCCCTGAGCACCAGAAGGTTATGTTTTCCACCTTCATACTTGATGAACTTGGTATCCGTTGGTGGAATAGTGTTGCAACTACCTGAGATAACTCCTCAGTGTATTGGATGCAATTCTTGGTGATCTTTTGTAAGAAATACATCTAATATGCATCATTGTGGAAGAAGGAAGTAGAACTTTATAACCTACAATCACATTCCATGTTTATGGTGGAGTACGTGCAGAAGTTCACTATATTGGAAAGGTATGCCAAAGGTATGGTTGAGGATAGGTGTACTAGCATGTTCCTTGAAGTACTCATCAACAATATTGGTCATGCCCTAGTACCCAACTTCCACTAAAGTTTCAACAATTGGTGGAGAAAGCTATGGTGATTGAGGCTTACCTTGGTTATCAACTCTAAGATCATAACAAGAAGAGGAAGTTATCATTTAAAGAACATAAGAGGGGCAAGTGTGCCAAGTGTCATGGGTATCATCCTCCTGTGAAGTGTCCCTCTATAGGACATCGAGCTGCTCTAAAATTAGACTTCCAAGTTATATGTCATAATTGAGGGAAGACTGAACATATCAGAACTAGATGCAGTAAGCTTCATAATGGATGTGCACTAACTCAACAACAACAACCTCAAGCTCCTCCTTAAAACAATGGTAACAACAATAATGTAGGAAAGCCTGCTGAGAAGGTAACCCTTATTCTCTTAGTTATATTTACTAAAGAGTTATGTGTTTCCCTTTACATGATTTCATCTAGATAGACTAGTCTTTGTGCCTTTGTCTTGTATGACTTATTAGGTTACACCTTTTAGTGGGTGGAGTATAGTAACTTGTTAGAATATGGATATGTTGATTTCAAAGACCAAATCTTGTAACGGGTGAAGTCCTGTAACATACTGAGTTTTGGCTATCCTAACTCTAGAAACCCTAATTTGTGATTAATGGGTTAACATGCTTACATCTCTATAATTCACCAAATAAGGTCATAAGTATGCCCTAATACAATTTGTATCCTTAATCAATATATTTAATGCACATAACATGAATGAATCAAAGTAACCTTAACATGGATAGACTTGAAAACATATATTAATACACTAAGTGACTTCAGATTCTATAATGACATCACATATCATGATATACTCATATTTACCTAATAACCTAACCATAACTTAATATGTGAATGAGTATATAAAATATATGTCACAATGTGCACTAATACACATGTAGTGGCCTAAATGCGATTGGATGTGTATAAACTTGCATAACTAGGTGGGATGGTATCTTATGTGTTCAAATAATGGGATAAGTATTAGAATTTTCATGTAAATAAATATGATTAATGTGACATTTAAGTTAATATTGAAATTAATGGCCTTAACGATAAATTGAATAAATCAATGTATCTCATGCAAGATAATATCATGAAACTTTATTTGTAGCAAAATAATGATAATAGGACTCTAAATCCTAAACATTGGTGATAATGGTAATATATAATACTAGATTATGAGGTAATCAACTTAAACTCTAATTGTACTAATACACATACTAAATAATCTCAAAATCTAATTTTAAGCCCAAAAACGGATTCTTTGAGTCCTAATTAGCTAATTAGTCTAGGTGCTGAATTTCAACTTAATAGGATAATCCTAGATATCCCAATTTAAGTAGAGAAGAAATTATATAAATATCAATCCCAATGTGATCCAGACTTCATTTTTAATTGATTTATGCAGTTGATTTTTAATGTCATGTTGATTATTTTATCAGGTCACCTAAGGTTTCACTGTCACACCATGTATCCACTCAGTCCGAGTCTAACTCGGGTTATCAACCAAGATCACAAGCCTTGGCATTTCTCCCTCATGGATTTCCTGAGGGATTCAAGTGTCTACAGTCCCCGACATTTTCCCTTCTCATGATTATCTCTCTACTCTCCTCCTCGACACATATTTTCTTTCCTTCGTCTTTCTCACAAACAACTGACCTGATAGAGCCCTAGATTGTTCAAATTTTATCTCCTCTACACCAGTCATCCCCTATTTTCAACCTCCATCAGTTTCCATCGACAACCATGAGTGCAAAATATATAAATATGTACTCCCTCATCTTTACCAACACCTTAGAAAGCAACCTCACCTATTTTCGATTGTTATTTTTATCCACCACGAGATTGACTATGCAAACCTGACCTCTGAATAGAGACTTGGAATGTTTTTTTTTCAACTCTGGGAACCCTGGATAAGCTATTGGAAGTCTTAATTCACCCTGGTACAATCTTTGGAGTGTTCCTTTTTTTCTTCCCCTTTCACTTGATTTTACTATCGGCATGGGAGTGTAGTAATTCATCCCTCATTGATCAATAGGGTTGTGCTTTATCTTTGTGATGGTTTCAAAAGCCTCACATATATCTAGGCTTTGGTTACAATTCTTTGCATTGAGGTCATATGTTCCTTGACATGGAGTAGGCATGTCGTCATTCCTTGACAATGCTCCTATCCATCCTCGACCTACTTTTTGGGGTCAAAGAGATCAGAAACACATGGTGAACCTATTGGTAAGGTCTACATGGAGTGTTAGACACTGGTGTTGGGTTTTGATCTTGTACTCAAAGCTTTCAAAGCTTGATAATTTCACATTGGGTTTAACTAGTTCCAAGGAAGATGATTGCTTGATATTGTACAAACTTGCCCCACTTTTGATTTGATATATGTCACGCCAACATGGGATTTATAATCTTTTCACTCTAATTTGATATATTGACATGGGTTTTATTTAAATGAAGTGTTTAACAAGTCTATAGTATAACACATCAAGATTTTGATGCGTGATTTGGGGGCCTTTTGGTCCTTTTGATTTGATTTCCTGGTTTAAATTTTAGTAAATTGTTTTATCTCATAAAATTTATAACTAATTATATGGTTATAAAAAAATTATGTAAAAATATGTTTTATAATTAGAAAAATAAACTCTATCTAATGATATATGTTTCTTAATCTAAATCCACTATAATAAGAAGTCGAAATTTTGGGGTTTATAATATACACCTTAATTAATGTTTTATATACCTAATGTGTTACTAGGTGAAAGTGCAAAATCTAGATCTAGGGTTTGGACCATGACTTGTTACACGCATCATTGAGGTACATCACATATCCACAATCATATTGAGCAATGCATCTATTTTTCCTCTATCTTTTAACCTGATTGAAGGATATGTGTGAAATATCTCCTTTAAGATCTATTTGATTTCTTTTGAGTTTTTGATACTGAAATTAGTTGTATATTGACCCTGCTCTTTTGATATTGCACTTTAGAATTTATGATTTTTAATCTTTTTCATGCTATCTCTAGTTGAACCCTAATTGGTAAATTTGATTTATGTTGTGCTATACATTGAAACCATGGTTTACTCATGATGGATTTTTATGGTATGATGTTCTACTTTTAGTTGGACAATCTTATTTAGTCAATACCATAACTAAACTCTACTTGTCTCTAAATTACATGCCTGTTGATTTAGTAGTACTAGGGTTTTATAATATGCTTTGGTTTTTGGGTTATGTGCCTTTTATATTTTGGGATGGAGGTCTTGTTCCCCATACCTGGGTTTTGTGCCAGCTTTATATATTTGGGAGTTTGGTCATGTTCCATGCTCTATCACATTTAGGGTATGTGCTCTAGATGCCTTTGTTTTATTATAGTTCACTAGTGTTATGCTTATCTCACCTTCTATGTTGATTATTAATTAATGTTGATGGGTCATGCGTCCTAATTTATTTATGTATGCCCTAGCAATATACCTTTATTTTATTTCATGGAAAGTACATCTATTTATATTCGTATTATTGAATTGTTTTCTTTTAATATATACTTGGATGGTACTTTCCCTTTGTTTAGTAAGCCTTGTTATATTTGATATTCTTTTCCCATATAATTGTTCAATCACTATTTATATGTAGATATCAATATTTTATGTTGACAACATCCACTTTGTCTTCTCATGTGGGATATGCTTTCAACCCCTTAGGTAGAGAGTAAGGAGGAGTTGAGTAAAGTTGACAAATACTTATAAAAGAGTAGATGAAGTTTCTTGGGAGGTAGATTGAAGTAGTTGGTTCACCCTCTGTGATTTATTTCCTATAATTTTCTTTTATGTCACCCTACACGGTGAAGAACAATGCTAGACATGAATATTTTAGTAGTTAGATTTTTATCTTCCACTGCTATATTTTCGGTGATTGATACAATACATACTTGAATTTTAGTTTATCATATTTTGGAAAAAAATTATTATCATGTTTGGCGTTGGATGGTTTTTTATTATTCCCCCCAAGTAAGTGAGTGGATCCCCTCTTGGCCCCCACTCCTTACAATAACCTCATTAGGTTGGATATAAGCATCTCGAATATTCGACCTTCAAAAATAGTAGTTTGTGCTTGTTGATGATATAGTCCATGTGTTTTTTTGAGATTGTTGGTCTGAGTCTTAACAATGATTTTGTATGAGTTGATGATCATACTAATAGCTCAAAGTGGTTGATGAAGGTAGGAGTGTTATATATTTTAATAAGAATAATGTCATTGTTGATTTTTTTTTCATATCCACCTCTTCAGTTTCAGACAACTCAATAAAATACCATGAATTTTTTTCTTTATGGTGTCCCAATTATGCCTATAAAATGACATGTAAAACACATTTGGTCTTGGAGACTTGTCTAACCTAAGGAAAAGATTGCTCTCTTCTACAATGAGGGGGTTGACTAGAAGTTGTAGGTTAGACACTTTATTCTTGATGAGAAAACTCAAAGTATAAATGATTTGTGCATTGAATGTTTGATTATTGTTGCATAAATGTTCAATATAGTTGGTGACATATTGTATAATCTTTGTTTTGTTGTTTTATAGTTCCCTCGCACGGTCAAGGGTATGAATCATGCACATTCTCTTGTGGTCATGACACAACTTATGAAAACTTTAGTGTTAGCATATCTGTAACATCCCAGACCTGGGTTATGCCTTAACCCTGGGAGTTTTGCTTAAGCAAGTTAATTAGATCCTTAATTTTATCTTGTGAACTTATATTTCAAAAGTAATTAAGGCTCAATAGGAACTTATATTTCAATTTTGGTCATGTATGAATAATGTTGAAGCAATGTTTGCTTATTTTGGACTAAAGTGCAAATTACCCAAGTTGAGGGGTTAACTTGCAAATGTTATTTGATAAATGTTCCTCATGTGTTGAAGCATCATGACAATGAATATGATGCAGAGGTATGGCTTGAGGAAGCCTGAGTACCAAGAAAGAGCTGATAAAGTAATGTTTGTGCATTAAAACCTAGTTTTGGTGTAATGTGCAATTTACCCAAAACCAGGGTTCAATATGCAAATTACCACTTCAATAAGGTCCCTAATGTTTCTTGGCATCATGTAGATCAAATAAAATGAGAGGGGCATCTCATTTGTATCACTTTGAATGAGAGAGAATCTTGATATTAAAATAATCAAGATTTAAGCATAATTGAAACCCTAATTCAATTTAATACAAAAATAAATAAAATAATTGAAGGGCCTTCAACAAAAAACTATATGGTTGAATTTTCTTAAGTGTGAACATCCTTGTTCCTTGCAAAGGCAACGAAAATATCCAAAGGAATGGATAACTCACTCACATTATTAAAAGAAAAAGTAATATCCACTAACTTATAGATATTACTATTATATGGTTAAGGTGCTTAATTTCTTTTCCATTAATTCATGGATAATGGAAAGAAATTTGGAGATAAGTAAGATATATTTGCATGCACGGATTTGAGGTGGAAGAGGTGGCACTAATTTTGGAATTAAATGATTTTATATGGCATTTTCTCTCTCATTGATTTTCTTATAAAAACACCCTTTACAAGCCAAACCAAAGGCTTTTTCGGAATCCACTTCTTTCCCTTGCTTGAAAACGACCAAAGGATCTTTGGAGGATCAGTAGGACGACCCCCAACCTGTTGGTAAGCTTCTTGACCTCCTTTCACCTTGAATCCATGGTGAAAATCAAAAATCAATGCATGAATTCTTCTTATCTTGATTTCCTCTTCAAATCTAACCATTCCTTTTCACTCAAAGCTTGAGGACAAGACTTGGGATAGTGAAAGGAGTTGCATCCACCATTGATGACGTGAGATTGAAGCTTTTGAGCTCAATTGGAGGTGGGTTTTATAACTTGAACCCTTACTATTGTTATTGCATTCAATTCCTTAATCAATTGTTGATCATTTATTCTCCTTGGAATTCATTCGATCAAACTAATGGAACCATCATAAAAATCACAGAAAGTTTTGTGGGTTTAAATCTTGATGATGATAACATCATCATAAGCACACACCTCCCCAAATATCTAGGGAAAACGGTTTCAATGGTTTGGTCCAAACAGTTTCCAAACCGTTTGGAGATTTGGACCCCAAACTGTTTAGAAGAGTTGACCGTTTGGATGGGTTGACCATTTGAGGTCAGAACCCTAGTGTGTGTTGTATGATGATCCAATGACTCCAATTGATTAATTCAACATATGGACAATCTTCCAAATAGAAACTCTAATCGGGTTAAGTGTTGATTTCCAATTTGGTTAATTGAGATTTTTGGGTTGACTTAGCCCAAATGGTCTCAAGACCGTTTAGAGGTCACCCAAATGGTCTCAAGACCATTTTTAGGTCAAACAAGACCGTTTGGAGGTCTAGGGTTAAGTATGGTTGAGTATTTGAAGGTCCAAAGATACCAAATTGAAATGCAATCAATTGTTGATTTGATGATCAATCCAATGACCCAGATCCTATTGAATTTCACAAACTTCAAGGATGGAATGGGGCAAACGGTCTCAAGACCATTTGGAGGTCATAAAAACGACCTCAAGACCGTTTGGGGTCAGGTCATATCAAAAACTTAATGATGATTCATTAGTTGCAATGGAATCAATTCCACAATGTTGATCATTGATGGCTATTCGATTCCAAGCCCTATTTGAAGGTTCCTTGAGTTGAAATCCTAGATCAATTGGGTTCAAAACCCTAATTTATAGTCTAATTGAAGGTTGATTCAATAGTTCAAGTTACAAAGAAATCAAGGCTTCAATTGATATTCAGTTCATCCATTAAAATCATGAATTGTGTAAGTGTTGAAAGGATTTTTTGGTCCATTCGGTTTTGAGAGGGTTTGGACCAAACGGTCTTAAGAGCGTTTGAGTACAAACGGTCTCAAGACCATTTGGGTCCAAACGGTCTCAAGACCATTTGAGACCAAACGGTCCCAAACCGTTTGAAGACCCAAGACCATTCGGTTTCAAAACCGTTTGGTGATAAACCCCAAAACCGAATGAAGGTCAAATGTGATTCAATCATTTGGAAATTGAAGGTAATGATTGTTCCATTGATCCAATGATTGATAGAAATTATAATCAATGATGGGTATAAAGGTTTAATCCCTAAAGTGCCTAGATGATTAGTACCTTTAAAGGGATAAACCCTAATTGCTTATAATAGCAATAACTCAGTACACTGTGTTAATCATAGTTGTATATACTTGATCGTATGATTGATGTAACCTAATTAAGTGAAGAGAATGATATAATGGAATTCATAATTGAGTATGATTCATGTGGTAATTAAGGGTATGATCCTTAGTAAAGAGATCATAAAACCCTAATCATGAGCATAAACCCTAATTGACAAGGTTATTGAACCCTAACCCTAATTCAGGGCAATTTTGAGTAAAACCCTAATCTAGGGTAAGGATGAAACCCTAATCCAGGGTGATGATATGTGTAAACCTAATTTAGGGTAATGTGATGTAAAACCCTAAATTGTGATGAATAGTAAACCCTAATGGTGGTTAATTAAAGTGGAAACACTAATTGAGGATGATTTCATGTGAAACCTAATTGAGGATGATGCCATGTGAAACCCTAGTTGAGGGTGATGCCATGGGAAATCCTAATCTAGGGTAATGCCATGTGAAACCCTTAATTAGAATGATGTTATGTGGGACCCTGATGAATGATGTGATGTGAGACTCAAATCCAGGGTGATGCCATGTAATGATATGTGAAACCCTAGTGATATGGTATAATAGCCAATACACTAAAGTAGGGTGTGGTTAATATAATCAAGTAAGATGAGGATGTTATATCCATGAAGGGTAAAGTTGATGAACCATTTGGATGGTAATGTTGATACTCTAATGACTAAGGATATAAGGGACAAGATGATGCCTAGATCATTATATATCTAACTCCATGCATGTGTAACAACCATATATATATATATTACACAGATGAGAACATGAAATTCTTAGGAATGATGTATGCAACATTAAATAATAATGTGGATAACATCCTAGAGTTGAAATACATAAAGTGGTTGATAATAGTTTATTCTATATCAACAATGCTAAACCATTAATATAAGTCCATATCATTAAAGATAGTTGGACAAACCTAATGTGTAATGTATGCACTATATAATGAAAGTGATAGGTGAGTGGTTAAAAGTATTAAGAGGGAAATACCTTAATATAAGGTTAATTTATTATCTTAAGTAATATGGAATGAGGAGAAAAGTGATACATCAAGACATGATAGATATCACATTTAGCATTTCAGGGTTGATATATCTTGATGCATCTTAATCCAACATACTTGGATAAGAAACACAAGAAGTGTGTGTTATGTAAATTATTACTATGAAGATGTAATGAATTCAATGCACTTTGATAAGTTTTGGCTAAACACTATGAGGAAGGGTTTAAGCCAAGATAATGGGTATGATATAAACATACCATGGTAAGGTTGAGAGGTGAACTCATACCTTGAATTGATATTCATAAATGATATATGGTGAAAATAATGATCATGAGTAAATACTTATGATAGTTTTGAATACTCCTAGAGGGGTGGAGCAATATATTGGGGTTGAAATAATGATGTAAACATGAAACCCTAACTAATGAGAAATGGGAGATCCTAACCCTCAATTGGGTAATGGAATGGAAAATCCTATTTGATAGTAAACCCTAATCCTGATAAAGTAATGGTGGTGTTACTATTGTATCACATGATGTGATAAGTGACTTTTATGACTGTCTTCATGTCTATTAATCATGCAGACATCATGAGATGATGATCATAGCCAGATTTGAGTTATGACTCTTATTTAATAACAATATTGATTGGCCTTGTGTGCCTTAATGTTGTTATTTCTTAGTAAAAGTAACAAAATGTACATGGACTTTATGAGTCATATCAGTAAGTTGTTGCCTAGTGAAAGGTGACAAGACACTTAATGGGCCTTGTGAGCCATGTATGATTCTTGTGTAACAAGTATCATGTATACCTCGGTCTGAGGACCTAGAGGTGATAGTTACCTAATAAGTGGTAACAGTGTTCAGTGATGAACTAAGGGTTTAAATACCCAGATTTGATAAGCATGGTAATGATGTGGTTGAGGGATGAGAATTCCCAGTATTAAAATGAGGGACTGAGATCCCAATGTCTTATAAAGACTGAGAAGTAACTGATGAAAGTATTACATGTTCTTTGTAGCAATTGTCATAATAATTCCTATTTGAGAACTTGACTGATGCTAAAAGAATATGACGAAGTACTTAATTAATTAAGTGAAATCATATCATGTAGAGCCATGACCATAGATCCATCAGTGTCAGAATTTTCTGAATGGTGAAACGGGTTGCTCTGCGGCATAACTCAGCGTGCATACTGTTGAGTATGTGGGGGTTAATGGGCGAAAATATCCTTACATCCTCTTGGGGGAATTTATGGAAGGTAAACATTAAACCTCTCAATCCTTCATTATATGTATCGAGATGGATGTATCACTAATCTCCTGATGATTGGGATGGATGTAGTACACATCTCCCCATAATAATAAATGTCAGATCGATGGAGGTAAACATGAAATCTCTCGATCGCGAAGAGAGTGCAGCTGACCCTGCCTCTATAGCGAAGTTTCTAGTATACCCTGGAAAGCTATGCAGCAAAGACACAAGATGTCCTACATGTAATCTCGCACTGACCGAGATGTGGGAGGTCTTGGAAGCCGGCTCTTCCATTGACCTTGTATGGTACTGATTTTGACTCCGCAGTGGTCGGTTGGAGTATGAGAGGTATACCTCATCTCTTTAGGGCATAAGTGTGGTTGTAAAATGTAATCAGCTGCATAGCATGTTTGCTTAAGGATTGAATACGGAAATTCATTGGATGATGTTACATTTCTTTTATACATCTCTAGCTGATAGATGTTATTCATATCTCTTTATACTCATTGCAAGTAGATGCAATGCTCTCCTTAGGAAAGGAGATTACTTTACTCTATTCATTCAATGATTAATATTGTTGTTAATATATAAGAACTCTTGTTCAGTTTTATTATAATAAACTGCTATAACAATGTTTTGGCGGCAAGTTATATCTCCCGCTGGGGAAATTTATAATTGTCTCACCCTCGTGGGATCCAATGTTTTTAGGTGGACGCGGTCGAAGAGACAGAAACCCCATAGTAGAGAAAGAACAACAGCAACATCAGGGACAACAGTAATATCTCAAGTGTAGATACTACCTGTCAAGTCATATAGATAGTAGTCCTATGTGTCGTCTCTATACTCTCAGGTCCTCGGAGTTTATAGATAATGTTTTAATGAATCGATCTGAAATTTTGGCTTGATTCCTTGAGGTTTTTATACTGCTTGTGTACAGTGTTAACATAGCAGTTAATGTTTGTAATCCTCGAGAAGAGATGGTACAAGGCATGTACTTATGAACCAGGTTGTAAATGTATTACATTGGTTCCTGATGCAAGAGTTTTCCTATGTTTGGATCTCTTTGCAAAAAAATTTAACTTTTTAGTGATTTTCAGTAATCAGCTGCAAATGATTCACTTCCGCTTAAATAATTCTTGTTTTGTGAGTTGGATGCCACAAATTAAGTGGTATCATAGCTCTAGGTTCGCTAAGTCTACAGATACATAGGACTAAGTTAGTAGAGTCTGTTCTAGTGTCTTTCAGTGTATATGATAGTGTCTTCTGCTCATATAGGAGAAGAAGAACTTGATGATGTCTGGATCACACAAAGAACATGCTGCTGAGAGCAGCATTGCTGCACTAAGAGGAAGTGCAAGAGATCAAGCAAGAGAAGAACGACTGCCTGAGAATCCCCAAAATGATCTAATTGTGATAGGAAATCATTCCTTTGATATCACTTTTGGGCAATTTAGGACAGCTATGATGCGTATAGTGGACTGGGTATCAGCAATGCAACCTAGATTACCAGCCCCCAATGATGAAATTCGGGATTTAGACCGAATTTGTGCTCAACCTCATCCCGTTGAATCAATAAATAGTAATGGAAGGAGTAGGATACAACCTGAAATCAGGGTCTGTCATAAGTGTAGGAAACCTGGACATATCAGAAGGTATTGCCCAGAGAAGAAAAATAAGGTGATAGTTGAGAAAAGGCTTATCGAAACCCAGGAACAGAGGCCTAGTAGTTCCAAAAAGGGAAAGTTCTTGGCACCACCAGTACATCCAATGTCTAATACACTAAGGCAATGGCTACTTGGAAAGGGTAAAGAACCTTCTAGACCACATCTAAAGCCCAGAATTTGCTACCAATGTAGACAGGTAGGACATATGGCAAGAGATAGCTCAGCCCGAAATGTTATGGTGAATCAACCTTTGAGGCAGAGTCAGCCTGAGGCAGTGAACCACCTACGAATCATGATAGGTCAGACAAAATAATGTCATTCTAATATGTCTTTTTATGGTTTCTTGAGTTAAATTGAGAAAGTAATTGATTGAGCTTTCCCTGATTAGTCATATGAGGACTTACATTTTGTACAGTAACATTATAGATGTGTTATATTGTTCTTACCTCTATGAAGGAAGATGAGGTATAGAAGAGATGCATGGATAAAAATCTAGGAATGTTAAATCTTATGCTTGTGATAATATGGAAAGGAAGGAATGTGATAGTATACAAAGTGCATACTACTTAATCTCA
Organism: Alisma plantago-aquatica; assembly: GCA_963693085.1. Lineage (NCBI taxonomy): Eukaryota > Viridiplantae > Streptophyta > Magnoliopsida > Alismatales > Alismataceae > Alisma > Alisma plantago-aquatica. The sequence goes on along the minus strand of OY856409.1, from coordinate 1,972,062,867 downwards.
GTATTTATATACCCTGGCTAGGTATACAACTATTGATGATAAAGTGAGTATGGAAACTCTTATATTGTTATCTTTCTGATTGCTCTGATCAAATAGTCATTCTGAGACAATATAGTGAGTATCATGAAATTAGAAATATGGAATGGAAAATGTGTCGTATCCTAAAGAATAAGAAAGAGAAATCTGAGATAATCCTAGATGAGTATGTGTGTATGAGGAAGTAAAAAGTATACTCCTCATAAGATAAGAATCAGGACAAGGGAAGTGATACCTATTTAATAAAGATCTTTTCCCATAGTGTAGAAATAGGATATGTGATGAAGATCACAAGATGCTCATGAACATGTTATATAATGACAAAGAAAGGAATGGTGTTATGTAAACATCCTTATAAATTCCTATGCTAAGGGCAAGGAACTTGGGATGAGATAAAGAGTAAATGATTATTGAATAGTTGAAAATACATGAAATAATAAGAGGGATATGATTCCTTATTTTCTCCCCTTTCGGGGACATGGCAATCAAGTGGGTCTTAGGACACTTGATGTGCATAAGATAAAAATGTTCATGTGATGGATACTTAGAAAAGTATCAGTTTATCTTGGACTTGGGTTCCAAGGTGAAGATATATGTGACAAGTAATGTCCCAAGTTGAAAGGGAGATAAATATGTGATGTGTTTTCAACACATGTGACAGATACCAAGGTAAGAGATGCTGGTATCTAAGAAATATCATATGGTTTATGTTGAATATCTGAAATGGTCAACCATGAAATCAGATTAATCATGTAAAATAGTATGAACATCACATGTTATGGGTTTATGCTTTGCATAAACATAATAATTAAAGATATCTTTAAGATAAATTCTTAATTGATAAGTAACTTCTCCTTATGATGATAAAATGTACAACTAATGAAATAGTTAGTACAAGTAATAAGGGAAGTGTTACCTGACACAGAATCAACTCCACAATCAATAATAAAAAGGACAGTGGAGTGTGTGTCTGTGTGAACCATTCCATGATAAACTTGTATGGAATAACTTGATGTTGATCAAAGACTTATGATATCTCCATAACAATGAAATGTTATGTCGAGACTTGATAAAATAATGAGTAAATAATATATGTCTTCCTTTATCTGGGATTTTGGGGACGAAATCCTTGTTAGGGGTTTATAATTTGTAACATCCCTGGCCTGGGTTATGCCTTAACCCTAGGAGTTTTGCTTAAGCAAGTTAATTAGATCCTTAATTTTATCTTGTGAAAAGTAATTAAGGCTCAAGAGGAACTTATATTTCAATTTTGGTCATGTATGAATAATGTTGAAGCAATGTTTGCTTATTTTAGACTAAAGTGCAAATTACCCAAGTTGAGGGGTTAACTTGCAAATGTTACTTGATAAATGTTCCTCATGTGTTGAAGAATCATGAGAATGAATATGATGCATAGGTACGGCTTGAGGAAGCCTGAGTACCAAGAAAGAGCTGATAAAGTAATGTTTGTGCATTAAAACCTAGTTTTGGTGTAATGTGCAATTTACCCAAAACCAGGGTTCAATATGAAAATTACCACTTCAATAAGGTCCCTAATGTTTCTTTTCATCATGTAGAGAAAAGAAAATGAGAGGGGCATCTCATTTGTATCACTTTGAAGGAGAGAGAATCTTGATATTAAAATAATCAAGATTTAAGTATAATTGAAACCCTAATTCAATTTAATGCAAAAATAAATAAAATAATTGAAGGACCTTCAAACAAAAACGAGATGGTTGAATTTTCTTAAGTGTTAACATCCTTGTGTCTTGCAAAGGCAACGAAAATATCCAAAGGAATGGATAACTCACTCACATTATTAAAAGAAAAAGTAATATCCACTAACTTATGGATATTACTATTATATGTTTAAGGTGCTTAATTTCTTTTCCATTAATTCATGGATAATGGAAGGGAATTTGGAGATAAGTAATATAGATTTACATGCACGGATTTTATGAGGAAGAGTTGGCACTAATTTTGGAATTAAATGATTTTATATGGCATTTTCTCTCTCATTGATTTTCTTATAAAAACACCCTTTACAAGCCAAACCAAAGGCTTTTTTGGAATCCACTTATTTCCCTTGCTTTCAAACGACCAAAAAAGCTTTGGAGGATCAATAGGACGACCCCCAACCTGTTGGTAATCTTATTGACCTCCTTTCACCTTGAATCCATGGTGAAAATCGAAAATCAATGCATGAATTCTTCTTATCTCGATTCCCTCTTCAAATCTAACCATTCCTTTTCACTCAAAGCTTGAGGACGAGCCTTGGGATAGTGAAAGGAGTTTAATCCACCATTGTTGACATGATCTTGAAGCTTTGGATCTCAATTGGAGGCGGATTTTATAACTTGAACCCTTACTATTTTTATTGCATTCAATTCCTTAATCAATTGTTGATCATTTATTCTCCTTGGAATTCATTCGATCAAACTAATGGAACCATCATAAAAATTACATAAAGTTTCATGGGTTTAGAGCTTGATGATGATAACATCATCATAAGCACGCACCTCCCCAAATATCAAGGGCAAACGATTTCAATGGTTTGGTCCAAACGGTTTCACCAAACCGTTTGGAGACCAAACGGTTTCCAGACCGTTTGGAGATTTGGACCCCAAACCGTTTAGAAGAGTTGACCATTTGGATGGGTTGACCATTTGAGGTCAGAACCCTAGTGTGTGTTGGATGATGATACAATGACTCCAATTGATTCATTCAACATATGGACAATCTTCCAAATAGAAACCCTAATCGGGTTAAGTGTTGATTTCTAATTTGGTTAATTGAGATTTTTGGGTTGACTTAGCCCAAACGGTATTAAGACCATTTGGAGGTCACCCAAACGGTCTCAAGACCATTTGTAGGTCAACCAAGACCGTTTGGAGGTCTAGTGTTAAGTATTGTTGAGTATTTGAAGGTCCAAAGATACCAAATTGAAATGCAATCAATTGCTGATTTGATGATCAATCCAATGACCCAGATCCTATTGAATTTCACAAATTTCAAGGATGGAATGGGGCAAACGGTCTCAAGACCATTTTGAGGTCATCCAAACGACCTCAAGACCGTTTGGGGTTAGGTCATATCAAAAATTTAATGATGATTCATTAGTTGCAATGGAATCAATTCCACAATGTTGATCATTGATGGCTATTCGATTCCAAGCCCTAATTGAAGGTTCCTTGAGTTGAAATCCTAGATCAATTGGGTTCAAAACCCTAATTGATAGTCTAATTGAAGGTTGATTCAATAGTTCAAGTGATAAAGAAATCAAGGCTTCAACTGATATTCGGTTCATCCATTAAAATCATGAATCGTGTAAGTGTTGAAAGGGCTTTTTGGTCCATTCAGTTTTGAGAGTGTTTGGACCAAACGGTCTTAAGACCGTTTGAGTCTAAACGGTCTCAAGACCATTTGGGTACAAACCATCTCAAGTACATTTGAGACCAAACGGTCCCAAACCGTTTGAAGACCCAAGACCATTCGGTTTCAAAACCGTTTGGTGATGAAACCCCAAAACCGAATGAAGGTCAAATGTGATTCAATCATTTGGAAATTGAAGGTAATGATTGTTCCATTGATCCAATGATTGATAGCAATGATAATCAATTATGGGTATAAAGGTTGAATCCCTAAAGTACCTAGATTATTAGTACCTTTAAAGGGATAAACCCTAATTGCTTATAATAGCAATAACTCAGTACACTATGTTAATCATAGTTGTATATACTTGATCGTATGACTGATGTAACCAAATTAAGTGAAGAGAATGATAGAATGGAATTCATAATTGAGTATGATTCATGTGGTAATTAAGGGTATGATCCTTAGCAAAGAGATCATAAAACCCTAATCATGAGCATAAACCCTAATTGACAAGGTTATTGAACCCTAACCCTAATTCAGGGCAATTTTGAGTAAAACCCTAATCTAGGGTAAGGATGAAACCCTAATCTAGGGTGATGATATGTGTAAACCTAATTTAGGGTAATGTGATGTAAAACCCTAAATTGGGATGAATAGTAAACCCTAATGGTGGTTAATTAAAGTGGAAACACTAATTGAGGATGATTTCATGTGAAACCCTAATTGAGGATGATGTCGGGTGAAACCCTAGTTGAGGGTGATGCCATGGGAAATCCTAATCTAGGGTAATGCCATGTGAAACCCTGAATTAGAATGATGTTATGTGGGACCCTGATGAATGATGTGATGTGAGACTCAAATCCAGGGTGATGCCATGTAAAGATATGTGAAACCCTAGTGATGGTATAATAGCCAATACACTAAAGTAGGGTGTGGTTAATATAATCAAGTAAGATGAGGATGTTATATCCATGAAGGATAAAGTTGATGAACCATTTGGATGGTAATTTTGATACTCTAATGAATAAGGATATAAGGGACAAGATGATGCCTAGATCATTATATATCTAACTCCATGCATGTGTAACAACCATATATATATCTTACACAGATGAGAACATGAAATTCTTAGGAATGATGCATGCAACATTAAATAATAATGTGTATAACATCCTAAGAGTTGAAATACATAAAGTGGTTGATAATAGTTTATTCTATATCAACAATGCTAAACCATTAAGATAAATCTATATCATTAAAGATAGTTGGACAAATCAAATGTGTAACCTATGCACTATATAATGAAAGTGATAGGTGAGTGATTAAAAGTATTAAGAGGGAAATACCTTAATACAAGGTTAGTTGATTATCTTAAGTAATATGGAATGAGGAGAAAAGTGATACATCAAGACATGATAGATATCACATTTAGCATTTCAGGGTTGATATACCTTGATGCATCTTAATCCAACATACTTGGATAAGAAACACAAGAAGCGTGTGTTATGTAAATTATTACAATGAAGATGTAATGAATTCAATGCACTTTGTTAAGTGTTGGCTAAACACTATGAGGAAGGGGTTAAGCCAAGATAGTGGGTATGATATAAACATACTATGGTAAGGTTGAGAGGTGAACTCATACCTTGAATTGATATTCATAAATGATATATGATGAAAATAATGATCATGAGTAAATACTTATGATAGTTTTGAATACTCCTAGAGGGGTGGAGCAATATATTGGGGTTGAACTAATGATGTAAACATGAAACCCTAACTAATGAGAAATGGGAGATCCTAACCCTCAATTGGGTAATGGAATGGAAAATCTTATTTGATAGTAAACCCTAATCCTGATAAAGGAATGGTGGTGCTACTATTGTATCACATGATGTGATAAGTGACTTTTATGACTGTCTTCATGTCTATTAATCATGCAGACATTATGAGATGATGATCGTAGCCAGATTTGAGCTATGACTCTTATTTAATAACAATATTGATTGGCCTTATGTGCCTTAATGTTGTTGTTGCTTAGTAAAAGTAACAAAATGTACATGGACTTTATGAGTCATATGAGTAAGTTGTTGCCTAGTGAAAGGTGAAAAGACACTTAATGGGCCATATGAGCCATGTGTGATGCTTGTGTAACAAGTATCATGTATACCTCAGTCTGAGGACCTAGAGGTGATAGTTACCTAATAAGTGGTAACAGTGTTCAGTGATGAACTAAGGGTTTAAATACCCAGATTTGATAAGCATGGTAATGATGTGGTTGAGGGATGAGAATTCCCAATATTAAAATGAGGGACTGAGATCCCAACGTCTTATAAAGACTGAGAAGTGACTGATGAAAGTATTACATGTTCTTTGTAGCAATTTTCATAATAATTCCTATTTGAGAACTTGACTGGTGCTAAAAGAATATGACGAAGTACTTAATTAATTAAGTGAAATCATATCATGTAGAGCCCTGACCATAGATCCATCAGCCTCAGAATTTGCTGAATGGTGAAATGGGTTGCTCCGCGGCATAACTCGGCGTGCATACTGTTGAGTATGTGGGGGTCAATGTGTGAAAATATCCTTACGTCCTCTTGGGGGAATTGATGGAAGATAAACATTAAACCTCTCAATCCTTCATTATATGTATCGGGATGGATGTATCACTAATCTCTCGATGATTGGGATAGATACAGTACACATCTCCCCATAATAATAATGTCAGATCGATGGAGGTAAACATGAAATCTCTCGATCGCGAAGAGAGTGCAGCTGACCCTGCCTCTATAGCGAAGTTACCAGTATACCCTGGAAAGCTATGCAGCAGAGACACAAGATGTCCTGCATATAATCTCGCACTGACCGAGATGTGGGAGGTCTTGGAAGCCGCCTCTTCCATTGACCTCATATGGTACCGATTTTGACTTCACAATGGTCGGTTGGAGTATGAGTGGTATACCTCATCTCCTCAGGGCATAACTGTGGTTGTAAAATATAATCAGCCGCATAGCATGTTTGCTTAAGGATTGAATACGGAAATTCATTGGTTGATGTTACATTTATTTTATACATCTCTAGCTGATAGATGTTATTCATATCTCTTTATACTCATTGCAAGTAGATGCAATGCTCTCCTTAGGAAAGGAGATTACTTTACTCTGTTCATTCAATGATTAATACTACTATTAATATATAAGAACTCTTGTTCAGTTTTATTATAATAAATTGCTATAATAATGTTTTGGCGGCGAGTTATATCTCTCGCTGGGGCAATTTATAATTGTCTCACCCCCGTGGGATCCAAGGTTTTTAGGTGGACGCGATCGAAGAGACAGAAACCCCATAGCAGAGAAAGAACAACAGCAGCATCAGGGACAGCAGTAATATCTCGGGTGGAGATACTGCATGTCAAGTCATATAGATAGTAGTCCTATGTGTCGTCTCTGTACTCTCAGGTCCTCAGAGTTTATAGATAATGTTTTAATGAATCGATCTGAGATTTTGGCTTGATGCCTCAAGGTTTTTATACTGCTTGTATACAGTGTTAATAGAGCAGTTAATGTTTGTAATCCTCGAGAAGAGATGGTACAAGGCATGTACTTATGAACCAAGTTGTAAATATAGTACATTAGTTCCTGATGCAAGAGTTTTCCTATGTTTGGATCTCTTTGTAAAAAGTTTTTTTTAGTGATTTTCAGTAATCCACTGCAAATGATTCGCTTCCGCTTAAGTAATTCTTGTTTTGTGAGTTGGATGCCACAATATCCTTCCTTAATCTGTTGGTATTTGGATCTCTATTTCTAGTATAACTTTTAATCAAGAAAATTGGATGCATTTGTGTTTTGATTGCCACTTTCACAAAGATATCATTATTATATTTTCTTTCCTCAACACTAAGATGGTCATGTAGCTCAAGTTTGTGATTGTTGGTGTTTCTAAGTGATTACTATCATTTCCAATCTATATCTCATTATTTTAATTTTATCTACAATAGTTTTATTTCTCTTTTTTGTTATCCAAAGTCCATTTGGAAGAGATTATATCATTGTATGTTTAATAATTGACCCAGTATATTCCCATAGTGAATCGCCCACAATCCCATTTAGTGTATTTGGATTTGACATCCGCTTGTGATCTTAGATAATTCTGGGATCTGCCAAGGTTGATCCTAGAGGGAAGAGATTGTCACTTTGTTTATCACAGAAAAGTGGTCTTCAATAGCCCACAAGGATCCTCAAGACTATGTATGCTTGGAGTTGCTATCCTTAAGATCCAGAAGCCCCAAAAAGTTGATAAGGTCATTGAGTTTATTCATATTGGGTTGGTGATATATAATTGAATCATTTGTATGTGATTTCTCAAACCCAAATATGGTGCAATTGAAGTCCACCCCCACTCAACCACGGGAATTTTTTTATTGTTAGTAATGTTGTTGATTTCATCGTAAAAAAATAGTTTTCTATGTGTGAGCTCACCATAAAACCCTAAGAATACCCAATAATTTTCCCATTACTTTCCTTATTTCAATAGTGATATTAAATTCAATATTAAATGGTTTAGAAAATTGTAATATTTTTTCATCCCAATCCACCAGGATACCACCACTTAGCCTAGCAAATGGGAGTTGTGACCAATGTTGATGATATTTCCTTCCGGGATAAGCGATTGTTGTTCACTTAAAGTGGTTTTTGTTTCTTGTATGGTGATAAATGATGGGTTGTATTTCCTAATAAGGAACCTGGAAGCCCTAATTTGTTTGGCCGAAACTAATTCAAAAATACTCTAAGATGTAATAATCGTTTAAGATGTAGTAAACAACAGAACTAAAGAACTGTAGAGATTGTAAAATATTTGGAAAAAAACTCCAGCAAACTATAACGGTCACTATAACCGTAGATCACACAAACAATTTGTAACATGTTCTTTGACTCTTTGGTTGATCCACCACAACTTTTTTCAATTTCATTAAGAGTTTGTGATGATGCTAGATCAACATAAAAATCAACGCCTATGTCATGAGCAAGCTTTTTGAATTCATCATTACAATTCTAGAAAAGATAATTCTTTGGAAGATTAAGACATAGTTTGAATCATTAAAATTGTCATCACTACATTGAGGTTTGGTAGTACATGTACTGACTCCTAAAGGAGCCAAAGTGTCAATGATGTCTAGAATTTCAAAATCTTCTATGCTAATTTAGTTATCTGTTTGGTTGCTCTAGCTTTTGTTTTTACTGGTATTCACTTCCATCCAAGACATTATAGATACTAGAAGCTAGTTTTTGAAGATTTAGTTCATGACTTTATTAGGAGGACTATCCTCAATTTCTTCAATCTTCACAAGTGAGGTCTTTCATGTGTATTTACATGGTTATGAATTATGTATATTCGTATTTTGTTGGTTGTTGTGTGCGCCTTGATTGTTATGGGGCCCATAAGATAAATGAGTTCTCTTGGCCTTGAAATGTTGGTCTCTATTACCATTGTTGACCCATATTTTCTCATTTTATGCACGTGGGTACGAATATTTAAACATGTTATCCTAGTTTGGTTGATATACGTTTCTTAGGGTACGATTATGGTATCAAAAGTCTCATTTTATGCACGTGCGATTTATAATTAGGTTTGTTATATGGGTGATGTATTTTGATTATGGGGGGGGGGGGGCAACCAAATATAAGGGTGATCAGAGTTGTCACCAAACGGTGTGAGGGGGTCATAAGGGTCTTAACCAGACACTCCGACCATATAAACGTGTTTCCCAACTGTCAATTTCACTTGAACCATAAGTGAGTATTATGTGACTGCTATTTGACAGATTGCTTTGACTTAGGAAGTTTGTTGTAGTGTGTTTGGATGTATGAAATGCAAATGACCCCTAGAGAAGAAGTTATAAGTTTGAAGATCTCATGTTCGCGCAAATGTCACTATACCAATTTGGGCCATCCAACTTGTACCTCCCCCAAGGAGGTTCAACACCTAGGTCATGACTTGGTTGAGTAATGTGACGAGTTAGGAAAGCAACTTCACTAAGTATAGTGATTGTATGCCCAACTAAGTAATAAAAATAGAGTGTTTCGAGAAAGTATATAATAGTTAGATATGTAATAGCACTTTTGGTCCAATGAAAGACATACTAGGTGTGAGGTCACCCATACTTTTTTGGTAATAACAAAGGTTCTGATGGCTGCTCTTTTCGGGCATTTAGGGAAGGCGACGATCAGACTATGCGCCATAAGCACCTTGGAGTATTTCATGAATGTCAGAAGAACATCTACATTTATCTCTTGTGAGGGGTCAGAGTTGGAGTTGCCTTTAGAGAAGGTCAGCACATGAGTTATAGAAAGAGATAGGGTAGTATTTTGAGCAGAGGGTGGTCATGTTGAGGCTTTCTACCTAACCATAACCATAACCCCTACATATAAGGTTTCATGTTGAGGTCTATTTTTGGATTGAGTATATCCCTCCATATATGTTGTTTCCATGCCTATAAGCATGAGACAACAAAGTAGCAGGATTTCTTGGTGTCCTATCAACCGAATATATCAAATTGTGCTTTGAATCCTGGACAACTATATTTGAGGAGGCTATCTGAGAGGCACCACATACTCATGCATGTCGCTTTTCTCTCATGTTATCAGTTCTAATCGATTCTCAACACCGAATATCATTACTATGAGATGCCAAAAGGGAGAATCTATTTGAGATCGTTTGTTCATGGTTTGTATCTAGGGAATATTTTGAATGCGCTCCTTGTTGAAGTGATTGCATTTCTGTGTAGTAAGCTTATGGTTTTCTTGAGATACTTCCCAACACTTCAAATGTTCAACATCATCTCTCATATTAACCTCATGAGTATCTCATGTCTTGGATCGTAAAACTTAGGATTTTGGATGATTAGAACCAAAAAGAAAAATATTCATATAATGATCTAGTTTTTGACAAGAGTTGCAAACAAGTGGTTGAAGACAACTTTTTCTTCTATACCATAAACTCTTGCAACAAAAACAAAAGGCCACCAGTCTGAACCATGGTTCTTTATTTATTTTACCCAATGATCGTCATTGTGTTTATAGTCTTTAGGTATATTGTAATGAGACAGGGAAGGAACAAAAATCATATTAGGACTTGCTTTGTTGATAGGGAAGTTGGTGGTTGTGAAGTTTAAACAATTCCTGAGAAAGGTATCCCCTTCATCTACCTTTGCTCTTTTGCCCTTATCATCAAACAACCACTTCCTAGAGCTTCGTATTACATTGTGACGTATGAGCCGGACGTGTTAGAATGTGAGCGTCCTTCGACAATCAACTACCTCTTTTTTTTTGCAATCAAGTGCCTTAATATTCTATTTCCCCATATGTAGTTAGCAAGAAAAAGAACTTATTTAACCATCAAGGCTACCGAAAGCCCATGTACTATTTACCCCTATGCAATTGTTAGCAAGATCAAGCTTTTTTAACCATCAAGGCTATTGAAAGGCCAAGTAAATGTTTGAACTTGGTCCAACAATCACCCGACCCCAACACTCAAAACAATGGTCGGGTGAGGGTAGCAAAATTTTTGTTATTAAATAACATAATATGATGCATGTTTGTGCAACAAGATTCATGTAGAAAGATCAAGGTAATGATACCAGAGGAGTTGGAAGGTTTGAGCATTTCATGTGCAATCCCAAAAACGTTGAAAGGAGCCCAAACCTTCACATCCCCCCTTCTAACAAGAATTCTTTATTAACTTCTAAGAGAAGTATATTCACCTAGTAGGTGGGAGAAGGAATAGGTTGGGCATTATCCACCTATAGACCTAGTGGAAGGGAGAGGGCAACAAGGTTCAACACTATCGACCTATAAACGGCTCAATTTGTTATAAAGATCACAAGTCTCATTTGTGTTACTAGGATTTATTTTAAAAGTGACAAGCAAACTGATGAACCCTAATTCTTCAACCCAATTCTTTTCTCAGAGCAATTCTTGTCTGAGCACTCCATATCATCATAAGACGATCGAACCCAACAAGCCACTTCTATATTAGCGGGGAATAAAAGCAACACAGGCGGGGGGGGGGGGGGAGAGAGAGAGAGAGAGAGAGAGAGAGAGAGAGAGAGAGAGAGAGCAACATACGGGGTTCACAATCAAAGAAAGAAGACATGCCTCACTATAGTACCTCACTATAGAGCTGATCACCTTGCCCGGTGAGTCCTGAATGAGCAGTCAGATGAACGAGATGAGGCAACCAAGGTAATAGAGAGAAAGTTGAGCAAAAAAACCTAAGGTGGGGTGACATTCTACCTTTCTCTCAGGCCTAGTTTGGATAAGGACTTTGTAAATTCTGGTAGTTGCCTATATAATTATACAACTTTTGATATTCTGGTGGTAGAGGAGCTGAGGCAAGGCCAGTAAAACGACCAGTTCCTTGGAAGGAACACGTGGGATGCGTGATACAGGGAGCACGGACCGGCAGTTCTAAAGCTCGCTGTTCATGGAGTCATTTGCGATTACCATTTTTCTACTAAATCATATGCACAACGGTAAATAACGAATACAGCAGAGCAACCGTTAATGTTAATTCCCTATGTATGTCCTGCATCAATTACAGGCAGTTAGAATTACGGCGGCCAAACTAGGCCTCAGTTTTGACAGAAAATTGTAAAAAGAAAGTCCAAAAATATCCTTGTCTCAATCTAACCACTCAGTTAAATGACAATAATAGTCGAAAGAGAATTCAGCATGTCCAGATAAACGCCCATCAGGACAAGAACTTACCACACCCTGCCTGGGATGCTGGCAGATGCACAATACGCACCTTTAATGGCAGAAACCGGAGGCCATGACACACATTTACTAATCACCCATATAGTAGTCCGTGCGTAGTTTAGGGCCTATTTGGTAGGGTGTAGTCAGATGACAAAGTGTGTGTTTGATGTATATTTTTATATTGCAAACTCACACAACTACACCCTGCTACACCCAACCAAACTAGCCCTTAGCATACTCATTTACCACGCGGATAAATAAAAAAATTGGAAGAGACCAAGGTATAGACATCACCCATAAGCCAAGAAAAATAACTTAAGCCATGATTCGTAAATAGTGTTGGTCGTCCCTCAAGCCGTTCCTCCAGGAACACTCCCGGAGAGGCCTGGCGATCAGTAAAGCGACTCAGTTAAACAACACATGACGTGTTTCCTTTTGGTTCTCGGAGCCTGCATGCAAGCAGGAAAAAGAAAAAGAAAAGACAAAACAGCAATATCCTGAACGGGTAGCGCTTTCTCTTAGGCAGTCTTCACAGTTGCAGCCTTGATGATATCCACAAACTCCGGCTGAAAAAAAACACAGGAAACACTTCAATGCCCACAAAAAATACATAGGGAAAAAACTCAGTACCAGAACATCAAGTCCTTTCTGCCCTTTGGAATTACACGTTTGCATTAGTTTTACTCCAACATTTTTGAAGTAATAGTAACAATTGGCAGCACACCGCACAGAATCACCACCAGCAAGGTATAGTACCAGAAGTGGAAGAGAGGCCAGGAATCGGTAGGGTGGAGAAAAACTAAACCATGAACATACCCATGGGAAAGCTTAATCCGAACCAGAAAGCAATGTTTTACCCAAAAAAAAAAGTTATGAAGATCAAACCAACCTTCAAAGATGCACCCCCAACAAGGAAACCGTCAACATCAGGTTGTCCTGCCAGCTCCTTGCAGTTTGCTGCAGTCACAGACCCTACAAAATCGTTTGCAATGTGAGACCCGGCATCAACAAAAGCAAGAAGTTATCCGATGGATATATTCTTCTTTTAAGCAGCGAACATAAGTTGTAAGAACACTTCTACAAGTTGGCATCTGGAAAGAAATTCATAAACAAATCAAATTACCTCCATATATGATTCGCAGAGATTCTGCAACCGCAGACCCTACATTGGCATTAAGCCATTTTCGCAACTCAAAATGCACCTAAACAGAAATTTTCACAAATTGTCAAGAAAATGATTACTCAAGAAATTCCACTAATGCCCTTTAAAAACCTTCTCAAAATCAAGATGGCATACACAATATCTCAATCAAAATTTGGCTTCAGAAGACCCCATCAAGATACACAGACCATATCTAAATACGTGTGCAGGAGTATGAGCTCAAGAGGTACAGGTGTAGCTGCTTGAAAAAAGAACTCAAGATCAAGATGGCATACACAACTTCTCAAAGAAAACCGACTATAGGATTCCCCATCAGCGCACAGATGCCAAATCAAATCCAGGTCAGGGAGTATGTGCTTAAAAGGTACTGGTGTGAGCACAATTACTCTAGAAAGATCTTCAAACTATCCAAAAGGTCCAATTCAGTTCCAATTAAACGAAACCATCATATTGATCCCACACAGATATGTTAGAATCTAACGTGATAATATTATATTATTACACTTTCTAACTACATATATTCTCCTCATGAAATATTAATATACAGTATTCAATATTGCTTCCACATTCATTTGATGTGTTAGTGGGTCCCGGTTTCAACATTTTAAGAGCTTTTTGCAAAGGCCAAGGCCATGGAGGGTTCCCCTGCAATTTTTCTTCTATTTTTCTGAATTACAAAGTAATCAGTATTCTATTATATAAAAAGTGTGGAAGCTATTGTATGTAAAAAATTATGTTTTTATTTAAAAATTTGTTGACTCCTACCAATCTCTGCACTCCACATTGTGTATGGTGCCAGTGTCGCAATGGGAGACTCCTACCAATCTCCGCACTCCACAATGTGTATGGTGTCTTTTCCTTCCAAGATATCTTACTCACAATGCAATTACCTATAAAATCTAATATTATCTTTTTTTCTTTAATTAGATAAAGTGATGCAACAACAGCACGGGATGTGTCCAGTATAGTTTAGTTTTAGATGCAATAAAGATACATAATTTTTTTAGATACCATTAAACTGATTTATAATTACTGAGATAATCCTATCGTAGTTACAGTACATACTCCAATCACGATGATTTTTAAACACTCCTTAATTTGATCCAGACAGAGGAAAAGAAGTTTTTTCAATAAGGTTGATCCAGTCGAAGGATTTTATAAGTGTAATATAAATTTTAACTGTAGGACTTTCCTATGCTTTTGAAACAGTCACCTTATCTAACACGACATTCGATCCAAAGCTAGATCTAGACAAAAGATAGTGTAAAACAAAGTTTAACTATAAGAAATATCCTATACTTAGGTGCAGTCCGTCCTCCAATATGGAAGGATTTTGTAAATGTGTAAAACAAGGTTTGCAGTAGGAGCTTCCTTATGAAACACAATGCCACCTTTTATACACGAGGATTGGATCTAAGACAAAAGTTATTGTAAATGTGTAAAACGAAGTTTACTTATATGAAATTTCCTATACTTGGGTGCAGGGTGATTTTTAGTTGAAAATGGTAGAAAATCTTCCACGCAAAAAAACTTCAGCTGATAATATTTAAAACTGAAGCATAACTGACACATTTTAGTTCAAACTGGTTCAGGTCTGCTCGACTTGTCAATTTAATCATGTGTTGACAAATACCAAACTATCACTCAGTGTTATAGGATACCTAACTGCATATTAAAAAAAGATATATACAAGTCCATTTATATTTTTATAGAAGAGAGAGAAGGGGCTGCTGAACTCTCAATTCAATTCAAGAATAATATTCAATGCAGAATAAATAAGTCCTGATTAACAATAAGTAACATTGCAACATAAAAATTAATCTAATCTTTGTATATGACAATATTTGGACGTGTCAGGAAAGAATATCAAAGATCACACGAGCAGAGATATAACAGACCGAAACTTACTTCTTGTGCCTGTGCCGGGGTGGCTACTTTACCGGTTCCAATGGCCCAAACAGGCTCATAAGCCAAAACCACATTATCCCAGTTTGAAACTTTCTCTGAATAGGAGAAAATATTCAACAGATCGTTACATTATCCCTTGCTATTATTCAAAAGCATATTATATGAAACTAATCATCAAATTCGTCCAAAGTAACTTTTTTCAACCATTTGCAACATTTCACAGACAAAGTACTCACTTCCAAAATATATTATAATCAATTGAAAGTGTCTCCCAAGAACAAAGAAGACACTTTTTTTATGAAACACACAAAAAGCTTTATTTTAAGCATATACAAAAACTTGCTTATAATCAAGTGATTGACATCTGGATTTGAGTGCTAAAATGCCAAGCAAAGATCCGGATTGAGTACAACTGATTTGTTTGATTTGCTGAACATGACTGGATTGAATGAATTTATTAGTGGCATTCACATTCCAATTCAATGCACATATAGAGACCCCACAATAATCACATCACTTTAAAGATACTGGGATGTTTATATAAAGTGGTCCGTTTTCTATACTCCTGTACATTCCAGATATCACTACCGTCTAATACCAATAATCCTTTACCTGAATGAACCATGTCTCTATAGATACTGCACATTTTAGAGTAGCACTACTCTAAAGAACTCCAAATCTCAGAGTAATACTAGACAGCTAGCAGACAGCATCTAAAATTGGTTACTCCAAAGAACTCATATCTCCATAGACACTGTAAAATCCTTCAAGAGAAGAGTAACTTCAATTCTCATCCAGTTGCTTGACAACTGGATTGAGTGCTAAAATACCAGGCAAAGATCCGAATTAAGTACAACTGATTTGTTTGATTTGCTGAAGACGACTGGATTGAATGAAATAGTAAGGCCCCCAATGTGAACAGTCTATTAGTGACATTCACATTCCAATTCAATGCACATATAGAGACCGCACAATAATTACATCATTTTAAAGATACTGGGATGTTTATATAAAGTGGTCCGTTTATGTATACCTGTGTGTGTGTGTGTGTGTGTGTGTGTGTGTGTGTGTGTATATAGAGTCAGGCTAGAATACACTCGAGTGTACAGATCACGCCGTACACCCCAATGGTGTTTGCCTATCTAGACCATATTTTTTCTAAATCTAATCCATTGATCATCATGGTTACAATAATAATAGGTCACATACAAAATTTGAACTCATTTGGATGAGTGTAAGTCACTCATCTAAGGACAACAAAATCGACGCACAAAACTAATTTGACATACATGATTTTTGCCTCCTTTAGATGCATGACCTATAAGTGTCCAAATGAGCTAAAAATTATTATATAGTATGTTCTTATGATAATTAAGAAGATCAACGGTTTAGATTTTTTTTAAAAATTACTACATCTTAAAAAATGACTAAGGTGTACGGTGCCTCCGATACACTCGAGTGTACACTAGCCTGGCTCTCTCTCTCTCTCTCTCTCTCTCTCTCTCTCTCTCTATATATATATATATATATATATATATATATATATATATATATATATATTAATATATATATGTGTGTGTGTGTGTGTATATATAGTCAGGCTAGAATACACTCGAGTGTACAGATCGCACGAATAGACTCAACTGTGTTTGCATATCAAGACTATTTTTTGCAAAATGTAAACCGTTGATCTTCACCGTCATACTATAACTAGGCTACATACAAATTTTGAGCCCATTTGGATAAGTGTAAGTCACTCATCCAAGGGCAACAAAATCGACGCGCGAAACTAATTTGAAGTGCATAATTTTTGCGGTCTTCATAACATGAGCTATACATATCCAAATGTGCTCAAATTTTGCGTATGAGTTGTTCACGAGATGTTTAAGAAGATCAACGGATTAGATTTTCAAAAAAAATATTGCATCATGAAAAACTACTTGAGTGTATTCCGCTCCGGATACACTCGAGTGTATTCTAGCATGACTCTATATATATATATATATATATATATATATATATATATATATATATATATATATATATATATATATATATATATATATATATATATATACATGTGTGTGTGTATATACACATATATATATATATATATACATGTGTGTGTGTATATACACATATATATATACCTATATGTATATATATACCGATATATATATATACATGTGTGTGTATATACATATATATATATACCTATATGTATATATATACCGATATATATATATCGGTGTATATATACATATAGGTATATATATGTGTATATATATATACACACACACATGTATATATATATATATAGATATATATATAGATATATATATAGATATATATATATATGTATACCTATATATGTATATATATAGGTATACATA
Source organism: Alisma plantago-aquatica (assembly GCA_963693085.1). NCBI lineage: Eukaryota > Viridiplantae > Streptophyta > Magnoliopsida > Alismatales > Alismataceae > Alisma > Alisma plantago-aquatica. Next base: position 1,972,045,234 of record OY856409.1, on the reverse strand, counting down.
CATATATAGGTATACATATATACACACAAACACACACATATACATATAGGTATACATATCTATACTACTATAAAAAGAGCGAGTTTGATACTGCACTTTCCTTGACTCACTCTCTTCTCTCCTTTTTTCAAGGAATTTTGCTCCTATAAATATTTATTCCGACACTCTCCTATTAACTTTTATTATCTTTAATTTTGTATTTCTCTCTCCAACGAAAACGGTTCCTTGATTCTCTCCTTTCAAACAACCAACACAAATATCGTAGACCCTTTCATGGAGGAGTCATTTCCCCACAAATTTTCAACAAATTTTATATGTCACGTGCATGTGCACGTATGCGTTCACTAGTATATATAGAGAGAGAGAGAGAGAGTCAGGCTAGAATACACTCGAGTGTACAGATCGCATGAATCCACTACACTCAAGTGTGTTTGCATATCAAGATTATTTTTTGCAAAATGTAAACCATTGATCTTCACCGTCATACTATAACTAGGCTACATACAAATTTTGAGCCCATTTGGATGAGTGTAAGTCACTCATCCAAGGGCAACAAAATCGACGCGCAAAACTAATTTGAAATGCATAATTTTTGTGGTTTTTATAACAAGACCTATAAATGTCCAAATGTGCTCAAATTTTGCGCATGAACTATTCACAACATGTTTAACAAGATCAACGGATTAGATTTTTTAAAAAAAATATTACATCATGAAAAACTACTTGAGTGTATTCTGCTCCGAATACACTCGAGTGTATTTTAGCCTGACTATTCTAGCTTGTATATATATATAATGTATTCTAACCTGACTATATATATAGAGAGAGAGAGAAAGAGAGAGAGTCAGGCTAGAATACACTCGAGTAGATTCGGAGCAGAATACACTCAAGTAGTTTTTCATGATGCAATATTTTTTTCAAAAATCTAATCCATTGATCTTGTTAAACATGTTGTGAATAGCCCATACGCAAAATTTGAGCACATTTGGACATTTATAGGTCATGTTATAAAGACCGCAAAAATTATGCATTTCAAATTAGTTTCCCGCGTCGATTTTGTTGCCCTTGGATGAGTGACTTACACTTATCCAAATGGGCTCAAAAAAATAGTCTTGATATGCAAACACAATTGTGTGTGTGTGCGCGTGCGTGCGTGCGAGCGTGTGTGTGGGTAATTCCATAAACTTATGGTTAATCCACTGATTTTAATATGTGTTATGGGAAGAGGACATGGTTTATAATTTTATATATAGATATATACATACTAAACACTACTAAATTTGCTTATATACAATTTTATTGTTGCATACATAGCTATATACATATTTTAATAGTAATACTTGAATGCATAGACGTATTTTGTGTAATATGGATAGTTGAGGTTCCAATGATATACAAAACAAACTCTTATATAAGTTGTATAATCTACTATTAACACTTCTCGACCTGAGTAAGGGATTAAGCAACAGCAGTTCTTTATAGAGCATCCATAGATAGTTTTCATTTCCGTAGAGTATTTTCATTACTTAGATTATAAGCTAATATGGCTGATTGAAAGTTCATATGATAAGCACGAAGCGATTTAGTAATAGTAGCATAGCATTTATATTGAGATTGGATAGTGATTCGGGGGGAGAAAAAACCTCAAAATCAAATTCAGATTTAAGGAACTACCCAAAAAAATAGAGTAATAATTCCAGAAAATAATGATATTGCAAAAAATAAAATAGATAAATATAATTAATTTTAATCAAGGTTGGCGTAATGAGACATTTTTCTCTCAACAAGGCAAGGCGTAAACCTGAAGAAGTTTGAGGCGTACGCCTCAAGTATGTATGAGGCTTTCATAAATAAATAATATATAAATATTTAGTTGTATGTTACAAGGAGGTATATGTATGTAATAAAATAGATAAATATAATTAATTTTAATCAAGGTTGGCGTAATGAGACATTTTTCTCTCAACAAGGCGAGGCGTAAACCTCAAGAAGTTTGAGGCGTACGCCTCAAGTATGTATGAGGCTTTCATAAATAAATAATATATAAATATTTAGTTGTATGTTACAAGGAGGTATATGTATGTATCATTATGTATATATGTATATATATGTGGATGTGTTTATTTATAATTTAACTATGTATGAATAAGAAAAAGTCAAATAAAATAGAAAGCTTTTACCAAAGTTGACAAAGAGAAACATGGATTAAGAGAACATGGTTTATAATTTTATATATAGATATATACATACTAAACACTACTAAATTTGCTTATATACAATTTTATTGTTGCATACATAGCTATATACATATTTTAATAGTAATACTTGAATGCATAGACATATTTTGTGTAATATGGATAGTTGAGGTTCCAATGATATACAAAACAAACTCTTATATAAGTTGTATAATCTACTATTAACACTTCTCGACCTGAGTAAGGGATTAAGCAACAGCAGTTCTTTATAGAGCATCCATAGATAGTTTTCATTTCCGTAGAGTATTTTCATTACTTAGATTATAAGCTAATATGGCTGATTGAAAGTTCATATGATAAGCAAGAAGCGATTTAGTAATAGTAGCATAGCATTTATATTGAGATTGGATAGTGATTCAGGGGGAGAAAAAACCTCAAAATCAAATTCAGATTTAAGGAACTACCCAAAAAAATAGAGTAATAATTCCAGAAAATAATGATATTGCAAAAAATAAAATAGATAAATATAATTAATTTTAATCAAGGTTGGCGTAATGAGACATTTTTCTCTCAACAAGGCGAGGCGTAAACCTCAAGAAGTTTGAGGTGTACGCCTCAAGTATGTATAAGGCTTTCATAAATAAATAATATATAAATATTTAGTTGTATGTTACAAGGAGGTATATGTATGTAATAAAATATATAAATATAATTAATTTTAATCAAGGTTGGCGTAATGAGACATTTTTCTCTCAACAAGGCGAGGCGTAAACCTCAAGAAGTTTGAGGCGTACTCCTCAAGTATGTATGAGGCTTTCATAAATAAATAATATATAAATATTTAGTTGTATGTTACAAGGAGGTATATGTATGTATCATTATGTATATATGTATATATATGTGGATGTGTTTATTTATAATTTAACTATGTATGAATAAGAAAAAGTCAAATAAAATAGAAAGCTTTTACCAAAGTTGACAAAGAGAAACATGGATTAAGAGAAATGTTAATAACAAGATCACCAAATAATAAAATAAACTAGTGAACGCACACGTGCACATGCATGTGACATATAAAATTTGTTGGAATGTGCGGGGAGAGGACTCGTCCGTGAAAGGGTCCCTACGGTAAAAGATATTTGTGTTGGTTGTTTGAAAGGAGGGAATCAAGGAACCGTTTCCGTAAGATGGAGAGAGAAATATAGAATTAAAGATAATAAAAGTTAATAGGAGAGTGTGGGAATAAATATTTGTAGGAGCAAAATTCCTTGAAAAAAGGAGAGAAGAGAGTGAATCAAGGAGAGCGCAGCATCAAACTCGCTCTTTTTATAGTAGTATAGATATACAGTAATAAATGAGATGTCAATGCAAACAAAGAGGTAGCGATGAGATTGTAGGTAATTGTATCAAATGCAAAAACCTTGATGGTTAACATAAAGACATAATGATGTGTAATTGAGGCTTGCACCTCAGCTAAGCCCCAATGCCATGAAGCGAGCCTTGGACATTTTGAGGCGTAAGCCTCAATCAAGTACAACGAGACGTAAGCCTCAAAGCACAAATGGGATAACCTCACCTCAAGGTGTAAGCCTCTAAAGCCTCATGTTGGGTTTTTTTAATACCGTGATTTTAATATTCAAACGTGGACATTAAATAAATACGTACATATAGACATGGGTCCATAAATAAACTTAAGGCGGCATTTTGGTCAAGGCGTACCCCTTGGGAGCCTTGCTGCCTAGGTGTGCACCTTAACAAGTATGTCAGAGCCCACATTTTTCACTATACAACATGATTAGAGGTACTCTTCTACAAAAACTTCCCTTCAATATAATGAGAAGAATTTTGCAAATTCTCCCTATCGCACTCCATTTCAACCACCCATTTGTGATCTTATAAAAGACACCCTCTTTACTTCTCTTCTCAACAATAATATCCTATATCAAACTTCAAAAGTTTGGGGTATGCACTCTATCCAACTTGGTTTCATCTCCTTATAGACTTCTGGATCAGCCTGCAATGCATCTAAGAAGCTTTAAATTCCAAAACAAATCTTAATAGTGAAGGCATCAAAATGAATAAATAAAATTTAAATGAGGATTATTGTGAACTGTACATGAAAGCATGTTTGTTGGCAGATCAATGTATCAAGTAGTCAGTACAATTAGATCTTTCTTGAAAACATGTGCATGCTAGTGCATATTCATGGCATACTTAATTACTCTATATTCCATAGGCATCACATGTATATATTCATAGCGTTAAAAAAAAGTTCATGTAGTCACTATCTTTATGCTGCAAGAGGGTCTCACCTGCAATAGCTTTTGTTTGAGCAGAAACTACTTCCAGTGTTGCACCAGATTCCCGTTGCTCAAGGGTCTCACCAATACAAGCTATCACTTTCAGACCTTGAGAAAGTGCATATGCAACCTTGTCACCTACAAACTGAAATTCCATGATAAAAAACCCACTTATTAGCAATGACAGTGGTTGTTATCAATTATACTAAATACAATAACATTAGAGAAAATCACAAGCACAAGCACCTAAGATGATGTCAACAAATGGGAAAAATGTCCTTAAAAGAGCTTGCAAGGAGACAATCCTGGTGATGTGTAATTGTAAACACTATAAATAAGCACCACATGATTTACAAACTTGTGTTAGGCGCACAAAACACAACTAGAAATGGGTCCATTTAGGGGAATAACTCAGTTGTCATGAGTAACAACACACTGGTATGATATGCACATTTGTACTGCACTACAGCAAGCTTTTTAGGCTCACAATAACAATCTGAACAGCCATGGGGGAGAGAGTCCACTTATGTCCTAATCCCATGGGAGGGCCCAGAACTTATGTCAATTATCTTCTCACTTGACTCCATCCCACAGCCACCAACCTCATCAAAAGTACATCAGCAAGGTGACCTCTTACAAAATGCTCAGTGCAGAACTGCCCTCAAGTAGCTCTCTCTCTCTCTCCCTCTCTCTCTCTCTCTCTCTCTCAAACTACACAGCCATCAATCTCATCGAAGCTGCATCCATAAGGCAACTTCGTACAAAACAATCAGTACAGATGTCCCTTGGAAGTAGCTCTCTCTCTCTAGCCTCATACGATGTCCCCTCAGGTTTGTGTTCCATCTCTTGCTCCGCCATCCGTTTATCTATTTCACTTTGTGGGAATAATACTACCCACAATTCAAAAGATATCCCCAGCCTAGTTTGTTGTGTCTGAGTGTGCCGCTCTCCATTTACTACTCACAATTCACAAGATATCCCCAGCCCGGTTTGTTGTGTCTGAGTGTGCCGCTCTCCATTTACTACTCACAATTCACAAGATATCCCCAGCCCGGTTTGTTGTCCGTGTGTGCCGCTCTCCTTTGCAGTTACCAACATCACGAAAGGTGGTTCTAGGAGGATCTTCAAAAGCTTCGGGGAACCTCTTCAGCAAACAAGCTTTCATTTCACTCATCTAACCATTGTTTTCACATGTCAGTTCACCCCAAATATTCTCCGTGATCATTTAAATCGGCTTTGTTTCAGAATAGTCAAAAGGTAGCTAAAATAAGTCAGCAAAGGAACGAGTTCATGTTAAAATGGTCTCAAACCACATGAGCTTTATGGTTATCGTGCTGGCATCTAGATATTTAGATTAATCAAGGTTTTAACCTTCCATATTTTGTTATAGGAAGCCAGGTTTGCTAGGATATCTTGCAAAGGCCGCCAATTACATTATACGTCAAGAAAACAGTGTTTTTGTATGTGAAAGTGATTGGGATTCCACTATGAAACCACAATAAAAGAAGGATCCTACATTAATATAAAACAATGAATTTGCATATGATATATAGAACTTTCACTCAATGTAGACTATTGATAAAGAGAAGGTGGATGCCAATCTAAACGATGTACAAGCCTACAAGGTTTATACTTTTGATGGACACTTAGGGAATATGTGTGCAAAGGGTGAAAAGGAAGAAAATTTTCAAGATGATGAGTGTGGAGTAAACCATTGGTACAAATGAAAAGACCTATGGCTACGACTTTAGGTTCAGGCATTTGATTAAATAGAAATTTACCTCTCTTACTTAAGGGGTTACAAACTTACAATGTCCATGCTCATCCTTGGCAAATGCCTTACGTGTTATACCTGACTGTATTACAATGTCCATGCTCATCCTTGAGAGATATCTTACATGTTAAACTTGATTGCATTTTGTCTTTTAGTTATCAGTTATTACGGATTACATATGAAAGGGATGTCATTTTTATGGTAATCATTGGATATAAAATCTTTGATCTGTTTGTGTTTGTCGAGAAATTTTTCTCATACAGTAGGTCGATCAATATGGTAAAAGTAGAAGACTTTATGTATAAATTCAGATTTTTTAGAATGGTGAAACAGTGGTCAAATGAAATCATCAAAAAATAAATTTAAGTTATTAGATAATCTCAAATCACACAAACTTGGTGCTTATATGCTTATAGAAATAACCTCTTTCATAACATGGTTGTTTATGTGCTACAAGGCAAGCATTGTGGAGAACGAAAGATCCGCTGAAGGGTGCTAAATAAACTATACTTCCAAACTAATAGTGTTTATGTATGTGGACAAATTAGCATGTTTACGATGTCCAAACTAAAGGAGGAGTCTAGGTTAGCATACAAATTCTAACATATATGTTAGAAGAAACTCCCATTAAAAGAAGACTGTGGATGCAAAGGAGGAGGTCGACACCAATCTAAATGATGCCCAAAGTCAATGCTTTTGATGGTCACTTTGGAAATATATGTGTAGAAGGAAGAATTGGAGAAAACACTCAAAACGCTGATTGTGAAGAGCAAACTGTTGATGCAAATGAGTGTACCAATAACTTTAGATATAGCCTTTCATTAAATAGAAGTATATCCCCTTTTACATGTGCATAAGATTGGGAGATGTAATAAACGTATTCTCATTTTGATATGTAGGATATACTATGAGACTAATTTGATATTCAACCTTGGGAGATGTTTGGCATGTTAAACTCGACTCTACATGTGGATGGAGGTCACTTTTGTAGGAATCCTTACATTCACATGTTTGATCTATGAGTTTGTCAGCAGTTACTCTCAAATGGTTGATCAATCAATCTTATACGAAATTTATCTCAAATATTCTGTGTAATTCTTGAAGAGATTTTTTTCTGGATGGTTAGAAGGTAGCAGACCTTTTAGGATGGTCAAAAAGTAGCTGAATCCCAAACTTATGAGAAGGATCATCTATTTGAATAAGAATATGGATGCAAAGGAGAAGTTCACTACTAACCTAAATGATGCACAAAGTCAATGATTTTGATGGTCAGTTCGGGGATATATGTGCAGAAGGTAGAAAGGAAGAAAACACTCAACGTGCTGAATGTGAAGAGCAAACTGTTGGTGCAAATGAGTGTACCAGTAACCTTAGACGTAACCTTTGATTAAATAGAAGTTTATCCTCTTTTACTTTGCATAAATGAGGACATGGAATAGATGTATTCTCATTTTGATATGTAGGATACTATGAGACTAATTTGATTTTTCACCCATGGGAGATGTCTGGCATGTTAAACTCGACTCTACATGTGGTTGGAGGTCACTTTTGTAAGAATTCTTAGATTTCACATGTTTGATCTATATGAGTTTGTCACCCAGTTTCTCTCAAATGGTTGCCCAATCAATCTTTTACGAAATTTACCTCAAACGTTCAAAGTAATCAAGGTTGAAAAATATGTGAGGCGTAATGAGGCGTTTTTGTCTCAGTGAGGCGAGGCGTGAGCCTCGAAATATGTATGAGGCGGTAACAAAAATAAATTTATACATGTAATTTTATATATATATATATATATATATATATATATATATATGTGTGTGTGTGTGTGTGTGTGTTATGTATATGCATGTGTATAACAGAAATAGGAATATACAAGCATAACCGCTGTGGCTCGGTTGGTTAGGCACGGCTTGGCCCCCCCGGGGGTCCCGGGTTCGAAACCTGCCGTTCCACAGCGTATTTACAACCTCTTGGGTCATCCGAGCTCTGGCACCTGTTTGGGGAGGGGGGGGGCTAATGGCCCTTTCATATCCAAAAAATGAAATAGAAATTAATTGTGAAACTTAATAGTGATAATGTAGACTAAGGACCCGCCACAATACCAACATAAATATGTAAAAAAATAATGAGATATCAATTCTTTATACTATTAGAATAGAAGATGTCAATAGCAGAAAAACGAAAGAGGATAGAATTTTGAATTAGCTGGAACAAGAAACCAAAGTTAGTTAACAATGATACGAAATTCAACAACATAGTGAATAAGAAGGACGCAAACAATGATAAATTTAACAAAGAAGATTGAAAATTGTAACTTAGAGATTGATGAAATAACAATTAACTATAACTAAAAGATTTTTTAAAGAAGGTGTTTGTAATAATCTTAAAAGTACACAATTTGATGGTTAACATAAGACATTATCATCAAGAATTGAGGTGTGCGCCTCAGCTAAGCCCCAGAGCCTCAGTGCTTTGAGGCGGGCCTCAGAAAATGTGAGGCGTAAGCCTCAGTCTAAGACACGAGGCACATTTAGGATAGCCTCACCAAGAGGCGTAAGCCTCGAGAGCCTCAAGGCGGGTTTTTTATTACCATGAAAGTAATACTTGGTTTGAAAATTTTCTAGGATGTTTAAAAGGTAGCTGACTTTTTTAGGATGGTCAAAAAGTAGTTGAATCAATGATAAAATAAACAATAAACAGTTTTGACTTTCTACTGAGGGATGCCACAATGCAATTTTATCAAAAACCGGGAAAAACATAGGCTAACTGCCACTATTATAAGCTTAAGAGTTGAGATTTTTGAAAAGCATGTTCATTGTTCTATATAAACAGCTAATCAAGAATACAATTAAGAAGATAAAAAATAAAATTAAGCAAAGACCCTTCTGAGAAACAGATTTCATCTTCTATAAGTTTAAAAAATCTATCTTGATGCATTTTTCCATTTGAGCAACCAAACAGCTATTGAATTTTAGGATGTACTTTTAAAGCATGATGCCTGCGCAATTGCCCACTGTGGACACAAAAATTAACTCTGAGATCAGCAGAATACATTCAAAATGCAAAAAGGACATACCAGATGACATTTTTTTCTTAATATTCTCTTTAGTGCTCTTGCATTAACCTGAGGAGATGTGGCGGAAGGGAGCCAACAAAACAGATGAAATGCGAGAAGAGAGTGAAATTGGAGTGGGAGAGGGAAGAAAACCAGTGATAGTAGGCAAGGGGAATGGGTGGAGGGAACTGCTGCTGAGGGGTGGAAGGAGCCAGGTGGTTCAAGAAAAGAGCCAGCAGTGCAGAACAGAAATTGTAAGAGAGGACTGTGAGGGAATCAGCATCGAGCAGTAAGGTCCAATCGTGGCTTCAGTTGTAGGGATGGCATTTGATGGAAAAGCCAAGTTTAATTTGTTTGGTTGGGTACAACATACGTAATTTTCCAATGTTGAGATAGTGTGGGTCAAAGTGGTCTTTTCCTATGAAGTTTTCCATTCAAAATTCAACACCTTTGATGATCTGATTTGTTTGAAATGAGAACTGGAAATCCCTAATCAAAATAGGCTATTTACAATAAAACTAGTACATTAATAATGATACTCCCAGGTGTTTACAATAGTATATCTCAACGCAATGTCCACTTAGCAAGTTGGAATAACGTCATGTACATACAAAAGCAACTACACAGTTTTTATAAGAGACTACAGTACGTCAAGACTCAAGACAGAGAGCAGTATTAGATGATACTAAGCCTAATGTTCCATCTGATAATACTAAATGTTTGAACTTTTGGTTTGTACAACATGCCAAACATTATGTATAAGAAATTTATATTTTTGCTTGTTATTGCAATTTTAATATATTCAGAGTGAAATCTATGTGCTTTGCCATACAAGTTTGTTAATTAGTTAATAAAAACGTACAGTTACATGCGAAAGGGAGCATATATGTATATAAAATGTCGGATAAATTATGTGTATTATTAAAACGAGAGCACCGGTATCTCAGAGACTCGGGAGTCATACCACAATGGGTGGGTTGGCATCTCCAGAATGAGAGACAAATCAAACAAGAGTAGCAGGCATTTGCAGCATACGAGTACACAGCCCAAATTTAGAGGAGGAAATGCGCAGATATGTTATATTGTCATCCTACCATGATACATGTTATCTGAAAACTAAGTATAACATAAAGCAAGCAACAAGTGGCGAATAATGACTTACTTCATTAGATTCAGCTAATAAAGCCCTCCGTTCTGAGTGCCCAAGTATAACCCAAGGGACAGCCAGATTTACAAGCATTTCCGCGCTGCATCCATAGAGGAGAGAAACAATCATGTCATGTATCAATTCTCCATATTCGGTAATAATATCTAGTTAGATAATAGCTTGATTGGTAAGAAACACCAACGAGCTGAAGACTCACCTAACTTCACCAGTGAAAGCACCTCCTTTCTTCACCCAACAGTTCTGGGCCGCAACATGGAAGTCAGATCGAAGCTGTTCCTTCACCAGGGGAAGGAATACATATGGGGGGCTCACTACAACCTCTGCATAAAACAAAAGATTGTACACATTACTGGTTGATTTGGCCTACAGCCTCAAGTTCGAAAACTAGAAACTGTATTCCATATCCATGCATAAATTACAATTTACAGTTTACTTTAAGAAGAATGTTGCATAACTGGAACGAGGAATTCGATATATCAAGATTAAAAAAATGATCTGTGTGAGATAATCAACCACGTACCAACAACATCCTCCGACGGCACTTCAGCTTCATTAAGAGTAGTAATTATCTTCTTTACTTGCTCAGTTGTGCCATTCTGCAAACCATCCACATAAAAACCATGAATTGATAAAGCACAACGATAAAATTAGTCCAGGATCAGAAATAAAGGAGTTGTGAAAGCAAGAAAAAAGGAAGATCATCCATCGGGAAGCGATGTACAAGTTGGTGTTATAATCTAAACCTCCGAGGATCACGAAGATATGACCGATCGCACCTTTTGATGACCATAGACTCTGTAACAAAACGTGAAATAGAATGCGTGCAAGCTATATGCGAAGACTTGATAATAATTGATGTAGTAAAGGGCATCGTATGGTAGGACCGTGAACCTATCATCGTATCGCTTGCTGTGAGGATATTGAACCTATAATAGACGAGACGAACGAATGGCAGACGATATTACTGCACTGAAAAAATTGGGGATTGAGCGGACTGAAGAAGGCTGAATGGAGGCGACGAGACGGGTGATTTTTGAGCTATGATTAGGGATTGAAGTAATACATACGCATTTCCAGTTGCCGCCGACGAAGAACTTCCTACCCATCTCGAACAAAACTTCGGGAACTACCACTGAGGAACGAGTGCAGTAGCGGACGGTGCAGGAGACGGTGTGCGGATCTCGTATGCTTGGTGGAGAAGACAGAACATGAGAGCAGCCCCCGACCTCGTTTTATATCGAGGCTCTGGGGTTCGTACCCTCAAGCAAATTACCGAAAAGGAAGTAAGTTGTCGTTATGATCGACAGAACGGTAGGGGCAATTTTGAATTCCACAGTTCCGCGTGTTGGCAAACGTACTCTGACGCCGCTGGTTTCTGGGCGAATCTGGCGAAGTGGCAAACTGGAAAGTAAATATCGGACGCCGCAAAATAGAAGTTTTCAATGTTGTACGTCACATGCCACGAGACAAAACTTCATTTTTATGAAAACTTTTTTAATCCCTCGAGGAATCTATTGCTGGCCGGTATTAGGGATGTCAATAAGAGAGGTATTAACCGTTTAATTTTGGAAAATGTTATATAGTCCCGATCTCATATCAGAATTGAGACCCCATTTGGTTGGTAGTGTCAGACCCAGCTGTTGCGGTGCCGTGATGGCCTGTGGACAACGTGACTAATTGTTGACTGGGTGAGAGATATTTGTTGACTCGGTGAGAGACAGAGAGTGAGAGAGGGTTGGAGAGAGAGTGGCTGACGAAGGGACCACTTGCTGACTGGTTGAGAGAGAGAAAAAAGGAGAGAGAGGGAGTGGGTGTAAGTAGAAAGAAAAATCAAGAGAGAGATATTTGTTTTGTTAATAACTTTCAAACCGTTATATATTTTTTAACGAAATAAATTTTGTTGGATTCCTGATGAAAAAATGCATTCTAATGAAACTAATGTTGACATATTTTTTTAAAATGTAACGTGTTGCAAAGAGAGAGATATTTGTTTTGCTAATAACTCTCAAACTGTATATATTTTTAATGAAATAAATTCAATTAGATTCCTGATGAAAAATGCATTCTAATAAGACTAATCTCGACATATTTTTGAAAATGTAAGGAGAGAGAAAAATCAAGATAGATATATTTGTTTTGCTAATAACTTTCAAATCGTTTTATATTTTTTAACGAAATAAATTTCGTTAGATTCCTGATGAAAAATGTATTCTAATAAGAATAATGTCGACACATTTTTGAAAAATGTAACATGTTGTAAAGAGAGAGAGAAATCAAAAGAGAGATATTTATTTTGCTAATAACTTTTGAATTGTTATGTATATTAAAACGAAATAAAAACTGTTAGATTCCTGATTAAAAATGCATTCTAAAAAGACTAATGTCGATAAAAGAAAATGAGAAAGAAATAACAATAAAACTACTACAGATAATAAGAAAATTTGCTAAGGTTAACACAAATTTAAAAAATTAAATACATCACTTCTCTCCTATGATAACAAGTTCGACCAAAAGATAATAATAAATTGGATTAGAGGTAATAACAAACCAAATTAGAAATAACAACAATTGGATCAATCATAACAACTAATTTTAAAAAATTAATTGCACTACTTCTCTCCTATTCTCTAGACAAAATAACTAATTTTTTAAAAAATACTACTTGGACAAAACAAAAATTGACTAGAGATAACAAAAAAATTACTAGAGATAATAAGAAAATTTGCTAAGGATAACACAAAATATTCTCTACATATAACAACTAATTTTTAAAAAAATACTACTTTGATAACAAAAAAAATTTACTACATATAACAAAACATTTACTAGGAATAATAAGAAAATTTGTTAGGGATAACAAAAATAAATTCTATAGATAACAACTAATTTAAAAAAAAAGAATATACTGCTTGGATAACAAATGGTTTGTCTAGAGACAACAAAATATTAACCAAAGATAACAAGAACATTTGCTGGGGATAACATAACATTTACTAGGGATAACAAAATATTTACTAGGGATAACAAGAAACATTGTTAAAGATAACAAATATTTACCAAAGATAACATGAACATTTGATAGGGATAACATAACATTTACTAGAGATAACAAAACATTTACTAGGGATAACAAAAAACATTGCTAGAGATAACAAAACCATTCTCTACAGATAACTACTAATTAAAAAAAATATATACTCCTTGGATAACAAAAGGTTTGCCGATAATAAAACATTTACTAGGGATAACAAGAAAAATTTACTACAAAAAATAAAATTCTCTGGAGATAAAAACTTTTTTAAATACTACTTAACCAAAAAAAATATTTTATCTTTCTTAAAAAATAAAAATTGGACCAAATATAATAAATATTTTGTATTAATTTTAGAGTGTGTATTAAATTTCTCAAAACTACATCGACATTGGTCTTGTTGAAAAGTATTATTGATAAGGAATCTAACGTTTTTTATTTTGTCAAAAAATACATCACGGATTGAAAGTTATTAACAAAATAAAAATATCTCTCTTCTTTTTTCTCTCTCCTCCGGCCACTCCTCTCTCCTCACTCCCTCCCCCCTCTCTCTCTTTCTCTCTCTTCCCTCTCTCTTTCTAGCCCTCCGCCCACCCTCTTTCTTTCCAACATTGTCCCATCACGCAGCAGCTGCTAATGGGGACAAAATAGAGTCTGGGATTTGGTTCTATATTGGGGTTGTATAGCTAATCTCTTTATTTTTTATTCATGTCCTGAAGGTGAGATAAGTGAGATAAGGGTAAAGGTAAAGCTTTTTGTTACCCATTCCCCATTTATCCTTTTTTTTTGTTTTTCCACCACATTAAAATGGGAGGTAATGTAGGACATTATCCATACCCTTTTACCCTTATTTATTTAACAAATATATATAACTATATCGAAACTTCTATAGTTCAATTTTTGTCATATTTTTTCCAATAAGAACGCTTGTGGGTTAATGCTTGCTTCTCATTCCTACTCACGCTCAAATGTTTGTAATATACTATTATTAAATGTTGAATCATTTGAAAAGGCCATGGAACAATGGGAAAAGATGACCATGTCACCTTATAATAAGTTATTATACCAATATTTAAAAATATTATGCAAGTCAACATTGTAATGATTATGTTCACATTTCTAAAAATGCAAGTCAAGAAAGATGTGACTTAATATTTATCACAGTATGCACCACCTTAGAAAAAGTTAGCTTTTGATAAATAAAAAATTTATATCAAAATTATTCGTTTACTCTTTATCCTCCTGATTTATCTTATGGGGAAGTGCGTAAGGATAAGGGGAGGGTACATAATTGCTAAGAAGAGTAATTATCCTTACATTTACCCGCTACCCTGTAGAAGATAAGGCTAAAGATAAAGCCTTGCCCTCCCCGTACCCTCCTCGTTGACAACCTAGTCGTTATTGTCTACACGACTAAACTAGGTACAAATTGTCATTTTGGAAGTGAGAAGTCAAATCCTACTTACCCCCAAATCCCCTCCTACAAACAATTAAAAATAATATATAGATCCATATTGGTATCTTGTCACACTATCTCTTCATCTCAGAAGGTTGGGTATTACAAGTGTCTAAGAAATCAGATACACCCAGAATTGATCTATGAGGGGTTGTCCGAGCTCTAGCTCACCCCCACCCCAAGAAAAAAATTCAAATATATATTTTACAATTTTATACAAGATTTATCACCAACGATAGACATGATCTGCCTAATGGATTGAGCTCACTCGGATTCGACGGCACGATCTGCCTAATGCATTGAGCTCACTCAGATTCAACGGCACGATCTGCCTAATGCATTAGAGCTCACTCAGATTCTACGGAACGATCTGCCTAATGCATTAGAGCTCACTCAGATTCGACTTTCTACCAAACTGATAATTTTATTTGGAAAACAAATTTAGAGCACCTAGCTATCAAAATTTTCATTAGGAAGCATTTTTCTTTTCCTATTCATACTCGACAGGAAGATTAGTAACACGAAACACATAGGTACGTGCTCGTTGGCTCATGAATTCAATGAGTTCACCTCCAAACATTTTTTACATATTTATAAAAACCAAATAACTTATAGAAATCAATTTTATGATGATTATTATTTACCTTTCTAGTGTCATGTATATTTTAATAATAAGAGAAGCATTACCAACTCATGCAATATTTTTCTTATTTATTTTTGTTAATAGATTCTTAAATTTTTTCCATGTCTTCATTTAAATCCAAACATATCTTTATATTATAATTTGAAAATATGTTTTATATCATTATTACCGTGTAACAACCATGAGTATATTGAGAAAGAGTTGTTTACATGAGATATATAAAATAGTTTGTATCACTTTTTTAAATTTAAAAGCATGTAGAATCTAAAAACTTTATTGTAGTTAATGGTATGTATCTTTTACTACTAGTTGTTGGTAGTACACACAAATTCTTGATAGGTATTAACTCGATGTATTTATATTCACCACTTTAATTAAGCAAACGGGCTACATCCATTGAGTACCAATCTACAATGATGCCTCATCTAACTCAGCCACTTTGTAACGCCCGGGCCCACTGCCCAAACCTCTAGTAGAGTTTCAGGAATGACGACTGGCCCCACAAACTACCACTAGCCTTAATTACGCACTTTGTTCACACTGACGCGCAAGTCAGGATCAACTACCCGACTGGTCACCCATCCTAGTACTACTCCAAGCTGAGCATGCTTAACTATGGAGTACTTTAGTGATGGGCTCCCGGAAAAGGAGGTGCACCTTGGTGATATGGGTAGTCCAATCATTCCTTTTAAGAGTATTTTATCTGAGGCCTCAAATCCTGGGATGTTACAATCTCCCCCATTTAGACTCGTGACGTCCTCGTCAAGGCTCAACTATAAGGCTTCATAATCTTTTCCCCATTTCAGTGCAGACCCATAATGGCCCCTGGACACCCAGCTCCCGATCACGGAATACCAGCGCAAGGGTAGCTACGTCAACCATGGACAGGCCTTTCCTACATGCCTGGACCGCACGGCTCAAGACTGGCATGCCATGTCCATGTGGGCCCCACCTACTAGAGGGGAATTGGCTCTGATACCATTTATAATGCCCAGGCCCACTGCCCAAGGCTCTAGTAGAGTTTCAGGAATGACGACTGGCCCCACAAACCACCACTAGCCTTAACTACGCACTTTGTCCACACTGACGCGTAAGCCAGGATCAACTTCCCGACTGGTCACCCATCCTAGTACTACTCCAAGCCGAGCACGCTTAACTATGGAGTTCTTTAGTGATGGGCTCTCAGAAAAGGAGGTGCACCTTGGTGATATGGGTAGTCCAATCATTCCTTTTAAGAGTGTTTTATCTGAGCCCTCAAATCCTGGGATGTTACAATTGTTGTAACATACTCGATTCTAGACACATAGGCTAATTTCCCATTCTTCTAGGCCCCTAAATGATTAGGTGGATATCCAAAATCACTTGTCCCTTTTCTTTACTCGGCTACCTTTCAATGTCTATATTTCATTGTAATAGCATACACCACACCATATTAGGATCTGATTAACCCTAATTGACTCTTTTGAATCACACGAACATAAAATCTTTGAATGTGATGACCCTAATACTTGAAGGATGAGAATTGGTGGATACTAATATTAACTATAGCCTCAACCATTATTTAACATCCTAGAATAACCATAGAATATTAGAGTGAGGAATGTGGAAGGTTTCACCATAATTGATCATTAGGCTATGATCATTACATTAAGTGAATGATTAATGCACAATGGTAAAATAATAACTAAAGTAACCTCATAACCCAAATCTAAGCCCATAATCGAGTTCCTCATGTATTAATTAGTGAACCCTCAAAATTTGGGGTCATTTGGACATCAAATGCACCCTTAGTGTAAGGACCCTAACCTTCGTTTAGGGTTTACCCTGTTTGTTTTTCTTAACCCTGATGCTTAGTTGCTTGCTAATCACGTTTAGTAGTGATTAGGGTTTGGTTGTGCTTTGTTGAGAGTTGGATGTGCTACTTGCAAATAACCCAAGTCTAGGGTTTGTGGGCAAGTTTGCCACCTTGTGAGGTGTTCCTCCCTCTCCTTGCTTCCTCTAGTGTTGAGGGGAAGGTTTGGGACCGCTGCTTGAGTTCCTTTGGGCTTGGTTGAGCTTGTTGGGCCTTGTGGTACCTTGCTTTTGCTTGGTTGAACCTTGTGTCGGGCAAGGGGGTGCTTGTGTCGCCCAGGGTTGTGTCGCCCATGGTGATGGTGTGTCGTCCAAGTGTGTCACCCATGGACCTTTGACCTTCTTTGACCTCGTTTGTGTCACCACTAGTAGACACTTGGTGCTTGATGCTTGCATGTAGAGATGGCCTTGGACATGTGTTTGGGGCATGCTAGAGTGGTGGTTTTTGCTCTTGGACAAGTGTCCCTAGGTGGGCGACACCTTGCTTTGGTTTGGTTTCTCCTCCATTCCCTTCTATATATGTGTTTCCTTTCCCTTGCTAAGGATCCCTTTAGTTCCTTAGTTTCTCCTCTACCTTGGTGCATGACACTCTCTTCTTTTGCAAGCTTGGTGGCCGATACCCTTGGAGGAGCTAGCTTGGTGGCCGATACCCTTGGAGGAGCTAGCTTGGTGGTCGATCCTCCTTGGAGTCTCCTTCTTCCTTGGTGGTGCTTGGAGCTTGCTTAAGGCGGGTTACATAACTCCTAACCCTAACTACATTACCATCTTCTATGTTACTATAATCATATCGGTTATGCTTGTTATTAGTTTGGTTTCCTTGCTTAGTTGCACCTTGTTGGCCGAACCTATGATCTAGGGTTTCTTGGTGAGCAATACTCCTTTCTCTCCTTGGTCTAGAGGAGTGAGCTTGAGTTCTAGTAACATGGGCAACACCCCTCTCTCGTTTTAGTTGAGAGGTGAGCTTGTGTTCTAGTAGCTTGAGCAACACCCTCCTCTCACCATGGACTTGAAGGGTGAGTTTTGTGGTGTTTGTGAACCTTGCTAGGGTCATTTCTGGTGTTGCCCGTTTGGTGATAGATGATGTGCAAGACCCCTCTCTCTTAGTTGTTGAGAGGTGAGCCATCTTCTTGATCCTTTAGGGTTTGGTGCCTGTAAGGACCCTGACCTGCATTTAGGGTTTACCCTGTTTGTTTTGCTTAACCTTGGTGGTTTTATGCTTGCTAATCACCTTTGGGTGGTGATTAGGGTTTTTGTTGTGCTTTGTTGAGAGTTCGAGGGGCTACTTGCAAATAACCCAAGTCTAGGGTTTTGTGTGCAAGTTTGCCATCTTGTGAGATGTTTTCCCCTCTTTGCTTCCTCTAGGGTTGAGAGGAAGTCTTGGGCTTGTTGTTTGAGTTTCTTAGGCCTTGCTTGAGATTGTTTGGGCCTTGAGGTGCTTTGTTTGGGCTTGCTTGAGCCTTGTGTCAGCCAAGACCAGCTTGTGTCGCCCAAGGGAGAGTGTGTGTCAACCTAGAGGTGGTGTGTCGACCTGGAGTAGTGTGTGTCACCCAGCAGAGCTGCTAGTTGTGTCGCCCATGTTGCTTGGTCCAACCTTGACCATGTTTGGTGGACACTTGGTGTATATCCTTGACAAGTGTCTCTTGGTCTGCTAGTGTGTTGGCTTGAACCCTAGGACAAGTGTCCCTTGGGTGGACGACACTTAGCATGGATCTACCTTGGTTTCTCCTCCCCTTCTTTCTATATATGTGGCTCTTTCCCTTGCCTTAGCTTCCTTTGATCTTTTGGTCTCCCCTCCACCTTGAGTGCACGACACTCCTCCCTCTCTTGCTTGTGTCGACCGAGACACTCTCCTGGAGTTGTAGTGGTGGCTGATACCCTCTCTTGGATCAGCTTTGGTGGACGACATCCCTTGGAGCTTGAAGTGCATCTTCTCCCTTGGAGCTTGGAGCTTGAGGCGGGTTGCATAGCTTCTAACCCTAACTCCTTTACCTCTAGCTATGATCTTGTTGCATGTTAGTAGCTTAGCTTAGTTCCTTGCTTTTATATCTTGCTTGCGTACCTTTGGTGGCCGATCCCCCTCTAGGGTTTAGGGTTCCTTTGTGCACCTTGCTTTCTAGGGTTTGTGTATCCTTAAGTCGGAGGTTGAGGGTGACCCTTGTTGGGCGGCATGGTGAGTGCTCCTAGAGTTGGGTGATACCCTCTCTCTTGTTTGAGTGTGTTGGGCGACATGGTCCTTGTGCTAAGAAACACCTTTGTTCTTGTGATGGGTGACATAGTGGTGTTCTTTGTGTTGGTCGACATGGAAGGTGTTCTTGGTGATGGGCGATACCCTTGCCCTTGTGTTGGGCGACAGGGTGAGCTAGTGTGGGTGTTGGCCGATATAGTGACCCTTGTTGGGCGACATGGGTACCTTGGGATGGACGATATGGTGGGTGCCCTTGAGTTGGGTGATCTCCTTGTCCATGTAGTGGACGATAGGGCCATGTATGGCATATGTGTTTAGGGTCGGACGATAGGTTGACCTAGCATGGGCATTGGCCGACATGGTAACCATGTTGGGCGATATGGTTCCTATGATAAGCAACACCCTTGTTCTTGAGTTGGGCGAGACCCTCCCTTGTCTTGGTGTTGGGCGAGATAGGTACCTTGTGATGGGCGACATGGTGAGTGCTCTTGTGTTGGGAGATAGGTCAAGCTAGTGAGGAGTTGGCCGATATGGTCGAGTTGGTCGATATGGATGAGTTGGCCGTTGGATGTTGTTGGGCAATCACTACTACATAAATAGCATTCAGTGTCACTTTTCTGGGCGTCGGTTAGTAAGGAAAACTGACGCCTAACATATAAGGCGCCGGTTGTTTAAGCAAACCGACGTCTATATTCGAAGACCAGCCAGACACGGGTACCGCTTTGTATTCAGCGTCGGTTGTTTATAACAAACCGACGCTTAAAGTCGCCCACGAAATCCAAATTTTGATAAAAAAATAGTGTCATTTTCAGCGTCGGTTATGTAGGTATAAACCGACGCCTATGTGCGATGAAAATTTGCGCGAAAAGTGTCACTTTCAGCATCGGTTATTCTTGTATAACCGACGCTGAAGGTGGTTCTTGCCAAACAATTTCATGAAAATATCATCCGATTGGACGTCGGTTGTTGCAAACAACCGACGCTAAAGAGGTTTAGGCGTCGGTTGTATGAAACAACCGACGCTATTTGGGAACTTTATTACCCGCGATCGCCCGACTCTTCCCCTTTCTTCTGTTTCATTGCGAGCCGATTACCTTTTCTTCTCTGCTGCCGCCGATTTCTTCTCCGGCGCCCCTTCTCCGGCAATTTCTTCTCCGGCGCCCCCTTCTCCGCCACCACTCCTGCACCTTCTTCCCTTCTCCGCCGCCCCTGCTGCTCCAGCGCCAGCGCCTGAGATTAGGCACCGCCACGCCTGAGATTAGGCATCGCCACGCCCCTGGTGCTCCTCCACCACCGTCGCGCCGCCGCAACCATCATCTCCAGCCTCGCTTCTAGCTGCTCCTCCACCGCCGTCGCTGCTAGCTACTCCTCCAGCCAGAGCCACCGGAGCCTCTACCTTCTTCCCTCTGACAAGGTTGGTCTTCCCGCTGCTAGCTGCTCTACTTTTTTTTTGCATCGATTAAATTGTTGTGATAAAAATGCATGTAATGTATTTTATTAGAGTTAATCTAATCTGGATGTTCATAATAATGTAGTATGTTAAATATGATGATTAGGGATATATATAATGTCTTGTACACAAATATTAGATGATATTCAAGAAAACCCTAGTTTGATGAGCATGTTGTTAATCATGTTAATTATGATTCTTCTATATATTTTGATGTCATTATATAATTATGTGATCCCAACATATTAAATTGAATTAGAATGATTTCATGAATTATAGGGTTTTAAAGTTGATAAACATGTACATGCGGAAATAGGGTTATTAAACCAATGGTTATAACATAGTATGATCTTAATCTAATCTGGATGTTCATAATAATGTAGTATGTTAAATATGATGATTAGGGATACATATAATGTCTAGTAAAGATTCCTAGACCTTTTGTTTGAAACTATTGATTTCTTGATTTATTATTTAATAATGCTCTGTTGATTAGGATTAACCATTTTTCCTGTAGTTTATAGACATTTATTATATATAAGAATGACAACACATGTATTTGTTGGCCTAGAAACCCGTCCAAGATTTACCCATTAGGAGTAAATCTTGGATAGTCCCCGATTTGGGACTATTCTTGAACACCTAATCTCACTTAGGATGTAAGTGTATAATGTGTATTGGGTTTTCGAGAAAATTTCGGTAGCATTTCCCCGTTTGTTCTCTAAGTACATATGTACTTAGAGAACAGCGGGGAAATGCTGCCGAAATTTTCTCGAAAACCCAATACACATTATACACTTACTAGTGAGATTAGGTTTTCAAGGATGGGATAGGTGGTACACATTTATTATATATAAGAATGACATCAAATGTGTTTGTTGGCCTAGAAACCCGTCCAAGATTGACTCATTAGGAGTAAATCTTGGATAGTCCCCAGTTTGGGACTGTTCTTGAACACCTAATCTCACTTAGGATGTAAGTGTATAATGTGTATTGGGTTTTCGAGAAAATTTCGTTCCCCGTTTGTTCTCTAAGTACATATGTACTTAGAGAACAGCGGGGAAATGCTGCCGAAATTTTCTCGAAAACCCAATACACGTTATACACTTACTAGTGAGATTAGGTGTTCAAGGATGGGATAGGTGGTACACATTTATTATATATGTAAGTGTATACCCTAATCTTTTCCTAATATATACTTGATTTCTCTGATCATAGAATGGATAGATCATGGATGTCCATTCGTAATTGTTGCACCCCAGAGTTTATATCTAGTCTTGATCAGTTTATTAGATTTGCCGAGGAACATAGGAAAAAACCTACAGATAGGTTCTACTGTCCATGTAGGCATTGCGGTAACAACTTGAAAGTCAACACTGGTGAGGAAATCAAAAGTCATGTCATGTGCACCGGGATTGTACAAGGCTATACAGAATGGCACTGGCATGGAGGGATTTCAAAATCGAAACCAGTAGATGTCGATAGCAGTGCTTGGGTGGAAGAAGAAATTGCCTCCGATGACGTAAATGTGAATGAACCAGTTCCAGCAGACATCGTTGATGTGATGCTGGATAGTTGTAGGGTAGAGCACACTGATCCACCTCCTATCTTTAGAAACATTGTGCATGATGCTGAGATACCGTTATACACAGGCTGTGCTAAGTTTACGAAGCTTAGCGCTGTGTTGAGATTGTATAAGTTGAAAGCTAACAATAGATGGAGCGACAAAAGCTTCACTTCATTGTTGACTTTGTTGAAAGAAATGCTTCCTGAAGGAAACGAGATGCCAATCTCAACATACCAGGTAAAGAAAATGTTGTGCCCAATGGGAATGGAGGCCAAGAAGATACACACATGCCCAAATGATTGTGTATTATTTCAAAAGGACTATGTAGATTTGAAAGATTGTCCAAAATGTGGTGCGTCACGGTATAAATTGACGACTTCGGGGGAGTCCAAAACTGGTTCTCCTGCCAAGGTGTTGTGGTATCTACCTATAATATCACGGTTTCAACGCTTGTTTGAAAATCCGAAAGATGCGAAGAATTTGAGGTGGCATGCAGATGTTAAGAAAAATAATGATGGGATCCTGCGACATGCGTCTGATTCCCCACAGTGGAAGAAGATTGATCTATTGTACCCCAAATTTGGTGAAGAAGATAGGAATCTAAGACTTGGGCTTTGTACAGATGGGATGAATCTGTATGGGACATTGAGCAGCCAACATAGCACTTGGCCAGTCATGCTTGTTATATACAATCTTCCTCCCTGGATGTGTATGAAAAATAAGTACGTTATGTTGTCATTGTTGATATCGGGCCCTAAACAACCCGGAAATGATATCGATGTTTATCTTGAACCTTTGATTGATGACTTAAAGAAACTTTGGGCTGAAGGTGTGATGACCTATGATGCTTCAGCAAGAGAGACATTTCGTTTGCACGCTATGTTGTTTTGCACTATTAATGACTTTCCAGCATACGGGAATTTGTCTGGATATAGTGTCAAAGGAGCTAAAGCGTGTCCTATATGTGAAGAAAACACTGATTCAATAAGACTAAAACATGGCGGCAAGACTGTATATCTTGGTCATCAAAGGTTTCTTTCAAAATTCCATCCGTATCGTAGGAAGCGCAAAGCATTCAATGGATGGAATGATGAACGGAGTGCACCTAAACCTATACCAGGGGATGTTGTTTATGAAAGAGTAAAAGACATTGTCAATGAATTTGGTAAGAAATCACAATGTAGTATGGCCACACGGAGTGACAATTCTTCATTCAAGAAATTGTCAATATTTTGGGATCTTTCTTATTGGAGTTCTTTGACAGTCAGGCATTGTATCGATGTAATGCATGTTGAGAAAAATGTCTATGATAGCATCATTGGTACTCTGTTAAATATACCAGGTAAGACTAAAGATGGGATAAAATCCAGACTGGACCTACATGAAATGGGAATAAGGTCAGAATTAACAGAATTACGTGAAATGGGTAGTAAAAGAACATACTTACCTCCCGCTTGTTACACGTTGTCTAGAAAGGAGAAAAAAACTTTTTTTGAATACTTGGTAAATGTTAAGGTGCCACATGGTTACTCATCCAACATCCGTAGATTGGTATCAATGAAAGATATGAAGTTGATAGGTCTTAAATCTCATGATTGTCACACTCTAATGCAACAAATATTACCCGTGGCAATTCAATCTATATTGCCGAAGCATGTAAGGTTTGCAATTACCAGACTTTGTTTCTTTTTCAACAGTCTATGCAGTAAAGTTATTGAACCTGATACTCTCGATAATTTGCAAAGAGAAGTGGTTGTTACCCTATGTCAGCTTGAGATGTGTTTCCCTCCTTCGTTCTTTGATATCATGGTACATCTTGTTGTCCACTTGACTATGGAAGTGAAAATGTTGGGACCAGTTTTCTTGCATTGGATGTATCCCTTTGAACGATACATGAGCGTTTTTAAAGGTGATGTTCGAAACCGTTATCGGCCTGAAGGGAGTATTATTGAAGGTTATGTGGCGAGAGAGGTTATGGATTTTTGCAATGACTTTCTCAGTGGTAATGACACTCCTGATAATGACAAGAATTTTGAGGAGGGCAAAGGAATTTTGGGATCACGGGTGAAAGTAATCAGCCGTGAGCAGTTGGAACAAGCTCACTTGTATATTTTACACAATATGGAAGAAGTGAGTGTTTATATCGAGGAACATACCAATTTCATAAAGAGACAACATCCTCGAGCAAGTTCAATGTGGCTTGCTAGAGAGCATAATAAGACTTTTACTAAGTGGTTTGAAGATAAAGTCTTACATCAACTATCTCAAACACCAAATGATATTACAGAAACTATCAAATGCCTCGCCTTTAAACCAAAACCGAATGTTATGTCTTATGAAGGGTTTGACATTAATGGATTCACATATTACACAAAGCGCCAAGATGATAAGAGTGTCGTCCAAAATAGTGGGGTCACTCTTCAAGCGTCGACTATGTACTTTGCAAGTGCAAAGGATAAGAGTCCACGTGAAGCTAAAATGTCATATTACAGTGTCATTGAGGACATTTGGGAGTTTGACTACATAGATTTCAAAATTCCGCTCTTTAAATGTAATTAGGTTGATAACACCAAATGAGTTATAGTGGATGAATTGGGTTTCACTTTGGTGAACTTTGAAAAGATTGGCGAGAAGGGTGAACCATTCATATTGGCATCACAGGCGAAACAAATATTCTATATCGATGATCCTGCGAATGATAAATGGTCGGTTGTTCTTCATGGTAAAAGACAATTCATTGAGGATCCTATAGATGAAGAAGAGTACTATGATAAGTATGATGACTCCAGTCCATTCTCAGTTGGGTTGCCAACTCCACAAAATATTGAAGCTAATGATGACTTATATGTGCGCGAAGATCACAATGAAGGATTGTTAATTGATAAAAGATCACAATTTTAGAGACATGTATGTTTATACAAATGCTAAATGTTTGCCTTTTTCTAGTTAATACAAATGCTAAATGTTTGCCTTTTTAATGACATTTTCAGATGGCTGACCATGATGAGCATGGTGTCCATGATGAGCATGAAGTCCATGATGAGCATGCTGTCCATGACGAGCATGGCGAGGATACCAATGTAAGTTCTAAAAACATATCCTGTATTTCTATAAAATTCATTATCTTCTAGTTATGTCATATATCCTATATTTCTATATTGGGATAATTTAGTGTGTTTATTTTTGTCAAATTTTAGGTTGATGATGTACCTGTACCCACTGAAGCACTGGAGCAACTTGATGCGCAGCACCAAACACTTAACAAGAAAAGGGGCATCACTCTGTTGAAGAAGTTATTAGCGCTAAGTGGTAGTGGATCCAAATTGGTGGTGGAGTTTGATAATGGAGGAAATGCAATTGGAGTGAACCACAATAATTTTGTAAACTATCTTGGGTGTACCACTCGGAGCCATTGTGGTGTTAAGTATGATAATTGGCATAAAGTTCCTCAAGGGAAAAAAGACTTGATATGGAAGGATTCATGCGTGAGTTATTATTATTTGCAATTCTATTTTGTAGATTACAAATTCTATTATTTGCAATTCTATTTTGGATACTAGTTAATAACATTTCTATTTTACAGAATCTGTTTGCATTGGATGAGAAGTTGCATCGTAAAAGTGTGATGCAACGCGCTGGAAAGATGCTTAGGAATTATAGGACAAATCTGAATAGAGAATACATAAAAGAGGGTGATAAGAAGAAGAAGTTAGTCCTTGAACAATGGAACTTCTTGGACAAAGAAGATTGGGACAATTTTGTTGCTTCAAGAAAATCTGAAGAATTCAAGGTATTAGGCGTCACTCCCAATTTAATTAATATACATTGTATTCACCTATTCAAGATTAACATTTAGTGCTACTAACCAAATCATTAATGTGCATACTAACTAGGCCCTCAGTGACACACAAAAAGCAAGGCGTGCACTGAATGTGCATGACCACACTATGGGTCCAAAAGGCTATGCAAGCGTTCGCCAAAGACTACAGGCGGAGTTTGCGGCTACTCAGCAGTCTGCTGCTACTCAGGAGTCTGCTCCTACTCAGGAGTCTGCCACACCCATGCCTCGCCATGATATCTGGATAGCTGGCAGGCAAAACAAGAAGGGTGAAATAAAGAAGCCTGTAACTGCTGAGGCGGCTGCAAAAATGGTAAAATACAACTCTTAGAGAAATCGTTTGAATATTGATTATTTGTGGTGTTAACTTACCAATTTCTGTTTATGGTGATTAGCGGGAGCTGCACGAGCAGAGGAAACAAGGCACGTTCATCCCTCAGGGCACAAGGGATGAATTGACAGTTGCTCTGAGTAACCCAGAGCATCCTGGACGTGTTAGAGGTGCCGGCGCTGGTGTTGGCATCAAAGAATTCTTTGGGCCATCCCAGCGCAAACCCAGAGTGGGACTTTCTCAAGAAGAGGTAACCTATTCTTTTTTTAGAATGTTACTACAAAAGGAAATTCATTAATAAGAAGCTAATGTTTCTTTTATCCATGTATAGGAGAATAAGAGAGTTGAGGATTTAGTTGCTAAGAAGGTCAACGATGTAGTTTCTGAGAAGGTCAAGGAAGAATTGCTGCGGTGGCAGGCATCTCAGGCTTCCAATCAGCCTATGGCGACCCACTCTTCTCCTGATGCACAGACTGCGAGTAATCCTGGAGACCCATCGCCTAGCACGTCTGTTGTAAGTATTGTTTATGACATTGTAGCTAGTCTTTTCAAGATGATATGTTTTCAAGATTATATGTATATATGTATAACATTCTTTACGTAAATTTGTAGGCATTGAAGCCATGCCGCTTAAGAATGCAAGATTATGTTGTTGCAGAGGCGCAGGCTTACCAGTCCCTTCCTGGGGCAATGTTTCATGGGACTCCAATGCCGCAGGGCTACATTAATTCGTGTGAGCCCGCTACATGTATTACCCGATTGGAGGGAAGTTGCGTTGCCATATGCCCACCCAGATATTGATACACTTGGTGAGGCAGAAGGCGGGGTCATATTGTGGCCCAAAGCAGATGTCGTCTACACGACTGAAATTGTAAGATAAATTTATATTGATTTAGACTGTTAATGTGTATATATGATGTCAACTGATCTGAAATTATATATACATGTTAAAAAGAAGACACCAGGAGCACCTAGGCCTCCACCTCCACTTCCCGCATTACCAACTTGGGTTCCAACTGACCTAACATACCCGTTAGGTCCTGCTTGTAGGGGAATGGCATGTTGGCTACGGACACATAATATACATTGCCCTATAATAGTTTCTTTAGATGCAGATTATGCAGGTCAATCATACGATAGCTCTTTATTTATACAAGATATTATTGAGCTGTTTATGTATGATTGGCTGAATACATCAATGATAGAGACATGGATAAGGTGAGATCTTGTTTATACATCCACATACCTTGTGTAAGATCCGGTGATCTGGTTTCTTATATATTAATGCATACGCCTATATGTTTTGCCGCTACTTAGTCGAAGATCATTGCAAACAATTTGCATTTGATCATGTGGGATTTTTGATTCTATCATTGATTAGTTTGGTAGCTAAAGACTCTGATAATGTTCAACAATACTGTATAGATGCTTTTACAATTTTTGGTCAGCAAAAGAAGACGATAATAATAGCTCCATTCAATGTCAAGTAAGTTTACTTTATTTATAATTTGGACTTAAGAAAATTCCATTTTTATTTTGCATTTTGAGTTATTAATTGTTAACTTCTTACCTCTAGCGGTAGACATTGGGAGTTACTAGTTATTGTCCCCGGGACATTCACTGTTTATTATCTAGATCCTGCGGGGAGTACATTGAACACTAAAATTGGACACGTAATGAGAATGCCATTATTCTGGTGAGAAATATTTCATTTTTATATCCGTTAACATCTTTTATTACATTACTATTTACTTATGCAATTTATTGTGTTATATTAACATGTAGGGGTTTAGATGCATTCAAAAAGGCTGGAGGAACGGTCCCAAGGAAAAAGAACCAGCCAATAAATTGGCAGAATGTACAAGTAAGTTCCCGACTCGAATATATATATTATTGATGTGAATTGTGCTTAGTTGTATTATTTTGTATGTTTCAATTTATAGTGTGCTACACAAGACAATGGCTGGGCATGCGCATACTATGTGATGTGATTTATGCAGATGATTATCAAACATGCCGAATTGGACATCGATAGCATACATGAGGTATTATATATAGTCTCATTAGTTAGTATGAAATATATCAATCTTATTTTTATATTATTACTTATATATATATACATCATTCTCTTTGCAGGTGTTTAAAACTGACCACACTATAGGTAAACGCTTAAAAAATATACATGCTCCATATACGATGGAAGCATTAAATGAAGTAAGAGAAGAATGGGCAAAAGCCATACAAGCAGTGGCAACTGTAAGATATAATTGGGATGTTAATAGCGATAATGAATGATACTTTGTAAATGAATATTTCTGAATGTTAATACATGTATTTGAATGTTTTTATATGTGTGAATGTGAGAATTGAATTGATGTCTGAATGTATGTACTTGTGTGAAATTTTCCTTGTGACTTTTGCATGTTTGCGGCCTGTTTGTAGGCTGATATCAACGGATGTCGTAAACCTGCAGTTCAGAAAACTGAACTGCATGTTCTCATCCTGCTGACCAGCCACAGCAGGCCTGCAAACTGATATGAAAAAAAAATAGGCGTCGGTTATTTATAGAAAACCGTCAGCAAAGACCTACAGCGTCGGTTTTTTTCAAAAAACCGACGCCTGATGTGGCCAAAGCAGTCCTGGAAATGGCGTCGGATATTCGTATCAAACCGACGCCTATTTAATCTATAGGCGTCGGTCTTGTGGTATATAACCGACGCCAAAAGTGTTCGCGCCACAGAAAATGGCGTCATCTAGGGCACTTTATGCGTCGGTTATCTACTAAAAGACCGACGCTATATTCCATATAGGCGTCGGTTGTTTAGTAAATAACCGACGCAGAAAGTGCCCTAGATGATGCCATTTTCTGTGGCACGAACACTTGTGGCGTCGGTTATATACTAAACGACCGACGCCTATAGAATAAATAGGCGTCGGTTAAAAAACCAACGCCGAAGTGTTCGACCTTTAGCGGCGCCCACATAGGCGTCGGTCGGAAACCGACGCCAAATGGGGTTAAACGACCGACGCCAAAGGTCGTTTCTGTAGTAGTGAATACATCTTGAGGTGTTGGCCGATATAGCCTTGTCAAGCTTGATGGTTGTTGGTGTCGGACGACATGGCCATGTGTGGCTTGTTTCCTTGTCTTGAACAATAGGCCATGCATGCCATGGTGTCCGATAACCATGCTGGCCGACACCCATGATGGCCGATAGCTAAGGTGGGTGATAGCCTAGGTTGAGTGTGTGTCGGCCGATAGGCTATGATAGGTTTTTGTGAGGGTTGATAAGAGTTATAGTGAGAGTCTTGTAATCCTATAGTAACGGCCCATGGTGATGAGGAAGTGGTTAGTTATGCACCAATAAACGATGGTGGTGTCTTGTTAGTAATAACAACAATGAGCATGATGCCTTGCAATAATAATTGTACTAATACTACTAATGATGCCAATACTAATAATGGGGATAATGATGATAATGGTAGTAGTGATGGTAATGAGGAAGGAAATGGTAATAAGATGCATGATGTGATCCTTATGCTTATTTGTTAATAATAAAGAAGATGATCGTAATAATGTTGATCATAATAATGATGGCAATAATGATAGCAATGATACGCATGAAGTAATCCTCGTACTTAATTGTTAAATGAGAATGGTGATAGTTACACTAGTAGCTTGCATAATGATAATAATGATAATAATGATGATAGTGACGTAATGGAAGTGGTAACAATAGTACTTGTTCTGTATGTTTGGACACCTTGATTACTTGTATAATCTTGAGATAAGAATAAGCATGTATATGGCTTGTTAATAATGTGACTTGATTACCAAATAGGGTAAGAATGATAAGTAGAGTATCTTGAATGGAATTTCATGATGGTAGCATATTCCTTATGATTGAATCTACGATTATTGTGTACTCTAACCCTGCAGGTAATGATTAGCCTTGAAAAGGGCTATGAGACACATGTGATGAGTAACATCACTTGGTAATTACTCTGGTTAATTAGATGATATGTATAATGTGTTAAGTTCCATGATGATGATGTGAGCCTTGAGAGGCATTGACAGTACATGATAAGGGATTGAGATCCCATGGTATGTGATGATCCTCGAGATGGATCTGGATGGTTGGCAAGAGGCCAAGTGGTAACATGTGATGTTGGATCCTTGTGATGGATCAGGTTGATGTGATTAAATAATAGTATAATGTTGTTTACTTTCCGTTATATCTTGCATGTTATACAACTTGGTTGAATCCTACAATCCATCTAAAAGATACTAATTAATCACAGAGAAATATATCATGTAGTTGCCCTGGCCATAGATCCATCATCGTCAGGACTTGGTGATGGTGAAACAGGTTCTCCTACGGGTTAACCTGGAAGCGCATATTGTTGAATATGTGTAGGTTGCTCCTAGCCTGAAAATGAGGAGGTAAGAGTGTAACTTCGGTTACAGACTCATATATGTATATAGAGCATGGTGAACGGGCCCATGGCTCAGGATATGTGATGTGAAGAGCATGAATATGTTCATGGCTCAGAGCACGGTGAACAGACCTGTGGCTCAGTTTTACTAGCGCCGAGACCTGTACCAAGGCGGGCTAGAGTGAGGGTAGCCTATGAAGCTGACCCTGTGGCTTAGACCACTTCAGCATGTGACTGCGGTCCTGCTTGTGTTGTACTCGTGTACTGACCATGAGGTGGGAGGTCATGGAGTCCGGCTCTTCCATTGACCTTGTATGGCACTGACTTGGGTTTCGTAACCGAAGGTTGGATCTGAACGATACAGTTCAAATCCTCGGGGAATAATAATATGTAATACAGCCGTTTAGTACTTATTGCTTAGGATGAACATGAAACATTGGTTGAGGCCTTGTTTGTGTAATATCTTTGTTATATCTTGCAGGATTATGTGATAATATGTCTGATCTTGATAAGCAGGTTATGTGACCTTATATCTTGTTCTGATAATCATGTTACATAGGGATACATCTTATCTTGCTAATCATATTCCTTGAGATATATCTGGTTATATGCTTTTGTATAGCGGGTAAGCTTGTCGGTAAGAATAATCTGTTTTATATAGACTGCTCTTGTTATACCTGTTATTAGATATCTGCTGTTATAGTCTATCTTGCTGAGGTTCTATAGTTGCGGTGGGGAGCTATGTTTCCCACTGGGACAATTGTTCAATTGTCTCACTCCGCTGGTTTACACCCTTTTTAGGTGGTCGAGGTAGACGTGGTGGTGGTTGTGGTGTTGCGGCTGAGCAGCTTGAGGAGCAGTATAAGGCAAGCGATGGACATGCTGATGTTTTGGATGTTTTGTAGTAGAGTCTAGAGTCATCCCTGTACTCTCAGGTCCTTGGCAGTGTTTTGACGATGTTTCACGATGATCGATCGATGATGTTTTTATATCCTGATGTTGGCCAGATGTGGGCCTTTATGTATATGAACAGGTGGTGAACTCATGTGATGGATGAACAATTGTTCTTGAGCTGTGGACACGTATCAGATCTCGTGTATGTGTATATATATGACATGTTTCTGTGCAGGATGAGGACGGAAAAGTAATAGTTTCATAGTTTATCAGTTTTCTGCAATCGATTTTAATTAACCCGTGTTTTTATAATATGTGGTTATGGTGTTTTCCGCACGTTTTCGCGTAACACCTCATTATCTATGTGATAATGGGATGTGTTGCCACAAGTTTTGGTATCAGAGCTTTAGGTTCGCTGAGTCTACAGGGATTTAGGACTAGGGTGAGTCTGTTCTTATGAGTGTCCAGGTTTTCTTACAATATCTTCTGCCCTCAGCAGAAGAAAAGTCAAGATGTCTGGAAACCATGAAGAACACTCTGTTGAGTATAGTGATGTTGCATCGGTTGATGGAGCAGATGGATAGGCACATGCAGATCGGGTGCCTGAGGTTCTCCAATCTAACCCAGCCATACTTGAACATCCTGCTTACCAACAGCTTATGGGACAGTTAATGGCTACGATGAATCTCATGGTTGAGCGATTACCAGTGCCTCCTCTGTGAGCACAGGTTCCCCATGGAGAAGCATGGGGTATTGGGAAGACCTTCGAGCGGCTTCGCCGAGTTGGAGCTTCGGATTATGCTGGAACGACTGATCCAGCGGATGCAGATCTGTGGCTGACAAGTCTCGAGAAGGCTTTCCGGATCCTTGACATCCCCGAAGCAGACAAGGTAAAGCATGATGTCTACCTTCTGAAGGGTAGTGCTGGTCACTGGTGGACCATCGAAGAAGAGAAGCGGCCCGGTGAGGTGATCTGTTGGGAGGTGTTTCGACGTGAGTTCGTCACCAGATACTTTCCGAAGACGTATCTGGATGAGAAGATCAGTCAGTTTGAGAAGTTGTGACAAGGAACGATGAACGTCACCGAGTATGAAGCTAAGTTTATGGATCTATTGAGATTCTGTCCTCACATGGCGGCAACAGATGAGGAACGGATCAGACGTTTTGAGAAGGGTTTGAGTGCTGAGTTGAAGACTCCGGTATCTGCATTGGAGAACCAAGAGCGGTTTGCTACGTTTGTGGAATCAGTTCGATGGATCGAGAGGACAGTACGGGAGAAAAGAGAGTCTATGTCTCTTAAAAGACCTGCTCAGTTTCAAGGACGTAGGTTTGGTGCCTTTAAGAAGCCCAGGTTTTCGGCACCGTCAGCAATGAGAAGTGCTGGTGTACCATCTCAGTGGTCTCCGAGTAAGGGGAGAGGTTATGTTTCTTCACCGTCTAAGGCACACAGTTCAGCTTCAGCGGCAGTGACAGTGCCAGCTAGGCCACAGTTTGAGGACAAGTCATGTCATCTTTGTGGACAAGTCGGGCATTTCAGGCTTAATTGCCTGAATAGAGATGTCGAAGTGACGCAGTAGCCGAGGCAGAGTTTCCAGAAGTCTGAGAGGCCACAGGCCAGTGGTAGCAGAGGTCGAGGACACGGTCAAGCATCTCAGGCTAGATCGTCTGCTCAAGGAAGCAGAGGTCGTGGAAAACAAGCAACGACTCGATTCTATGCCATGAATCAGCCAGAGGCGATAGTCAACCCGCGAGTGGTGACAGGTCAGATGGAGTTATTTCATTCTGATATGTATTCTTCTTGCTTTATATCTGTTCTGGTTGACCCGGGTGCTACACACTCTTTTATCGCCTATAGTATGCTTGAAAATTGTCGTTTATCTGTTAGTTGTAAGAAGGATAGCTTGATGTTAGAAACCCCTCTTGATGGTTCCTCTTTGCTTCGAGAAGAGTGTCCATCTTATGTTTTGTCTTTCTCGGGACATCGTATTCAAGTGGATCTTATACCACTTGATATGCATGGTTTCGATGTTATCCTTGGGATGGATACCTTAGAGAAGTATAAGGTTGTCTTGGACTGTGGTTCCAAGCAGGCAGTGTTTGATGTTGCTGGAGAGAAGTGGATTTTCCAGGGAGATAGGAAGATTCTTCTGACATGTTTGGTATCAGCTATGGTGGTAGATAAGTTGTTACGACAAGGATGTGAGGCGTTCCTAGCTCACGTGGTGGATACCGTTATGGTTACCAAGGCGAAAGGTCCTAGTCTCGAGGAGGTGACAGTGGTTCGAGAGTTTGCAGACATGTTTCCTGAGGAGTTTCCTGGTGTTCCTCCACCCCGAGAGATTGATTTCGAGATCAATCTGGTTCCTGGAACATAGCCAGTTGCACAGTCACCATATAGGATGGCTCCCGCAGAGATGGTAGAGTTGAAGAAGCAGTTGCAAGAGTTGTTGGAGAAAGGTTTTATCCGACCAAGTACGTCGCCGTGGGATGCTCCCGTGTTGTTTGTTAAGAAGAGGGATGGTTCGATGCGGTTGTGTATAGATTACCGACAGTTGAACAAGGTCACGATCAAGAACAAGTACCCGTTGCCGAGGATAGATGATCTGTTTGATCAGTTGCGTGGTGCTACAGTGTTTTCGAAGATCGATCTACGGTCTGGATATCATCAGTTGAGGATAAAGGCAGATGACATACCAAAGTCAGCTTTCAGGACGAGGTATGGTCATTTTGAGTTCGTGGTTATGCCATTTGGGTTAACCAATGCGCCTACAGCTTTCATGGATCTGATGAACATAGTGTTTCGTTCGTTCTTAGATCAGTTTGTTGTAGTCTTTATAGATGACATGTTGATCTATAGTCGGGACATGCTAGAGCATGAGCAACATCTTCGTCGAGCGTTGACTCTTCTTCGTCAACATCAGTTGTATGCCAAGTTCAGTAAGTGTGAGTTCTGGTTGGATGAAGTGACTTTCTTGGGTCACGTGATATCTTTAGAAGGAGTCAAAGTAGATCCGAAGAAGGTGGAATCTGTTGCGGATTGGGAACAACTGAAGACGCCGATAGAAGTTTGTAGTTTCCTTGGTTTGGCAGGATACTACCGGAGGTTTATCAAGGACTTCAGTGTGATCGCGTTGCCGATGACGAAGTTGACCAGGAAGGATGTACCTTTTGTTTGGGATGATCGATGTCAGCAAGCTTTCCAGAGTTTGAAGGAGAAACTGACTAGTGCTCCAGTGTTGATCTTACCAGAGCCTGGGAAAGGCTATGTTGTTTTCTGTGATGCTTCCAAGAAAGATTTAGGTTGCGTGTTGTGCAGGAAGATCATGTGGTTTCTTTTGCCTCGCGATAGCTCAAGAAGCACGAGGAGAACTATCCGACACATGACTTGGAGTTGGTCATAGTGGTTCATGCGTTAAAGATTTGGAGACACTATCTATATGGAGAAGTGTGTCAGATCTTTACAGATCATAAGAATCTAAAGTATATCTTTACACAGCAAGAGTTGAACATGCGACAGCGACGATGGATGGAGTTGACCAATGATTACGACTGCACTATCAAGTATCATCCTGGTAAGGCGAATGTGGTAGCTGATGCGCTTAGCAGAAAGTCTTCTTCTCTTTCTTCAAAGAAGGCACAATTGAGTTCTCTGATATGCCATAGGCGAGATATGTTTGTTTCTTTGCGGCAGATGAATGTGCAGATAGAAGTTTCTTTGTTGTCTGGTCTTTTCGCATAGATGCAAGTTAAGCCTACGTTGAGACAGCAGATCAAGGATGCCCAGCAGATAGATGATGCAGTACAGTTGATTAGATCAGAGTTCGGCAGCGACAAGCGTGATGGGTTTCATGAGTCCGAGGATGGACTAGTTTGCTATCATGATAGGATGGTGGTTCCAGATGCTGATGATCTGAGGAATTTGGTGCTTGAGGAAGCACATACGTCGATGTATGCTATGCATCCAGGTGTCACCAAGATGTATCATAGTCTGAAGGACTTGTATTGGTGGCCCGATTTGAAGAGAGATGTGGCCGAGTTCGTGGCGAGATGTGCGGTGTGTCAGCAAGTGAAGGTTGAACATCAGAAGCCAGCAGGTACGTTGCAACCTTTGCCGATACCGCAGTGGAAATGGGATCACATAACCATGGATTTCGTAGTTGGTCTACCCCGGACAACTAGGAATCATGATTCCATTTGGGTGATAGTGGACAGGTTGACTAAGTCTGCCCATTTTCTACCAGTGAAGACGACGTATACAGCTGAGAAACTAGCTCGAGTATATGTGGATGAGATAGTACATTTGCATGGTGTGCCAGCAACGATAGTTTCTGACAAAGGTCCTCAATTTACGAGTCGTTTTTGGGAACAGTTGCACAGGGCGTTGGGAACGCAGTTAAGGTTCAGTACAGCCTTTCACCCACAGACCGATGGACAGTCTGAGAGGACTATTCAGATTTTGGAAGATCTTCTTCGAGCTTGTGTTTTGCAGTTTCTAGGCAACTGGGATGTACATATGAGTTTGATAGAGTTTGCCTACAACAACAGTTATCAGCGTAGCATCGGCATGGCTCCTTATGAGGCTTTGTATGGAAGGAAGTGCAGATCCCCTTTGTGTTGGTATGAGTTTGGTGAGTATCAGTTTTTGGGTCCTGAGTTAGTTCAGCAAACGATAGATAAGATCAAGGTGATACAACAACAGTTGAAAGTGGCACAGGACATGCAGAAGTCTTATGCAGATAATCACCGACGACCTTTGGAGTTCCAGGTAGGAGACAAAGTGTACCTTAAAGTCTCACCATGGAAAGGTGTGCTAAGGTTTGGCCGGAAGGGTAAGTTGGCTCCCAGGTATATGGGGCCTTATCCAGTGATAGCACGTGTTGGCAAGGTAGCTTACGAGTTAGAATTGCCTCCAGAGTTGCACAGGTTGCATCCAGTGTTTCATGTCAGTATGTTGAAGAAAAGTCATCCAGATTCAGGTACATTGATACAGCCCGTTGAGGTTGAGCTTGACGCAGATGTGACCTACGAGGAAGGTCATGTGGCGATCCTTGACAGAAGGATCAAGAAGTTGAAGAGGAAGGACCTGGTTCTTGTGAAGGTTCTTTGGCAGCGTCGTGGCGTCGAGGAAACCACGTGGGAGGTTGAGGAAGAGACGAGGAGGAAGTATCCCTCGCTTTTCTCTTCGGATTTCGGGGACGAAATCCCTTAAAGGGGGTTAGATTGTAAGGACCCTGACCTGCATTTAGGGTTTACCCTATTTGTTTTGCTTAACCTTGGTGGTTTGATGCTTGCTAATCACCTTTGGGTGGTGATTAGGGTTTTTGTTGTGCTTTGTTGAGAGTTCGAGGGGCGACTTGCAAATAACCCAAGTCTAGGGTTTTGTGTGCAAGTTTGCCATCTTGTGAGATGTTTTCCCCTCTTTGCTTCCTCTAGGGTTGAGAGGAAGGCTTGGGCTTGTTGTTTGAGTTTCTTGGGCCCTGCTTGAGATTGTTTGGGCCTTGAGGTGCTTTGTTTGGGCTTGCTTGAGCCTTGTGTCGGCCAAGACCAGCTTGTGTCGCCCAAGGGAGAGTGTGTGTCGACCTAGAGGTGGTGTGTCGACCTGGAGTAGTGTGTGTCGCCCAGCAGAGCTGCTAGTTGTGTCGCCCATGTTGCTTGGTCCAACCTTGACCATGTTTGGTGGACACTTGGTGTATATCCTTGACAAGTGTCTCTTGGTGTGCTAGTGTGTTGGCTTGAACCCTAGGACAAGTGTCTCTTGGGTGGACGACACTTAGCATGGATCTACCTTGGTTTCTCCTCCCCTTCTTTCTATATATGTGGCTCTTTCCCTTGCCTTAGCTTCCTTTGATCTTTTGGTCTCCCCTCCACCTTGAGTGCACGACACTCCTCCCTCTCTTTCTTGTGTCGGCTAAGACACTCTCCTGGAGTTGCAGTGGTGGCCGATACCCTCTCTTGGATCAGCTTTGGTGGACGACATCCCTTGGAGCTTGAAGTGCATCTTCTCCCTTGGAGCTTGGAGCTTGAGGCGGGTTGCATAGCTTCTAACCCTAACTCCTTTACCTCTAGCTATGATCTTGTTGCATGTTAGTAGCTTAGCTTAGTTCCTTGATTTTATATCTTGCTTGCGTACCTTTGGTGGCCGATCCCCCTCTAGGGTTTAGGGTTCCTTTGTGCACCTTGCTTTCTAGGGTTTGCGTATCCTTAAGTCGGAGGTTGAGGGTGATCCTTGTTGGGTGACATGGTGAGTGCTCCTGGAGTTGGGCGATACCCTCTCTCTTGTTTGAGTGTGTTGGGCGACATGGTCCTTGTGCTAAGAAACACCTTTGTTCTTATGATGGGCGACATAGTGGTGTTCTTTGTGTTGGTCGACATGGAAGGTGTTCTTGGTGATGGGCGATACCCTTGCCCTTGTGTTGGGCGACAGGGTGAGCTAGTGTGGGTGTTGGCCGATATAGTGACCCTTGTTGGGCGACATGGGTACCTTGGGATGGACGATATGATGGGTGCCCTTGAGTTGGGTGATCTCCTTGTCCATGTAGTGGACGATAGGGCCATGTATGGCATATGTGTTTAGGGTCGGACGATAGGTTGACCTAGCATGGGCGTTGGTCGACATGGTAACCATGTTGGGCGATATGGTTCCTATGATAAGAAACACCCTTGTTCTTGAGTTGGGCGAGACCCTCCCTTGTCTTGGTGTTGGGCGAGATAGGTACCTTGTGATGGGCGACATGGTGAGTGCTCTTGTGTTGGGCGATAGGTCAAGCTAGTGAGGAGTTGGCCGATATGGTTGAGTTGGTCGATATGATTGAGTTGGCTGTTGGATGTTGTTGGGCGATACATCTTGAGGTGTTGGCCGATATAGCCTTGTCAAGCTTGATGGTTGTTGGTGTCGGACAACATGGCCATGTGTGGCTTGTTTCCTTGTCTTGAACGATAGGCCATGCATGCCATGGTGGCCGATAACCATGCTGGCCGACACCCATGATGGCCGATAGCTAAGGTGGGTGATAGCCTAGGTTGAGTGTGTGTCGGCCGATAGGCTATGATAGGTTTTAGTGGGGGTTGATAAGAGTTATAGTGAGAGTCTTGTAATCCTATAGTAACGGCCCTTGGTGATGAGGAAGTGGTTAGTTATGCACCAATAAACGATGGTGGTGTCTTGTTAGTAATAACAACAATGAGCATGATGCCTTGCAATAATAACAGTACTAATACTAGTAATGATGCCAATACTAATAATGGGGATAATGATGATAATGGTAGTAGTGATGGTAATGAGGAAGGAAATGGTAATAAGATTCATGATGTGATCCTTATGCTTATTTGTTAATAATAAAGAAGATGATCGTAATAATGTTGATCATAATAATGATGACAATAATGATAGCAATGATATGCATGAAGTAATCCTCGTACTTAATTGTTAAATGAGAATGGTGATAGTTACACTAGTAGCTTGCATAATGATAATAATGATAATAATGATGATAGTGACATAATGGAAGTGGTAACAATAGTACTTGTTCTGTATGTTTGGACACCTTGATTACTTGTATAATCTTGAGATAAGAATAAGCATGTATATGGCTTGTTAATAATGTGACTTGATTACCAAATAGGGTAAGAATGATAAGTAGAGTATCTTGAATGGCATTTCATGATGGTAGCATATTCCTTATGATTGAATCTACGATTATTGTGTACTCTAACCCTGCAGGTAATGATTAGCCTTGAAAAGGGCTATGAGACACATGTGATGAGTAACATCACTTGGTAATTACTCTGGTTAATTAGATGATATGTATAATGTGTTAAGTTCCATGATGATGATGTGAGCCTTGAGAGGCATTGACAGTACATGATAAGGGATTGAGATCCCATGGTATGTGATGATCCTCGAGATGGATCTGGATGGTTGGCAAGAGGCCAAGTGGTAACATGTGATGTTGGATCCTTGTGATGGATCAGGTTGATGTGATTAAATAATAGTATAATGTTGTTTACTTTCCGTTATATCTTGCATTTTATACAACTTGGTTGAATCCTGCAATCCATCTAAAAGATACTAATTAATCACAGAGAAATATATCATGTAGTTGCCCTGGCCATAGATCCATCATCGTCAGGACTTGGTGATGGTGAAACAGGTTCTCCTACGGGTTAACATGGAAGCGCATATTGTTGAATATGTGTAGGTTGCTCCTAGCCTGAAAATGAGGAGGTAAGAGTGTAACTTCGGTTACAGACTCATATATGTATATAGAGCATGGTGAACAGGCCCATGGCTCAGGATATGTGATGTGAAGAGCATGAATACATTCATGGCTCAGAGCACGGTGAACAGGCCCGTGGCTCAGTTTTACTAGCGCTGAGACATGTACCAAGGCGGGCTAGAGTGAGGGTAGCCTATGGAGCTGACCCTGTGGCTTAGACCACTTCAGCATGTGACTGCGGTCCTGCTTGTGTTGTACTCGTGTACTGACCACGAGGTGGGAGGTCGTGGAGTCCGGTTCTTCCATTGACCTTGTATGGCACTGGCTTGGTTTTCATAACCGAAGGTTGGATCTGAACGGTACGGTTCAAATCCTCGGGGCATAATAATATGTAATACAACCGTTTAGTACTTATTGCTTAGGATGAACACGAAACATTGGTTGAGGCTTGTTTGTGTAATATCTTTGTTATATCTTGCATGATTATGTGATAATATGTCTGATCTTGATAAGCAGGTTATGTGACCTTATATCTTGTTCTGATAATCATGTTACATAGAGATACATCTTATCTTGCTAATCATATTCCTTGAGATATATCTGGTTATATGCTTTTGTATAGTGGGTAAGCTTGTCGGTAAGAATAATCTATTTTATATAGACTGCTCTTGTTATACCTGTTATTAGATATCTGCTGTTATAGTTTATCTTGCTGAGGTTCTGTAGTTGCGGTGGGGAGCTATGTTTCCCGCTGGGACAATTGTTCAATTGTCTCACTCCGCTGGTTTACACCCTTTTTAGGTGGTCGAGGTAGACGTGGTCGTGGTCGTGGTTGTGGTGTTGCAGCCGAGCAGCTTGAGGAGCAGTAGAAGGCAAGAGATGGACATGCTGATGTTTTGGATATTTTGTAGTAGAGTCTAGAGTATCCTTGTACTCTCAGGTCCTTGGCAGTGTTTTGACGATGTTTCACGATGATCGATCGATGATGTTTGTATATCCTGCTGTTGGCCAGATGTGGGCCTTTATGTATATGAACAGGTGGTGAACTCATGTGATGGATGAACAGCTGTTCTTGAGCTGTGGACACGTATCAAATCTCGTGTATGTGTATATATATGACATGTTTCTGTGCAGGATGAGGACTGAAAAGTAATAGTTTCACAGTTTATCAGTTTTCCGCAATCGGTTTTAATTAACCCGTGTTTTTATAATCTGTGGTTATGGTGTTTTCTGCACGTTTTCGCGTAACACCTCGTAATCTGTGTGATAATGGGATGTGTTGCCACAGTGCCCTTGTGCTTGAGCTTGATGACGATCTTGTAGAGATGTTTTATGGCCGTTATGGTGGTAATAGAGGTGTTTTCTGATAGCCCTCTTGACCTTGAGCTTTGGGATGGCTTGTTGTAATGGTTGTGATGGACGACACCTTGGTCCTTGAACTTGTGTGTGACGGGCGTCACTCCATGCTACATGTTCTGCACGATACCCTTCCCTTGGTCTGACCTTGGACGACATGTTGTGGTGGTGATGGATGATACCCCT
This sequence comes from Alisma plantago-aquatica, assembly GCA_963693085.1. Taxonomy (NCBI): domain Eukaryota; kingdom Viridiplantae; phylum Streptophyta; class Magnoliopsida; order Alismatales; family Alismataceae; genus Alisma; species Alisma plantago-aquatica. The sequence goes on along the minus strand of OY856409.1, from coordinate 1,972,003,304 downwards.
GGTCTCTGACCTTGTGATGGGCGTCACCCCTTGACCTTATCCTGTGCGTCGGCCGATAGGCGTGGCTAGCCTTGTAATGGACATTATGCCTACTCTGCTACACGCGTTATACCTGCGAGTGATGTGCCTTATCTGACGGCGTTGCATGTTACACCCCCTAGCACGACACTGCGTTGCTCGACACCATGATGCCCGACAGAGTTGCACGTCACACCCTACACGGCACGCCCATGGGCTAGGGTGCACGGCAGAATTTGATGCCCATCGTTGCCAGATATGTATGTAATGCACGACACAATGTTATGCGTTATACCCCTGAGCTTGGCCGATAGGTACGGGTGTGCCTGGCCGTTATGTGCTGATCGTTGTGTGTTGGACGATAGGTGAGGGTGCTCTGCCCGATACCACTTTTGGTGAGGGTAGAGGATACTTTTAGTAAGGGTTTTACTTCTCATGAAAAATCGATATGGTGGATAATGTTCTTGTTAACACGTTGGTGATCCTTGATATGTTTGATGGTAATCATTATGGTAAGCTTGTTCATGTAACTTATCATGACTTGACATCTGCTCATAATCATCTTGAATCCCCTTTATAATGCTAAGGGAAATAATAAGCATGTAATATGGTTTGCTTAATGATGTGCCCTGTGCTCATGATCATAAGTTGAAGCATGATTGATAAATCATATAATCATTAATGTCACCTTATACTGATAGCATGGTCTTTCTGTTAAGCCTATGATTATTGTGTATACTAACCATGAAGGTGATGCATAGCCAAGTAAAAGGCTATGAGGTATATATATGATGTGTTTTGGTCTGAGGACCTGAGTTTGTCTAGAGTGCCTGAGTTGATGAGAATGCCTTGAGAGGCATTGGCAACATATGATGAGGGATTGAGATCCCATGGCAATGTGATGATCCTTGAGATGGATCTAGATAATTGGCAAGAGACCAAGTGATAACATGTAATGTTGGATCCTTGTGATGGATCAGGATGATGTGATTACAATAAAAGCATAACATTGAGTTTTATGTTGTTTATTCTTGTTATAGTTTGCATGTTATACAACTTAGTTGAATCTTGCAATCCATATAAAAGATACTAATTAATCACAGTGGAATATATCATGTAGTTGCCCTGGCCATAGATCCATCATCGTCAGGAGCTGGTGATGGAGAAACGGGTTCTCCTGCGGGTTAAACCGGAGCGCATATTATTGAATATGTGAGGTTTCTCCTAGTCTAAAATAGAGAGGGAATCGATTGCAGCTACGGTTGCAGACTCGGAATATGTGATGAGCATGGTGAACAGGCCCATGACTCAGGATGTGTGATATGGGAGCATGAATGCGTTCATGGCTCAAAGCACGGTGAATAGGCCCGTGGCTCAGATATACTAGCGTCGTGACCTGTACCAAGGCGGGCTAGAGGAAGGGTAGCCTATGGAGCTGACCTTGTGGCTGAGGCCACTTAAGCACGAGACTGCGGTCCTGCTTTGGTTCTCATGCACTGATCACGAGGGGGAGGTCATGGAGTCCGGTTCTTCCATTGACCTTGTATGGCACCGGCTTTGGGTTTCGCAACCGAAGGTTGGATTTGAGCGGTACGACTCACTTCCTCAGGGCATAATAATAATATGTAATCCAGCTGTATAGTAATTACTGCTTAAGGCAAAACAGGAACATTGGTTGAGGCCTTGCTTGTAGTTAATTTTGTTACATCTCGCAGTTACTTATATGTTTCTCAGGTTATGTGGTAAGAACTTATAAATCTTATCTTGTTAATCATGTTCCATAAAGAAATCCTTGAGTATATGCCTTCCATACATTTCTGGTAAGCTTGATGGTATAAATAGCCTTACTTTATCTACTGCTCTTGTTATACCTTAATCAGTTATCTTCTGCTTTTGCTTTATCTTTATGAGGTTTTGTAGTTTTGGCAAGGAGTTATGTTTCTCACTGGGACTGTGTGTCTCACCCCGCTGGTTTACACCCTTTTTAGGTGTTCGAGCTAGGCGTGGTGGTGGTCACGGAGTGGCGTCCGAGCAGCAAGACGAGCAGTAGAAGGCAAGAGACGGATATGCTGCTATTTTGATGTTTTGTAGTAGAGTCTTAGAGTCATCCCTATACTCTCAGGTCCTTGGAGGTGTTTTGACGTTGTTTCACGATGTATAGCTGTTGATGTTTTGTATATCCAGCTGCTGGCCGGATGTGGGCCTTTATGTACATATAAACAGATGATGAACTCATGTGATGACAGGACAACTGATCCTTTAAGTTGTGGACACATATCAAGATCTTGTGAATGTTTATATAACATGTTTCCCTGCAGGATGAGGACCTAAATGTAATAGTTTCTCAGTTTATCCGCTTTCCGCAATCGGTTTTAATTAACCCATGTTTTTGATAATTTGTGGTTATGGTGATTTCCGCATGTTTTCGCGTAACACCTCGCTGTCTGTGTGATAGTGGGATGTGTTGCCACACTTAGTTGGACCCTAATAGTCTTTATATGACTTAGCCTATAGTTTTGGTCATTTTAATCAATTTCATTTGTCACGACCTAGACTTTGGTCCATAGCCAGATTTCTCTATCACGCTAGCATTTGGGGCGGGTTATCGGGTATTGGGTAGGGGACTTGGTCGTCCCCTACCTCCGGCTTTCTCGCATGCGTGAGATTGCACACTGTCGAGTTGTTTCCCTAGTCTCTCCCTTATGCTAGCCTGACTGATTCTTCACGATTTCTTTGCCAACGGCATCCCCTATCCCTTCTGAGTCCAACGATCCCTTACTCATCCTTTATGGAGCCCTAAAACTAAAACGCCTATTTCTACCCTCGAGCAACCATCACTGCCCTCTTTCCAACCCATTGTTTCCCCACCCCAGAGCCACCACATCTTATCTTTCACTCCAGAATCATTCCAAGGCATCCCCTCTTTACTCCTCTTCAGTCAATTGCTTGTGTGGTCGCTGTAGAGCTGTGGACGGTGCTGGTCTCCTTCTCCGAAGAGAACGAAGAGCAACAACAATACTTATCCCCTCAGTCCAATCGACCGTGAGGTGACAATATATAGATCTCCCCCTTTAATTCTGTACTTTTATTCTTACCCGAGTCACTCTCTACTCCTGGGTCGACAAGCTCATGGCTGTCCCCTATTTTTGGCCACCGCCGGAGGAAGCCTCGACGCCTCCTGCCTTAGTTTTGGACTCTGCGACCCCTCGCGGATTGCTCCTGAGGTGAAGGTAGTGTTGGGGTTCTCGCGGGGTGGCTAGGACCCCCATTTGTTCCAATGCCTACGCCGTTGTGTTCTTCTTTCTGTGACTGGGCTCTACTGCCCCTTGTTGTCGCCTCCCATGTTGCCTCAGCTGCCAGTGACCTTCGGTCCTGTGTGGACTGTTGGTTCCGCAGTGGCTAGCCGAAGCTAGCAGGCTGTTCTCCGGTCATGGAAGCACCTAGATTCAAACACCCCTGGCCCTGCTTGATAGGAGCTCCTGCAATGCCATGGCACGAGAGACAGGGAAGGCAATCCCTGGGGCAAAAGCCCAATCTCGCTCATGATGCCTGTGACATTCATGTCACGCCCTTGAGGGCAAAATAGGAATGTTGGTTCCTGTTTGACTATGTTGACCCCGACATACCTTGATACTGATATCTCTATAGTTTTTTTTAGACGCGTGACATCTCATTGATTTCTGCTTTCCAGTTAGGGGAAAAATCGTCATTTCACAATTCGATTTTTCTGTATTTAGCCAGAAATGCTTTAAACTTGTAAAATTCATAAGTAATTACTGGTTTATCCAAATAATACATATAAATATGTTTTTGAAATCAGAAAATATGCCTAATTTATTGGGATGGGTTTCATGCCTAGATTTGCAACCTACTGTAGGGTCGATTTCTAAGTAAAAGATTTAATACATTTTATATTAATCGGATGCACACATATTATGACTAGGTTGAGACAACCCTGACCCTGTGCTTAGGAGGTGTTACTGAATATCTAGGTTCGATCATAAGGTATGTACATCCTCTATTTTATTTTGAGCATTATTTGACTAAAACCTACTTTATTTTAATGAGGCATCTCTTGAACTGTTATCCCTTATGAAATCTAATTTCTTGAACATTTACATTTCCTGATGTTGACTCATTATATCCATGTAGCTTTTGGACTACCTTGTTTATATGGGTACTTGTACCCCACTTTCTATGAATGCCTTTTTATGGAAAATTGACTGAAATACTAGTCTTGCCTCTCTATTTTATGCATGCTACATGTTTGACTAGAATATCTAGAATAGTGGTACTTATGTACAACCATACTTTTATAGGGTGTGTGTATTCTGCCCGGGGTGTGCGTTTCCACCCTTGTTTACTTTTAGGCCATGATCCTATGGTGTTATGACCCTATTTTAGGTATATTTAGTCTACATTGTCATGCATGCAAATATTCTTTGTTTTAATATGAATCTGTGGATGAATGTTATGGCAAGACACTCTTTTATTATCATGTTTGTAATCTGAAATTTTATATGCCTCATTTCTTTTATTACTTTTCTCTTAAACATACCTAATTGCAAATAGCCCCCTTCTCTTGTGGGAACATCTCTTTTTGTACTTTTAACCCTATATAATGCCCAAAATGTTTTATATATGTACATACTCAGCCTTTGCTGACCTCTTTATTTGTTTACTATGTTCTGGGTGATGTTCCCTTCCACCCAGGTTTAGGTACATTGGAAGACAAGAGCTCAAAAAGATTGCTAACGTGTCATGAACTTAAGGATAGCTTGGAATGGTTGGGTTACCCTCTGCTATTGGCTTAGTTGTGCTTAGTTAAAGTTTTTTTTTGTAAAATCACCCATTATGGTGAGGAACAATTGTATGAATGAATCATGAAGTAACCTTGTAATAGTTTTGTTTCTGTTGCTTTACTTTTTACATGGCTCATGTATTATATCATTTTGTGTGGATCCCCTTTCGGGTCCCACTCTTTACAAAATGGTATCAGAGCCAAAAGCAGTCGGTAACTTGACTATTTCAAGTTATCCTACATTGTTCCTTAATTAGGTGCATAGGCGACCTTTTATAGGTTATTGTCCGACCTATTTCTTTGTAGTGATTTACCAATTAGTAATTCAATCCTTTCAAAAATTGGTCAATACGTCCTCCTTACAACACATCGGTTGTTGAAGCATAGTACTTGTCAAATCTAGACTACCCTACCCTCTCTATGGGGGTGTAATGAAACTACACTGGAATTGGCCTTTCTAGTGGTATATCCCCTATTTTATGGGAGGATATCTAGACTACATTATGTGTAGGCTGACTTGGACATTCATAGTTAGGTGTAACCCTAGTTATCACATGTGACCCCTTTTATGTGACGTTGATCTAGCATGCCTAGCATACATTCACTTGGTTACTAAGCGTGCATGAATGCAAAATACAAAATCCTAAGTTAAGATTAGGATTAAGATTCCTTTGATGTTAATCGTTATCCTAAACTAGATCAACTTTTTTTATAGCATGTCTTGTCCTCAATGTGAGTATGTTAGGATAGCTTTGCCCTGATGCCATCCCCTCAAGGGCTAAATTCCACCCTCCTTGGGATTGTTATTCTTGTGTATTGGAATTGATTGATGGAGCTAAATGTTTTAGTAGGCATACTTAAATTATCACCTCTCTCAGAGTACTTGGTTTACCTAGTGATTGAGATGGGTATCTGGACTATACAGGTAACCTTATCATGTAAAGGAACTACGGTGGCGAAAACCCTAAATCACTACCTATCATGTTGGGTAATCTCATGTTTTGTTTAGGACTTGGGATGAGGTATTTGGGATTATGAGTAAGAATGACGTGGGAAATGGTGGATATCATGCTTGGGTAGGTTTTGACTGATTATTGGCTATGAGAAATATACTCCCTTCTCTCTCTCATTGCTTGCATATTAGAGAATTCTCACATGAATCTTTTAAGTGATAGGAGGATCAGACATCTTTGTATAAGGAAGTGGTTATAGGATAGTAATGTGTGTGTCAGGTTGTGGTAGGTATCTGACTTGGTTCGCGGATTGATTTTTGGCGCCAACTTTGCATCTTCATCGCCAGTCCTTTATCGCTAAAACCTATTTTTATTATTAAATTATATGTACAAAAGATTTATTTTCCTTTTTATGATCTCATCGATGATTTTCAGAACCAAGTCACCACCACAAGTAAGTTGAGTAGTATAGAAGCTCTTTAGTGAAGACCCTTAGTTGACATGTTCAACCCTAATACCCTAGGCCTAAGACTGACATGGTTAGTTTTATATATAAGACCTAGTGGATCCATTCTTTTTCCCCTCTAGGTTATGCACTAAGTTATAGTTTGAACCTTTTGAGGAGTGGAGTTTTGTACAATTTATTCATTAGGGATCAAACTAACTTAAGGAATATTTAGGCTAATAATAGCTACAATAAGTAAAATTTGGATAACTCCTTGTAATAATGTCAAACATATGTAGGGGCTACCAACTGGGAACTCCAGAGGAGCCTTGCTAATCATACCGTCCTACATGTTACTTTGATGATTAAAATGGATCTTAAAACTTTGTCTTGAGTTATCCTTAAAGGGAGTATTTAAGATAGTTAGGGGTAAAAGTAAAATTTCACTAAAGCTCAAATTAATATCCTATACCCCAGATCACTAATAATTAAGTGGTGAGGATGACTATACAATATAGGCTAGGGTGAACATGCTAAGTATGATGGAATTTCTAAACATTTCCCTTGAGACCATGATGAATAGAAGTTAAAAGGGATTGACTACATATTAATCAAAACATGTCTACTATAATGTGTAAAGTTAACTCATGAATGAGAAATTCAATAAGTTTCATACAACACACTATAGTGTTGATATAGGAACGAGAAAATCCATTGGAAAACAAAACGCCAAACTTACACCCCAACCCTAATGCGCCTATTAAAGTATATGTGTTGTCATTGTTATGTGACACCTCATAATTCATCCCCCTTGATAAATATATAAATATTTCAATTTAAGATATAACCCTAATACTGGAAGGAAAACAAGACATATATGCACATCATACATGAAGTGACTATTAATAATAATAATAATGATATGTTGATGATGATGATGATAATGTTGATAATGATGATGAGGATGGTGAGTAGATGATAATGATGATGTTGTTATTTTAATGATGATGATAACAAGAGAAATTATGTGGATCATGATCAAAGAATGGCAAAACTATGATAACTTTGTAGGTAGCCCTAATGGATACAAATTGGTTGACATAATCCTAGGTCTTGTTGTAAATTTTCTAGCCCAACATATACCATAATCAAATTAATGGATGCATGACACATGGAGACATATAGTTTCACCTTGCGAGTAGATCATAAGTGTGACATGAGAAATATGGTATGACCCCCTACATTAAGTACACTAGAAATTTATAACTTGGTTAAAAGTATAACTTAGCATACGACACCACAACTGGATGGATTTCGAGGACAAAATCCTCTTTAAGGAGTGGAGTGTTGTAACATACTCGATTCCAGACACATAGGCTAATTTCCCATTCTTCTAGGCCCCTAAATGATTAGGTGGATATCCAAAATCCCTTGTCCCTTTTCTTTACTTGGCTACCTTTCAATGTCTATATTTCATTGTAATAGCATAGACCACACCATATTAGGATCTGATTAACCATAATTGACTCTTTTGAATCACACGAACATAAAATCTTTGAATGTGATGACCCTAATACTTGAAGGATGAGAATTGGTGGATACTAATATTAACTATATCCTCAACCATTATTTAACATCCTAGAATAACCATAGAATATTAGAGTGAGGAATGTGGAAGGTTTCACCATAATTGATCATTAGGCTATGATCATTACATTAAGTGAATGATTAATTCACAATGGTAAAATAATAACTAAAGTAACCTCATAACCCAAATCTAAGCCCATAATCGAGTTCCTCATGTATTAATTAGTGAACCCTCAAAATTTGGGGTCATTTGGACATCAAATGCACCCTTAGTTGGACCCTAATATACTTTATATGACTTAGCCTATAGTTTTGGTCGTTTTAATCGATTTCATTTGTCACGGCCTAGACTTTGGTCTACGACCAGATTTCTCTATCACACTAGCGTTTGGAGCGGGTTATTGGGTATCGGGTAGGGGACTTGGTCGTCCCCTACCTCCAGCTTTCTTGCGTGTGTGAGATTGCACACTATGGAGTTGTTTCCCTGGTCTCTCCCTCGCACTAGCCTGACTAATTCTTCACGATTTCTTTGCCAACGGAATCCCCTATCCCTTCCGAGTCCAACGATCCCTTACTTAGCCTTTATGGAGCCCTAAAACTAAAACGCCTATTTCTACCCTCGAGCAACCACCGCTGCCCTCTTTCCAACCCATTGTTTCCCCACCCCAGAGCCACCACATCTTCTCTTTCACTCCAGAATCGTTCCAAGGCATCCCCTCTTTACTCCTCTCCGGTCAATTGCTTGCGTGATCGCTGTAGAGTTGTGGACGGTGTTGGTCTCCTTCTCCGAAGAGAACAAAGAGCAACAACAATACTCATCCCCTCAATCCAATCGACCGTGAGGTGACCATCTATAGATCTCCCCCTTTAATTTTGTACTTTTATTCTTCCCCGAGTCACTCTCTACTCTTGGTCGACAAGCTCATGGATGTCCCCTATTTTTGGCCACTGCCAGAGGAAGCCTCGACACCTCCTACCTTAGTTTTGGACTCTGCGACCCCTCGCGGATTGCTCCTGAGGTGAGGGTAGTGTTGGGGTTCTCGCGGGGTGGCTAGGATCTCCATTTGTTCCAATGCATACGCCGCCATGTTCTTCTTTCAGTGACTGGGCTCTGTTGCCCCTTGCTGTCGCCTCCCATGTTGCCTCAGCTGCCGGTGATCTTCAGTCCTGTGTGGACTGTTGGTTCCGCAGTGGCTAGCCGAAGCTAGCAGGATATTCTCCGGTCATGGAAGCACCTAGATTCTAACACCCCTGGCCCTGCTTGATCGGAGCTCCTGCAATGCCATGGCACGAGAGATAGGGAAGGCAATCCCTGGGGCAAACGCCCAATCCCGCTCATGGTGCTTGTGACATTCATGTCACGCCCTTGAGGGAAAAATAGGAATGTGATCCAACTCTATTCTAGGGCTGTATCTCGTGTCATTTTGTGCTTTTATCACATTCAAATGCATTAGAATTACATGTTATTTCCCCCAATATGATTGTCATTGCAAATATGCTTATGGATGTTCTTTGCGCTGCTTTCCAGGTACTTGGACCTTGCTTAGATGGACGAGGGGGAGAGAGGGACCCAAAGAAGGCCCCAAAGTCTCCCTCAACCTATCTCCAGTAGCCAAGACTCATCCCCGAGCAAAGACATCCGAAATTGACAAAGTTAGAAGAGAATTAAAGAAGTCAAGCCTCACCACGGTCGTGGCCCCAAGGCCACGGTCGTGGCTTTATTGCCAAAGTCCAACAGGTTGCAACAGGAGAATCCATAGATCGCCCACGACCGTGGCAACCCTGCCACGACCGTGGCCATTGAAGACACCACGGCCGTGGCCATCAGCACGGTCGTGGTCAATAGAAGAGAACACGGCCGTGGCACTCCGCCACGGTCGTGGGAATTAAATGACCAAAAGCCAAGTTCAACAGGTTCTTCCTCCGATCCGCCATGACCGTGGCCATCTCGCCACGACCGTGGCCAAAGACAAGCAAAACGCCTGTGGCCCCTCCCCACGGTCATCCCAACTCCTCCAAAACGGCCGTGTCACCCAACACGGCCGTGGTGCATGCTACCCACCATGACCGTGGCACTCCGCCACGGCCGTGGCCACCACCCTACTTTGTTTTTTTTACCACTTTCTTCACACCACGACCGTGTTCACCACCCCACGGTCGTCCACCACTACCCCCACCACGGCCGTGGCACACCCACCACGACCGTGGTGATCACCTACCCTACACATTTTTCCACTATCATTCCTATTTTGCCCCCACTTAACCCTAGCTCCTATATAAGCAATAGATGCTTCTAGGGCTCGAGAGAGGACACCTCTAGAGCACCCCTAGCCGCAACCTAGCTGCTTCCTTGCCTCCATTGCTCCAATCCACCCATTTCCTTGCAATCTACCCCATTTCCATCCACTTTCCACTCATTTCCACCATAGAAACCTAGTTTCTCTAGGTTTCTATCCATAACCCCCGCCATTTTCATGCACCCCTGCACCATTGGAGGAGTGAGGATGGCTACAGCTGCTTGGAGGTGAAGAAGGAGACCACTACATCGAGCTTCATGGCGTTTTCCCTTCTTCTACCCCTTTCTTTTGTTTCTAGTTTGATTATGTATAGCTAAGCCCCCTTGGGTGGGCTGTTTGGGGCAAAAATGTGACTTTGATACCATGTTGGGGGAATATAATTTGTAATGAACATATTTCACTTCTATGATGATTGCCTTTGCTTAAATCTCTTTTCCCATAGCTTGTGCATGTAATTGTTGTTTAATTGCATTAATTGCTTGCCTTGTGATGTTTGAAGACATTTACATCTAGGTTGATTTTGGTTTATGTAGCCATCATAGGATTGGCTCCTAGGACCTTAATTCGGATCCCTAGCTAGCCCCCTATCTTCCTACATAATTCCTCTCTTCCTACATGAAAATGTGAGCTCTAAGCGACTAGTATAAGTGTGATTAGTGTAATTGCCCAGGATTTCCTAAAGGCTAAGGTGGCTAGTGGCATGAGGTCAAATACCCTCATCTCTACTCCCATCCTTACCCTTGGTCCTCAATTGACTAATGCCACTTATCCTAGAGACCTAGACTTGGTGAGTCCTATGAGAATTACATCTAGCCCTAGTTCTCCAACTAGTAGCATAGAGTACATTCTCATAGCACCCACCTTGTTGTTTGGTTTGGTAATCTAGAATGAAATATGCTAATTGCTTATTATGGTGACATCCCCCAATTAATGTCAAGGTCACATTCCCAAACGGCCCACCTCCTTCATCTAATTGCTTTAAACCCTAATTGCCTAGTTTGTTTGTTAATGCTAGTGTAGTTCATTTGCTTTAGTTAACTTAGTTGATTGCCTAGTTTTGTTAGCTAAGTGGTAATTTAGGTTTTTGATCTTGATTAGTGGTTAACTTAGGTTCTCAATTGCTAGTTGCTTGCTTAGTCTAGTATAGTCTGTTCTTGCTCTTGTTTAGATAGCTTGTTAACTCGGATTGCTAATTTAGTCTTTTGATAACTTAGTTTCACATTGCCTTTCCTACTTGCTCGTTTAGCTTAATCAATCAAACAAACCTTCAAACCCTAAAAACCCTAAGCTCTGCTTAAGGAACATAGCTTACGCTTTCCAACTCTAGTGCCCCCTCTATCTCCGCGGTTCGACCCCGCATCTTGCCTTTGATCTATACTACAACAGTACCCCGTACGCTTGCGGGCGCATTTTTTTAGTTTTAGTGATAGACTTGATTTGGGACCATATAAATTTTCGAAAGCAAGGATCCCATCCAACATCCCGTGCCTCCCGACCTCGTGGATTGCACTCGGCCACCCTAGTTGGCCGGTGTTGTAACCCTCTAGCGGGAGCGCACCAAGCTTTCTGGCGCCGTTGCCGGGGACTAGAGGTGCTCGGCCTAGTTAGATAGCATAGCTTTGCCTTTCCTTTTGCCCTCACCATTGCTATTCTTTATTTTTTGTGTTACTCTTGCATATTGGCTCACTAACTTGGCTCTTTGTTGTTTGTTTGTGATTTGCGCAGGTGACAGCTGTGCATGCGCAACACGCGTTCGACTTGCACCGACTTGGTGGTTTACGACCCCGAGATTGGGAGAAGAAGACGTCAAGTGCGCCGCAATCTACAGCGAGGAGCCGGGATGGACGATAACGACCCACCACCGATAGTTCCACCTCAGCCGCATCGCCCGCTTCATGAATATTTCACGCCGGGAAACTACAATTCCCCCATCGCCACGCTAGTTGATCAAATGCCCGGGCAGCAGTTTTCTATCCCACCGGCACTCTTGGGGCTTCTTCCCACGTACTACGGAATGGAGAACGAAAATCCTTATCACCATATAGATGCATTCTTGGAAACGTGCTCCACATTCCGTACGCCCGCCGCCACAGACGACTCGATTAGGCGGACACTTTTTCCCTTCTCTCTCAAAGAGAAGGCCAAGGAGTGGTACGTTTCGAGGCCCGAGCTCGTCACATGGAATGAAGTAAAGAATGAGTTTATGAAGAAGTTCTTTCCGATAGCCAAGTTATCCTACATGAGAAGGTGCATCACGTCCTTCGCCCAAAAAGAGAACGAACCCTTCCATGAGGCATGGGAGCGGTTCCAGAAGTTGCTTCGTGACTGCCCTCACCACGAGGTCCCTCTTTGGCAGCTAGTTCAGGCCTTTTACACTGGGCTTGAGGAGCAGAGTCAAAACAATGTAGATTCTTCTTGTCGGGGCACGTTCATGGCAAAGCCACCCAAAGACTCATGGCCGTTGTTTGAGCATCTAGCCGAGAACTCTCGCCACCGAGCTTCCACAAAAGGGGGGCATTGCGGCCGGGACTACACCTCCCCACCCTCCTCCGTGGCTCCCGCACGCAACACCGCCAACCCCGAGATGATGAAAATGATGGCAGATATGATGTAAATGATGAAGAATCAAGTGGGTAGCTCTTCTAGTCAACCCACAATGGCTGTGGAGACTGTAGACGAGGAAGTTAACGCCTTACATTCCTTTGGTGGCCGCAACAACCAGGGCCCGATGTCCCAATCCTACACTCCCGAGTGGAGGAATCACCCAAATTTCTCGTGGAAACAATCAAATGAGGATGGACAAGGACAGGGGCAGCAGAAGCCACGATACAGCTCCAAATTTGAGGATGAGGTTCTTGGAAGGCTAAGAGGCCTTGATGAAGTCAAAAAGGATGTTAATGCACATGGCCAATCTATAAGCCGTCTTGAGCAGAGGCTGGATCAGATCTCCCTCTCTTTGGCTAGAAGAGAAGAAGGAAGACTCCCCTCTCAACCTATGCCGAATCCAAACAATGATGAGACTTTTCAATATGCTCCTTCGCCTCCTCAAGCACCGCTCAATTATCAATATGCTCCACCCCCTCTACCTCATACTTACCAAAAACCGCCTCCACAATTCACCCCCACCTCAACAACAACCGCAACCCCAATTCATCCTCCAAAATCCCAATTCCCCTCACCAAAGGCCTCCACCACCCCAACAGCCACAACCACCTCCACAAGCTCCCCCCTCTACCACCCATGAGCATGTGAAGGCTGTGACTACATTGAGGAGTGGTAGGACTTTGGAGAGACCCCATGGTATAGTTGTTGGCAGAGATGACACTGAGGCAGAGCAGGTTGATACTGAGATGCAGAATGATGATACTGCGATGAGAGGCAATGCTGATACTATGACACCGAGCAGTGATACTGTGATTCCAGTGATACCAGTAGATGATACTGTTGATTTGGACCGATTGGGGTCCCAACTCCCGCCATATCCTGATGCACTTGAGGAACCTTCTGCTGCAAAGAAAAAGAAGAAGCATGCGGATGATATCTTGGAGATCTTCAAGCAAGTGAAAATCAATGTGCCTCTTCTCGATGCAGTCAAGCAAATTCCGTCCTATGCAAAGTTCCTTAAAAAATTATGCACCTTCAAGAGAAAGACAACAGGGAGGATGCCTAAGAAGATCAAGCTCACTGAGCAAGTGAGCTCCATTCTCCAACACACCATCCCCCGGAAAAGAAAAGACCCCGGTGCCCCCATCATCTCGTGCTACATCGGGGCACATCGCATAGACCAGGCTCTTCTTGAGTTGGGGTCTAGCGTAAACTTGATGTCGTATGATCTGTTTGCTGAGCTCCAAATGGGAGAGTTGAGGCCAGCCCATTGCACTCTACAGTTGGACGACCGATCTGTGAAGATGCCTAGAGGGCGTGTGGATGATGTGCTGGTCCGTCTTGATGAGGATACTTCTGCCTTCTTCCCAGCCGACTTTATCATTCTTGATATGGAAAGGGAAGCTAGAAAGGTGCCAATCATCTTGGGGAGACCTTTCTTAGCCACAGATGATGCCATGATCCATGTGAGGACAGGGACCATGTATGTTACATTCATGCACATGAAGATCAGGTTGAACATTTTCAAGTCTTCTACGACAGCCGAAGTGATAGGGGCCACCGAAGAAGATTGTTATTTGGTGGAATGCCTAGATGAGATTGTTGAAGAGTTCCTACCTGCGTGGATTGAAACTGATACTCAAGGTAGAGGTCTTGAACCAATTGTTGAGTTCCCTGACGACGATGATGAGGATGATAAAGAGTGCGAGCTAGCCTTAGTGGCTGCAAGCCATGACCTCCCGTCTATTTCTGCACCTTTGAAAAACTCCCTTAAAGCACCCCCTGTTCTTGAGTTAAAGAAACTTCCTGAAGGATTGAAGTACGCTTTCCTTGGCTCAAATGACACCCTCCCGGTGATCATTTCCTCCATTCTCTCTCCTGAGCAAGAAGATGCCTTGATGGAAGTTTTGAGGAAGAACATCCAAGCCATTGGATGGTCTTTTGCTGACTTGAGAGGGATTGACCCCTCCATTTGTGTGCATCGGATATACTTAGAAGAAGATGCGAGACCGACCCGTCAAATGCAAAGAAGGCTAAATCCAAAGTTGAAGGACGTTGTAACTCAAGAGGTTGTAAAGTTGCTCGATGCAGGGATCATCTATCCCATTTCTGACAGTACATGGGTGAGTCCCATCCAAGTTGTGCCCAAGAAGGGCGGGATTACAGTTGCAGAAAATTTCGATGGTGAGCTTATGCCGGTGAGAGAACAATCAAAGTGGAGAATGTGCGTGGATTACCGGAAGCTCAATGAAAAGACAAAGAAAGATCACTACCCACTTCCTTTTCTTGATCAGATTCTAGAGAGACTGGCTGGGCAAAGTTTCTATTGTTTTCTGGATGGATACTCGGGATATTTTCAGATTGCTGTGCATCCAGCGGATCAAGAAAAGACGACATTCACTTGTCCAAGTGGTACATTCGCCTACCGGAGAATGCCATTTGGGTTGTGCAATGCCCCTTCCACTTTCCAGAGATGTGTAACCTCAATCTTCGCTGACATGCTTGATTCGTCGCTTGAAGTCTTCATGGATGATTTTTAGTTTTCGGGAAAACTTTTGATGAATGTTTGCTACACTTGGCTGCTATCCTCGAGAGATGCGTGAAAGTTCGGCTGGTTCTTTCTTGGGAGAAAAGCCATTTCATGGTGCCCGAGGGCATAGTTCTTGGCCATAGAGTTTCTAAAGATGGCATTGAAGTCGACAAGGCCAAAGTGGGCCTCATCTCCACCCTTTTTGTTCCTTCCACCGTAAGACATGTCCGATCGTTCTTGGGACATGCAGGCTTCTACCGTCGTTTTATTAAAGACTTTAGCAAGATATCAAGACCTCTTTGTCGATTGCTTGAAAAGGATGTTGAATTCCAATTTGATGACAAATGTGTTGAAGCCTTCAGTCATTTGAAAGAGAGGCTCATTTCTGCTCCTATCATGCAGCCCCCGGATTTCTCTTTGCCGTTTGAGATCATGACGGATGCATCCGATATGGCGGTGGGGGCTGTGCTGGGTCAACACATTGGCAGAATTCCTCATGCTATTTATTATGCAAGCAACACCTTAGATGATGCTCAAAGAAACTATACGACTACCGAGAAAGAGTTGCTTGCGGTAATCTTCGCTCTTGACAAGTTCCGGCCGTATCTCTTGCAAAACAAAGTGACAATCTACACGGACCATGCTGCGTTGAAGTATCTCATGTCCAAGAAAGACTCAAAGCCAAGGTTGATCCGATGGATTTTGTTACTCCAAGAATTTGACATAAAAATTGTGGATAAGAAAGGAATAGAAAATGGTGCTGCAGATCATCTCTCCCGTCTTGATGGACCTTTTGATGTGACAAGTCCAATCAAAGAGGCAATGCCACATGAACAACTCCTCCTAGTCTCATATGTCCAAAAGCCGTGGTACAAGCACATAGCGAATTTCCTGGCTAGTGGGAGGATACCGAGCATGTGGATAAGAGAGGAAAGCAAGAGATTGTTTGCTATGGTAAAGAACTACATTTGGGATGACCCTCACCTCTTTAAATATTGCCCGGACCAACTCATTAGGAGGTGCATTCCGGAGATGGAGCAGCAAGAAGTCTTATCTATGTGCCATTCCGGAGTGTGTGGAGGCCATTTTGGAGGGAAACACACGGCCGCCAAAGTTCTTCAATGTGGATTCTACTGGCCAACATTGTTCAAAGATGCTCATGACTTTTGTAAGAGTTGCATCAAGTGCCAAAAAGTGGGCACTATCTCCAAGAGGGACATGATGCCTTTGTCACCTATCTTGGTGGTAGAAGTGTTTGATGTTTGGGGGATTGACTTTATGGGTCCCTTCCCTCCTTCTTTTGGATTTGTCTACATCTTGGTCGCCGTAGACTATGTATCAAAATGGATTGAGGCTGTGGCAACAAGGACAAATGATCATAAAGTGGTGTGTGATTTCGTGAGATCCAACATCTTTAGCCGCTTTGGTATTCCAAGGGCTATGATTAGTGATGGCGGGAGTCATTTCATCCACCGCACCTTTGAAGGGCTGCTAAAGAGACATGGAGTGAACCATCGTGTAGCTACTCCTTACCACCCTCAAACGAGTGGTCAAGTTGAGTTACCAAATCGGGAGATAAAGCTCATTTTGGAGAAGACGGTGCAACCAGACCGTAAGGATTGGTCACTTCGACTCAATGAAGCTTTATGGGCATATAGGACTGCATATAAAGCCCCGATTGGCACTACACCATTCAAGCTTGTCTATGGTAAGAGTTGCCATTTGCCGGTTGAGATGCAACACAAGGCGCTGTGGGCCTTGAAGAGGATGGACTTTGATGAAGAGAGTGCCGGAATGAGAAGAAAGTTTCAATTGCATGAGCTAGAAGAGATGCGACATGAAGCCTATGAAATGTCAAAGAACTACAAGGAAAGAACCAAGTTTCTACATGACAAGATCATAAAGAAGAAAGAGTTTGAGCCCGACAAATGGGTATGGTTGTACAATTCAAGAATGAAGTTCTTCCCCGGAAAGCTTCGTTCTAGATGGGAAGGTCCTTACCTTGTCAAGAAGGTGTACCCATCCGGAGCAGTGATCATTTGTGCAAAAGAAGGAGCTAAGGAATTCGTTGTTAATGGGCAAAGGCTGAAACTTGTCGTTGAAGTCGGCCCGGACAAGGCCAACCAAGACTTTGATGTTGTTATGCTGGTAGAAGAAGAATTTGATGAAGAGGAATGCTTATATGAGGATGAGAAAGGGATCTACTACAAAGATCTCTTGAAAGTTCCAAAGAAATGAAGGAGCACAACAATCAATAAGCCTGGCTGAAGGCGGTAAATTTAGCGCTAGTGGGAGGCAACCCACGTGGTTTGAGATTCTCGAACCCTTCTTTTGATACTTTAGTTTTGTTTTACACAAATACACACACGCACACTTGTGCTTTACAACTTTTGTTTGAGTTTTGATGATGTGCAGGTGTTAGACAGTAGAGGGAGAGGTTTTGGAAGTAAGTCAAGGTCATTCAAGAAGTTTTGTGGCCAAAGAACCAATGAAATCGAAAGTTCAAGTTTCGAATCTTGGAAAACTGAAGAAACAACCCCAACACGGCCGTGGGGCTAGACCACGACCGTGGCACAGGCGGCCAAACACGACCGTGGCTCTATGCCACGGCCGTGGGAATTAAAGCACCAAATTGGCCAAATTAAAGGTTGTTTTGAAGATCGGCCACGACCGTGGCGATGGAGAGTGCCAACGACCGTGGTCCTCACCACGACCGTGTTAAAGAAGGCTGGCCACGGCCGTGGGAGTTATTGCTGCAAATTGGCCGAAGTTACAGGTTGTTTCGAAGATCAGCCACGACCGTGGCAAGTAGACCACGACCATGGCGTAAGGACAGAACCACGACCGTGGCGGGACACCACGACCGTGGCGAGGTCAGACCGGGGAGTCCTTCATCGACAACACGACCGTGGCACCCACCACGGCCGTGCTACATAACCCTCACCACGACCGTGGCGCCTCACCACGACCGTGGCCGAACCCGATTCAAGAAAAAAAATATACTTTTAAACGTCCAAACTCGACCCCCTCTTCATTCCTTCGTCTTCCACCTCCAAAAAACGACCGTGGCGGCCAAAGACGACCCCGTGCTCCCCATTCACCACCAAATCCACCACAATCCACCCCCTTTTTTATCCCCAATCCATCCCAAATCGATCCCTAGCCTCCCCTCTCCCATTCCCACCGTCCAATCTCTCCCAATCGCATCTCCATCTCCATTTCCATCTCCATTCCGCCCAGCAGCACCCCCCACACAAAACCTCCACAAAAACACCTCCATTCTTGCCCAAATCCACCACTAACCATATAACCACCATCCGTACATCACTATCCTTCCATTCCACCCACAAAACCACATCCACAACACCTCTCCCATAAAAATCCGAAAATCACCACATCCACCTCCATTTTCCGCAATGAAGAAGATTGGGAAAGCTATCACAAAGGGGACCAATATCCTCACCGGAGGGAAACAGCGTTCTAAAAACGCCTCCTCTGATGTATCCGTCCCATCCCACACCCCATCACCTACCACTTCCGCCCACCATTCCCTCCGCCGGTCGCAATCGGTGAGCGGATCACACTCCCGCTCATCCGACAACCACCACATCACAGACGCCACCTATGAGGGGGAGGATGAAGAAGAGGAGTCTATGGGGGTCGACTTGGACCACCTCATAGATGAGATCGAGCCGGTGGCCGCAAAAAGAAACCAGCGATCCAAAGCGGCACTGTCCTCATCCAGGCTACCTCCAAGGCCCGCACCGCCCCGCCATTCAACATCCAGCGCAGCAGTGAGACATGAGGTGCAGCCGCAACGCTCGTGGCAATTGCAGCACAACGAGGAGCAGTCGGCCCACTGGTACAATTTTGATACCAGTTCGGGGTCGCAATCTTATGCAATGGAGGAAGAACAAGATAGTGAGGAGGAAGAGGTGGAGCTGGAGCCGGAAGGAGAAGATGTCCTGACTTTTTTGGAGGCAGACAGAGAAAGAACCCTGGGCAAAGCACAGGCGGGAGTGCCCTATGGAAGAGGACACAGGCAAAAGAAGGCTCATCTCATTTACCCCGAGTGCATGACAAGGCGATTCGTCGCCTCCAGGTACGGTTGCGAGAAGACCATTGAGGATCTTGGAATCAAGGAGATAGTGGAAACGAGTTTGAAGACAATTGGGTTGTGGGGCATTCTTTTCACACCCCAACCTACATATCCCACCCTGACCCAAGAATTCTTTGCCACTCTGGAGAAGACAAAAGTGAGGGGTTGTGATGCACTCAGATTTGCCATGATGGGCAACATGCACACCCTCACTTCCACTGAGCTGAATGCTATCTTCGCCTCTAGTCCTGAAGAAGCCGTGAAATTAGATGACAGCTTGGTAGAGAGAGACGACACTCTGGACTATGCATATTACTGGAAGAAATTCACGGGCAAAGAGGACTACTACGCGGGTAGATAAAAAACTGATGCTATATGTAACCCGCTGTTGCGCTATGTGCAGAAGGTCGTGGCAAACACTATTGTGGGGAGGTACGATAATCAAGGCTCCATCTCCCAAAAGGATATGATTGTCTTGATCGGTATGCACCACAAGACGTACATTGACCTTGGAGTTCTTTTGATTGATCATATGAAGTCCATACCCTACAAGAGCACAAAACCCTTTGTCATGGGTGGGTTTGTGACTTCTATTGCACTAGCGTTGGGATATGATCTCTCGGGGGCACAAGACGCGATTGAGGCAGAACGTGTTGACCTCAACTATCTGACGCGTTCGCACACCATAAAAATGAAAGATAAAAGAATGTTTTATTTGACTACAAGTGTGCAAGATTTTGAGCTTGAGCTGCCTTATCATGCAGAACCCCTTGTTTCCGTATTGGGACCTGGCAATAGGTTAAGGGAAAAATTGATGGCATGGTAGCTAGAACACCCGAGAGAGTCGTATACTAGGGGAGCCGCTGCCGTACAGAAAGACGTTGCTGAATCAAATGTACAAGGGCAGGAGCATGAAGCAGAAGAAGCAAGGCAGCCCCAAAGAACTAAAAGGAGGGATGAGGGGACATCCCAGCTGCAGCCACCCTCAGGGAACGCCTATGACATGGCTACCATCCAGGCACACCTTGAGAGTATTCAGAAGACTCAAGGTGACATGCAGCTCGTCCAGCAGTACATGTGGCAAGATCAACATCAAATGCATTACCAGATCAACCACTTGTACCAATACCAACATGCCCAAGCAGCACGAAACCCCGAATGGGGTGCAGACTTTTGGGGTGGTATAGCTGGACATCCACAGGCGTATCCTCCACCCCAGGACGACTACTGGGGGCACTACTATCAGCATCCTCCTTCCAGCTCGGCTCCAGACTCAGCTCCTCCTCCAGATCCTCCTCAAATGCCGGACCAGCCACCGCAGCCTTGATTCTTCCCCTATCTACCCTAAGCTGTAGTTTCATGCTGAGGACAGCATGATTCTAAAGTTTGGGGTGGGTAGGGCGGTATGCACCACCCTTTCTCTCTTTCTGTCATTTTGTTTCACCTGGCCAGTTTGTTTTAGATTTCTGCTGATGTTTTGTTCATTGTTTTGTTGCCTGTCATGCATTTTTGAGTAATTTTTCAAAATTTTTGCATTGCATCTCATGTAGGTTTTTGCTAATTTTTGCATACTTTAGCTAGGATTCACCTGCTTTCTACCTAAAATTGTGTTTGAATGTGATTTAGTACAATGTGACACATTTTTGGCCATTTTTGCCCAGATTTGATATCTCTTGTCCAAAAAGCGTGTTTTGACTCAATCTTTACCATATTGAATGAAATTGCTTATCTTTGACAAATACAAGATGATATGCTATGATAAAGTGCTATGTGGTATCAATGAGTGACTTCTTACATGCTCGTCACCTCCCTTGGGAATGTGTTGGTTTGTTTGAATTATGATCCGAGCAAGCATAGAACGTTTAATGTTTGTGGAGTTACTTGATTGATATATGGATTTCATTTGGTTCGTTCATGTGATGTGATATCTATGGTGAAGTGTCGGACTAGTTTTCATGCAGGAGACCTTATGTGGAAGATTATGCCAAATGACCCCTCTTTGATCCGACTATTCTTGCACCATCTTCATACCCCTCCGCCTCATAAAAAGATGCCAAAGTGCACATATTAGCCGTGGCCACCTCCAAAAGTTTGGGGTGACCACATCTTTATCTCCCCGCTTCACTCTATCCACCATGTGCCCTACCTACACCAAGGGCAAAGAAAAAGAAAAGCAAAAATAAAATAAAAGGATGCTCCTGTTTAAGAGCATTCAAATAAAGAAAAGAAAAGCGTGTAAAAGCACTCTGAATCTTACCGCAACCCTTTCTTCTCCTTTTATACCCATTGAGCTAGAAAACATCAAATCTAGCTCACTTTATCCCTTTTCCGAAGCCATGTGGGTCATTTGGCATAACTTGAAGCATAAGGTTGAAGGCATGAAGGTGAAACGACACTCCTAGTCATCGACGATTAACATCATCATGAAACGGTCTACCCGGAACCCTATGGATGAGGTATTGATAACTTGTGCAATCCATGCATTATATGTGAAGTTCTTGTACTCTGTGCTCCCTTCATGGTTGGTTTGTGAAAGTAGAAGAGGAGGGAAGTGATTTTCATGTACCTAGTCACCGTTGATCCCATTTAGCATTTGTCGCCCATCATATTGTATTTGTCATATCTTTTGATTGAGAAAAAGGGAAAAGAGATTGAGTTGGAGCATACTTGAGGACAAGTGTGTTTCAAGTTTGGGGTGGTGATCCAACCCTATTCTAGGGCTGTATCTCGTGTCATTTTGTGCTTTTATCACATTCAAATGCATTAGAATTACATGTTATTTCCCCCAATATAATTGTCATTGCAAATACGCTTATGCATGTTCTTTGCGCTGCTTTCCAGGTACTTGGACCTTTCTTAGATGGAAGAGGGGGAGAGAGGGACCCAAAGAAGGCCCCAAAGTCTCCCTCAACCTATCTCCAGTAGCCAAGACTCATCCCCGAGCAAAGACATCCGAAATTGACAAAGTTAGAAGAGAATTAAAGAAGTCAAGCCTCACCACGGTCGTGGCCCCAAGGCCACGGTCGTGGCTTTATTGCCAAAGTCCAACAGGTTGCAACAGGAGAATCCATAGATCGCCCACGACCGTGGCAACCCTGCCACGACCGTGGCCATTGAATACACCACGGCCATGGCCATCAGCACGGTCGTGGTCAGTAGAAGAGAACACGACCGTGGCACTCCGCCACGGTCGTGGGAATTAAATGACCAAAAGCCAAGTTCAACAGGTTCTTCCTCCGAGCCGCCACGACCGTGGCCATCTCGCCACGACCGTGGCCAAAGACAAGCAAAACGCCTGTGGCCCCTCCCCACGGTCAGCCCAACTCCTCCAAAACGGCCGTGTCACCCAACACGGCCGTGGTGCATGCTACCCACCACGACCGTGGCATTCCGCCACGGCCGTGGCCACCACCCTACTTTGTTTTTTTTACCACTTTCTTCACACCACAACCGTGTTCACCACCCCACGGTCGTCCACCACTACCCCCACCACAGCCGTGGCACACCCACCACGACCGTGGTGATCACCTACCCTACACATTTTTCCACTGTCATTCCTATTTTGCCCCCACTTAACCCTAGCTCCTATATAAGTAATAGATGCTTCTAGGGCTCGAGAGAGGACACCTCTAGAGCACCCCTAGCCGCAACCTAGCTGCTTCCTTGCCTCCATTGCTCCAATCCACCCATTTCCTTGCAATCTACCCCATTTCCATCCACTTTCCACTCATTTCCACCATAGAAACCTAGTTTCTCTAGGTTTCTATCCATAACCCCCGCCATTTTCATGCACCCCTGCACCATTGGAGGAG
The DNA here is from genome assembly GCA_963693085.1 of Alisma plantago-aquatica. Classification (NCBI taxonomy): domain Eukaryota; kingdom Viridiplantae; phylum Streptophyta; class Magnoliopsida; order Alismatales; family Alismataceae; genus Alisma; species Alisma plantago-aquatica. The sequence continues at coordinate 1,971,980,158 of OY856409.1, read as the reverse complement.
TGAGGACGGCTACAGCTGCTTGGAGGTGAAGAAGGAGACCACTACATCGAGCTTCATGGCGTTTTCCCTTCTTCTACCCCTTTCTTTTGTTTCTAGTTTGATTATGTATAGCTAAGCCCCCTTGGGTGGGCTGTTTGGGGCAAAAATGTGACTTTGATACCATGTTGGGGGAATATAATTTGTAATGAACATATTTCACTTCTATGATGATTGCCTTTGCTTAAATCTCTTTTCCCATAGATTTTGCATGTAATTGTTGTTTAATTGCATTAATTGCTTGCCTTGTGATGTTTGAAGACATTTACATCTAGGTTGATTTTGGTTTATGTAGCCATCATAGGATTGGCTCCTAGGACCTTAATTCGGATCCCTAGCTAGCCCCCTATCTTCCTACATAATTCCTCTCTTCCTACATGCAAATGTGATCTCTAAGCGACTAGTATAAGTGTGATTAGTGTAATTGCCCAGGATTTCCTAAAGGCTAAGGTGGCTAGTGGCATGAGGTCAAATACCCTCATCTCTACTCCCATCCTTACCCTTGGTCCTCAATTGACTAATGCCACTTATCCTAGAGACCTAGACTTGGTGAGTCCTATGAGAATTACATCTAGCCCTAGTTCTCCAACTAGTAGCATAGAGTACATTCTCATAGCACCCACCTTGTTGTTTGGTTTGGTAATCTAGAATGAAATATGCTAATTGCTTATTATGGTGACATCCCCCAATTAATGTCAAGGTCACATTCCCAAACGGCCCACCTCCTTCATCTAATTGCTTTAAAACCCTAATTGCCTAGTTTGTTTGTTAATGCTAGTGTAGTTCATTTGCTTTAGTTAACTTAGTTGATTGCCTAGTTTTGTTAGCTAAGTGGTAATTTAGGTTTTTGATCTTGATTAGTGGTTAACTTAGGTTCTCAATTGCTAGTTGCTTGCTTAGTCTAGTATAGTATGTTCTTGCTCTTGTTTAGATAGCTTGTTAACTCGGATTGCTAATTTAGTCTTTTGATAAATTAGTTTCACATTGCCTTTCCTACTTGCTCGTTTAGCTTAATCAATCAAACAAACCTTCAAACCCTAAAAACCCTAAGCTCTGCTTAAGGAACATAGCTTACGCTTTCCAACTCTAGCGCCCCCTCTATCTCCGCGGTTCGACCCCGCATCTTGCCTTTGATCTATACTACAACAGTACCCCGTACGCTTGCGGGCGCATTGTTTTAGTTTTAGTGATAGACTTGATTTGGGACCATATAAATTTTCGAAAGCAAGGATCCCATCCAACATCCCGTGCCTCCCGACCTCGTGGATTGCACTCGGCCACCCTAGTTGGCCGGTGTTGTAACCCTCTAGCGGGAGCGCACCAGAATGTTGGTTCATGTTTGACTCTGTTGACCCCGACATACCTTGATATTGATATCTCTATAGTTGTTTTTAGACGTGTGACATCTCATTGATTTCCGCTTTCCAGTTAGGGGCAAAATCATCATTTCACAATTCAATTTTTCTATATTTAGCCAGAAATGCTTTAAACTTGTAAAATTCTTAAGTAATTACTGGTTTATCCAAATAATACATATAAATATGTTTTTGAAATCAGAAAAATATGCCTAATTTATTGGGATGGGTTTCACACCCAGATTTGCAACCTAATGTAGGGTCGATTTCTAAGTAAAAGATTTAATACATTTTATATTAATCGGATGCACACATATTATGACTAGGTTGAGACAACCCTGACCCTGTGCTTAGGAGGTGTTACTGAATATCTAGGTTCGATCATAAGGTATGTACATCCTCTATTTTATTTTGGGCATTATTTGACTAAAATCTATTTTATTTTAATGAGGCATCTCTTGAACTGTTATCCCTTATGAAATCTAATTTCTTGAACATTTACATTTCCTGATGTTGACTCATTATATCCATGTAGCTTTTGAACTACCTTGTTTATATGGGTACTTGTACCCCACTTTTTATGAATGCCTTTTTATGGAAAATTGACTGAAATACTAGTCTTGCCTCTCTATTTTATGCATGCTGCATGTTTGACTAGAATATCTAGAATAATGGTACTTATGTACAACCATACTTTTATAGGGCGTGCGTATTCCGCCTGGGGTGTGCGTTTCCACCCTTGTTTACTTTTAGGCCATGATCCTATGGTGTTATGGCCCTATTTTAGGTATATTTAGTCTACATTGTTATGCATGCAAATATTCTTTGTTTTAATATGAATCTGTTGATGAATGTTATGGCAAGACACTCTTTTATTATCATGTTTGTAATCTGAAATTTTATATGCCTCATTTCTTTTATTACTTTTCTCTTGAACATACCTAATTGCAAATAGCCCCCTTCTCTTGTGGGAACATCTCTTTTTGTACTTTTAACCCTATATAATGCCCAAAATGTTTTATATATGTACATACTCAGCCATTACTGGCCTCTTTATTTGTTTCCTATGTTCTGGGTGATGTTCCCTTCCACCCAGGTTTAGGTACATTGGAAGACAAGAGCTCAAAAAGATTGCTAACGTGTCATGAACTTAAGGATAGCTTGGAATGGTTGGGTTACCCTATGCTACTGGTTTAGTTGTGCTTAGTTAAAGTTTTTTTATAAAATCACCCATTATGGTGAGGAACAATTGTATGAATGAATCATGAAGTAACCTTGTAATAGTTTTGTTTCTGCTTCTTTACTTTTTACATGGCTCATGTATTATATCATTTTGAGTGGATCCCCTTTCGGGTCCCACTCTTTACACACCTACTATAAATTTTGGGATCCACTAGTAGCTACACCTATGTTGCTCCTCGAGTACATGTCATTAAGCTTCAGTATCACACTTTTCATGAGGTTGGTCATATTCCTCTTGGTACCTTGATTGACATTACTTATGCTTCCATCTACATTCTTCTACCGTCTTTTTGATGATCTATGTTGTCATATCCACATGCTACAACCTCAAGGACACAATATTTTTTGGCAGGCGCCTACTACAACATGATCGTCCAACGTGTTTAAGGCCTCTGATTTATCTCAGTGGCAACAAGTTATTCTTGCTTTCCTTCTGGCCGATCATGTGTAAGATTTTCTACTTGTTCCTATTGATGGTGTTAGATTACCTATGACATCGATTGAGTACCAATCTATTTTGCGTTATCGACTAATTACCCATCCATATCCTAGAAATGTGTTTGCCCTCCTTTGTCACTGATTTAGAGCTTAATTCCTTTGGTGACTATATTGTATATTGTTACATCCACTCAGGATTCAAGATCCGCATAATGTCATTTAAGACGTCCTTTTGATATTATTTTTAACAATGGGAGAACTCCTTGAAAGAAGATACAGTCAACTTTCTACGAACAAGTCATGATGGTTTCCACACCTAGAGACCTAGTGACACCTTTTTTTATTGGACTGGAAATTTTCACGCTTGTGTTGATCTTACTGGGTCTATCCAATGACCATGAATATTTCAAATCAATTCAAGGAAGGCAAGGCCAAGAAGCTTCCCGACACCACACAAAAAGTTTGTAAGCACGGTGTTGTGTGTGATGTAAACCATAATCATATCCTTCTATGTTCCTTAAAATCCCTGATATAGTAGCTAATAAGTTAACTACCTTCTTACAAGCATCCAATATATCATAGATAGGAATGTACTGATCAATTGTCTACATTTTCATATTTGTCTTAGATCATTGAAGTTTTCCATTCAAAAAGGTTTGGCAGTAAAATTAATATTATGTACATTTTTTTTAGGAAAGGTAATGTTATATATTAAAAACACATCAAGCAAGCGAAGACCTGCTTATGTGAAGAACCTACAGAATGTTTGTTGAAGGGGGGAGCAGCTTGAACGAAAAAAACAGAAGAAAAAAACATGGAACAAAGCAAAAGAAGCAAAGTTTAGCTAGCTGGGGGGAGGCTCCCCTTAAGACAAACCTCCTATCAAAAAAAGTTTTTGCATCCAAGAGATAAACTGTTTTGAAACGTCTTTGAATTTGATTTGAAAGTCATAGAAGTTGCTGCACCAAGCTGACCCCAGCCTCGTCATCCACCATAGCTTTCAGATCGCAGAGAAAAGCTGCTTCAGATTCTCCTACTTCCGATTCATCCATTTTTCCATCTGTTAGTTTTTTTTATGTACATGTTAAAAGGCATTTCTTTATATGTTTCATGTAAATAGGTGTTCTATTTTCAGAAGAGAAGAAAACTAACATACTTATGAAAATTAAGATCTTCACGAGAAAAAGAACAAGAATAAAAAATATGTTAATAGTAATTTGATTTGTCTTGAGTTTTTGAACGGTTGAGGTGTTTGTAATATGATTGACCACTCAAATTTCACAAAATAGAATGGTCACTTTTTCCTCTTGTTGGTTCTCTTTTCTTTGAGAAACAATAAATAAAGGTTTTTTTAATAAAATTGAATGGGACTACTTTTCATTTTTAAAAGTTTAAGGGATTTGGGTGTTAGTAGTTGTATGTTGTGGGATGGAAACACTTATTTCTTTTTCCATTTTTAGTGTAAACCTTGAAAGTATCTACATCCAAACAAATAGGTCCAAGTACTATCTTGAATGTGGGTGTTTAATCTTTCCACATTCTCTAATTTAAGGTTAGAAAAGGGAACATTGATGCACATAATTCCAAACTCAAACTCTGCCAAAAAAGATTTTCAACTAAATTGTGTATTCACATTAGACATATGTGCACTCTAGTTTTATCAAATTGTATCACAATCATCAGTTCATGTGTTAGTTATATAATCATGATCATGTTTCTCAATCACAAGTTTGTCCCATAAATCCCACACTACTTAATAGAAAATTGGGAGCTTTGTTTTCATTTTGGAAACACTAAGGGCTTCACGCGTGATTAGATGTGTGTTGTGGGATATGAAATGTGATTTTCTTTCCATTTTTGTATTTTAGAGGATGTAAGAACTCTACAACCAAATAAATAGGTCCAAGTACTATCTTGAACGGGATTGTTAACTTTTCAACATTTTCTTAAACTAATGTTTTCAAAAGAACCTATATACATGAAATCCAAACTTGAATCTCTGCTAGAGATTTTCAACTTAAATGCTCACAAAAGATAAACATGCATTAGTTTTTGTCAAAATAAACTAAATTTTGTTACTTAAGGTGTTAGATTGTGAAGTCTTTTGTCATAATGTTGTAAGACTCATGACCTAGATTATCCTCCTAAGCATGTTTTGTTACCTTAATCATATGTCTGAATGCTCGATGACACGCTTAATTAATCTTAGAATATAGCAAGGACCTATGTGCATATTCTCTTAGTTGGTGATTTTCCTTGTAATTTGCACATATCATGTTTACTCTCTCTCTTTGTTGGACTTGATTGGGTGGTTGCATGTGAAGCATTGTCATGTGCTCTTCCACCACTACCGATGTACTATTGTGAGCACTAATGGCATTGTCCTTTCTAATGCATCATCTCATGGTTCAATTGCATCTAGAACATCCTTATGTGTCTGGGTTGATTATAGCATAAGCACTTCTTATTAGGGGATGTATGCGCTCTAGATGGCTTTGTCATTGACATTGACCCTAAATTGTAGGCTTTGAATGGTGGAAGGCCTCGACTCTGCCCTTACTTGGAGACCATTAATATTGCAAATGTATCCTTGGTTCATTTTTAGTGGCGCTCTACAATGACTGTCGGTACCGTTGTTGCCTCTATTGCCCAGAAAACCTCTACCTCTTTGAAATCTCCAAAAACTATCCAGATGTCTATGTTGAATTTCTCTTGGTGTCATGGTCCTATATTCTAACTGTTGTCCTTTCTATCATCATCACAAACTCCACAAAGGAGGAGACTTCTCATGGGAGTTAAAGGTTGACACTGACTTGGCAAACTTGATACTCGACCCCTTCTCAAACTGTCTAGTCTTCTCCTTTTTTCCAGAACCATATGAGGCATAACCTAAAAAGTTCCATAAACCATGCCTCATACTCACTCACTATCATCATCATTTGCCTCAGTTGTTGAATTTGTGTGATCTTCTCAACCAAGAATGAGTGAGGGAACTATCAATTCTTGAACTCTGGTCCTAAACTTCATCCAAGTGATTTCCTTACAAGGTTGATTCTTCTCTTTAATCGCACACTAGGGGCAAAAATTACCTTTAAAAAGTAAATTGTGTGATTTACCTTGTCCTCATCCTTGTCTGATATGTTGAACAACCTAAATGCCTCCACCAACCCCAAATTTTCACCTACTAGATCTATAGTACTTGAGTTCTCTAAGGCTCCGACATGTTTCAGTCTCTCAAATGTCTTGACTGAATTTGAAGACTTGACATTTGAAGATGATGCCTTGGCATCTAGAGCTGGTACCTTTTCATTGAACCGAGCAAGATTTGACATCATATGTAAAAGCATGGCCTAAAAAATCGGGTGGTAGGTTTTGTTTGATTCAATGGTTTTGTTATGGGTTGTTCATGCCATGTTTCATTACTCTTCTCCTATGTACTTGTTGCCTCTTGCCACCTCCTAGGGTGACAAAGCTACTCTTTCCATGTTCATTATAATGTCCATCCATATTTGCATAATCATAACCAATAGTTAGATATGGTGGACATGTTGGAACATGCACAACAACCTAATCGTGTGTTTATGTAGAGTTAGTGAACATAGGCTCTAATACCAAAAACTTATGAAAGTCCCACTATCATAAGATTGAGATTACTTAAAACATGCCTCAATTTAAAATCGAGCAACCATCATAATAGAAGTTTATTATATCACAACATGGAACCAATTTAAAGAAAAACAACTGAGAGATGTCAATAGAGCTCTTTTACTATGTAAAGATTTCAAAGTTTTTTTATGTCGAGGAACCCCTTCTAGAAAGATCCATGTTGGACCCACCCCAGTAGAGTAAACCTAGAGGACTAGACACATGGTGGCAAATCACCTTGTGCCACTCGCAGTAGTGTGAATTGTTGTCACAAAGCTAGACCCTAGTTGGTGTGTCTGTAAGAGGGTTTTTTACTTAAAATTCATCTCAAGTGGATTCAAACCTGGGACCTCCTATCTAATGAACCACACTTTTTTACCACTTGAGCTAACCTTGGTTTGCAATAATTTCATAGTTATATATGCATTAAATCAATCTTGGTGACCTCTTTCACGCCTATTACAGAAGACATAAAATAATATGCTTGAGATAATAACTCACAATTTGTATAATGGTGCGGCATATATAAAGAACACATGTCAAACTCTCAAGTTGGATAATATAATTTACAAAAAATTCCCACCACAACTTAAGTACAAGGGCAACTCCAACACAATCTAACTCAAACACACACATCACCTATCTCCTGCATAGGATACTAAGTGATACACAAACATCACCTACCTCTAGCTGACCAGCATTTACACAAGACTTGTCCTCACTATAACTGCTAGGGAAGTTGGCTTATTACCTAAAAGGATGTGGAAAACCAAGGGCAAATACCCCAAAACCTAACAATATGATATAACATCTGAAAATATTCATTACTTACATCATAATTATAGGTAAATAAATAGGGGCAATAAATTTTTACATTAATGAGTAAATAGTACATCAAAAGGCATAATTTCATCATATTTATACTTGTGCCATCATGGATACCTAAGAAAGATATAAAATACATATATAATAATTAAGTAAAGAAACAACACGTCATGAAGACATCCATATTATTTGTCAAATAAATCTAAACATGTGAACTACATGGTTGAGTTACACTTACATTATGTCCTGGGCAGTTCGAGTCATACCACTCAAACCACTAGCTAGTCGTTCTAAAATGTATCTAGCAATTCATATAAGATCTAAGTATATCTAAATTCCATTAGATTTCTACACATATTCTTGGGTTAACGTGAGGGCAATAAAAGGCTGAGTGTTCAAACGCCAAGTCTACAGTGGGAATTTCTTGCAACTGGATCCACATATAATAGGTATGCCATGGTTACATAGGCCACAACATCACACATTGGGTGTCAAACATTGAAAACTGAGACATAACCGCATCCATTCTCCACCACATCATATATCATGGCTATTGTCACAACAAAGGTACCACAAGATTTAAAGACGTCCAGGTGTACCAACCCTGATCGTCTATGTATATTCACTAAGATAGAGCTTTGGGCATTTTCTCACAATTCTCATGTTTCTACCAGATTAACATGTTTCACTATTTCCCTTGATGAAAAGAAATTAGATATACGGAATGAATGCTTCGATATTAGGGTTTATTTTTATCAATTAGACAATTATTAGCTTATGAATGCACAAATCAAGATACACACAATCAACAACAAGGCAATTAAAAGATTAATCAAGCATCTACAACTTACATCTACCAGAAGTAGGATGGTGAATTGTAACACTTCTCAATTGTACTAAGGCCAAGCTTCAAGATCTGGGTGCCTTGTCATGTCCCAAGATTTGAGGCCTCAAATAAAATGATCTTAAAAAATGATTAGACTACCAATATCACCAAGGTGCACCTCTTTTCTAGGGAGCCCATCACTAAAGAACTTTACAATTAAGCATGCTCATCCCAAAGTAATACTAGGATGGGTGACATGTTGAGAAGTTGATCCCAGACTACGTGGGAGTGTTGAAAAGGCATGCAACTGAGGCTACTAGTGGTTTGTAGTTATGCTCATAATTCCTAAAAATCTACTTAAGTTCTGGGCAGTGGGCCCAGGCATTACAAATGGAATCAGAGATAATTACCCTCCAAAAGGTGGGTACCATATGGGCATGTGGCATGCTAGTCTTGAGTCATGCAGTCCATGCATGTTTCAAAGGGTTGTCCATGGAGATGTAGTCATCCTTGCGCTGGTAGCATGATTGGGAGTTGGGTGTACATGGGTCATTCTGGGTCTACACTAAAGCTGGGAAATAGTATGAGGCTGTATAGTTGAGACTTAATAAGGACATCAAGAATCTAAGTAGGGGGATATTCTATAGTCCTAGGATTTGAGGCTTCATGATCCATACCTCTCTGCTCATGATTTGGTGCTCTCATACCTTGACACCTCATGATCCATACCTCTCTCCTACCCTTGAGCATATAGCCCTCTCTTTCACATGCAAGTATCTCTTTTAGCTCTTCTTCCTCTCTTCTCCCTTGTGTTCGACTTTGAGCTTGGTGGAGCAAGAGAAGGTGTTGATCTTGGTGCTTTGGTGGCCAATCACCTTTGCATGTGGTGATCTTGATCTTGATCATCTCCTTTATGGTGGTTCTTGGTGATATTCCTTCTTGGTAAGTGGTTCTATACATTTGATCTTGTTTCCTTTGAGCCCTACCTTCTTCCTTTCTTTTCTTAGATGTGAGACTACGAATCACCATGGTGGCTATCTTGAGGAACTTCTCTCCATAAGAGGTCAGAGACTATGGTTTGACCATGGTAGTACCCAAGTGAGATGAAGCTTTATCCTCTTTCTTCTTTCTTATTCCTTGATTGGCCTAGGGTTTGAGCTTTCTTCTTCTTGGGTTTTCCTTAGACCTTGGTGTTCTTCTTCTTATTGAGGCAACCTTGTTGGCCATGGAGATGATCCTAGTTGGAGCTTCTTCTCTTCTCTTGGAGCTTGTAGCTTTGGAGTTTGATCTTCACCTTAAGGCGGGTTATATAACTTTCCCCTCTACTACTATTACACCATTATCTTGCTTGCATGATGTTGTTTCATCTCTAGAACGTGAATCTAAGATTCTAGATGATGTTACCATAATATAGGGTTTAAGATTGTGAAGTATTCTTGTATATATTACTCGTTCTCCTAAACCCTAATTTTATGCACATGAGTGCTAAGTGATAATGGAGTTGTGGTTTCTTACATGCAACATGATTCGTAGTTGTATCACCATGTTATGTTTCAGCCATAATATGATGTTGGAGGTTTTGTTCTTTGGTATATGAGTTGTATGCATGGTTTTCCTCCTATCATCGTGGTTTTCCATGTTTACCTTGGTAACACTTGTTTTAGGGTTTTAATGTCCATCTTTGCATGGAGTTTTCCCCTTGATGATGCTTAGTTTTCTTGATGGTTATCATCTATTCTGATCATGGTTTAGTTCTATTTTGGAGTTGGTTATGTGTTGTTATAATGAGCTGACCTTGTGGTCACTACACTCACTTTGGTTCTTGAGGTCTCTACATGTTTGTTGATGGGGTGTTGTGGGCCCAACAAAACCTAAACCTAATGGGTGGTCACTACAGAGCTTTGTTTGGTCATTGCATATGATCTCTTATGGCCACAACACATGCTTCTATTTTGGTTGGATGTTACACACACCTAATTTGGTCACAACAAGGTGTTAATCACCAATGGTCACAACAAGTGGTCGCTACATCTTGGCTTTTGAATGGTTTATACATAGTGTTGTTTGGAATGATGGATTGATCATAACTATGATGCTTAACCCTAATGTGATCCAAGAATTTAGAAGATGATGCACCTAGGGTTTAATGACAAGTATTTGAAATGGAAACCCTAATCATCTAAATGTGAAACCCTAACCCTATTTCAAGTGTATATAATGTACATATTGAGCTTGCTTGAATGAATAGCATGAGTTGATGTTTTCTCTCTCCTACTTGTGTGAACCTAACCTTGAAGGTGGAATATGTTACATAACTAGTGAAACTATGGTGTGTTTGATATGACACAGGGGATGAGTATGAGCCTTGTGAGGCATGATGAGATAAGTGATGATGTGATATGGGTCTTATGACCTGGCAGAGGCTCAATGCCTAGTGTGAGGTGATATCCTCTAGTGATGAGATGAGGTATTGCTATCCCCTAGTGATGTGATAATGTTGATGGACTTGTATGGAAGTGGTATAAAGTGATGGTGTGAAAAGTTTACACCTCATACTTTTTATATCTTCTAGAGTTGTATCTTACCCTTATCTTTATAGAGTCTATTTAGGGTTAGTACATTGTAATTTGATTGATGCTAAACTATACTTAATTAGATTAACTAATTAAGTAAAACCCTAATCATGTAGATTCCTTATGCCATAGATTCGTTCCAGAATCATAACTTTTCTTAATGGTGAAAAAGGTATTCCCAAGGGAAACGTGAAGCGCACACTGTTGAGTATGTGGGGAGCTTGTCATCCCGATTCCAAGTGTTTAGGGAGGATGACTACGGTCATAACTGGCCCTCAATTTGAGAATGGCCATGCCTAAGCGATTTCTCTAATTTGTGATGTGTGAAAGGAAGCAATATAATTGTAGGATGCCCCTTTTAAAATGTCCATGTGTGATATGTTCTCTAGTACCATGACCTGTACCAAGGTGGGCTAGTTGTTTACAAGACTATAGCTTTGATGATAAGTTGTTGTTTTGCAGTTTGTATTGAACCTAGGAAGGGCGGATTGCTCTAGAGGGGGGTGAATATAGCTAAAAAGCACTTAAAAAATTCATTAGACCTTCAAGAAATATTACAAGATAAGGTTGCTAAATAGGAATTTGAGTGCAACTAAACATACATAGCAAGGATGAGAGAGATTGAAACAAGCACAAGAACACAAACTATGTAGAGTGGTTTCGATCTCCAAACTAGGAGATTGTCAGTCCACTACCTAGAGAGGTCAACCTCTAGGATTTCTAAAACATGTATCCCTCCTTATATTAACTTATTCCTTTTATAGGATAAGGATACCCAACCTTCCCTTTGAGGACAAGGGATCCAACAACCTACCGAAGGACTTACCTATCCAACCAAGAGTCTTCTACCTCACCAAGGACTTACCTACTTTACAATGAGTCTTTTTCCTTCACCAAGGACTTACCTACTCTTGCACAAGTCTTTAGTCTCTGAGGAAATAGCCACTCTTCTTGGGTCTTTAGCCTTTAACTTTGCCTTTTCCAAGGAGAAGATTTCACCAAGGACTTACCCACTTGAGCAAGGAGTCTTTTGCCTTCACCAAGGACTTACCCACTTCTTGCACCAAGTCTTCAACCTTGAACTTCTTCACATCACTTAGACAAGAGAGAGAACCTTCATCTTCATATTCATGGTGGAAATGAGAGGTTGGGAGGTTGTGGAAGTGAGAGCCTTACAAGATATACATGTATGACTAGGTCTCTTACAAATGTCCTACTCACTCTAATGTATGTAGCAAGTGATTAAGCTTAGAGAGAGGATGTAACATCCTTGACATAGGTTATGGCTTAACTCTAGAATTTTTGCTTAAGTAAGTTACTTACAAACTTATTCTGATATTTTGAAAAGTAATTAAGACTCTTTGTGAAGTTATTTTCAAGTTTGAGCTTATTTGTAAACTATTTGTGCATTATATGATAGTTTGAGTGTAAAGTGCAATTTACCCAAGATGAGGGGTTATATTAAAAAATATCATATGTTGAATGTATACTAAAGTATTTTAACATTTTAATAAAGATAATGATACTAAGTGGTGGCTTGTGGAAAGCCTAAATTCTAAGTGAGAACTATTTCAATAATGTTAAGTGCTTTGTGCATCAATTGTGCTACAAATTGTTAATTATCCAAAATAAAGGGTTTATGTGAAAATTACCACTTCTAGAGTGTCCTTACTCCTTCCTAGTATCATCTAGAGGAGAGATAAAGGAGGAAAGACTATGTTTGAAACATCCTAGAGTGGTAGCACTCTTGGTGATGAAAAGACTAAGGAAGTTGTATAGTTGAAAGCTTTATATGAGATAAATCAAGATGTAGATTTGAAATGGGAGTCCCTATCAGCCAAGGAGCCATAGAGGGAATCTCCTATTGGTTTGTTGAGTCTTGGAAAAATCCATGACGGTCTAGACACTCAAGGAAGTCATATGTATCGGTTTGCAACTTTTCTTTGGAAAAGGTTATGAATGAATATAATAATAATGTGAGTGAAAGTAACTTGTCCTAGAAGATAATCAAGAGGGACGACCCTTATCCTTCACATTATCCTTAAGTTCTTATTTTTCATGGAAATATAAAGATGGGATGCATGCAAATACATGTGTCAATCCATGCATGGCTATGTGGCACTTAGTAGCTTAAGGTAATGACACCTCTTACACTCTTTTTCATAAACCCCAAGTATAAATACCCTTCCTTTCACCTATTAGTAGAATTTTCAAATTTCATTATCATATTTTCCTTAGATATCATGCATACTACTCTAGTATCATGCATGAGTGAGGAGTGTTGATTTTTAGAGCTTGGTATCGTCCACAGAGGAAGGATATCAGCCAAGCAAGGTGATATCAACCTAGCAAGGTGATATCGGCCACAAGGAGTGAAGATATCATGCAAGTGCTAAGAAGCTCAAGCCTTGGACTTGGAGAAGCTCATATTCAACCGTGGGAGCATGAAGAGTTGGAGCTTGGAAGCTTGAAAGTTGCTTTATAGGCGGGTTATATAACTTGAACACAACTATGTTATTGTTCATTTTCAATATTATTGAACTACTTTCAAATTTGGGTTCCTATGATTAATTGATGATTCCATTGAGTTCCAAACGTATGTTAGGACTGTTTTTCATGACTAGGGCAGTTAGGATAATAGTCTAGAGGAAGATGATGGTGACATCACCATGGTACAACCCGACATAGGTAGAAATACCTTAAACCCAATATGGAACCCAAGATGTAGGGTAACCTGGTATGGATATGGGCGATACCTCATGAATGATATGAGGCATATATTATGAACGATATGGGAGGTACCTACTTACACCTTATACACGATACAAGGTTAAGATCATACCACATGCGTGATATAGTGCCAATTGAACACTCTAACCAATATGGAGTTGAAAACCCTAGATGATAGATTGAAACTCGATATACCCTTATCCTTAGTGTAATGGATTGTTGAAAAAGAATTCAACCTGATATATAGTGTGTCATTCAAACATATGATAGAACTGATCCTTTGAAGACATAAAAGGCTATGAGCCTAATGGTCTAGCTAACATGGTAATCTGATATGACAACCAACATGGCAACCCGATATGAAATTTCACCATAGGAACATGATATGGTATTGAATATACATTACTTAAATGATACCAGCATGAGGCATATACCCCATGCACGATATGGTACCAAAATACCCATATGCTGATATGAGGTCAAGTATCTAGCTCATACACGATATGAGGATAACCTGAGATGATAAGAACTATGTGATAGCTAACCCGAGATGGTTACATGATATGGTGTAAAGGGATACACCCTAAAACATGATATGATGATGTGGTTTCACCACATGACTGATATGGATACATGATAGGATGTGTAGGTTGTATCTCAAACATAATATGATAAGCATATACACATCATGATGCCCGATATGGTAGGTATGCTTCAATTCAATAACTAAGTGATATATGTTGTGTGTAATGATAAATGCAACATAAAAAGGTAATGAGTTTAATGCAATTTCATATTTATGAGTTAATGTATCTTAAGAGGAGAATTGAGTCAACCTCGTAAGAGTATGGTGCACTTAACATCCTAGTGAGGATGATAGAGAAACTAATATTTGGATGATAAACATGTAACAAGAATATGTGCTACTCCTAGTATGAATGGAGTATGAATTAGGATTTAATCCTTATGACGTGATCTTGAAAGTTCTAAGTGGTTAATAAAAGTAAATTTTAATGATAAGTGATGAATGGGAAGAATGTGTTTCTTTTATATTGCATGGTAATAACATATATTTGATATCCAAACCATGCAGGTATCATGAGGTAACGAGTATAGCTAAGTAAGATCTATGATGTTTATATGATGCAGATTTAATGAGCTTTGTGAACTATGTGAATTAATATCTTGGTCTGATGACCTAGAGGTAATGGTTACCTATTAAGTGGTGACAGTATTCAGTGATGAAGTAAGGGTTTTGAATACCCAAGCATGATGATGATAATAGATTGAGATCCTAAGTGTTATGTGTGTTCTAAAGAATCATGAAAGTACTTGATAAACATACTATATCTTCCTTTGTAGCATCTTATATAATTCTTGCTTGCAACTTGATTGATGCTAAAAGATACTTTAATACACTTAATTAATCAAGTTAAATGTTATCATGTAGTTGCCCATACCAGAGATCCATTCAGTGTCAGGATTTGCTGTATGGTGAAATCAATTTAACTTAGTATACATATTTTTGAATATGTAAATATTATACTGGGGTGCTCAATGGACTCCCCAACTAAACATGGATGCTCAGTGGACTCCCCAACTACACCAGGTTGCTCAGTGGTCTTCTTGATGAAACTAAACCAGGATCGCTCAATGGTCTTCCCGATGACAAATAATCCAGGAAAGCTCAGTGGTCTTCTCCTAAAGTGAGTACATGATGCGGTTGTAACTCTATAACAAAGATGTCGCTATACCCTTGCATAGCTAATTGTAGTTGACACAAGATGTCCTGCCAGTTATCTCATATTGACCGAGACAGGTGAGGTCTTGATAGTTGACTCTACCACTGACCTTGTATGGTACTGATGCTTAATGTAGTCGTGGTCAGTTGGAGCATGAGCGGTATATCTCATCTGGACATAAGTGTGAATGTGAATATGTAATTAGCAGTGTAGCATATTTTTTTAAGGATCAAATACGGAAAACATTGGTTGATGCCTTATTACCTTTATACATCTTAGTTGATAGATGTTGTACATATTCTTAATATTCCTAATAAAGCAAATAGATGATTCATAATTCTATTATGAACAGTTGAAGTATCTTATCAATGTTATTGATTTGCACTAGAAATAAACCTACTTACTTGCATAAAGTATCCTCTGCATAGTTTTATACTATTTTCTGTGTTAATAATATTGTTAGCAGGGAGTTATATCTCTCGTTGGGACAATAGTCTCACCCCGTGGGATCCACAATTTTTAGGTGGACGCGGACGAGGAAGTAGAAACTGAATAGTAGAAGAAGGACCATATCAACAGGGACAACAGTACTAGCTCAGATCAAGTATATTTTCTATCAAGTATTGTAAATAGAAGTCATATGTGTCGTCTCTATACTCTCAGGTCCTTGGGAGATAGTTCTTAGTAGTTTTATGAACGAATTGATATTTTGGTTTGAGTACCTCGAGGTTTTATGTTGTTTTATATGTTTAAGTAAAGCAATTGATACTTGTTATCCTCGAGATGAGATAGTATAATACATGTACAATATGAACCACATGTATATAAATTTTTGGCTCTTTCTGTAAGAGTTTCCTAGAAAAGGATCTATGTGCAAAATGGTTTTAATTCTTAGTGATTTTTGTTAATTCCGCTGCTTATGGTTATTCCGTGATTATTACTGGCGATGGCTTAATTTGTAATTGATTCATCACAAAGTTTTGATATCAGAGCCTAAGGTTCACCGAGTCTACAGAGACATAGGATTAAGTTTGTTGAGTCTGAAGACGAACGACAGAACCCAATAAAACCAATTCCCTAAACTCTGCTCCCCAACCACTGCTCAATGGTGAAGCCGACGATTTCCATTGACGGTCTAAAGGATTTCCTGAGCTCTCAAGTTCAAGACGAAGAGAAATGGGCGCTGAACGTGAAGCTGATGCATGCTGCTGGTATGTTTCTCGGTTCCATAGTGGTATTCTGAACTTTTGGTGATATTATGGCCATTTGATGGAAGATGTTGCGGTTCACATTTGAAGTTGCGTCGTTTCAGCAAGGATACTGTAGTTGTTGCTAGTGCGCTTTCATTGCCTTTTTGACTAAGTATTCGCTAGAATTTTTGGAACCCGATATAGGTCCTTGATACAATTAAAACTGTTGAAATTTTGTTCAGCATGCAAGATGTTCCTAATTAGCGGATACATTGTTCTTAAAAAAGTTTGTTGAGTCTATTTTAGTATCCTCCAGTGTATCTTATAGTGACTTCTCCTCATACCAGAGAAGAAGTAAAACTGAAAGATGGCTGGAGAGCACAAAGAACATGTTGCTGAGAGTAGTGTTGCTGCACCAGGAGGTGGTGCAAGAGATCAGGCTAGAGAAGAACCAGTGCCTGAGAATCCCCAGCTTGACCAAGCAACGCTAGAAAACCCAGCCTTTCATGCTCTTTTTGGGTAGATCATGAATACGATGACGCATATGGCTGACCGAATACCAGCACCAGCACCTAGGGTACTAGTTTCTAGTGAGGGACATGGATCTGGTAAGACCTTTGAGTAGTTGCGCCGGGTAGGAGCTACTAAATATGCTGGCACAGCTGACCCAACAGATGCAGATTCATGGATTACCAAGATAGAGAAAGCCTTTAGGATCCTTGACATTCCAGAAGCTGATAAAGTTGAGGATGTTGTATACCTTCTGAAAGGAAGCATTAGCCATAGGTGGGCCATTGAATAAGAGAAAAGACCTGGTGTTGAGGTCAGATGGTAGGAATTCTGACAAGAGTTTGTTAGTAGATACTTTCCTAAGACTTATCTAGATGAGAAAATCTTATAGTTTGAGCAGATTAGACAAGGACCGATGAAGGTTAGTGAGTATTAAGCTAAGTTTATGGAGCTTCTAAAATTTTGTCCACACATGGCTACGACAGATGAGGAGAGAATTCAGCATTTTGAGAAGGGTCTGAACGCTGAATTAACCACACATGTATCTGCTCTAGAGAATAGAGAGAGGTTTGCGACCTTTGTGGAGTTAGTTAGGCAGATAGAAAGGTTTGTGACTGAGAAACGAGAGGCGAACAATAGGAAAGTACATGTAGAGTTCTAGGGATAGAGGTCTGACAATTTTAAGAAACCAAGGTTTACTGTACCAATAGAACCACAGAGGTTTAGTGTTCAAACACAGTGGGCATCCAGCAGAGGTAGAGGTCGTAGTTTTCCGCCAAGTGGAGCCCATAACTCAACATCAATGTCAGTGACATGACCACCTAGGTCGCAATGGGAGGAAAGAGTCCGCTATAGGTGTAGGCAGACATGACATCTGATAAAGGATTGTCCAATTAGAGATGTGGAAGTAACACAACCACTGAGACAGAGTCAACAAGGTTCTCAGAGACAACATTTTAGTAGTGGCACATGAGGACGTGGACAAGCATCCCAAGCAGGATCATCTGCACCAGCCAATAGAGCACGAGGTCAGCAACAAGCAACAGTGAGATTCTATGCTATGAATCAACCAGAGGTAGTGGTTAATCCACAAGTTGTGACAGGTCAGATAGAATTATTTCATTCTGATATGTCTTCATCATGTTTTGTATCTATTTTGATTGATCCGGGTGCTACACATTCTTTTATCACTCGAGAAGTGATTCATGACTGCAATATGACTGTCAATCATACAATGGATAATATGTTATTAGAAACTCTATTAGTCAGATCTACAGTATTGCGGGAGGTATGCTCACCCTGTGTTCTTTTCTTTCTCAGATGACATCATTCAGGTGGATCTTATACCACTTGAAATGCACAGGTTTGAAGTAATTCTCAGGATGGATACCCTAGAGAAGTATAAGGTTGTCTTGGATTGTGGTTCCAAGCAAGCTATGCTTATACACGATGATAAGATATGGGTTTTTTAGGGGGACAGAAAGATTCTTCCAACTTATCTAGTGTCAGCAATGGTAGAAGAGAGGTTGATGCAACAAGGGAGCTTCACATTCTTGGCACATGTGGTAGATACCAGAGTAGAGAGACCTAGTCTTTGTGAAGTTCCTGTTGTCAGGGAATTCAAGGATGTGTTTCCCGAGGAATTTCCATATGTTCCTCCACCCCGAGAGATCGGTTTTGAGATTAATCTTATTTTGGGTATGCAACCCATAGCCCAAACACCTTATAGGATGGTGCCAGCTGAGATGGCAGAACTCAAGAAAAAGTTACAGGAGTTGCTTGAGAAAGGTTTCATTTGACTGAGTACTTCACCATGGGGTGCTCCAGTTCTATTTGTTAAAAAAGAAATATGGGTCTATGAAACTATGCATAGACTATAGACAACTTAACAAGGTGACTATTAAGAACAAACATCCTCTGCCAAGGATAGATGATCTGTTTGACTAGTTGCATGGTGCAATAGTATTCTCTAAGATAGATCTAAGATCATGATATCATCAGTTACACATGAAGGAGAGTGACATACCTAAGTCAGCCATTAGGATGAGGTATGGTCATTATGAGTTCGTAGTTATGTCGTTTGGATTAACTAATGCACCAACTGCATTCATGGAGTTGATGAATAGAATCTTTCGGCCATTCCTAGATCAGTTTGTAGTAGTTTTTATAGATGACATATTGATTTACAGTAGAGATGGTCAACAACATGAACAACACCTTCGTCAAGCCTTGACTTTGTTGCAACAACACAAGTTATATGCTTAGTTTAGCAAGTGCAAATTCTGGTTGTTAGAAGTATCTTTTCTTGGGCAAATTATATCTTCGTCAGGTATATGTGTTGATCCAAAGAAAGTAGAGTCTGTTGTGGAGTGGGAACATCCCAAGACACTGACTGAGATTTTTAGTTTCCTAGGTTTGGTAGGTTACTACAGAAGGCTTATCAGAGACTTCAGTTCTGTAGCATTACCCCTAACCAGGTTGACTAGGAAGGAAGTTCCTTTTGTCGGGAATGACAAGTGTCAACATTTTTCCAGTTGTTGAAAGAAAGGTTGACTAGTGCACCTATGTTGGTTTTACCTGAACATGGAAACGGATACGTTGTTTTCTGTGATGCTTCTAAGAATGGTCTAGGATGTGTGTTGATGCAGAGTGATCTCTTGAAAACTTAAGAAACACAAGGAGAATTATCCGACGCATGATCTAAAATTAGCTACAGTGGTTCACGCGTTGAAAATCTGGAGGCATTATCTCTATGGAGAAACATGTCAGATTTTCATAGACCATAAAAACTTAAAATGCATTTTCTAACAACACGAGCTGAATATGAGACAACGTCGCTGGATGGAGTTAATCAAAGACTACAATTGTACAATTGATTATCATCCAGGGAAAGTCAATATAGTGGCAAATGCACTCAGTAGAAAATCTTCGTCTCCACCCACAGATAGAGCACAATTGAATTCTTTGGTGTGCTATAAGTGGGATATGCTTGTCTCTTTGAGACAGATGAATGTGTAGTTAGAGGTATCTTTTTTATAAGGGTTATTAGCTGAGATGCATGTGAAACCTACTCTAAAAGATCATATTAAAGAGGCACACCATGTTGATACTGTGATTCAGTAGATTAAATCAGAGTTGGACAATGAGAAACGGGATGGTTTCCATGAGCCAGAGGATGGGATAGTCTGTTACCATGGTAGGATGGTAGTTCCTGATGCCAATAACTTAAGAAAGTTAGTTATAGAGGAAGCTCACTAATCCATGTATGCAATGCATCTAGGGAGCACTAAAATGTATCATAACTTAAAAGATATGTATTGGTGGCCCGGTTTGAAGAAAGATGTAGCTGAGTTTGTTATGCAGTGTCTAGTATGTCAGCAAGTTAAAGTAGAACATCAAAAGCCTGTAGGAACATTGCAACCCTTACCTATACCTCAGTGGAAATGGGATCACATGACGATGGAATTTGTGGTTGGTCTACCTAGGACAACCAAAAGTCATGATTCCATTTGAGTGATAGTTGATAGGTTGACTAAGACAACACATTTTCTTCCTATCAAAACAACATATACTGCTGAGAAGCTTGCACAGATCTACATAGATGAGATAGTGCGATTACACGGAGTTCCGACTACGATTGTGTCTGATAGAGGTCCCCAATTTATGAGTCATTTTTGGGAATGACTACATAAATCTCTAGGTATGCAGTTGAAGCTTAGTACAAATTTTCACCCTCAGACAGATGGACAGTCTGAAAGGACTATACAAACTTTGGAAGACTTGCTTAGAGAATGTGTTCTTCAGTTTGTGGGAAGTTGGGACTTACACTTGAGCTTAATAGAGTTTGCCTACAATAATAGTTATCAGGTTAGTATTGATATGGCACCATATCAAGCATTATATGGTAGATGTTGTAGATCTTCGTTATGGTGGTTTGAGACAAGAGAATACCAACTTTTGGGTCCTGAGTTAGTGCAACAAACAACTGAAAAGATTAAAGTTATACAACAACAGTTGAAGGCTACACAAGATAGACATAACTCTTATGCTGATAAACATTGTAGACCTTTAGAGTTCCAAGTTGGAGACAGAGTGTATCTCAAGGTCTCTCATTGGAAAGGTTTTCTCAGATTTGGGAAGAAGGGTAAATTAGCTCCTAGATTTATGGGACCTTACCAAGTGACAACACGGATCAGAAAAGTAGCTTATAGGTTGGAATTGCCACCTGAGATACATAGACTGTTGGTATGAATGCCCATAGAACAAGTCATATGATGATTGTAATGGGATACTTTGTAAATGATTTGAATAATAATAAAGGCAATTTCCGATCTATATGTTTAAACTGTTTCTGAGATGATGGTGTAACATGATAGATGTCTAAAGAATGATTTTACTCAATGACGTATGCTTTTAGGTTAAGGACCTAAACGATGAGATCATATGAATGTTAAGAGTATACGTTCTTGTTTAGTCCCTAGTCGATTGTTATTGTGGAAATAACCATAGACATCAATAACACTGAAGACTAGATTGTGTGTTGGCTGATGACATAATCTCATTAGTCATGATATGGTGATATAAAACCAAGCACATAGGTACTTGTTAGAGAACAAGGTACCGAACAGACCCATCGTGAGAGTGACACATGGAACCATGACTTGGTAGTCACAGTCAGCTCTCACAGTGATGGTGGTGAGTGTGATTCTTAGACCTGAAATCACTACACTCAACACATGTCGTTGGGTACACTTTGACATCATCAAACGCAGTCTTGAAACATGGGTTGTTATAAAGGTGATGATTGGGTGGCTTTGACACATGGGGCTTTTGAGGGGTGAGTGATAGATATGGGATTTTTCCCTCCCGAGGGAGTTTGATATCCTTGGCCACTTGATGAGTAGGATTGAGAAAGGCATGCGCATGCACATGCGAATTAATATGTGATATTGATGTCATACACATCTCACTCGGTCTGCTCTAAGATCAAGGAAATGAATGAATGTTGACAGGATGACTCTTCCATGCCTCGTGTTCATTCAGGATATCAATGACAAAGGAATTATACATTCACTGTAACACCATTCACGGATTGTAGGATTGAAAGTTGTTCTCCAACTTTCTATTTCACTTGGGTAGCACTGATGTGTGACTAGGCACCGCTCTTTGCTTGTGAAGTCATAAATGTTATGGACTTTCACTGCCAACGTGAAATGGACCTATAGGGTCACACACATAGGATTTAACCTGGAAGAGGAGTTTTGTCCACAAGCAATGTTTAGATTGATTACTAAAGGAGTTTAGTAGTTCAATTAAACACTCAATCAATTGATAGCTCAATATCATAATGTTCAAGGTGTTCGACGCATTGATTGGAGTATCAGATTGATTGAAATCGCAATTGACTGATTCTACACAATCTGTACTCCCAACCGATCGGCTCATGTGATGAACTGGTCGGCTGAGCTTGGTGAACCGGTTGGCTCAAGTGTTGAGCCGATCGGCTCAAGATCAGGGTGAACCGATTGCTTCAAGTGTTGAAATGATTGATTCAACTGGTGCAACCGAGCAAGTTGGGAAAGTAGGATTGGTGAGAATTTTCCTTTCGTTTCAATTGCCCAATTTGATTGGGAAATAGGATTGGTATTCGATACCAATTAGAAACAAAAGAAGGAAAGTCAATCGGGAACCAACCAGGACCACCAACCGACCGGTTCACTTGTGAACTGACCGGTTGAGGTGTCCCAACCGATCGGTTGGTGTTCCAACCGACCGGTTCAGGTCCCCAACTGACCGTTTCAGTTGTGAAATGGTCGGTTCAGGTTGCGAGTTGGTTGCTTTTTGTGGAAAATCTCAAACCCTTCTACTCCTGCTTTTAGTCCCATATTGCCGGGGACAGAGAACCTTGTCCCATGACTCGCCTATATATAGGGGTATTGGGGGCTTCTCAGAGTACAACTCAGTGCAAGCCGGTTGCTCTGCAAAGTTTTCGTTCTCTCTGGTTTTGGTAACCGAGAGAGCCCGAGCAAGTGCTACCCGAAAAGAGAGGCGCAGCCAGGGAAGGACAACTGCAGTTGCAACTGGTAGCAGGAGAGTGTGTTGGCGACTAGTACGCCAACAGGAGGGTGCGACTCCTTCCGGTTCCTTGTGCGACAAGGAGATCGGAGTTCTAGGCGGTCCATGTGGACGACTGCAGAGGCGGGAGACCTCTGCCGCTCGGAGGACAACTATCAATCCTGACAGTCCTGGTGAGACCAGGAGTCTTCAGTCCCGGTGCGATCAGGAGCTGCACAGACACCGTCCAAGACCAGAGGTGAAGACCGCGCAAGGCGCGAGGTACTGTCACCGAGCAAGCCTCGGGACAAGGTATGCATCCACAAACCATCTTTCCTATTGTATAGACGTTGACGCGATTCCTTATGTCCTGGGTTTTGGGGGGGGTTTGTTTCCGCTGCTTCTCTGCCTCCTCTAAAACCCAACATAGACTACATCCACTATTTCATATATCTATGCTGAGAAAGTGTCATCCTGATACAAAGATGGTGTTGCAACCTGTAGAGGTTGAATTGAATGAAGATATATCCTATGTGGAAGGTCCTATGATGATTCTTGACAGAAGGGTTGAGAAGTTGAAGAAAAAAGACACAACTCTTGTGAAAGTTCTCTGGCATCACTATGGCATTGAAGAAGTCACATGGGAACTAGAGGAAGAGATGAGGAGGAAGTACCCTTCTCTTTTCTCTTAAGATTTCAGGGATGAAATCCTTTTTAGGGGTTGATAATTGTAACATCCCTAACCTGGGTTATGGCTTAACCCTAGAAGTTTTACTTAAGTTACTTACAAACTTATTTTGATCTTTTAAAAAGTAATTAAGACTCTTTGTGAAGTTATTTTCAAGTTTGAGCTTATTTGTAAACTATTTGTGAATTATATGATAGTCTGAGTGTAAAGCACAATTTACTCAAGATGAGGGGTTATATTGAAAAATATCATATGTTGAATGTATCCTAAAGTGTTTTAACATTTGAAGAAAGAGAATGACACTAAGTGGTGACTTGTGGAAAGCCTAAATTCTAAGTGAGAACTGTTTGAATAATGCTAAGTGCTTTGTGCATCAATTGTGGTACAAATTGTTAATTATCCAAAATAAAGGGTTGATGTGCATATTACCGCTTCTAGAGTATCCTTACTCCTTCCTAGTATCATCTAGAGGAGAGAAAAAGAAGGAAAGACTATGTTTGAAACATCCTAGAGTGGTAGCACTCTTGGTGATGAAAAGACTAAGGAAGTTGTATAGTCAAAAGCTTTATATGAGATAAATTAAGATGTAGACTTGAAATGGGAGTCCCTATCGGCCAAGGAGCCATAGGGGGGATCTCCTATCGGTTTGTTGAGTCTTGGCAAAAGCCATGATGGGCTAGACACTCAAGGAAGTCATATGTATCAGTTTGCAACTTTTCTTTGGAAAAGGTTGTGATTGAATATAATAATAATGTGAGTGAAAGTAACTTGTCCTAGAAGATAACCAAGAGGGACGACCCTTATCCTTTGCATTATCCTTAAGTTCTTATTTTGAATGGCAATATAAAGATGGGATGCATGCAAATACATGTGTCAATCCATGCATGTCTATGTGGCACTTAGTAGCTTAAGGTAATGACACCTCTTACACTCTTTTTCATAAACCCCATGTATAAATACCCTTCCTTTCACATATTAGTAGAATTTTCGGATTTCTTTATCATCTTTTCCTTCGATATTGTGCATACTACTCTATTATCGTGCATGAGTGAGGAGTGTTGAGTTTTAGAGCTTGGTATCGGCCAAAGAGGAAGGATATCAGCCAAGCAAGGTGATATCAGCCACAAGGAGTGAAGATATCGTGCAAGTGCTAAGGATCTCAAGCCTTAAACTTGGAGAAGCTCATCTTCAACCATGGGAACATGAAGAGTTGGAGCTTGGAAGCTTGGAAGTTGCTTTAGAGGTGGGTTAAATAACTTGAACCCAACTATGTTATTATTCATTTTCAATATTATTGAACTTGTTGAACTACTTTCAAATCCGAGTTCTTATGATTAATTGATGATTCCATTGAGTTCCAAACGTATGTTAGGACTATTGTCCATGACTTAGGGCAGTTAGCATAATAGTCTAGAGGAAAATGATGGTGACATCACAATGGTACAACCCGACATAGGTAGAAATACCTTAAACCCAATATGGAACGCAAGATGTAGGGTAACCCGATATGGATATGGGCGATACCTCATGAACGATATAAGGCACATCTTATGAATGATATGGGAGGTACCTACTTACACCTTATACATGATACAAGGTTAAGATCATACCGCATGCATGATATAGTGCCAATTGAACACTCTAACCGATATGGAGTTGAAAACCCTAGATGATAGATTGAAACCCGATATACCCTTATCCTTTATGTAATGGATTGTTGAAAAAGAATTCAACCTTATATCCAATGTGTCGGTCAAACATACGATAGAATTGATCCTTTGAAGACATAAAAGGCTATGATCCTAATGGTCTACCTAACATAGTAACCCGATATGTCAACCCACATGGCAACCCGATATGAAAATTCACCATAGGAACCCGATATGGTATTGAATATACATTACTTAAAATGATACCATCATGATGCATATACCCCATGCACGATATGTTGCACACCTTGTGCACGATATGGTACCAAATATACCCATATGTTGATATGAGATCCATTATCTAGCTCATACACGATATGAGGATAACGTGAGATGATAAGAACTATGTGATAGCTAACCCAAGATGGTTACACGATATGGTGTTAAGGGATACACTCTAAAACATGATATGATGATGTGGTTTCACCACATGACCGATATGGATACACAATAGGATGTGAAGGTTGTATCTAAAATATAATATGATAAGCATATACACATCATGATGCCCAATATGGTAGGTATGTTTCAATTCAATAACAAAGTGATATATGTTGTGTGTAATGATAAATGCAACATTAAAAGGTAATGAGTTTGATACAATTTCATATTTATGAGTTAATGTATCTTAAGAGGAGAATTGAGTCAACCTAGTAAGAGTATGGTGCACTTAACATCCTAGTGAGGATGAGAGAGAAACTAATATTTGAATGATAAACATGTAACAAGTATATGTGATACTCCTAGTATGAATGGAGTATGAATTAGGATTTAATCCTTATGATGTGATCTTGAAAATTCTAAGTGGTTAATAAAAGTAAATCTTAATTATAAGTGATGAATGGGAAGAATGTGTTTCTTTTATATTGCATGGTAATAGCATATATTTGATATCCTAACCA
The DNA here is from genome assembly GCA_963693085.1 of Alisma plantago-aquatica. Lineage (NCBI taxonomy): Eukaryota > Viridiplantae > Streptophyta > Magnoliopsida > Alismatales > Alismataceae > Alisma > Alisma plantago-aquatica. Next base: position 1,971,953,693 of record OY856409.1, on the reverse strand, counting down.
TGTAGGTATCATGAGGTAACAAGCATAGCTAAGTAAGAGCTATGATGTTTATATGATACATATTTAATGAGCTTTGTGAACTATGTGAATTAATATCTTGGTCTGATGACCTAGAGGTAATGGTTACCTGCTAAGTGGTGACAGTACTCAGTGATGAAGTAAGGGTTTTGAATACCCAAGCATGATGGTGATAAGAAATTGAGATCCTAAGTGTTATGTGTGTTCCAAAGAATCATGAAAGTACTTGATAAACATATTATATCTTCCTTTGTAGCATATGATATAATTCTTTCTTGCAACTTGATTGATGCTAAAAGATACTTTAATACACATAATTAATCAAGTTAAATGTTATCATGTAGTTGCCCAGACCATAGATCCATTCAGTGTCAGGATTTGTTGAATGGTGAAATGAGTTTAACTCAGTATACATATTTTTGAATATGTGAATATTATACTGGGGTGCTCAATGGAATTCCCAACTAAATAGGGATGCTCAGTGGACTCCCCAACTACACCAAGTTGCTCAGTGGTCTTCCTGATGAAACTAAATTAGGATCGCTCAGTGGTCTTCCTGATGACAAATAATCCTGAAAAGCTCAGTGGTCTTCTCCCAAAGAGAGTACATGCTGCGACTGTAACTCTATAGCGAAGATATCGCTATACCCCGACATAGCTAATTGCAGTTGACACAAGATGTCCTACGAGTTATCTCATACTGACTGAGACAGGTGAGGTCTTGACAGCCGGCTCTGACACTGACCTTGTATGGTACCGATGCTTAACCTAGTCGTGGTCGGTTGGAGCATGAGCGGTATACCTCATCTCCTTTGGGCATAAGTGTGAATGTGAATATGTAATCATCCGTGTAGCATATTTGTTTAAGGATCAAATATAGAAAACATTGGTTGATTCTTTATTACCTATATACATCTTAGTTGATAGATGTTGTTCATGTTCTTCATATTCCTAATAAAGCAAATAGATGATTCATAATTATGTTATGAACACTTGAACTATCTTATCAATGTTATTGATTTTCACTAGAAATAAACCTGCTTACTTGCATAAAGTATCCTCTGCACAATTTTATACTATTTCTTATGTTAATAATATTGTTGGCAGAGAGTTATATCTCTCACTGGGACAATAGTCTCATCCTGTGGGATCCACAATTTTTAGGTGGACGCGGACGAGGAAGTCGAAACCAGATAGCAGAAGAAGGACCATATCAGTAGAGACAGTAGTAGTAGCTCAGGTCGAGTATACTGTCTGTCAATTCTTGTAGATAGAAGTCCTATGTGTTGTCTCTATACTCTCAGGTCTTTGGGAGATAGTTCTTAGTGGTTTTTATGAACGACTTGAGATTTTGGTTTGAGTACCTTGAGGTTTTATGTTGTTGTATATGTTTAAGTAAAGAAACTGGTACTTGTTATCCTCGAGATGAGACAATACAATGCATGTACAATATGAACCACATGTATATAAAGTTTTGGCTCTTTCTATAAGAGTTTCCTGGAAAAGGATCTATGTGCAAAATGGTTTCAATTCTTAGTGATTTTTGTTAATTCCGCTGCTTATGGTTATTCTATGATTATTACTGGTGATGGCTTAATTTGTAATCGGGTTGTCATAGAGGAGGTTGTGGGATGCACTCAACTATAGAATAGGGACCTTCATAGTACTTGGCTAACCATGGGATGAAGCTCGAGGGGTCTTATTTATAGTTGAGGATGCCTAGAAGCCTTTAAGAACACTAAAGGACGAATTCTAGCCATTTGGGGTGTTACGACAGATATTTTTTTGAGTTTTGTAACACTCCAACAGTTAGAAATACTTTTATACACTTTTCCGTACAGTGTGATCGGTGAAGTTTCAATAAAGATAACTCTACCTAATCTTTTTTTGAGTGCTTAAATATTCGATTTAAGAGCTCTTGATTTATTTTAAGCTTAAGTACAAGTCATAAAATCTTTACAAGTGATTTAACCGTTACACTAAACAATATTACTCAAAACAAATAGCACAATCGATCACTACAACATGATTCTAATGGATTTACATCATGTTCCACAAAAGAGTACTTGCATTGATTTTGACTTGTCTTTTCTCCTAGTTAGGATGCATAAGTTAGGGCATTTGGAATTTGTCTATACCTAATCTAAAATCGCTCAAGCAGAAGAGATAGACACAAATTAGTGGAATGGTTTATTCATCATAAAAAAAAAGGGTTTAGTCAATTTAGACCTTGAGTCAACAGTTTGACTGACATGTCACCACGGTGTAGACTCAAATTGACCGAGTACTGCGGGGAAGATCATGGAGTTTAACTCTTCCATAGATCTTGTATGGCACTGATTTTGACTTAGCAGTGGTCAATTGGTTTTGGGTGGTATGACTCAAATCCTCAGGGCATATTTAAATACGTAATACATCTGAGTAGTATATTTTCTTAGGATCAAAATATGATTCACATTGGATGACCCCTTTGCTTTGTTTCTTATAACTGATTAGTTGATTTATAATGAAATAAGGGAAATCAATATTTATACATGTTCTTCATATTCCTTCTAACAATATAAGATGCTCTACTTCTTAGTTGTAGATGCCTAAATTGCTTAAATAGTGTTAACCGTTCTACTTATATCATTTAGTTGAATATGCTCATCCTAATAATAATGTTATCTTCTTATTTTAATTTATCTTTGCTTATAATAGTTGTTGATAGAGAGTTATATCTCTCGCTGTGATGTTGGTATCACCCTGTAGGTTTCCACATCTTTTAGGTGTCCATGCACGATGAGGTAGAGATCATGCAGTTGAGGTTGAGTAGCAAGAGGAGCAGTAGTTGTTGAAGGTTGGATATGCTGCTAGTGTTTTGTAGTAGAGTCCTAAGTGTTGTCCCTGTACTCTTAGGTCCTTGGGGATGTTTTGCAGACTTATACATCAATACGAGTTTTTAACAGTATGCCATGGTTGTATAGATATTGCATGTATATGTGAATAGGTTATCATATTTGATAGGTTTGTGGCATGATCGCCACTGAACAATGATATGTAATATCCTTTGGCATGTTATATGATACATGTGGAAAAGTATGTGGAGTCAGATGTCATATGTTTCCACTTTTATGGATATATGAAATCAGTTTAATTTACCCTATTTTATGGTAATATAGAGGTTTAATGTTGGTTACATGCTTTGTTTTGAGTAATCTCGTTCATGTGACGGTGGGTTGTCACATGAACAGGTTGGTATCATATCTTTAGGTTCATTGAGTATACATGGACATAGGACTAGGGTTTGTGTTTATTCTAGTGCCATCCGACATATTTAATGGTAACTTCTGCTTATGTAGAAGAAGAAGAAGAAGAGAAGAAAAGATATGTCTGGTGAACGCAAAGAACATGCCGATAGCAGTGTTGTTGCACCAAGAGGTGGTGCCAGGAGGTAGGCAAGGGTTGATGGAGTGCCTGAAGTGCCTCAGTTTGACCCATAAACTGTGGCCAATCCCACTTTCTAGTTTGGATAGTTCATGGCCATGATGGCAGATAGGATTCCCGTACCCCAAGTGAGGGTAGCGGTCCCCAATGCAGAATCTCAAGGTTTTGGGAAGACCTTTGAGAGGTTAAGGCATGTGGGAATGTTGGAGTACATTGGTACGTAAGACCCAACTGATGCAGATATGTGGTTGAATGAGTTGTAAAAGGCCTTCAAGATCCTCAATATCCCTGAAGAGGATAAGGTGAAGCATGCAGTGTACCTGTTGAAAGGGAGTGTTGACCATTGGTGGGCCATCAAGGAGGAGAAAAGGCCGTGTTGTGATCAGTTGGGAAGATTTTTGATAAGAGTTTGTGAGTCGATACTTCCTAGAGACCTATCTAGATGAGAACATCACAAAATTTTAGAAGATCTGATAGGGATCTATGTCGATCAACGAGTACGAGGCAACATTTGGAGATTCTAAGGTTTTTCCTGCATATGGATGCTACATATAAGGAGAGGATCAAACAGTTTGAGAAGGGTTTGAGTACCAAGTTGACGATGCCAATTTTAGATCTAGAGAACATGGAACAGTTTGCCACATTTGTGGAGTCAATCAGGAGAGTAGAGCAGTTAGTTGTGGAGAAGTAAGAGGTGAAGGTCAAGAAGAGACATGCATAATATCAAGGATAGTCGTCTGGAGGCTTCAAGAACCCTAGGTTTTTTTGCCTCAGTAACAATAGAGGTCGGCAGTTCAGTCTCAGTGGTCGTCGAGTAAGGGTAGAGTTCGTACCTTTCTTCCAGTGGGAGCTCACAATGCTACTCCAGTGTCAGTGATAGGGCTGTCTAGGCCATGGTACAAGAGTAAGACCTACTATAAGTGTGGGAAGGTTGGGCATACAAAGTGGTTCTGCCCTGTGAAGGATGAAGAGGTGATGCAACAGCTGAGACAGAGTCAGCAAGGGTCACAACAGTGTCAATTGAGAAGTGGTGGAGGCCGAGGACTAGGTTAGGCATCGTAGGCTGGTTCATCTGGGCAGGACAGTAGAGGACAGGGTGACAACATGAAACGACTCGATTCTATGCCATGAGTCAGCCTCAAGGAGTAGTCAACCCTTGGGTTGTGATAAGTTAGATGGAGTTATTTCCATATGATTTGTCTTCTTCCTGCGTTATATATATTTTGGTTGACCCGGGTGTGGCACACTCATTTATCACTAGAGAAGTGATACCTAGCTATTCTTTTCCTGTTAGTCCTAGATGTGATGGTCTTCACTTACAAACCCCTTTGGTTAGTTCTGCCAAAGTACGGGTGGTGTGTCCTTCTTGTGTTCTTTCCTTTTTAGTACACAACATTCAAGTAGATCTCACACCACTTGATATGCATGGATTCGATGTGATACTTGGAATGGACACTTTGGAGAAGTATCGAGTGGTCTTGGACTATAGTTATAAGGTGGCAACGTTTTGTGATGGTGATGTTTCATGGATCTTCCAAGGAGATAGGAAGATTCTCCCGACATGTTTGCTGTCAGATATGACTGCAGAGAGGCTGACTAGACAGGGTTGTGAAGCATTTTTAGAGCACGTGTAGATACCAAGGTGAGGAACTCTAGTATCTAGGAGGTTCCAATTGTCTATGAGTTTGAAGATGTGTTTCCCAATGAGTTTCCAAGTGTTCCCCCATCGCGAGAGATTGATTTTGAGATCAATTTGGTTCCTAGTACACAACCGATAGCATAGACACCGTACATGATGGCACCAGCTGAGATGCAAGAGCTGAAGAAACAATTATAGGAGTTTCTTGAGAAGTGCTTTATTAGACCGAGCACTTCCCTTTGGGGTGCTCCGGTACTGTTTTTCAAGAAGAAGGATGGATCCATTAGGTTGTGCATCGATTACCGACAGCTGAACAAAGTGACGATCAAGAACAAGTATCCTTTATGATGGATAGATGATCTATTTGACTAGTTGCGAGATGCCACAATGTTCTCAAAGATAGATTTGAGGTCAAGATATCATCAATTGTAGATCAAGGCAGATGACATACCCAAGTCAGCTTTTAGGAATTGGTATGGTCACTATGAGTTCGTGGTTATGCCGTTTGGGCTAACCAATGCACCAACGACGTTCATGGACCTAATGAACAGAGTGTTCATGCCATATCTTGGTCAGTTTGTGGTGGTGTTCAATGATGACATCCTGATCTACTCTCATGATAGCCATCATCATTTATGATAGGTGTTGACCTTATTGAGACAACACAAGCTATATGCTAAGTTCAACAAGTGTGAGTTTTGGCTAAAGGAGGTGTCTTTTCTGGTACACATCATATTTGCTGAAGGTGTGCATGTGGGACCCAAGAAGGTTCACTCAGTGTTAGAATGGGAGCACTAGAAGACACTAAAAGGGGTTCATAGTTTCCTTGGCTTGGCATGCTATTACATGAGGTTTATCAAGAACTTCGGTGCAATGGAATTACCCGTACCAAAGTGGATGAGAAAAGGTGTGTCATTTGTCTAGTATGACAAGTGTCGACATTCTTTCTAGATTTTAAAGGAGAAGGTGACTAGTGCACCAGTTTTACTGTTTCCTGGCAAGGGAAGCGATACATAGTCTTTTGTGATGCGTCAAAGAATAGTTTGGGTTGCGTGCTGATGCAAGACAAGAATGTGATTTCTTTTACTTTGCGACAACTTAAGAAACACAAGGAGATCTACCCGCCACCTGATCTAGAGCTTGTTGGAGTGGTCCATGCTTTGATGATATGGAGATACTACCTTTATGGCAATAAATCTCAGATCTTCACCGACCATAAGAATCTACAGTACATCTTCTCGAAGTAGGAGCTGAACATGTGATAGAGACATTGGATGGAGTTAATCGAAGATTATGATTGCACCATAGACTACCATCTAATGAAGGAGAATGTGGTGGCAAATGCTTTGAGCAGGAAATCTTCTTTGTCATCACCTATGGATAAGGCACAACTATGATCTTTGGTGTGCTATAAGTGAGACATGTTGGTCTCCTTGTATCAGATGAATGTGAAGTTGGAAGTCTCCTTGTTGGCAGGGATTGCTATCCCCTAGTGATGTGATAATGTCTAGTTACAACAAGGTGTTAATCACTCCAAGATATCCTCTAGTGATGATATGAGGGATTGCTATCCCCTAGTGATGTGATAATGTTGATGACCATGTATGGCAGTGGTATCAAGTGATGGTGTGACAAGTGTATACCTTATACATTTTATATCTTCTAGAGTTGTATCTTACCCTTATCTTTGTAGAGTCTGTGTAGGGTTACTACATTGTAACTTGATTGATGCTAAAAGATACTTAATTGGATTAATGAATGAAATGAAACCCTAATCATGTAGGTGCCCTGTGCCGTAGATCCATTCTAAAGTCAGAACTTTGTTGGATGGTGAAACAGGTATTTTGAAGGGAAACCCAGAGCACATACTGTTGAGCATGTGGGGAGATTGTTATCTTGATTCCAAGTGTTTAGGGAGGATGACTACGGTCATAGATGGCCCTAAGTTTGAGAAGGGTCATGCGTGATATATTTATCTAATTTGTGATGTGTGAAAGGCAGCAGTATAATTATAAGATTCCTCTTTTAGAATGGCCATGCATGATTTGTTCTCTAGTGTCGTGACCTATACCAAGGCAGGATAGTTGTTTACATGAATATAGCTTTGACTATAAGTTGTTGTTTTGCAGTTTGACTGATATATCACTGCGGTGTAGACTGGAACTAATTGAGTAGTGCATGGAAGATGGGGTCTGACTCTTCCATATATCTTGTATGGCACTGATTTTGACTCAACAACAATCAACTGGATTTGGGTGGTATGACTCAAATCCTTATAACATAATGAAAGATGTAATACAACCAAGTAGTATATTTACTTAGGTTTAAAACACAATTCACATTGGATGACCCCTTTACCTTATTTCTTATAACTGATTAGTTGATTTATAATGTGGTAAGAGAAATCAATTGTTATACATATTCTTCATATTCCTTCTAAAAGTATAAGATTTTCTACTAATCAGCTGTAGATGCCTAAATTGCTTAAATAGTGTTAACCGTTTTGCTTATATCATTTAGCTGAATCTGCTAATCCTGATAATAATGTAATCTTCTTGCTTTAATTTATTTGTGCTTATAATAGTTATTGGCAGAGAGTTGTATCTCTCATTGGGACATCAATCTCACCCCGCAGGTTTCCACATCTTTTAGGTGGTCATGCACGATGAGGTAGAGATTGTGCGGTTGAGGCTGAGCAGCAAGAGGAGCAATAGCTGCTGAAGGTTGGATATATAGCTAGTAATATGTAGTAGAGTCATATGTGTCGTCCTTGTACGCTTAGGTCCTTGTGGGTGTTTTGTAGACATTGTACATCTGTAACATCCCTGACTTGGGTTATAGATTAACCCTAGAAGTTTTGCTTAAGTAACTTACTTACAAACTTATTCTGATCTTTTGAAAAGTAATTAAGACTCTTTGTGAAGTTATTTTCAAGTTTGAGCTTATTTGTAAACTATTTGTGCATTATATGATAGTCTGAGAGTAAAGTGCAATTTACCCAAGATGAGGGGTTATATTGCAAAATATCATATGTTGAATGTATCCTAGAGTGTTTTAACATTTTAAGAAAGAGAATGATACTAAGTGGTGGCTTGTGGAAATCGTAAATTCTAAGTGAGAATTGTTTGAATAATGCTAAGTGCTTTGTTCATCAATTGTGCTACAAATTGTTAATTATCCAAAATAAAGGGTTGATGTGCAAATTACCACTTCTAGAGTTTCCTTACTCCTTCCTAGTATCATCTAGAGGAGGGAGAAAGAAGTAAACACTATGTTTGAATCATCCTAGAGTGGTAGCACTCTTGGTGATTAAAAGACTAAGGAAGTTGTATAGTTGCAAGCTTTATATGAGATAAATCAATATGTTGACTTGAAATGGGAGTCCCTATCGGCCAAGGATCCATAGAGGGAATCTCCTATCGCTTTGTTGAGTCTTGGAAAAATCCATGATGGGCTAGACACACAAGGAAGTCATATGTATCAACTTGAAACTTTTCTTTAGAAAAGGTTGTGATTGAATATAATAATAATGTGAGTGAAAGTAACTTGTCCTAGAAGATAATCAAGAGGGACGACCCTTGCCCTTTCCATTATCCTTACGTTCTTATTTTGCATGGCAATATAAAGATGGGATGCATGCAAATACATGTGTCAATCCATGCATGGCTATGTGGCACTTAGTAGCTTAAGGTAATGACACCTTTTACACTCTTTTTCATAAACCCCGAGTATAAATACCCTTCCTTTCACCTATTAGTAGAATTTTCAGATTCCATTATCATCTTTTCCTTAGATATCGTGCATACTACTCTATTATCATGCATGAGTGAGGATTTTCAAGTTTTAGAGCTTGGTATCGGCCAAAGAGGAAGGATATCAACCAAACAAGGTGATATCAACCTAGCAAGGTGATATCGGCCACAAGGAGTGAAGATATCGTGCAAGTGATAAGGAGCTCAAGCCTTGGACTTGAGAAGCTCATCTTCAACTGTGGGAATGTGAAGAGTTGGAGCTTGGAATCTTGGAATTTGCTTTAGAGGCGGGTTATATAACTTGAACCCAACTATGTTATTATTCATTTTCAATATTATTGAACTACTTTCAAATTTGGGTTCTTATGATTAATTGATGATTCCATTGAGTTCCAAACATATGTTACGACTATTTTCCATGACATAGGGCAATTATGATAATAGTCTAGAGGAATATGATGGTGACATCACCATGGTACAACCCGACATAGGTAGAAATACCTTAAACCCGATATGGAACCCAAGATGTAGGGTAACCCAATATGGATATGGGAGATACCTCATGAACGATATGGGAGGTACCTACTTACACCTTATACATGATACAAGGTTAAGATCATACCACATGCATTATATAGTGCCAATTGAACACTCTAACCGATATGGAGTTGAAAACCCTAGATGATAGATTGAAACCTGATATACCCTTATCCTTTGTGTAATGGATTGTTGAAAAAGAATTCAACTAGATATCCTATAACATAATGAATCTTAGATGTAATATCCATGTAAACCTTTTTCCCAAGTTTCCCTCTCATTTCTATCCTTTGTGTCATTTATGTTTAATTAGTGGAATTTATAGTGGTTTAGTGAACATTTATTCACTAATTGTACCAATATAAGGGTTTATGCACAAATACCTCAATGAAAGCTTAATTACCATAATTAAGTGCTCTAAAACTTAATCTAACTTTTTTATATGATTTGAAAACATAAAATGAGGCTAAGTTTTAAATTTGGTTCGATTTGGATGTTGTTTGTGCAAGTTATGCAATTTTAGGTACATTCTAGACTTTTATGCAATTCACCCAATTGGGAGGTTTTCTTTGCAAATTATCAACTGAATTTTAATCCTTCGATATTCCCTTACCATTAATGAGATTTTAAACCATTGGATAACCTAGTTTTGCCTTGGTTTGATGGTATATCTTTCTAAGGGCATTATAGGGATTACCCTCTTTATAAAGGTGCTTATCTTTAAAAGCTATCAACCAATGAGGTTATTTCTTTCTTGAAAAACGGTGGGGATGGCCTAGAAGGATCTGTGGGATCTTAGGACCGAAATTTGATATCCAAGTAGAGTCTATGATCTGTCCTCTTGCATGGCCATCAAGTCCTAGGCTAAAGACACATGGAAAGTCCCTTAAGACACCTCATGCTTCACCTCTTTCTTTATATAGCCATGTATACCCCTTCCCAACTCATAATTCAAAAACTCTTGCTCTCCTTTTCTTTCCTCTAGATTAGATAATAGTTCCTTCTATATTTGGCCACGAATTTTCTGTCCCAAGGTAATAGAGGGACCTACCTTGGTGAAGAAGGCTCCTAGGGCTTCCAAATTGCTCTATTTGGGTTTCTAAAGCTCCTCCTTGGTAATTTCGACCAAAACTAGTAAGTTTCCTCCCTTCCTTCCCTATTTTCATACTATTAGTCTTCCTTACACCTTCTTCTAGATCTGAACCATGACCGTACATGGTAAAACTCCACCTAAAACCCTAAAACATCTCATCTTCGTGCTCTTTTGCTAGGGTTTGCACCTCTAAAGTGGAGAAGGTGATCTTTGCTCAAGAAAGGAGCTTATCTTGGAGCAACTATACCTTATAATCTCGGGATCATTTCTGTTTGGACCTTCTTACATTCCTAGAGGCAAGTTTTGTTAACCCCCTTCTCATATATTGCTTAGTACATACTTAAAACCCATGCTTCTATGTTGATAATCGATGATTTCCATCTCTTTTTACCATGTTCTTCTAAGGTTTTGGTTTCTTGCTATTTTATCTTATCTAGAATCTCTATTTTGGTTATATAAGAAACTTCAAAACTGATCTTGGGTCAAATGGTTTTTTCTCCCTCTCCCTCTTTAATTATCTTGATCAGTTTGATGATGTGGCAATTTCCTATTGGTCAGTATTGAAAAATTCATATCTTCTAAACCACTTATCCAAATTTGACAAATAAATATGTTTTGGAATCAGAAAATTAATATCTATCTAATAAAAATATTTTCAAGGTCTGATTTCATGGTTTGATGAAGGGTGAGTTTTTAAAACGAATTTAATGCATAAAATCTATAAAAATTACATCTTAGTCATCATAACTCCAAAATTAACATAAGAATATGTTTTCTTCATCAGGAGAACCTAATAAGTTCATTGGTGATATTTTCAAAAGCTAAATATATTTTTTTCTAAAAAGTTTTGAAATTAGGGTTTCTATATCTTAATGTGCACTATGTATTCTAATACATGTTAATACATTGAAAATAGGCAAAGTGGAACTTGGACTCAATTAAAGTGATGAAAGTTAGTAATTGATAAGTAATAGAGGTATGTGCATTCCTTACACCCTATTTTGGGATAATTGCAGCCCAACCCTATATTTTCCTAATGAGGCTTAAATGAACCCTAAATATTCTATTCTTGAATCCTAATGTTGTTCATGCCTCAAATTAGATTATAATTTCTTCTTGTTCGGGTCTTATACCTCACTACCATGCTTATTGAATATTATGACTACTCTTGCCATGACTACTTTTCTATCATGTAGATTTATGTTCTATTTAATTTAAAGTAGCGGTACTTATGTACAACCACCCATAGAGGGCATGTAAATAATCGCCCTGGGGAATGTCTTATTCTCCCCATAATATTGTAGGTGACTGGGAATATCTTATTCTCCCCATAATATTGTAGGTGTCTGGGAATGACTTATTCTCCCCTCACCTAATCTTAGAGGCCCGGTAGGTGCCTCAACCCTACTTAGTTAGGTAGGCATAATTGTCTTACATGCAAATCCTTTTTGATATATTTGTTAATGGCAAATTTCTTTTGAATATAGCCTCATACTCTTATTATCATCATCATCATATGATGAACCCTAGCCTATTTTTATTTGTTGTACTTATCTTGATATCCTAGATTAGTTTTGTGACACATACCTTGTTTTCTTTCCCCTTTTGCTGGGTGCTTTCCCAACCACCCAGGTGCTGGTGCTGAGCAAGGAGAAGGACAAGTTTGAAGGAATTCATTTCAGGAGTAGATCTCAAGCTATCCGAAAGGATGTCTAGGTTGCTATAGTTAGATTCTTCTCTCTTATCTTTTTCTTTTGAAAGCAATCATGTAATAAGCAATGAAAGCCATGTAATAGTCTTAGTACTTTTATTTCTGCTGCTATTGACATTTTGTAATGTATCTGGTGCATGCTTATTTACTTGGAATATTATACATGCATCCCTCAATATATTTTGTCTTTCTAAAAAGATGGATGTTTTGTACTTCCATTAAATTTTAGTAAGGAGGTGATCTCGCCTCTTTAAAATATGGTATCAGAGCCTTTAGGAAACTAGTAGGACATGAAGTTGAAGAAAAGGTGTCTAGAATGGATCATGGTTTTGGGGGCTGGAAATATTTTCCTCTGCACCACTAGCTTGGTTTACGAGGACTCCCGTGCCCATATAATACCGGCCTGGCCTGAGCTGATATGAATTGCCCAAAATAGTATGCTTTTAGGCAATAACATTCTAGATATTCTTTTCTCATCTATGCTTCTATTCTTTTTCATCTATGATTCAAATACTCCTGGGAACTTAATATGTTAACCCTACCTTTCAGGATAGGTGACTTGTTCGACAATAGGAACAAGGGAAAGGAGTCAAACCCTAATGGCTCCAATGTGAAAAACACTCCTGTGACTCCTGCCGGCCATAGTGTGGTCAACCCTGCTACTCCGGGCACCCTCTCCTTCACACCGAAGCAAGAGCTGGCAATGTTGCGCCAGGTGCTCTCCACCATGATGGGGCAGCTCCACACAGTGGCTTCCAATACCAACAAGCCGAGGGAGTTCACCCTCACTGACTTCATAAAGATGCAGCCACCCTACTTCAAGGGTGAAAGTGAACACAACATGATGGATAAAGCTGATGACTGAGTGTTGGCTTTGGATCGGACCTTCGAGGGTATGGCATGCCCTCCTCACCAGAAAGTTCGGTTCGTGATGTATGTGCTGGACGAACCGACACGTGTCTGGTGGAATGGTGTTGCCTGCACTCGAGACACCTCTACCATGGAGTGGGACTAGTTCCTGAAACTCTTCAGGGAGAAGTACATCTATCCTGCCTTCTTGAGGAAGAAGGAAGCCGAGTTCTACAGCCTCAGGTAGGGAAGCATGAGTGGGGCCAACTACATCCAACGGTTCCTACTTCTGGAATGCTATGCCACCAACCTTAGAGTCGAGAGAAGGGCAACATTGTTCTTGGTGGGCCTAAACTACCAAGTGGGTCGAAGTCTTGTTCCACAGCTTCCACTCAACTTCTAGTAGATGGTGGATAAGGCCCTGGCCATCGAGTCCTACCCAGGATTCCAATCCTATGGACACAGTAATGGCTATAGAAACAATAAGAGGAAGAACCCTACAAATAATGAGAATCACAGACATGATCGGTGCAATAGGTTCTCTCGCCACCATCCTCCAGGGAGATGTCCTGTCAACAATGCACCTGCTCATAGAGACAACCAACCTCCTTTGACCTGCCACGAGTGTGGCCAAGTTGGGCATATCCGACCACTCTGCCCTCATTTCTAGTAAGGATAGAATAATGCCCAGCAGTCGCAGCAGCCAAGGCAGAATCCGCCTCTGCGGAATAATAACAACAACAACAACCAAAACCCGAGGTGACCGCCAGTGGAGAGGAGGAATGGGAGAGTATTTGCTCTAAATGATAAGGAATCAAGAGAAGATAATGAAGTTATTGAAGGTACCTTGCATCTTAATATGCATCCTATAAAGGCACTGTTTAATTCTGGCTCATCCAATACCTTCATATCATGTCAGCTTGCTTCTATGTTAGCAATAGAATTTGAGTATATGGATCATATATTAGATGTAAAAACCCCTAGTGGTAAGATCTGCTCTTCGTATCTCCAAACTCTGACCATGGACCTCTATATATCTGGTATAATGTTTCCCTCAGATTTCATCTTGCTCAACATGACCACCTTTGATGTCATCCTAGGAATGGATTGGTTGAAGAGGTACAAAGCTATTTTGTTTTGTGAAGAATCAAAGGTTAGTTTATCACATCCTATTGAGGGAAATTGTGTGTCAAGGGAAGCAAGAAGATCGACAATTTGTTATCTCTGCCATCAAAGCTAAAAATCTAGTCTCATAAGGGTGTAGAGCTTTCTTAGACTCTATAGTCCTCGAGACTACACTTCCTTCTCTCAACCACATAGATGTGGTGAAGGACTTCCCATACGTCTTTCCCGAGGAGTTACCTGGTTTACACCAACTCGGGAGGTGGATTTCTCCATCGATCTTGTACCTGAAACTTCACCAATATCGAAGCCGCCTTACCGCTTGGCCCCTACCGAGCTTGCCAAATTGAAGAAGCAGCTAGAAGAGCTTCTCAAAATGGGCTTCATTTGCCCCAATGTTTCACCCTGGGGAGCCCTTGTCTTATTTGTGAAGAAGAAGGATGGTTTGATGCGGATGTGTATGGACTACCGCATGCCTAACTAAGTGATAGTGAAGAACTGTTATCCTTTGCCTCACATCGACGACTTGTTCGACCAGCTAAAGTCAGCCACTATGTTCTCCAAGATGGATCTACGAAGTGGCTACTACCAGATGCGCGTGAAGGATAATGATGTATCGAAGACGGTGTTCAGAACTCGCTATGGGCATTATGAATTCATGGTCATGCCTTTCGGCTTGACAAATGCCCCTGTTACCTTCATGGACTTGATGAACCGAGTGTTCCGCACATACCTTAACAACTTCGTGGTGGTGTTCATTGATGATGTTTTGGTTTATTTTGAGACGTTAGAACAACATCGCGAGCATTTGCGGATTGTACTCAACACACTACGAGAAAATCAACTTATGCAAAATTCTCAAAGTGTGAGTTCAAGATAAAGGAAGTGATGTTTCTGGGTCATGTGATTTCTACTAGACATATAGTTGTTGATCCTACAAAGGTAGAAGCTGTGACCAAGTGGAAAGATCCAAAGAATTCCTCAGAGATCCGTAGTTTCCTTGGATTAGCAGGTTACTATCGAAGGTTTATCAAGAACTTCTCTGAGTTGGCCTTGCCTTTAACCAAGCTGACGTGAAAGGAGGTCAAGTTCTCTTGGACACCAAAATGTGAGAATAGTTTTCAGAAGCTGAAGAAGAGCCTGGCTTTTTCTCCCATGCTTGCTTTTCTTGTTGAGGGCATGACCTATGTCATCTACACCGACGCATCCAGACAAGGCTTAGGGTGTGTTTTAATGCAAGATGGAAAGGTGATCGCATATGCTTCTCGACAGTTGAAACCAAATGAAGCTAATTGGCCTATACATGATTTGGAGCTTGCTGCCATAGTTCATGCTTTGAAGATCTGGCGACACTATCTCTATGGTGAAAAGTTTGAAGTCTTTTCTGATCATAAGAGTCTGATATATCTATTGAATCAGAAGGATCTGAACTTGCGACAACATAGGTGGATGGAATATCTTAAAGATTACGACTTCACCATTACCTATCATCTGGGTAAAGCGAATATCGTAGCTGATGCTTTAAGTTGCAAGAAGGATGATGTTTGTGCTGCTATGAGATGTTCAGTATGGGAAAACCTTGAATATGTGTATAGCTGGAGACCTCGGCCTGTTGAATCAGTGAATGAAGACAAGTTGTGTGTTCATATGGCCATCTTGACTGTTACACCAACCTGGATCTCAAAAGGCATGGCTGCACAGTTGGAGAGTTCTGAGCTTGAGGAGATGAAATCTTCAACTAAGAAACCACAATCTGACTTCTCTGTCGGAGTGGATGGTGTTGTCTGCTTCAAATAAAGGTTTTAGATTCCTAATGTTGGTGATCTGAGACAGAAGGTTCTGAATGAAGCTCATGGGTCCAAGTACACTATTCAACCTGACACAACAAATATGTATAAGGACTTACAATGAAGCTTCTGGTGGAAGAACATGAAGAATGATAAAGCTCTATTTGTCACGAAGTGCTTGACATGTCAGTAAGTCAAGATCAAGCATCAATGACCTGGTGGTCTTCTTCACCCTCTTGAAATTCCAGAATGGAAGTGGGAGAAAATCACAATGGACTTCGTTACTAGTTTCCCCAAGTCCAATAAAGGTTATGATGTTGTTTGGGTGATTATTGATTGGTTTACAAAATCTGCTCATTTCTTGCCTTTTAAAACCAATTACAAAGTTGTGGATATGGCTCAGTTGTACGTTGAGTGGATCATACACCTGCATGGAGTACCTGAGGTAATAGTTTCTGATCATGACCCAAAGTTTACTTTTTTTTATGGGGTCAGATTCAGGAGGAGATGGGTACTGACTTGCATTTTAGTACTACTTACCACACGCAGACTGATGGGCAATCTGAGAGAACAGTTCAGATTCTAAAGGACTTGCTTAATGATTGTGTGATGGATTGGGGTGGTGCATGGGATCGATATCTGCCATTAGTTGAGTTTGCTTACAATAATAGCTACCAAGCTAGTATTGGTATGCTACCTTTTGAAGCTCTCTATGGTAGACCATGTCGTTCACCTTTGCATTAGGATGATGTCGGTGAACGTTCTCTAGTGAAGACCGATGACATGCAAATGATGATAGAAAAGGTGCAGTTGATAAAGAAACGCATGAAAGCTGCTCAAGACTGACAGAAGATGCATGCTGAGAAGAAGAGGTCTGATGTTAACTTCCTAGTGGGTGACTATGTATTTCTGAAGATCAAGCCTATCCGTTCTATTGCTAGATCTAAAGTTAAAGGCAAGTTGAGTCCCTGATATGTTGGACCATTTGAAATCTTAGATAAGGTTGGAGACTATGCATACCTCTTACCCTTACCTCCTTCCTATGATAATATTCATAATGTGTTCCATGTCTCTGTGTTAAAGAAGTATGTGAAGGACTCTTCTCATGTGCTTACTGTTGAGCCTTTGGAGATACATGAGAATTTGACCTATGAAGAGCTACCTGTAAAGATTCTTGACTCCTGAGTAAAGCAACTGAAGAACAAAGAGATTGAGCTGGTAAAACTTTTGTGGAAATATCATGGTCTGGAAGAAACCACTTGGGAGTTGAGAGATGAAATGTTACGTACTCATCCTTCTCTTTTTGCTTGAGATTTCTAGGATGAAATCCTTTTAAAGGGGTGGAGTGTTGTAACATAATGAATCTTATATGTAATATCCATGTAAACCTTTTCCCCAAGTTTCCCTCTCATTTCTATCATTTATGTCATTTATGTTTAATTAGTGGAATTTATAGTGGTTTAGTGAACATTTATTCACTAATTGTACCAATATAAGGGTTTATGCACAAATACCTTAGTGAAAGCTTAATTACCATAATTAAGTGATATAAACCTTAATATAACTTTTTTATATAATTTGAAAACATAAAATGAGGCTAAGTTTCAAATTTGGTTCAATTTAGATGTTGTTTGTGCAAGTTATGCAATTTTAGGTACATTCTGGACTTTTATGCAATTTACCCAATTGGGAGGTTTAATTTGCAAATTATCAACTGAATTTTAATCCTTAGATATTCCCTTACCATTAACGAGATTTTAAACCATTGGAGAACCTAGTTTCACCTTGGTTTGATGGTATTTCTTTCCAATGGCATTATAGGGATTACCCTCTTTATAAAGGTCCTTATCTTTAAAAGCTATCAACCAATGAGGTTATTTCTTTCTTGAAAAATGGCGAGGATGGCCTAGAAGGATCTGACGGCTCTTAGGACCAAATTTTTATATCCAAGAAGAGTCCATGAGCTGTCCTCTTGCATGGCCATCAAGCCCTAGGCTAAAGACACATGGAAAGTCCCTTAAGACACCTCATGCTTCACCTCTTTCTTTATATAGCCATGTATACCCCTTCCCAACTCACAATTCAAAAACTCTAGCTCTCTTTTTCTTTCCTCTAGCTTATATAATAGTTCCTTCTATATTTGGCCACGAATTTTTAGGGAGCCTACCTTGGTGAAGAAGGCTCCTAGGGCTTCCAAATTGCTCTATTAGGGTTTCTAAAGCTCCTCCTTAGTAATTTCAACCAAAACTAGTAAGTTTCTTCCCTTCCTTCCCTATTTTCATACTGTTAGTCTTCCTTACACCTTATTCTAGATCAAAACCATGACCATACATGGTAAAACTCCACCTAAAACCCTAAAACATCTCATCTCCATGCTCTTTTGCTAGGGTTTGCACCTCTAAAGTGGAGAAGGTGATCTTTGCTCAAGAAAGGAGCTTATCTTGGAGAAACCATACCTTATAATCTCATGATAATTTCTTTTTGGACCTTATTACATTCCTAGAGGCAGGTTTTGTTAACCCCTTCTCATATATTGCTTAGTACATACTTAAAACCCATGCTTCTATGTTGATAATCGATGATTTCCATCTCTTTTTACCATGTTCTTCTATGATTTTGGTTTCTTGCTATTTTATCTTCTCTAGAATCTCTAGTTTGGTTATCTAAGAAACTTCAAACCTGATCTTGGGTCAAATGGTGTTTTCTCCCTCTCCCTCTTTAATTATCTCGATCGGTTTGATGATGTGGCAATTTCCTATTGGTCAGTATTGAAAAATTCATATCTTCTAAATCGCTTATCCAAATTTGACAAATAAATATGTTTTAGAATTAGAAAATTAATATCTATATAATAAAAATATTTTCAAGGTCTGATTTCATGGTTTGATGAAGGGTGATTTTTGTAAAACGAATTTAATGCATAAAATCCATAAAAATTACATCTTGATCATCATAACTCCAAAATTAACATAAGAATATGTTTTCTTCATCAGGAGAACCTAAAAAGTTCATTGGTGATATTTTCAAAAGCTAAATCTGATTTTTTCTAAAAAGATTTGAAATTAGGGTTTCTATATATTAATGTGCACTATGTACTCTAATACATGCTAATACATTGAAAATAGACAAAGTGGAACTTGGACTCAATTAAAGTGGTGAAAGTTAGTAATTGATATTAGTAAGAGAGGTATGTGCATTCCTTACACCCTATGTTGGGATAATTGCAACCCAACCCTATATTTCCCTAACGAGTCTTAAATGAACCCTAAATATTCTATTCTTGAATCCTAATGTTGTTCATGCCTCAAATTAGATTATAATTTCTTCTTGTTTGGGTCTTATACCCCACTACCATGCTTATTGAATATTATGACTACTCTTGCCATGAATACTTTTCTAGCATGTGGATTTATGTTCTATTTAATTTAAAGTTGTGATACTTATGTACAACCACCCATAGAGAGCATGTAAATAATCGCCCAGGGGAATGTCTTATTCTCCCCATAATATTGTAGGTGACTGGGAATGTCTTATTCTCACCATAATATTATAGGTGACTGGGAATGTCTTATTCTCCCCTCACCTAAGGTTAGAGGTCCGGTAGGTGCCTCAACCCTACTTAGTTAGGTAGGCATAATTATCTTACATGCAAATCCTTTTTGATATAATTGTTAATGGCAAGTTTCTTTTGAATATAGCCTCACACTCTTGTTATCTTCATCATATGATGAACCCTAGCCTGTTTTTATTTGTTGTACTTATCTTGATATCCTAGATTAGTTTTGTGACACATACCTTGTTTTCTTTCCCCTTTTGCTGGGTGCTTTCCCAACCACCCAGGTGCTGGTGTTGAGCAAGGAGAAGGACAAGTTTGAAGGAATTCATCTCAGGAGTAGATCTCAAGCTATCTAAAAGGATGTCTAGGTTGCTATAGTTAGATCCTTTTCTCTTATCTTTTTCTTTTGAGAACAATCATGTGATGAGAAATGAAAACCATGTAATAGGCTTAGTACTTTTATTTCCGTTGCTATTGACATTTTGTAATGTATCTGGTGCATGCCTATTTACTTAGAATATTATACATGCATCCCTCAATATCTTTTGTCTTTCTAAAAAGATGGATGTTTTGTACTTCCTTTAAATTTTAGTAAGGAGGTGATCTCGCCTCTTTACATATCCAATGTGTCGTTCAAACATATGATAGAACTGATCCTTTGAAGACATAAAAGGCTATGAGCTTAATGGTCTACCTAACATAGTAACCCGATATGTCAACCTACATGGCAACTCTATATGAAAATTCACCATAGGAACCCGATATGGTATTGAATATACATTACTTAAACGATACCATCATGAGGCATATACCCCATGCACGATATGGTGCACACCTTGTGCAGGATATGGTATCAAATATACCCATATGCTGATATGAGGTCAAGCATCTAGCTCATAAATGATATGAGGATAACCTGAGATGATAAGAACTATGTGATAGCTAACCCAAGATGGTTACACGATATGGTGTTAAGGGATACACCTTAAAACATGATATGATGATGTGATTTCACCACATGACCGATATGGATACACGATAGGATGTGAAGGTTGTATCTCAAACATAATATGATAAGCATATACACATCATGATGCCCGATATGGTAGGTATGCTTCAATTCAATAACTAAGTGATATATGTTGTGTGTAATGATAAATGCAACATTAAAAGGTAATGAGTTTAATGCAATTTCATATTTATGAGTTAATGTATCTTAAGAGGAGAATTGAGTCAACCTAGTAAGAGTATGGCGCACTTAACATCCTAGTGAGGATGAGGGAGAAACTAATATTTTGATGATAAACACGTAACAAGTATATGTGATACTCCTAGTATGAATGGAGTATGAATTAGGATTTAATCCTTATGATGTGATCTTGAAAATTCTAAGTGGTTAATAAAAGTAAATCTTAATGATAAGTGATGAATGGGAAGAATGTGTTTCTTTTATATTGCATGGTAATATCATATATTTGATATCCTAATCATGCAGGTATCATGAGGTAATGAGCATAGCTAAGTAAGAGCTATGATGTTTATATAATACAAATTTAATGAGCTTTGTGAATTATGTGAATTAATATCTTGGTCTGATAACCTAGAGGTAATGGTTACCTGCTAAGTGGTGACAGTACTCAGTGATGAAGTAAGGGTTTTAAATACCCAAGCATGATGATGATAAGAGATTGAAATCCTAGGTGTTATGTGTGTTCTAAAGAATCATGAAAGTACTTGATAAACATATTATATCTTCCTTTGTAGCATATGATTTAATTCTTGCTTGCAACTTGATTGATGCTAAAAGATACTTTAATACACTTAATTAATCAAGTTAAATGTTATCATGTAGTTGCCCAAACTATAGATCCATTCAGTGTCAGGATTTGCTGAATGGTGAAACGAGTTTAACTCGATATACATATTTTTTAATATATGTGAATATTATATTGAGGTGCTCAATGGACTCCCCAACTAAATAGGGATGCTCAGCGGACTCCCCAACTACACCAGGTTGCTCAGTGGTTTTCCTAATAAAACTAAACCAAGATCGCTTAGTGGTTTTCCTGATGACATATAATTTGGGAAAGCTCAATGGTCTTCTCCCGAAGAGAGTACATGCTGCGTTTGTAACTCTAGTATAGTGAAGATGCCGCTATACCCTGACATAGCTAATTGTAGTTGAGACAAGATGTCCTGCCAGTTATCTCATACTAACCGAGACAGGTGAGGTCTTGACAGCTGGCTCTGCCACTGACCTTGTATGGTACAAATGCTTAATGTAGTCATGGTCAGTTGGAGCATGAGCAGTATACCTAATCTCCTCTGGGCATAAGTGTGAATGTGAATATGAAATCAGCCATGTAGCGTATTTGTTTAAGAATCGAATACGGAAAACATTGGTTGATGCCTTATTACCTTTATAGATCTTATTTGATAGATGTTGTACATGTTCTTCATATTCCTAATAAAGAAAATAGATGATTCATAATTCTGTTATGAACAGTTGAACTATCTTATCAATGTTATTGATTTGCACTAGAAATAAACCAACTTACTTGCATGAAGTATCCTCTGTATAGTTTTATACTATTTCCTATGTTAATAATATTTTTGGCAGAGAGTTATATATCTCGCTGGGACAATAGTCTCACCATGTGGGATCCACAGATAATAGTCTCACCCTGTAGGATCCACAATTTTTAGGTAGACGCGGATGAGGAAGTAGAAATCAGACAATAGAAGAAGGACCATATCAGCAGGGACAACAGTAATAGCTCAGGTCGAGTATACTGTCTCTCAAGTCTTGTAAATAGAAGTCCTATGTGTCGTCTTTGTACTCTTAGGTCCTTGGGAGATAGTTCTTAGTGGTTTTTATGAATGACTTAAGATTTGGATTTGAGTACCTCAAGGTTTTATGTTGTTGTTGTACATGTTTAAGTAAAGCATCTGGTACTTATATCCTCGAGATGAGATAGTACAATGCATGTACAATATGAACCACATGTATATAAAGTTTTGGCTCTTTCTATAAGAGTTTCATGGAAAAGGATCTATGTGTAAAATGGTTTTAATTCTTAGTGATTTTTGTTAATTCCGGTGCTTATGGTTATTCTGCGAGTATTATTGGTGATGGCTTAATTTGTAATCGGATCATCACAAAGTTTTGGTATCATAGCATAAGGTTCACTGAGTCTACAGAGACATAGGATTAAGTTTGTTGAGTCTGTTCTAGTATCCTCCAGTGTATATTATAGTGACTTCTCCTCGTACAGTAGAAGAAGTAAAACTGAAAGATGGATGGAGCACACGAAGAACATGCTGCTGAGAGCAGTGTTGTTGCACCAGGAGGTGGTGTAAGAGATCAGTCTAGAGAAGAACCAGTGCCTGAGAATCCCCAACTTGACCAAGCTATGCTAGAAAACCCAACCTTTGATGCTCTTTTTGGGCAGATCATGAATACAATGACGCATATGGCTGACCAGATACTAGCACCAGCACCTTGGGTACCAGTTCCCAGTAAGGGTCATGGATCTGGTAAGACCTTTGAGCGGTTGTGTTGGGTAGGAGCTACTGAATATGCTGACACAGCTGACCCAACAAATGTAGATTCATGGCTTATCGAGATAGAGAAAGCCTTTAGGATCCTTGACATTCCAGAGGCTGATAAAGTTAAGCATGTTGTATACCTTCTGAAAGGAAGCACTGGACATTGGTGGGCCATTGAAGAAGAGAAAAGACCCGGTGTTGAGGTCGGATGGCAGGAATTCTGATGAGATTTTGTTAGTAGATACTTTCCTAAGACTTGTCTAGATGAGAAGATCTCACAGTTTGAGAAGATTAGACAAGGAAAAATGAAGGTTAGCAACTATAAAGCTAAGTTTGTGGAGCTTCTGTGGTTTTTTCCACACATGGCTATGACAGATGAGGAGAGAATTTGGCATTTTGAGAAGGGTCTGAACGCTGAATTAACCACACCTGTATCTGCTCTAGAGAATAGAGAGAGGTTTTCCACCTTTGTGGAGTTAGTTAGGTAGATAGAGAGGTCTGTGACTGAGAAATGAGAGGCGAACAATAGGAAAGTACCTGCACAGTTCTAGGGATAGAGGTCTGGCAATTTTAAGAAACTAAGGTTTACTGTACCAGTAGAACCATAGAGGTTTAGTGCTCAGACGTAGTGGACGTCCAGCAGGGGTAGAGGTCATAGTTTTCCGCCAAGTGGAGCCCATAGCTCAGCATTGATGTCAGTGATAGGACCACCTAGGTTGTAATGGGAGGAAAGAGTCTACTACAGGTGTAGGCAGACATGACATATGATAAATGATTGTCCAGTTAGAGATGTGGAAGTAACACAACCACCAATGTAGAGTCAATAAGGTTCTCAGAGACAATAGTTCAGTAGTGGCACACAGGGACATGGATAGGCATCCCAAGCAGGATCATCTGCACCAGCCAAAAGAGCACGAGGTCATCAACAAGCAACTGCGAGATTCTATGCTATGAATCAATCAGAGGCAATGGTTAATCCACAAGTTGTGACATGTCAGATGGAATTATTTCATTCTGATATGTCTTCATCCTATTTTGTATCTATTTTGATTGATCCAGGTGATAAACATTCTTTTATCACTCGAGAAGTGATTCATGACTGCAATATGACTGTCAATTGTACAATGGATAATCTGTTATTAGCAACTCTATTAGTTAGATCTGCAGTATTGCGGGAGGTATGCTCTCCCTGTGTTCTTTTCTTTCTCAAAACACATCATTCAGGTGGATCTTATACCACTTGAAATGAATGGGTTTGATGTAATTCTTAGGATGGATACCCTAGAGAAGTATAAGGTTGTATTGGATTGTGGTTCCAAGCAAGCTATGTTTATACACGATGATAAGACATGGGTTTTTTTGGGGGACATAAAGATTCTTCCAACTTGTCTAGTGTCAGCAATGGTAGCAGAGAGGTTGATGTGACAAGGATGCTTCACATTCTTGGCACATGTGGAAGATACCAGAGCAGAGAGTCCTAGTCTTTGTGAAGTTCTTGTTGTCAGGGAATTTGAGGATGTGTTTCCCGAGGAATTTCTAGATGTTCCTCCACCTCGAGAGATCGATTTTGAGATTAAACTTATTTTGAGTACGTAATCCATAACCCAAATACCTTATAGGATGGCACCAGCTGAGATGGAAGAACTTAAGAAACAGTTACAGGAGTTGCTTGAGAAAGGTTTCATTCGACTGATTACTTCACCATGGGGTGCTCCAGTTCTTTTTGTTAAAAAGAAAGATGGGTCTATGAGACTATGCATAGACTATAGATAGCTTAACAAGGTGACTATTAAGAACAAACATCCTCTGCTAAGGATAGATGATCTATTTGACCAGCTGTGTGGTGCAACAGTGTTCTCTAAGATAGATCTAAGATCAGGATATCATCAGTTACGCATCAAGGAGAGTGACATACCTAAGTCAGCCTTTAGGATGAGGTATGGTCATTATGAGTTTGTAGTTATGTCGTTTGGACTAACTAATGCACCATTTACATTCATGGAGTTGATGAATAGAATATTCCGGCCATTCCTTGATCAGTTTGCAGTGGTTATTATAGACGAGATAGTGCGATTACACGGATTTCTAGCTATGATTGTGTCTGATAGAGGTCCCCAGTTTACAAGTCATTTTTTGGAACGACTACATGAAGCTCTGGGTACACAGTTGAAGTTTAGTACAACTTTTCACCCTCAGATTGATGGACAATCTAAAAGGACTATACAAACTTTGAAAGACTTGCTTAGAGCATGTGTTCTTCAATTTGTGGGAAGTTGGGACTCACACTTGAGCTTAGTAGATTTTGCCTACAACAATAGTTATCAGGCTAGTATTGATATGGCACCATATGAAGCATTATATGGTAGATGTTGTAGATCTCCATTATGCTGGTTTGAGACAGGAGAATACCAACTTTTGGGTCCTGAGTTAGTACAACAAACAACTGAAAAGATTTAAGTTATACAACAATAGTGTCAGGATTTGCTGAATGGTGAAATGAGTTTAACTCAGAATACATATTTTTGAATATGTGAATATTATACTGGGGTGCTCAGTGGACTCCCCAATTAAATAGAGGGATGTTCAATGGACTCCCCAACTAAACATGGATGTTCAATGGACTCCCCAACTAAACTAGGTTGCTCAATGGTCTTCCTGATAAAATTAATCTGGGATCACTCAGTGGTCTTCCTGATTACAAATAATCTGGGAAAGCTCAGTGGTCTTATCCCGAAGAGAGCACATGCTGCAGTTGTAACTCTATATCAAAGATGTCGCTATACCCCCGCATAGCTAATTGTAGTTGACACAAGATGTCCTGCCAGTTATCTCGTACTGACCGAGAAAGGTGAGATCTTGACAGCCGGCTCTGCCACTGACCTTGTATTGTACTGATGCTTAACGTAGTTGTGGTCGGTTGGAGCATGAGCAATATACCTCATCTCCTGTTACATCCTTAAAATTCATAAATTTCAAGCCTAAATGAATTAGGGAACATATAGTAATGAAGAGTTTTGAGGGGTCTTGGTTGATGATTCCAAACCCTAGACACATAATAAATGTTCAATTTAAGTTAATAATGCGCTTTTGAACATATGTGTTCATATGTGGCTAATATAAGATGCAATAATTACCAAAGCCTCAAGGTTAGTGATTAAGAATGTGACTAAGCTCATGGAGCCTGTGGAAGGCCCAAGATGTTGTTCATGGGCCTTAGGGTCACTTTTTAGCCCAATTGGTTAATCTGAGTTTACATATGGGTCCATGGGATATATTTCATATATTGTGGAGATTCGTGGTTATGATGAACTTCCAAGATATTAATGGTTGATAGATAACCATAATATTAGACAATGAGAGAATTTCTAGAATGTTCTAAGTTGACATGTGACCTAGATAATTAGTTGAAGGACTATCCACCTTTTGATTAAGGAATCTATTTCGGATAATTGAAGAAGGAATTAATCTCCCATATTACAATTGGAGATAGATAATAGAAACATGTGGTCGATCCCAGAGTTTGAAAGTGATTGGGGGTCCTATGGTAGGTTGATGATTATCTTCATAATATGGGGTTTATATAGAGAAAATAATGGAGATTATATGAGGAAGGAAATCAGGACTTTCCCTTCTGACCATAGGCTCTCTCCCTTTCTTTCCTTTTTCTAATGTCCAGCAAGGGGTTTCCCTAGATGTGAATATATGTAGTTGGAGTGGGAACCGTCAACGTTATCATAACAAGGCCTCAAAATCATGCTGCCATGAAGAGTCTTGAAGAGGCAAGACTAGGGGAAAAGATATATACGGGTTTGGATATCAACCCTCTCAAAAATACCTCTCCTTCCTCTCCGTTCTAATCAACCACTTCCGATCGTAATCCCGTAGATGGTTACTCTTTGTGCTGTCGCCTCCATACGCACTGGCTGGAGACCACATGGAGGAGAAGGTCTCAAGGCCGACCTTACTTAGAGGGTCGTTCAGGGGATGGTGGGAGGAGCCTGCAGAGTTAGAGGTGGTAGTCTTTGCAATAGCATAGAGACGAGGAGGAGACTTGCTCGGCATTAAGGGACACAACGACCTAATGAGATGCAGTGGAATCTGCCGTGCAGATGTGGGATGTGGCTGAAGGAGGACTGTGATATCCTTCTCTATGCCACCGTTGTCTCACGAAGCCATGCAACATGGTGACGTCCCTCGCGGCGACTTCCTCAGTCATAGTCGTGCCCGTTTCAGCCGAATGGTAGCAGACGCGCAAGAAGGCCTCCCTATCATTGGCAGTTTAGGGAAGGGAAGACCTCTCACCACCACGAGGAGTGCTTAATGCCTAGGGTTGGGTATCGGCTCCATGGGATCTCTTGATATCACCCTTGGCCTTCCCGGTGAGCGAGAGACCGTGTCCAGGGAGTGGCTGCTGCTCTAGCCATGGCCATCGCTGACTCGAAGTGGGTGTTCTCCCTGCCACCTGTGGCGGTGCCCGACGAAGCTGATGAGCACTTTGAGTCTAGGAGTACCCACTGAGGGTGCGGGGATTCGCGGTGGCCATCCAACACCCAAGGGCATGGAGCGGATCGCCAGCAGGTTGACCCTCCGTGGCGTCGGGACAGCAGGTGCACTGCAGCGTGAGGAGGGAGAAGGGTTAGAGTCAAAAGACTCTATTGCCCCTCTACGCGTGTACAAGATCCAAGGATAGCAGGGTCCTTTCCTTATTTTATGTGTTGGGTCCTGGTAAGTCTTTTAAAAAGGTTTAATGTTGATGTGTCAACACCCCATTGACCCAATAATGATGATTTTGCAAATATCATAGTATTTTCTAGGATGATCGGATTTAGACAAATAATGTGTGAAATTTTATCAGCTGAATGGGAGGAATCCAAATAAAATAGTTAGAGAACCTGATTATGTTTCTTGTTCCAAAAGTATAGACAATACATGTTCTAATGTGGTTACTGAAAAGGAGAAACCTAGATTCGCCTTAGTCTGATGCTTAATTAGGTATATATTTATTTATGTTGTGTTCATATCTAATTTAGACATGTATGATGAAAAAATCCTTGTTAATGATGAATAATGGACGATTCTAGATTAGTAATCTTATATATGTTGTTTTAGGGTTTTGAAACCAATAAGAACATCTTAATATAATCTTAATGCTAGTGATGTGATCTAAGTATCCTGAATAGTTTAATATGTTTAACATGATGATTAGGGTTTCACCTAATATGCATAACTGAGTTTGTAATCTTAGAAACCACAATATGATAGAATTAGGGTATGACCCTAATCCCTAGTCCAAACATGAGATAACCCTAAACCCTAGTTTAGGAGGGAATCTAGAATTGAATAATGTAATGTGAATACATGTTGACACATATGTAGTATGTGTGTTTCAAATACTATTGATTACATGCTTTGTTGATTGGATGTTTGGATGCACTCTTAAAGTACATGTTAGATTCGGCATGGTTTCTACGATGGCATAAGGTACGTGGTTACACTTATGAAAACATGTATCAAATTCTGAATTTGCTGAGGTTTCTCAATGAGATTGAACAAATGATAAACTACTTGCTTGTTTATTTACTTCCTACAAAATTATAAAGTTCCTATGACTATCATGTAAAGTAAATAATAGTATTTTGAACCCTGGGTTAGACTGATCTTAAGGGTAAATCACACGAACCCCGGAGGGACAATGTTCTTATATGTAAGATAAAGATGTTTTCTTATATATTACTTGTGATTATTGTTTGAACCCACGTACTAGTATAGAAATATACTGACCGCGTATTTTTTTGTCAACATTTTAGGTATCATATATACTTTATTTGTGGACACGAGGGTATGGTTAAAGATGTTGAAGTCACTACAGTTTAATCATGAATGTTTAGTCTTAATGGTTTATCTTCACCCATGTAAAATTTAATTCTGTATAAAAGTTATGTAACTCCTTAGAGGAGCTTTTTATGCAAACATGTAAATATTTGATCATTAATGGAAATTGTTTACTATTCTATATTATTTCTTGAATCTGATCCTGGAATTTATGATTAATGATCTCTGACTTTAAGGTCTCTTAGACACTCAAAAGTGTGGGTCGTTACATTTGGTATCAGAGCCCAAATTCATCAACTAATACTTAATAGTTTATAATTTCAAATTATCCTTAGAAATTTTAAGAGAAAAATTAAGTTCCTCATCTCACATTTTTGTCTACTTCTCATCTCATTACTTAAAAGACTTGAAAAGAAATTGTTAATTAGAGAAGTAAAATTTGAAAAGATATAACCTTTCGTGTAGGTCCCCCTAGAGAGGGTAGACATTAGAAAGATATATGTATAGGTAAGCCCTTTCATAGAGGAAAGAATTGGTTTAGGGTATGAAAACTCTAGTGGGTCAAGGTATAGGAAACTCTAAGAGGTAGAGTATAGTCCCTGACCCTAACCCTGAAACATTAATCTTAAATAATGGACATGGTGTGGTGGTATGTGACACTACCCATGTGAAACTTAAAATCAGGATTAAGAAAGATAAAGGGATGGGTTTAGGTAACCCAGTCTCCCATGCATGTGTGCATGAGGAGCATAAAACGATATATATATATATATATATATATATATATATATATATATATGAAAATGAAAGTTGAAATATAACTTGCTCAAACTCCTCAGTTGTCTCTAGAAATTTAGTGATGGTGGACAAGCCCCTAGAGGGGAAGGCCAATGTAGCACCAAGCCCCTGGAGGGGAAGGTGACCCAAGTTCATTGAATGGACATGGATCATGAGGGGGTATTCTAGAAATTAAGCAAACATGGGTGAATAGGTTATAATGATAAAAGTTATGCCTAGTCATAAAAAGAAAGGGGATATCTATGAAACCTTTAGGGTTAGTGTGCCAACCTGGGGTGGGTCAAACCAAGAGTGGGAAGATGACCTAGGAGGGAGGTAAAACCTTAGATCTTGGGATCAGGTTGTGTCTAAAGAGCCTAAACCCATCCTATGAGACAATAAGGCACCCTAGGCTAGGACTTTCCCTTAAAAGGTAATTAAATAAACATATTTAAGTATTGAGATAACCTTAATCCTCACCTATAGGGGTGAAGAGTTAAAGATATAATGATAAAAGCACTTACATTTTGTGAACCCAAGGATACCATCTCTGTGTAACGACAGGTCAAGCCTAGTATTGGGAAGACCAGGAAGGCACCAAGCCTAGGAGGGAAGGTGGCATGAGTAGACGACCAAGCCCAGGAGGGAAGGTCATGAAAAGGTCAAGCCCAGGAGGGAAGACCGTTAAGGAACCAATCCCAGGAGGGAAGGCGGCCTAAGTAGACGACCAAGCCTAGGAGGGAAGGTCATGAAAAGGTCAAGCTCAGGAGGGAAGACCAGACAGGAACCAAGCCTAGGAGGAAAGGTGGCCTAAGTCCACAGTGTAGTTGTTTAGGATCAAGCCCTGGAGGGAAAGATCAGAAAGGTCAATCCCAGAAGGGAAGACCGACATGGCACCAAGTCCTGGAGGGAAGGTGGCCCGAGCCCAATGTTGGGACAACACTTCATAATGTCTACTCGAAAGTGAGAGGTGAAGGCAATCCGGGTTAAAGAATTAAATAAGAGAATAGTATGCTTAAAATATGTGACATATCAAAAGAAACCCTTAGGGAGGGTGGAGTCCTAATGCAATCCTAGGGTCAAGTAGAGTGTATTAGAGGCACATAGGACCGATGGGTTGGGAGTTGATAAGCCCTGAATGCACATGACCAAGTGGTCGGGAGGTAACCGTTGGTTTGCCCTAGGCCCATGTCTCAGGAGATTGGCCACCATCCTGATGTTCATGTGGCCCAGAAGGGTGAATGTAAAGACACTCCCTTGATGCATAAGGATGAGATCAATCCAAGAGTACCTATACCCCTAGATACCTAAAGGATTTGGCTAAGGCTCATAATGATTCCTAAGATGTAAATATAAAAGATATAAGGAAGTCATGAAAACTTGAGAGAAGTTGTGCCCTAACTTAAGAGTAATAAAAGGGACACTTGACTTCATGGGATATAAGAATGCTATGAAATCAAGAATAAGTAAGTTTAGAGTCGATATAGAGTATGATTCAACTTAATATGTGAAATTTAAAGGTAATGTGTGGATGTACTATCTCCTCTCTTGGAATGGAATGAACTTTGTGTTTGGGCTACAGTCAAATGCTTAATTCATCTCATTATGAGGGAGGGGGATGGGGTAGACACACATTATGCTTAAAATTGAGAATACATGTCTTAAGATGAATGTGTAATGACTTGGCCTAGGGTTAGAGGTGTTACCTCACCCTTGTGTGAAAGTGATGAATTATAGGTTGGAAACCTAGGTGAAAGGAGAGATCACCAAGCAATAATGAAATCACTAATAAGAATAAAATCATCAAGAGTTGATGAGGTACGAGTACTATGGATGTGGATATACTTGAATTTAGATTCAAGTGCCAATCTTAGTAATAAAATGAAATTCAATATACTATAGAAAAGTTATTAAAGACGTCTAAGTGGGGTGCTAACCCTAAGTTTTGAACATAAGACGAGTATCATTCACCTAGGCTTAGTAGGCCTGAATTTTGAGGACAAAATTCCTTTTAAGGAGGGGTGAATGTTACATCCTTAAAATCCGTAGATTTCAAGCCTAAATGAATTAGGGAACATATAGTAATGAAGAGTTTTGAGGGGTCTTGGTTGATGATTCCAAACCCTAGACTCATAATAAATGTTCAGTTTAAGTTAATAATTCACTTTTGAACATATGTCTTCATATGAGGCTAATATAAGATGCAACAATTACCAAAGCCTCAAGGTTGGTGATTAAGAATGTGATTAAGATCATGGAGCCTTTGGAAGGCCCGAGATGTTGTTCATGGGCCTTAGGGTCACTTTTAAGCCCAATTGGTTAATCCGAGTTTACATATGGATCCATGAGATATATTTCAGATATTTTGGAGATTCGTGGTTATGATGAACTTCCAAAGTATTAATGGTTGATAGATAACCATAATATTAGACAATGAGAGAATTTCTAGAATGTTCTAAGTTGACATGTGACCTGGATAATGAGTTGAAGGACTATCCACCTTTTGATTAAGGACTCTATTTTGGATAATTGAAGAAGGAGTTAATCTCCCATATTATTATAGGATATAGATAATAGAAACATGTGGTCGATCCCAGAGTTTGAAAGTGATTGGGGGTCCTATGGTGGGTTGACGATTATCTTCACAATATGGATTTTATATAGAGAAAATAATGGAGATTATATGAGGAAGGAAATCAGGACTTTCCCTTCTGACCATAGGCTCTCTCCCTTGCTTTCCTTTTTGTAATGGCCAGTAAGGGGTTTCCCTAGACGGGGATATATGTAGTTGGAGTAGGAACCATCAACATTATCATAATAGGGCCTCCAACTCGTGCTGCTACGAGGAGTCCCAAAGAGGCAAGACTAGGGGAAAAGATATATAAGGGTTTAGATATCAACCCTCTCAAAAAGACCTCTCCTTCCCCTCTGTTCTAATCAACCACTTCTGATTGTAATCCCGTAGATGGTTACCCTTTGCGCTGCCGCCTCCGGACACACTAGCCGCAGATTACATGGAGGAGAAGGTCTCAAGGTTGACCTTACTTAGAGGGCCATTCAGGGGATGGTGGGAGGAGCTTGCAGACCCATAGGTGGTAGTCTTTCCATTAGCATAGAGGCGAGGAGGAGACATGCTCGACATTGAGGGACACAATGGTGCCATGAGATGCATTGGTGTTTGCATCGGCCATGCGGACGCATGATGCGGTTGAAGGAGGACTGTGATATCCTTGTCTATGCTACCATAATCTCATAAAGCCATGCACCATGGCGGTGTCCCTCACAGCAGATTACTCAGTCGCAGTTGCACCTGTTTCAACTGACCGGAAGCAGACGAGCAAGAAGGCCTCCCTGTCATCGGCAGTTCAGGGAAGGGCAGACCTCTCGCCACCACGAGGGGCACTTGATGCCTGGGGTTTGGTATTGGCTATGTGGGATCTCCCGGTATCACCCTCGACCTTCCCGACAAGTGAGAGACTGTGTCTAGGGAGTGGATGCTGCTCCAGCCATGGCCATCGCTGACTCGAAGTGGGTGTTCTCCCTACCACCTGTGGTGGTGCCCGATAAAGCTGATGAGCACTTCGAGTCTGAGAGTATCCATCGAGGGCACGGGGATTTGTGGTGGCCATCCATCACCCAAGGGAATGGAGTGGATCGCCAGCAGGCTGACCCTCCGCAGCGTCGGGGCAGCAGAAGTACTACAGCGTGAGGAGGGAGAAGGGTTAGAGTCAAAAGACTCTATTACCACTCTACACGTGTACAAGATCCAAGAACAGTGGGGTCCTTTCCTTCTTTTCTGTGCTGGGTCCTGGTAAGTCTTTTAAAAAGGTTTAATGTTGATGTGTCGACACCCCATTGGCCCAATAATGATGATTTTGCAAATATCATAGTATTTTCTAGGATGATCAGATTTAGACAAATAATGTATGAAAGTTTATCAGCTGAATGAGAGGAATCCAAATAAAATAGTTAGAGAACCTGATTATGTTTACTGTTACAAAAATATAGGCAATACATGTTCTACTGTGGTTAATGAAAAGGAGAAACCTAGATTTGCCTTAGTCTGATGCTTAATTAGGTATATTCATTTATGTTGTGTTCATACCTAATTTAGACCTATATAATGAAGAAATCCTTGTTAATGATGAATAATGGATGATTCTAGATTAGTAATATTATATAAGATGTTTTAGGGTTTTGAAACCAATGTGAATATCTTAATATAATCTTAATGCTAGTGATGTGATCTAGGTATCCTGAATAGTTTAATATGTTTAAGATGATGATTAGGGTTTCACCTAATATGCATAACTGAGTTTGTAATCTTAGAAACCAAAATATAATGGAATTAGGGTTTGTAACCCTAATCCCTAGTCCTAACATGACATAACCCTAAACCCTAGTTTAGGAGTGAATCTAGAATTGAATAATGTAATGTGAATACATGGTGACACATATGTAGTATGCGGGTTTCAGATACTGTTGATTACATGATTTGTTGATTGGATGTTTGGATGCACTCTTAAAGTACATGTTGGATTCTGCATGGTTTCTACGATGGCATAAGGTACGTGGTTATGCTTATGAATACATGTATTGAATTTTGATTTTTCTGAGGTTTCTCAATGAGATTGAACGAATGATAAAGTGCTTGCTTGTTTATTTACTTCCTACAAAATTATAAAGTTCCTTTTAGTATCATGTAAAGTAAATAATAGTATTCTGAACCCTGAGTTAGACTGATCTTAAGGGTAATGCACACGAGCCCCGGAGGGATAGTGATTATACCTAAGGTAGTTGGCCAAATATGGGTTAGAATATGAAAACAAGTTTATGTTCTTATATGCAAGATAAAGATGTTTGCTTATATGTTACTTGTGATTATTGTTTGAACCCACATACCAATATAGAAATATACTGACCGCGTATTTATTTGTCGACATTTTAGGTATCAAATATACTTGATTCATAGACACAAGGGTATGGTTAAAGATGTTGAAGACACTATAGTTTAATCATGAAGGTTTAGTCTTAATGGTTTATCTTCACCCATGTAAACGTTAATTCTGTATAAAAGTTATGTAACTCCTTAGAGGAGCTTTTTATGCAAACATGTAAATATTTGATAATTAATGGAAATTATTTACTATTCTGTATTATTTATTGAATTTGATCCTGGAATTTATGATTAACGATCTGTGACTTTAAGGTCTTTTAAACACTCAAAAGTGCGGGTTGTTACATCTCCTCTAGGCATAAGTGTGAATGTGAATATGTAATCAGCTGTGTAGCGTATTTGTTTAAGGATCGGAAAATATTGGTTAATGCCTTATTACCTTTATACATCTTAGTTGATAGATGTTGTACATGTTCTTCATATTCCTAATAAAGCAAATAGATGATTCATAATTCTGTTATGAACAGTTGAACTATCTTATCAATGTTATTGATTTGTACTAGAAATAAACCTACTTACTTGCATAAAGTATCCTCTGTACAGTTTTATACTATTTCATGTGTTAATAATATTGTTGGCAGAGAGTTATATCTCTTACTGGGACAATAGTCCCACCCCATGGGATCCACAATTTTTAGGTGGATGCGGATGAGGAAGTAGAAACCGGACAGTAGAAGAAGGACCATATCAATAGGGACATCAGTAGTAGCTCAGGTCGAGTATACTGTCTGTCAAGTCTTATAAATAGTAGTCCTATGTGTTATCTATGTACTCTCAGGTCCTTGGGAGATAGTTCTTAGTGGTTTTTATGAACGACTTGAGATTTTCGTTTGAGTACCTCGAGGTTTTATGTTGTTGTTGTATATGTTTAAGTAAAGAAATTGGTACTTGTTATCCTCGATATGAGACAATACAATGCATGCACAATACGAACCACATGTATATAAAGTTTTGGCTCTTTCTATAAGAGTTTCCTGGAAAAGGATCTATGTGCAAAATGGTTTTAATTCTTAGTGATTTTTTTAATTCCGCTGCTTATAGTTATTCTGTTATTATTACTGGTGATGGCTTAATTTGTAATTGGGTCATCACAACATCGATACGAATTTTTGACAGTATGCCATAGTTGTACATATATGGCTTGTATATGTGAACATGTTATCATAAGTGACAGGTTTGTGGCATGATCGCCACTAAAAGTGATATGAAATATCCTTTGGCATGTTATATGACACAAGTGGAACAGTCTATGGACTCAAATGTAATATGTTTCTACTTTTTTGGATAATGAAATCGGTTTTAATTTACCCTATTTTATGGTAATACAGAGGTTTTACGTTAGTTTCATGCTTTTTTTTGAGTAATCTCGCTCATGTGAGGGTGGGTTGTCACATATAAGTATAAGGTGAAAATTAGACCTCTATCCTAAAAAAAGTAGAGAAAAAGAGAAAATAGCAAATCCATAGAATATTGTTGAAATAAAAAATCTCATCAGTTGAGTCATAAACTATGACAACTCATTGCAGCTCTAGATTGACAAAGGAAGCTCGTGAAACTGAAATGGGTAAGGAGGATTAAGGGTATTTATATTGTCAGGAGAAAGAATGCGATGGTCAAATATGTTGATCTGTTGGTCTTCATTCTTGTGGCATCATCAGTCAGTAGCCTCATCAGAGGATGCCTCTTGTCTCACATTAGTAGAAATATGTGGAATATTCATCATCGGGGAGCAAGATGAAGTCACTTCTATCTTATTCATTGGTTCAAACACACAAGAATGTCATAATATCATATATGTTGCATGCCCATTGGTTCTCATCAGTCAAAACCTTTATAACAACCCAGAATTTGAGGCCTCAGATAAAATGATCTTAAAAGAAATGATTGGACTACCAATATCACTAAGGTGAACCTCCTTTTTAGGGTTTACATCACTAAATAAATATGTGGTTAAGCACTCAACATAAATTAGTAATAGGATGGGTGACTAGTTGAGAAGTTGATCTCAACTTGTGCGTGGGTGAGGACCAAGTGCATAGTTAAGGCTAGTGGTTGTATGTGGGGCTAGTTGTCATTAGTTAAACTCTATTGTAGCTTTGGGCAGTGGGCTCGAGCATTACAAATGGTATCACAACCATAACATCACCATTAAGTGGGGCCCACATAGACACGTGGCATGCCACTCTTGGGTTGTGCAATACATGCATGTTGTAAAGGGTTGTCCATAAAGATGTAGCCACCCTTGTGCTGGTAATAGTGATTTGGAGTTGGATGTCCATGGTACATTCTAGTTCTCCACTAAAATGGGAAAATATTATGAGCCCATACAGTTGAGCCTTGAAGAGAATGTCAAGAGTCTAAGTGAGAGAGATTATAACATCCCAGGATTTAAAACCTCAAATAAAATGATCTTAAAAGGAATGATTGGACTACTCATATCACTAAGGTGCACCTCCCTTTCAGGGAGACCATCACTAAAGAACTTTGTGGTTAAGCTTGCTCAGCCCCGAGTAGTACCACAATTGGTGACTAATTGAGAAGTTGATCATGCTTGTGTGTGAGTGAGGACAAAGCGTGTAGTTAAGGCCAATAATGGTGGTATGTGGGGCTAGTTGTCATTCTTGAAACTCTATTGGAGCAATGGGTACTGGGCTTGGGCGTTACATCCTTCATTAGTCAACAGACACATGGGAAAGTAGGGTGGTTGCTTAAGTGTCTCACTAATATAAGTCCCATCAAGAGAGAGAGAGATCAAAACACTCTATTTGCAAATTACAAAAATGACCTCCAAGCATGGAGAATTTGCACATGAACCCATAAGGGCATGTAATCATCCAACTAATTACATATCTATAATTAGCATGTAATTAAATCATACAAGCACACAATCAATTTTAACAAAGCATGTATAAAGAATTAAGCTAGGTCTGTGGTCTTACACATACACCTCCCCCTCTCCCCATCTTATTTTCCATCAGTTGTTTGGAACCCGTTATACACAGCTTGCACTCCATACTAGTTGGCTGGAAAAGGCACTCATGCAGTCTTGATAATCGACTTGCTCTACTTAATGACTCTTTATCTTCCTCCTATCATACAACCTAAATGAAATTCATTTTCATGCTAATGTTTTATATATTATAGACTCTATTAGAAGTAACTTTACATGAGATTTTGCTTAAGTACATAAGAAATGTCACCTTATCGCATGGAATAAGATTATAAGACCTAAAAAATAACTATTAATAGGGTGTTATAAATCTCAAAACACAACCCCTCTGGTTGAAACTAAAAAATAGCATCTATATGTTTCAACAACTAAGCGTTATGGAATATGTCATTCAAAAAAAGTGTTACCAAAAAACCCATTGATGTCAATGCTTGCCAACTATGGAACATGTCAAAGTATTTTTTTTAAATCATTATACTTTTTTAATGTCACCCCCTATTTGAAAAGAAACTATTTACCCACCAGATCACTTATTACTTATGATTAAAAACAACTCAATATCCCAACCATAGAATTTTTTCTCTTGAAGAAACACCATTGAATGATTATTCTATTTACAATTATGTATGCATAATTCACTTCAAATATTATTTCCTAAATACATTTTTACCTAAATTAATCATCTACATATTGTGTCTTTGGGCTATAAATTCACAATAAAGGACTCATAAAATTTCTTTCTTCTAGAGGCATGATTTCTAATTTTTTAAATAAAATTGGTACATCAGAGTGCCTTCTCATCTATTTTTTTCCTGGTTACAAAGTCCAAAGAAAATTGTCATGGGTGATTAACGAATGAAATTTAATTTCTATGGCATGTTTATGTGTTTCCTATGTTGTGAAAATATTGAGACTGTAGAATATCCCTTTTTTGGTCTCCATACCTCCACGCACACACGCATGTGCGCGCACACACACACACACACACACACACACACACACACATATATATATATATATATATATATATATATATATATATGTGTGTGTGTGTGTGTGTGTGTGTGTGTGTGTGTGTTTGTGTGGAATGCTTTAAGAAGATCCTCCCATATAATAATATTTAGAATGGATATATGTATGGATTCCCCCATCTCTTTAAAAAAAAATAACCAAATAATATTTTAATTACAAGTTATTCAGGGGATTTATAGAAAGATATAAATAATAAATATTTAGAGATATTTTCTCAGTGAAACTACAGATATTTGTATTACATGAATACCAAGAAAGAAAAGTATGGATATTTTTTTATTAGACCAGTTAATTATCCTTTCGAATATCCACATATTTTACCTAGATCTAAATATAACCATTTCCTAGGTTTCTTTCCTCTATATCTGTCTAAAGAACATGCCCATCTTGACCTTTTCCCAAGAAAGACAAAAGAAGGTCGTGCTACATTTTTAACAGTCTATAATAAAAACAAAACCATATAGAGATGTTGGTAAGTTGTTCCTAATCAAGTGACTCCTTTTGTCCAACATAGTCGATATTTCTTATAAAACAAATTTCATCATCAAATTTCTATCGTCTTCCTCACTCCTTCATTGTCCCTTTTAGATTATAGGGCCATGTCTGTGATATGACATAAACTGGATGAATTTGTAACCCTGACATGAACTATTTAAGAATTTGGCAAAAGATCAATTAAAAGTGGGACCATGTATGGATCTATCATGTTTTAATCTAAATGTTCGGACCAACAAAATCCTAGTCATAGTGGAATATTTAGATGTAGTTTGTATTATCTTATCTATAGTGGCATTGATGTGACATTAGATACCTAACAGAACCAGACTATCAAATAACCTTTTCTATGGAACTGGACTATGCCTATCCTATCACTCACACTGAAAAAGTCTATAACTAATTTTTTTATATAAAAAGGGGCTAGGTTCTTTTCATAAATACCAGTGCGAAGGTAGATGTAATTTTAATATGAAATCGTAGCAACTTTTTATGTTGAAGAGTATTGTGATTTGGAATTTATAACTCTACCTTAGGAGACAAGTTATCTTCTTCCCTTATTCAACAAAGACAACATCAAAGGACACGTTGAGCCACTCGAGTTATTCTAAGAGAGGGTTCATACTGATCCTACCACAACTCTTTTTGACCCTCCTCTATCACCATGGCCATTGAAGTCGCCACATTTTCCTCCAATAGAGATTATCATACAACCATCACAAATACCTAACACATCATAATCACAAGTGATGACTTATGATTTCCCTCCATATCCTCTTTAACAATCATTGCCTAATATATACTACCTCTTTATCAACCACTCCCCCCATTCAATCCTTCCCCGGAGTACAACCCTTAGTTGACCCTACTACTCAAATATGCATCTGTTTGCTACACCACACCATGTGAATGATTATTCACCACAATGACAACAACAAACTCATGTCGCAGGTGGTCTGGAAGCACTACAGTATCACCACGATAAAAAATAGTGGTGATAATTCAAATTATTGGATTGGCTCCATATATTAAATCCAAAACCACATAAAGTTCTCAAACATGTTCACTCATGACATAGAGTGACACATTCTCTTTTGGTAATGACCATCGAAACCCCATTGTCATGCTCCAACTCTGTATTAAGCATCAATTCCACATCTTCCATATCACATACTCCAACCACTCCTCAAAGTTTCTATTGCACTTTCTTGTTGAATGTACAACCACCTTGTACCTTGTATGCGGTTGGGGAGGTTGATCAATGATGTAAAACACCTTCCAACCAACTATAGCCTCACATTCCTAAAGGAGGTTGCCAACACCGTGGAAATGCCCTGACTCCACAAGAAGAATCAAACATATGAAGAACTTCATTAAGACCTAGAAGGTCAACAATATCAAATAAATCCAATTAACTAGTAGAGATAGAACCCCTCATCTAAACTATTGACCTTACCTATGACTACACATGGATATAGGGCCTCTAGGTTAGGCATGGACTCCTCTTATCCCACACATAAAATTGCTAGAAAAAGATATCCAAGATACACTGACTTAAAAAATGCAATAAACATACTTCCTTTAAATAGATCAAATTCCCAGCATCATAGGAGAGACCACATCTCCTCACTTATATTGATTATATTCCTTTTAGAGGGGGGTT
The DNA here is from genome assembly GCA_963693085.1 of Alisma plantago-aquatica. Lineage (NCBI taxonomy): Eukaryota > Viridiplantae > Streptophyta > Magnoliopsida > Alismatales > Alismataceae > Alisma > Alisma plantago-aquatica. Next base: position 1,971,912,948 of record OY856409.1, on the reverse strand, counting down.
AAAATCATAAACCAAATTGTAAACCACTTCACAATTAGATTCACCCCCCTTTCGTATCTTGTCAAACTAACTTATCAAATTTCAGCTAGTAACTTTTATTTTCACGTCAGATCATAAAATATGTCTGGTTTATGTACCCCATAACCCCTCAATATCAAATTGGAAACTTTATCCCCAAGACAATAAAAATCCCTTGGAATCGATTGTCGTATAGTGTCTTTTTACTATTCTCTTTGAGACACCTGATTTAATGACATCATGCAAATTATTCATGCCTTGACCATTGAAACTCATTTGAAAGATTTTGTATGTGTTATATAAGACACACATTACTCTTATCCCAGATGTCCCTCACCCCATTATGGTTTTTTATTACATACCTATTGTGACACACCGCCACACTAAATGAGAATACCCAAAACAAAATGTGTGATCAACCACTAATTAACCACATAGCCAGAAAATAGGGTAAATTAAAACTGATTTAAACATTGCAAACATGTCCAGAAACTTTTACATGTAAGTTCAACAACCTACATACGAGCATGTACCATATCATGTATTTACATATATGTCCAGTGGTTGAAGCCACACCTAACATGTATACAAAAGTTGTGATCCACATATACATGCCATCTACAAACATCAGTATACTGCCAAAACTCGAGTTGTTGTATACATATCATCTACAAAACATCCCCTGCATGGACATGAGAGTACATGGATGATTCTAGGACTCTACTAGCTACCAACCTTCTGCTCCTACTGCTCCCCAAGCTGCTCCTCTTCATCTCCACGAACATGATCACATCATTGGCATCCACCTAAAAATATGTGGTGACCCACGAGGTGAGACCCATGTCCCAGCGAGAGATATAAATCTCAACAACGAATATTAATTATAGTAGGTTATATATTGAGAAGATTAAACCAATTTAATCAAACTAAATAGGAATAACATGCTAAAAGACTAAAGTAGGTTAAACATGATTAGTATAGATAGGCATAGCACCCTACATGACTAATATGTAGTATAACATAGATAGGCATAGCACCCTACATGACTAACATGTAGTATAACAACAAGCTTGATTAACAAGATATCCAAAAATAGGTAGAACTAATATCATCTAAGTAGTTTCATAATATAACAACTAAGTAGTATAAGAGGCAAGGCAAAGATTAACAACCAATGTGAGTCTTGTTTAACCCTAAACAAATATACTACACGGTTGGATTACACCTGTAACATACCGAATCTTGGACATTTTGTCTTTTGACCATATTTCCCATCTTTTCCTTTCATTTCTATCCTATCTGGATTTTCTGTTTAATTTGTGGAGAATATGATGGTGTAATGAACATTTTTTCACCTTTTCTCTCAATATTTGGGTTTATGCACAAATACCTCAGTGAAGGCTTAGTAATAGGTGTAATATGTAAAATTTCCACCTAAGTGCTAAAAAGAATAAATAAATTCATCCTGGAACTTTTTAGTGCTTTTTAGAATATGAAAACGAAAGGAAATCTCGAAATATACATAAAGGAGATGATAAATGTAATAATTGGAAATAATATGGGATATAATGGATAAAAGGAGATAATGAGGAATATATTGTCTCAAAAATCATAAGTGGAAAACTATGAAGATAATTTGGATATAAATCTCATTTTCTTGACTTATAAGAAACTTAAGGGCCAAGTATCACCTAATTTGGAAGATAAATGCATATATTAAAGTCTTTATTAAAAGAAAATAGGAGAAAAGCCAATAAGGTGAAATAAAATATCTAAAATCCTCAAATTGGAAAAATAACTCCAAATTCGTAATCTATATATCAAAATGAGTCTATGTGTGAATTTTTATTTAATTTGGTCAATGTTAAATATTTTATTTTATTTAGGAGAGAGAAAATGACTCAAAGACTAAAAATATTAAATATATGTTGAAAAATAATTAATTAATGTCAAAATATGTTACAAACGTTTATTATTTCTTATAGGACAAGTTTTATATTTTTTCAAAAGTTTCTAGATGCCTCTAATAAATTAAAAGGATAAATAAGTGATAAAATTTAAATGAATTAAATAAAATAATAAAAGTCTTAAAAATATAATAATGCCAGATTCGTGTTCTACATGTTAAAATAGACCTATGGATGAAATTTGAATCAATTTGAAAAATATTTGTTGAGAAGATAAATTTAGGAGAGAGAAAGTATGCAAAACTTTCAACTCATTATTTAAAATAACAAACAACTTCAACAAATAGAAACAATGACAAATTCGTATCCAACATACTTAATAAGACTTATGAGTGAATTTATAATATTTTTGGATAATCCTAGAGTCATTAATACACGAGGAAAGAGAAAATATTATTTGAATTATTTAACCTAATAAAAGTCCCCAAAAGGTAAAACTAATTCTATATTTGGATTCTACACATCAAAATCAATCAAGGTATAAAGTTCGGTTAATTTTGGAATTCGTTTGCACCCTCAAATAGGAAAAGAGAAAAAGTTAAATGATTAAATAAGAACTTTAATTCGATTTGTATTTGTCAACCTAATAAATGTCACGCACATGGACCATTGGATCTTAATCCAACGGCTCACGGATCATCTCCTACCTTGAGTAGGAGACCAACCCGGGTGAATAGTAAATTCCAAAATTTTTGATTTTTTATATGGCCATATCTCCCTCGTTTCTCAACCAAATCACAAGTTCTTAGGCTCGTTGGATTCCTTGTGAGATTTCCCACAACAGTATCCCAAGTTTTTAGTATTTTTATCGATTATTTGAGCTTTCCCAAACCGACCAAAACTTCTTCTCACACCACACATACACAAACCCTAAACCACATCTCCTCGCCTATATATACCTATACCCCTAGCACCCCCATCCTATTTAAAACTCAATGCTATAGCCAATTTGGATTTTCATCCTTATTTGACCCTGATATGAGCCACAGAAGACGCAGACCTTGCGGTGCCCTTCTCTCCATGCTCTCTCCATCTCCGATGCAATCTCAGGTACCATCTCATTCAGTTTCTCGTGCTCTTTTTTTGAGTACTTGTGTGTTTAATTTTGTCGAGTGTAGTGGATTCACCCAAATTTTTCCCAAGCAAGCTGGTGCTTACTCTTTGCCATGGCATCAGGGCTGGGAGGGAGATGACATCAGGGCTGGGAGGGAGATAACTAAAAATCACTAAAAATGACCCTCAAAGTCCATATCTTCAAAATACACAATATTATATGTCATTTTGATTATAAAATCCTAACTAAGAGAATGATGATATTTTCGAGACCAAAATTGGTGGTTTGTAGAAAAAGTTAGTAACTTTAGGGTTTTAAGCGTTTAATGAATGAATATAGTTCTAATACATAAACATGGTGTTAATATTAGGAAAAAGGGGAACATGGAATAGATTAAGTGGTACAAGTTGATAATCAGAATCAATATTAAAGGACTATGCATCTAACACCTAAGTTGGGAATATTCATGCCTTGACCTAATTTCCTTTGATGAGGCTTTATTTGAACCATGCATCCTATGCTCTTGATTCTTTTTCTATTCTTGCCTCATAATCTGTTTTGGAATATTGTTCTTAGGTCTTGGTACCCCTTTGCCATGTTCTATTTAAATGATGCTATTACTTGCCATTGTTTCTAGCATGTTGATTTTATTAGACTAACTAGCTATAGTAGTGGTACTTATGTACAACCACCCATAGTTGGGGAATGTATTATTTCTCCCCTGGGGAACGTCTTATTCTCTCCCACACACAAAATGTGTGTAGGTGACTGGGAATGTTTTATTCTCCCCTCACCCTTTGGTTGAAGGTCTGGTAGGTGCCTCAATCCTACTTAGTTAAGGTAGTCAATATTAATCATGCATGCAATTCTTTTATTATATCTTATTTATGGCAAGCATCTATTGAAAGCTTCTTGTATATTTAGCCTCATTCTCTTGTATCTTCATCTTATGATGAACCCTAGCCTACTTTTACATGCTTTTCTTATCTTTCCATCTTAGAATAGTTTTCGTGACACATAATTTTTATTTTCCTTTCCCTTTTACTGGGTGCCTTCCCAACCACCTAGATGTGGAGCAAGGTGATGAATAGGACTTGAAGATCTTGGCTTTGGATTGGACTTAGTTGATGAATATGTTTCTTGGAGACAAAAGTGTAGTCTAGACTTCCCTCTATCTAGATCCTAGTTGTGTATGATGATGTAAACCTAAAAGGGAGATCTTTGATGTATCTTGTGCAATCTTTTATGAAATTGAATATAGTCAGGAAATTTTGTATCTTCCGTTGCTATCCAATGTGTTTTGTTTACCATTGTTATTAGTAGAGAGGTGGATTGATTTCACTTCTTTACAACATGGTATCAGAGCCCATGGTAGTCGGAAATTTGACTATTTCAATTTTGTCTCCCTAGTTAGAATCCATGACTTACATAGTTCCTTTAGGTGACATGGTTACCTTAGATTTGATCTACCTTGATGAAAGGTTGACTTAGAACTCAATAGTTCCACATTAGAATCTTGATGAATAAAACCCTAAAATACTCATGACTAAAATATGCATAATTTGATGTTGTTTAGGTTTTGCCTTTAGGTAACTATTAGGGCATGAAGTTGAAGCAAAGGTGTCTAGAAAGGATCAGGGTTTCGGGGGATGGAAATATTTTCCTCCACGCCACTAGCTTGGTTTACAAGGACTCCCATGCCTACATGATACCAGCCTGGCCTGAGCTAATACGAATTGCCCAAAATAGTTTTCTTTTAGGAAATAGTGACCTTAGAGTTCTATGTTGTATATCTTTGGGTATCCTAATAGTTTGACTTAAGTTTCACATGCATGTTGGTTTCTCCTAGAACCCTAATATGATAACCTTATGGCTTGTTTGAGGATGAATACCAAGATAGTTTCCTTATGTCCATCAGGACCACATGCTTGAATAATTTATCCATAGAACCTAGACCTTGGAGTTTGGGTGTTTGGGAAGATATCAGAGTGCACAGTGGAAGCATGACGAATCTTGAGTATGGTTTAGTTAGACTCATCCTTTAACCGTAATGTAGTTTGGCTTGATGGGTCGAACCCTTTAAGGGGTGGAGTATGGTTAATTGATGATGTTTGAGTGGTTAGATTTTGTGGACGAAATCCTCTTTAGGGGGATGGAACCCTATAACATCTTGAAGTCTATCTAATCTATCTTTAGAAACCCTAACTCCATGCTTAGGAGGTTGTTGTGCTTAGTGTTCTCCAAACAAGTAATAATGGTAACCCTAATATGCTTGTTCATATATTAGTGAACATATAATGATCATCTGAGGAATAATTCATATGTTCAAACCCTAATGGATAACCCCTAATGGATAACCAATACACATGATAAGAGTAAGTCACATATTAATGTGAAATTATGGATCACATAATGCTAACCACGCCATAAACCCTAATGATATGACAAGTAAGATAATTATAACATAATTCAAAATTAATGCATGCTAAGGATGAATAAGTGAAATAAAATGGTCATGTCGACCTAAACCCTAAGTTGTAATAATCTAACCCTAATCTATACATCTTTCATGCCTTTGATGATACATTAATGATGTTAAGTGCCATAATCAGTTAACCTACATTGATACACATACATGATATAAATATATATATATAATCATCTAATCACATATTAATCAAGCCATCCATATAAAATGCAAGTTACCTTGTTATCTAATACACATGTGATTAGTCAGTTAATGTGAATCAATTCATTAACATGTAGGATGTCCCACCTTGATCATTTAAAATACATGTAAAGGCTTCAATGTGAATATGAAGTAATTGGATTCACATAAGTCTGTGAAATCAATAATATAAAGGAATAAATATGAGATATGATTAATGATGGCATTAATGTGAGCAATAAAGATAATGTGACGATGTGAACATGTTTAATATGAATATAAGTAACTAATGTGACATTAATTGGAATAATTATATGCTTAACCACGAATTGGATAGAATGTCTTATATTCATGTAAAATAATTTGTTATAATTAATAAAGTGATAATATGAAGATAAGAAAGTATAAATCTAAATTATTAAAGACAATGGTCAAATATAATAATGAATGTTGATATAATTGAGTAACTCCTAATTGTGATAAAATCCTTAATAAGATAAATGAGAAATACATATAAATAGTTTAATGCATGATGATGAAATATAACCCCTTTTGGAAATAAAGTATATATGGCATGACGTAATTAATATAATGATGATAATGTGATATCATAAAGAGTATAATGTTAATGAGCCAAAAATATAAATAATGTTAAATCTCCTAAAAAGAATATCTTAATAGTGGAACCCTAGGTGATCCTTGAGAACCTGACCTATGTCGAGATACTTGTGATGTATATGTTGATCAGTTGTTTGGTGGAAGTTATGGTTGGAGAAACAACCTCAAGTTTTGTGATGTGAGGTTGCACACTCACCCTTCCCTAATTGCTAGTGATTTTGGGGACGAAATCCTCTTTAAGGGGTGGAGTGTTGTAACATACCGAATCTTGGACATTTTGTCTTTTGACCATCTTTCCCATCTTTTCCTTTCATTTCTATCTTCTCTGGCTTTTCTTTTTAATTTGTAGATAATATGATGGTTTAATGAACATTTGTTCACCTTTTCTCTCAATATTTGGGTTTATGCACAAATACCTCAGTGAAGGCTTAGTAATGGGTGTAATATGTAAAATTTCCACCTAAGTGCTAAAAAGAATAAATAAATTCGTCGTAGAACTTTCTAGTGCTTTTTAGAATATGAAAAAGAAAGGAAATCTCGAAATATACATAAAGGAGATGATAAATGTAATAATAGGAAATAATATGGAATATAATGGATAAAAGGAGATAATGAGGAATATATTGTCTCAAAAATCATAAGTGGAAACCTATAAAGATAATTTGGATATCAATCACTAGTACATAACTGACCTTTAGTGTCGGTTATTTAAGGCCTTTAGTGTCAGTTTCTAAGAGACACCTATGTGGGTGACGCTAAAAGCCCAGCCGTTACGCGTCGGTTCAAAAACCGATGCCAAAACCTTCGCGCGCCACCGAAAACGCGCCAGCAGGGCACTATAGGCGTCAGTTATTAGATAAGCAACCGACGCCATATACCTTCGCACCACAGAAGGGTGCCATCTTGGGCACTATCCGCGTCGGTTATTAGATAAGAAACTGACATCATATAACTCCCAATACGGTCGTGCTGGCCAGCACGGCCGTGTTGTCTGGTCCGCTGCCACGGCCGTGCACTCCCAACACGACCATGCTGGCCAGCACGGCCGTGGTGTCTGGTCCGCTGCCACAGCCGTGCTGTCCAGCACATCCGTGGTGTTAAGGAAATAGATGTCGGTTACTATTAGAAACCGACACTGTAACGATGTGGCGTCGGTTTATACAAATAACCGATGCCTATTTTTTGTTTTTTTTTCTGTCAGTCTGTAGACCTGTTGTATGGTTGGTCACAGGATGAGAAACCTACAGTTCAGTTATGAACTGCAGGTTTTACGACATCCATTGATATCAGCCAACAATAGGCCACAAACCTGCAAAATTAACAACAAAAATATTCACACATTTAGCAATGCAACCTGCAGTTCCAATTGATTTTCACACATTTAGAAACATTCATGTAGCTATCAATCTGTAGTTCCATTCATTTTCACATTCACACATGTAGAAACATTCATATAGCAACCAACAGTTTCATTCATTTTCACTCAGACACATGTAGAAACATCCAGACATGTAGAAACATTCACATATATTATAATTCAGAAATTCATTTACAAAATATCATTCTTTAGTCATTATTCGCTATCAACATCCCAATTATATCGTAAAACCCCCACTATTTGTATGGTTGTTGCCCATTCTTCTCTTACTTCATTTAATTCTCCCGTCGTATAGGGAGCATGTACATCTGGTAAGGCCGTTCCTGTAGTGTGGTCAGTTTTAAACACCTGTAAAGAGAATGATGTATATATAATTAATGATCTATAAATAAGATTGATATATTTCATATTATCTAATGAGACTATATAATACCTCAGCAATACAATCGATGTCCATTGCGGCATATTTGATAATCATGTACATAAATCGCATCACATAGTATCCACATGCTCATCCGTTGTCTTGTGTAGCACACTATAAATTCAAACATACAAAATATTAAAAAATAAAAGTAATTAATCATTGTTCACATAAATAATATATACATATATTGCAGTCGGGAACTTACTTTCACGTTCTTCCAAATTATTGGCTGGTTCTTTTTCATGGGGACCTTTCCTCCAGCCTTTTTGAACTCATCAAAACCCCTACATGTTAGTTAACACAGTACATTGCATAATTAAATAGTAATATAATAACATATGTTAACGGATATGAAAATGAAATATTTCTCACCGGAATAATGCCATTTTCATTATGTGTCCATATTTTGTATTCAATTTACTCCCCTTAGGATCTAGATAATAGACAGTGAACGTCTCGGGGACAATAACCAGTAACTCCCAATGCATACCACTAGAGGTAAAAAAGTTAAAAATTAATAACTCAAAATCCACAATAAAAATGTAATTTTCTTAAGTCCAAATTATAATAAGCAAAGTAAACTTACTCTACATTAAATGGAGCCATTATCACGGTCTTCTTATTTTGAGCAAAAATTGTAAAAGCCTCACAACATTATTTTTGAACTGACGGAGGGTCTTTAGCTACTAGACTAATCAAAGATGGAATCAAAAATCCTACATGTTCGAATGCAAAATCTACACATATCTTGTCTAAGTAGCTGCAAAATATGTATTAATTACACATGCATTAATAAATAAGAAACCAGATCACCAGATCCTACACAAGGTATACAGATGTATAAAGAAGATCTCACCTTATCCATAGCTCTATCACAGATGTATTTAGCCAATCATATTGAAACAACTCCAAAATATCTTGTATAAATAGTTTGCTTTCGTATGACTGACCTGCAACATCTAAATCTATAGAAACAGTTATAGGGCAATTTATATCATGTTCGCCTAACCATATTGCCATACCCCTACAGTTAGGACCTAACGGGACAAGTAGGTCCTGTGGAACCCAACTGGGTAATGTAGGAGGTGGAAGTGGAGGCCTAGATGTTGTGGGTGTCTTCTTTTTAACCTGTATATATATAATAATTTCAGATCAACTGACATCATATACACACACTAACAATTTAACGTAATGTAAATTTACCATACAGTTTCAGTAAAGATGACATTCGCTTTTAGCCACAATATCACTCCACCTTCTGCCTCACCAAGCGTTTCACAATCTGGGTGGGCATATGGCAATGAAAGATCCATCCACTTGGGGAATATATGTATTAGGCTCACACGAATCCAACCAGCTGGTAATGGAGACCCGTGAAACATTTCCCCTGGTAGGGATGGGTAAGTCGACGCCTATGCAACGACATATTCATTAACTTTTAGACTGCATGGCTTCAACCCCTACAAATTTTTGTGTAAAGAATGTTATATACATATATACATATCATCTTTTTTTGAAATGACTACAATTTCATATATACATATCATCTTGAATTAAAAAACTAGTTACTATGTCATAAAAATACTTACAGCAGATTTTCTAGGTGGTGGGTCTACAGGATTACTCCCAACCTCTGTAGTAGGAGTAGAGCCTGCAGTAGGAGACACCATAGGTACTGTCTGGTAAGTGGCAGTCTGAGATGCCTGCCACTTTTTCATTGCTTCTTCGAGTTTCCTATCAAATAGCTTATCTACCTATACATGGATAAAAGAAACGTCAAATTCTAATTATTGAATTCTCTTTTACAGTAACATCGACAAGGAAAAAATATGTTACCTCTTCTTATGAAAGTCCCACTTTTGGGACATGTTTGCGCTGGGATGGCCCAAAAAAAGCTTTGATGCCCACACCAGCGCCTGCAGCCCTAACACGTCCAGGATGATCTGGGTTACCCAGAGCAACTGTCAATTCATCCCTTGTGCCCTCAGGGATGAACTTGCCTTATTTCCTCAGCTCGTGCAGCTCCCGCTAATTGCCAAAACAAAAATTTGTAATTAAGTAAACACCACAAATAATCAATATTCGAACGATTGTTGTAAGAGTTGTATTTTACCATTTTTGCAGCCGCCTCAGCAGTTGTGGGCTTCCTTATTTCTCCCTTCTTATTTTGCCTCCCAGCTATCCAGACATCATGGCGAGGCAGAGGTGTGCTACCTATAGTGGAGGACTCCTGAGTAGCAGCAGACTGAGCAGTAGCCTCAGACTGTAGTCTTTGGCGAATGCCTGCATACCCCTTTGGACCCATTGTGTGGTCATGCACATTCAGTGCACACCTTGATCTTTGTGCCTCACTGAGGGCCTAGTTAGTATGCACATTAATGATTTGGTTAGTAACAGTAAATGTTAATCTTGAATAGGTGAATACAACATATATTAATGAGATTGGGACTGACACCTAATACCTTGAATTCATCAGTTTGTCTTGAAGCAACAAACGCGTCCCATTCTTCTTTGTCCAGGAAGTTCCACTGTTCAGTGGCTGTCTTCTTCCTCTTGTCATCTTCTTTTATGTATTCTCGGGTGAGATTTGTCCTATAGTTCCTTAGGACTCTCCCACAGCATTGCATCACGTATTTACGATGCAGCTTTTCATCCAATTCACATATACTCTGCAAAATAGAATTACTATTAACTAGTATCCAAAAAATTAGTAATCTACAAAATAGAATTGCAAATTAATAATAACTCACGCATAAATCCTTCCATATTACGTCTTTCTTCTCCTTAGAAACTTTATGCCAAGAATCTATCTTACAACCGCAATGGCTACGAGTAACATACCCAAGATATGAAACAAATGAATTACGATTCACACCAGATGCATTTCCTGCATTATCAAAATCCACAACAAGTTTGGGTCCATTGCCCTTTTGCACTATTAACTTCTTCATCATAGTGATGCCCCTTCTCTTGTCAACTTTTTGGTGTTGCTGATCAAGTGCCTCAAGTGCTTCATATGGTACATGTGCATCATCAACCTAAAATTTGACAAAATAAACACATTTACAAGATATAACTATAAATGGACATATAGATATAAATATATGATATATTTTTAAAACTTACATTGTGAGGCGGCGCATTGATGTCCTCACCCTCACGGTAATCATCAGCACGGTCATCAGGAGAATGCTCAGCCATCTGAAAATTCACATTCACATTGTAAAGTTCACATTGTAAAGTAATTCAAATTGTAAAGCTCACATTGTAAAGTTCACATTCACATTCACATTGTAAAGTAATTCACATTATAAAGTTCACATTATAAAGTAATTCACATTGTAAAATTCACATTGTAAAGTTCACATTCACATTGTAAAGTAATTCACATTGTAAAGTTCATATTATAAAGTAATTCACATTGTAAAGTTCACATCACATTGTAAAGTTCACATTCAGAAAAATAAAACATATAAAAAAATATAAACATGCCTCTAATATTGTGATTTTTTATCAATTAGCAATCCTTCATTGTGATCTCCGCGTACATACAAGTCATCATTAGCTTCAATATTTGCTGGTGTTGGCAACCCAACTGAGACTGGACTGGAGTCATCATACTTATCATAGTATTGTTCTTTTAGGATCTTCAATGAATTGTCTTTTACCATGAAGAACAACCGACCATTTATCAGTTGCAGGATCATCGATATAAAATACTTGTTTCGCATGTGATGCAAATATGAATGGTTCACCCTTCTCTCCAATCTTTTCAAAGTTCACTAAAGTGAAACCCAATTCATCCACTATAACTCCTTTGGTGTTATCAACCCAATTACATTTGAAGAGCGGAATTCTGAAATCTATGTAGTCAAACTCCCATATGTCTTCAATGACACCGTAATATGACATTTTAGCTTCACGTGGACTCTTATCCTTTGCACTTGCAAAAAACATAGTCGATGCTTGAAGGGTGACCCCACTATTTTGGACGACACTCTTATCATCTTGGCGCTTTATGTAATATGTGAATCCATTAATATTATACCCTTCATAAGACATAGCAGTCAATTTTGGTTTAAAGGCGAGGCATTTGATAGTTTCAGTAATATCATCTGGTGTTTGAGATAGTTGATGTAAGACTTTATTTTCAAACCACTTAATAAATGTCTTGTTATGCTCTCTAGCAAGCCACATTGTATTGGCTCGAGGATATTGTCTCTTGATGAAATTGGTATGTTCCTCGATATAAACGTTCACTTCGTCCATGTTGTGTAAAATATATAAGTGACCTTGTTCCAACTGCTCACGAATGATTACTTTCACACGTGATACCAAAATTCCTTTGCCAAATTGCTCGTCAATATTCTTGTCATTATCAGGAGTGTCATTACCACTGAGAAAGTCATTGCAAAAATACATAACCTCTCTCGCCACATAACCCTCGATAATACTCCCTTCAGGCCGATAACGGTTTCGAACATCACTTTTAAAAACACTCATGTATCGTTCAAAGGGATACATCCAATGCAAGAAAACTGGTCCCAACATTTTCACTTCCCTAGTCAAGTGGACAACAAGATGTACCATGATATCAAAGAACGACGGAGGAAAATACATCTCAAGCTGACATAGGGTAACAACCACTTCTCTTTGCAATTTATCGAGAATATCAGGGTCAATAACTTTGTTGCACAGACTGTTGAAAAAGAAACAAAGTCTGGTGATTGCAAACCTTACATGCTTCGGTAATATAGATCTAATTGCCACAGGAAATATTTGTTGCATTAGAGTGTGACAATCATGAGATTTAAGACCTATCAACTTCAGATCTTTCATTGATACCAATCTACAGATGTTGGATGAGTAACCCTGCGGCACCTTAACATTCACAAAAAGCTTTCTTCTCCTTTCTAGAAAATGTGTAACAAGCGGGAGGTAAGTATGTTCTCCGATTTCCCATTTCACGAAATTCTGTTAATTCTGACCTTATTCCCATTTCACGTAGGTCCAGTCTGGATTTTATCCCATCTTTAGTCTTACCTGGTATATTCAACAAAGTACCAATGACACTATCACAGACATTTTTCTCAACGTGCATGACATCGATACAATGCCTGACTGTCAAAGAACTCCAATAAGGAAGATCCCAAAATATTGACTTCTTCTTGAATAAAGATTTGTCACTCTGTGTGGCCATAGTACATTGTGATCTCTTACCAAATTCATTGACAAAGTCTTTTACTCTTTCATAAACAACCTCCCCTGGTATAGGTTTAGGTGCACTCCGTTCCTCATTCAATCCATTGAATGTTTTGCGCTTCCTACGATACAGATGGAATTTTGTAAGAAACCTTCGATGACCGAGATATACAGTCTTTCCGCCATGTTTTAGTCTTATTGAATCAGTGTTCTCTTCACATATAGGACACGCTTTAGCTCCTTTGACACTATATCCAGACAAATTCTCATATGCTGGAAAGTCATTAATAGTGCAAAACAACATAGCATGCAAATGAAATGTCTCTCTTCGTGAAGCATCATAGGTCATCACACCTTCACCCCAGAGTTTCTTTAAGTCATCAATCAGAGGTTCAAGATAAACATCGATGTCATTTCCAGGTTGTTTAGGGCCCGATATCAACAACGACAGCATTACGTACTTATTTTTCATACACAGCCAGGGAGGAAGATTGTATATAACAAGCATGACTGGCCAAGTGATATGTTGGCTGCTCAATGTCCCGTACGAATTCATCCCATCTGTACAAAGCCCAAGTCTTAGATTCCTGACTTCTTCACCAAATTCAGGGTACAATAGATCAATCTTCTTCCAATGTGAGGAAGCAGACGCATGTCGTAGGATCCCATCATTATTTTTCTTAACATCTGCATGTCACCTCAAATTCTTCGCATCTATCGGATTGGCAAACAAGCGTTGAAACCGTGATATTATAGGTAGATACCACATTACCTTGGTAGGAGAACCAGTTTTGGACTCCCCTGAAGTCGTCCATTTATACCGTGACGCATCACATTTTGGACAATCTTTCAAATCCACATAGTCCTTTTGAAATAATACACAATCATTTGGGCATGCGTGTATCTTCTTCGCATCCATTCCCATTGGGCACAACAATTTCTTTACCTGGTATGTTGAGATTGGCATCTCATTTCCTTCAGGAAGCATTTCTTTCAACAAAGACAACAATGACGTGAAGCTTTTGTCGCTCCATCTATTGTTAGCTTTCAGCTTATACAATCTCAACACATCGCTAAGCTTCGTAAACTTAGTACAACATGTGTATAACGATATCTCAGCATCATGCACAATGTTTCTAAAAATGGGAGGTGGATCAGTGTGCTCTACCCCACAACTATCCAGCATCACATCAACGATGTCTACTGGAACTGGTTCATTCACATCTACGTCATCATAGGAAATTTCTTCTTCCACACAAGCACTGCTATCGACATCCACTGGTTTCGGGTTTGAAATCTCTCCATGCCAGTGCCATTCTGTATAGCCTTGTATAATCCCGTTGCACATGACATGACTTTTGATTTCGTCACCACTGCTGACTTTCAAGTTGTTACCGCAATGCCTACATGGACAATAGAACCTATCTCCAGGTTGTTTCCTATGTTCCTCGGCAAATCTAATAAACTGGTCAAGACCAGAAATAAACTCTAGGGTGCAGCGATTGCGAATGGACATCCATGATCTATCCATTCTATGATCAAAGAGAAAACAGGTATATATTACAACAAGATTAGGGTCTAGGGTTAACATATTAGAGTTTTTGCATGGTTAAAACTTTAGGCCAACAAATACATGTGTTGTCATTCTTATATATAATAAATGTGTACCACCTATCCCATTCTTGAACACCTAATCTCACTAGTAAGTGTATAATGTGTATTGGGTTTTCGAGAAAATTTCGGCAGCATTTCCCTGTTGTTCTCTAAGTACATATGTACTTAGAGAACAAACGGGGAAATGCTACCAAAATTTTCTCAAAAACCCAATACACATTATACTCTTACATCCTAAGTGAGATTAGGTGTTCAAGAACAGTCCCAAACCGGGGACTATCCAAGATTTACTCCTAATGAGTAAATCTTGGACGGGTTTGTAGGCCAACAAATACATGTGCTGTCATTCTTATATATAATAAATGTGTACCACCTATCCCATTCTTGAACACCTAATCTCACTAATAAGTGTATAATGTGTATTGGGTTTTCAAGAAAATTTTGGCAGCATTTCCCCACTGTTCTCCAAGTACATATGTACTTAGAGAACAAACGGGGAAATGCTACTAAAATTTTCTTGAAAACCCAATACACATTATACACTTACATCCTAAGTGAGATTAGGTGTTCAAGAACAATCCCAAACCGGGGACTATCCAAGATTTACTCCTAATGAGTAAATCTTGGACGGGTTTCTAGGCTAATGAGTACATATCCACTACATGTATTTGCTCACTTACATTGCATCACTCACAATTAGAGTATTATTAAATAATAAATCAAGAATTCAATAGTTTCAAACATGCAATAATTCACAATTAGAGCGATAAGATTCACTTTGTACAAACATACATGGCATAATTCAGGCACAATAGCAGGTGTGGTCATTGACCCAATTCAACAATATAAGAATAATTTTAGAAGAGTAATGTAGCACAACATTATAGGCTATCCGATTATAATTGAGCAATATAGCACAAAATCAACCAACATGGTCGTGCTACCAACACGATCGTGATGCCCAGCACGACCGTGCCAACCTGCGATTTCACACACCTCGGTCATGGAGCAGGGTACCTGCTTGAGGGCAGAGGAAGAAGAGGAGGAAGAAGAGCAGAGTAGGTACCTTCGGCGGCGTTGGCGGGGAGAGTAGCAGCAGCGAGCAGCAGGAGCAGGAGAGCAGGCCGCCGGGGTAAGATAGAAGGTCACTGAAGAAGGAGAGAAGGCCGCCGGAGCTGGGGGCAGAGGGCAAGCGGCGGCGGAGGTGGGCAGAGGACCAGCCAAGCGAGCGGAGCAGCGCGCGGCCGGAGTAAACGGCAGCGGAGGTGGGGGTAGAGGAGAAATCACCGGAAATCGTCGGACCAAACCCTGGAGTAGCAGCGTGAGACAATGAATGAAACAGAGAAAGGGGGAAGAGTCGGGATCGCACGGGTGTTGTTAAGTTATCAATCGGCGTCGGTTATTAAAAACAACCGACATGTAAACCTAAAGGTGTCGGTTCTACAAATACACTGACACCTATTCTCAATGATATTAGTCGGTTTTTACTAGAAAAAAATCGACGTCTATCTACATACGCCGATTAAAAAAATCATTCTCGATTAATGACCATAGTCGTCGATTTCTTTCTCAAACTGACGCTCAAAGGGGTGTGAAAAATTTCCCGGGAAAACGCACAAAAACCCATAAGTGTCGGTTCTTGTAGTAAAACCGACGACCAAAATGTACCCAATTTCTATATCGTGAATAACCTTTCGTCCTCGGTTTTTTAGTAAATAACCGACGCCATATGTCAAATTTTGGAGGTAATTTTTTTCACACGAAATTTTGGATTTGGCAGTTAATTTTAGGCATCGGTTTATTATTTGGGAACTGACACTAAATAAAAGTGATACCCGTGTTTGGTCGCCCTTCACAGATAGATGTCGGTTTTTATATTAAACCGACGTTTTAGGTTTTAGGTGTCGGTGTATTTATACAACCGACGCCTTTAAAAGTGACTTTATAAGCCATTTCTGTAGTAGTGAATCTCATTTTATTGACTTATAAGAAACTTAAGGGCAAAGTATCACCTAATTTGGAAGATAAATGTGTTGGGTTTTAGGGGAGGCAGAGAAGGCAACGGAAACAAAAATTTTCTCCCCAAAACCTGGAACAAGGAAACGCATCAACGTCTATACAATAGGAAAGGATGGTTTGTGGAATCATACCTTGTCCTGAGGCTTGCTCGGTGACAATACCTCGTGCCTTGCACGGTCTTCACCTCCTGTCTTGGACGGTGTCTGTGCAGCTCCTGGTCACACCGGGACTAACGACTCCTGGTCTCACCAGACTGTCGGGTTGACAGTTGTCCTCTTGAGCGGCAGAAACCTCCCGCCTCTGAAGTAGTCCATACGGACCACCTGGAACTCCAATATCCTTGTCCCATAAGGAATTGGAAGGATTCGCACCCTCCTGTTGACGTACTAGTCGCCAACACACTCTCCTGCCTCAAGTTGCAACTGCAGTTGTCTTTCCCTTGCTGCACCTCCCTTTGCGGGTAGCACTTGCTCGGGCTCTCTCTCGGTTACCAAAACCAGAGAGAAGGACAACTTTGCAGAGCAACTGGTTGCACTTAGTTGTACTTTGAGAAGCCCCCAGTACCCCTATATATAGGAGGGTCATGGGACAGGTTTCTCCATCCCGGGCAATGCGGGACTAAAAGTAGGAGTAGAAGGGTTCGAGATTTTCCACAAAAGCAACCAACTCACAACCTGAACCGATCATTTCACAACTGAAACGGTCGGTTCGGGACCTGAACCGATCGGTTCACAAGTGAACCGGTCAGTTGGGACACCTCAACCGGTCGGTTCACAAGTGAACCGGTCGGTTGGTGGTCCTGGTCAGTTCCCGATTGACTTTCCTTCTTTTGTTTCTAATTGGTATCGAATACCAATCCTATTTCCCAATCGAATTGGGCAATTAAAATGAAAGGAAAATTCTCACCAATCCTATTTTCCCAAGTTGCTCGGTTGCACCAGTTGAATCGATTGTTTCAACACTTGAAGCAATCAGTTCACCCTGATCTTGAGCCTATCGGCTCAACATTTGGGCCGACCGGTTCACCAAGCTCAGCCGACCGGTTCATCTCATGAGCCGATCGGTCGGGAGTGCAGATTGTACAGAATCAGTCAATTGTAGTTTCAATCAATCTGATACTCTAATCAATCAGTCCAACACCTTGAACACTATGATTTTGATCTATCAATCAATTGAGTGTTTAATTGAACTACTAAACTCCTTTAGTAATCAATCTAAACATTGCTTGTGGAAAAAACTCCTCTTCCATGTTAAATCCTATGTGTGTGACCCTACAGGTCCATTTCACGTTGGCAGTGAAAGTCCATAACACTTATGACTTCACAAGCAAAGAGCGGTGCCTAGTCACACATCAGTGCTACCCAAGTGAAAGTAGAAAGTTGGAGAACAACTTTCAATCCTACAATCCGTGAATGGTGTTACAGTGAATGTATAATTCCTTTGTCACTGATATCCCGAATGAACTCGAGTCATGGAACAGTCATCCTGTCAACGTTCATTCACTTTCTTGATCTCAGAGTAGATTGGAAGAGATATGTTATGACATCAGTATCACATACTGACTCACACATGCGTGCATGCCTTTCTCAATTCTACTCATCAAGTGGCCATGGATATCAAACTCTCTTAGGAGGGAAAAATCCCATATCTATCAATCACCCCTCAAAAGCCCCATGGGTCAAAGCCACCCAATCATCACCTTTATAACAACCCATGTTTCAGGGCTGCGTTTGATGATGTCAAAGTTTTCCCAACGACATGTGTTGAGTGTAGTGATTTCAGGTCAAAGAATCACACTCACCACCATCACTGTGAGTACTGACTGTGACTACCATGTCATGGTTCCATGTGTCAAACTCACGGTGGGTCTGTCTGGTACACTTGTTCTCTAACAAGTACCTATGTGTTTGGTTTGATATCTCTATATCATGACTAATGAGATTCTGTCATCAACCAACACCACAATCTAGTCTTGTGTGTCATTGCTGTCTATCTAACTTCCTCAATGACATCCGACTAGGGACATAATGAGAATGTACAAACTCTTAGCATCCGTATGATCTCATCGATCAGGTCCTCAACCTGAAGGCATACGTCATTGAGTATTGTCATTCTCTAGACATTCAATCTGTTCTATCACTATCTCATATGACTGAAGCGGAAAGAATTAGAAGCTTGCCTTTGTTGTTTATCAAATCAATCTTAATGTATCCCACCAATCATCCCATGATTGGCTCTCAGGGCATACATACCAACAGACTCCCACTTGCACTGTGAGCCAATCACTCTTGAATCATATTCATAGTGATATTCAAACATGTCCCACGTGTTACTGTGATCTAGTACGAACATAGTGAGTTATGGCAACACCTTGCCAAAGTCAGTATAAATTGCATGTCTCACATCTCTTTGTTGTACGTCACACGTATGAGATGGAGTTGTCGTAATATGCGATCTTGTATTCCTTTGCTAACCTTTAGCCACATTGCATGATCAAGGATTCCATACTTGTCATCAATGAGCGGAATATAAGTTCATCTTATGAACTTCCAGATCCATATAGTATCCATTGCTGTTCTCTAACACATAGATACTCGGAATTTCCTTTTAAATGGTTTTATTGGAACACTTCCAATTATCAACAAACTTTCACTTTTATATATCCTATATATATTTTGTGATTAATTTTCTGTCCTTTCGGAAGTTTGCATCAATGTAACTCTTTACATCGAACTCTTCCTTATCTCCATAGTACTAGTACTTCTCAAGTACTTATAGTATTCCAGTAACCCTTACTGGAAGTAGACAGACATCCACTCGTCATGTCCCACATACGAGTTATCAGGATGAGCACATCATATTTCCATGTCCTACACACAAGATGATGAATGCATTTTGTTCTTGCCATGTCGATACATGCAAGATAATGGGATGATTACATACATAATAGATCCATATCTATTCTTAGTGTTCCCATTCTTCATAAGAATTGGACACTTGGCCTTGGGATACTAACTCCATGTAACATGGAAAAGTTTTCTCCCACTGAATCTGTGCATACTGAACCCTTCAGTACAGATTGCCAATGTATGCTTTCTCTTTTCAAGTCAAGAGGTTTTTGAGAACTAACTCTATAGATCTCTATTCCTATCACATAGGAAACATCTCTATCTTCCCTAAAGATAATTTCCACTTTTGGATTTCCATTCTAGAACATTTCCATTTCACATCAACATGTGAAATGTGAATACGCTCCCACTAAATCACAGATCCCTTCTTTGTCTTTGACATATCGGTCAAATCCTTTGACTATATCATCAAAGTAAAGATCCAATTCTGAGTTGCTTGTACTCAATCAATCATATTGATTAGTCCATTGTAACTTATAAACTTCATTTGCATTAGTGGATTCATAAACCTTATAGGTTGTGTCACGTACACATCCTTGTTTTATTCCTCATAGGAATGTAGTTTTAGTATCCATATGCCAAATGCCTTAGTCATTAAGTTGCAATCAACAAGCATCATCCTTCTCAAAATGTTATCCATGTATCTTAACACTTAAGATTCATTTACACTTATGGATTTTATCCAATGGGTGCTACCATCAAGGTTATACCTTATGGTTCACATGGATGTCATTTAGGATGTAATGGTCATAAACCATAACTCAAATTTTGATTCCTCATATTCATCTAGATAGTTGACTCATCACATGAACAACTCATCACATAGATAATTGAGGTGTATCTGTTAAGGATATAAGAACTCACAACTCCTTGTGATTCTCAATGTCCTTTATTAGTGTGGGGCATTCTTTTATTAAGAAGAATTTAGTTATTTGATAATCATTCTCTAACTCCTTAGAGTGTGATTCCTTCTTGATTTAGACATCACCATGCCTTAATCATGAGTTCACTATGATACACTATCATAATCGCTAATAAGGATCTCAAACATTTGTTCCAAGTATTTCATTCATTGATCTCATCAAGAATTAACACTTTACCAAATTTGTACTTCATCTATGATAATCTTGAACACTTCAAGATATTCATATTGGTATTTTTCTAAACACCATTTGAAGTATTAGCATTTGTTCCAATAGGTATGTAAATACATCACATGTATTATACCTAATAGGATAATCATTCTCCCACTACTTTTAGTGAAGATTGATTAATCATGTCCAAGATATTCATGTCTCTTACTGGTTCTCTAACCAAAAGAGTCTAGATTTATCCATCATATGGAAACTAGAAATGAATTTCTCATGATTGATGCTAATTTGATTGTTTGAGTTATCTATAACCTTTAGGTATCATTTTATCTTATGCATATCAAATACCACAAGATAAATAAGGCATTGCCACAAAGATCATATCTTTATAAATTGAAACATATCTTTATTGATTGCCATCATTGTCATACAATATGCAAAAATAAAGTGTTTCTATCTGTTGGCAAATATGAAATAACAGTTCATAACTGTATTACATGCCTTATAGGCTGAAAATAAACTAAAGTACTCCTATCTATGGCGGCAACACTTGCCCCAATTATGAGTGTTTTACACTTTATATCTTGGTATCATATACCTCAAAAAGTGTTATAAGTTTACTTTCATGACACCTTTAAGTAGAGATGTATGCAGCCTCCTTCTTCTTTTGTTCTTCCAGATAGAGAGGACAATTCCTTTTCCAATGTCCTGGCTTTTGACAATGGTGGCAATTTCCTTTCTTGGTCACGCCTCCCTGGCCTTGAGAGCTGAAGACGGCTTGGACTCCTGGCTAGCATCAGAACCTTTCTTAGCTTTGTCCTTGCCCTTGCGCTTGGACTTGCCTTTCTTGCTTGTGATCACCATCACAGGCTTAGGCTTGTCCTTCTTCATCTGTATCTCGGCTGTCCTCAACATGCCCAACAACTCTGACAGTGGCCTATCAAAGTTGTTCATGTTGTAGTTCATCACAAAATGACTGTAGGATTCTAGCAACGATTGCAATATCACGTCAGTAGCCAACTCTTGGCTCAGTGGAAATCCCAGTTTCTGCAGGTTCTCCACATACCCAATCATCTTGAGTGTGTGAGGACCAACTGGATCTCTTTCTGTCATGACGCACTTGAACAGTGCCCTTGAGACATTGTACCTCTCTTGTCGTGCCTGATCTTCATACATGTTCCTGAGATGCTGAATCATCTCAATGACACCCATGTTCTCATGCTGTCTCTGCAACTCATGGTTCATAGAACATAACATCAAGCACTTTGCATCAATGGCATCATCAGAATGCTTCTTGTAAGCATCCCTTTCTGTCTTTGGTGCATTAGGAGCGGGTTCCTCTGGAATTGGAGTATCCAGGACATAGAGCTTACGCTCTTAAGTGAGAACAATTCTCAATGTCCGATACCAGTCGTGGAAGTTTGTCCCATTTAGCTTGTCCTTTTCAAGGATCGATCGCAAAGAGAAGTGATTGTTGTTTGTCGTCATTTGTACTTCAAAAGGAAATATGCAATTTTAGTCCAAAAACTCATTTTTGACTTATTTGATTGATTTAAAAGATTGATGATATAATTAGGCCTTTAATTAATTATCACTCCCACTATTTTACTTCAAATTGATAGCCCTCACCATCAATTTGGAAGATTGCAGCGTACAACCTTCTAGTGGGCAAGATCCTGAAATCCTCTAAGCCATGGACCAGCTAGGGTTGTCACCCACAACATAGATCTCTCAGGTAGGCAACTTTTGCCAATTGCATCATATGCAACTCTTGATAAGATGTCATATGCAACTCCTTGCCATGATCATCGCCATGCCTCAAGGTGCTAGATCCTATCCAGGTCACCTTGTTAAGTCTGACCCAAAGCCAACACGATGAATATGCACCCTGCTTGGGCAGACCCACACATTCATCCTTCACGCTTCGACGAGATAGACGGTGCACCACGCTTGGGCGTGCCCACACTTGGTCGATCAAGCTTTTCACGTGTGTCGCATTTGGAAGGCATCTAAAACTTAATATTTTAATGAGGGATTTGGTTTTTATATACATATACATATCCAATCACCACAATACATAGTACGTATCATATACATGCTATATCCCATAGAAAACATGCACAAACGATAAAAGCGATGATTATGGCCATCCTAATGTGATTTCTTGAGCCAAGAGGAATCATGGTCATCTAGGTCTACATCATATGCAACCTGTACAAGATGAACTCTGTGATTTGCCTTCCGAGTAGATCAACTCATCACATAAATGACTTGCCCGTTCTGGCCCGGTCGTCTGGGTGCCACCAATCGATCGATTGGCTCCTCCAACCGATCAGTTCTCCTGGTCGTCGTGCATCTCTTCATGGCCGCCACCCGCTCATCTCGCTCCTCGAACCGGTCATCAACCGATCAGTTCACTCCTTGAACCGATCGTCTAGAACGTCAACTGATCGGTTCACGCCTTGAACCGATCATCTCAGCTGTCGTCAGGATGTCTGCCGTTCTTCGACATAACAGGAAATAAAAATCTATCCTATTTTACATTGTAAAAAGAGAAAGCCTGAGTTACATTCGGGGGGAGCAAAGGTACGAAAGAAATCTCGAATTATTTCGAGTTACATCAGAAATAGGAGAAGGAAGATCGGTGCGCATATCGAGATGCAAGCAACCACATACAACCATACACATATAGGATTTATTGGCCATAACCACGCTATACATCCACCACAAAACTTGTTTAAGGGCGACGCGTATCGAGTGCATTAATAATACATATCATATATGTAATTGGGATTTGTGGATTTAGGATTGGACATGCATAAAGCCAATATTATTCGCATCGTATCCAATAAAGGCGACAAACCAAAATCGATCATATTGATATTCCTAAAATATAGAGCAGTTGACGTGGCTCTGATACCACTGTTGGGTTTTAGGGGAGGCAGAGAAGGCAGCGGAAACAAAAAATTTCTCCCCAAAACCCGAAACAAGGAAACGCGTCAACGTCTATACAATAGGAAAGGATGGTTTGTGGAATCATACCTTGTCCCGAGGCTTGCTCGGCGACAATACCTCGCGCCTTACGTGGTCTTCACCTCCTGTCTTGGACGGTGTCTGTGCAGCTCCTGGTCGCACTGGGACTGACGACTCCTGGTCTCACCGGACTGTCGGGTTGATAGTTGTCCTCCTGAGCGGCAGAAACCTCCCGCCTCTGAAGTAGTCCACACGGACCACCTGGAACTCCAATCTCCTTGTCCCATAAGGAATTGGAAGGAGTCGCACCCTCCTGTTGATGTACTAGTCGCCAACACACTCTCCTGCCTCCAGTTGCAACTGCAATTGTCTTTCCCTTGCTGCACCTCCCTTTGCGGGTAGCACTTGCTCGGGCTCTCTCTCGGTTACCAAAACCAGAGAGAAGGACAACTTTGCAGAGCAACTGGTTGCACTGAGTTGTACTTTGAGAAGCCCCCAGTACCCCTGTATATATAGGAGGGTCATGGGACAGGGTTCTCCATCCCGGGCAATGCGGGACTAAAAGCAGGAGTAGAAGGGTTCGAGATTTTCCACAAAAGAAACCAACTCGCAACCTGAACCAATCGTTTCACAATTGAAATGGTCAGTTGGGGACCTGAATCGGTCGGTTGGGACACCTCAACCGGTCGGTTCACAAGTGAATCGGACGGTTGGTGGTCCTGGTCGGTTCCCGATTGACTTTCCTTCTTTTGTTTCTAATTGGTATCGAATACCAATCCTATTTCCCAATCAAATTGGGCAATTGAAACGAAAGGAAAATTCTCACCAATCCTATTTTCCCAAGTTGCTCGGTTGCACCAGTTGAATCGATCGTTTCAACACTAAAGCAATCGGTTCACCCTGATCTTGAGCTGATCGGCTCAACATTTGAGCCGACCGGTTCACCAAGCTCAGTCGACCGGTTCATCTCATGAGCCGATCAGTTGGGAGTGCAGATTGTGCAGAATCAGTCAATTGCGGTTTCAATCAATCTGATACTCTAATCAATCAGTCCAACACCTTGAACACTATGATTTTGAGCTATCAATCAATTGAGTGTTTAATTGAACTACTAAACTCCTTTAGTAATCAATCTAAACATTGCTTGTGGACAAAACTCCTCTTCCAGGTTAAATCCTATGTGTGTGACCCTGCAGGTCCATTTCACATTGGCAGTGAAAGTCCATAACACTTATGACTTCACAAGCAAAGAGCGGTGCCTAGTCACACATCAGTGCTACCCAAGTGAAAGTAGAAAGTTGGAGAACAACTTTCAATCCTACAATCCGTGAATGGTGTTACAGTGAATGTATAATTCATTTGTCACTGATATCCCGAATGAACTCGAGGCATGGAACAGTCATCTTGTCAACGTTCATTCACTTTCTTGATCTCAGAGTAGATTGGAAGAGATATGTTATGACATCAGTATCACATACTGACTCACACATGCGTGCACGCCTTTCTCAATCCTACTCATCAAGTGGCCATGGATATCAAACTCCCTCAGGAGGGACAAATCCCATATCTATCACTCACCCCTCAAAAGCCCCATGTGTCAAATCCACCCAATCATCACCTTTATAACAACCCATGTTTTAGGACTGCGTTTGATGATGTCAAAGTGTGCCCAACGACATGTGTTGAGTGTAGTGATTTCAGGTCAAAGAATCACACTCACCACCATCATTGTGAGTACTGACTGTGACTACCATGTCATGGTTCCATATGTCAAACTCACAGTGGGTCTGTCTGGTACACTTGTTCTCTAACAAGTACCTATGTGTTTGGTTTGATATCTCTATATCATGACTAATGAGATTTTGTCATCAACCAACACCACAATATAGTCTTGTGTGTCATTGTTGTCTATCTACCTTCCTCAATGACATCCGACTAGGGACATAATGAGAATGTACAAACTCTTAGCATCTGTATGATCTCATCGTTCAGGTCCTCAACCTGAAGGCATACGTCATTGAGTACTGTCATTCTCTAGACATTCAATATGTTCTATCACTATCTCATATGACTAAAGTAGAAAGAATTGGAAGCTTGCCTTTTTTTTTATCAAATCAATCTTAATGTATCCCACCAATCATCCCATGATTGGCTCTCAGGTCATACATACCAACAAAATGCATATATTAAAGTCTTTATTAAAAGAAAATAGGAGAAAAGCCAATAAGGTGAAATAAAATATCTCACATCATCAAATTAGAAAAATAACTCCAAATTCGTAATCTATATATCAAAATGAGTCTATGTGTGAATTTTTATTTAATTTGGTCAATGTTATATATTTTATTTTATTTAGGAGAGAGAAAATGACTCAAAGACTAAAAATATTAAATATATGTTGAAAAATAATTAATTAATGTAAAAATCATGTTCCAAACGTTTAGTATTGCTTATAGGACAAGTTTTATATTTTTTGGAAGTTTCTAGATGCCTTTAATAAATTAAAAGGATAAATAAGTGATAAATTTAAATGAATTAAATAAAATAATAAAAGTCTTCAAAAATATAATAATGCAAAATTCATGTTCTACATGTTAAAATAGACCTTTGGATGAAATTTGAATCAATTTGAAAAATATTTGTTGAGAAGATAAATTTAGGAGAGAGAAAGTATGCAAAACTTTCAACTCATTATTTAAAATAACAAACAACTTCAACAAATAGAAATAATGACAAATTCGTATCCAACATACTTAATAAGACTTATGGGTGAATTTATATTATTTTTGGATAATCCTAGAGTCATTAATGCATAAGGAAAGAGAAAATATTATTTGAATTATTTAACCTATTAAAAGTCCCCAAAAGGTAAAACTAATTCTATATTTGGATTCTACATGTCAAAATCAATCAAGGTGTAAATTTGGTTAATGTTGGAGTTCGTTTGCACCCTCAAATAGGAAAAGAGAAAAAGTTAAATGATTAAATAAGAACTTTAATCCGATTTGTATTTGGCAACCTAATAAATGTCACGTGCATGGACCGTTGGATCTTAATCCAACGGGTCACGGATCATCTCCTACCTTGAGTAGGAGACCAGCGTGGGTGAACAGTAAATTCTGAAATTTTTTATTTTTCAGATGGCCATATCTCCCTCGTTTCTCGACCAAATCATGAGTTCTTAGGCTTATTGGATTCCTTGCGAGATTTCCCACAATAATATCCCAAGTTTTTAGTATTTTCATCGATTATTTGAGCTTTCCCAAACCGACCAAAACTTCTTCTCACACCACACATACACGAATCCTAAACCACATCTCCTCACCTATATATACCTATACCCCTAGCACCCCCATCGTCTTTAAAACTCAACGCTATAGCCAATTTGGATTTTCATCCTTGTTTGACCCTGATATGAGTTGTCGAAGATGCAGACCTTGTGGTGCCCTTCTCTCCATGCTCTCTCCATCTCCGGTGCAATCTCAGGTACCATCTCGTTCAGTTTCTCGTGCAATTTGTTTCGAGTACTTGTGTTTAATTTCGTCGAGTGTAGTGGATTCGCCCAAATTTTTCCCAAGCAAGCTGGTGCATGCTCTCTACCATGGCATCGGGGCTGGGAGGGAGATGACATCCCATGTTTTTACTATTTTACCCCTCTTCTCTCTCAGTTTCAAACGTAGATGCATATGTGGCAATTTATCATTGGTCTGTCTTAGAAAATTCATATCTTTTGATTCATTGGTCAAAAAATAAAAGTAAGATATGTTTTGGTATCAAAAAAATATAAGCTATCTAATAAAAATAAATTTGATGCCTAGTTTTGAGTTTTTCGATTAGGTATTTTTGTGGATGATTTAATTAATTAAAAATCATTAAAAATGACCCTCAAAGTCCATATCTTCAAAATACACAATATTATATGTCATTTTGATCAGAAAATCCTAACTAAGAGAATGATGATATTTTTGAGACCAAAATTGATGGTTTTTAGAAAAAGTTAGTAACTTTAGCGTTTTAAGCGTTTAATGAAATAATATAGTTCTAATACATAATCATGGTGTTGATATTAGGAAAAAGGGGAAAATGGAATCAATTAAGTGGTACAAGTTGATAATTGGTTACACCTAAGTTGGGAATATTTGTGCCTTGACCTAATTTCCTTTGATGAGGCTTTATTTGAACCATGCATCCTATGCTCTTGATTCTTTTTATATTCTTGCCTCATAATCAGTTTTTTAATATTGTTCTTGGGTCTTGGTACCCCTTTGCCATGTTCTATTTAAATGATGCTATTACTTTCCATTGTTTCTAGCATGTTGATTTTATTAGACTAACTAGCTATAGTAGTGGTACTTATGTACAACCACCCATAGTTAGGGAATGTGTTATTTCTCCCCTGGGGAACGTCTTATCCCCCCCCCCCACACACATAAAATGTGTGTAGGTGACTGGGAATGTGTTATTCTCCCCTCACCCTTTGGTTGAAGGTCCGGTAGGTGCCTCAACCCTACTTAGTTAATGTAGTCAATATTAATCATGCATGCAATTCTTTTATTATATCTTGTTTATGGCAAGCATCTATTGAAAGCTTCTTGTATATTTAGCCTCATTCTCTTATATCTTCATCTTATGATGAACCCTAACCTGCTTTTACATGCTTTTCTTATCTTGCCATCTTAGAATAGTTTTTGTGACACATACTTTTTATTTTCCTTTCCCTTTTGTTGGGTGCCTTCCCAACCACCCAGATGTGGAGCAAGGTGATGAATAGGACTTGAAGATCTTGGCTTTGGATTGGACTTAGTTGATGAATATGTTGCTTGGAGACAAAAGTGGAGTAGTCTAGACTTCCCTCTATCTAGATCCTAGTTGTGTATGATGATGTAACCCTAAAAGGGAGATCTTTGATGTATCTTGTGCAATCTTTTATGAAATTGAATATAGTCAGAAAATTTTATATCTTCCGTTGCTATCCAATGTGTTTTGTTTACCATTGTTATTAGTAGAGAGGTGGATTGATTTCACTTCTTTACAATGCCTTTCATTAATCCCTAGGAGAGTGAGGCATACCACTCAAACTCCAACTGAACACCGCTTGGTCGCAATTAGTTTTGTACAAGATCTAGGAGTGTCTGCATCCTAAGATCTCACCCCCTCGGTCAGTACGAGTGAAAATGTAGTGACATAATAGTCAAGTTTCCTACAATGACATGTAGTCAAGATGCTAACACCATCCCATCCTTGGTATAAAGGTCATGACATTCGAAACTAGGGTATATAAAACCCTATCATTTGAGGTACAACCATCGTTGTCCTCAATCACATCACATATGTTACAAGCATCAACTGTTGTCAAATCAAGGCATGACCGCAGCCATCTGCCATAACCTTGGGATCAGACGTCAAGGATGTACACTCCCTGCACTCGCGCATACTCAATGGTTATGCATGCGACTCCGAGTTTCCTTTAGGAGTACTCGTTTCCCCATCCAGCAAATTCTGGCATTGAATGGTTCTACTGCTCAGGGCACTACATGATTAGAGTTTCACATGATTAGTTATGTCAATTGGGTAAATTAAGGATGCCTTAAACAAGTGGACCTACAAACCAGATTACATTTCTAGCAAGCATAACTCTAGAATATATAAAACGTATGAGGTATAAATCTTGTCACATCACCACATGATACCAATCCATGTCACATAAAAAAGAGGATCACACCTCCATTAGGGATCAAACCATGCCCAAGGGCCATTAAGACCATTTTCATAATCACCTGCAAGAATATCATTATCTTTCTACACCTTATAACAAGGTTCAATAGACCATCACCATACTTGTGATACATAAGTTTAGCATGACATTGTATCAAGAAGCTTGTGATGTTCAAATAGTTGCATATTAGGGTTACAACAAATCATTAAGAGTATTCCACCATCATGCATTCACATAAGGAGACTAAGAATGGACAACCATCATCAAATATTTGTATTAGGGTTAGGCGTAACAAGACAAGCTAGTTTAGTGTTAAACATTAGCTCATTATGGTGACTATTAGTTTACATTCATATGAGGTCAAAGGTAAGACTACCAAGTTACAGTCATTGAATTATCAATATAACATCATCAAAACCAAACCATCAAACCATGAGCTTCATTCAAACCATTAGATGTTAGAGCATCAAACCCAAACCATTGAATCATGATCTACATCCAAGACCATCAGATGTAGGATGGAAAAAACCATAAGTTGCAAAACAAGTAAAACCTTGAACCATTCAACTAGGGAAACCATCGAGTTAAGACCTAAAAGAATCACCACATTAAACCTAGACAAGCCACCGATTGTGGTGTCCAGGATCACCATGGGTTGTGACACCTAGGGTGACCATCAGTTGTGACACCCAGGGTCACCATCAGTTGTGAACCATCAGATCATGAGTCAGAAGAACCATCAACCTACAAGTCAGAAGAGCCATCGAGTGTTGAACTAGAATAACCATTGGTTGATGACCTATGCTAGCCATCAGTTGTGAGACTCAGGGTCGCCACTGGTTGTTGTCAACAGATGGAAAAAATGATCCAAAAACCAAGGGAAAGCCATCATATGTTGACCAAAAGAGCCATCATTTGAACCACCACATGTAATCATAAAAGACCATCAAATGTGGGAACCCTAACCATTTTTTGTGGAGGGGAAAGCATGACCATCAGTTGTGTGCTCATGATAGAACCCAAAACAACACTTAAACCATAACCAGTGGTTGGCACAAGAAAGCCAAGCAAAATAGTAATAAGGACCAAACCATCGAGTTTCAAAGGAAGAAGGGAAAATAGCTCATAAACCCTAGGTATGACCATCATTTAGAGAGCAAAAATCATCGGTTGACCACGTGCAAGCAAGGTTTAAAGCTTCCTATACCAAGCAAGGTATGTGCACAAGGTTTAAGGTCCATACATGGTGATAAACTACTCAAGAAACATCACTTAAGCTTAAACTTTAGGCAAAGGTGGTATCTCTATGCTTAGAACTTCATTTTAGAGCAAGAGCATGTGCAAGCAAGGTAGTAGTAAGTAATAAACGTGAAGAAAGTTATATAACTCGCCTCTAGGAAGAAGATGAAGCTCCAAACAGTAAAAAATCTCGAGAGGAAGTGGAAGATGCCCGAGATTGAGCACTCCACATGGCCAAGCTAGCTCCTTCACCAAGCAAGGAAGCAAACCCTAGGTCAAGGAAGCAAGAGAGGGATATTCTTTAGGCTCTAGAGAAAGATCTACCATGAAACACCATGATCCTGACCTAGAAGGAGGAAGGAGGTAGGACATAAGAGAAATGAATGAAAGAGGGAATAAATTACTTGATTAGGTCAAGAACAAGCAATGGAAGATCCACCAGCTCAAAAGGAGAGTATATCTAAACCCTAGTCACACGTGTAAGGAGATCGGTCACCTTCTTCTACCTTGGGCACCTTCTTCTCCACCTAGCCAAGGAGGAACGAGCTCTTGACAGCAAAGAAGAAGGAAGGGATTCCAAAGGGTTCGCTTGTATGGTAGGGGGAGGTTTATAAAGCTATGGGTGAGATATAAGAGAAGGCTAAGGTGTCCTGCCATGTTTGCCAAGTGTCCATGGCCATAGGAAATCACGTCCATGCAAGAAGCAGCTCCATCGCTTGTGAGAGTCTGTAGGTCCATAAGATCTTGGCTATCTAGGGTGGACATCAAGTTTCAACACATGGTAACCATCATTTGTTGAAACCCTAGGTCACAAGGGTGGAAACCATCATTTATGCACCTTCTCAAGGTAGACCATCGATCCAAGGAGCTCAAGAGAGGGAACCATCGATTCAAGGAGCTCAAGAGAGGGAACCATCAACCCCGACACATATAAGGACCACCACTTGATCCTTATATCCAAGGAGAGCCATCGTATGTCACCCATCCAGGAGGACCATCGAGTTTTGGCCTCCAAGGTAGCTCATCCATGAGGGCAAAATCCTAACTCAACCCTAGAAAGGTGTCACCACCTAAACCAAGGTACAACAAGGCACCCCAAGGTTCAAACAACTCAAACATGACAAGAAAACATGTGAGGAACATAAAGCATGTGAAAAATTGCAAGAAAAACCATAGATGTGGGTAAATTGTAGAAAAGTCCAAAACAAGCATAAAATTGCATAGCTTGTTCAAACAATGTCCAAACTGGACCAAACTTGAAACTTAAGTTTGTCACATGATATAAAAACATATATTATTGTTAGATTAAGTATCCAATTATGATAATTAAGCATGTTCAACTATAAGTAAGGTCTAGGGGCTTACACCATCATCCTTATAAAAGACCCCTATTAAAGTATCACTAAACATGTAGCCTTCAATCCAAATTTCTTGAGAATATCATTCACCCACCCCTATTAGTGTTTGTTAGAGGCTGAAAGACACAAGATCGGTACCTCGCCACACATGAAACTATTTATTTCCTACATCCTTCAATATCTCATTCTCGCCTTCTTAAAATTGGTTTCGAGAAAATATATTTGGACATGTTAACTCTCACCCCTTTCTGGTATTGACTTCCCTTCTACCTATTTTAGGAAGAGTTTTAGTTTGATTCAATGGGGGGAACACATAGCTAAGCATGCATTAGATGCAAGGACATTACAGATTTAATCCTACAGTTTTATTAACCCATGATTCAGTGTAATTGTGAGTTAATCCTACAGTGTTGACTCTACCATGAAACTATCTGAAGAAACTACAGTAGGTAGCTATACCGCCTGACCAGTCATTGAGATCCAAGAAAAATAAACTAAAATCAAGCTAATTTCCAATATAACCTTTTTCTTAGACCGGCTAGTCTCAACATCAGTACTAACCCAGCCCGGGTGCCAAGGGTAATGGAAAAAATTAACAACAAACCACTAGTAATTACACCCACTATTTGTTTAGAAAAAGATAAAGAGGGAGTTTCTTAAAAATATGATAGCCCTGCTTATTAAAAAAAAGGATTTTTTCACTGCCTTAGGCAAAGCCCGCATCCTTTTTCCAGCCATAACCCAGATAACTGGTGGGTGATAAATCCAACGCTCCACAGCATGATTCAAACCCGGCTCCCCCCGAAGGGGGACACCGTGCCTTACCAGCTGTGCTAACGCTGACCGGGTGATAGCCCTACTTATTAGGTCTTGTTTGGTTAGACCGTAAAAAATTATAAGTCATTCACGTTGTCTTTCATTCACGATATCCAGAGTGTTGATTGCACGTACTTCGACCAATAGGTAGATAAAACCCATTAGGAACCTATATACACAGACGGTCAGATAAAATAAACTGCTCTCTTTTATGATGTGGTTTGTTTTCCACGGCACTTTTTACGCCATCTCATCTAAACATAGGGGTCGTCATTTGTGTTCTACTTTATAGCATATCATATAGAAATAAGCATTTCAACTCACTCCAACCAAACAATTGACTGTTTAAATTTCTTTACATGCTTTTCAATTTTCTGAACAAATTGCACTGGATCAAATAGGTCGTTAGACTATGTCCCTAGCTAGTAGGCAATCTGTGGGGAGAGAAAAGACGAGATTGCTCACGTCCAGCACTCAGCATCACTTTGTGGTCCTTACACCATCCTTCCTTACCAATATGTTGTTTTAGAGATTGAGGAAATCAGTCCACCTGTATACAAATGCAATCCAACATCATTAAAAAAATTGTTTCGTAATCCAACTGTACATATGTTGACATGTCAATTTACTAAGTTTCATTTTTATTTTTGTGAGATATCACATAAATGGTTTCATTTATTATCATATTCATATAACATCATGAAATCAACCTAGTAAGATTATCCAAGTTTATGATTGTAATTAACTAAAAATGTATATTTTAATTTGAGACTAGATGTAGGGAATTAAATTCCTCGTTGTCTACTTCATGATCCTTCTTTTTACAAGCTAATTTTATTATACTAGATATAACAATGTCGGACACAAAACTTTACATAAATAAAACCTTTTCGGATCCAGAATGCTATTAGAATTAACATTTTTTAATATTGTTTTCCATTTTTTATAACTGAATTGAAGTATAAAAGATGGCAACCGAGTGTGCGTGGAATAGAATGGCCAAACAAGCTAATTGAAAGTATACCGATGTGAATTGAAAATATAACTAATTGGAGCACCCCTTTAGTGAGTGGGAATATCTTGAGACATGTCATTTGTATGACATTATCTCCTGTTGTCTTTTTTTGAGTTAGAAGGAGACTTAGTCTAAAACGAGAGTAAAACACGGGGACCTGCAGAGTAATAGAGAGAAACTAACTAAAACGATACCACAAATGGAACCTAAGCGACAAAAACATGGGAATCACTATGGTGAGCAGTTCAAAAAGGTTCGTCAACAGACCAATTCGAAGAGATGCAGCTTACTTCAGATGGTCCGAAAGTCATAGCCATTGGCAAATAGATGGTAATTTTGCATAGTCTAGAGTCATATGAAGTTAAATAGTGGATAGTCCCCGTTATGCTTGAGTATCAACATCAACCCGTGGAGTCTTTACTCTTGATCGAAAAATGGGCCTCTAAGGATATCTTTCTTAGCTAAACCTGCAGAATATTTTGTTTTCTGTCAGGAAAATGTGAACGTGTAACGGCATAAGTTAGCAATCTGTAGATGGGTTGTGCTTAGCAAAATTTCAGCCATGGATCCTTTTTAGCAGACACAACAACTATAATTTGTGTTAATATGAATGATATATCATGGAAAATTCTATATGTTCCATAAGTAGTATAGTGTGAGGATCTTATTAACAGTGATGTTGTCTTCAGTCTGAAGTGTCCACCTAACATGCAAGACAAGCAAAAGACAGGGACCCAACAACGTAAAAGGAACCAAGGTGTAAAAAGCATAAGCAGCAGCACGATGAGCAGTTCAAGCAGGTCCATTTGTGAACCAGGCCCAACAAATGGAGTTTAGTTCAGAGGGTCCACAAGCCGGAGCCCTTAGCAAAATAGATGGTTATGTTTTGCAAATTCTAGAAATATATAAAGGTAGGTAGTAGATAGTCTTCAGCATGCATGAGTATCAACATCAACCGGTGGAGCTTTTACTCTTGATGTAAGGATGGGCCTTTGGGGATATCTTTCTCAGCTAAACCTGTAGAATTTTGTGATTAAATCCGAACGTATAACAGCAGATCTTAGCAATATATATGGGTTGTCTTTAGCAAAATTTCAGTCATACATCTTTTTGGCAGATATGAATTACATAAGCTGTATTGATGTGATTGAGTTATCACGGTAGGTTTTATTAACTGAGTATTTATCACCCCACAAAGTTTATAAAAATCATAGATCAAATATTGTCAAGTAATATGTTTTGTAGGACTGGATTGGTTGAATGAATTTCTTCCGGATGTTGTTTCTATTGGAGGTAGCAACTTCCTAACTTGTTTTATGTTAAATATTTCTGTTCTGCTGTGGATTACGGAGTGTTATGTCAACAGTGATAAGAGTACCTGAAGATATTCCTGAATGATGATGGTGTTGGGGGAAACCCGGCGAGTGTTGGTGAATGCTTTAGCAGCTCATCGTTCGAGGTGGTGGTTTGTTGCGCAGATAGAGATGGCTTTACAAGCGAGATAGATGATAATGATGATGATGACTGGATGGGTTCTACAACTGGCGTTGGCAGAAGGAAAGGTGGAGGCTGGATATGATGAGAAGTTCCCTAGGGAAGTATTTGTTTTTGTTTTTGCGAGGTTGGTTTGAGGAGTAATTCTGCTGGTCGAGGGTGCTATTTTGTAATCTGGATGACACCACTTTGCTTGCTTGAGGTGTGAGATGAATACGATTGACCTCAGTTTAATTTATTTATTTTAAACCCGGCGAGAGAAAAATTATATTCCTGAATAGAAGCTGAGTCTGCTAATGTGTTTACATATGACGACAGCACTTTCTGTTTGTTAAGGGGCTCCAGGATGTGTTTTGTGATAGTATTTCTTATATACAATATCAGTGTTGGTGTGTATGTAAAGAGTGATACCCAAGGGGTCCACTCAAAATGATATAATACAAGAGTCATGTAATAATAAAGCAGCGGAAACAAAACTATTACAAAGTTACAAGGTGTATCATTATACAATTGTTCCTCACCACAAAAGGTGATTTTACAAAAACTTGAAATAAGTACAACTAAAGCTGACAACAGAGGGTAACCTAACTATTGCAAGTTATCCTTAATTCCAAGCCGTGTAGATGATCTTCTTAAGTCGTTGTCCTGTAATATACCTATACTTGGGTGGAAAGGAACATCACCCAAAACATAAGAAACAATATAGAGGTTAGCAAAAGCTGAGTATATACATATATAAAACACTTTGAGTATTATGGTGTGTTATAAGTATAAAAGAGATGTTCCCACAAGAGGAGGGGGCTAACTGCAATTAGGTATATTCAAGAGGAATATAACAAAAGAAATGAGGCATATTAAATTCAGATTACAAGCATGGTAGTAAAAAGTGTCTTGCCATATCAATCAACCACAGATTCACATTATAACAACAAATATTTGCATGCATAACAATGTAGACTAAATATACCTAAAATAGGGCCATAACACCATAGGATCATGGCCTAAAAGTAAACAAGGGTGGAAACGCACAACCCGGGCAGAATATGCACACCCTATATAAGTATGGTTGTACATAAGTACCACTATTCTAGATATTCTAGTCAAACATGTAGCATGCATAAAATAGAAAGGCAAGACTAACATTTCAAACAATTTCATATAAAAAGACAGTTATAAAAAGAGGGGTCCAAAGACCCATTATGATAGAGTAATTCAACAATAACAGGAATTTGATTGAATTCAAATAAGTAATTATGGATGTCCAATAATGAAATTCTCAAGTGAAATAACAGTTCAAGAGATGTCTCATCAAAAGAGTGTAGGTTTCAGTTAAATAATGCCCAAAATAAAATAGAGAATGTACATACCTTATGTGTCCAAACGTTAACTCTAAATAGGCACTTGGTCCTCACAATCGAGTATTCATCCTAGAAACACATTACATAAGGTAATCAAAATCAAAATAATTTGTGCATACATTCCTACTTTGTATTTTATTATTGCTCTTATCCTAGTTCCAATCACCTAATTCCATATTAGGATTTGGGATGCTACATATGTATATCATTATTATGTCAGGTTATATTATGTGAACCACCATTTCATTAGATACTATGTTATGGGTGAATTAGATGTGTATACATGTTTTATTCTCGTGTAAAGTTATGAATTCATATTTTTTTGTTTAGATTCACACTTAAGGATTTTAGCTACATTATCAATATTTGGAATCCGTTCATCTGTTTAGGTTATAGTTACTCAATACCACGTCTAATTAATATTAATCTAAATGTTTATTAAACAATCTAATAGGACATTTAGTATATAAAAGCATTGAGCTCCATGTTTATATACCTAACAAGATATCTTACTTAGATATACTCTACCACATATACTAGTAAATCAGACCAGTTACGTACTAGTAGATTTGATTTGATTTACCCATGAATTCTGAAATTATCTATTGCATAGTAATAGTTCAAGGTTATGGTTAGACTAGTGGTATCCATGCACAACTAGGGTTGCAAATCAAACTTATTTCCATATATGCTCCATATCTAGGGTTGCTCTCCTAGATAGTCATAGAAAAATTTCGTAATTTCTAATATGGTTATGTAGTGAACTGTTTATTGTACCTCATAGTCACCATTTAGAATCTTCTCTTCTATTTTTAGAATAACCCACGTGTAATAAGAACATATAATATACTAATATATAAATTATTATAGTCATATGCACTAGATAATACTAATACACATATTGGTAGGACATGTAGTTCGTCAATTGATTACATGGTCTAGTTGATGTTGTTCTTATGTTTAGTGCGATGTGTGCATTGATATTATCAGTAGAGTAAGCTCAATGATGTCCATGAACTAGTATGGGAATGCACGTATTATGAGTTGGTTTGTATTACCAATATAGGTAGCATGTATGTTATCAATTTATTGCATGATCACATATTCTCTTATCCTATTCAATTAAGTTTTGAAATAAAACTAGAGAAGACGAAGCACTCACCTACATGTGCATATGTCAGACTTGATTCTCCAGATTACTTTAAGTTAGTACTGGCTTCCTCACATCCTAAAGCCAATTGAAGGGATCTCCATGTACCTCATCAACCAGAAGAGTCTGGTCTGGTATGCATCGGAGATGAACAGGTGAGTCTGCATATTGGTCATCGTCACAGCTGGGGACAGTGGAGGAGTAGGCCACAACGTGGTATCTGGAAGCACTGGCGTGGGATTTAGTCAGGGAAGGGAGTTGACTGGGTCTGATGGTGGTGGTGTGCTTCCAAGGTCCTGGGCTCTGCTGATTTGGGCATATGTTGATGGTGGTTCAGTGATGGGTTCACTGATGGTATTATGGGTTGTCGGTTGCAAGATGTGCGGCGGACGACGGAGAGAAAGAGAAGGAGACACAACATGGCTTGGACGTGGTAGAGGCAAATGTGTAGAGGCGTCATTGGTGAG
This sequence comes from Alisma plantago-aquatica, assembly GCA_963693085.1. Taxonomy (NCBI): domain Eukaryota; kingdom Viridiplantae; phylum Streptophyta; class Magnoliopsida; order Alismatales; family Alismataceae; genus Alisma; species Alisma plantago-aquatica. Next base: position 1,971,874,400 of record OY856409.1, on the reverse strand, counting down.
GAAGAGAACAAGTGGTCATGCTCTGCATCCAGATGGTGGTGTTGCAGATCCATAGTTGTCGAGGTGAGGTCGGAGACGTCGGGTCTGTACCCAGTGATGATCTTCCGTGGTGGAGATGATGAGGTGCTGGTGGGTGGAAGGTGGCAGTGCCTGGATGCGTTCTGCTGCATGGCGCTTTTCGATGATGTCGGGCACAGGTGGAGAAGCAACCCGAGGAGAGGCGAGGGAGAAGAGGGACAGGTCAGGCGGCGGATTGTGCTGAAGTGGCTTGGGGGTTGGAGGATGACGAGAACATGAGTTGTCGTGTTTCGTGGAGAGGCTCGACACTACGTGTGATGCTCCACACCGCCTGGCGATGCTTGACACCGCCTGGCGACATTGACACCACCTGGCGACGTTCTTTGACATCTAGTGTTGCCAGACACTACTGGGTGTCGTTGGATGAGAAGTAGTCAACAAGGGTTTTAGGGTCATGAGGGAAATAAAGGTAGATGAAGCAATAGATGAGAAGCAAAGGAAAAGAAGAGAAGGTAGTGACAGTGCCTGGCGATTCTAGGTTCATCCTGGAGTTGCGTTTCCGTCAAGGGCTAGGTGAAAGTGAAGATGGGGTGCTAGGGTTCTGTGTGCTACTGGAAGAGAGAGGAAGGGAAGAGAGGAAGAGGGATAGTAGAGAGGAGGCGAGGAAGTAGGAGAGAAGAATAAGGGGAGGCAGAGAAGAAAAATGGGTGTGCAACCGTTTGCGATCCGCACGAGAGGGAGGCATTGATCGCGTCATAGGGAGGGGGAAGGTCCGTGTTACATGGACAAAGGAAGACGGTGGCATATTAATGTAATTATAATTAATACAAGGGTGTATACTAGTAAATGGTTGGGCAATTGAAGTCTGATTGATACCAAAATTGATAAGTAGACCAATTAACATGTGAGAAATCCAATGATGCCGTCAATTTCACATTTTGAAGATGTTTAATTAAAAGATTTCATTACTTGTATATTATACATTAAATATATTTACTCATTTTAACACTTATTATATTTTAATTTGATTTGTTTCATCTTATACCCCTAAGAATATTTTAGGATGTCAAATTAGAGTCAAACATGGTATTTGGTATATGTGTTCCTTAAGTCTTGTTATTGAGTAAATTATGATTATTTTACATTACATACAAAATACTAAGGGTATTTATATATCCACAATACGAATTATTCTTAATGTGTTTTGCATTGTCGGAAATATACGGTAAGTTAACATAATAGAATAGGACCTTAGAATAAGAGATATTTAATACATATGTCTGGATTCGAGTATGTTACCGTGTATCTCTTGTGAAGAGGGCTGCAAGTTAAATTTTGAAGCAGCAAATATGAGCTGACGTTTATTAAACCCAACTCATAATTTTTCAGTCTGGTGATTTTCAAAAGATCTGAAAAATACTCCCATTATCTTTGTTTTTCAGATTTTATCGCAAACCAAAACGTCTGGCTTAAAACATTCATCTGCAGCCCAAGACTTGTCAGCAAAATAAATAGATGGAAGTAACCTTGACAGTAGCTCGTGTCATCATTAACTAAAAGGCACGTGACGCTAAATTTAGCCTCTGAATAACAGCCATCCCATTCAGAGAAAAGAGCCGTCAACAGCCATCCTATTCAATTCTTTCCCCTGCCCTAGGGACGAAGAAATAAGTGGTATCCGCTTGTAGAAAGCCCTTGCCCTTTTCAGAAGAGATAAGGTCTTCACAGATGGTAACGTTGATATAGTAGCAAATATTAATCATTGGACTAAATTGGTGATGGAAAAATGAAAACCAACTGCAAAATCACATCAAAAGAGGCCTTGTCAGCAGGTGTGCAGGCGGCCTTTCTTTCTCAATACACCATCTCACACCTAAACCATGACATTCCACAGAGCCAACACAGATATGATCATGATAATATTCTACAGTCTTCGCAGTCCTCAATAGCAAGTGAGATACAGGCTGACTGTTTAAAACTTAAGTTACACCCTAAAGCTTTATACAAAGCCCAAAATCTAAAAGGGAAAAAAAGGAAAATCTAGTACATAGGTATCACTGCATGCTGAGAATCCAACTGATACAACAAACTGAATCGTGTCAAACAGGACCTTGCTCCGCCCATCTATAAGAAGGCTTCGCATGTTGCTTTATTATGCCCTGCTTGCTTGCACCTGCTGCAGTGCAAAGCCCTCACCTCCCCTTGCTTTCTTCTATCTCTTTTTCGCCTAGGCCACTTCAGGGTGCGGGTTGGAGGAGGGTATATATTGGTTCTGAAAAGAGAGCTCATCTTCTCTTGATCAAGAATCTGTTGGACAGACTCCGAGTAAGTAAGCCGGTAGACATCAATCCTGAAGTACTGGGAGCAGTAGTCGTATACATTTTTCCCCATGTGTTCAAACACGGCTATTGCATGCATACATGGCAGTCCAGTGATCTGCCACTTCCGACACGTGCATTCACAGTTTCCTATTTTGACAACATTGATTGTACGGCCACGGACCTCAAAAACAGTCTCAGATGAACATAACACCTCGAATTTATGAGACATAGCCATCTCTTTCTTCAACTTTTGCTCCATATAAGGTGTAATGGCACCATCCCAGGCGGCGGCGGTTTCCCTCCGTGTTTGCATAAGTTCTCCTGTTTTCGAGCGGATGGCATCAATCATTAACAAGACAGAGGATTCCTGCTTGACAGAAATCCAGTCGCTAAATTCTATAATATCAGCAGATATGTGATTGTATCTAGCGCCCTCGAAGAGTGCGTTAGACCAATGTTCCGGTTTAGTGGCTATCACCCAGTCAGCTGCCTCTTTCGATACTTGACAAATCTTTTCAATGTAGGCATTAAATTCTTCCACCATACATGCCTGTGCAGCGCATTCAAAATCACTTACCAATTCATCTTTCACTTCCTGAGACCATGGCCCCTTTCTCAACTCCATCCTAAAGTCCTCCAACAAGTTAATCAAACAATAGCTGTGATAGCTGTCAGGAAATGCCTCAGACACAGCCTCTGGTACGCCATTCTGTCTATTAGATACAAAGGTAAGTATCCGAGAAGCAGTCACTGCATACTTCAACTGCTCCAAGAACCACTTCCAACTTTGATAGCTCTCGTCTTCTACTGCGGCAAAAGCCAGGGGAAATATGCCATCATCTCCATCAACCCCTGCTGCAGCAAGTAATTTTAACTGGCTACTTTTTTTCAGAGGAATTCTATCCAGTATGATAAGCGGGCGACATCCCTGCTCGAACCCATGAAAGGAAGCATGAAAAGATACAAACACGCGGAATTTAGAATCATCTGAAGTTGCCAAAGTGACAACACTACCTGGATTAGATTCTAATATCCTTTCACAAAACCATGGAAGCTGATTGCATGCCTCAAGATGTGTATTGAAAAGCTCTTTTTCAGCATCCGTCTTTGCGCGCCAAATCTTGAAATAATTGACATTGACCCCATACTCGCGATAAATTTCCTCTGCTATTTCTTTTGGTTTAATCTCAGGCTGATAACGTAGTTTCTCCTTTATAAAGCTAACCAGCAGTTTCTTTGTTACTCGTCTCTGACCATCTTTATCAATGCAACCCCCACAAGTGTGGATGTTGGTGAACCTTTTGATCATGAACTTCTTCCTTCGAGGTAACTGGGATGCATGCAGCCGCCAAGGACAGTTCTCACCCGTACATTTTACTGTTAAACGAGTGGATTCATTCTTAATAAATTTGTAGGCAAATCCTTTGGTGATAGAAAATTCAGCCAATTTATCACGGAAATCCTTCACATTGTCAAACTCTTGACCGACACCTGTTATAATATCATCCGGAGATGGCTGATAAGGAATTATCATATCAACCGTAGCAAGCTCATTTCCACTGCAATGTTTAGTTTATTTTGTCATTGTATGCATGCGTGTGAAGAATTATGCCGTAGTATAAGCAAATACCTGTTATAAATGTCATTCACTACGCATGTATCTTGTTCTTCAGGATTCATGGTTCCAGGGATGATCGGAATAACGGGAAGATCCATACTGATACCATCATTCCTATTTGCATCACAGACAGCAAGAAGAATCAGATAGTATAAATAACAAGGGAGATGGGAAATTTGACACACAAAACAGTCAACACAAAACTAAGCAAGTCTGGTACCGACTCAAATAGAAGAAAACATCACTAAATGCTGCAACACAAAAAAATGATGATTTTTTTTGTCAATGTCAACAAAATGGATGAAAGATGCCACCTGTGTATTTCAAAAGACAGGAAAGAAGGCTTTTAAGTTTTCTCATATACATAAGCAAATCAATAATTCACTAGAAGTGGAGTTTAGTTTGCATCCAAGTAAAAATAACAGGTTTTGTTATAAGCACACCTGGTTCGCCCCAAACCCTTTGCTCCAGTCATTCATACCCGGACACCTGCAATGGCGTAAGCACATCACAAGTCTCCGAACAGAGGGTCAAGAAAGCTTGAGCCAGCTCATATCCAACAAAGCCGGTCAAAAAGTGTTTGTTCACACTTAATACATTTATTACCTATTTTCTATGTTCTATATTCCTTATTATGCATTCCTTAAACCCCGCTACGTCAAGGGCTTTTTTAATTCCATTTGGGAAGATAACAAAGAGAAAATCATATTTTCTTTTCAATATGGTATAGAGGTATTGAACCTGATGCAAATCTACACTGCCGCCACTATCTCCTCTTCTCTTTCTCGATGGTCCTTTCACCGACGTCTAGCATGGTACTGTAGTGTGACTAGTGTGACACCGTAATTGTCGAACCATAGTCCCGGCAGTATCAGCATTGTATCTTGAACCTATTAGTATTACAGTTCTCGTGTCCCCTGCTTCCGAGTGGTCCCTTCAGGGGTTCCACTCACCCAGGCGATGAGCCGATGAGCCATGTGCACTGGACTGATGGATTGATGGATAAGAGAACTGAGCCATGTGCATTAGACTGATGCATGATAGAACCTAGCTCGTGAAAAGCAATTGTTCACTGCTTTTATAGCGGGTTCTTTGCTCACCTGACATGACATCTACATTTATCTACCTACTTGTATCGTTCATGGCGTCAGCTAATAATGATCACCTTGAGGTCACATCCATCATGTTAAACAGGAAAGAAGTAAGCAGTCGGAGTATTGTTTCTTATCTTTGTTAAGTCTCAGTGGTATTATTACCAGCTTACACATAATTTGCTGAGAAAACCACTGATAATATTCATGAGAAGGCTAGCTCAGTAGTACAACACATGGTCGTCTCATGACGCAGCTATGATGTCTTAGACTCTAAACAACACTCAACAGAAGGTTAGCAAAAACTTGGTCTATCGTTTATGAAGTTCAGATGAGCTCAGAGCTGCTCCTGCCTACTATAGTAAGAGGAGTCTAAGCTACTAAGTTTTACAAGAAAATTATAATACTAAAATCATCTCCTGGAGAAAAATGGATAATTAGTTCTCCTTCTAAGTGATCTATTGTTCATCATCACCGTCATCCACATCATCATCAAGCTCAACAAAGATCAGCTAAGCAATCTATTATTCAAGTATCTAATAGGGTCAGTACAAGTTTTGACTCCAAGACTATGACATATGGCAGAAGCCACAAAACCAATCACAGATTAAAAGTATTGGGAGAATATTCAGAAACCTACCTCGGCAACCCAGATGTATCATCTCTCAATCTCAATTTGCTAGAGCACTTGTTACAGACTCACCCTTGAAAGAGTTGCATTTCGAAGCAAGGTTTTAAAGTGTGAGACATACCAAGACGTTTTTTGTCTCAGTCTCTATATCAGTGAGACGTAAGTCTCAAGGCAGTCAAGGCGTAAGTCTCAGAATTTACTAAGGCATCCCTAAATTCACACACACACACACATATGTGTGTGTGTGTGTGTATAATATAATATAATATAATATACATATATGGGCTTATCTTTAATACCCATGCGGGTAGCCTGGAATTCGCTACCCGTGTCGTCCGAACAGTAACTATTTGGTCAGAAAAGTAACTCTGTGGACAAAAATGTAACTATGTTGATCAAAAAGTAACTACTCTGACTCAAAGTAAAACCGGACAGAATACACAACAAAAATTATGGAATAAATATGTAATTGTATATTTGTTATAGTTATTACAAATGTAATTGTTTATGCATGAAAAGTAACAATTTGTAAGGTAAAGTAACCCTCTACATGTATAAAGTAAGAAACTCAAAAAAAATTAACCAAATGTAGAACAGGTAGCTACCCGCGCGGGCATTCAATGAACGCCATGTATATATATATATATATAGAGAGAGAGAGAGAGTTAGGCTAGAATACACTCGAGTGTATTCGGAGCGGAATACACTCAAGTAGTTTTTCATGATGCAATATTTTTTTTTTGAAAATCTAATCCGTTGATCTTATTAAACATCTCGTGAACAACTCATATGCAAAATTTGAGCGCATTTGGATATGTATAGCTCATGTTATGAAGACCGCAAAAATTATGCATTTCAAATTAGTTTGGCGCGTCGATTTTGTTGCCCTTGGATGAGTGACTTACACTCATCCAAATGGGCTCAAAATTTGTATGTATCCTAGTTATAGTATGACGGTGAAGATCAACGGTTTACATTTTGTAAAAAATAGTCTTGATATGCAAACACACTTGAGTGTATTTGTGCGATCCGTACACTCGAGTGTATTCTAGCCTGACTCTATATATATATATATATATATATATATATGGCCCATATTCAATACCCGCGCGGGTAGCTACTCGTCCCCTATTTTGATTACTTTTTTTGGAGTTTCTTACTTTTGACATGTAGAGGGTTACTTTACCTTGCAAACTGTTCCTTTTCATGCATAGATAGTTACACTTGCAACAGTTATAACAAATATATAATTACATATATATATTTGTTGTATATTTTGCCCTGATTTACTTTTTTAGTTGTATGGTTACTTTTTTATCAACATAGTTACTTTTTTATCCAGCGAGTTACTTTTCTGACCATAAAGTTACTTTTCGGGTTGACGGGTAGCGAAAAAATCCAGGCTTCCCGCTGGGTATTGAACGCCCATATATATATATATATATATATATATATATATATATATATAGAGAGAGAGAGAGAGAGAGAGAGTATGAGTCAGGCTAGAGTACACTCGAGTGTACAGATTACGCTGTACACCCCAATGGTGTTTGCCTATCTAGACCCTGTTTTTCTAAAATCTAATCCATTGATCTTAATGGTTACAATAATAATAGGCCACATAAAATTTGAGCTCATTTGGATGAGTGTAAGTCACTCATCCAAGGGCAACAAAATCGACGCACAAAACTAATTTGAAATGCCTGATTTTTGCATCCTTTAGATGCACAACCTATAAGTGTCCAAATGAGCTAAAATTTATTATATGGTATGTTCTTAAGATGTTTAAAAAGATCAACGGTTTAGATTTTTCAAAAAGTTATTGCATCTTTAAAAATGACTGAGGTGTACGGTGCCTCCGGTACACTCGAGTGTACACTAGCCTGACTATATATATATATATATATATATATATATATATATATATATATATATATATATATATATATATATATATATATATATAAAGTTTGGAAATAAATATAAAATAATAATAATACTATGACATAGATATCTAAAAAGACCTCAAAACATTAACTAGTTTTAATTATAATCTAAACTGAAGTGGAAGTTTAAAAAATTCACATGATCACAAAAAAAATGTGGTGAAAATTGTTCACTAACAGTAACATTAACACCTTGTTTAGATGAGATCACCAAAATCAACCATCAAACCTCTCAACTCTCAAGTAAAGGCTTACAAGGAGGAAGAGGTTGGGGCGCCACCTTTAGGGGCTGCAAGTGCCCAAATTGGGATCAAACAGGAGCAGCAGGCTGTACTTCTTCCTCCTCCTCATGTGACTTAGCAGCTGCCTATAACAGTCTTGCCCTGCCAACCCAAGGGCTAATCAGGGCAGGGGATTGGGTGCAGGTGGGTCGCCGACCACCTAGTGAGGCTCCGACAGCCTCATCCCACCAAGGGGATCCAAGGAATGGCACCAGCTAGATCTCCTTTTCCCTATCGGCTGCTGCGTTCCGCTGCAGGTCTCGGTGTTTGTTTTTTGTCCTTTTTTTCTCTATCTGTTTGCGCCCATCTATTGTGCTAAAACAAAAACCGGCCCATATAAGCTTCATGATTTGAGGCCCACGCCTCAAGGTCGCCTCAGTGCGTTGCACTTTTTTTCAGTCTCTTAGACAAAGAGGTGCATGTCTCACTGTAGCAGACCAAGGTGTACGGCTCGTTGGGCTCAGACACCCCAAGGTGCATTTTTTAATCCCATGTTTCCAAGAGAGATGAAAAATCTAATTTTCTGATTAGTTTATCTGTCAATTCTAATTATTGTTTAGTTATTAGTTTTGATCCTACTTCTCACATGCTGACAATTCTACATTGTTTTTCCAGTAGCAAATATCGTCAAGTCTATCCCTTGCCATGTTGGCAGATGACATTAAGAACACTGTTTCAAGCATTGGCAGATGACATTTAGAACACTTCCAACTGTCTGCAATGGCACACACTTGGATATCCTGGTGCTACAAAACCGAGTCATCCATGGTCAGTGCTGCTACCCATTCATTTCAGTATCAATCTTGTCAGCTCTAGAAGCAAGCCAGAGCTAAGTTACCAAGCAAGTTCATTTTTAGTAGGAAACAATTCTCTTTTCATAGTTTATTTGATGAATGGAGACCTTGCCAGGTTCCCGGTCTATCTCAGTTTTGTTAACCTCTTTTGTTGGTGATGGATGATTATTTTGTGGATATAGAACAATTGGCTATAGATTATTTTGTTTGCTATTTCGTCATAAAAAGATCAGGTTATATACAGACATCTGCCAATATAACCATATACCTCTTCCTGGTGCCTACAAGTCGCTCACGTGTGCTAGCCTCATGTCCGTACTGCTCCAGCTTAACCAAATGACCGAAGAGGACTTCTGATTCTTATGTTCTTTGGAGGGTGTAAATGGCAAGTTGAAATATCTGGTTCCATGAGGCGTTCCAAATCCTAATTCTTGCCAACCATGACATATTTGTTAGAAGACAATCACAAGCTTGTTAATGTTCTTTTTTCTTTAATTAAACTTAGGCCCAGTTTCCAATGCCAATGGAGACATTACACAAGGTTGTTCACTAAAATCTCTATTTGTTTGGCCTGAATATGAGACTATTCACCAGATTTCCCATGCTTATGCCCATAGCATAGCGCTGTTGTGGAAAACAAGAACCCTCGTCTTGATGTCAGTAGAATTATGATGTTCTTGTTTTATATCTCAGCCAAATTTTGGCACGATTCTATCATGTCTGCATGTTACATTATACAGAATGCCTTCATTCATCGTAAAGAATAAGATTCCCGTCCAAGCATGAATCTTGATGTGCCCCTTTACTCTGTCACCAACGATGTTGCCAGTACTTCGTGAAAAAACTCATTTTATTGGAAACAAAATGTCTCACGGATCTACCAAGTGTATAATTCTAGAACAAGATACCCCCTCGCACAAAAAGGTTGTAAACAGAATTATCAGAACTGAACTGAACCGGATGGTTCAATTGGTTCAACTTGGAACCAGTAATTGTGCCAATTTGATTCAGCAAACCCAAGAATGCCAATGAACCGGCTAGGAAACGGTCAGCTAATCAGTTCAACTGGTGAACCAGTCCGGTTTCAAGCCAACCGACCAGCTCAACGGTAACAGCAATTGAGGCACGTGCAGGTCAGGTGAGGCAAAAGGGGACGTTTAACCCCAACCCTACTTCTCCATCCTCCTCATCGTCCTGATCATGCATGATGAATCTTCTCTACCCCCTTCTCTTTGATGCTTCTTCACCCTCATCCTCTTCCTATTATAGCCCTACTAGTACCTCTTCCTTCTTTTGTGAACTAGCCAGTTGAGCCAATGGTTGGATCAGTGAACCAGGAACCAGTGGTCTCGCCAGTTCAAGCTCTAGTTCGGTTCTAATAATTTTGGTTATAAATGATTTGATCCCATGAGAAAAAAGGTTTCAATCAAGTGTCAATGGTCTTTTTTGACATTTTCACCAGTTGCAGTGTATCTTATAACTTGGTAGCTAAAATCCATCCTCTAAAATCCACTTCTAAACGTGTTTCACTACCTACTCATCTTTCTTCTATTGCTTTAGCTGACAGCCTTGCCAGGGCAAATAAAAAGAATTAAACCCATTGCTCATGTAGCATTCCTTCATCTTAAGTACGTCATACTTATTTTTTATAGTGTGGTATTTCATTGAAGGCGTAAGACACTGCAGTGGGTTCTCACTTTTCTAAGGAGGGTATAATGAACAAGTTGACGTGTAGTCCACACGTTGCTTCAGGAGAATAAGTTGTTGATCTGTCCACCATAAGTTGTCTTTCACTGTGTTGATTATCAAGCTAGCATGATGGAAATTCCAATTGTTCCAGCTTTAAGAGGACTATTAGAATAAATATATTCCTTTTTTCATCTTTGTATCATATTTTGTTATTTGTTACTTTTTATGTCCTTGGTACACTGTGTTGATTATCAAGCTAGCATGATGGAAGTTCCGATTGTTCCAGCTTTAAGAGGACTATTAGAATAAATATATTCCTTTTTTCATCTTTGTATCATATTTTGTTATTTGTTACTTTTTATGTCCTTGGTACACCCTCTTGGGCGCTCATATATAAAGGCTAAAGGCACCCTCTTGGGCGCTCCTATATAAAGGCTATGTACTTCCACATAGAAACATAACAAATTGAAAATTTTGCTAGTTCCTGTTCAGCACTCATACAAAGATTATAAATTAGGTGTGAGAAAGAATGTAATGTCGCCTACATGGGTCATTCTCGTCATATTGTTAGCTCCCAGTGCTGAACTAAACAAATAAAAATTCATCATTCCTAATCATTACCAAGTCAAAAAAATCAACTAGCAAATCATAAATGGACTCAAGATACATAAATAGTGGAAACCTCAAAGTTTGAACTTCAAATATATTTTAAACTTCAAAATAATTTTTTTTGGAAGACCTAAAGTAAACTAATTTCCCTATTGGAGAAAGGTTGTGTTCATACAGAGAGCCTGTATTTCCATAAAAGTAGATCTTAATACTAAGCCAAAACATTGTGTGTCCTGACCTATCAAGCAGTACTAAATACATTTTTCTAATAGACAGATGTGTTACATACTTACATTAGAATCCTTGTTCTAACATGCGGAAGTAAAATTGAGGGTATTTGGTAGAAACTGATAGTGCAATAATAATGTTCGATTAAGTGTACAATCTTTTCACAAAAGACCAGGACATTTATGAATCATTAGGGAATGTTTTGGTAGAGTGAAAAACAAATCCAATAATGAAAACATTTGACCATGCCAAGATCAAACACTAGGTCAAATTCAAAGATTTGTCGAATCTTGATTCAGACTCCAGTACTGGGTTTGTCAACATTTGGGTGCAATCATATTGATAGCATGAGCTCATGGATTTAGCATGGGCATTGTCACTACAATAGTGCATACTGTAGCCTATAGGCCATGAGCAGGCCAACATATTAGGAGATGACAACGGCATACAATTAAAGGCAAGAGGTCATTGGAAACTCTTTTGACATGGCCTAAGAAAGAAGGGGGCTATGGAGGTGCAGTTGGTGTATATGATGCCATGCAAATCAGTAACAAACCAGCTGTGATGAGAAAGGAGGGGGCGAGGAAATTTCAACCACGAATCTTTGAGCATGATATTTCTAATGACTTGATTCCCTATCTATATTTTCTTACTATATTATATAGCCTTTCATATTAACCTAATCTTCACATAAGCTAATAACTATAAATCAAGGAACATCTAGCCACTCCAACCAGAAAACTAGACATGACTCATCAGATATTCTCCTTATCAAAATGCCAGCATCAATCAATATGCTATTAGGATGAAACAAGTTCACTACTATAGAGCATAAGTCTGCAATATAAGTCATACTATCATAAGTAGAAATCAATGAATGATCGAATATACTTAAACTGGTGAGCATTAGAAACATCAAATAGTAGATCCTCGATAGACATGGTGAACTAAAAAATAAAATCATCTACTCCTAAACAGTCTCAAAGTTTAAAACATTAACTATAAAATCTCATATTGACACAGAACACATATATAGTAAAAGCTAAACCAATATAGAACTTTGTATTCAAGTTTGTATCAAAAGATCCAAACCATTACTTTTTCTGGAAGACCTAAAGAAGTACAACTGATGCCCCTATTGGAGTGAGTTGTGCTCATATAGTGAGCCAATCTTTCGATAACAGCCATCATAATTTATTAATAAGAAATTTATTAATAATAAGCCAAAACATAGTGTCCTGATCTGACAAGCAGGTCTAATAAAAAAAAATAAGTCATTATCATCATCATTTAAGTCTCAATCCCAAGTATGTTGGGGTCGGCAAAAAGGAGTAAGTGTGTTAAATTTAAGTCCCATTGTTCTAACAAGATTCTGACCTTAGTATATATGGTGTGGGCCCTAGCCAAAGTCCACATATTTATACCAGAACTTTAACAAGATCTCATATTAGTCTAAAAATGCTAACAAGATACCGAACAAGCTTTATGAACAGGAATTTTGGACAGAATCGTAAATACTGAATGTCAAACTGCTTTAATAAACTTGGTCTGTACTAAGTGACAAAAGCCAGTCTTTCGGCCTCTGCTGATTTGTTACTCTTAACTTGTAAGCCTTTTAGCAGATTAACTATTCCAAAATTGGCATTGAAATAACATCCCACCAGGGAAAGACCATTCCAATCTATGGCACATAAGACCAATGCTTTGTCATATAGCTAGCAACAGACTTTTAGACGGGTGGAGCCTATAGGAGCAGTAGTGATCACTAACAAAGTTGTGCCTATGTGTATCAGGTTAATTAATTAATTAATTAAACGAAATGAATCAAATTAAGATAAGATGTCAACTAAAATAACATACCCGATATCGACTGGGATGATAACATCTAGCCCGGTTTGTGTATTGTTATCTATGTCTGCGATCGTGCTGATTTCAGCAGCTACTGGATTTGCTAAATGAGGCTTACTTTTACTCCTGCAAGTAAAGCAATATCTCATGCAACAGCAGAGATTTAAGAGGTAAATTTAACAGAATAATTGGGTACAGAAGAGCACCTATTGTTGTTGCTCGTGTTGCCAGTAGCTAGTTGCTGTTGCCCAACATTCTGATCATCATTGATGGTTACAATTGCGGAGGTGCCTGAGTCAGCTACTACACTCCTGGTTGCCCTGAGAAAACAAGAAGATTGTAAACTTGGATTATAAGAAACCAAAATTCAATTTTAATAACCTTTTTAAGTCAATTAAGAAAATTACCTGTTGTCGGGCTTATTTAAAAGAAAAATATCAACTGTCCCTACACTAGCATTCAGCGCAATCATGCGCTTCAGATCTTTGTCACAGGATACGGTGATGAGGGTCCGCTTGTTGTTAGGAAGAAAGTACTTGATAGCCATAGTGCTGACATCAATATTCAGCACACTAGTTATTTCTGCTTTTAAGTCGTCATACAACATATTGTGATCAATATCTATCACGTGAGCTTCCCCGCCATTATACAGCATTGAGCCATCTGCAAGAGTGCCGAATTCGCCACCAAATTGGCAAATGGCAACAATCCCGCCTTCTGTCATCCTCTGCCAGCACCGTGGAATAGAAATTAGGAGCCATACAGAACAAGAAAGTCATGTATTCATTTATCAATTCTTAGGGTTAGAAGATAACAACTGCAAACAATGCAGTGAAACCAGCCATACATAATTAAGCTATGAAATACGTTCGGACAAGCATTATGTTGTCTGTGGGCAGAAAGGGTACTGCTTAGAGCATATGCAATAGTGGAACGCATATGGGCGTATGTGGCATATGCAGTTTTGGTTTTGAGCAATAATAATATATCTACTCTTGATTTATGACTTTTAGGCTTATTCGGCTGAACCTTATGCTAAGTGTAGACCAAGTAAACATCTTTTAGAATGTCTCCAAATAATTGGGTAAGATACTACTAACATCACCAGTTGGTCTCAGTCATAGTGCACAAAAATTGGGATTCGGCGGCAAGGTTGAAATATTCGGCATTCGGGAATAATGCAGAATATTCGGATAAAAATTGATATATATACATATACATACATATATACATAAATCGATATATCTATATATATACATATATTTATGTATTTATTCATTTATATTTATATATGCTTCCAGTTTTGGAGGGGGATAGGAAACAAAAAAAGCAAGATCTCCTGTCCGATAAGGGTTCTTTAATAGTGTTTCATGTATTACACTTCTTCGTTCCTGCATATTTCACTCCCGTGCTCGTTCCCCCGGCTCATGGTATGGAGATCCACAAGCCCAAAGGTAACATATATATATATATATATATATATATATATATATATATAAGCCAAAATATTCTTGTTTGTTATATTCACAATCAAGTGTGGTAACTTAATAGAATAGAACCCCGCAAAAATAGAAAAAAGGAAACGGACTGCTGCGAATTCAATACTAGAGTTATCCAATATACAAGAATTTCAGCTACACACACACACATATAATATTTGCAAGTGTGTACTGGCAGGTATGTAAGTTATGTGTACCGCCCATTAGAAAGGGATATGTGGAAGCTGCTAAATAAATCCAACCATATGGATTGATTTAACATTTATTAGATTACACGTGTTTAAGAAATCACAACCATATCTCACATGTATCATGAGATATAGCAAAATATCATTCAACAATTTCTGCGGTTTCTACAGCACATACCGTTGATTGTATAAAATACGCATCTTGTTTCATTACATGATCTAGGAATGATTAACCAAGATGATATTTGATACACATGTTATCCGCTAAACATCACATCTGTAAGGTTAGATTGTTATATAGAGTTGTGCAACCATCATAAATGATGATGGGTACATATGAAATACATGTATTCAGGTACAGAATTCTTATATATAGATCCAATACCAATACCGAATAATCAAGTCAAATATTACGTAATAAAAGGTTGAACAAGAAACAGGTTACAGACTAGAGAGACTTACAAAGGGAATCACGTCCAGATGATCACATAAAATGAGGACAGGAACAGCGTGTTTTTGTACTGGAACAGTGTATGAATGCACTATGCAGCAGCCTCAAACAGCCCAAACAACCCAAATACGTGGCCGTGTATTACAATCAGAGGAATAGAGTGAGTAAAATTGAGGCGAGGGAAATTGAGCACAGAAGGGGCGGAGTTTTAATCAGAAGAAGTGGAGAAAGGCTGTCTGCCTATTGTCTGCTCCCTATTCACCAAACAAACAGCTTGTCGGGAATTTGAGCTGTTGGCAATTGGAGAAGAAAAGCTAATAGGAAGAATAAAAATGGAATTGATCAGATACATGTAGATGAAGAAGAGGAGGAGAAGGTGTGCAAGACAGGAGGAGGCATCGTAGGAAACGACGAAGAGAGGACATACCTACAGCTTGAGTTGTGGCCGTCGCCGCTTGCTGGAGTGGGGGTCGCTACTCCTTGCAGTGCCCGTCGTCTCTGCTCCTGGCGGTGGCCGGCGCCGTTGCTCCTTGCAGAGGCCGGGCTCGCTGCTGGTTTGAGCGGCCGGCGCGGCTGCTTCTGTGGCCGGCGCGGTGGCTTGATCGGCTCCTAGGGCACTCGAGGTCGGGGGTCAGGGATTTCTCGCCCGGTCAGGGGGTAGTGCGAAATAATGAAAAATACAAATACCAAAAGAGGAAAGGCCAGTGTGAAAAAAAATGAGAGGGGTAGTAAATCCGGAAAGAATAGGGGTTTTTGTTTTGCAGAATATGTACGGATGAGAAAAGAAATTAGAATGCGAAGAAAGAAGATGACCAAAGAACTAGGTATAGCAACATCGTCTACAAGCCTACTCTAGCTGAATCTACATCGATGTACAGTAAGGAAACCACAAATCCGTCCCGGAGATACAACAAAGTGGAAATAAGAACAACAACGTCTAAGACGAGATCAACTCAAATATCATAGCCCATCCTATACATCTCGTGATCTAAATGAAGGATTTTTCACAGAGTGCGTCTAGTCTCATACTAGATTGCGCTTAGAGTATAAATGAAAGGAGTGAAACAAAGTGTCGCTTTGGGAAACATGGGTATTGAAAATCTTAAAAACATGTAGGTTCCCAATTTTAAAAGAATTCCTGCCTATGGTATGCGTGTGAGTCTCTCGCTTGGAGTCTTCTCACGAGTTGGACTCGAACCAACACCTCTGGGGAAAGGAAATGGACTACCTCAGTAGAGTCTTTCAGTGGCATGTTTTGGTCCTCTTCCCCGTTACTTAGAAAAAGTGAGCCACCGGTTCAGGTACAAGATAATATCATTACCGCCTGGACAATTAGACATCCAACCCGTAATCGCAACGACCCAATTGCAAGAGCGGAGGATGTTGCTTTGCTTTATTCACATGTAACCTCTCTTTCTCGTTCTTCGAATTCTATGATATACCGCAGGCTAGCGCGGTAGCGTTTGTGGTGGTGCTTCAGGATTCCAATGTATTGCGTCCGACGATCAGAACGAGCTTGTCGGCGGACCACTGTCGTCCCATTCTTGAGTGAGCTGGAGCGCAGCCATCTTATCCACGTTGTTGAAAGCTAGATCCACATGAGGTGTGTAATGCATAGCTAAAAAAACGCCAGTCACTATCTGAATGACTAAACAAATACCTACAGACCTCAGCTAATAAAAAAGTCCAAACTAGGCAAAAACAACATAGAAAACACCAACGAACAAAAAGTCGACAGACTAGTTTCCCATATAGCAAAAAACTACCTTTGTAGCCCATTCCTCGCTTCTACATCCCTTACTACCTACCAATTCGAGCAGTTTATCTCAGCCAAGCAAACAACCCACCTAGCAAAAACCAAAATATACCAAAAGTGTGAAAAACCATATAAGCTTCATAATACACTCAAAGTTATTGGCCACTATGAGGACAGGAGGTCTCATCATCAACATGCTCAAGAAACCATGTAGGAAATGGGATGCATCAAATAAGAAGATCAACATTATCTATAAAAAGAAGAACAAGTACTTGGGCAAAGCATCCAATACCAATAATGTGATGTCATGTCGCGCCACGAACGAGATTACTCAAAACCAAAAGTGGAAACAACACTAAATAAGCGAGTCGCCCGAAAACACTGAAAACTAAAACCGATTTCATTAAGGCACCATAAGCCAAAAACTTATTACAGATGAGTCCACAAGGTTTGTCACATGCAGCACATAACATGTCACGTGGTGCTTACATCATTGTAGGTCAATGTCTTGTCATCAATCTGTTACATATGATATTGGTTTCACATATATATACAAGAACAATTGTCATAATTGTTGACCTAGAGGTAGTACATTGTCCATATTTTGATAATGACTCAACCATTCCATTCATATATATATATATATATATATATATATATATATATATATATAATATGTGTATTTAAGATTGATCTCAGGTTTTAGGTACATGAAAAGGATCAATTTACACAAGTCCTAGCTTGTCAAAGTACAAGTCAAAAGCAATGCAAGTGTGCTAATAAGGAAATCACTTCAAACGACCTTAGAAGAATTTTGTAAACACTTGTCTTGATGATATGACTTGTAACTAAGATGAGAAAAATATGTGGAACACTTAGTACCAAGTTTTAATCACTTTTTAATCAAATTATAAAATTGATCGTAGACTGTTGATCGGTCGAGTTTCAATCTCGACCGATCCTATGGATTGACTTTCTGATGATATGCATCGGTCGAGTTGTGCATTCACAGAACTCGACCAAGCGGCTTACTGACCAAATGTGATTTTGACTGATCGGTCGAGTTTCCCAGGACAAACTCAACCGATAGTTTGAAAATTGGCTTTGTCTTTTAGCCGATCGGTCGAGTTACCTTTATTGAATCTTGACCGAATGTACTGTATGGAAAATGCAGAAAAAGTAATTCTAACCATTGGTGACTTGTTTGAACGAAAATAGATCCATTTCCTTGAGCAAAAATGACTATATTTTGGCCCTAAGTGTTTCCCAACTCAAGGGAGCACCCCCAACTATAAATAGGACCCATTAGAGTTCATTCCAAGGTTGCTTTTTTTTTAGCAATCCGAACATCTTCATTACTGAAAAGCCATACGACATCTACACATACGAAAAGTGATTCTGGAAGTACATACAACCAAGAGCAGGGCTATCTGATCCCCAAAACTCATATTGGAATGATAATAGAATGCTTCTGCATTGATCTCTTTTCCACTAGGATGACATAAGCAGCTTTTCATAAGAAATTCCTTCAACCTGAGCATAGATCGGAGATGATAAACCTGCAAATGAAAAATATACAGACCAGTGTTTTCCGCCACATGCAGAGCCATAGACCCAGTAGTGAATCTGAACAGAAGAAATCGAGGCCAGCAAGAGCCAAGACTCATTCCAAGGTTGCTCATTCACTACATTCAAGGTCCTTGCTATAGTTGAGTGTGCTACTACTCCTTGAGCCCCTTTCTCTCTCTAGTTTATATATCATTTCATGATTTGTGAGTGAGTTAAGATTATTGTAAGAGAGCTCCGCCTTTGTGCATGTAAAGCTCTCAAATCTTCCCCTACTTCCCTATCCCCTTCTCTCATGAAGAAAAGTTGAAGAAAGCTCCATCGAGTGAAGAAGGATTTGTAGTTGGTCCTCTTCAAGGGTGTTGAAGAGGTGATGATCTTCTCTAAGTGAAGGAGAAGGCAAAGGCTGAAGATCTAAAAGGAGAAGCAAAGTCCTTCAAGGCGGAAGACTTGAGCTTGAGTGGGTAAGACCTTGGTGAAGGCTAAAGACTCAAGCTAAGTGGGTAAGTTCCTTATTAAGGTGGAGATCTCCTTGTGGTTGGATGGGTAAGTCCTTTGGTGGGCTATTGTTGTAAATCCATGTGCTGATTTAATAGAGAAAAGCACTTACAAAGTCATAGAGGTTGACATCTCTAGGTAGTGGACTGACTCACTTCTAGTTTGAAGTGTGGAACCACTCTACATCCCTTTGTCAAGTGCTTGCTATCAATCTCTCTCATCCTTGCTATGCTTGTTTAGATAAGACTTCAAATTGCCTTTAAGATATTTCTCAAACATGATATAATTTGAAGATCTAATCTGTTTTGTGAGAATTTGTATATCTCTAATCACCCCCCCTTTAGAGCCCTTAGATCCAACAAGTGGTATCAGAGCTAAGGATCTTCTCCAATGAGATGAGAAGATGGGTGACAACCTACTCAGTTCATTCAACCTAGAGGGAGGCTTCTCCATGCACCCTCCAATCTTTGACGACACCAACTTCCTCTATTGGAAGAGACAGATGTAGTTCTACATTCAAGGGATGAACTTTGATATGTGGAAGGTGATGGTCACATCTTACAAAGAGCCAACTGGAGTTGTTGTAACATGGAGTGAAGCTGCTCTCAAGTAGGCTCAACTCAATGGAAATGTCATTAGTATCCTCTACACAGCCCTCACTCCCGCATAGTTCAACCAGATCTCATCATGGGACACATCCTATGAGATTTGGGACAAGTTGTGCATCACATATGAAGGAACAAAGCAAGTTAAGGAGGCAAAGATCTACATGTTGAACAGTCTCCTAGAGAACTTCGGGATGGGAAAGAAAGAAGGCATTGCGGAGATGTATTCAAGGCTCAATGTCATCATCAACGAGTTGGCTGCATTGAGAAACACTTTGGATAGAGGTGTCATCAATTCAAAGATCTTGAGAACTCTTCCAAAGAGATGGGAGTCAAAGGTCACCTCCATTGAAGAAGTGAGGATCTTTGGTGACATCCCAACTGAAGAACTCATTGGCAATCTTCAAGCCCATGAGCCTAGACTTGACAAGCAAGAAGAAGCTAAGCAAGAATAGAAAGAAGCCAAGAAGATCAAAGATAGTGCTTTCAAAGCACAAGTGGAGGTTGTCATCCTTCAACAACAACTTGCTTGCCGGACTTCTCCCTCCTCCTCTAGTGAAGATGAAGGCCCTAGTGAGCATGAAGCCAACTACATCAAGGGCAAACACTTCAAGGGAAAGCAAGCATCCTCCTCCTCTACTCCGAGATTCTACAAGTGTGTTCAATAGGGGCACTACAAGAGTGAATGCCCAAAGTCAAGAAAGTCTCACCACAAGAGAAGCTCAATGAAAGAAGAGGACTACAAGAAGGATAGCAAGCACAATAGGAAGGACAAGAAGGAGAAAAGACACAAGAATGCAACTCATGCAGCTTCAGAAGCTTCATCTTCAAGTAGCTCTAGCTCCGAAGAAGATGGAGAGTGCCACCTTTCTCTCATGGCCTCTACAAGTGAAGACATTGGTGAGGGAAAAGATAGATAAATTGTTGATAGTGGTTGTACAAAGCACATGACCGGTGACATAAGTCATTTCAACAATTTCACAAAGAAGAAAGGAGGATCTGTCACCTTTGGGGACAACAAGAAAGGTAAAGTCAAAGGTGAGGGTGATGTAGATGAATCCTTATGCATCAAGAATGTTCTTTTTGTGGATGGCCTACATCACAATTTAATAAGTGTTAGTCAACTTTGTCATAATGGTTACCTTATACTATTTACTGCTTTTGAATGTTTGATTCTAGATTCCCTCACCTACCAAATTATATATAAGGGAACTAGAAGTGGTAATCTTTATGTTATTGTTCTTAACTCTGTTAAGCATGTGGTTGGTAGATGCCTTGTAGCCAATTTGAATGATATTTCTCTTTGGCACCGCCGGCTTGGTCATGTAAATATGCATCAATTAAAGAAGTTGAGCAAAAAGGACTTAGTCAAGGGACTTCCTAAATTGGATTTTGAAAAGGATGAGGAATGTCAACCTCATACACAAGGAAAGCAAACCAAGTCCTCCTTCAAATCTAAAGGAGTCCTTGGCACTAAGAGAGCTCTTGAGATTCTTCATATTGATCTATTTGAACCAATGAGAACGCAATCACTTCGTGGTTCTAAGTATTGCCTTGTTATTGTCGATGATTTCTCTAGATATACTTGAACCTTCTTTCTTGTTTCAAAGAGTGATACGCTTGATGTTTTCTCTAGTTTTTGCAAATGAGTTGAGAATGAAGCTTCTTGTCAGATTGTTTCCATCCGCAGTGACCATGGGGGAGAATTTGAAAATGAGTTTTTTTAGCATTTTTGTCAAGAATCGGGTTATGCACACAACCTTTCTTCACCTCGAACACCTCAACAAAATGGGGTTGTAGAGAGGAAGAATAGGTATCTACAAGAGATGGGTAGGACCATGATTCTTGAGTATGATACTCCTAAGAAGTTTTGGGTTGAAGCTGTCAGTACCTCTTATTTTGTAGATAACCGTATTTTCACTCATCCCTCACTTAAGAAAACTCCCTATGAGCTATGGCGTGGTAGGAAGCCTTCTATCGAGTATTTCTATGTTTTCATATGTCCTTGTTTTGTTTTGAATACGAAATATTCTCTTGACAAGTTTGATCTGAAATCGTATAAGGCTTTCTTTCTTAGCTATAGCACTACTAGCAAGGCATACAAAGTTTATAATGTTTATCTGGATAATGTAGAAGAATCTATTAATGTAAAGTTTGACTATACACTACTACATAAAATACTTTTTACAACAGTTCCTTTTCTCAATTTACAACAGGTGTTAACCGTTGTATTAGATCGTGTGGTCTTATGGGGGGGGTGCTTTACACAACATGTGATCACATGTTGTAATAGATGTATTTTATACAACAGTTGAAACATGTCGTCTTTTAAGGAATGGCTTGTTGTAATATGGGTATTTTACACAACATGCAGTGCACCTGTTGTAATATATATTATACAACAGTTGAACGACGTTGTCTTTCGCTAAACACACCCATTGTAATAGGGGTATTTTGTACAACATGTGGTTCACCCATTGTAATATATATTATACAATAGTCGAAGCATGTTGTCTTTCACTAAACACACGTGTTGTAATAGGTAGGTCTATTACAACATGCAGTGCACCTATTGTAATATACATGTTTATACAACATTTGGAGTATGTTGTCTTTCCATACATTTAACCGTTGTAATAGGATTGTTTAGACAACATGGTGTGTGACTGTTGTAATATACACAATTTATACAACAGGTTATGCATGTTGTAGTTCACTAGAAACACCTGTTGTAATAGGTGTATTTTTTCCTGACAAACCTGTTGTAATAGGTGTGGATAACACAACATGTGTTGTTTGTTGTAGAATCATACATTTTACAACATATCATTAACTGTTGTCTTTGATTAGAGTTTGACAGGTCATATATCGAACTAATTGTAGTGATCAAATTAACCATATTATTAATAAATTATAATAAATATGCAATTATACTTTTTCATTTCACAAATAAACACATAGTTGAACAAAATTTCCATCAAACCTTGAAAGAAAGTCGTACTAAATTTAATTAATATTAAATCATCCATACAACGATTCAATAATACAAAGTACTGAGTATCCACTCTAGAATCGAACTGAAAACTAACTAAAAAAGTTTCACACATTAGTCTATGCTAAAGAACAAATGTCTCCCCCACATGTCACATAATCTTATGTGTGCTCAAGAACACATGTTGCCCACTCATTTCGGACCTCATCGATTTCTTCTTAGTTGAAGCAACGACCAATATACTTCGAATAATACTGCAATCATATGACAAATATATCAACATATTGTGATTTTTCAATTTATTTAGAAATTTGAACAAACTAAAAGAATATAATGTTAAGTAGATTACACATTCAAGAATATTTCTATTTCTCACATCAAAGATGTCTTTCATATACTTCAGCACATAATACTCACAATTTGTATCGTTCGACTGCTTTGGACACTGTACAAAATAAATATTAATTTGTTATCTAAATAATTGTGAGAACTTGTTAGAAAATAAGAGGATGGAAATGTATAAATAGCTATAAAACTTAATAAAAGGTATGTGTAAACAGAATCAAAAATGCTATACGAGTGAAAAAGGCATGGTTTATTGCTGAAGAAGGTGTGGTTTATATGCCATACTGGATGATGCAAAACTTGCTCTTGCAAGAGGGGGATTTTGTAAGAGTGAAGAATGCCACCCTTCCAAAAGGAACCTTTATTAAACTGTAGCCTCACACGAAAGATTTTTTAGATATATCAAACCCCAAAGCTATTTTGGAAATAACTCTCAGGAACTACTCATGTTTGACAACTGGTGACAGTATCATGGTAGCTTATAACAATAAAAAATACTACATAGACATTATAGAAACCAAGCACATTATATAACTTGAGCGTCTTGCTACTCCCGCTCCTATTAGTAAGGCATCTAAAGTTGAAGAAGCTTTGGAAAACACAGGACCCAAATTTAATATACAATTGGTTTGTCATGTGGAAAGACAATTGACCATCATTTCCTGCCCAACTGTACTGATGACGGTTATGCCATGAAAGACAATTTCTCATCTAAATAATATCCTGACACAATCCATTTATAATCTACAGAGATGACGGCCCATGAAAGACAATTTCTCATCTAAATAATATCCTGACACAATCCATTTATAATCTAAAAGGACAAGTTATTTATGAGAGGAAGCATCTCAACTTGGTTGGTCTATTTAGCGATATTCATATACAGCCTATGGATACCTCATCTTTACTGTGATCTCTAGTATTGACATCCCTTACCTTTTCCATGAGGTTAATTGGTACTATGGTGTTAACGTCATAGACCTCATCGTCTACATCCTAGCACCAGCTCTGGGTTCTACAACGCCTATGGTGTTGGAGAACTGATATGAACATGGCCTACACTGCAAGCCTGCTCTCTTGTTTATCCTTGCTGCTTGGGCGGGAAAGGATGGTCAGTTGTATGCTTGGTTGGTTCTGGTTTGGTAAAGTCAGCATACCTGATGCATGATTTTAAGACTGATTGTCTTACATTAACATCTCCATGATCTATGCTCCTTAGTCAGGCAAATTGGATTGCAATCAGTAGTGTTGTTGACTTGTTGCCTCTCTTATGTTTTTTCATTCTACAAGGCATTTGAATATGTTGGCAATATGGATGTAAACTTCAAGACCCTATACAATATGCTCGAAGATACTCGAGAGACGGCCATTCTGAGCAGCATCGATGGTCCATGCCATTGCTTACAGTTGTATTATGAATTTTTCAGATTCGCCACAACATCTAACACTGACATTGTTGTCTTGGAATTAAATTGGCAGCACCAAGGTTGCTATATTAGTGTACATCAGTACATGTTGTTGCTTCTGGTTTGATTTGTGGTGATGGCCTGATGGGTTATGGACCTCCCTTTAGTTGTACTTTCTTTAAAAAAAATTAAACCCCCATGCCATCTGCATGAAGTTATTTGGGTCTTGAACTACATTTAATTCATCTGCAGCTTTTTCTGGATGAAGTTGGATGCAATGTAATACAATTGTTTAGATTAATTATGTATACTTGATAAACTACATCATATACTTTATTCAATTTTGTAAAGTAAACAAATACTCTAAACTTCAGTTATCACATGGATTGTATGTTTTGTATTTTAAGATCAAATGTATTCAGGATGCAACATGTATCTGAACGTAGATATGATATATATGAAGGGTTGGAAGTGTTTATTCAATTTTATATTAGTCCCCATCCATCAAGTATATGAACATTTTACACCGTTAGTACAAATTCTAAGTAAAGCGTTCATTGACATCAAATATTCAATAAATATAAACTACTGTGCACACAGAATACCCTTACTTCGATTAAGGAACATGTAGACTAGTAAGAATGATAGATGTCTTGATAATGGAAGATATAGGTATGATAAATTGAGTGTGGCATTCTTTATGGTATCTAAATGGAGCAATCACGGCTTCACTATCTAAAATTGTCGATCATGCCTAACCTAAGCCCATAAAACACTTTTATGCCCATAGAACTCGAATATCAGGGAACCAAGGCCCCAAAGAGCAAGGTCTGCAATGTCAACTAGCATAGCGGTAGATCAAATGTCAAAATCACCCCTACCACTAAATATGAAAAAATATGTAAAAGGTGTTTTGGAATAACATTTTTTCCTAAAACTGTTGGCCTTACAAGCTTGTGCATTAAAGCATAACAGAATAGCTTGTAGGCTTCCAAAATATGGAGGTTTTCTAAATCAATATAACTTCTCTCGACTAATAATGTCTCCATCACTACGAGTAGTTCACATCTATAAAAAAAACCTGAATAGATAAGACGAGGCAGAGGCACATAAAGATATACTGACATACCTACCACACATGATACATAGTATAGGGTTTCAATTTTGAGTTAATCTATTTTTCAGAAGTGGCTTGCATCTGGATGCCACAGCTTTGTAACATCCTAGGTTTCTTTGCCTAGCAGGAAGTGGTGTAGCTACACTTGGGCCTGGGTGGGCTAGTGCTTTACCCAAGATTTTGATTGCTTACTAATTAATACATACTTGACTCAGATTTCTGAAAAAACTACTAATGGTGCCCTACCTTCTATGGTTGTCAAAGCCTTCACCTTAATGGTGCCCCACCTATATAGATTTTATGGCTACCCACTGCTAGCAGGAACCCGAGATTAAAAAAATAGAGCTAACGACAGATTCCCAGCATAAGAAGATTCTTGTTGTGAAAAATCCCAAGTTCGCACTTCGCTGGCAATCCCTCTCCATCGCACCAAAAATAGAACTGAAAAAAAGAAGTGTTATCCCCGACTGTGCAGGGCCTATGCCTTCCACGATCTAAGGCCACTCCTAGTCATATGTCGTCGCTTAACAAGATAAGAGTCATTAGAATCCCACAATAAGTCAATGGTTCTCACACTAAATATGTGAGATTAATAAAGAGATAAGGAACATAAGGAAAGGTGCTTTGGGATTATGGTGTCTTTTTTTTAGTGTTGAAGCAACAAAACCAAGTTCACTGCTCATCGCTATTCAGCAGAACAATTATAAGACAAAACTCATCAAGCAGAAGACTACAGCTAGACATACCTATAGTCTATATTCCAATACTATTTCTGAGATTTTATCTAGGTTTCACGCCCCTCCCTATTCAGAGAAGAAGCTGCACTTCTATGCGGCCTTGCTCATTCACGAAGTCACGTGCTAACTGCCACAAAAGTATCCTTTGTAATAACCTGAGGACTCAGGTCTGAGAGATCATAAATGACTGATTTAAAAGAAGGGGCAAAAGATGTAAAAGCAAAAGAAAAAGATGATTATGTGGCTGGAGCAGTGCAACCTTGAGTTGAGCAGTGTTCGATTTGTCTTCTTATTTGAGGTCAGCAGAATGATATCATTAGATTGGGGTCACATTCCATGGTTGTACTGGTTTTTCACTAGATCCATTTCGAACTCAAGTAAAATATTGTTTTTTTCTCTTGCTACTAGCAGACCCAACAAGGTCCAACAACATGAAGAGACAACCCCTCGGAATAGAGATTAATATGAGTCTAAAAAACTTTAGATAATTTGTAAATATGGCATTGATATAATGAAGTTTGAAATTCAATAAAGGTGATGGATAGAGAAGAAACTAACAAGTGAACATAAATCTCATTGGAAAACTTACTCCTAATGCATGAGGAGTCCATATAAAGGTGGTTTGGCCTTCCACATGGATGCAATAAGCATCTGCAACAGCAATATGGTCAGCTAACAACCTAAGCAAAAATGAACCAAAAGAAGCATTGTATATTCTATTAACTATTAATCATTATCTCTGACAGCAGTAGCTAATCCATCCCAAGAATATTTGAGAATTCAAGCAAATAGAAACCATATTAGGTCCATTACTTTTTACGTCACAAGTCTTGGGAAATAATTCTAGTTCAGATATAGGCTTGAGATCAGAAAAGCAATCTATTTAGCGTGCAATTAAGGAAGAGGTGGGAGGATAGCTGGAGTAGTGTAGACACCCTATGACATACAGTAGAGGATGAGATAAAAGGAGGATACTATCCTTTGGGGATGATATCCACTATACTCTATTCACACCCATATATGAACTCATAACATCAATATGCTTAGACTGTGAGGAGTCTAAACTATAACAAGAATCTTCATTAGATCCAACAATCAAATGGAAATTATCTCTCAGATCACTTTGGGTTTGGCCTACTTCATAGTTTTTGTGGAATTGGGTTCAAGTAGGGTTATTCATGGGGTGATATCATTTCTGTCCATTTTATATTATTAGGTTGGTTCAGTTCAAGTCAAGTCAGAACCAAAGTTGGGTCTACCAGGATAATTTATTGGGCCAGGTTGCCATGATGATTACTATTATAATGGGTGATCTGATGGGTATAGATTACCTCGGATTGTTTACTTCTATCTAGTTGGTCCTGGTTCCAACTATAGTTGGGTTCAGTTTAGATTTATATCAGTATCTGATTAATTTTCTGTCAGATTATCTTAGTTTTTTACTGGATAGTTTTTTGCCTCCATCATCACCATGGAGGGTACTTACCATATTGACGGATGGTGGGTGATGGAGCCATGGGCTTTGGCACCTTTCAAAATCCTGAATTTGACCATTCTGCACTTGTAGGTTGGGGGTTGCTTTCTGGAGTGTAGGGTCTAGGTGAGTTTAAAGTGTGTTTAGGTCCATTAGAGGTCGGCTCAATTTAGCTCTCATCAGTTAGATGGCTGTATTATATAAATTTTGGCCTCTTTAGGTTAATTTAGTCCTAACACAATTTATTTTGGTCAAAATAATTAATTATCTGTGAGTATTCAGTAGTCTACTTAATGGCCAAAACATGAATTTTATTCCAGCCATCAGTTGAATCTGCTAAAAGACTGACTAGTATACCCATGATGGTCCCATGTCAAATAAATGTCATATGCTTGCAACCTACTATTAAAGAATGCTTCAAGTCACTAGGATGCCTTCAATATTCTATTATTTGCATCACTATCATGTGAGTATGATGCCTCCATCATTTGCTAAGTTTCAATTCACTACCTACTATTGACAAAAAATGATAGGCTTTCTTTGACTGTCCCATCTTCTGCAATCACTCATGATCGAGTGCTAGAAAGTTCTAGATATGAACTAAAGGCAATAAAAATGACTAGCAAAGAGAACCATTACTGAAGTTTACCTCTTTTAAAGTGCAGACATTGCAGCTAGACTGTATGTAATTCTACCTCAGGTTCAACAACTGCATTGGGGAAGCACCTACTATTGTTATATTGAAGAAGACTGATAAGAAGGAAACATACTATAAAAGGTATATAAATGCCTGGCACAATTATAAGTTACAACAAGATGAAGTTAAGTTGAACATGACTAAATCTATCTACAAGATGAAGTTAAGCCATGAACCTTTATAGGCCAATCATGCTTCAGTTCTAACTTTGAACCCCTGGTCAAAATCTTTGCAACACATATCTGACATAGTGATTTGTCTATATAGATTTTAGATAAAGTTGATATGATTAACCGGTGAGCCTCATGTCAAGGTCGTTCTTTAAGAAAGAAACATTGGCATCAACTGCACTTCACCTGCATATGCAAGATGAATATTGATGCAAGCTAGAGGAAGAATGACCAAGTCTACTTCCATATAGATAGAGGTGTCACGACCATTATTTGGGCCCTGCATTGGTTCATGTTGGGCAGTGAACCAAGTCTTCTTATGGCATCTTCATGTGAGACGACCTTTAACAATACTCAATAGCTTAGTGCTTCCCTGAACTGCTTTAGTTTTTGGACGTGGATAAAGATTGGTCTTGACAATTTGTACCAAGTGTCTAGCCTCTACATGGTTAGACAGTATATGAAAATCAATAACTGAGTATTGGTGATAGAAGGCTAGGGCCTACAGGGTGGTCAGGTGGTGGATTATTTCAGCTAGTATCCTGTAGAAACTAGTAGGTTGTAATTGAAACCAACAGGAACTGCTCTTGTGGTTGAAATTAATGATGTAGGGAACCAATGGTCTAGGTTGATCAGACAACCAAGTGTTGGAAGTAGTGGAACAAAAAATGGATGCCAAACAGGAGTCAAAATAAGTACACATTAAAGAAAGGATGACTCTACTTCTAGCTATTCTAGAAATTTACAACAATAAGAGACAACAAACCTTCTTCGATGAAAACAAAAAGTCCAAATTTGTATCCTACAACACAACATTTTTATCTTTGAAAATTAGTAGATTAACATAAATCCAATCATGTAGATTATATATTAAAATCAATAAGGAAATTAAAATCATGTAGATTATATGTCATATAGCAGTAGGGGCATACCAATTGTTGATAGGGAAAAAACAATCCATTTAACACCATCTGCGATCAGATGAGTTTCCATAACATCTATACTATGTCAAGTGATTAGTAGTTGATAATTTACAAATAGGTAATAAAAATCATAGGTTGTTTTGAAATTGTTAGCAAAATAGATGCCCTGATTTAAAGAGTACAGAAACCCTTGATTTTATGGAAATAATCAGTGTACCTTTGGAGTTGCAAGTTAGAAACTTCAATCCTCTTCTAAATGGGATCTCCTTCGGATGTGGATAGCCGAGGGTTTCATTGAAGTTAATGATATATTCAAAATGGAGAAAACTGCTAAGGAATACTACCAGGAGTTTATGAACAGGTTCCTGCTTCAACCTCAGCAACGGTACCACAGTAAGAAGATGTGTAAGATTCATGATCTTTTGCATTCATTAGTTGTATCCTTATGTAGAAGTTGGCCGTTAGGACTAGACCATGAGAAGCATATGAACAGCAATAAAGACGCTGCAGTTGTCAGGAGTCTGTCTTTGATACACAAAACCGATGGGATTTCCGAGCAAGAAGAAGAAATTTTAAATCTTGTCAAGAAAAAGGGCCATTTAAGGACTCTGATATTGTTTGGTAGCAAGGTAAGTGAAGACTTATTAGAGAGCATATGCCGCAAACTGAAGTACTTGAGAATCTTAGATCTCTATCAAACGGGTATTACAAGATTGCCAGATTCTGTAGATAATCTGGTCCACCTAAAGTTATTAACCTTGTCTAACAACCCAATCAATCAATTACCGAACTCGATTTCCCACTTACTAAATCTTCAGACTCTAAATATAGAGAACTGCAGGAACATGAAGAAGCTTTCAGAGAGTGTCATGAAACTGGTAAACCTCAGCTACTTGTCGGTGAAGGATACTCCATTGTTGTACATGCCACAGGGCGTCAAGAACTTAACAAACCTTGCCACTCTTGATGGATTTTCTGTAGGCATGCATCATGAAGACAATGAAACTGGATGCAGAATGAAGGAGTTGTGGAGTCTTTCTAATCTACTATTTCTACGCATATATAACTTGCAGAGGTTGTCATCCCCATTTGAAGCCAAAAATGCTAACTTACAAGGCAAGAAAAACCTAAGAAGCCTAAGGTTGTGGTGTGATGTACCTTCCTTCTCTGACAACAACATCACAGATATGGAGAAAGTGTTTCAAGAGTTTCGCCCACCTCCTAGTTTAGAAGAGTTGGCCATCAGAGGTTTTAATGGAAAAGCTTTTCCTGACTGGGTGATAGATAATTTCCTATCAAATCTATCATGGTTGCGACTACTAGATTGCCCATCATGCATTACATTTCCAGCACTGGGAGATTTGCCCCAACTAAGAGTACTCTCATTGAAGGACATGTCTGCCATTGTGAAGATAAATCCTAAATTGTTTCGAGTCAAGGGTAAATTTTGTAATCTGGAGGTGCTTTCATTCAAAAGAATGTTAAGTTGGGAAGAGTGGGGTGATTGGGAGGGAGGTGACAGCGCCTTTCCTCGTCTGAAAAGGCTAGTGCTTAAGGACTGCCCCAAATTAATTGCGCTACCTCAGGGCCTCCAGTTCTGCAAGTCGTTGACAGAGCTACAGATAAAGTGAGCTATTAACCTGAAATGCATTGAAAGATTGCCTTCAGTTCATGATATGAAATTGGAAGGACTACTTGGATTAGTATGCATATCCAACATTCCTGCTCTTGAGCTACTAAAAATATCCAAGTGTTCTATACCCAAGCAAGTGGTCGACACGGACAACCTAAGATACCTAGACCATGACCATGTCCAGACAGAGGAAAAACCAGCATGGTTAAGTAAAATGGAATCCACTCCAGGAATTTGTGTTGTTCCGAGAAAGACTGCAAATATTGATAGAGGTCGTGTCAAGGGAAGAGCTCGACACCACTCACGGGTTGTCTCAAGGGCAATCTCATTGGATTCTGACGATTCTGACATTGATGATTATGATTCCTCAATTATATGATCTTAGTATCTTCTCATACAATACCTCTTACTGGAGTTACTCTTATAGAAATAAATTGTGCATGGTTCTGTTTCTTTTTTCTGTTATTTTTTATCGTTTTCTTGTATCATATTCCGAACATGATATTGAAACTAGATGTGCTGATGTGGGTTTTAAGGTCAATAAATTTTAAGGAAAGCTTAATTTTGTTACTGCCATAGTTGCTATCATCAAAAGTGGGCTAGTCTAATCTTTTGACATCATTATGCACATCAGAACAGACTTCGCTTTCTTTCCATTATAATGTGCCATGAAATTTTTGTAATGTTGCCTTCCTTTGTGAGTAGCCACTTTCATTTTAACTTGAATGTTTTGAATTCTTTTAATGGAAAATCATTACTTTCACTATTTAAGATTTGTTAAAGAAATAATAAGCTAATGTAAGACTAACAAAACTATTTATATATGCATGACCAGGGGCATATCCAGGGGGAGGGGACTGACGGGACAAACAAACACATTTTAGTATTAAGGAAAATTACTATTCAACCAGAGCATGCATACCAATACTAAAATTCAGATGATATAGATGCGTCTCATGCTGAAAGTGAGTTCCCTTTTATACGGACTCTCCTAGGAATACATTTGGGTAGGTAGATTACGATGGTATTAAAATCAGATGAGATGGACAAGCAAGAGAATGGGCGTTGCAAATGAGTCTAAAAAGATAATTTATTTCTGAAGGAAAAATCTACTGTCTAACCTTCTATTTAGATGCTCTAACGCCCTTTCTGTTCATTGCTTCCTCACCTACACGCTTGCAGACGCAGGCCGCATGGATTTGTAACATGCAATGATTTCTTACTACCTGATCTTAGCAAAATATAAGAGGATCATCCGCATTGCCAAGAGAAACTCCTGGCCTTCCCATTTCTCTGCTTCTCTCTCGGAAGTCTTTCCAATAGCGTGCATGCTCTTCATAACGTCAGATCTTCTTGCCTCATTTTCCATGGACCAACCATCTGATTCTAGGAAGAGAGCCCAAGTGCAAGTGGGTGGTGATTGTGCAGAGAAGACGAGAAGAGAGCCATCAAGTGGAAAAGGGAAAGGGAAGAGGGAAATAACAGATTGGGAATGAAGAGAAAGGGGGAAGGCGGAGGAGTCGAGGGGAGAAGGGGGGCGAACTGGAATAGGGAAAGCGGAAAAAAGGGATTATCAGTTTCTAAAATAATGTGAACCCGCCAACCCGCGCTTTGAGAAAAGAAAATGGGGGGAAAATCTGACGAGTTGTGTCCCTCAACCAACCACACCCCAAAAAAAAGAATGACTTGGTTTCTCTCTCACCCTTTTTAAAGCATGAAAATTAAAGTGTGTCTATTAACTGCATTTTTTAGTAGTGAATACACCCTACAAATAACAAAATTATATACACATAAAATATAATATACCATTTTTATACAAAAAAAAATTAATGTCTACATACTCACCTCAATCTCTTCCCAAATAAGTCGGCGGAGACCTGAGGCAGGAGGCGGCAGAGGAATGAGGACGAGGAGACTATGGCAGAAGTCGGTGGCGGAGGAAGGAGGATGAGGAGACTGTAGCAGAAGTCGATCGGCGGTGGAGGAAGGAGGACGAGGAGACTACGGAAGAAGTCGATCGACAACGGAAGGAGTAGGAGGCGGGGAGAGCTGGGGCATACCACATCACTCACATGATTGCGTTTTGGGGAGAATTGAAGGAATAGCACGCAGAGGAGGAGAAAAAACACACGTGGGGTTATTTTGTATGTATTTTAGTATATAAATATAACATGTTTATTTAGTATGATTCATGTAGGTTAATTAGTTACTCTGTGATAATATCACATAGGGTGTTAGATTATTCGTTTCGAGTCAGTCAGTTTTGGGTCCAAACATTACTTGGATTGAAAAAAATAAATTCTCGAAAGCAACCTGGACACAGATTTGACAATAGATTTATAAAAAAATCTTTGATTAGATGCTCATGATTATATTATGTTATATAATATTGGGATTTGGTCAGTTCTGGGTTAAAACATCTACCCAGAGTGAAAAAATGTCATTCTCATTACCACACGAAATTGGATTTTGTTTAACAGACCTCTCAAACCAAAACCCACCCATATTTCCAGGAAGGTAGTAGCTCGGGTGGTTAAGAGCTCGGCTCCCCAATGAAGGGACTTGGGTTCAAAACACATGTTGTGCTCCTCGAAAACGAATTTGTCCCATCGCGTAGGTCGAGCCACTATGTGATTTAAATGTTCTCTCTGTTGTACGGGTAGGCGAGGGGGGACTGGGGGTTTATGCCGCTAGGGAGGGTCTCACTTAATCGCGGTCTGTCCTCGGGGATGGTTCCCACGTATCTAAAAAAAATCATATTGAGAAAATTAAATCCCAAAAAGAACTTGGACCCATATTTGATAATAATTTTATATAAAAATTTAATTATCTGATTACATGTTCATGATTTTTTTTTAAAGAAATTGGGTTCGTCTCGATCCCCGATATATAACAAGAAGTCAGAGTCTATTGTATGATCTTGGCATACAACACTAGGTTATAGCATGTTGTGTGACTATGGTCTATTACAACATGTAGCTATTACAACAGGTGGTCTCATGTTGTGTGATAATGGTATATTACAATGGGTTAGTTTACGTTGTGTAATGGTGGTCTATTACAACGATTTGTTATGTGTGGATATTACAACATGTCACAACATGTTGTGTAGTTATAATATATAACAACAGGTTGGAGTCTGTTGTGTCATCTTAGTATATAACAACGAGTTTCAATATGTTGTATTATCATGCTCTATTACAACATGTACCAAATACAACATGTGAAGGCATGTTGTGTAATTACTATATATTACAACGGGTCAGCCTGTGTTGTATAATGATGGTCTATTACAACATGTTATTATGTGTGACTATTACAATGGGTCACAATATGTTGTGTAATTAACGTATTTTACTACAGGTTTAAATATGTTGTGATACTACAACCTATTACAACACTTTCGCAATTGTTGTAGTATCCCCGTATACTAAAACGGATTTGGCATGTTGTAAATGACTTGTGTTGTATAAAATATACAATATACAACACGAAAATAGGCTTGTTGTGATAAGTATGCTAACTACAACACAATCATAAGAACTGTTGTCTATCTCTCGTTGTAAAAAGCATTTTTGTAGTAGTCTAACCCCTCTATTCCCAAAGATATTATTTCAAATGATGATGTTGCAGATGAAGTGATTCCTATCCTTAAAGAACTCAACATCACCTAAAAGGGAAAAGAGGTGGCTGCTCAAGAAGAAGACAAAGATGATAAAAAGAGGGATCCAACTCCCCAGTTTGCAAAGAATCATCCTAAGCAGCTAATTTTAGGTGATCTATTTGAGAGAGTGAAGACGCGGGCTGCATTCAACAAGTAACAAGCCAACAACGCCTTCATCTCACAACTAGAGCCTAAAGATGTCAAGGAAGCTCTTGGGGATGAAGAATGGATCTTAGCTATGCAAAAGGAGCTGGAACAATTTGAGAAGAACAAAGTTTGGACCATTGTGCCAAGACGAAGTGATATAAAGATCATTGACACCAAATGGGTGTACCGCAACAAGCTAGATGAAAGTGGCAAAGTGGTAAGAAACAAAGCAAGTGATCTTATGCAGAGTGAGTTCGAGATGAGTATGATGGGTGAACTCACATTCTTCCTCGACTTTCAAATCAAACAAACAAAAGATGAAAACTTCATCAACCAAGGCAAGTACACAAGTGAACTACTTAAGCGCTTTGGGATGGAGAATACCAAGCCGATGGACACACCCATGTCAAACACTGCCAAAATTGATAAAGATGAAGAAGGTGAAGAGGTAGATGAGAAGCTCTATAGAGGTATGATTGGAAGTTTACTTTACTTAACTGCCTCTAGACCTGACATAATATTTAGTGTTGGCTTGTGTGCTAGATTTCAATCAAATCCTAAGAAATCTCATCTTATAGCTGTTAAGAGGATTCTAAGGTACGTAGCCAAAACTCAAAATTTTGGACTATGGTATCCCAAGTCAAGGGACTTTACTCTTGTTGCCTATAGTGATGTTGATTATGCAGGTTGCTTGATTGATAGAAAGTGTACAAGTGGCACTTATTTCCTCCTAGGACCATGCTTGGTGTCTTGGTTCTCCAAGAAATATAGCATTGTGGCATTATCAACCATCGAGGTTGAGTACATTGCAGCTGGGAATTGTTGTTCCCAGGTCCTATGGATGAAGCAAATGCTCCAAGACTTTAACATTCATTTTGATGCTTCTCTTATCTATTGTGATAATACTAGTACAATTAACTTATCTTACAATCTTATATTGCATAGTAGAGCTAAACATATAGAGGTTCACCGTCACTTTCTTTGTGATCACATTACCAAGAGGGATATTTATATCACGCATGTGGACATAGAAAATCAGTTGGAAGACATTTTCACTAAATCTCTAGCTAGAGAGCAATTTAATTTTATTAGATCAAAATTGCTTATAACTATTGTGGATGAATATGATATGCCTTCTAGCTAGTAGTCATCTATCCTATATGTTTTGCATCTATCTTGATCATCTTTACTTGCTTATATGCTTAAGAGTGGTTTTTCATGTTCATATTATCTTGCTTTTTCTCTTGTTTTTGGATATTTTTCACATATGCTTGTTTTATTGCAAAATAGTACCCAATGATGAGTGATATGTGCCTAAGTATGTTTAATATACATAATGGACTTGAAAAATAAATTTAATTAGCACTCAAATGGATAGAAATTAAGTTTGATGGTTTTAGGTCAGGTTGACCATCGGTCGAGTTTCCCTAGGACAAACTCGACTGATCCGTGGTCGAGAGCTTTTTTAAAAAGGACCAATCAGTCGAGTTTCAACCTCACATAACTCGACCGATCGGTGGGCTGAAGCCAACTTAAGTTGGGTTCGGCCGACTATTCTCCCTCCCAACTAGAGAATAGTTGACTGATTCCTCTCCTTCTAGCCCTAAGCTCTCAACCCTTGACCTTCCCTTCCCTAACCTAGCCCTTATCTGACCTAGGGAGACCTTCCCCCTAGCTTAAGCTAGGCGTGTGAACATTTTTGGTGGAGTAGTTTGTGCATTGGATCTCTTCTTCTTCTTCTTCTTCTTTTCACCTCCATGGCTTCAAATAGAAGAAAGAGAGCCACCCCTAGCAATGCACCTTCCTCCTCCTCATCTTCCCACTTGATTCCTTTTGATGATACCCTTTTTGTCTCAATTGAGGCTGTAAATCAGTATAAGGACCTTCTTCCTAGGAGTCCTTTTCCTTTTAGAGCCTTTTTTGAGCCTAGCCCTAGGCTTCAAGCTATCATCGATCAAGTGGCAAGATTGCTTTATGTTCATCGCCTATCAACCCTGGGTGTCGAGCGTGAGTGTTTTCACAAATCTATGTCTAGCACGAAAGCCATTCATGAATTCTATGCAAATTGACATTGGAATTACGACTCCCTTGTACCCCCTCTGAATACTCAAGTTATCCTTACTTCTATGATCGTCGAGAAGAAATTTCAAATCTCGGAGGATATCCTAAATATCTTCTTTTCAGGGGCCGATGAGAATGATACTGGCATAAGGATTATGGTGAGTATTTTGACCTGCTGGACCTTGAAGGTTTCTACAAGCAAAACGGGATCTCACTTCCCAATATCCATCTTTACTTGAAGAAACATGACGTTCCCTATAAGAAGAAAAGCACCCTACCCTCCTCCTCCTTAGATCTCAAGAAGCATATATTAGCCCTAGTGGTCAACTACAACGTCTATCCAAAGAAAAACCAAATGGATATTGCAGAGAACACTGTTGTGATAATGTACTGCCTATTAGAGAATGTCGGAGTCAAGTGGTCTAGATACATCCTCCACCACATGACTTGCTTTGACTCTGGAAAGAACACATGTGGCACCCATCCTCCTTATCCTGCCTTGATATGTGGTCTTTTCCAGTTCGCTACTGAGAAATCACTCTTCTCTGACTTCCACTATAGACCTGCCAGGAATGGAGTGTGTGTCAATGAGACCACTATTCAAAAATCCATGCCTATCTTTTCCTCCACCACACCCAGTTCCTCACCCTCTACTTCTGCCTCAGATGCACCTACCTCTACCTCAACCTGAGCTCCTCCACCTCCTCAGCCTACCCGACCTAGTCGTGCCTCGTTCTGTGTGTCCAATGAAGCCCTCATGGGTTATATGATAGACCAACATGCATATGATCTCTAGGTCTAAGAGAATCTGCATAAGTATTTATGTTCAATCATGTCTAACATGAACTTATCATGTACACACCCATACGCCACCTATTAGTTGTACCCCAGTAGTGATTATGCATCCTATGCATACAATCACTTCTACCTTGCACCTGAGCCTTCCGCTGCTACTCCCACACCCTCTACTACTGGTGGACCTGCTCTAGTCATCCTGCCTCTACCTACTGCTCCCTTGGCCACTCTTATTGCCAGTCTTGGTGATTATGATCATTCCTTCCCTCAGGCCAATGAGCTCTATGCTCTTAGTATGACTTGGGATGAGCAGAATGCTCATTGGCCCGGTCATCGCTTCGGACCTTCTGTGGATGAAGAGATGCCAAACTAGGATGATGACGAGACTTCTAATGTTGATGAAGATGTCGGTGATGGTGAGGATGATGGTGATGGCTCTTGTGGTTTTAGTGGTGACTCCGGTGATGAAGGCAATGATGTTGCACCTTCAGACAAAGATGATGACTACGAGCCTGATGTCGAGGATGATGATGATGTTGTGGATATAGATATCTTAGATGTCTATATGTTCTTAGTTTTTAGTCTAGTTTTCTGATCATATATATCCTTCTTGGCTATTTTGTATTAAAAACATCTGGGCACATGATCTGAGATGTACTATTTTATCTTTATCTTTAATCGATTCTTGCTTGTAGTTGTTTTTATGCGAACATGCTTCATGAGTTGTAATCTATCTTCTATGCACTCTTACTCTTTGATTAGCTATATCTTATGAGTTGGTGCCATATTTCACCATATTTTGATTATGACCTAGCTTGTGTGTTTCTGTCGTCTCTGTTTGATGTATATCATAAAATTGCATGTTTGAATATCTGCTTGGTTGTGTTTGGAGAAGACTTGTTTGTATGCTCTTCTACCCCCTTCCTTTTTGATAATGTCAAAAGGGGGAGAGAAATTCAATATCTTGAAACTCAATCATATTGCTATTATTGCTTGTGTGATCCTTTTTTTCATTATGTGCTTTATCATGTGACTTGCTAAAGGACCATATAGTACATGCATGTTATATTGCTTTGTGTAGAAAGACTAACTATGCAGTTTAAAGTAAGCATAGATTGAGGGGGAGCAATTCACATTGTTCAAATCTTGAATCCCCCTAATTTACAAGGCAAAGGTATAATTTAAATATCCTTCTTAATATGTTTGAGGAATGGTTTGTCATTGTCAAAAAGGGGGAGAATGTTGACCTAGAGGTTATACATTGTCCATATTTTGATAATGACTCAACCATTCCATTCATATGTATCTAATATGTGTATTCAAGATTGATATCAGGTTTTAAGTACATGAAAAGGATCAATTTACACAAGCCCTATCTTGTCAAAGTTCAAGTAAAAAGTAATACAAGTGTTCTAATAAGGAAATCCCTTCAAACGACCTTAGAAGAATTTTGTAATCACTTGTATTGATGATATGACTTGTAACTAAGATGAGAAAAATTTGTGGGACACTTAATACCAAGTTTTAATCACTTTTTAATCAAATTAGAAAATTGATCACAGACTGTTGATCGGTCGAGTTTCAATCTCGACCGATCCCATGGATTGATATTCTGATGATATGCATCGGTCAAGTTGTGCATTCACAGAACTCAACTGAATGACTTACAGATCAAATGCAATTTTGACTGATCGGTCGAGTTTCCCAGGACAAATTTGACCGATAGTTTAAAAATTGGATTTGTCTTTTAGCCGATCGGTCAAGTTACCTTTATTGAATCTCGATCGAATGTATTGTACGGAAAATACAAAAAAAGTGATTTTAACCGTTGGTGACTTGTTTGGATGAAAATAGATCTGTTGCCTTGAGAAAAAATGGCAATATTTCAGCCCTAAGTGTTTCCCAACTCAAGGGAGCACCCCCAGCTATTAATAGGACCCCTTGGAGTTCATTCTAAGGTTGCTCATTCACTACATTCAAGGTCCTTGCTATAGTTGAGTGTGCTACTACTCCTTGAGCCCCTTTCTCTCTCTAGTTTACATATCATTTTGTGATTTGTGAGTGAGTTAGGATTATTGTAAGAGAGCTCCACCTTTGTGCATGTAAAGCTCTCAAATCTTCCACTACTTCCCTATCCCCTTCTCTCATGAAGAAAAGATGAAGCAAGCTCCATCAAGTAAAGGAGTTGTAGTTGTTCCTCTTGAACGGTGTTGAAGAGGTGATGATCTTCTCCAAGTGAAGGAGAAGGCAAAGGCTGAAGATCCAAGAGGAGAAGCAAAGTCCTTCAAGGCGGAAGACTTGAGCTTGAGTGGGTAAGACCTTGGTGAAGGCTGAAGACTCAAGCTAAGTGGGTAAGTTCCTTATTAAGGTGGAGATCTCCTTGTGGTTGGATGGGCCTAAGTCCTTTGGTAGTCTATTGCTATAAATCTATGTGGTGATTTAATCGAAAAAATCACTTGTAAAGTCCTAGAGGTTGACCTCTCTAGGTAGTAGACTGACTCACTTCTAGTTTGAATTGTGGAACCACTCCACATCCCTTTGTCAAGTGCTTGCTATCAATCTCTCTCGTCCTTGCTATGATTTTTTAGATAGGACTTCAAATTACCTTTAAGATATTGCTCAAACTTGATATAATTTGAAGGTCTAATATATTTTGTGAGAATTTGTGTAGCTCTATTCACCCCCATCCCGCTAGAGCCCTTAGATCCAACAATAACCATACAACCATGCCACACATGCCAAAATCTCGTATCGATCACGTAATCACAGAACATCTCAAAAACACCCCAAGGACCTGAGTGTACAAGGATGACTCTAGGACTCTAACACCAAAAGACTAGGAGCACATCCAACCTTATCGGCTACTACTCTTGTTGCTACTCTCCCTCAGTTGCATGACCTCTAGCTCTTCGTACACGATCACCTAAAAGATGTGGAAGCCCACGAGGTGAGACCAAACATCCCAGCGAGAGATATAACTCTTTCCCAACACTATTAAAGCACAAATATACTAGGCAGGTGTAACAACATACTAACAACTCAGGAAGATTTAGCTAAATGATATGTATATAGCAGGTAAAGTAGATTAAATAAGACTAGGTAGCCACCACTGAGTAGTAAATCAAGTTATATTCTGAAAAGGAATATGAAGAACATGTATAATAGTTGACTTCTCTTATCGTCTTATAATTCAAGAAATCAGTAAAAAGATAAGGCAAAGGCTTAACCAGTATTTGACGTATGTCACCCTAAGCATATATACTACACGGGTGTATTACATCTTTTATTATGTCCCAAGGATTTGAGTTGTACCACCCAAATCCAACTGCCCCTACAAAGGGCAATCTACGGTGCCATACAAGGTCCATGGAAGAGTCAGAATCCATGACATCTCCAACACCTCTTGGTCAGCATAAGAGAACACCACAAAGACATACCAGTCAACTGCAAGAGGGTGACACATGGTCACAAAAGGATCGACTCATGCATGGTTGTTCATATACATAAAACACCTAGACCACCTTGGTACAAGTAATGGTGCTATAAGAACATGCTCATGCATGGCCATTCTTAAAATAAGGAGTGGATCACTCATGTACATCCATATCACATGGAGACCGGCTCACACATGGCCATCTCACACAACCTGTAATTGTGGATGCAAGGAGATACTTGATTTGCACCCTCACATATTAAAAAATACGCGCTCCGAGTAAAACTCATTTCACCAACCCAACAAATAAAGTTGACACTGGAATTGGATCTATGGCACAACTCAAACTACATGATTAGGTTTCACTTGATTAATTAGCCAATTGGATAACTTTTAGCATCAATCAAGTTACAACATAAAAAGCTAAAACAAATTCTACAAGAATAAGAGTGTATTGGAACTTCAAAACATGTAAAACGTGCAAGGTGTGAACTTGTCACACAATCACCACATAATACTCATTGCTCTGCCACTCATTCACCACCCGATCACTAAAATCACATATCACCATGGGATATCAATCCCTTAATCACATCACATTGAAGACATCACCTCTCAATAGGCATTAAGCCATTGCCAGGTCATAGGAACTATCACATTAAGGCCTGCATATTATGCCTCATCGATGTGCATAAGCACCACCCTATGTCACATAATCACCGCCATAGCATACACAAGTCGTGGCATACATATCACTTGTAATGTTAGGGGCTTATAAACATGAGAGAGAAAGCATTCTACATGATGAACATCTCATGAGAGAGCAAGCAAACACATAATTTGGCATTAGGGTTTAAAGCAAGATATAAACACCAAACCCTAGGAGCACCACCCCCAATATTTTGGAGCATCTTAGTGTCGAGAAACATAATTAGGGGTGATTAGACATTATCCAAACAACACTCTACATGGATTATACATTACTCATGGAAACACATCAACTATGTGATCAAGCCTGCCTCTCAACCACCCATAATATATATGCCATGACCACTCACGCAACCAGGTCGCGACCACCCCAAGAAGCACTTGTTGTGACCCCAAGAAGAAGGGTTGTTGCGACCACCATCGCTATGCATGTCGTGACCGCGATAAGGATAGGGATCACCTTCAACACAAGAGTAAGTATTCATCCTAAATAGAAGCAAGGTCCTACCAAGTCAAGGTAGGAGAGAAAAACACACACTAGGGCATCCCAACTGAAATAGCTCATGGGTCACGACCAAACAAGGTGTCACAACCGCGGAACCCAAAGAGAAGACCCATCTTGATCCCCGAAGCCAAAATGTGGCATTAAGACTGTGACCAAAACCAGGGCAAATGTGGCATTACGACCGCGACCAAAACCAAGGCAAATGTGGTGTTACAACTGCGACTCAAAATCTCAAGCCAAAGAGATGTCACGACTCAAGACAAAACAAGGCATGGTGATCACTAAGGGTCAATCCACCATCAAGACCAAGAACCTCAATGAAACTAAGGTCAAAACATAGATAAATTTGTGACCTAAATAGGTGATCCAACAAGGGAAACTCATCGACACCATAGCAGATAAACCTCATGCAAAATCGTCATCAAACTTAACAGACTTCATAAAACCACCATGAAAAGGAACCTCGACAAGAGATAGAAGCCAATACCATCACCTACAAAAACAACCCAAGACTTCATAGAACACTAAAACACTCGATCATCATGCATGAAACCAAAACTATGGTCAATAAGGAAGGAAAATCACCATGCACCACAATCACTAAAATCAGGTACAAAGGAAATCAGGGTTTCTGACTGCATCCAAACAAAGTATGATCTCAACATCATCCAAGCTCTAAGGTCTATCACCATTTACTAGCATGTTAAGGAAGCATTAGAGAGAGGAAACAACAACATGCATGTAAGAAAGGTGCATTAATAGAGAAGGTTAAGAGTTATATAACCCGCCTTAAAGAAGATCGACTCCAAGGAAGGCAAGCTCCAATCACACGATCACCAAGGAAGATCAAGATCCACCTTCGGCCATAAGATCACCTCGATAAAAAGGAAACACCAAGTTTAATTAAAGTATGGCTTAAGAAAGAGGGCAAAAAGTTAAAGGTTGAACCAAAAGAAAGAAGGGGGAAAAGAGAGAAGAAACTCCCTCTCACTTTGGTGTTGCCTTGTCAAAACATGGCCTATTACCCTTGCGATGAGGAGCTTACTCTCAAGAATGACCACCATGTCAAAACATGGTCTAGGGCCAAGAAAAAGTAATAAGATGGGGTAGAAGATCCAAAGAAATATTAACAAGGAAGATAAACACTCACCAAGGTAGAAGATGACCAAGGATCACCACAAACACCACATGCAAGGGTTGAACCACCTACAAAGCACCAAGAACAGATCCTTCTTGATCACCAAACTCCAAGATCGTCCAAGCAAGGAATGAGAAAGAGAATGGCTGAAAAAGATCACTTGCATGAAGAAAAGAGGGTTTATATAGCAAAGGAAGAGATAGGTAGGGCAAGGGATGAGGTGTCAACAAAATAAGACCCCAAAGGGACACTTGTCCACTCAAGAAACTAACATGTAACCACATAAAGACCACATGCAAGAGATGGTCACTATGAAAAATATGGTCTTTAACTATGCAAAAAATTTGTAGCGAAAACCCCAAAATTTGTAGCTAAAAGATTTGGCTATATTTATCCTTCCATTTACAATATGAAGCTAATACCCATGTAGCTAATTGTTAGGCTACATTTTTCAAAGTTGTAGTTAGTTTTTCATCTGGCTACAAATTCATATGTAACCCTAATTGTAGGTAAAAAATGTCCTTACACATAAAAATGTAGTTTCCATTGTAGCTAAATATATGACTACAATTCAATTTGTAGCTATGATATGTAGGGAGAGATGACATTAGTTACAATTTGTATATGTAGTTCATGTATAGCAAAAATTAGCACTTACTACACATGTAATTATAGCTAGTGTGTAGTGAAAGACACCATGTACTACACATACATATGTAGTAAGAGACATTATGTATCTATTCATTCGCTTGCCAATACATAGGGGTTTTCAAAAAGAAAAAAGATGAATGTTAATCAAGATCAAGATGTGATTACAATGTCAACAATGATACTTGTATTTATATTTCAAAATTGAGTACACATGGGGAGGACATTAACATGGCCCCTATTTTACTATATGCATGAAAAAAAGATACATGTATACAATATCT
This sequence comes from Alisma plantago-aquatica, assembly GCA_963693085.1. Classification (NCBI taxonomy): domain Eukaryota; kingdom Viridiplantae; phylum Streptophyta; class Magnoliopsida; order Alismatales; family Alismataceae; genus Alisma; species Alisma plantago-aquatica. The sequence goes on along the minus strand of OY856409.1, from coordinate 1,971,829,886 downwards.
TCTTCTGACTACCTCTATCCACTGCAGACTCTATATGCCACATGATCATGTGCATCTTCTTCTATATCTTTATTTTTCTTTTGTATTAATTATGCCACTTGTATCGTCAACGAATATGGTAACATTGATAAACTCATAAGAAGAGAAAGACTGCTAAGGTATTGCTCTTCTTGATTGAAAACAGAGAACTTCTTCGTCATCTGATTCTGATTGGCCATAGGAAGCTCCTCTGTAGTTGATATTGATATTCATGGAGTTTCTTGAAAGACAAATCATTCTCATCAACAACTGATAGTTCCACCCGGTCCCCAAGTTTGAGGTTTCCATATATCTCAGCACATATTTTTTGAATATGAGACTATATATTGGATAATTCCTTTGTCCTCTCTTCCTTTTGTTGTGGCAGTTGTTCCTGTATGAGAGATATGGCAACCACATATAACTTAACTTGTAGTAACATAATTTGTGTTATGCGGGTGAAAGTAAGAGAGTATGACACTAATTTTGAGAAAATGATGTGTACTGGAACAAACTACTGAAATTATTGCATAGTTTACCTTTCACATGTACATGAACAACAATTTATGATTCTCCAATCAAGGTTATGCAATGGGTTATTTTGCCTAGGATGAAGATGTGATACGAGGGCCTTCTCTACAATCATTCTTGGCATCAAAAGCCTGACTTACAAAAAAGGTCATAGCGAATGATCAAGTTGCCTTGCTAAAAGTAATTAGAGGGGAAGGTGCACAATATAAATTTAATTCAGACTCAACAACCAGACTGTACTTTTATGCACAATGCATAAAGCCATAAATGAATGACAACATCAAAGAGATTTCATCCAAGAAGAACCCTTATAAACTTCCAAGCAAACATTTCTTTATCTACCCTATGTGGTAATCGAGAATTTAGTAATAAGAAGTCAACAAGACGAATAGATGAAAGTTCAAGAAAAAAACATACTTATCACACCACAACCAAGGCACCTAAGTAAAATTAGATCTGATTGATGACAGTGTAGATCAATTTCTACTGAAGCATATTAGGATGCACGAGTCGGAGTGTTACACCCTGATCTCACAATTACCACTAATCATGAGATTAGGGAATCAATTGAGGATTTAATGTAATACAAAGATCACCCTTAATTTTCTTCTTCTTTTTCAAACTCTTTGTTTCCTCACATTGAACCACATAAACTAACTTTACAAGAAAATCTAAACATTGATTTCTCTAACCTGATTTCAACAATAAAAATGCATGTATAAACATTCATTATGTTTCTCATACTTTTAAACACATAATATTTGCTGATTCACATATATTGCTAAAAGAGGAATAATGTTATACATCATCATTTACAACTCTCTCATATTTCTTTACAAGGACCTAGAGTGACAAGGACCGGCTGAACTTAACTATACTCAGACTTAACTCTTGTAGCAGATATACTCTGATGCAATGATATCTTCAATTCCCACATTTCCCTAAAAATTTTGAATAGAGGGGTGAGCCTACTCACTCAGTGAATGAGTACTTCAAAGAAACAGTCTAAAGCACTGATATAATTACAGATATACTTTTGAGAAACTGATATCAATTATAACAGTAGTAAGCTTTAAAGAGTCTAATCATTGACAATCATAAATATGGCATGATACTCTAGATATCTATAAGAGTAAATCAATATATGAGCATGCTTGATTAATTTCAAAGAGAACTAATAATTTAGAAACATACAAGAATACTTGAATATCTACACACACTTGTTTAACCTCTCATTCATCTTATTATGCCCTGATCATATGCAGTGTACTCTACATATGAAGACTCATAGTGAACTACGATCTCACCGTACAAGACTTAGTTGACACATTGGGATTTCTAAGCCTGACAACGTCACTGGTCTGCAATAGGAAAATGGCTCTCTGGCCTCGACACACCTATTATGCTGTAAAAATTGGACTCCTCATCTAACATGAGCACACAGGCGGAGAGTCAAGCCACCTATTGTATTTTCTATACTCTAGTGCCACCAGGATCTCTGGTTGATGTTAGACACTACATATTGTAATTTAAGGAGATTTCCACTAGGGCTTCGTACCCCATACCACCTGTTAGTACGTTCCAACCCCTGTATACTGGAAACTTCTAGTGTTAGGTCATTTCATCCCTACGACGCAGACCTCTCATAGGGAATCTATGGTGTTTAGGGCTCCTAAGTCTATTATTTTATTATTCTTGGAAAACCTCTTTCTATATTGTATCTTTTCCTTACTTATACTTGACTCTGGTATCTCTATGGTACCGCATCTATTTATTTGAAGCTTATAATACAACATGTATATCATTCTAAACTTGGCAGAGAAGTATATTCAAAACACTATAATATTCTGAGTAATCATCATACTATACATACTGGCAGACTAAAATTCTTAAATAAATAGAATACATATCAACTTGGCACTTTATACACTAGAATCATGCAATTGAATTGTTAAGCATCACCACATCTCATACTGAGAACATTGATATCACAATACTTGATTCATTGAACACCCTATCCTTAGGGTTTCATTTACCTCATTCACTTATCACATAGATCTCATAAGGAATTCATACGACATAAACATTCACTGAATAAAAACTGCTTAAATCATATACAATAAATATATGTATGAAACCTTGGAACTGAGCTGAATTTAAGTTTCCATGCCATTCACTGAGATATCATGCATCAAGAATAAAATTGAATAAATAAAGTCGATCATGTCAAGAAAATCCCTTCAAATGGATTTCACGATATTTATTCATAAATATCCAACTTTCCTCACATCTAGGGTTTCACCCTCTTTACTGAGATATCAAACAGACACGATTCACCTTAAATGAAATCCAAGATAGTATCTGACATATATGTATTAAAAATTTAGATAAACAATCATTCATAACCAAGGGGATCCATATAAACAAATTTCTCTATTTAATTATACAACAATTTCAGTCATAGACAAATTCCCTATATTTTAGTTTTCTCTTATAACCTCTGTGAATACTTAGGGGATTCTCATTAGCATGTATTGTATACATTTCTAATATGATTTTATCATCTGAAATTCATCCAAACAGAGGAAGAATCCATTTCATATCATTTTGCAACAACTTAGATCAAACAGACAATTCAGGGTTTGTAATCGCATACTAAGCAATTAAGGATTATGGACGATTTAACCAATTTTTGTGCAATATACATTTAAAGGAAGTTCCCACTCACCCTAATGTGTGAAAACACCTTAAAAATGTAACTCGTCCCTGAAAATCTTGATCTCATATCAAATCCCTAGCAATTCACCTGATTCTTCTTCCTTTCAACTCGGAAACCCTAGAAATGAGGGATTATGAAGAAAGAGTGAAAAAAGGGGAAGTTTTGATGCCATTTTGGATCAAATCAGAGGAGGTATGGAATCTTTATGTGAGAGAAGATTCACCATGAAACTATATCCAAAGAAGCTAAACTTACATGATTTCATCATTCCTCAGACCGCAAAACCCTAGGTCAGCATCTCCATCACTTTATCCTCTCAAACCTTAACTCTCCCTCTCTCTCTAGGATTTCTTTTCTCTGGTTTGAATCACAAATTATGATAGCTCCTTGTGTGTTAGGTTGACCATATAGAGCAATTGATCTTCTTGGGTCAATTGCACATTGACCCCTCACTATACTTTCTCTTATTTCAACATACTTTTTAGTCATAAAAAAGTTACTGTAATTCGTCTACGGTTAAGGTCTAAATGCATCCAAAAATTATGAAAATTTTACATATTGTTTATGATTGAGTTTCAGATCTCCAGTTAAAATTTAAAATCATTTAGAGTTACCAATAAATAATTAAAAATAAAATACTACACTTCTAAAAAGCACTCTATTAGCCTTTTGGTCAAAGTATAGTTTGACTGAGAACCACATTCAAAGAACACTCAAATATTCTGAAATTTTTCTCCAATATGCATGATTGAGTTATCCATATCATATACCAAATTCAATTAAATAGAAAATTTGTAGAAAATATGAAAATCATTTACCACACTGCTATCCTGATCAAATTTCATATTCATGTACTATCAAAACCCTAATTTTTGCCGATTAGGGTTTACATTTCTCAAACCCTAATTCTTCAAACTAAAATCATAGTTAGAGTTTATTCTTTGGTTTGAAACATCACAATTGATCTACTATCATTAATCAAGTCTAAACAATGTTCAATCTAATCAAGCATGTAATCATTTAGGTAAACCCTAGTTTACCAATTAAGCACAAATGTGGTCATTACAATTCTCACCCCCTTAAAGAGTTTCGTCCCTAAAACATAAATATGCAAACAAAGTATATTCAAAGTTTGTTTTAAGATTCTGAAATCTTACATGTCATTACATTCTTGTATTTTATACTTGAATGTAGTTTTCAACATTAAGTCCTTTATTTCTTTTCTAATCACAACATGTTAAAACAGTTCTCAATGTTAACAAAGAAACTCTCTTCTGATAAAAAAAATATTTTCATACTCTTGAGGTGTTACCTTAACATTGATAATCTGATCCAACCATCTCAATTCATACGGCTCAATATGCACTATTGTTTTATATTACTTCTGAGTCACAAAAGAGAGTTCACTATGTTGTTTTGAATATTACTATTGTGCGACTCAAATAGCAAAGTAATCATGAGTTGGAAGACTAGATTCAACAGCAATTGTACAATACTACTCACAGCATCCCCATTGCATCATGGATGCATAAGGTGAAGCATTACCATCATATTCCATACTATTCTCAAGTAGGAACCCACACATAATTCAAGGTGTAATCATCAGGTTATAGCATACTAGGGTTTCAACAACAATAACATAGTACTCCAGGATTGTATTAGTCATTCAAGGACTATTCATACCCAATTACCATCACTTAGTTATATTAAAACTAGGTATAACAAGCTATACCTCATTAGGGTTACATATCAATACAATATGGTTATCATCCCTTCTATTCATACGAGTGAATAGGTAAGACTACCTTATTCAAGGTAACCCTCCATTTGTTCCATCATCATTCAACCCATATCACCATACCACAATTGTACAATACTAAGATGGATTATTGGTATGAATGACTTAAACTATCAGACACTTTTAATTAATATATTGTTTGTACATGTACAACTGAAATCATATATAAAACAAATTTACATCCCTCAGTATACCTTTAACAAATTATACTTCTGAAAACAAATTCACATATTACTAAAAGCCATTGTTTTCTCGTATCTCTCTCATCATTCATTACTACTTATCCTTCTCATTTTAATCATGTAGATTAAACATTCCTAAAATTGAAACATACAAGGTACAAATAGTTTATTCATCATTCTTGCTATCACTACAAGAATTTTTCTCATATCACACTTCACTCATATTGTATTTCTCCTTTTGTTCAACATACACTAACATTTCAAATTTATATCTTACTCTTTGCTCCAAATCATTTCCATATTGTTTGCCTACCTTTCATATTAGATACCTTTAAACCCTAGATTACTATCAGTGCTAGTTGACTTCTCATAGTGCAAATCTCATGATCTTGCTTTATAGAGATGCTAGTATTCAAGGTCAAATCACTATTGGCATCCCTTGAACTACTACAACTCTAAACATTCTAGGGTTTGGTCCTTATCAGTAGCATGACGTTATTGTGGTGTGACTTTGCTCCCTTAATTTGAAAGTCAAACTTTGGATCTCATAAGTTTTACTAAAGTCTTCCTTATCTTATCAATTGAATTTCCTTTCTCTTACTTGGCCATTCAGATAGATTACATTCTCAATTTACCCTGCTAGGGTTTCATCGTCATATTATATGTCATTATTACATTCACTACATGTCTCTACCATGGTGGTTATGCATCATATATGATTCATTTTCTTATCACTTCATTCCCACATTGCTCTAATTAAGGAAGATATGAAAGAGAAGATGGTTTTGAGACTTAGAATTCTTATCTTCAAACATTCATTAATACATTTGTCGTATGTAGGTTTAATTAGTTATCGACAAGGATACTTGACTAATTAGCACTTGATTGAATCTCCTAACCTCTTTCTTTTATAATCTATATTACTCCACCATGTTTCAAACCCTTCCTTACTTTCCATAATCCTCTTACCATGTACTACTCTTCCACCTGCCATCTTTAACTCCAGTTTTTTTTCTTCTTCTTATGATCATGTTGCTTATTCATATGTATGATCATGTATACCATGTTGCACATATTTCTTTTTATCCTTCTACTAATGTGAAGTTGAAATTCTAAATCAATAATCTCTCTACTAGTTTCACCTCATGTTTAATACATTACATATCCTTCATTTTAAATCAAACGAATCATGCATGGGGAAACATAGTTTCTCTTCCAATCAAGTTTTTCCTTCCTGAATATAGTCTACCTTTGTGTGACTTATTCATTTGTTTAGCTACACTTTTGTTCTTCTTTTAGAAATTAGTTTGTTGTTCTATAGAGACTTAGAACCCAAAGGTAGTAAGGATGAATGTATTAAACTTCATAATAAAGGTATACATTTCATGCTCTCAATCATATCATGTAATACTCATTCCTTAATCAAGCTCTTTATTTCTAACATTTGTCTTTATTTCAACTAAGTTTCTTATCCTAGTCTTATGATTTACATGTTCATCTAATTCTCTTTACTTTAACTCTTCTGAAGACTCTTCACTATTATGTACTTATTATATATTTAAATCTTTTCTTCTATTTTCCCTTTGCTTTGGAGTACATATATAAAAGCATTGTTCTCAATTATATGATCCATTCCTCATGATTGATTCTTACTATCTTGGTCCTTACATACTTTTTCTCATATCTTTTCCACATTTCATATTTAGAGTTCATATAATACTAATCATTAAATTTAATCTGAACCTTATGTCGTGTTCCTTTATTCCCAATTAAGGGTTTCTCATATGAGGCCCCAAAGTTGGATCTCAGATATCAGTTCCAACTGATTCTTAGCTATTCTAATCTTTCACATATGTTTCAACATCTTAGTGTATGTACATTCTCACTATGATGTGGGTCTAATTTATCCAGAGTCTATTCTTATTATATTTTCAATAAGAGTCATTAGATCCTAGTAACGCACCCTGCCAACCGGACCGGGACAAACCTACAGTCCTGAAGCCAAGAGATACTCAAGATCAACCAACTCCTATTAATCTCAAACATGTGGAAAGAATATCCACTTAGGAAATCTCATTCAAAGATCATTTCTAGTCTACTTGTTACAAAGAATGTAATCAATAAATGCTACAACTGCATAGTGTACAACAAATCTTAAAGACCCATATATATTTCAAAATACTGAATATCTAAATTCAAACATATAAGAGCATTTCTATTCATCTCCAATAAAACAACAATATGAAATGAAAGTTCTATCTCATTTTATATTTAAGCTCTTAATTCATGTTACTTATCTTATTTCTAACCCTAATATTTCTAGGGTTCCTCTCTAGCCCATCTTTCCACTGTATACCTGGCCAGGGTATACATGAAAGAATAGACAGAGTAGCTTGATATTGGTTGATCCAAGTACTCAGGCCAGGATATCCAAATACTCAAATCCCCAGAACTAACATCATAACATCTCCTATCTGCCACACTTATGACTCTAACTTACTAACTTAATGGTCCCTGACAACTCTGCCTAAGCTCTGATACCAAATTGTTACACCCTGATCTCACCATTACCACTAATCATGAGATTAGGGCATAAATTGAGGATTTAATGTAAGACAAAGATCACCCTTAATTTTTTCTTCTTTTTCAAACTCTTTTTTTCCTCGCATTGAACCACATAAACTAACTTTACAAGAGAATCTAAACATTGATTTCTCTAATATGATTTCAATAATAAAAATGCATGTATAAACATTCATTATGTTTCTCATACTTTTAAACACATAAGACTTGCTGATTCACATATATTGCTAAAAGAGGAATGATGTTATACATCATCATTTACAACTCTCTCATATTTCTTTACAAGGACCTAGAGTGACAAGGACGGACTGAACTTAACTATACTCAGACTTAACTCTTGTAGCAGATCTACTCTGATGCAATAATATCTTCAATTCCCACGTTTCCCCTAAAAATTTTGAGTAGAGGGGTGAGCCTACTCACTCAGTGAATGAGTACTTCAAAGAAACAGTCTAACACACTGATGTAATTACATATATACTTTTGACAACTGATATCAATTATAACAGTAGTAAGCTTTAAAGAGTCTAATCATTGACAATCATAAATATGGCATGATACTCTAGATATCTATAAGAGTAAATCAATATATGAGCATGCTTGATTAATTTCAAAGAGAACTAATAATTCAAAAACATATAAGAATAATTGAATATCTGCACACACTTGTTTAACCTCTCATTCATCTTATTATGCCCTGATCATATGCAGTGTACTCTACATATGAAGACTCATAGTGAACTACGATCTCACCGTACAAGACTTAGCTGACACCCCGGGATTGCTAAGCCTGACAACGTCACTGGTCTACAATAGGAAAATGGCTCTCTGGCCTCGACACACCTATTATGCCGTAAAAACTGGACTCCTCCTCTAACCTGAGCACACAGGCGGAGAGTCATGCCACCTATTGGCTTTTCTGTACTCTAGTGCCACTAGGATCTCTGGTTGATGTTGGACACTACATACTGTAATTTAAGGAGACTTCCACTAGGGATTCGTCCCCCGTACCACCTGTTAGTATGTTCTGACCCCCGTATATTGGACACTGCCAGGGTTAGGTCATTTCATCCTTACGGAGCAGACCTCAGAATCTATGGTGTTCGAGGATCCTAAGTCTATTATTTTATAATTCTTGGAAAAACTCTTTCTATATTATATCTTTTCCTTACTTATACTTGCCTCTGATCTCTCTATGGTACTGTGTCTATTTATTTGAAATTTATAATACAACATGTATATCATTCTAAACTTGGCAGAAAAGTATATTCAAAACACTGTAATATTCTGAGTAATCATCATACTATACATACTGGCAAACTAAAATTCTTAAATAAACAAAATACATGTCAACTTGGCACTTTATACACTAGAATCATGCAATTGAACTGTTAACATCACCACATCTCATACTAAGAACATTGATATCACAATACTTGATTCATTGAACACCCTATCCTTAGGGTTTCATTTACCTCATTCACTTATCACATGTCTCTCATAAGGAATTCATACGACATAAACATTCGCTGAATAAAAACTGCTTAAATCATATACAATTAATATATGTATGAAACCTTAGAACTGAGCTGAATTTATGTTTCCATTCCATTCACTAAGATATCATGCATCAAGAGTAAAACTGAATAAATAAAGTCTATCATGTCAAAAAATCCCTTCAAATGGATTTCACGATATTTATTCGTAAATATCCAACTTTCCTCACATCTAGGGTTTCAGCCTCTTTACTGAGATATCAAACATACACTATTCACCTTAAACGAAATCCAAGATAGTATCTGACATATATGTATTACCCATTCAGATAAACAATCATTCATAACCAAGGGGATCCATATAAACAATTTTCTCTATTTAATTATACAACAATTTCAGTCATAGACAAATTCCCTATATTTCAATTTTCTCTTATAACCTCTACGAATACTTAGGGAATTCTCATTAGGATGTATTGTATACATTTTTGAAATTCATCTAGACAGAGGAAGAATCAATTTTATATCATTTTGCAACAACTTAGATCAAACAGACAATTCAGGGTTTGTAGTCGCATACTAAGCAATTAAGGATTATGGATGATTTAACCAATTTTCGTGCAATATACTATTTAAAGGAAGTTCCCACTCACCCTAAGGTGTGAAAACACCTTCAAAACGCAGCTCATCCCTGAAAATCTCGATCTCATATCAAATCCCTAGCAATTCACCCGATTCTTCTTCCTTTCAACTCGGAAATCCTAGAAATGAGGGATTGTGAAGAAAGAGTGAAAAAAGGGGAAGTTTTGATGCCATTTTGGATCAAATCAGAGGATGGATGGAATCTTGACATGTGAGAGAAGATTCACCATGAAACTATATCCAAAGAAGCTAAACTTACATGATTTCATCATTCCTCGGACCGCAAAACCCTAGGTCAGCATCTCCATCACTTTCTCCTCTCAAACCCTAACTCTCCCTCTCTCTCTCTAGGATTTCATTTCTCTGGTTTGAATTGCGAATTATGAGAGATCCTTATGTGTTAGGTTGACCATATAGAGCAATTGAGCTACTTGGATCAATTGCACATTGACCCCTCACTATACTTTCTCTTATTTCAGTAGATTTTTCAGTCATAAAAAAGTTATTGTAATTCATATAATGATAAGGTCTAAACGCATCCAAAAATTATGAAAAATTTACATGTTGTTTATAATTGAGCTTTAGATCTCTATTTAAAGTTTCAGATCATTTGGAGTTACCAATAAATAATTAAAATAAAACACTACACTGCTAAAAAGCACTCTGTCAGCCTTTTGGTCGAAGTATAGTTTGACCGAGAACCACATTCAAAGAACACTCAAATATTTTGAAAATTTTCTCCAATATTCATGATTGAGTTATCCATATCATATCAAAAATTCAATTTAATAATTTTTTTTAGAAAATATGAAAAATCATTTACCACACTGCTATCCTGATCAAATTCCATATTCATGTACTATAAAAACCCTAATTTTTTCCGATTAGGGTTTACATTTCTCAAACCCTAATTCTTCAAACTAAAATCATAGTTAGAGTTTATTCTTTGGTTTGAAACATCACAATTTATCTACTATCATTAATTAAGTCTAAATGATGTTCAATCTAATCAAGCATGTAATCATTCAGGTAAACCCTAGTTTACCAATTAAGCACAAATGTGGTCATTACACGGAGATGCAACTAACAATAGCTTCTTCTGAGCATAAGAGGCACTACTAAGAAAAAAAGATCCATATTATAGAAAACAACAATAAAACATAGTGAAGATCATTGTCTACAAAACCCAACAAGAAAATTGATACAATCTGTTCATAACTAGCTATAGAGATAAAAGAATGCATGGTAGAGCCTAAATTTGAATGTAGGCTTAAAATGTCTGCTTTATGAGATACCAAAGAGTCTCACTAAAGGTGTTTATTAATAGATAACTTCAAGTAAATTTGAAGATAGCTGGTAGATATTCATAACTAAAGCATTTTGTATCTTATACTGCCAACACACTATTATAAAGGAAGGTATTCAAAAGCATTGGTTCAGTTACCATAAGCAAAACTATGATTTCAAAATTGGGTAAGCACATCAATAATCTTTATCAAAATTGGCATACTTTATTCCCCATTCTCCCTCACACAGTAAGACCTATCCTCATCCACTGGTGTTCTTACTGATGTATGAACTTTATATCGAATATGTGGGCTGGAGTTATAAGAACTATATTCCTTTATAAATTCACAGTTGTTGGAGTTCAGAAATTGTGCAACATCCCTTTATAAATTCACTGCAAGCAAGAGCTTGAACATAATTGGCTAGGAGAAAATGGATAGGAAGAGGTTGCACATACCTTGGCTTGGAGCAAATGGATTAGATAATGGACAATTACATGTGGTTATTTAAAACTCCGAATTGCAAATAACAATTTCAATAGAGAAATGTTGGATGCTTAAGTAACAAGCATTAAATCTTGCAGCATAGTAATGTTATAAGAAATAAACTATTCAATCTGGTTGGTTCAGTGATTAACAACTTCACTTGGGCCATATGTTCATTCAATTGAAGGGGATTGGGGTGTGGTAGCTATTGTTCTACTAGTTTGAACCTTTACTGCGCCTAGTGCTGATCCAGTATAGGGCTACATGCTCGTGATGCCATCTGTGCTGTCAAGCATATGGCCAAAATAGTGATATTTGTTGTGCATAGCTGCACATTGTTTTTAGTGTATGTTCTAATCAACGATGGTTGTCCCTATATTGGGTTTAATTAAAGGCTAGTTGGCTTTGCAATGATCTGTACATGCTGAATGAATGATGGATGTCCTGTAAATCAGTCATCATATTAACACTTAATATAAATGTTTGAGTTAATCCTTGTCATATCCTAATTCATGGATAGTTAATCCTTCTCAAGGTGAGGGCTATGGAGCTACCTAGGAATATGTTATAGGTTGTGTCAAACATAGCAAGAGTTCTTGTTAAGCCCATAAAAAACAGCACAAAACTAAGCACTAGGGAAGTAAGCACTACAAATAAACAGTTCCGATCTATCAAAGTAGTGAGAAAAAATGAGGTAGAGAGCATGCACTTGCATGACCTGATTGGGAGTTATATAAATAGCAGGAGACCTTTCAGAAAAGATAAAATCAATCTAGTGAAGACCATGAAGCTAACTCTTCTTGTAAGGGAATTCAAAGTGTGAGTTTTTAGGAAGCTCGTGATAGAATGAACCTGGTAACACCCAGAATGTACCAGACAAACCAAGGATTTCAGACCATGTGGATGAGCATTGTGACGATGATGTTGCATTGATGGTCATTGTAAAGAAATACAATCAGCCTTTAGTGGATCCTGACTTGTAAGACAACTACATAGATGTAGAGGAACTCATTACAATCTCTCTTCGTTGTGATTAACAATCTTTTTGGTTTTCATAAGCATGTCAAAAGTGGTGAATATGTTGGAAGTAGGACGTTTTGTGGAGAGATGACAAGAATGGCAGCAATTCTTACTAAAAATTGCATACATAATCCTCCAATTATTGGATATATGAGTCCAATGTAATAATTTGTACAAATTAGGCAACAAAATTGCAGTGCCTCAATTTTGATTTATTAAGAGCTTCATGCTTATTATACTGGTAAAATGTACCTACTTACAAAGTAGACATTACAGTACAACTTTTTACAACAGTTAAGAATGTGGTGTTTCTTATTTTAGCAAGCATAAAGATTGACATTTATAGTGTATTTATATGACTTTGATAGAAATAGATGCATTAAGAAATCACATACTTCCATCCATGTACATGTTTGAGAATAGGATGCTACACTTTTCTACATAGCATTGCAAGTCACGCACCTAATATGAAAGTAGGATGAGAAAGAGAAATCTTGAGCATTCAAATTATTCAGCTCATACAGATTATTCCAACTCATATTCCAAGAAGATGATTTTGATTGTTCATAGGTTTATATTAAGCAATCTGAATCTGGGGCATGGTGTAATTGTGTCAACTTTTATGTTCCATGACAAAATCAATAATTAAAAAACTCCTACTAATACCATGAGTCTTAAGATAATTCAAATGTGAATTTGTTTTGCAAAGAAACTTTAGAAACTTTCAAGACATGAAATCTTTATCTAAGCTAATATGAGCTTACAGTAGGCTATATTACTCTAATATAACTACTTGTTAAGGCTTCTAAATATGGCATTTACCTATTGCTTGATTGTCAATTTAAATTCTTTTTTTCCTTTGGGGTGGGGTAGGGGCACTATGCCAACTTTATGGCTTGATCTTTATCAGATAAGATAAGACTCAAGGATATTAGAATCTTGGTTTAAAATATAACTATAAGTAGAAAGCCAACCAGACACATCATCAGGTCAATGAAAGTTAGAGGAGTATGCAAGGAGGTACATAGTAGGTGGCTAGGAAGAGAATAGTGGAACCAAGTGGGATATTTAAGGCCTTGTCAAGCACTCTTTGTTGAACATCAGCAAGAGATCGTGAGTCTATGATAGATTCCCAATTTTTATTGATTAGTTGTAGGTTTGTGTTGAGTTGTGTATCTAAAGATAGCTTGGTGTAGTGAAGAGATCCTAGAAAATCTACACTACTACTATCATGTCATTTAGGCAATGGATGATGGACTTGAATCTGCCTCTCGGATGACTGGTCTTTGGAACAATTGGTAGAGGAAATAATTTATGTGTGATTGCCAACTAGTCTAAAGACATCGGATCTTAAACTAAAACTTATATATAAAACACCATCTGAGTAGTTAACAACTGAATCAAAAGCTATTGAGCTTGTAAAACTTTGGTCAAAGAAGCTACTAGTTTCACCATTTAGAGTATGTACCCTATAGTTTGTACTTGAATCAAGTGTTGATGGAGTAGTAAGGTGTCAAGGCCATTCATGCATCGCTAATGTAATTCTATTTGATGATGCACCACACATTACAATATGAGAAGTAACAACATTGTTCCTTACAATTTAAACTATTTGCTCTGCAAACTTTCTTTCAACATGGCTCAAACTACCATTGCACTCATTGTCATCAGCTACCCTTTCAATTAAAACATACTCACCATCAACCTTTGAAGGATTTTTATCCCATTGAGAAGATGCCTATTAAGTTAGATAAACATGCATATTTATTATTAAGTGGAAGTTGTTGTATGGATGTAGCATTAACCACAAACTGTTCATAATTATAACATGCAACAACATAAATTGAAAGAAGACTATTTTTCTTGATTACAATCAGTGAAGGGCACCACCCAATTGGCCATGCTCTCAGGACAATTTCTAATTCAAAGAACATACCCTCATAAAGAGATTAGCAGCTCCATCAAGGGACCCTGGCTTATTGTCGGGGACTTCGATTTCGTGTGGAATATTGAGAAAATAGTAGGGAAATCATCACCATCTATATTAACAATGTGAAACTATAATGAATGTATTTTGAATTGTGGTCTCATTCAGTTGGGATATGTGTGAGTCATTCTTTACATAGGATTATAGAAGGAAAGGATTAAACTTGAGTATTTCAAAAATGTTTAATAATTATAACTTCTTGGAATCCTTTGTAGAATTCCATGGGGAAATTATTTCCACCACTTATAGTGACAATTCTATTAGATTGGGGAAAGGAACTTGTTTCTATTGAGGGTCTTAAAAAATCCTTCTATGGTTGGTTCCTTGGTTACTGAATTTTTTTGTTAACTGTGTAGGAAGGGAACATATTTTCAATATGGGTCTGAGTCTTTCTGGTCCACTTAGTATTGTTATAGATGATGGTGAATGTCACTTCAAATTTAATAGAAGGATTGGTTTAGACTTGGACTTCTTTATAAATAATGTATATGGAAGGCTACCTACAATTGAATACCTTAAAAGAATTAATATTGTGTGTTCCACTTGGTGTATTATGTGTAAGAATGGCAATGAGATGTTAAGCACCTTCTCTTTAAATGTGCCTTTGTTAAAATGATATGGAAGTGAGCCACCGACAAGGGGGTAATTAAGTTTATGCCAAATGATGTGATTGAGATGATTGTAGTTCGCTATCATCTATTAATACATTTGATTATCTAACACGTGCAGTGGGATTGAGAGATATAAAATGAACTTTGAAAAGATTGAATGTGATGCGTTGATTACCTAGAATCGGATTCTACTGGACATGAGGAGCATGAATTAATTTAGTACAGATGGTATGTGTCATGGTAATGCCTTTGGTTACCTCTGTCTACAACTGAGAGCAAGACAAACTTTCTGTGTTTTTTGTAATCTTCATATGTAGGGGTGACTGGTTCCTTGGATCTGCAAGATTGCTCATGAGAAGGATAGTTGGCATGCTAATTTCTATTATTCAAGAGAGTCATGTCTATTTCCTAATGGTTTAGTTCTGTATTAATGATTGGGTTGATATTATCTGTTTATAGAGTTGCAATGAGTGGCTTAGTCATCTCAAGTTCATTTTTTGTTTCACTACTATCCATATAGCACTATAGGTGTTTATCCTACATAGACTCACCAACAATTTTGAATAAGATAGTCCTAGTTCTTCTTAGTGGTGTTTGTATACCATATGGTTGTTGATGTGAGGCTTTTCCTGATGAGAAACCAGCCAAGGACCTGAGATTGATGGACAAATGCCATCTATCTCATCTTTATCATGGATTTTACACATTGGGTATAATAGGTTGCGCTATTCATTTCCAAAGATCCGAAAGGACTATGACCAAACAAAATAACCAATCCCACCCAACTATGATGGTAGTGTGTCAGCTATTGATAAGAAAGATCATAGATTACCACATTAAAGGTAAATGTCATGGCATAGACAAGTACAAGAGGTCATGGATGCTAACACATGCATAGGTTGATATGAGTAGGCGGTAACAATAGCAACCAGGACAAATAGACAATTTTAGTTATAGATTAACCATAATGTAAGATTACTCACCCTCACACATATGAAAGTAAAGCCTAAAAGGTCATCCATTTGGTGAAATATAGATTCTTTGCTTGAGAATCTAAAGAACCTTCACTTGAGAATCTGAAGAGGCCAATATAGGTTTGAATGTCTTAACACCTGCAAACAATGAAGTCCACTTACAAAACTCAACAACACTTGATAAAATAAGGTATAACTTCATCGATTATCAAACTTCATATTTAAAATGTGTGGAGTATGAGAATTCCAATTCAAATTTGGCAATGTAATACACCTACAACAAAATGAGATCAATGTAGATTGTATGTGAATAATAATACTTATCCTGAAGAAATCATCTTGCAAATAATAGGACCAAGAGATTAATATGTAATCCATGTCATTGACTCAGCAAAAGTGATTCAAATTAACTATCATCAAATACATGAATATCATCAATTGGTTCAGAGTTTATCCTTTCAAATACCGCTAGTGGTAGATTATCAGATTATGCATGTGTATAAGGTTGAGGTGGTGGATCCCGATCTAAATTCTTCAATAAAATATGTTGAGGCAGAACTGGAGTAGAATCCCTTTTGATTATCCTTTTTGGGTCATGAAAGGAAAACAAATCAACAAAAAATAATATGATGTTTTCATATGTCAATGTCATGTATTTGGGTAGTTATATAACAATTGGAAGACATCCATGAAAGAATTTAGCTAGACTGTCATATTAGGTTAATTACATAATCAATAGTATATGTTTGTAACAGATATAAATGAATTTCAAACACTATTCTTAAATACTGATATATAAGACAACCTTATAAGAGGATTCATGCTCTTACTACCATATAGATGGAGGCAATGACCCTAAAGATGTACTGAACATAAATGGAATTTCCTCACATTAAGAAACACAAGTGTTTTCAGCATAGTAATTTTGGAAATTATGAATAGAAACATATTTGTGTTAAATCTAAAATACTATTTTATGTTAAAGTTGAAAATGGAGTTCCATTTTGGATCGCATTTGGGAAGCTTCATAGTTAGATCTAAATTGAAATGCTAGTCTAGATTCTGATACTCTATAGATGAGTAAGATCTGCTTTGACAAATGGTTCAACACTTTTAGCAGCTAGAGAAAACCCAAAAGACCAGATGCCCTTCCACCATGTCCTATGTCCTGTATTGAAGTTGTGCCTACAACAAAAGCATTCAAATCCATATCATGTGTAACCTTTAAATTATAGTAAACAATAAAAAGCCAGCAAGAAGTTGCAAGGACCTTAAGAAGAGATCAACAACATGGAATGGTCATAAGTAAAGTTTAAATACTAGTAAATCATTACCTGTTAGAAAGAAGGGAAAAAATGATGATATCATGTCTTGAAAACTCAAGATGGTTGGGGCATAGCCTATAGTAATGTTACTAGTGGTGTTGTCAGCTTTGGGGTAAGGATGTCTAACAACTTATCCCTCTTTTCCTAAATAATAAGGATGGCATGTATTTAAATATCTGTGGGATGAAGAAGTCTTGAATAAGAGGACACTAAGTGCAATGTATATGTGGTAGCTACAACTGAGCCTATCAATGGTAATAATAAGCATAACAGTGATGTTCAGGAAGGGCGGTGTCTCTCCCTTCTTTGTTGTTTGGTTAAGTTGATTGTAGTGGAAGTAGCAGAACCAACTGAGTAGTCATTGCTAAATTTCATTTGCCTTGAGCTGCTAATATAGGAAACCCACGCTATTGGTATCATTGTTAGGGTCAAGTACAACATAGGAGAAGTCCATTATCCCCACAAAACAAAATGAAACTCCCCAATACAGGAATGCGACAGTAATCATCTTAAACAATGTAGACCTTAGTACAAGAGATAAGCATCCCATCAACAGTAGTGTTAAGGATGTCACTCCCAACTATAGCCTAGAGACAAACATAGACATAGACCACGTTTTGAAGTAAGTTACAGAAAAAGGAAGATAAGTTATCCAATTTAGTAGAGGATAAAAGCATCCCCTTTAATACTTACTGGTTTCATTATGAATATTATCTATATGAGTGCTTACCTAGAGTTTGAATCTGGGAGGAAGGAGCCAATCCCTATATAATTTCTATCTTTATCTACAAGGTACGATCATGACATCACAACATGTAAAGCTTCTCAATTAAAGTGAGGATTGAAGGGCTGGTCGAAGAGTGGATTGAAAGAGCATTTGAAGGTGCTCTTGGAAGCCTACTGCTGCACAAAGGGAGCAGTGTTGACAATATGTGCACATTTGCAATGTGAATATGTACATAAAAACAAATACAAGAATGATGATCTGATCAAATTATTAACAGTAAGTTGCAGTGTCCCACTGGCAGTAGTGACAGTGGAAATGACATTAGACTGATACCATGGGGCCATGATCTCATACAAAACACACAAAAAAATGAAATGCTCTACCAATCCCTACCAACTAGCTCTTACATAAACTCCAATTGAGTTTGATTATTTCCTTTGTACTCGACCAAATTCAAATAAATATTAGTAGAAATGTAATGAAAACCAAGCAGGTAAATCTAAAATGGTTTAACCAAATGGTTTAACAATCAAATGCATACATATTATAATATGCTATTCACCTTTACTCTCATTCAACCCACAAGGATCACCAAATGGATCTGCAAGTGTCGCGCTTGAGTTGCAATGTGGATCTAAATAATCTAAACATGATACATTGCATCAGTTGTTTTGATAGATTTATG
Organism: Alisma plantago-aquatica; assembly: GCA_963693085.1. Taxonomy (NCBI): domain Eukaryota; kingdom Viridiplantae; phylum Streptophyta; class Magnoliopsida; order Alismatales; family Alismataceae; genus Alisma; species Alisma plantago-aquatica. The sequence continues at coordinate 1,971,810,816 of OY856409.1, read as the reverse complement.
GTATGTCATTCATCTTCTTGTATTTCAAAAGCACTTGGAGAATGACAATGAATGTAATTCTTATACACTAAATGTATTCTGTATATGGTTATACTTACCTAGATTCAATTGCTTTCCTCTTCTCCATGCTTGTGAGATCAACTATATTGTAATACTTGAGTTATCATTAACATCTAGGTATGACTCCCAACATGAGAAATCAACTACATTGATCCAATTTTTCAATTCAGCTATGTTTTGAGGATATAATAACTCAGAAATAAAGGACATATCTAGTGTCACTCAAACAAACACAAAAAAGGAGTATCCTGAGAATAGCCTCATATAACATAGAATGTCCCTGGTAAAATAAGTTATCCCAAGAATAGCCTCGGTATAGCTGCTACCAGTAAATACACCCAAGATAACCAAGGCACACTGTGACAGTAGAACTGAAACCAAGTAAATCCATTTTAATTGCCTGCTAAACCACATGTTCCTAGCTCACAGTAACATGGAGATCAAACACAACTCCAACATCACTTACAAACATAATGATAATAACACAAGAAAATAAGATTCAAAGGTCTAGAACTTACAACCAAGACAATGAAATAATGAATGGTACAACAATATGTGTGACATCCACATTTATTTAAAACTAACTAAATATAATAAAGAATGACTGACTTCTATTTTTACTAAATCCTATCAATTCACATGATATGTAAATCTCTATATTGATCAAATGAGTGCTACTCTTGGTTTCTACGTCTCCAAATGGTTCACCTACAATGATGAAGAAAAAGTTAAGAAGTACACTTCCAGTATTGAGATTAATTTATAAAATGTTACCTGATAATGAGTAATTTCTTTGGCCAAGCTATAACTATCCCAATTACATCCTCAATGACTTGGTGTTGACCAAAAGGCCTAATCAACTGCTCTTGAGGATGGATTGGTACAATAATGGACACAGCAGCAAATGAGGAACCCAATAGTGCTCCTCCTACAACATAAGTTGGACTTGCAGAAGTAACGTGTCCTTATGCTACAATTGATTTCCCATCATAAAAACTTAATAAGGAAATGACCTTAAAATTTATAAAGAATGTGTCAAATATTATTTTTACCTAAAATCAGATTAAAAAAATAATCAATACATGTTTGGATATAGTAACCTATCATTTGGTAATGGGTGTTCCACTACTCGATTGATTTGGTCTGGGTAGTCTTTCATTTGTGGTCGTTGTGATATTATACAAAATAAATTGGTTACTATAACAAAATCAATTTTTTGAATATATCACAATTTAAGAATTTGAAGATTTACCTCGTTGGGCTGAAATGAACCACTCATGTTAGAATTTCTCAGCATCATAGCTTCAAGATTTTCAAAAAAATTCTTCATTTCTAACAACTCCATTTGTTGAGCCTCGTATATCTAGGTTTGAGCATCAACAACCAGTTCTAAGTCTTTGATTTTATTACCAAACCACTCTGCATAAGAATTATGAGACACATGTATGACATGTTTTACAGGAATCTTCTTTGGGCCCAAAATATGATCAAATATCTTGTCTTCATTGAGATTTTCATCATTACTTTCCAGTGCCACATTCAACTTGTCCTACATTACAATATTAATGAGAATACTTTCATTCAATGAAAAATAAATTTGTTTATTGATTGCTTACAATCAATTCTGTAGATTTTGCATCCACATAAGTACCATCCTTCTTCAAATGGGTGGCCTTAAACAAGTCTAATCTGCTAACATTGCCACCAATTTTCTTCTCTTGTAACTATTTTTAATAGTAGCAACATATATGAGCATATTAGTATGAAAGTTTAATGCACATTTTAACCAGAAGATAACTCACACTAGCCTTCACACAAGCATATAATGTTGATCCCGATGTATGTCTCGTCATTACAAACTTTTGGCTCATAACATTTTTAGCACTCTTTAACTACATACAATGAATTATAATATAATTATATACAATATACACTATTGAATTCTACAAAGTTAAAGAAGAAATTGTTTTACCTTTCCATCGCCAGAATCCCAAAAATTCACAAGAAATTTCCATTGATCATGATCAACCTGGGAGGGGCAATCATTAAGTCAGTCATATTTTTATTTGTGTCGCATATAGTGGTTTTGTTTAATCATCTTTGAAGTTTCTCCAACAATCCCTCACTGTTCGCAAAACTAAATTCTTCTCCTTTATGTCGATAACAAACTTGGTCTGTAACCAAATAATCATTTTTTTAATTCACAACATTGTATTATATCTCAAAGAGAAGAATTACCTCCACATAATTCCATATATTGGTTTTGTTTTCTATAGGTACTTGTCGCCAATCAAGATAGTTTAATGGTGCAAGATTAGAATTTCTAGCAACAGTTCCCAAAAAAAAGAAGACATGTCATTCTGATGTGGTCCTATTGGATCTCCATTCTCATCCAAAGTAATAGGAAACTTTTTATCCCCTATCTTACCCCATAATCGGATAAACTTAGAATATCCCCTTGTTTTTTTATTTATAGCTCCCTCTACAAAATCATGAATATGATGCAAGCATTTACAAGGATATACATATTATACACATATAAATAACTAATAGTTTGTGAAAAATATAATGCATATTTGTATCTAAATTTTCTTACCTTCACTCTGCCCAGGATCAGTAGTAGAAGAATCATCAACAGAATGTTGATCTTTATCTAAATTTCTATCATTTAAATTATCAATTTCAACCTCTTGATTGTTACTATCATCATTTACCAAACGTTGCATACTTGCTCCTACATGCACTCCTTGATGACTTCTTTTTTCTAAGTGTCTTTTATAATGACTTCCTTCTCTAGCATTATTTGAGATTTCCACCACATGACTTTTACCAGTGGTACCAACTCCATCATTTGACACAGAGGGTTTTTTTTTCTTTTGTAAGGTTCATAGAAGAACTTTTGTTGTTGTTTGCAGCTGATTCCACCACAATTTTACTATTTCTAAGTCCTTCTTTTGTAATTTAATACCCCTAATCAACATTTATCGAATCAAGATATCCTCCTTTTGGTCTTTTGGAAAAATATGCAACTAAAATGATGAGATGAGCGGTTCTAAGAAAGATATTAAATGATATAATTTGTGATTTTACCTGTCATGCTCCCATGAGTTAATCCTTCATGGCAGATATCATCAGTCTGCGTCTTTTGATCTCCTAAAAAGACAATTGATATCAAAATATTGAATTACAAACTGAAATCATGGCATACATTTTGTAATTGTGGTCCTCAAATAAAATAAAAAATTTCAATAATATTTATATGTTGTTGATGAAGCCAACATCCAACAAGCAAACAATATAAAGTAGATTAACACAAAAGAAAACATTTGTGCAACAAATGTATAATCATGTAAAAGAATAAATGGCCATTTTATAAATAAAAGGATGATATGAGTGTTTCCACTATTTGATTGAACTAACAAAATAAAAAGAGTTACATAAGATCAATGATGGGGATCATGACCCCCTTCATAAAAGATCACACCCTCCATGTCTTCTCTAACTAAATTAAAGTCATCACAAATGTCACTTAAGATATCTTCCAAATCACTTGAAGCTTTATCTTCAGATAAGTAGGTTCCATCCATGAAATTATGATAAAGCTTCTCCTCCATGTCATAAGTATCACGAGGTGTAGTGTGCACAACAAAGCTCCATTTTTTTTACTTATATCTTTCACATAAAACACTTGTTGTGATTGGGAGGCCAATGCAAATGGATGACCAGTTTCAACAATATGTTTTAAATTGACCATTGTGAAATCATTTTTAGATTTTTTGATGCCTCTCTTTGCATTGACCCAGTCACATTTGAACAAAACAACTTTAAATTGCTTGTAATAACTGATCTCGAAAATGTCTCTTAACACTCCGTAGTAGGTCACTTAACCCGTTATAGGATTTTGTCCTTGGAGCTGGCAACTTTCTATTTGAGCGTTCACCATGATTCCACTATTTTGTATGTTTCTGCCGCAATCCTTGGTGCAAAATCTATCACCATTTGTTATATATCCCACATATTGCATCATAATCTGTTGCAGCCCTCAAGCCAACACTAAAAGGTTTGGTGACACACTTGTCGACTTTGCCTTCTCAATATAAAAATATTATTAATTTAATTAATTATATATTTTTGTTATTATGCTAATGGAAATAACTTATTTAAACTTACACGTTTCTTAAACCATTCATTGAAACTATTCATATGAAGATTACTGATTTCCCATTGTCGTGTACTTGGATTGATTTTCTTCAAGTATCAGATGTGCTCTCTGCTAACAAACATGTGTAACACACCTAGATGTATATATGAAATTACATAATAAAAAGTAAACAACAATCTCACTTCACGTATGGATCAACTACATCATAGTTGGTTAAAATATATTGATGTATAACTTTGAGCATTGTGCTATCAAGCGTAACAAGGGTCTTCTTTCATAAACGATGCCCTTTATGAAAGAATATAGATAACACTTTATCATTATCCATATCTTCATCTTCCACATCATTTCTAGACAATTTAGTGAACCTTGTCTCAACTCCCAAGATATATCTCGAATAGAATGTTAAGCATTTATCTGCCAAGTAACCTTCTGGAGCAGCTTTATTTCGTACATATCTTTTTAAAGTTTGTAAGTGTCTACAACAACAAGAATTTTTTTTGTAAGAACATCACATACGATCGGATGCAAAGTCTGAACAAATTTAGTTGTTAGAAAGATTACCTTTCTACAGGGTACATCCAATGATAGAATATCGGTCTGGCTATCTTCGCTTCTCATGGAAGATAAATGACCACATGTTCCATCACATCAAAGAATGATGGTGGGAGAATATTCTCTAGGTTACAAAGAGTCCCTACTATTATGGATTCTAACTTCTCAAAAGTATTTGGATTTATGACTTTAGAGCATAAGTCTTTAAAAAACTTGGACAACTCAATTACAACAAATCTAACATTTTTGTTGGGCAACACTACTTGTAAAGCTAATGGGAGAAACTGTTGCATCAATACATGATAATCATGACTCTTTAATTCCATCATCTTTCTTTCTTTGACGCGTGCATTTCTAGCTATATTAGAAGAATACCCATCAGGAACTTGAGCAGACTTCAACAGCTTACAGAATAATTCTTTTTCCTCCTTCTTCAAAGTAAAACATGAAGGGGGGATGATATTTTTATTTCCATCCTTGATAATGTGAAGTCTATGCCTTATGCCCATCTCTTTGAGGTAATATTGAGAATTTTCAGTGTCCTTTGACTTCTCCATTCCTAACAGTGTGTGAAACAAACTCTCACATACATTCTTTCTATGTGCATCACATCAAGATTATGATGTATAAGGTTATGCTTCCAGTATGGCAACTAAAAAAATATACTTCACTTTCTCCAGTTATACAGTAAATTATCTACATATCTAGTTAGATCTATAATTTGACTTCCAGACAGCATCTTAGGAGCACCTCTAAATTCTTCTTTTCTGTCAAATGATGAAGCATCTTTACAAAATTTATGATCCATTGGGAGGAACCTCCTATGACCCATGAAACATGATTTCTTACTATATGGTAGTCTCCATGAGCATGTGTCTTTATTGCAGAAAGAGCATGCAAGATACCACTAGTTGGCCAACCAGATAGATAACCATATGTAGGAAAGTCACTTATCGTCCATAATAAGACAGCATGCAACTTGAATACCTCTTTATAATCAGCATCATAAGTATCAACACCATATTCCCATAGTTCTTTCAACTCCTCAATCAACAGTTGTAGGTAGACATCTATGTCCATTCCTAGTTGAGTTGGACCAAGAATAATCATCAACAGGATAAAATTGGGAGACTTCATGCACAACCATGGTGGCAAGTTGTACGGAATCAATACGATGGGCCAAATGCTATATGATAGACTCATGAGGCCAAAAGGATTAAATCCATCAGAAGTTAATCCAAGGCAAACATTGTGAGAATCAGAAGCAAACTCAACATGCATATTATCAAATGTCTTCCATGCTGAAGAATCTATTGGATGTCGAAGAATCCCCTCCTTGGTATGACTTTCATCGTACCACCACATTAGGGGTGATAGTTTCGAAGACATGAACAATCTCTTCAACCTAGGAGTGAAGGGAAAGTAGCGCAAGACTTTACAAGGAATCCTTTCTTGTTCATACAAATATTTTCTACACCAGCTTAATCAATTTTGATTTCTTTATATTTAGAAGCACCACATTTTGGACATGAAGTCTTATCTGCAAAATCCTTTCGATACAAAATGCAGTTATTTTTGCAAGCATTGATTTTATTACATTCAAGTCCAAGGTCCCTGATTATTTTTTGAAATTCATAATAAGAGTCGGGTAACGTCTCACCCTCTGGAAGCAAGTCCTTCAAAAGCTCAAGCAGCTCAGAAAATGACTAATTACTCCAATTATTGACACATTTTATGTGAAACAACCTCACAACAGTGTATAATTTCGAGTACTTCTTACTTCCGGGGTACAATTCATGTGCAATAATCTCTAACAATTTGTAAAATTGCTCAACTTTTGCATCATCAACAAATACAAATTGATGGTCGTCGTCTTCCATATTCTCTCCATCCTGTAATACTCCATACGCATCATGCAACATGTCTCTTGTATCATCTTTGAACGTGTCATTTTGTGTTTGTGAACCTCAGAGCTATCAAATGAACCCTCACCATGAAAAATACAATTTGTGTAGTTGGTCAAGAATTCATTCCATAACAAATGTTCAGTTGCGACTTTCCGATTCTACCTATGCACATTTAAGCATTGATTACAAGGACATAAGCAATTCCCATCCCTATTAGATTTTGCAAATGCATGCTCTATAAATTTAACCACTTCAAGTAAATATGTCGTGCTTGTTCTATGTTCCTCATGGATCCAATTTTTATCTATCATAATGACCTATGACAAAAAAACAAAAAAACAAATATATATACATATATATATAAGAAAAATGTTACATAATATAGTTTCGATATAGTGAAATTAGAATACAGACCAAAACTTAGTCTTGATGCTAAAAAAAATTGAGACATGCTTGTATGTTGGGCACTTAACTTGATTTGGGGTACCTCCGCAGGCTAAAAGGGCACGTGGGTGCCACACTGATTTTTTCTTTATTTTTTTCTATTTTTCCTTGACAAATATTGAGTTATTTTCAATAAAAAATATTTTCAGCTCTGAACTCACTCCATTAAAGGTTCTAATAGTATATTGATTCATGAATTTAAATGTTTGTTTGGTACAATGTTTATGTAACGATCTAGGTTGATATGAAATATATCTTATTTTAGGGAATTGTTAGACAATACAATAAGGGTGTGTGAACCTTAGTATATATGTGAGAGAGTTTATGTGTAAATTTCCATGTTGTATAAATGCAATATTCCATGTTTGTATGTATTAATACATATAAACAGACGTGAAAAGACCAACTTCCTAATATTGCATTTAGAATACATATGTGTCTCCTAATAGATATTGTTGCCTAAGTTGTAAGAAATTACACAACAATAATAAATTATCATACTAGAATTGTATATTTCTATTAGTGTTGGTGCTCATAACAATAATAAAAAAATTGCTCAATTGCTTATGTGAATCTTTTCTAATTTAATAAATCTATTAAAAAGTATCTAAAGAGACTTTTATAATATCATATTCATGTGTTAAGTGTGCTTATATTATGAAATGAAATGATATCATGGAGATGTATATTGACATTAGGAAAGATATTATATTCTACTAAAAAAAGACTCAAACTACTCCATTCTACTACAAAATATGTTCAATGTGTTGACTAGCCATAAAGTCATTATTCCATAAAGCATATCTAATGGGGTCCAATAATCAGTTGATCATATTTTTTCATTCTAAGCCTATGTGGAATACAAAATTAATAGATTTATTAGAGGATTCTATGAATAATATACTTTTGAAATTTGCCTCTATGTTTTCATGTCTATGAAGTGTGTATAAAGAGAAAACATGTGATTCTACAGTTTCATATTAACATATTACAAATATAAAAAGATTTTAAACCACATACCAAACAACTGAAATGCCCAATGTGGATGAGGAAAGAACAATGATGGCACCCTATACTTTCCAGAATGGTAGAGTTCTAGAAAAGGGCAGTAGGGCCTAGGAAGAGGATTAGAAAATTGAGCAACAACACCCTTCTTGGAGAAGAGATAAGCGGCGGTCAGGTGATGAGCTTCAGACAATCTCCTCCTCTCGTTTCTTGCCCGGAGACAAACCTGTAGGGGCTTCAGGTAGAGGGCCTTCCATCAGCAAGGTTGATGGTGGTCGTCTGGCGAGGGCGGACAGTGTCTTCCGTCAAGCGGGGACAGACAATGGCTTCCTGGAGACAAGACAAGTGACAGAGGGTCTCCTCGTTTCTTGCCTAGAGATGAACAGGGGATTCAGGCTCAAGGCCTTTGAACAACCAAGCGACTGGTGGCCGTCTGGCTTGGGTGGATAGTGGTCGGGAGGGGGCATGGAGAGTCGTTCATCAGCAGTAGGCAGAGTACAAGCTGTGAGGAGAGCAGGTGATCGACTAAGAGGCGGAGTTGTGCGATCGGTTGAGGGTAAAGCCAGCATCCTGCCTTGGGCGGATGGTGGTTGGGGGGAAGGGAGGCACAAAGTGTAGTTCATATGATAGTTGGAGAGCTGGCAGAGTGCATAGGGCACCGACAATGTGTGATCAGGTGAGGGGGATCACTGTGCGATTGGGTGAGGGAGCCGCTGAGAGATCAGGATCAGGGGCGGGGTAACCGTCCTGTATGCGGGATAATAGGGAGAGAGTGCAAGACTTTTTCCCTCTATTTCCTTACATTTATTTTGAATACAATTAAAAAGAATGAAAATTTGTAGCTACATCTTATTCAATGAGATGGCTACAATCATTTAAGTTACACAAATATATTTTATAAGTAAAAATAGCTCTCACTACTTATAAATTAAATGTAACTGAAGCAATCGTAGCTAAATCGTCATTTTTTCATAGTGGGTGATACATTCTAGGTTGGATCTCGACCACCTATGCCAGCCAACTCTCATGTCGTGACTATAACACACCAAGGGAACCACCCAAGGGCGCGACATGCCACTAAGGACCTCTAGGTCACGACACAAGGTCACCACAAACCCTAGGCCGAGACACTCTACACAAGAGCACCCATCTCGATTAAAGACACCCAATACCATATCAGTCATGAAAACCATACCTAAGGGAGGTGTCTCGATAGCAAAATGCTCCAACTAGGCCCCGACTCGAAACAAACCAACAAGGGTCACAAGGTCAAGGCACACCAAACCCTAGAAAGCCCTAATCACCACTAAGGGTGACACCACTCAACTAAAGGTCCACCAAGGCACCCCAAAGAACAACAACCTCCCTCGTGAAGCTAAGAGATAGAATAAACACTATAGAGGTGGTATATTACAAGAATACCCCTTCAAATGGGTAATTTGCAAATTGCACCAAAATTGGCATAGAAAGCACAAACAACATCCAAACAAGCTCAAACTAGAGATTTAAGTTCTTCACGTTCTCTAAGATCATCTTAAAGGATTAGAGAAAGGTTCTAAGCACAACATCAAGCCAAAAAAAATAGTTTTAACCCAAAACACAGTTTAGGGGTCTTACAAGCCATAAACCCCTAGCAAGGATTTTGCCCTTGAAATCCTAAGCGAAAAGAGATGGGTACTTCTTCCGCATCTCTTCCTCAAGATCCCATGTGGCTTCCTCTATGCCATAGTGATGCCACAAAACCTTCACAAGCACTATGTCCTTCTTCTTCAACTTCTTCACCGTCTCGTCAAGGATCAACACGGGCCCTTCAACATAGGACATGTCCTCATCAAGCTTAACCTCTACTAGCTACAAAATCAACTAAGTATCAGGGTGGTATTTCCTCAGCATGGACACATGGAACACTAGGTGCAACTCCAACATTTAGTCCATCTTCCAACACGTTCTACCACAAGGTAAGGTCCCATATATCAAGGATCCAACTTACCCTTCTTCCCAAACCTCATAACACCCTTCCAAGGAGAGACTTTGAGATACATATTGTCTCCCACTTAGAACTCTAAGGGTCTTTGAAGGTTATCAACATATGACTTTTGTATGTCCTTTATTGCCTTCAACTGTTGTTGTATCACTTTGATCTTCTCTGTTGTCTATTGTACCATATTAGGACTAAGAAGTTGATATTCACCTATCTCATACCAACATAATGGAGACCTACAACGTCTCCCATACAATGCCTCATATGGTGTCATGTCGATGCTCCTATGATAATTGTTATTATCAAACTCTATCAGACAGAAGTGGATGTCTCAACTCCCCAAAGGCTACAAGACACAAGTCCTCAACATGTCCTCCAAGGTTTGTATGGGCCTTTTAGAGTGACCATCCATCTGTGGGTGGAAAGCATAGGTGAATCTCAACTCTATTTCCAAGGCCATGTGTAAGCGCTCCCAAAAGCGACTCGTGAATTGAGGGCCTAAATCTGACACGATGGTAGCTGGGACACCATGCAAACATATTATCTCATCCACGTAGATCTGGGCAAGCTTCTCTATTGAAAATGTCGTCTTCACATGTAAGAAGTATTCTGACTTTGTCAACCAGTCAACTATCACCCAAATGGAATCATGCCCTTTAGGTGTCCTAGACAGACCAACCACAAATTCCTTTGTAACATGATCCCACTTCCACTGTTGTATGGGTAATGGTTACATCGTCATTGCAGGCTTCTGATGCTCTGCCTTGACTTACTAACATATTGTGCACTTGGCCATGAACTCAGCTACATTTAGCTTTAAGCCAGGCCACTGATACAAATATTTAAGATTCTGGTACATCTTGGTACTACATGGGTGCATAACATACATTAAAGAGTGAGCCTCTTCCAGAATCATCTTTCTCAAACTATCAACATTCGGAACCACAACTCTACCGTAGTAACAAACTATCTCATCATTTGCCTTATGGAAGCCATCATGCTTCTCGCTGCCAAACTCTAATCTTATCTGTTGTGTCACAGTATCAGCTTGTTGTGCCTCTTTGATATGTTGTCTCAATGTGGGATTCACCTATAACTGTGCCAACAGCCTTGCTAACATGGATACCTCTAGCTTCACATTCATCTGATGTAAGGAGACCAACATGTCTCTCTTATGACACACCAAGGAGTTCAACTATGCATTGCCCACTGATAATGTTGAAGAAGTTTTTCTGTTCAATGCATCTGCCATGACATTTGCCTTTCCTGGATGGTAATAAATCATACAATCATAGTCCTACATTAACACTATCCAGTGCCTATGTCGCATGTTTAACTCATGCTACAAAAAGATATACTTCAAGTTCTTGTGATCTGTGAAGATTTGACACTTCTCACCATATAGGTAGTGTCTCTAGGTTTTTAAAGCATGAACTACTATAGAAAACTCTAGATAATGGGTAGGATATATCTCCTCATGCTTCTTCAACTATCATGTTGCAAAAGATGTCACATTCTTGTCCTGCATCAACACACAACCCAAACCATTCTGCGGTGCATCACAGAAAGTAACCTTTCCCCTACCCAGACAGCACTAGCACTGGTGCACTCGTCAGCTAATCCTTCAAAAACTACAAGTCACGTTGACATCTGTTATCCTGTACAAAAGGTAAATCCTTCCTTGTTATTTTGGTTAGGGGCAACACCATAGAGTTAAAGTTCTTAATGAACCTTATGTAGTTTTGGGGTAACCCTATTTGTTTTGTCTTGATCATGTGCTTAGATCCTTTCTCTAATATTTTGATATGTGATTAGGGCTTGTGGAGATGTTAAATCTCTAGTTTGAGCTTGTTTGGTTGATGTTTGTGCTTTTTGTGCTAGTTTTGATGCAAATTGCAATTTACCCAATATAGGGGGTTGATGTGCAAATTGCCACCTCTAGAGTGTTCCTTATCTCTCTTTGATTCATTAGGGGAATGTGGTGCTTTGGGGAACCTTGTTTGGCTCTTGGTTGAGTAGTATCACTCTTAGTGGAGATTAGGGTTTTCTAGGGTTTGTATGCCTTAGCCTTGTGACCTTGTTGTTTTGCCTTGACCTAGGCCGCAACCTAGGACCTATTGTGGGGTGTCGCGGTCGTGACATTCCCCCCTTGGTGTGGTAGTTGCAACCAAGGTTGTCTTGGGTCGAGGTAGAGGTTGGAGAGGTGTGTTTTGACCTAGGCTTCATGGGGTGGTCTTGGTGTCACGATCTTGTGGTGATGTTGTGGTGTGTCGCGACCTTGGAACCCTAGGTGTGTCGCGGTCATGACGTAGGGTTGTTTTCTTAGGTGGTTGAGATCCTACCTAGGGAGTATTACCATATCTTGCATGTGGTTGCATGTTGATCCTTTTGGTGGACAAGTGTTTCTTTAGAGCTCTATCTTGTTGACACCTCATATTTTGTCTTACCTCCCTCCTCCTTTGCTATATAATCCCACTTCTCTCCATGCAAGTGGTCCTTTTTGGTCATCTTCTTCCTCCCTTTCTCATGTTCTCATCCCATGAGCTTGCTGGAGCAAGAAGGAGTGCTATTGGTTCCTTGGAGATGTCTCATCCCTTGCATGTGGTGATAGTGGTGATCCTTGGCCATCTCTAACTGTGGTGAGTGTTTTATCTCCTTTCTTTGGTGTTCCTTCAAATATTCTATCCTATATTCTTCCTTCTTCTCAGCCTTAAGCCATGTTTTGACAAGGTGACACTCTAGTGAGAGAGAGAGAGTTTCTTCTCTCTTTTCTCCCTTGTTTCTTTGGTTGAGTTTTGGGGTTTTGCTCTCTCTTATTGAGCTATCCTTTAACCTTGATGTTTATCCCTTCTTGAGGTCCTCTTGTGGCAGAGGGTGGAGCTTTTAGTGGATCTTCTTCAACCCTTGGATCGTGTTCTTGGAGATCTTGATCTTGGAGCTTGGAGCTTTGGTGGTGATCTTCTTAAGGCGGGTTATATAACACTAAACCCTCTCAATTATTGCACTTCTTGTTATGTTGTGTTGTTGTTTTCACTCTTTAAGATGTTCCTACATCATACTAGCATATGAATCTTAACCCTATAAGTAAGTGAGAAGTTAGTTTCAGTTTTGGTCATCTTGGATATGGTTTCTCTTCCTTTAGTCATGCTTTTCTTAGACTTTTGCCTTGTGGTTTGTAGAGATCAGCTTGCTTGAGTCTCCTTTCATGGTGATCATGGTTCTTGCTTAGTTTTGAGCCTATTTTGGGGACCTAGGTGTTTACCCTTGGCATGGTCGCGAACTAGGAGGTTTGGTGGTCGAGACATGGGTATGCGCATCATGGTCGTGACATAGCCCATTGAATTGGCTGCAACCTAGTTGGCTTTGATCGAGACGTCCCTTCTTATAGTGATGTTTGACCTAGCAACATTGGGTTGAGACCTATGGAGCATAGTGATGCAGCCCTATTTTAGGGCTTCATCCTGTGTCTTTTTGCATGACAATAACATGTAAACATTGTAGATTACAAGCTAATTCCTCCAATATGATCTTTTATGACAAATGCACTTATGCCTCCTTTTATGTGTATTTCAGGGAACTTATGCATGCATTGATGCATGGGAGAGAGATGAATAACATATTTGGGTCATTTCACCCTAAGATTGGACCTACCTCTTCCCCAAGCTCTCTTTTGATGCACAAGAACCAATTCAAAGCAAAAGGATGCTAAATGAAGAAGTTGAAGTGGATATCACCAGCAAGAAGCCCCAAAATGACCGTGGAAAATCACCACGGTAATGGGGAATTAAGCTCCCAAAGTCACAAGGAAGTCGCCAAATTTGTACATGAATGACCACGATCATGGTCAACAAAATGTCTGTGGTCACTGCAGACCCCACGGCCATGCTCCACAGAACAACGATGGCCAGCGCTTCTTAGCTCTCCTGTGGTCAACAAAACGACCATGGTGATTTATCCATGACCCCAAAAATCAACAGGGATGGCTCAATTTACACGTGAATGACCACCGTCGTGTCCATCAATACAACCATGGCCCCTGAAGGCTACCTCACCCGTGGTTAATACCACGACCATGGCAAGATGAAGACAAGATGACCTCAGAGTGACCTCGCCCATGGCTACCTCCTCCAACACGGCTGTGGTCCTCAAAACAGTCGTAGTGCCCTCTACCCAACATGATCGTGGCACCCCTCCACGACCGTGGTCACCATACACACTTAAACTTCAACTCCACCTTCCACCTCAACCATTCTACTACCCACGACCTTCCTTGCAACCCCTACCACAGTCATGGCACCCCACCACGGCCATGGTGACCACCTAAACCTACCCATTTTCTCCATTGTTTTTCCCATTTTGCCCCCACTTACCCTAGTGCCTCCCCACTACCTATATATACATAGGTGGAAGCCACATCATGAAGGTTAGCTTCCCTTATCCTCATCCTAGATACTCTAGAGCTCCCTCATCCATTTCCTTGCATTTACTCCACTCACCTACCTCCCATTCCATATTCCACTCCATTTCCACCATACAAACCTAGTTTTCTAGGTTTCCTACCATAATCCCCCATATCTCCATGCTTTTCACCCACCTTGGAGGAGGAGCCACGTCCTACAACAGCTAGGAGGTGAAGAAGAAGAAGCTGCTCCAAGCTCCATGGATTCCTATCCCTTTCTTATCATTTCTTTTCTCTTTTGTATGAACATGTCTAGATAAGCCCCTAGTGGTGGGTTGTTTGGGGTTAAAATGTGATTTTGATACCATTTTGGGAGGAAATAACTTGTATTGAACATAATTTCATTCTATGATTATTGCATCTTGCTTCTATCTCATTTCCAATTATCTTGCATGTGGTTTGTGCTTTTAAACATAAATTGCTTAATTTGTGATGTTTGATGACACTTAGCTTCTAGGAGAAAATGGAATGTATGTGGAAATCTTAGGAATGGCTTCTAGGTATAATTAGTGGATCCCTAGCTAGCCCCCTTTGTTCCTACATACATCTCCCTTCTTCTACAAGTCAGTGTGAGATCTAAGTAGCTAGTGTAAGTGTGACTAGTGCAATTGCCTAGAGTTTCCTAAAGGCTAGATGGCAAGTAACATGAGGTGAAACACCCTCATCTCTAATCCCATTCCTACCCTTGACTATCAATTTACCTAATACCACTTACCCTAGCAACCTAAACTTTCCAAGTCCTATTAGAATTACACCTAGCCCTAGTTCTCCAACTAGTAGCATAGGGTACATTCCAATAGCACTTGCCTTGTTGTTTGGTTTGGTAATCTAGATTGAATTATGAGAATTGTATGCTATGTTAATATTCCCCAAGCTAATATCAAGTTTAATTCCCAAACGGTCCACCTATCCATCTTGTTGCTTAAAATCCACTCTTTCCTTCTTAGCCTTTTAATGCTAGTTTAGTCAATTGCCCTTGTTAGTTCTTAGCTAATTTCTTAGTTCTTGCTTAAGTAGTTAGGGTTCCTTTGAGCTTGTTTGTGTTAATTTAGTTAGCTAGTGATAACTTAGGATCTTTCTTGTCTTATTTCTTATCTTGCCTCTTAGTTGATAATTTGACTTGTTAGTGTAGTTTAACTCCTTGCTCTAGCTAAGTTGCTTATCTTGCTTAGTTTCTTAGTCTTAACTCATTTAGGGTAATCTAGGGTTTTTGTTAATCTAGTTTCTTCCTTGTTTTTTCTTGCTTGCAATTGTAGTGTAATCAAACAAAACCAACTTTAAACCCTCAAACCTTACTCTCTGCTTTAGGAACATGGCTATCATTAACCTAGATCTAGTGCCCTCTCTTTCCCTAAGGATTGACCCTAATCTTGCCACTTGCCTATACGACAACACGACCCATGCGCTTGTGAGTACATGTGATTAGTTGAGCCTATATGTTGGACTAGGTCCATATAAAAATATTGAGAGATCTGTGTGTTTTCCTTTAGGGTTGCATCTAGTCACCTTAGTTAGCTAGTGTGTGACCTTGAGAAGACCGCACCACACAGTATCCTTAAAACTCTTAGTTCCTTGCCTTAGCTTGGTGGAGACACCCCTTGGAGTGGTGGTCGCGATTAGGGGATGCCATAGACACAACATGATGGTGTTGAGATGTCATGGTCATGACATGATGGTGTTGAGACATCACGCTCGTGACATAGAGGTGCTTGAGGATCTTGGTCGCCACAGATGGTTGAAGGGTGAAGAGAAATCCTAACCCTCATGTTGTGGACACGACATGTAGGAGGTGGTCGCGACACAGTGAGGAAGTGAAGGTTGAGGTACCCATGGTATATGACATAGTCACGACATGCTATGGAGGGTGGCCACAACCTATGTGCCTAAGTGGTTAATATGTGGTGATGGTAGGTGATTATGAAACATATATGAACATCTAATGCTAATCATGTATACATATGTGTCATGCTATTTTGTATGCTATCCCATCTTCTCTAATGATGTTGCTTAATCCTAACACATTCCATGATGGTGGAGGGTGGTGTTCCTAGGGTGGTTGGTTGACCCTAATCTGGTGGACCCTACTTGGAAAAAGTGGAAACCCTAATCCCTGAAAGTGAATGAGTCTTACTTATATCCTTATCATGGATGGCTATGATGTTATATGATTATCTCTCTTATTTATGTTCTTCTAACCATGTAGGTGTTGTGGAATTTATAATCATATCTAGTGTGTGCTATGATGGCTATGAAATGAGAGGGGATTGGATATGCCCTTGTGAGGCATGTTGATTATACATGTGATAGAATATGGTGGTTGGGCCTACCTAACAATGGTTATTATTCTGACATGAAAGGATTTTCCTATACGTAGAATGAGAGATTTGTATCCCATGGAATGTGGCTACATAATGATGTTGTGAATGGATGCAATACACGCATCATGTGGTGAAAGTGTGATAAGTTCACACCCTATATGTTTTATCTACTGGAAGAGTACTATGCCCTTACCTTTGTAGAATTTGCTATGATTTTATACCTTGTAACTTGATTGATGCTAAAAGACACTTAAATGACCTAACTAATCAAGTGGAACTTAATCATGTAGCTTTTCCTTGTGCCATAGATCCATTCAGTGTTAGCACTTGCTGAATAGTGCAACGAGTTTAACTCGGAGCGCATATTTTTGAATATGTGGTGGTGAGAATGAATATCCCCTTATTTCTAGTAATATGTGATACATGATTGGCTGTTGTCCATACCCTGACAGGAGTGTGGCTTCAAGCCGTAGCTCAATGATATGTGATACAGGATTGGTTGCGGGCCATACCCTGGTAGGAGTGTGGCTGCGGGTCATAGCTCAATTTCACTAGCATCGTGATCTATACCAAGGTGGTCTAGACTTGTAAAAATGGACTATATGTCATTGGTAGCAGTTTGACTGATGATGTCATTGTAGGTTCACTCATACTAACCAAGGGGATGAGGTCATGGATTCTAGCTCTTCCATGGACCTTGTATGACATTGATTTCAACTTAATAGTGGGCAGTTGGATTTGGGCGATACGAATTAAATCCTTAGGACATAATAAAATATGTAACCAGTCATGTAGCATACTCACTTATATTCAAATACAAAAATATTGGATGAGGCCTTGCTTACTTTATACAATATACCTAGTAGTGAATTTACATGTTCGTCACATTCCTTTTATGATGATAACATGATTCATAATCAATTGCAATTGTTTATTTTATTAGTGATGATTACATGCTTATTATAGTTGTAACTGTACTACTATTTCTTAATCATCCTACCTATGCTAATAATAGTGTTGGTTGAGAGTTATATCTCTTGCTGATATTTGGAATCTCACCCTGTGGGATCCCCACATCTTTTTAGGTGGACGTTTACAAGGAGGTAGAGATCGTATAGCAGAGTTTTAGCAGCAATAAGAAGAACAATAGATGATAAGGTTGGAAGTGTTGCTGGTGGTCCTATTGTTGTTAGAGTCCTAGAGTCATCCCTATACACTCAGGTCTTTGGGATGATTTTTGGGTGTGTTTTATTGACGTGTTTCGGTATGTGGTTTGTCTTGTATGTCTTTTTTATGTATGGATATAGTAAATATGTATATATATAACTGGGAATTATTTTCTTGTAACAGGTTGATGGCATACATGGTAAGTACCTTGTGGCATGAAAGGACTCATATGAAAAGGTTTTTGCATTTTGGGAGCTTAATGAAAATGGTTTTAATTTCCAATGTTTTCTGATAGCTGTTTGTTTAAGTTTGTTTCCGCAGTTAGTTTTGAGTTATCTTGTGGTTTATGGGGTAGGGCATCACAGTTTGTCTAGTATCAGAGCTTTAGGTTCGCTAAGTCTATAGGGACTTAAGACTAGGGTTTGTGTTTGTTCTTGTATCCTCCAATATGTCTTATAGTGATTTTTGCTTATGCAGAAGAAGAAGAAAAGCTCAAAGTTGTCTGGAGAGTATGAAGAACACGCTGCTGAGAGTAGTGTCAGTGCACCAGGAGGAGGTGCAAGGAACTAGGCATGAGAACATCGGGTGTTTGAGGGTCCCCAGTTTGACCCAGCCATGATTGAAAACCCTGCCTTCCAGTCTCTTTTGGGGCAATTTATGGCTACAATGACGCATATGGCGGACAAGCTACCTACACCTCAGCCTAGGGCACTGATTCCCAATGAAGAATCTTCGGATATTGGAATGACCTTTGAGTGACTTTGCCATGTTGGGGCGGTGGAGTATGCTGGAATGGCCGATCTGGAGGATGATGATCTATGTCATATTGAGCTTGAGAAATCCTTGAAGATCCTCAACATTTTGGAGGTGGATAAGGTTAAGAATGCAGTGTACCTTCTAAAAGGGAGTGATGGCCATTGGTGGGCCATAGAAGAGGAGAAGTGACCTGGAGTGGTTGTAGTATGGGAGGAGTTCTGATGTGAGTTTGTTAGTCAGTACTTTCCATGGACCTATTTGGATGAGAAGATCAGTCAATTCGAGTGGATCTGGCTGGGACCTATGACGACCAACGAGTACAAGGCTAAGTTTATGGAGCTTCTTCCGTTCTATCCTCACATGTCTGCTATGGAGTATGAGCAGATTTGCCATTTTGAGAAGGGGCTGAATGCTGAGTTGTCTACCCCGGCAGCTACTTTGGAGAACTGAGAAAGGTTTACCATGTTTGTGGAGTCTATTCGACGGATTGAGAGGTCTGTGATAGAGAAATGGGATATGAGTGCCAAGAAGGGGTTCACATAGTTCTAGGGGTAGTCATTAGGTGGCTTTAAGAAGTTGAGATTTTCTACACCGCTAGCGTCACAAAGGTTCGATGCTCCGATGCATTGGTCATCAAGTAGAGGAAGAGGTCGTAGTCTTCCACCTACTAGAGCTCATAGCACCACGTTAGCGTTAATGATGGGGGCATCTAGGCCACAGTTTGAGACCTGAGTTTGCTACCAGTGTGGGCTGACAGGACATATGAAGTGGGAGTGTCCAGTGAGGTATGACAAGGTGACTCAGTAACCGAGGCAGAGCCAGCACGTCTCGAAAAGATAGTAGATGAACGGTGCAGGTCAACAAGGACATGGCCAAGTGTCGCATGCTAGATCTTCTGCTTAGGGAAGTAGAGGATGGGGGAGACAATAGGAAATGGCTATATTCTATGCTATGAGTGAGTTGGAGACGATGGTCAACCCATGAGTAGTGATAAGTCAGATGGAGTTATTTCATTCTAATTTGTCTTCTTATTGCTTTGTATCTATTTTGGTTGACCCGGGTGCAACACACTCTTTCATCACTCACGAAGTGCTTGACAATTGTCTTTTTCCTGTTAGTCATAAGAGGGATAGTTTGTTGTTAGAAACCCCATTAGTTAGTTTTGTAGTGTTGTAGGAGGTGTGTTCTTCTTGTTTCCTTTCTTTTTCAGGGCACAACATTCAAGTGGATCTCATACCACTTGACATGCATGGGTTCAATGCGATCCTTGGAATGGACACCTTAGAGAAGTATAGAGTGATCTTGGATTGTAGTTCCAAGTAGGCGATGTTTGTAGATGGAGATGAGATGTAGATCTTCCAAGAGGATAGGAATATTCTTTTGACATGTCTGGCATCAACAATGGTGGTAGGGAAGCTGTTGAGATAGGGTTGTGAGACATTCTTGGCACATGTACTAGATACTAAGGTGAGGAGTCCTAGTATACAGGAGGTTCCAGTTGTCAGAGAGTTCAAGGACGTGTTTCCTAAGGTTTCCTAGGCGTTCCCCCACCACAAGAAATTGATTTTGAGATCAATCTGATCCCCGACATGCAGACGATAGCTCAGACACCGTACAAGATGGCTCTACCAGAAAATGGTAGAGTTGAAGAGATAGTTGCAAGAACTACTTGACAAAGGTTTCATCAGGTTGAGTACATCGTAGTGAGGCACTCTAGTGCTATTTGTAAAAAAGAAGGATGGATCTATGAGGTTGTGCATAGACTACATAGAATGAACAAGGCGACGATAAAGAATAAGTATCCCTTGTCAAGGATAGACGAAATGTTTGATCAGTTGTGTGGTCAGACAATGTTCTCAAAGATAGACATGAGGACAGGATATCATCAGTTTAGGATTAGGGAGTATGACATACCTAAGTCATCTTTTAGGATGAGGTATGGTCACTACGAGTTCATGGTTATTCCGTTCGGGCTAACCAATGCACCGACAATGTTCATGGACTTGATGAACATAGTGTTTTTCCATTTCTTGATCAGTTTGTGGTGGTCTTCATAGATGACATCCTGATATATAGTTGTAATGATAAGCATCACGAACAACATCTTTGTCAGGCATTGACCGTGCTAAGGTAGCATCAACTTTATGCCAATTTTAGTAAGTACGAGTTCTAGTTGAAGGAGGTAGCTTTTTCGGGGCATGTGATATCAGTCGAGGGATTTTGTGCGGATCCTAAGAAGGTTGAGTTACTGACAGTGGGAATAGCCAAAGATGCTAACAGAAGTGTGTAGTTTTCTAGGTTTGGTAGGCTATTATAGGAGGTTCATCAAGGACTTCAGTGCTATCACTTTGCCCCTAACAAAGTTGACAAGGAACGATGTGTCATTCGTCTTGGATAACCAATGCCAGCGTGCTTTCCAGACATTGAAGGAGAAGTTGACAAGTGCATCGGTTTTGGTCTTACCTGATCAAGGAAAGGGATACATAGGCTTCTATGATGCGTCTGATATGATATATCTATGCATTTCATACGCGTCACCCTAAAACTATTTTGATGGTGGATCTATGTGTGGTCATGGCCAAAATCCCCTTAGATGTGTGTGCTGGTTGAATGGTTAAATTTTTATCTTTTAAATTTAGTTTGCATACTGAGCTTCTCTCTCTCTTTCTCCATATGTAAGTAATGCTTTCCTCCCTATAATCTAATTGAATGTATCTTAAGATTTCACCTTTTACAATATAATAAATAAACATGATTAGCTTTAATTTCTATGTCGACAAAAGAGGACATTTTGCACCAAGTGAGTTGACCCGCTGGAAGTTGAGTCGATTGACCTGAGGACCAAAGAGGTAGTAGATTCAGGATCCAATTGATTTACTAGAGGCCTAATCGACTGGATAGAGGATTCTAAACAACTGATTGAGCTAGAATCCAGTCAACCAACTAACAAAGACCAATCAACCAACAAGCATATGAATCGATTGGTTGGAGGAGTCCGATCGACTGACCAGCTTGTTTCTAGCACAACATTTTCCTTTATGGGTTGTAACATATGATGTTTGACCTTAGGTGGATAGAAATTTTTTTGGATCCAAATAATGGCATTAGAGTGGTTTTGCACCTCCTCCATTTCCTTCTACTGGCACACAAACTAAGTGTAGTTGGATGATGCAAGATGTGCGTCATCTCTATAGGTATGTTCAATAGTGTTTTGACCAACATGGAACCCACTTGGACCATCTCAACAATTAGCATATGAATATGTACTCGATGGTTCATAGGATGGATATGTGGCACATCGCTCAGGGCCACTATGCCATGCCAACACCGCCTCCACCACTACCGCTGGAGCCTACATTCACTGACATCCCTAATGATGACACTTTGGGGAAACATTTCCCAGTTGTTGATGAGGGCACTGGTCCCTCGTTCATATTTTATCCAGGATAGGTAACCAATTTCCAACCAGTTGAGTTTGATCTATGCGGTGGAAACTACAAATTTAAAGTTGGGGGGAGCAACCAACTAGTAGTTTAGTTTTAGTATCCTTTGCATTTCTTTTTCTAAGTTGTTTTATTGTACACATTGGTAAATCTAGTGTTTTTTGAGGTTTTTTCTCTATATTGGATTGACTTTCCCTTTATGTGAAACTATTTGTCCCATATTGTTTTTGGGAAATATCAGTTGAAGAAAAATTTTGCATGCCTTGCATGTACTAAATGAAATGTGTTGCCAACCAAATTCACTTGATTTTGGTTTCTTACTTTTAGCCTACATTTCATCTTTTACACTCTTGATTATTTGATACATTAAATGGGTGAATATTTTTGGATTAATCAATATTACAACATTGTTTAGCATTCCACATTCTCTTGTCAAATTCTTGGTGCATTTTCAACCACCCACTCAATAAAAAATCAAATAAGTGGGAATCTAGTTTTTTATGCAATCTAACTAACTCTTTTATGCTTGGGAAATAAAAGATATAATTGAAGGCCGTGTGGTTATCAAATGGAAACCGACTAACTAATGATCATGTGGGCTACTAATTCAAAAAATTTATGTATATTTTCCACATAAGACAGTTAAACCTTCCATATATCATGCTAACCTAGTGTAAGTCTGATATGGCTGCTATAGTTAGGTGTTGCACCATTAAGAGGGTAAATTTATCAAACTGGAATTCTACATGTGCATAACTCTCTTTTAGCTTTCGATTGCTGAAACCATACTTCATTGTCTTATTCTTATTCTAAAAGCAATTAGAGAATTGTTAGATTGTTTATGTTAGCTTAGATTTCATCTTTTATATCCTTGATAATTGAGGGAGTTAGGTTGCATATTCACTGATTATTTGGCTTGACCATCTAAATTCTACTATTATTTTATTGTTGACTTCTTCCTATTATACTTTTCTACTTTTGCTAAACTAAATTTCCATATTGAGTGTTTAAGTTGAACTCATGGCTAGCAGCATAAACCCTTTGATTATGGTTGGATTGGCTTGATACACTTCTTTCATTTAATTTGATTGATACATGTGCTTGTCATGTTCTTCAATTGTTTATGCATGTTCTTTTTTCTTGAGGACAAACAATGGTTTATGCTTATGGGGATTCAATGTGCATGATTTATATAGTCTTCTTGCCTACTCTTGTATGCCTTTTCAATCCATTTTCTAACTCAAGTTGCCTCTAATCATGCTAGATTTCCCACTTTGTTGTTATCTTTACTTATTCCATGGTTGTGATCGTAGGTAAAATATTTTGACAACAAAATGGGGATAACTTAATCACAATCCAACCTTATTTAGATTCCCCAAGACATACGACAACTTTGAAGACATTTCTAAAGATTCTAACAGAAAGACGTTGTGTGGTTTAATCAATACAGCGCATCAATAGAAGGTAAAAGCATATTCAAATTGACATGCAAAAACATGGTGTGGTGGCCAACTAACACACAATGTCCCCTCATTCCAGGAATTCACCAAGTTCCCTAACTTGCAACAACTCAGCGTGTTGGCCAACCAACATGACATGTTTCCTCCATCTAGAAGATGTTTGGTATCGCTATAATGCAACAACACAACATGTCGATATCTATACATGTCGTGTTCTAGATTTTCCTAACTTCCAACAACATGGTGTGCTCGTTATTTGACATGTCATATCACCATCAATCATAGCAGTTCAACTTCAATTATTGCAACTAATACACTATGTTGGCCAACCAACACGCCATGTTACCTGCGATTTCAGTTCAAAATTAAAAGAAAACTATCCCTCGACTTCATATGCGAACACCACTTACTTGGGATGGTTATGACGATTGATTTGATGCAAAATACATCTAGAGTAGAGCTAAAGAGAAAGGAGGGTGATTTTGGAGAGAAGTGCATGGTTACTTGAGAGAGAACCACCTTCTCCCCAGTCCTTCCTCAACCATTATAGCATGGACCCCCATCCTTTGTTCCAACCACTTGGGAGAGAAGGTTTCTGGAGAAAGAGCTCAAATAGGATGAAATTTTCATTCCTAGTCAGAGTTCTACTTTGTCCCACTTATACCTTGGATATTGTTGTTCTTTTCCTTCTTCTACCATGTTCTACTCTACATTTTACTACTTGAATTTGTCTTCCCTAGCCAAGGATGAGTAGAGACTTTGTTCATGGGCATGGGAGAGTAACTCCCATGTCATAACTCTATTGAACCTGAATTTCATGCTTAATGCTAGATACATTCACTTTTCTAGGTTCATCGGTGTAGTTTTCTTCTTACATGCTTTGTTGGCCACTTGGTATGTTTGATATATGCTCCTTGTTTGATTTGGAAAGATATGCACAGGAATAAGGAGGTGTTCCTCAACAACAATACCTTGACCATGAGAGTGGCATGTGTTGAGGAGAAAGGTTTTTAGTTCAAAATTTGGTATAAGTACGAGAGTGATATAAGAAATTAGGATTGTTTGACACTAATCGAGAGGTGTGTAGGATGCAAACCTTCTTTTTTTGTTGTTTCTATCATAGTCAATTTTCATAGTTCATATTGTTGTTACATGGTTGTGAAATCCTATTCCCAAGACTTCTGAATCGACTAAAATAATTTGAATCAAGTGATCTCTATTTTTATCCACGGAAGTGTTCCTCTCTCCCTCGCCCAAGTGAGGATAGGTTTCCCTCTTTGGTGATGACTGTCTGGAGGGAGGGGGTTTCTAGCCACTGCAAGGTGGCACCCCACTCCCCCTCTACCTCTTCTCACTCGACATCGACAGGGTTCCTTCTTTGGGAGGTGTGATCATTTCTCCTCTGCATTTTGGGCATTGACGGTGGATACATTTGTTCTAGACCTTTAGGGCTGGATCTTGGGTGTCTCAGAGGGTATTCAGCTCTTGGAATTTGTTCTAGTTTTCTAAGCTTGCTTGGTGGCCAATGCATGGTGCTTTTGGAAGCAACAATTTTCTCCCGTCCTATTGTTGGGCTCAGTTATGATGAGTTTCCTACCCCCTTCTCCTTTACTTGTTTATTAGACTAGGTTGCTCTTTTTTGTTTTGTCTGTCTCATCATTAATCGGCACATCTTTCTCTCCTCATAGTAGGTTATTTTTAACAGTCAATTTTGTTGTGTATTTGTATGGAAACAAGTGCAGAGGCAATTTCCTTTCAAAATACTGATTTGGTGCAGATACTCTACCACAGATACATGCTCAAGTTGAAGGTATCCCTCATGGAAAGCTGCATTAGCCAACAAAATAGAAGAGGGATCTATGCATCATTGTTCTTAATAGATTTTGATATGAGCTTTTGTGGGTTGTATCTATTCTTGACCATTGTGTGGTATGTTAGTTTGTCTTTCTATTCATGTAGATGTCATATGGCTCCTTCATAATGAAACTAGTCTATTTATAGAAAGAAGCAATGTCTATTTTAGTCTAATCATCCAATTTTCTTAGTTTACTAGTGTAAAACCAAATCAACCCTTGAAATCAATCTAGATTGTAGACGTTTAATACTCTTGCACCTATCAATACTTTGCTCCTTGGAAGACCTCGATAATATTACATGCACCCGTGTACTTGTGGGATAGTGTTTAAGTTTATAAATTTAATAGTTTTGCACATGGCTAATATTTAGGCAGTCCTCTAGAGCCAATCCTCCAAATTTGATCTTAGGTCAACACTATGATGATATGATTTTCAAGCATTTGTTGTAACACAATTGTCTAATTTAAGAGTCACTACATTCAAGTGCTTATATGAACACAACCTTAGAATGCTTCTTGCAAGTGAACACTAATATCAATATTAATGTTATTTAGAAGACACAAGGATACTAAGGATGGAAAAAACATTTTAGTTAGTATAATGGAACTACTTAATAAAATTTTTAGTTAGGTTGAACTGGAGTACTTGATCAATGTATGCAATACAAAGTAAACTTCAAATATACATGTCCTACTATCTTGGAGATACAATATGGTAGAAATTTAGAAAGCAAACATAAACCTAAAGAGATGGTCAATAGTCATCAATCTTTGACTAATGAACAAGGAATTGTATACATGTACTGAGAAAACTTTCTGCTTTATAGCTTTACAAAAACCTCTTTATGGTTACGATTCAATGATGATTTTATACCTTTTCATATTGCATCAACTTCAGTGTTGCACTTTTGAGCCTTTGAATGTATATTATGGCATAGTGGCGTGGACAAGCCTTTGAATGTATATTCTTCGAGTGGAAAATAAGATGAGAGGCTAATGGGACATTTTCTTATTGATAGACGATACACTCTTCTCCTATTTATAGGGTAGGAAGCAAGTACAAATGAAGAAAACTTACCCTAATGCGCCAAGACAGATAAGCCCATATAACATAATAAACTAAATCACAATAATTTCAACACCCCTCAAGCTAGATTACGGGTGAAACACATATCCAACTTGCTCTTGCAAGACACAATTAAATGATGCGCCAAAAAGAAAATAAAAATATGACTCCCCATACAAGACTTTCACTCCCCCTTAAACATGACTATCCAAAAATAATTTGATGACATTGCCTTTAAAGTTGTGTTCTACATGCTAGAAATACTTGATTTTTGGAAAAGGTCTTTTGAAGTTCATTTGAATGAAGGACATTTGATAAATGGAATTTTCCACAACAAAAACTCAACACCATTGATATGGAGGAGATGATCAAAACACCATGACCATGCCATCTTCACTAGATAGGAATGTGTAGTGGTATATGCACTGTAAACACATCCCACATACATAACACGCTGTGAATGTGAAGGCACAATGTCAATGTAGCATTAGAGGTATCTTAAAATCATTTGAGAAGTGTACCCAATTGGAATTAGCATACAAGACAGCATAAGTGCATCATGTAGTACAAACATGAAGTAGATGAGGTGCTAATGACTGTCATATTGATTCGATAAATCTAGCACATGAATCTTGGGGGCTTGATAGGAATGAAGGGAACCATCAAGGAGAAACCCATGTAGATCAGCAAAAGTGTCATCTCAACCCTTAGAAACAAGATATGCAACTAGGAGAAGACATAAATAAAGCATCTCAATGAAGATAAAATTTGGATGCAATCCTTGCAGATACAAAAATTGTAGGCTAAAAATTGTCAAGCTTATGAGAAGTTTGATGTGAAGAAGCAAACATCGATCTCATAAAAAATGTAGTGAGAATGATCAACTGAAACATAATTAACGGCAAAGGAATTAGAGGCTGGAATAAGCACAACAAGCTCTATTCTGACGCACATAATGTAGCATGAACATAAGAAGTTTGGTGTCAATGCTACAATTGAGATCCTTCAATCCTTGAAAGTAGTAGCTAACTAGAATAAGAAAGCACAGATAGACAACCTATGTGCTTATCAGGGCACAAACACAAAAAAGGATAATGTCAGTGGGAAAGATATATCCTAATGATTCACTGGAAGTACGATGCTTAGTGGGAATGAAGTGCCACGAAGACATCAAAAGAATGGATGTTTTGAATAATAAGAAGCACCATGGAGATATTAATAGCCCATATTAATATAATTTTCTCTCTCATAGTCTTGCTCCTCATACTCTCTCTCTCTCCTTTATTTCCCCTCATATACCAATTACAAAGTGATTGGGTAGTTGGTGTGGAACAGAAACAATACCCCCTACACGTTGAAATTGATGCACATGTGAGGGGTGGTAGGAGAAATTGTCAATGGATAGGAAGGAAAAAAACAACACAATGCCCATTTTTTGATGCTTTATGAATTAATAGAGGGTCTTTTGTTTTACAATAAGTTGTGGATGCAACCAGTGATAAGAGTCAATGTGCTACATGACCCAAGACGGATCCAAATATAAAAATAGAATGAATCTTTTTTTAACCCAAAAGATTAGGTCACAAAAAAGATCCAAATACGAAATCTGATTATGGCATATTGTGTATGGAGGCAACAATATGGATTAGGACTGACACAGTGCATGCATTTCTTCTTGGTGAATGATGATGTTGATGCATCAAGTGAAAGATGACTCGAAAACACTATTGTATTTGTTGCAAGTAGGCTAATGGTGTGGCTTTTACTGCCCTAACAAATTCACTAGGGTTAAAATCCCTAACTTTTTACCAAAACAAAGTGCAATAATATCACCCGCAAGTGGATGAGTCTTATCGCAATATAGTAAAGGATCAAACCCAAGAGACAAAATTTTCAAAAATCTTCTAGTTTGCATCCAGTTGAACTAAATTTAATATTTTGAACCAAAAGTTGATTTAGGTTGATTAAACTAAATGCAAGTAAAGTGAAAGAGCACAATTAAATACAAGTTTAGATTAGTGATGGAAGTTACTGGGGTGGTATTGTGTTTCACCATTGCAACTTTGACAAACACAAACACATCCATAACATGTCTAGGCTTGATACAACCATCTAAGTGGAGGAAAAGTAAGATCCACCCGTTAGGTGTGGGAAATCACGTAGATATCTCTGTGAGCTTAACATCTTGTCACTCACAGATCATGTACCTACCTCTTAGTAGATATCCCTTTAGATGTTGTCATCCAAGCATCAACCAAGCAATCAATATTCAAATCCTAAGTATTGAAGTTTTTAAAAGAAAGGAATATAATATATCATGTAAAGTGGGTGATCAATCCACAAAACTTGCATAAAATGATTAACATTGAATTGAAAGAGTTATATACAAGTCATGGAGTATTAATATATGGACATGCAAGAATAGGTAGTGGGGCTAGTCCCGACACCCCAATGAGAAGGACTACTCGCTCTACATGACAGAATTAGAGAAAACAAGGGAGAAGGAAGAATCAACCATGGACATAGTGGAGAAGAGATTTGTGGCTTGGTGGAGAATTTATTGTCTTCTACTCAATGAAGAGGATGATCTAGACAAAGAGGAAGAGGAAATCGACAACAGACATCGATGGGATTGATATCTTCTTTGGTTTTCACTCCTAGAACTCTATTTTATAAGAGAAGAGGGATGGTTTATGGATGTATGGAGGCCGATGTAGACCTAAATGCCAACCATTTTTGTGGTTGAGTGATATATCTTAATGGAGTGAAGATGAATGTGGAGCAAGGACACCATAAAGGCATCGATAGCCATGACCAATAGGATCTTCTTCCTCGGCTGGGTGTGGAGTGGAAGCCTGTCAGCATGTTGGATTGGAAGAGATCCTCCTCAATGGAGTAGGGGTACATGTATTTTTAGGCAGTAGGTGCACACCAACACCGTTAAGGTGTGCATGCATACTTTGCAAACTTGTTGGTCGATGGCTAGGCTTTCTTCTATCTATTGTGTGTAGCAAGATCTTCATCGGGCTTCATTGCAGCAGTCTCATCAGGTAGAGGGGATGGGCGCAATGCTCTCCTCAGACAATTCTCGTGTCCTTCTAGGGTTCAATGATGCCTTCCTATCGGTCAACAACTAGCTTTCATCAAGGGTCCAATAGATGGATATATGATGTATCAAAATTAGGCGATGAGTCTGGGGTCTGTCAATCAATGAGGTTACAAAGTCTTTATCAGGTGATGAGATCTCTAATTGCATCCCGTCGGGCATTGCAAGTTATTTGTTGATCAACGAGCGCATGAACACTAATGGTTGATGAAAAGTCTAAGGTTTATTGATTGTGGGTTGATGAAGAGACTGATTTTCATTAGGGTCTATGACTTTATGAAACCATCAGTTGATAGATTTGCTGCATAACAATAAACCCATGTTGGGAGGAGGGGGTTATTGGGGTGGGTTGACGAGCCTGTATCTATGAAGGCTAGGTCAATGAGGGGATAGGTTGGTGAAGGGACTAACCATGGAGAAATAGGTCCAAAATATCAAAAAATTCTTGGGATCTCTAGTCGGTTCGTGCGAACATTGTGGCCTAAGCTTGTGTACATGATATGAAGCTTGATCATGTCATAAAAACCCATGGATTTGATCGAAACCCTAAATATTCACATACTAAGGAAATTATATAGAGGAAAATTTAAAGGTAAATTAAGGGATTTAAGTTCAAAAATGAACTAAAGATGAAACTAAAACTAAGACAAATATGCATTCATCAACTAATAAGCACAATAGAACAATGAGGAGTCAAATGTAACACAAGAAGTGGATTGGCACTCGTGTATCCATGCAACACAATTGGGTGTGGGTATGAATGTTCCAAAAATTGATATAAACAACCATAAAGACCCCTTCTTACCTATTATGACATTGTTTGTCCCCCTCACATGGTGATGGGTTTGCCCGTTTTTGTGAAGAACTCAGCAGTCCCATGGAGATGCTTTGCCAACCAAAATTTGTAAGGATATAAGATGATTGTATTGGTGTAGCCATGAAATACAACTCTTCTACGTGGTGACAAACCATTGGAACATGAAGTGAGGCATCAAAAATGGCCTTTATAAATGAGGACAACGTTTTATATGAGTAGGTGGATATATATAGAGATTTAGGATCCATTCAACAATAGGGAGGATGCGATTGGAATACATGTCCATAGATGTAGAGGTTGCACTCGGGGAGGATACAAACAAGTAATAACTAGATAGATAGACATTATGGATGGTACTGGAACAAAGGTTGAAAAAGATTGAACTTTTATGGAAGAACAAGAGAGGAGTCCATATAGGTCAGGATGATGTCTGGAAGGTGGACAAGCCAAAAAGAGACAACAATGAAGGCTCTCTCTTTTCTCCCTAGGTTAGTTACTGTTGGATCCTAGATGGGTGATTAGATGCTCTAGAGGGGGGGTGAATAGAGCTGAAAGCACTTAAACAAAATTCATTAAACCTTCAAAATATATGACAAGATAAGGTTGCTAAATAGGTAATTTGAGTGCAACTAAATCATGCATAGCAAGGATAAGAGAGATTGAACATGCACCAATTAGACAAGCTATTTAGAGTGGTTCCACACTTCAAACTAGAAGTGTGTCAGTCCACTTGCCTAGAGAGGTCAACCTCTAGGACTTCCAACAATTGCATTCTTATATTCATTAATAAGACATACAATACATGACCAACAAAGGACTTACCTATCCAATACAAAGAGTCTTCAACCTTACCAAGGACTTACCCACTTTGCAAGAGTCTTCGGCCTTCTCCAAGGACTTACCCACTCTTGCACAAGTCTTCGGCCTTGCAGGAATTACCCACTCTTCTTGGATCTTCCGCCTTTGACTTCACCTTCACTCGGAGAAGCTTTCCACCAAGGTCTTACCTACTTGAGCTTGAGTCTTTTGCCTTCTCCAATGGCTTACCCACTCTAGCTCCAAGTCTTCTGCCTTGATCTTCACCAAGGGACTCCTTCCCTTGTTCTTCTTCACCTCTCTTGGATAAGAGAGAGAACCTTCATCTTCATGATAGGAATGATAGAAGGGAGGTGGTGGAAGTGAGAGCCTCACAAGATATACATATATGACTAGCTCTCTTACAGATTTCCTACTCACTCTAATGGATGTAGCAAGTGATTAAGCTTAGAGAGAGAGAGGAGGATGTAGGAAGCAATCAACTATAGAATAGGAACCTCAAAAAGAGTTTGCAATGAATGCTCAACCTTGGAATGAAGCCCAAGGGGTCCTATTTATAGCTGGGGATGCCTCTTAGCCTTTGGGAACACTTGAGAATGAAAACTAGCCGTTATGTGGCTTGCAATGGATCTATTTTCACTTGTTGCAACTCCACAACGGCTAGAATCACTTTTCTGCACTTTTTCATATAGTCTGATCGACCAAGTTTCTATAAAGGCAATTCAGCCGAACCGTGAATCGGCTGAGTTTGCAACTCGGTCGAACCGTGAATCGGCTGAGTTTGCAACTCGGCCGAATCTCACAAAAATCCCAGAATATATGGATCAGCCGAGTTTGGAATTCGGCCGACAAAATCCCTGTTATGGGTATTTTGGAATTTTCGTTTGACTATACAAATGATGGATTTTTGTGTCCCAATAATTTTTCTAAGCTTAATTACAAGTCATACAATCATAAAGTGGTTACAAAGCAATTCTAAGGTCATTTACATAGAGATCCCAAATTGCACACTTGTAGCTATTTTGACTTGTCTTTTCTCCAATTTGATATGCGCAAGTTAGGGCATTTGGAGTGTGTCTAAACCTAATCTGAAATCACTCAATGTAGAAGCATTAGACACCAATATGTGGAATGGTTAGTCATCATCAAAACAAGGGTTTAGTCAATTTAGACGTGAGTCAACATTGACCTAATTGACCTTGAGTCAACATTCTCCCCCTTTTTGAAGATGACAAACCATTCCATAAATGTATTGAAAGCTTGTACGTAAAATCATACCTTCGAAGAAACCTAGGGGTTTCAATAGGATTGAGCTCATATGCTCCCCCTCAATTGATGCGCATGGAGTTCTCATACTCCCCCTCAATTGATGCTATTTCTCCTGCATGGTTAGCTTTCATAACATTTATAGAAACTATGTCTTCTACTCATATATGTTCTACACATATATGTCTTCTCCCATTTACCTTCTCCCCTTTACATGGACACGCTTCTTTGCTTCATGTAAGACATGCCTTCTCCCTGTTGTCAAAAGAAGACATATCTTTCTCCCCCTTTGTCATTTCAAAAAAGGTGGGGGTGTGAAGAAACTAAGAAACACCACTTGTTAAGAGAAAGAAGATAACAAAAGTTATATAAGGAGAGTAGAAGAGCACAGATAGGGGCTTGTCCAAGCATAGAAAGAAAAGCAAGTTAAAGCATATACTTGAACAACCCAAAATGCAAGATGAAGTGCTGCAAAAAAAACAATAAATCACAATTTTGACCCTCAAGATGATGGAATTTGACCAAAAACCATCAGAGCTCATGGCATAGCGATGAGCCTTGCTCAGAAGGTCATTTCTGCATGAAAAACACTATACTTGCACCAAAAACTGAAACTGGAGCAAAAGCTGCATAAAATCCAAAAATACTCCAATTTCTACATATCATGTAGATCTATGTACCCTGCATCACAATGTTATGCAAGCAACTCAAGATGGTAGATATGCAATTCAAGGAACAATCTTGAGTATGTATGAGATAAGATACAAGCATAACATATAGATGATCAAAGATGCCAATTAAAAATAGGGCTAGAACTACATGTATATGAACTACTAGTAGATGATCTCACAAGTTAGGACTACTAGTAGGATCTAGATCATAGCAAGAGATATCAAAAGATACACAAGATAAAGCAAGCTATGAGTAGATGTAGAGATATGTCCAATCAAAGAGATATGCAATTTAAGAAGCATGAAAGGATATAACTCACTAGATATGCATCCTTACCATAAGATGATTTCCCCTAAGAACCTCAAGGTTGTATCAAAACAAGATTTACACCTAGATAGATGTAGCAAGTTAGAGCACAACAGAAGCGATTTTAGACACAACCAAGAGATCCAAAGAGATCATCATCAAAACCTGCAAAACAACTCAAAGCAAGTAATTGCAACATATAGATATATCAATTTAGAGCAATTAGAGAGATAGAGTTGTAAGCAAGATAGGCAATTTAGAACATTTCAATATGCATATATAAAGGTACCAAAGGAGTGCCAAAAAATAAGGCTATTGGCTGAGAAAATCTAGTTGAGAGGGAAATTCTCACTCAAAAAGCCAAATGTATATTCTGTGCACAGTGTAATCGGTCGAGTTCTGTGCATTGGCAACTCGACCGATGACAACTGCTGGCAACACCCATTGGTGCCTATCGATCGAGTTTCACTAGGGCAAACTCGACCGACAGAGCAGCTGTCAAAAAGCACATATATTTCATAAAAACATATTTAAAGGCATGCTAAATAAACAAACCATATCCAAACATGTCTAAGCAAGTTAGTAATGCACTATAGAAGAATTAGAAATAGCTTTTGAGCAAGAGTGTGAAGAGAATCACAAAATGTCACTTTTGACTCAAAAACCATATGTATAGTGCACACTAACTTGATAAAAACAAGTTATAAATGGTTATAAGTAATAAAACCTTTACCTTTGTGCTTACCAATGCTTTTTCCACTTGTTGTCACCCTCTACACATCTCACCTTTCTTCTTTCATGTGGATTGACAAGTCAATTTGCAATTCAATAGCTCAAGTCAATCCATTTGCATGTACCTACAAGAAGAAAGATGAAATGGTCCCCAATCATGTTTTTGGGTCCGGAGGAGTTAGTTTAGCAACCCAAATCCTATTGCTCTTGGGTGCTTTCCGAAAAGGACAACAAGTAGAATAATGACCGAAATCATTGCAATAGTTGCATGTGCCCATAGTCTTGGAACTAGAGGATTCTCCATGGAAAATTGGAGGTCCTTTATCGTTGTTGTTCCCTTGACTACTATCATACCCTAAACCATGTCTACCAATTTGTTTAGTAGTATGGTGTAGGATGTCATTAAGACTCTTTTTACCAACTAAGAATCTTTGTAAAGATGATCTCAAACTGTCATTATCATGCTTAAGAGAAGCAATAGTAGAAGACAAATTATTTATATTTTCTTTAGCATGCAAAAGATCATTTTCTAAGTAAAGAGATTTAGTTAAATAAGAATCTCTATCAATATGAAGAGAAGCAACATCATTATCTCTATTTGTAGAACTAGAACAAGATTCATGCCCATTGATTTTAGCAAGCAAGGAGGCATTTTCTATTTCTAATTCATGCAAAACAAAATCTTTGTCCTTGTTTTCAGATTTAAGAACATCAATGTCATGCATGAGAGAATCAACAATTAAAGTATGCTCTTCATTTGAACTAGGCATGAGAGGTTGAGCTTATATAAATTTAATCTTATCAAGTAAACTAGAATTTTCAAGTTTAAGAGAGTCTACTTGACTAAGACAATCATT
Organism: Alisma plantago-aquatica; assembly: GCA_963693085.1. NCBI lineage: Eukaryota > Viridiplantae > Streptophyta > Magnoliopsida > Alismatales > Alismataceae > Alisma > Alisma plantago-aquatica. The sequence continues at coordinate 1,971,775,606 of OY856409.1, read as the reverse complement.
TTTATCATCAATCAAGCAAGAATTAGCATGTTCAAGATCATCTAGTTCTACATGCAAATTATCAACAATTTTAGCAAGCTTTTTCTTTTTCCTTTTAGAAGACTTAAGAGAGGCACAAATATCATGAATAATAGCAATCAAAGATTCTTTATCTAGAGAGTTTAGATTTACCTCACTTTAGTCTTCACTTGTTTATGCTATAAGAGCAAAATGGCATTCTCCTTCATCACTTGAGCTTGAGCTTGATCCTTCACTTGAATCTTCACTTGAGCTTGAGTTGGAGGAGCCACTTGAGCTTGATTGTCATTTCTTCTTGTGAAGATGGGTCTTTTTGCCTTGTGGGCAATCTTCCTTGTAGTGACCCTTCTTTCCACATGTGAAGCACCAGATGGAGGAGGACTTGCCTTTGTAGAGTCGACCTTTTGAGTACATGGCATCTTCTTTAGCTTGAGAGGATGGAGAGACTTGTTCCATGATAGCTTCAATTTGAGCCTTCATTTCAGCCTTCTTCATTCTCTTTAGCTCTTTCTTCTCTTGTCTTTCTACTTCCTCCCTCTTGTAAAGTGTGGCTTCATGTGCTTGTAGATTTCCAATGAGCTCTTCAATAGGAATATCCCTAAGAGACCTTGCTTCTTCAATGGAAGTCACCTTAGATTCCCATCTCTTGGGGAGAGTTCTAAGGATCTTTGAGTTGATCTCTCCACTAGACATAGGATGTCCTAGAACAGCAAGACCATTTAAGATGGTGTTGAGCCTTGAGTACATGTTGGCTATGCTCTCCTCCTTTCCCATCTTGAAGTTCTCAAGCAACCCTTTGAGCATGTAGACTTTGCTTTCCTTCACTTGATCTGTCCCTTCATAAGTGATGCAAAGCTTTCTCCATACCTCATAGGCCGTCTCACAAGAGGAAATCCGGTTGAACTCGGTGGGGGTCATGGAGGCATAAAGGATGTGCATGGCTCTTGCATTTAAGGTTGCTTTCATCAAGGTGGCTTCATCCCATTCTTCAATGTTTGTCTTTGGTAGAATGTATGGGCTGTTCACCATTTGCCACATCTCGAGACTTGATCCTTGGATGAAGAATTGAAGTCTTCTTCTCCAATAGAGGACGTTGCTCCCATCAAAGATTGGAAGGCTGGTCGAGAGTCTCCCTCCTAGGTAGTCACCCATCTTCTCCTACTTGTTGAAGTATGCTTGGAGAAGACCCGCTCTGATACCACTTGTTGGATCCTAGATGGGTGATTAGATGCTCTAGAGGGGGGGTGAATAGAGCTGAAAGCACTTAAACAAAATTCATTAAACCTTCAAGATATATGACAAGGTAAGGTTGCTAAATAGGTAATTTGAGTTCAACTAAATCATGAATAGCAAGGATAAGAGAGATTGAACATGCACCAATTAGACAAGCTATTTAGAGTGGTTCCACACTTCAAACTAGAAGTGTTTCAGTCCACTTGCCTAGAGAGGTCAACCTCTAGGACTTCCAAAAATTGCATTCTTATATTCATTAATAAGACATACAATACATGACCAACAAAGGACTTACCTATCCAATACAAAGAGTCGTCAACCTTACCAAGGACTTACCCACTTTGCAAGAGTCTTCGGCCTTCTCCAAGGACTTACCCACTCTTGCACAAGTCTTCGGCCTTGCAGGAATTACCCACTCTTCTTGGATCTTCCGCCTTTGACTTCACCTTCACTCGGAGAAGCTTTCCACCAAGGTCTTACCTACTTGAGCTTGAGTCTTTTGCCTTCTCCAAGGGCTTACCCACTCTAGCTCCAAGTCTTCTGCCTTGATCTTCACCAAGGGACTCCTTCCCTTGTTCTTCTTCACCTCTCTTGGACAAGAGAGAGAACCTTCATCTTCAAGATAGGAATGATAGAAGGGAGGTGGTGGAAGTGAGAGCCTCACAAGATATACATATATGACTAGCTCTCTTACAGATTTCCTACTCACTCTAATGGATGTAGCAAGTGATTAAGCTTAGAGAGAGAGAGGAGGTTGTAGGAAGCAATCAACTATAGAATAGGAACCTCAAAAAGAGTTTGCAATGAATGCTCAACCTTGGAATGAAGCCCAAGGGGTCCTATTTATAGCTGGGGATGCCTCTTAGCCTTTGGGAACACTTGAGAACGAAAACTAGCCGTTTTGTGGCTTGCAACGGATCTATTTTCACTTGTTGCAACTCCACAACGGCTAGACTCACTTTTCTACACTTTTTCGTACAGTCTGATCGGCCGAGTTTCTATAAAGGCAATTCAGCCGAACCGTGAATCGGTTGAGTTTGCAACTCGGATGAACCGTGAATCGGCTGAGTTTGCAACTCGGCCGAATCTCACAAAAATCCCAGAATATATGGATCGGCCGAGTTTGGAATTCGGCCGACAAAATCCCTGTTATGGGTATTTTGGAATTTTCGTTTGACTATACAAATGATGGATTTTTGTGTCCCAATAATTTTTCTAAGCTTAATTACAAGTCATACAATCATTACAAGTGGTTACAAAGCAATTCTAAGGTCATTTACATAGAGATCCCAAATTGCACACTTGTAGCTATTTTGACTTGTCTTTTCTCCAATTTGATATGCGCAAGTTAGGGCATTTGGAGTGTGTCTAAACCTAATCTGAAATCACTCAATGTAGAAGCATTAGACACCAATATGTGGAATGGTTAGTCATCATCAAAACAAGGGTTTAGTCAATTTAGACGTGAGTCAACATTGACCTAATTGACCTTGAGTCAACAGTTACGATGCCCGTATACCATTTGGAAAATAAGATGGGAGGGTAACGAGATATTTTCTTATTGATAAATAGAACACCGTTCTTCTATATATAGGAAAGGAAGCAAGTACAAAGGGAATCAGACTTAACCCTATTGGGCCAAGACAATTAGGACCACATAACATAATAAACTAAGTACCAATAATTCTAAGACTACCATAGTGGTGTTACATTTTTTTCTTGTAATGAGCCTTTTAAATATTGTTCTAGTCGACTGGCTTTTCACCAAAAGTACAAGAGTCATCTAGATAGATAGTGTAACCACTGACTGGTAATATTATAGTTGCTCATCTTCCATTCAAATCAGAATCTAATGTCTAGTTGGAGACAAAGCACAATCCTTCAAAGCACTCCCCTTCAATGGTTCTATTTGTTGCATTTGCAAGTAAAAGTTATTAGGGAAATAGATGGTGTAACTAGGCTCCTTGATTATGTCATTGACTTTACCATGGATGTTCTAATAGAAGTTACTCTACATAGCTGATACAAAAAATGAAATTGCAATTCGTATATCATGTTGAATAGAAATGGTATAAGAATATTTCAATTAATGTTCATTACTACCTCTACAATGTCGCACATGCTATAGTGATATTTCCGATATAAATATTGTGTTACACATGTTCAAAGGTGAAAGTTTTGAGAAAAAGGTGCAAGCACACATTTCTATTCTTAGTTCTATACATTGCACAACATGTGCTACTTGAAAAACAAATCATATAATGTAGCCAAATTCAAAACAAAAATTACATAAAGAAATTAATGGAAAAAGTGTAGCATCATGAGCTAGCATTCTCATCATTGATATTCCAAAATGAGATAGGGTGATGACTTGGAAAAATGAGTATCTATTACCACCCACAAATCACCTAAACATATCCTAAACCGTTTAAATTGTGGGTCAAGTTGTTGTACTCGAACGTTGTCCATCCATTTTCTCAAATGCTAATATTTTATGAGATTTAGTGGTTATGATTTGTGTTTTATACTGTGAGGATCTAGTACTAATGCATATATTTTCTTTTAAGCTAATAATATGAGTAAATAATACTCATGAGACACTTTTATATAGTTTACTGATCAATTAAAAATGAACTCAAGATTAGCAAAAGGTTTTAAACCAAAAGTTTAACTCATACACTTCTCATTAATTCTTATTATCTACTAAGCAATAATTCTTATTAGAATGGAAGTCATTTATAATATAAACCATACATGATACAAATGTTACCCTAACAAAAACATAACACAAATCCAAACCATATGTCACAAAACCATTTGTCACCCTAAGTCCACATTCTTAATGGTAAACAACCAAAGCAAGCAGACCTAGGAGTCCATCCCTAGAATGGTATTATCAAAGAGCTAATGCAGAAGTATTGGGAAATATGACATTAGATAGGCAGCGGAAACAAAAAAAATTATCTTCCATATTCCCCTTTATAGACGATTGCGTCAATAACTATAAAATGTGAAGGGATGGTTAACAACGTCTTACCTGGTCCTAGAGCAAGTCCAATGAATATTCCTCACTCCAGTATGCACCTTTCTTCAAGTCACACTCGGACAACATCAACATAAGCTCTTGGTTGATCACCACGCATAGCAACTCGACGCTATCCTCCTAGTGGGAAAAACTCTATGCCTTTATGGTAGTCCACACAGACAACCATGAACCCATGTCAATCAAGTAGAACTGACAAGGAGTTGTCCCTCTCTGTTGGTGTACTAGCACCAAATTGCTCTCCCATAATTGTTCTCCCTTGCCATCCCTCCCTTTATCAGATTATCACTAGTACAAAAATGGTCTATAGCGTCGGTTTTTTTAAGCCTATAGCGTCACTTTTCAGCCGACGCCTAAGTGGCCGTCGCTACAGAAATTTCTCTATAGGGTCAGTTTTTTTAAGCAAAAAAAAAAACTGACCTTGTATGGTAAAAACCCACCCTATAGGCTCTCAAAAACTAAACCCAAATGAGAAATGAAACTGTACCTGAACCCTATAACGTTGGTTTTTTACTAAATAACCGACTCTAAAGATTCTTTCTAAGGATGGTTATATGAGGAAAACCAACTCAATAGAGTCTTAGAATATGATAGAACGACCGTGCCGCCTAGCACGACCGTGTTGGTCTATATTAGCACGGCCGTGCTACACGACACGACCGTTCTACCATATCTCAACACGACCGTTCTACGCGGCACAACCATTCTACCTCATCCCAACACGGCCATTCTAGGCAGCACGGCCGTTCTACGCAGAACGGCCAAGACACCTATAAGGTCAATTTTTAAGAAACCCGACGCTATAGGGTCCAATTTTTTTTAAAAATTCTACAGAAACTGAACAGAGCAAAATAGAAGAATAAGAATAAGATATGGGAGAGGAGATCATTGATGCTCAGCCATCACCATTCCAAACCACACATTCATAACAAAAATGATTCATATATTGAGTTGAGTATACATAGTCACATCATAATTTACAAAATCATAGATTGCAAGTCAGAGATGATATAAATTGTCAGATACAAAAGTAAATATGAAAGAGTACTGAAACCACATACATAAATGGAACGTAACTGACATATTTATTCCAATGCTATATTGACTTCATTTAGAAAAGCATATGACCACTCTTCTCGGAATTCATTTAAGTCCTCACGTGTGTAAGGCTGAGTTGTAAAGATCTGTAATAGAAAATGCACATGCTAATATTTTATAAAATGACTACAACTCACTTGTAAATTTATGATGTTATTCTTTATTACATGATCTATAGTTTGAATGTCATTTGATGCTTGTTTGACAATAGCTTGCATATATTTCATTACATAGTAACCACAAGCCCAACCATTATTTTGTATAGGACACTACAAATAACAAATTATACTTAATGTTAGTAAACTACTATAAACAGAAGACTATAATAGTTGACATATAAGAGTTGAAAATTAATACATATAAGACTAAGCAGTTGTCAAAGTAGCTACCTTGACATTTTTCAAAGTCAATGTCTTTAATTTTGTGGGTATTTGTCCTCCGCCTTCACGAAAAGCTTTTATACCCCTATCAATTAAATGATAGTTGGTAAAATAGAAATTTTAAATAGAAATATCATGTTGAAGCATTGACAATATTTATGCTTACGCCATAGCTGGCAATTTCAGTTTGTGACCCCTTGTTGTTTTTCCCATTGGGTCAAAATAATAAAGAGTCATCAATTTTGGGACAATCACCACTAATTCCCAATGTCTAGATCTGATTAAGAATAAAACAAACATTAAAATAAATACATTTGTTCATTATTAAAATTATATTGAATAATAATACTTACTGGACGTTAAAAGGAATTAGGATAATTTCCTTTCCCACACTAGCAAAATATTTGAATGCATCAGAGAAGTACTCACTCACTTCCTCAATATGTGTCTCCACCTGACTAGTGACCGAAGGAACTAAGAATCCAACATTCTTTATATCAAAGTTTGTGGCCTCGGTATATAAATGGTTGTTAAACATTTGTAATTATTTTCATATGTAGAAATAAGCTAAAATATGTATTGGAATTTTCTATATTGATAGATCCTTACCTTATCCATACTTCTAATATCAAAGTATTCAGTCAATCATACCGGAACAACTCTATAATATCATCAAGAAAAATATAATTGTCAAAGTCCCTCCCAATTGCATCTTCTATTAAATTGATCAACATTTGTAATCCAGAGCTTTGGTTGGCTAAGTATCGACATAAACATTTACATTTACTTCCCAACTCGTCGAATGTGGATTCTGGAATAATAGATGGCTTGGGCACATGAGGACGACTAGTAGAATTTTTACTTTTTGGTTTGCAAACTTGTTAATTAAATTACATACTTCTATTACACGAGTTCATATATGCAGGAAAATATGAAAAACATGGTAGAATTCAAGTATACCTTGTCATTGATAACCAAGTGTCTAGGACAACCCACCATAGCACCCTCTTCTTCTTCAACTGTACTATATTCAGGATTAGGTATGGGTAGTGGTTTGTCCCCCATTCCGTCATACACAAGATGGATGGACACACAGCAAATGTCATCAGTAATTTGTTGGCAATGCAATATACCACTAAGGTTGTACACCTTGCCCGCTGCCACAATATTATATTATGGAACCTCCACTGCAAGTTTACAGTTCATACCAACCTAGATTGAAATAATATAAGTTATATAAGAAGCAGTAGAACATATACCTATTACAACTATATATATTATCATATATATATCATACTAATAACACAACATATAGAACAAAAACTTACTGCAGATTGTTGTGGTGGGTCATTGGGAGTGCTCCCATTACCTTCTACAACGGTAGCATTGGCTTGTACCTCATCACTTGAGAGACGCACAGTATGAATAGGTTGATAAGGTTGAGTAGGCTGAAATGAAGACATTATTTCTTTTACTTTCTGCGCTACTCATGCTTCAACCTCCTCTTGTATAAGACCTCCTGCACGACCTCTTTTAGACTGCGAATGGCCAAAATAAGACTTGAATCCTATGCCAGCTCCTAATCCCCGAACACGACCAGGATGCTCCTTCGTACCAAGAGCAACTGATAGTTCATCCATGTGGCCAGTTGGGATGAACTTTCCTTCCTTTACTCGTGTAGATCAATCTATTCATAGTTAATAAAAAGATTAAATCACAATATCAATTAGATATAAATAAATCTAAGTTTGTGGGAGTTACTCTTTACTTAGTTGGGATAAACCTACCATCTTTTGTGCCACCTCCTTAGTTGCAGGGTTGACAATTTCACCTGCTTGATTCTTTCTAGCATCAATCCATGTCAAGTGTCGGGGTGGACGCTCAACTTGAGTTGTACTAGATTCTTCTCCAAAAGAGGATTGTTTCTCTTATAGTTGGCGGCGGAAGTTATAACCACCGGGTCCCAAGCGATGGTCATGCACATTTTTGGCCCGTCTTTCCTTTTGAGCCTGATGGATAGCCTGATTATTTAAAATGAGGTATTGCAATTTAGACTTGGCAAACATATATAAAAAGATTCACCTCTTTAATTGTATAAAATTAAAGATTTATACAATACATCACAATCTTTATTACCTGAAACTCTTCTGATCTCCTAGCTGCAACAAATCTTTCCCACACCTCAGGATCTATAAAAATATATACATCTATTGTTTTCTTCTTTTGTTTAGGATTATCCATAAATTCCCTTGCGAGATATGTCTTAAAACCCCTCCATCGTACACCACAATGTTGTAACACTATTTTCTTGTGATCTTTTTCATTTAGATGAAAAACACCCTATACATACAAAAGAAGCAATTAATAATGTTGTTTTGAAAAGGAATTAATTCCAAGCAAACTAAATTAGAATCAATAGATAAAAAATATATTAAAATAATATCACTTCCACTCACAGATATATCTTTCCATATGAGGTCTTTTTGGCATTAGGAACATAATGCCAAATTTCTATATCTTTTGGCAACTTACTGCGTGCGGTCGCCCCTACGTAATGCTTGAAATCACTAGCATGTTCCCCAACAGGTGCTCCTGTGATATCAAACTGGACTGGCAATTTGTCCCCTTTAGCCCTGAGCTCCTGCAGCCTACGCATCAGTGTGGGACCTCTACTTTTCTTAGCATCACCACTACCATCCTCATGGTGCTCAATCTCATGCTCAGAATGTTCATCTTCACTCGCCATTTTAGAACCTGCAAGTATACATGATAAAAAAAGTGATAATAAAAGCACAAGTGATAAGGTATACATGATATATGATGTATATTTAAAAGATTACTTGCATGCATGATAATAAAATAAATAATTCAAAGAATACATGCCTCTAGTATTGGTTGAGTTGTTAGTCAAGGAAAATTCCTTCAGCATGGTCTTGACGTTTATAATATTCAACAGTGTTATCTTCATCATTTACACTTGGCAAACCAACTGAGAATGGACTGGAATCATCATACTTTTCGTAGTATTCTTCTTCATTTATAGGATCTACAGTAAACTGTCTTTTTCCATGAAGAACGACAGACCAATTTTTATTTTCCGGGTCATCAATATAGAATACTTGTTTTTCTTGGTCTGCCATGATGAATGGCTCATATTTCTCACCAATCTTTTCAAAATTCACCAATTTGAAACCCAACTCATCCACTAAAACTCCTTTGTTGTTGTCAGCCCAATTACACCTAAAGATAGGAACTCTAAAATTTGTATAGTCCAATTCCCATATGTCCTCAATGATGCCATTATATGACATCTCAGCTTCGTGTGGTCTTTTATCTTTGGTACTAGAAAAATACAATGGACAAGCTTGAACAGTGACCCCACTATTTTGAACTAAACTACTTTCATCTTGACGCTTTGTGTAGTATGAAAATCTGTTTATGTCATAAACTTCATATGACATGACATCCATTTTTGTCTTAAAGGCGAGCCATTTTATGTTCTCAGCAAGATTATTCGGTGATTCAGATAGTTGATTAAATACTTTCTCTTCAAACCACCTAATAAATGTTCGATTATACTCTCTTGCAAGCCACATTGAACTGGATCACGGATGATTTCTCTTGATCAGATCATTGTGTTCTGTGATGTAGCTACTAACTTCATCGATATTGTGTAAAATATACAAATGTGCTTGTTCCCACAACTCACGACTGATTCCTTTCACTCATCCTCCCAGAGTTCCTTTGCCACAATAAGATTCAGTGTGATGGGAATTTTTTAGATCGCTAGAAGTTTCATTGCAATTCAAAAAATCATTGCAAAAGTCCATCACCTCCCTAGCCACGTAACCCTCAACAATACTCCCTTCAGGACGATAACGATTCCAAACATCACCTTTAAAAACACTCATGTAGCGTTCAAATGGATACATCCAGTGTAAGAAAATTGGACCCAACATCTTCACCTCCCTTGTCATATGTACTACAAGATGAACCATGATATCAAAAAATGAAGGAGGAAAGTACATTTCAAGCTGACACATAGTAACAATTACATCTTTCTATAATTTATCGAGAGTATCAGGATGTATCACTTTGTTGCATATTTCATTGAAGAAGAAACAGAGTATTGTGATTGCAAACCTTACATGCTTCGACAATATAGATCGAATAGCCACAGGTAAAATTTGTTGCATTAAGGTGTGACAATCGTGAGATTTGAGACCTATCAACTTCAGATCCTTCATTGATACCAATCTACGAATATTAGAAGAGTATCTTTGTGGAACCTTAATATTATACAAGCACTCACAGAAAGTCTTTTTCTCCTTCTTTGACAAAGTGTAACAAGTTGGTGGTAAATATGTGCGGCGACCCCTGATCTCCACTAATAATTCTTTTCTTATACCCATTAATTCTAAATCTTTTCTAGATTTGATGCCATCTTTAGTCTTTCCTGGTATGTTCAATAGCGTACCAATGATGCTATCACAAATATTTTTTTCAACATGCATGACGTCAATGTAGTGTCTAATTGCCAAAGATCTCCAATAAGGAAGATCCCATAATATTGACCTCTTCTTGTATAGAGATTTGTCACATGCGAGTGTACGACTACTTGAACTCTTTCCAAATTCATTAACAATATGTTTCACCCTATCATATACAACATTTCCTGGTATAGGTTTAGGAGCACTTCGTTCCTCAGTTGACCCATTAAAAGTTTTGTGTTGCCTTCGATAAGGATGCACTGGTGGGAGAAATCTCCGATGACCAAGATATACGATTTTACCACCATGTTTCAGTCTGATTGAATCAGTATTTTCCTCACAAATAGGACATGCTTTGTATCCTTTTATGCTATATCCAAATAAATTTCCATAAGCTGGAAAGTCATTAATCGTGCAAAACAACATAGCACGCAAACTGAAGATCTCTTTACGTGAAGCATCATATATCATAATACCTTCTTCCCATAGTTTCATTAGGTCATCTATTAGAGGTTGAAGGTAAACATCAATATCATTTCTAGGTTGCTTGGGCCCTGATATCAATATTGACAACATGACATACTTATTTTTCATACACAACCAAGGAGGAAGATTGTATATAACAATCATAACATGCCATGTGCTATGTTGGCTTCTTAATGTACCATAGGGATTCATTCCGTCTGTACAAATTCTAAGTCTTAAGTTTCTTGGTTCTTTACCAAATTGAGGGTATAATAAATCAATTTTCTTCCATTGTGGTGAATCAGGTGCATGTCGTAGGATGCCATCATCATTGGCCTTTAACTCCCCATGCTAAGACAAATTTTGTGCATCTTCTGTATTACCAAATAAGTGTTGAAATCGTGGTATTATTGGTAGATACCACATCACCTTGACAGGAGAGCCATTTTAGCCTTAGCTGAATTTGTGGTCTTATACCTTGACGCACCACATTTTGGACAATTTATTAAATTACTATAGTCCTTCTGAAATAACACACAATCATTTGGACATGCATGAATCTTCTTAGCCTCCATTCCCATTGGGAACATTATTTTCTTTGCTTGATATGTTGAAATTGGAAGCTCGTTGCCTTCAGGAAGAATTTCCTTTAAAAAAAGACAACAGTGAAGTGAAACTCTTATCGCTCCACCGGTTTTGAGCTTTAAAAGTATATAATCGCATCACAACACTCAACCTCGTGAACTTAGTACAACCCTTATATAAAGGTTTTTCAGCATCATGGATAATGTTTGCAAATAAAAAAGGTGGATCAATGACATTGTCCCGACAACTATGAAACATCTCATCAACCATATCATCCTGAATCAGGTCATCCTGAATCGGTTCATCATTGAAATTATCATCATTATCTATATCTTCTATGCCACAACTATTAGTATCGACATTTTTTGATCCATTATTAATTTTCTCTCCATGCCAATACCATTCATTATAACCTTGTATGATCCCATTGTGTATGACATGATCCTTAATTTCCTCAACAGTATCAACTTTCAAATTGTTACCACAATTTCTACATGGACAATAGAACCTATCTATAGGTAGTTTCCTATGTTCCTCAGCAAATTTGATAAATTCATCAAGACCTTTGGCAAACTCTGGACTACAACAGTTCTTGATAGACATCCAGCTTCGATCCATTTTCTATATCACATTAAAAAATAATTATAAAACTAAGCATTTAATATTGATACTATAAGCTGTAAGTTTTTATTGATAGGAATTTAATTACTTTTATACTAAAGTGTACCACCTATCCCATTTTTGAATATTTAATCTCACTAGTAATTGTATAATGTATGTTCAGTTTTGAAGAAAATTTCAGTAGCATTTCCCCTAAGTTCTCCAAGTACACCGATGTAAATGGTAAATAACCACTCACATATGTACCCAGAGAACAAATGAGGAAATACTACTAAATTTTTCTTCAAAACTAAAAATACATTATACACTTACATCCTAAGTGAGATTAAATATCCAAAAATAGTCCCAAACCGGGGACTATCCATGAGTAAATTTTGAACGGGTTTCTAAGTTGATACATGCATAAATGTATTATTGTCATATTTATATATTAAGTTAAACTTCATGCATCGATGATCTCATATATAAACCCTAAAGTGTAAATATGAGACTACACAATGTATACCCTCATATTTCTGGAATGTATATATAATGATTACGTATGTGATTGATAACAAAATGTAGATATGAATGAATACATATTTTTATTATTGGTTGATTTACTAGTCAAATAAAATGGCACATTGGGAGAGTGAGAATATTATACCTCACTTGTAAGTTGAAGAAGAAATATATGCAAGTCAACAACAAGTCAATAGCACCTGCAACAACACAAATTCACGATTCAATTCTAGTATAATGTATTAATTAGGGGTCAGTATATATCAATTTTATAGGAGTAGTAACAAATTCAAAATTGACAAATTTTGATGATTCTACAACTCAGCCGACACAGCCGTGCTGCCCAGCACGGACGTGCAAACAACATGGCCGTGTTGTCCAGCACGGCCGTGCTACTTGGTCAATTGCTTGAAAGTAAGACGTAAAGAGAGGAGTGAGGTGGCAGAGACAATACCTTGAGAAGAACCGGTCGGTGAGGGAGCTTGTGCGGGAAAAGAACCGGAGAGATGCGCACGTCCCTTGCAGCGCCTAAGGTGTCTTTGTCATCGAATTTCAAGGAAGAAAGCACCGGAGAGAGAAGCAACACCTAAGGCATCGTCGTCATCCAAGGAAAATGGCGCCAGAGATGGTGGTAAGGAGCGTCGTTGTTTCCGGAGATGGTGGTAAGAAGCTTGGGTGTCGTCGTCCAAGGAAAGCGGCGCTAGTTTGCCTCTTTTCAGATGAGGAGATTGTCGGGGGAGGTCACCTTTGTAGAGGCGGCGCTGCTTTTCTCCGGGCACGGGAGCGGGAACGGGGAGTAGCAGCAGCAGCAAATGGCAACCTAAGCCTTACAATCGGGCTTCTATGTTCAATGTAGAAGACCTATAGCGTCGGTTTTGGGTAAAAAACCGACCCTAAAAGTTTATTAAAAAATGGTGCCCAGACTTAACCTATAGCGACGGTTTTTTAGGATAACCGTCGCTACATACCACATCTGTAAGGTCGGTTATATATAAAAATTGACTCTAGAGTTCCAAAGCGGTGCTAGCATTTTTTGTTGACCCTATAACATCGGTTATTTTAAAAAACCGACCCTATAGATCGAGGCGCGAAGCCAAAATCACGTGAATTTTTGTCGCGGGAAACCTATAAGGTCAGTTTTTATGATAAAACGGATGCAGTAGTCTATTAGGTCGGTTATTCTAGTAAAAACGACGCTATGGGCAGCGACGTTACTGGACAAAAATGTAGTAGTGATGACTTGCTTGGGTTCTCTAGGTTACCACAACTAGAGAAGACAAAACAATTGTTGGAGGCAATTGAGTTGTGTCTAAGAAGCCCCCAATACCCCTCTATTTGTAGGAGGGTTAGGGTCAGGGTTTCCAGTCTGAGTGGGAGTGGAAGGGACCAGAATTTCATGAATATTTGTAACATGCAAGCAGCAAAACAATTGGTTCATAGGTGAACCAATTGGTTGGCATGTGAATCGAGCGGTTCAACCCTTGAACCAGTCATTTCATCATGTTTCCCAATTGCAATCATATTGGCAACTAGATAATTTGTAATGCATAACATGATGTCAGCAAAAATCCCTGAATCAATTGAATTGATCCACCAACCAATCGGTTCACAACCTAATATGATTGGGTCATGTACTTGCGCTGATCGATTCACTTCTTGAACATGTCAGATCATGGTCCAGAATTGCCAAAGTTGGTTCAATTGACCTGATACACTAAAATGATCAGTTCACTTGTTGAACCAGTCAGTTCATAGTTCAGTTAGCCAATATTCAACCAATGTTGTTTTTGTTGAATACCTAACCCTTTAGTAATGAAGTATAAACCATATTCATGAATGGACTCCTATTCCAAGTGTATCCTATGTGTGTGATCCTATAGGTTCCAAGTTACGTTGGCAGTGAATGTCCATAATCGACTTATGACATCATAGGTAAAGAGTGGTGTCTATTAACACATCATTGCTAGCCAAGTAATTGAGAAAGTTGGAGAACAACTTCAACCTACAATCTGTCATTGGTGTTACAATGATTGTAGAATTCCTTTGTCACTGATATCCGAATTGAACTCGAGGCATGCACTCATCATCCTTTCAATGTTCAATTCATGTTCCTTGACCAAGAGTAGACTATCTAAGATATATGTGACCTCAATATCATATATTGATTGACATGTCCATGTGCATGCTTTTCTCAGTCTCACTTATCAAGTGCCCAGGACATCAAACTCATGTAGGAGGGATAAATCCCATCTACATAACTCACACTCATCCCCATGTGTCACAGTACATCTGATAATTACCTTTATGGCAACCTTATTCAAGGTCATAGTGGATAATGTCAAAGTACACTGAACGACATGTGATGAGTGTAGTGATTTTAGGTCTAAGAACCACAATCACCAACTTCACTATGAGAGATGATTATGATCACCAATTATGGTTTCCATGTGTCACTCTCAAGGTGGGTCTGATTGATACACTGTTGTCCAACAAGTATCTATGTGTTTGATATCACATATACCATGACTAATGAGATTATGTCATCAACCAAACCAATACTCTAGACTTATGTGTCATTGTTGTCTATCAGCCATCCTCAATAACATCTGACTAGAGGCATAAAAAGAATGTTCATACTTTTAACATTTGTATGATTTCATTGTTCAGGTCATCAACCTGAAGACATACATCATTAAGTAATGTCATTCTTTAGACATTCATTATGCTTCATAATTATCTCATAACTGTTTGGAACAAAAAATTTGGAAGATTCCCCTTATTATTAATCAAATCATTTACAACATATGCCATCTCAATTATTATATGATTGGCTCTTTGGGCATACATACCAATAGGAAGTGTAAAACCTTAGCATACATGAACAAATAACAATATAAAACATAACATAATCTCAACAATCAACAAGATATTTTATGCAACATTGTTTATTACAAGACTTCAATTATATATTCAAGAGTCAATTTATACAAGTCTGCTCGTTTACACTAGGGATCTTACCATAAGTACACTTGAACATAGATCACCAAGCCACCGACTTCCTTTCCATCTCTGAACCTAAAAAATACATGGAACAAGCAGGTCAACACCCAAGGTGTTGAGCACATGGCAGAAAGACACACATACATTATTATCTATATATGTACATATATATATATATGCATATACATATATATATGTACATATATATGCATATACATATATATACATATATATATATGTATATATGTATACACACATAAGCTTTTCATAATTTGAAAAGATTGTAGAAGTAAACAAATAAGAATAAACAATTTAAGTGCTTAGCAAAATGAGAGCCCATGTTTTATGTCATTTTACTCCAATTATACCAACAATATCATGTATCATAAGGACTTTGACTAACTTCCCAATGTAATAGTTTGTAAGGGTGCTCAAGATTAGCTAACCCTTTTCTATGTGAGGGATATCAAGGCCAGCATGAAGAGATAATCCTTTTATCGACATGGTCCACCCTATCTTGACAACTCAGGTAGGACACCTAGTGTCCTTCCCCCAAGAATTTAGGCAGGTTCATAAAGTTTGTATAATGAAGTTATATATTATGTTTGCAAGTTATAAAACCATTGAGACAAACATCAAGTACAATAGTATAATACTATATGACAATTTTTGAGCAAGTAAATAAGCATACATATGTGTCATAGTTCATGCAAGAAAGACCTAGTCATAGAATCATTAAAGCATGTACCTGATTTTGAGATTTCATAACCCATTCATGACCATCTAGATCTCAGGAAACACATAATTAAGAACAAGATTACATAAATATATTAAATTCTCATCATTAACCCTAATTAGCTCCATTTTTAGGGTTTTGTCCAAGTTAAGATCCAAGTTGGTTATTAGTGTAATAGATAATCATTTAATGATCTATATGTCATCATGAATGTGGTGTTCAAGTTTCATGTCTTTTTTATGTTCCGTCTATCTTATATGTTCACTACAAGATTCATGTCACTTATATACAATTTAGCAACCAATGACTCATCATAGAATGAACAAGTAAGGGTTCATCAAATAATGAGAACCAATCATTAAATATGGTCTAGGTCAGCAAATTCGTGACATAAGAGACATGTTCAGGACTAGGTGGATGTTCCCAAGGTCTAGGCATCATGGTCCAACTTGGTATCAATATGTCAACTTACATTATACATCAACATAGTTCATATGACATTAGGGGTAAACATAAGACTGTGGTGGACATTCACACCAAGGGAAAACAAGAATATTAGAGTCAACTCAAAACAGGGAGGGGAGTATATAATAACATTCATATTGAGATTAGGACACAAGCTTAGCAAGAAAGTCAAGTCTAACACTATGCCATCACTAGTGGGCTTAGGGTCACACTACTACCATATCCATCCATGGGGTGGATCTAGACATTAGGTTCTAAAATCATAATGGTATTACTAATTTCAACAATAGAAAGGAGTTTGATGTACAAGATAGGCCAAACATAATATTTGAATCAATCATAATCACACATCACCATAAGGGGTCATATTCAAGCATTAAGTACCATATAGAAAAGGATTAGAGGAAAAGGTGAAACATGGGATGATATTAGTGTCATGGGGTGTGTCATATTACTGATTTGAGGCTAACATGAAGATTTGAGTCATTTTCCATCATGTTGAAACATCAAACTTAGAATCTTAAGATTAAAGTGCATTTAAGGCCACATATGAGTCAAGGATCATAACATGGAAAACAAAAGGGATCGAGGTTGAACCTTTGACAATAGTTCATATCAAGTTAATAATTAGAGTCACAAACATCAAGGGGGGTTATCATTTGATCAATATTTAACACAATTGTGCATTAAGTAGGTTAAGAAGATCAAAAGATAGAATTTTTAGCAAAAGTAAGAGAAGTAGGAGCATAATTAGGCCATGAAATCATGCCTAGTTTATATATAATTTTGAGAGATCAATTTGATGTATAGGCTTGTATATTCTGGCCTTAAGATTAGGGAGTTATGCATTTTTTCACAAATTTGCATAAGAACTACATAGATAAGAGGATGGGGTGTTACCAATAATATGCACCATCTGGCTATCAGCAATAGATCTAGTGTCTAGGGTTACCCTCGACACAACAAGGTGAGTAGCTAATGCCCACCAAGTCCAGTATCATCTGACCACTCTCCTTGGCTTGGTTTGACCGCAATGCCTGGTCTTTGAACACCCTCTATCACCCCACGTCACCCCTAGGAGGCTCTAACCCTACCCCATCCTCAATGTGGCATGCTCCTAGCAGTCACCCCTGGGCCAAGACAGGTGTGGGAGGCTAAGAGAAAAGGGGGAAGTGTGAGTGGGTTGCTAATATCCAAGCTGTTAGATCGATGATCGAGGGCCAACCCACCATTTCCCTCCCCCAATCCTTTGATTCACACAACTGCCCCCCATTGCAGCTGGGTTTGCTGGAGCTCGAGGAGAAAAGTGGTATGAAGGGGCACTGAGGCTTGGAAACTTTCCAGATAGACCTGGCATGGAGCCAAAAACCTCCTACTTCCATTTTTACACTATGGGGTGGCATGTGACTTGAAGATCTAAGGGGAAACCAATGAGTGGCACCGTAGATAGGGTTAGAAGAAGGTGGAGAATAAAAGGAGATGAAGGATGAGTGAAATAAGGGACCAGATGGGGGAAAGGAAAGAGAGTGTTGAGACAAGCAGGGTGGGAAGTTTATTTGGGCAAAAAGGGGTGAGAAAGGACACTGATTGGAGGGAAAAAAATAGAGCAATACTCTTTACTCGGAAATGGGTACAGAGGTAAGAGATGACTTCTATGTTGTTGAATCACAATCTAATGCTCCCATTCGATCGCAGAAGAAAGGAGGGGTGCATGGGCCACATGCCAGAGATTCATTCCAAAAAGGCTTAAATGCAAAATAAATTGATTAAATCAAGTATAGTTTGAGTCAAACTTCCAAAATTCATAACTTGAGCTATGGAGGTCTGATTGAGGCGCTTCTTGCACTGTTGGAAAGATAATTGCAACCTATACAAAATGGAATGTATTACAGGGCAATGAGACTACATTTTTTGATCAAAATTTAGTTGCAATGTTGTAATTCATTAAATTTGACTTTTTTAATGATTGTGGGAAACCCAACCCCCAAGCAGAGGCCCAATAGTAAGGATGGTAAACTCGAGAGACCCATGCACCTACACACATGTATCTCAATAAGTCACATTAGAGGTTGGCTAATGCAATGGGAAATTCATTTTCGAGCGGCGGTTCCAGTGGAGTTCAACTCGAGAGCCTTCGTGAGCAGCTCCAAGTTGCAACCAACTAGGCTACCGCTTGCCGACATTTAAAGAATGACTTTGTGTTCAAATTTCTAACACTACAACAATATGGCCCTCTAAAAGTAGCCAAAAAATGTTGGTATAGGCCCATGAATGCCAATATAAGTTATACCAGTAGCCAAAAAATGCTGGCTATATTGATGACAACATAAGCCTTTACCAACATTTTTTGAGACTATTCTAGAACTTTTTGTCACTGGTAAAATTGTATAGTGTTAGCTCCATCAACTACTGTTCCCTCTAATCCATCAATTATGAGGTGTTGGTACAAGCTTCATGGTTGTTGGAATAGGTATTATTGACACCAAAGATAACAAACTATTGACTATACACCATCATTGAAAATCTGTTGGTATAAATGCTTTACCCGTTGACATTAATTGTTTGTTGGCAAAGTGAGGAACATATGCCACCTAATTGAGCATGTGGATTTATAGATGTTTGGCACCAAATCAAGGAATATATCTTATACTGGAGCATGATAGTATAACTAGGGTTTACATTATTGATACATTATTTCATGAAATATACCAACTACTAAAAGCACTTCATAGATGATTAGCATATTAACTGACTTTTAAAGTTATTCTCAATTTATATGATGATAACAATGAGATAAAGTCAAACTTTTATTGAATATTGAGCATGAATTACATGGGGAGGGAATTTGACCTAGCCCCTTGCATAGATATAACAATAAAATACTCAAATTAGTAATGGGTACATTTGATGCTCATACTTCATTATATATATCATTTGATACATGAGGCATCATGTATAAAATAATATATCACTTTGATTCTCATGTACCAAACATGTATCCCTTGCTACAGTTGAGTGTCCCTGACTTGTCTGCATCAAAATGTTTCACAACATAATTCAGTCACCAAGAAACAAAAATATTAAGTCCAAGATACTAAATACAAAACAAACAAGTTAAATATCTATTGCATCCTATTTGAAGTAGAAACGATAGAACAATATCATATTGGATACATATAAAACTATAATTTAGTAAACACTAATTTATAGTGAAGATGATTCAAGGTGTAATTGAGAAAGAGGTGCTAGCAGTTAAACCAATTTGGGTAAAATGTGAAATTTTGTTTATCAAGAGACCAAGCACAAAAGTAAGACAAAATTGTACAAAAAACTTCAAAATAGTTACAATATTAGCAAATCTTTACAATATTCTCAAAAAACATAACCATATCAAAAAAAGGCAATACCACTTTAGAAGAATAAACAATAATGCAATATATATTTTTCATTTTTCCCATGTTGGGGACTAGGCTTGAGAAAACTTAACTCCAGCGTCATATTCAGAACAACTGATGTGAAATCACAAGTATGCATCTCCCATAATATGTATAACAAATGTGAAGACTCTCTTAACTTCTCCGAAAGAAATAGTTCAGATTCTAGCATTGAGTTTCTATTGACAACATATTGAAAGCTAGAATTAGGAATGAGTAAATGAAAATGAGATATATAATGTATTTGTTACATGGTAAATCATGGGGGGGGGAATAATGGGGAAATAAAATATATAATTTGTATGCCATCATGATATAGAAAGTAAAATATTTTATGGGGAATATATAGGAAATTCAAAATGTCTTTGTGCCCATGATAAAGAATGGTGAATCATATATTTTTTCTTTCAAAATTCTACTACTTATTTAGAAACATAATAACAAACACTTCTAAATAAATATGATTCATAATTGTTCAGTTTTACAAAGATATTTTGTCTCCCTATCCCCATACCCATGTAACAAACAATATTTTTTTAACTTTTTTTCCATCGCCGTCATTTTTCCTATGCACATATTACCAAACAACATTACTTTTTGACCACATACCAGATGCAATATTAAGAAATAATAATTGAAAATTTGAAACAATGTCAAAACCAACATTGTAAAATATGTACCAGACCACTATCCAGACAACAACTCTAAGCCAGTCAAATGTTGTTGAGGATTTTTGGGAGCAAGAAGTTTGTTTTTCCAAGTCAGGCGGTGTTCTTCCCCTATTTGTAGTTGTCACATCCCTCTTTAATTTTTTTGCCTACAACAAACACATAGAAAAGAACATGAACAAATGAATCACATGCAAACACCTCAAGTGTCATCTGATTTGTGGTGCTCCATTTTCATCTACTTGGTCACGTACTCGATCATGGTTCTCAAAGGGTTGAAGGTCAAAAAAAATATATAAATGCCATCTTTACTCTTCTTGGTAGTTATCTTGCCGTAGACAAATGTGTGTCCTAGACAACCTTTTATGATTGCACAAAGTCCATGACAAGCTACATGTAATTTCCTTGGAAATATAGAATAGGGTGAGGGAGAGGAAGAAAAAGACAATGAGCATGATATAATCCAAGGTATATATAGAAGATAGAACAAGAGGTCCAAGTTAACACTCCTTTATGGAGGGATAGGTCGAAGGCTATTAACAATCCCTCCAGAGGTGTTGTGGCGGTGCCTGTATTTGAGAGATGAACGTACGAGGTACATCCATGTGCAAGTTGTCATCTGAGGTGACCGATGGATGATTGATGCACCAAAAATGTCATTTGTGTAACATTCTAGGATTTTAGGGTTCAGATAAAATGATCTTAAAAGGAATGATTGAACTACCCATATTACCAAGGTTCACCTCCTTTTCAGGCAGTCCATCACTAAAGAACTCTGTAGTTAAGCGTGCTCAGCCTAAAGTTGTACTAGGATGGATGACTAGTCGGGAAATTGATCCCAACTTGTGCGTGACTGAGGAGAAAGTGCACTATTAAGGCAAGTAGTGGTTTGAGGGGCCAGTCGTCATTGTTGAAAAATTGACTAGAGCCTTGGGCACTCGGCACAGGCGTTACAAATGGTATCATGCCCAAAAACCTCTCTATCAGGTGGAGCCCACATGGTCCTGTGGCATGCCAGTCTTTGAGCTGTGTGGTCCATGCATGTTAAAAAGGGCTATCGTAGTTGATGGAGCCACCCTTGCATTAGTATCCGTGATCGGGAGTTGGGTGTACATGGTCATGTTGGGTCTGTACTGAAATGGGGAAAGATTATTAGGCCATATGTTGAGCCTTGATGAGGACATCAAGAGTTTAAGTGGGAGATATTGTAATGTACGAGGATTTGAGGTCTCAAATAAAATGATCTTAAATGGAATGATCGGACTACCCATATCACCAAGGTGCACCTCCTTTTTAGGGAGTCGATCACTAAAGAACTCTATTGTTAAGCATGTTCAACCCAAAGTAGTACTAGGATGGGTGACCAATCATGAAGTTGATCCCGGCTTGCACGTGAGTGAGGACAAAGCATGATATTAATCTAGTGATGGTTTGTGGGGCCAGTCGTCATTCTTGAAACTCTACTACAGCCTTGGGCACTCGACGCAAGTGTTACAATTTGTTAGAAATTGGGCAGTGTACAATGGTGTGGAGGCTAGGTAGCACCACTAGGGCATGTAGGCTAGATGACAGACTATTGAAAACCCTAGGTTAAGAATTAAAGTGTGTGAAGTTACATAGTGTCCCCGTTCTCGATTTGGTATAATGTGGCTTTGTATCGCTCCATCCTGCCTCCCCCCCACAAAATAAAACTGAAATATATCATCTATTTTTTTTACTATGGAGAGATTCAAGAAAATTTCACAACTGAAAGATAGATATATGGCAACATCAATTATAAGTGATGAAAAATATAACTTATACCAACTCAAATCATAGGGTGTTGACACAAGGTGTCGATGTTGACAAGTTTTTTTTGCAGTGTAAGTGATGTCACACATCGTGAAATTGATAATTGATGTGACCAAATCAGAGAATCACCACATTAAAAATATGGAATTGACATAAAATTAAGTAAGAGGTCACTTGAGGAGAGAGGAAGAGTACAATAGAGGAGAGAGAAAAGTCAAGTTGTCACATACTTCCCTTCTTAAAAGTTTTATCCTTGAAATCCATCAAAAATCATAATCAAAGGTCAAGTTCATGATCGTCATGTTTTTAATGACAAAACGTAGGTGTCAAGTCATCCACCACCATGGGGTGCACACTTAAGTTTCTACACTCGAAGGTGTACCCATCCCAATTATTTACACCCAACTTGACGTTTTATCATGTTATGACCTCAACTTGACATTAGGGTTATGCAACACTTATCCATTCTACATTAGGGTTTTAATTCATGTGCTCATACTATCTACAAGGTGTTCTATCAACAAATATGTTATCCATTCTCAATCGAACATGTTTATCAACATGAATTTCAAATGAGGTTATCATTGAAATTTGTATTTTACCATACCATTAGATTTTATGCATTGTTCAATTTTCTGCCAAAATTCTACTAACTATCCGCAACTAAGTTCATCATTTTTCATTTTTGGATATGAAATCAAGCAATTTATTCATCATGCTTATTTGAGTCAAAACCTCAAGAGCATCATCCTAGTTCAACATTCCAAATATACATCTTGAGTGTGGGCTATGATTTCATATATGTTCTAGCGTATGAGAGTGGCATATAATGCATGTATTAAGTTTAAACTTAAGTGATATGTTTCATATATAAAGCATTATTTGAGGATTTTTTTTATCATCAACATCAGTGTTTTGTAATTATCTAACTAGTATCTAGAAAGAGCTCCACAAAATCAGGCCACTCAAGCTAAGACCTCTATATGCCCAACAAGACAAGCTATCCAAAACCATCTACCGATAGCATAACTTCTACCCAACTTTCAAGAAATAAGGGTAACTCCTAGATTCCCTTACATACATCCACTAACCCGAGTATGAGGCTCATCATTGATATCACACATCATATACATCATCTTAGGATTTTAGGACATATCCCTCGCCTAGATGACAAACATATATATATATTCAATTGCCTCCATCTCTAGGGTTAGATCTTTTCATAGGGAATATAGGGTTCAAGAGTTTAAAGGAAACCCCACTAGGTGAATCAACTCATATACATAGAACTAGTCTAGCTAGGGACTCACCCTCATGCATTTCATCAAGCATTTATTTCAACATTTCACATATCTTGGAGTTTAGGTACTCTAACCTTCTGCCACTACAGGTCTACTCATATTAAGAGGTCACCCTTTTCGTATGTTCCATGCTAGAGGCCCTCCTTTGTAAAGAGATTGAGGCATCGACTGGTCTCTAAGCATATCTCAACATTATATACGGCTAGGTACAATCAATCATGCCAACCCACTTGCTATGTTTAGCACATCAACCAAGTCATGTGTAACATACATGATGCTAAGTGTAGATACAAGTTCATGGTCAAACTCATCTAATATAATCAAACATACTTAAATCCTCTAACATTAAAATGTCATCCTGAACAAACTCATAACATTATCATCATCAACATCAAAACCAACACCAACACCAACATCAAAATCAAAATCAAAATCAAAATCAAAATCAACATCAACATCAACATCAACATCAACATCAACATCAACATCAACATCAACATCAACATCAACATCAACATCAACATCAACATCAACATCAACATCAACATCAACATCAACATCAACATCAACATCAACATCAACATCAACATCAACATCAACATCAACATCAACATCAACATCAACATCAACATCAACATCAACATCAACATCAACATCAACATCAACATCAACATCAACATCAACATCAACATCAACATCAACATCAACATCAACATCAACATCAACATCAACATCAACATCAACATCAACATCAACATCAACATCAACATCAACATCAACATCAACATCAACATCAACATCAACATCAACATCGACATCGACATCAACATCAACATCGACATCGACATCGACATCATCAACATCAACATTGACATCAATATAAACATCGACATCAACATCAACATCAACATCAACATAATTATCATTGTCGTCATCATTACCGCCATCATCATCATAGGTCATCTAGACTACTTTCTAGCCTAACATTTATCATGGATATAAACAACTCTAGAGACTACAACTATTGTCTAAACTCTCTCATATATACTAATGTTACATCTCTTTCTCTTAGGTTACATGGATACTCAATGTCTTTTGGTGTGTTGTAACATTTTTATAGGTACATATATACAAATACTCAAAATAGGTTTTCTCCAACATCGAAAAATATAATGTAAATCACTATACTTTGTTCAATCAAAATGAAACCCAAAATGAGTTATCACACTCATTAGGTAGTCTAGTACTGTGACACCTAGCAAGCTAGTAAGAACATGGTGCATACTAGTATAGCTACCCTAAGCACATGTCAGAAACATATGTCTAGGGTTAGAATAAAATCTCCCTTTACTCACCCTCATGAAGCTACCAATCCATACTAAAGGACAAAAGGAGGAGAAAAGAAAGTGTCTAGGGATTATACAAGACTACAACTAGTTCTAGAACATCTAGGTTCTAACCTAGAGGCTAACTCAACTTAGTCCACAAAGGGTAACTCATTATGTTTCTAGGGTTGAGATGTAAGTTTGAGATTAGTTTGTGTTTCATGTGAGTAATGTTTAGTTTAGTTATTTTTCATACTCTAATATAATTTTTCCCAAAACCAGTTATTACCCTAAGTCCAAACTCCTAATGGCTAGAAAGCATAAGGTGAGTGGACCAGGGCAATGTGTAAGTGTAAAATCTTAGCATGCATGAAAAGATAACAAGATAAAAGCACCAACATAATCTCAACAATCAACAAGAATATATTATGCAACATTGTATCATTACAAGATTTCAATCACATATTCAAGAGTCAATTTATACAAGTATGCCCATGTACACTACGTATGTTACAATAAGTACACTAGAACATAGCTCACCAAGCCACCAACTACCTATCCATCTATGAACCTAAAAATATGTAAAACAAGCGAGTCAGGTGTTGAGTACAAGATAGAAAGATACTCACACATTATATATATATATATATATATATATATATATATAGTGTGTGTGTGTGTATAATCTTTGCATTTGAAAAAATTGCATAAGTAAACAAACAAGCATAAAAAGTTAAGTTCTTAGCAAAACTAGAGCCCATGTCTTATGTCATTGTACTTCAATTATACCAACAATATCATGTATCATAAGGCCTTTGATTAACTTCCCATCAGAAGAGTCTGTAAGGGTGATCAAGATTAGATAACCCTTTTCTACATGAGGGACTTCAAGGCCATCACCAAGAGCTAACCCTTTCATTGACATTATGGCGTATCGACACCACACGATCAAGATAACTCAAAACCAAAGTGCGATTAACAGTTAAACAAGAACATTACCATAAAATAGGATAAATTAAACTGATCTCATGTAACCATTATGTGTGGAACATATTACATCAAAGGTCCACAAACTGTACCATATATCATACCAGGACATGTATGCACTTCTATATACTGGGCAACTACCATACGCCTGTTACAAAAGATAACATGTTCACATATACAAGACTTATACAACCAAATCATACTGCCAAAAACACGTATCATGTACATATCATCTACAAAATGCAACCCTCCCGGACCCGAGATCACATGGACAACACATAGGAATCTACTACAAAATACTAGTAGCATATCCAACCTTATGTATTCATTGATATCCTTGATACTCTTCCTCAATATCATGAACTCTACCACACCACACGCAACCACCTAAAAAGATGTGGTAAACCACAGGGCTGAGACCCATGTCCCAGTGATAGATATAACTCTCCACCAAATATTATTGTAAAAAAAAGTTATACTTAAGTAGGAAAAATAACATTATTAACAAGATGAATAGATTCGGCTAAATTAATAGTTAAAAAAACATATTACACATACTAGGGAGGTTAAACAACTACAACAGATAAGTAGAACATGTTATGCATTTAGGAGGAATATGAAGAACATGTATAATAGTTGATTTCTCTTACCACATTATAATACAATTGAGCAGTACAAGAAACAAGGTAATGGCATCAACCAATGTGAATCATGTTTAGCCCTAAATAGATATACTACATGGTTATGTTACATCTT
The DNA here is from genome assembly GCA_963693085.1 of Alisma plantago-aquatica. Classification (NCBI taxonomy): domain Eukaryota; kingdom Viridiplantae; phylum Streptophyta; class Magnoliopsida; order Alismatales; family Alismataceae; genus Alisma; species Alisma plantago-aquatica. Next base: position 1,971,748,709 of record OY856409.1, on the reverse strand, counting down.
TTATTAAGCCATGAGGATTTGGGTCGTACCACCCAAATCCAACTGACCACTTCTAAGTCAAAATGAGTGCCATACAAGATCTATGGAAGAGCCAAAATCCACGATCTCACCTCCACCTCTTGATCAGTACAAGAGACAATGCAAAGCCATAATAGTTAATTGATACCAACGATATATAGTCAAGCTAAAAACACCTAGCCCGCCTGGGTACAAATCACGATGCTAGACACCAAGGTATAAGAGACAACCCTACCATTGATTACAGTCGTAGTTGTCTTTAAAATTTCATCACATAATATAATCACCAAGAGACGACTACAAACTATCTCAAAACACTTGGGATCTAGATGACAAGAATGTTCTCTCCAAGCACCCCACATACTCAATAGTATGCACTCCAAGTTTCTCTCAGGAATACTCATTTCACAATCCAGCAAATTTGGACACATGAATGGATCTATGGAACATGACAATTGCATGATTAGGGTTTCACTTGATTAGTTAAGCCAATTGAGTATCTTTTTATTGCATCAAACAAGTTACACTGTACAATTCCTAGAAAGGTTCTACAAAGATAAGGTAGATTGCAAATCCAGAAGATATAAAACGTATAAGACGTAAACTTGTCATATCACTTATTGATATTGTTATATTGCCATACACAAGGCCATCACCATTAACACATCATCATGGAATACCAATCCCTTAATATATCATATAGAGGATATCACCTCAATTAGGCACTAATCCCCTGCCAAGGTCATAAGACCAATCATATAGTTCCGTATAAGAACATCCTTATCTCACCATGCCTCGTCAAGACTCAGAAACATCATATATGTGTAACACAAGTAACACCACAAATATCATTAACTATAACATTCATTCAACCTACAAGTTAGGTTTACAACAAGTAGGAGAGAGAAAAATACTTGATCATCATGCTAATTACTCAAGCAAGAAACTTATAAATCACCATGTAATCAAAATTAGGGTTAGGGATACTCTTAGCTAACCGATTAGGGTTTTCATAACAGCAATTAACAATCAACCCTAATGTTCACCACTTTCCCACCTTCTTGGAAGTCATAAGGTGTAACATCATTATCATTCTAACCAACTAAGCATGAATTCAAAAAGAGTGTAGTGACCATACAAATGGAACCACCTCTAGCGACCACTAGGATAGGTTGCCCTAGAACCACTAGGGTTAGTCCACCATAGTGACCGCAACACCCTTCAACATAGAGACCAACACATATCATCAAACATGGTGATCACAACAGGCTCAAGGCATAGTGACCAGCCTGACCCATGAAACGTAGAGATCGTCACCAAACATCAACATAGCAATCGCAACAAGCATCAAAGCATAGCGATAAGAGAATTAGGGTTAGGGTTATAGTGACCCAACCAAAACCCAAATCCTCAACCAGCATCACGACCTTAGCGACCTCATGAAAATCAGAGTTATGTAGCAACCAAAATAACTGGTGTAACATAAAGAATCCAAAGAGTCATCAAGGTGATAACCACATGAAGAAGATGAGAACTGAAACCATAACTATGTTCATCTCAAGGGTCAATATAGAACCATGATAAGAGACAAAACCACCTCCAACATGATAAAAAATAGATTGTTCACCATCATGAAACTAAAACCTCAAGAATTGAGGTGTATCAAGGAAAACATCATTCAAAACCCTAAAACCTAATCATCATAATAAGAGAAAACCAATCTAAAAATATAGCTTTGGCTATCACCAGACAAGGCGTGAAACCAAAATCAAGAGGGAGAGAAAACCAAGCGTATAACACACCATTCATGATAGGATCACCACTCCCATTATTGACAAAAGTTTGTCCATATACATTAGGGTTTAGAAAAAAGACCATCCATTCAAGATTAACATGGAAAGTAACCCTAGATCATATATAATAACACCAAGATACATAGAGCCACATTTTAGAGATAGATTAATGACATGCAAGATGAGTGCAATAACAACTGAGAAGAAAGTTATATAACTCACCTTGGGTTATGAAGAAACAAATCCCAAGCAAAGAAGCTTCAAAGAAGGGAGAGAAACCTAGCTTGATCACCTCCGTGTCCAAGCTAGTCACCACCTCAAAAGAAGAAGAACAAACCTAGATCAAAAGAAAGCTTAAAGAAAGAGAGCACCAAACCCTAGGCTGAAAAAAGGGGAAAAGAGGAGATCTTCATATCATAATAGGTACTACCATGGGGAAACCACAGATCCGACCAAACAGAAAGAAGTTCCTCAAGAGAACCACCATGGAGAACCATGGACCAGCCTAGAGAAGAAAAGAGAGGGGTAGGGTTTATTAGAAAACAAAACCAAGAAGGATAGACCACTTACCATGATCAAGGGTCACCAAAAGAGAGATGCTCCAATCATAGATCATGCAGATGAGGGATCGACCCCCTTGATCTTAGGTTGATCTCTTCTCCACCACCAAGATCACAAGGACGATCTCCAAAGAAAAGAGAAGGAAGAAAGGGTGCATAAAGGATCATAAGCATGCAAAAAAGAGGGGTTCCACTTATCCATCATAAAACATCCATTCAAGCACTAAGCATGCACATGCAACAAGGTTGTTAAAAATAAGGAAGCATAGCATCCACCATGGTCCTCAGAACACTTCATTCGAAGAAGAAGCATGGAAATCTAACAAGGTTAGCGACCAAACCCTAAATTCGTTGGCGACCAAGGAGAGATTTCAAGGCTCTTTGACTGCAAGAACACAATGTATTCCTAAAACCTCTTCTACCATAACAAGAAAGACCAACAAAACACATCGTTTGTTATGCATAAGAGGGTCAAAATCAACATCAACTCAAGCAAGCACGCAAAACCCTAACGTTAACACGTGATGCCACTTCATCAATCAAGGTGCATCAAGGCTCCCCTATGAATCATTGTCCCTCTCTCATGATGCAAAACATAAGAGGAACATCCAAGATGTGAACACTTGCAAGATAAACCCTAAACATGGGTAAATTGCAACTTGGTCCAAAACAAGCACACATATAGCATAACTAGTTCAAACATCATCCAAACAGAACCAAACTTAAAACATAAGCATGTCATGTGTTATTGATTGAGGCACATCACATGATTAGATTAAGGTTTTAAGAATCTAATTATGCTAAGCAAGAAAGATTAAGTAAGAATTCGGGTTAGGGGTCTTACAACCATCAAACCTTAACAAGAATTTTGCCCTCAAAATCCTATGTGAAAAGAGATGGGAACTTCCTATGCATCTCATCCTCCAACTCCCATGTGGCTACCTCCATGCCATGATGATGACACAAAACCTTAACCAACACTATATCTTTCTTCTTCAATTTATTCACTCTCTAAACCAAAATCAACACAAGAGACCTTCCACATATGATATATCCTCTTCCAACTCAATCTCCACCGGTTGCATTACCAACTCGGTATCGGGATGACATTTCATCAACATCGATACATGAAAGACTAGATGCAACCTATGCAACTCTAGATCCAGCTCCAACTTGTAAGCCACCTACCCAACACGTACCACTAAAGGGTAAGGTCCCATATATATAGGAGCCAACTTACCCTTCTTCCCAAACCTCAACACACCTTTCCAAGGAGAGACCTCAAGATACAACATGTCCCACACTTCAAACTCCAAGTGTCTACAATGGTTATCATCATATGCTTTTTGTTTGTCCTGGCTGCTTTCAACTATTGTTCTATCACTCTGATCTTCTCTGTAGTCTGATGTACAAGCTCCAGACCCAAAATTTGATACTCACCAGTCTCGTACCAACAAAGCAGAGACCTACAATGCCTCCCATATAAGGCTTCATATGGTGCTGTGTAAATATTCCTCTGGTAGCTATTGTTGTAGGAAAACTCTATCAAGCTCAGATGCACATCCCAACTACCCCAAAACTACAATACACAATCTCTCAACAGATCTTCCAAGATCTGAATGGTCCTCTCTGACTGACCATCTGTCTATGAGTGAAGCACAATACTGAACCTCAACTGTGTACCCATGTCTATGTGCAAACTCTCCCAAAAATGATCAGTAAACTAAGGACCTTTGTCTGACACTATTGTCACTGGGATGTTATGCTAACAGACTATCTCATCCACATACACATGTGCCAACTTATCAGCTATATACATCATCTTCACAAGAAGGAAGTACCCTGACTTGGTCAACCTGTCAACTATCATCCAGATGGAATCATGACCTTCAGATGTCCTAGGAAGACCAACTACAAAGTCCATAGTGATACGATCCCATTTCCACTGTGGTATAGACAATGATTGTAATGTTCCTATAATTTTCTGATGCTTAGCCTTAACTTGCTGATATACATAACACCTTGCCGCGAACTCAGACACATCACATTTCAATCCAAGCCAGGGATACAAATCCTTCAAGGTACATCTTGGTAGTGCCTAGATGCATTGCATACATTAAAGAGTGAGCCTCCTCGAGAACCAAACTCCTTAAACCATCAACATTAGGAATCACTATCCTGCCACAGAAACACACTATCCCATCCTCTATCTCATGGAATCCCTCACACTTCTCACTACCAAACTCTGATGAGATCTACTATATCACACTATCATCATGTTGTGCATCTCTAATCTATTGTCTCAATGTGGGCTTCACCTGTAGCTGCGCCAACAAGCCTGCCCAATAAGTAAACTTCTAACTTCACGTTTATCTAACACAACGTTACCAACATATCTCTCTTATGGAATACCAAGGAACACAAACTATGCCTTATCAATAGATGATAACAAAGAAGACTTCCCTACTAAGCACATCCGCCACCATGTTCTCCTTCCTTGGATGGTAATCTGTAGTGCAATCATAGTCCTTGATCAACTTCATCCAACGTCACTGCCACATGTTTAACTCCTATTTTGAGAAGATTTACTGAAGGTTCATGTAGTTGATGAAGATCTGACACTTCTCGCCATAAAGGTAGTGTCTCTAAATCTTCAAAGCATGGACTACCATTGCAAGATACAAATCATGCGTCAGGTAGTTCTCCTTGTATTTCTTAAGCTGTTGTGAAATGAAAGAAATCACGTTCTTATCCTGCATCAACATGCATCTCAAACCATTCTTTGAGCATCACAAAAGATGATATAACCTTTCCCTTACTCAGGAAACACTGAAACTAGTGCACTGGTTAGCTTTTCCTTTAAAAGCTAGAAAGAACGTTGACACTAGTTGTCCCAAATGAACTATACATCTTTCCTCGTCAACTTTGTTAGGGGTAATGCTACATCACTAAAGTTCTTAATAAACCTCTTGTAGAGCTTGCCAGGCATAGGAAACTACAAACCTCCATTGTTGTTTTAGGATGCTCCCACTCTAACACTGATTGTACCTTCTTAGGATCCACACTATAAAGCCCGAGCCCACCTATTATGGATAAACTTCCCAACTGGTCACCCATCCTAGTACTACTCTAAGCTGATCATGCTTAACTATGGAGTTCTTTAGTAATGGGCTCCCAGAAAAGGAGGTGCACCTTAGTGATATGGGTAGTCCAATCATTCCTTTTAAGATCATATTATATGATCAGAGGCCTCAAATCCTGGGATGTTACAGTCTCCCCCACTTAGACTCTTGACGTCCTCGTCAAGGCTCAACTATATGGCCTCATAATATTTCTCCATTTCAGTGCAGACCCAGAATGACCCATGGACACCCAGCTCCCGATCATGGAATACCAGTGCAAGAGTGGCTACATCACCATGGACAACCCTTCCCAACATGCCTAGACCGCACTGCTCAAGACTGGCATGCCACATTCCCATGTGGGCCCCACCTACTGGAGGGGAACCTCACTCTGATACCATTTGTAATGCCCGGGCCCACTACCTAAGGCTCCAGTAGAGTTTCAGGAATGACAAATGGCCCCACATACCACCACTAGCCTTATTTTTGTACTTTGTTCTCACTCATGCACAAGCCATGATAAACTTCCTGACGGGTCACCCATCCTCTAGTATTATTCCAAGTTGAGCACACTTAACTATGGAGTTCTTTAGTAATGGGCTCCCAAAAAAGGAGGTGGACCTTAGTGATATGGATAATCCAATCATTCTTTTTAAGATCATATTATCTGAGTCCTCAAATCATGGGACGTTATACACACGAACGCCTTCAGTAGATATCACATGCCCAAGAAATGACACCTCCTTCAACGAAAACTCACACTTGCTGAACTTAGCGTACAACTTGTGCTATCTCAACAATGTCAACGCTAGGCCTAGATGTTGTTCATGATGTTGGCTGTCTCAGGAGTATATAAGGATGTCATCAATGAACACAACCACAAACTGATCAAGATAAGCCTTGAACACCCTGTTCATCAGGTCCATGACTGTTGTCAGTGAGTTGGTTAGTCCAAACAGCATAACCACAAACTCATAGTGACCATACTGAGTCCTAAAAGATGACTTGGGTATGTCATCTACCTTGATCCACAACTGATTATATCCTGACCTTAGTTCTATCTTAGATAACACTACAACATCTCTCGACTGATCAAATATATCATCTATCATCGCCAAAGGGTACTTGTTCTTGATTGTTACCTTATTCAACTATCGAGAATCTATGCATAACCTCATGGAAACATCCTTATTCTTCATGAACGACATGGGTGAACCCCAAGGGGAAGTGCTAAGTTTTCTAAAGCCCTTCTCTAATAGCTCCCACAACTACTTCTTCAACTCTTGCATCTCTACTGGTGACATCCTATACGGTGACTGCACTATCGGCTGAGTATTGGGAACCAGATTGATCTCAAACTCAATCTTTCTAGGAAGAGGAACACCATGAAAGTTGTTAGGGAACACATGCTCAAATGCGTCACTATCAGAACCTCATGGATACTCAGACTCATCATCTTGGCATCCATCACATGTGCCAGAAAAGCCTCACAACCTTGCCTCATTAGCCTCTCTGTCATCATCACTGACACCAGGCACGTTGTAAGAATCTTCCTATCTCCTTGGAAGACCCAAAAAGCATCACCGTAAAAGAACATCTCTACCTTGGAACTACAATCCAAGATGACCCAGTACTTCTCCAAAGTATCCATCTCAAGGATCACATCGAATCCATGCATGTCAAATGGCATAAGGTCCACTTGAATGTTGCACCCTGAGAAAGAAAAAACGTAGGATGGACACACCTCCCGCAACTTGGCAGAACCAACAAGATGGGTTTCTAGAAGAATACTATCAGATCTATGACTAACGAGCAAGGAATGACTACAAATCACCTTGTAGGTGACGAAAGAGTGCATCACACTCGGGTCAACCAAAATAGATACAAAGGAATATGCAGACAAGTCATAATGAAATAACTCCATCTGACCAATCATGACTCATGGATTGACCACTCCCTCTGACTGACTCATGGAGTAGAATCGAATCATCGCCTATTGTTGCCCATGTCCTCTGTTGTCCTGCCCTGAAGGTCCTACCTGAGATGCCTGACCGCATCCTCTGCTATCACCATTGTTGAACTATAGTTGTTGCAAATGTTGCTGACTCTGTCTTAGCTGTTGGGTCGCCTCCTCATCCTTTCTTGGGCAAAATAGCCTCGTATTCCCAGTCTGTCCACATTTGTAACAAGTCTTATCTTCATACCATGGCCTAAATGGTCCTACCACTGAAGCCAATGTTGTATTGCAGCTCTTGCCGACGGAAAAGTATGACCTCTTCCCTTTCTCGGTGACTACTGAGACTGTACTACTATCCTTTGTTGTGATTGATATGATGAAAACCTCGGCTTCTTGAAGCCTCCAGAAGACTGCCCCTAAAACTGAGCTAGTCTCTTCTTAGCACTAGTCTCACGATTCTCTACAGCTGACCGCTCTATCCATTTCACAGACTCAACAATGGTAGAAAACTTCTCTCGATTTTCCAAAGCAGACATTGTCATCGTCAACTCCTTAGTTAACCCCTTCTCAAACCGTATGATCCTCTCCTTATCCGTCACTACCATGTGAGAACAAAACCTCAACAAATCTATGAACTTGACCTCGTACTCATTGATGGACATCGGTCCCTGCCGGATCTTCTCAAACTACGAGATCTTCTCATTAAGATATGCCTCTAGGAAGTATTGGCTCACGAACTCCCGTCGAAAAATCTTCCCAACTGATCACTACACCAAGTCTCTTCTCCTGTTCATGACCCACCAATGGACATCGTTGCCCTTCATCAGGTACACTGCATGCTTCACCCTATCCTCTTCTGGGATATTGAGGATCTAAAAGGCCTATTCCAACTCCGTCAGCCACATATCTACATTTGTCAAGTCTGCCGTACCCGCATACTCCAATGCTCTAACGTGATGCAACCTCTCAAAAGTCTTCCCATAACCTTGAGATTCCACATTGGGGACAACTACACTGCTTGAGGAATGAGCACCCCATCTGCCATATGCGAAATTGTGGCAATAAATTGTCCAAACATGTGGATTGAAAAGTGGGATTGGCCATAGTTATTGGGTCAAAATGTGGCACTTCCTGCACTCCATCTACTCTTACCTACCTCCTCACACCACCTCCTGGTGCAGCAACACTACTCTCAACATGTTCTTCATTTTCTCTAGACATATCTTCTTCTTTATAAGCAGAAGTTGCAATCAGATATTCTGGATAATGCAAGAACATAAACAACCCCAGTCCTATGTCCCTATAGACTCAGCGAATCTAGAGCTATGATACCAATCACGTAAAACACCCACACCATGCGATCAATATAACTCAAAACCAAAGCACGGTTACAGCTAAACAAACACATTACCACAAAATAGGGTAAAGTAAAACCAATCACATATAACCATTACGTGTATAACATATTACATCAAAGGTCCACAAACTATACCATATCTCATATCAGGATAGGTATGTACATCTATATACTGGACAATTGCCACGCGCCTGTTACAAAAGACAACATGTTCACATATACAAGCCATATAACCAACCAAAGCATACTTCCAAAAACATGTATCGATGTACATATCATCCACAAAAGCAACCCTCCCAGACCTGAGAGTACAAGGACGACACATATGACTCTACCACAAAACACTAGCAGCATATCCAACCTTCTGTGTTCACTGATCTCCTTGCTGCTCTTTCTTAGTAGCACGATCTCTACCACACCGTGCACGACCACCTAAAAAGATGTGGCAAATCACAAGGGTGAGGCCCATGTCCCAACGAGAGATGTAACTCTCTACCAACAAATATTGTAAACACAGGTTAAACTTAAGCTAGAAAATAACATTATTAATAGGATGAGCAGATTCAGCTAAATGAATAGTTGAAAAATCAAATTACAAATACTAGGCAGGTTAAACAACTACAACAGATAAGTAGAACATGTTATGCATTTAGAAGGAAAATGATGAACATGTATAATAATTGATTTCTCTTACCACATTATAATATGACTGAGCAGTACAAGAAACAAAGGCAAGGACATCAACCAATGTGAATCAAGTTTATCCCTAAGCATATATACTGCACGGATGTTACATATTTTATTAAGCCCTGAGGATTTGATTCGTACCACCCAAATCCAACTAACCACTACAAAGTCAAAATCAATGCCATACAAGAAGATCCAGAGTCCACGATCTCATGTCCATCTCTTGGTCGGTACGAGAGACATCACAAAGACATAACAATCAACTCCACCAATGACATATAGTCAAGCTAAAAACACCTAGCTCACCTTAGTCATGTCATGATGCTAGACACTAGGGTACAAGAGACAAAACTTCCATTGAGGTACAACTATAGTTGTCCTCAAAATCACATCGCTTAATATAATCACCAAGACACAAACACAACCATTCTCAAAACACTTGGGATCTGGATGACAAGGATGTTCTCTCCAAGCACCCCACATACTCAACAGTATGCGCTCTGAGTTTCCCTCAGGAATACTCATTTCATCATCCAACAAGTTCAAACACTACAATGGATCTATGGCATAGGGAAACTACATGATTAGGGTTTTACTTGATTCGTCACAAGCCAATTGAGTATATTTTATACTGCATCAAACATGTTACATTGTACAAACCCTAGAACATTTCTACAAAGATAAGGTAGATTGTGACTCTAGAATATATAAAACATATAAGACATAAACTTGTTACATCACTTCTTAATACTGTTTCAATGCCATACACAAGGCCATCACCATTAACACATCATCATGGAATTCCAATCCCTTAATACAACATATACATGATATCACCTCAATTAGGCACTAGGCCCCTGCCAAGGTCATAAGACCAATCACATAGTTCCCTACAAGAACATCATTATCTCGCCATGCCTCATCAAGGCTCACAAACACCATATATGTGTAACACAAGTAATACCACAATAATCATTAGCTATGATATTCATTCAACCTGTAAGTTAGGTTTATAACAAGTAGGAGAGAGAAAAATACTTGATCATCATGCTAATTACTCAAGCAAGCAACTCATAGATCACCATGTAATCAAAATTAGGGTTAGGGGTACTCATAGCTAACCGATTAGGGTTTTCATAACAGCAATTAACAAACAAACCTAATGTTCACCACTTTCCCACCTTCTTGGAGGTCATAAGGTGTAACATCATTATCATCTTAACCAACCAACCATGAATTCAATAAAAGTGTAGCAACCATTCAAATGGAACCACCTCTAGAGACCACTAGGATAGGTTTCCCTAGAGAGCGCTAGGGTTAAGTCCACCATAGAAACCACAACAACTTTCAACATAGAGACCAACACATATCATCAAACATGGCAATCACAACATGCTAAAGGAATAGTGACCAGTCTGACCCATCAAACGTAGAAGCATTAACATAGCAACCACAACAAGCTTCAAAGAGTAGCGACCAGAGAATTAAGGTTAGGGTTATAGTGACCCAAACAAAACCCAAATCCTCAACTACCATCACGACATTAGTGACCTCAAGAAAATTAGAGTTATGTAGCAACCAAAATAACTGGTGTAATATCAAGAATCCAAAGAGTCATCAAGGTGATAACCACATGAAGAAGATGAAAACAAAAACCATAACTATGATCATCTCAAGGGTCAACATAGAACCATGATAAGAGAGAAAACCACCTCCAACATGATCAAAATTAGGTTGTTCACCATCATGAAACAGAATCCTCAAGAAGTGAGGTGTATCAAGGAAAACATCATTCAAAACCCTAAAACCAGATCATCCTAATAAGAGAAAACCAATCTAAAACTCTAGCTTTGGCTATCACCAAACAAGGTGTGAAACCAAAATAAAGTGGGAGAGAAAACCAAGCATATATCACACCATGCATGACAGGATCACCACTCCCATTATCAACAAAAGTTTGTCCATATAGATTATGGTTTAGCAAAAAGATCATCCATTCAAGATTACCATGGAAAGTAACCCTAGAGCATAGATAATACCACCAAGATACATAGAACCACGCATTTAGAGATAGATTAATGACATGCAAAATGAGTGCAACAACAATTGAGGGGAAAGTTATATAACTCACCTTGGGTTATGAAGTAACAACTCCCAAGAAAATAAGATTTATAGAAGCGAGAGAAACCTAGCTTGATCACCTCCACGGCCAAGCTAATCACCCCCTCAAAAGAAGAAGAACAAACATAGGTCAAAAGAAAGCTCAAAGAAAGAGAGCACCAAACCATAGGCTGAAAAGAAAGGGGAAAAGAGGAAATCTTCATATCATCATAGGTACTACAATGAAAAAATTGTGGATTTGACCACACAGAGAGAAGTTCCTCTATAGAACCACCATGGAGAACCATGGATTGGTCAACAAAATAAAAGAGAGGGGTAGGGTTTGCAAGAAAATGAAACCAAGAAAGATAGGACACTTACCACGATCAAGGGTCACCAAAGGATCACCAAAAGAGAGATGCTCCAACCCTAGATCACACAAGAGAGGGTTCATCCTCCTTGCTCCCAGGTTGAGATCTTCTCCACCACCGAGATCACAAGGACGAACTCCAAAGAAGAGAGAAGGAAGAGAGGGTGCAAAAAGGATCATAAGCATGCAAAGAGAGGGGTAGAAATATCCAAGGTAGAGAGAGGTAAAGAGAGTTAGGTGTCATGCACATAAGTGTCACGTGTCCATCATAAAACATCCATGCAAGCACTAAGCATGCACATGCAACAAGTTTGTTAAAAACAAGGAAGCATAGAGACCACCATGGTCCTTAGAACACTTCAGTTGAAGAAGAAGCATGGCGATCTAACAAGGGTAGCGACCAAAAACATAACAAACAAATCCTAAAGTCCTTAGTGACCAAGGAGAGGGTTCAATGATCTTCAAATGTAAGAACAAAAGGCATTCCTCAAACCTCTTAGACTACAACAAGTAAGACCAATGAAGCACACCGGTCGCTACACATAAGAGGGTCAACATCAACATCAACTCAAGCATCCATGCAAAACCCTAACATCAACACATGATGCCACTTCATAAACCAAGGTACATCAAGGTGCCCCTATGAATCACACACACACACACACTCTCTCATGATGCAAAACATAGGAGGCACATACAACATGTGACAACTTCCTAGATAAACCCTAAACATGGGTAAATTGCAACTTGGTCCAAAACAAGCACTCATATATAATAACTAGTTCAAACATCATCCAAACATGACAAAACTTAAAACATAAGCATGTCACATGTTATTAAGGTGCATCACATGATTAAATTAAGGTTTTAAATATCTAATTATGATAAGCAAGCAAGATCAAGCAAGAAGCCAGATTAGGGGTCTTACAGACACGATCCTCCCTCTTTTGACAACTCAAGTAGGATGCCCAACCTTGTGTCCTTACCCCAAAAATATAGGCAGGTGCACAAGGTTTGTATAATGGAGTTTGATATTATGTTTGCAAGTTATAAAACCATCAAGACAAACATTGAGTACAATGTTGGAATGCTACATGGCAATATTTGAGCAAGTAAACAAGCATACATATGTGTCACTGTTCCAACAAGAAATTCATAGTCATAAAATTATTTAAGCATGTACCTGATTTACATATTTCATAACCTATCCATGGCCATATAGATATCAAGAAAAACATAACTAAGAACAACATTACATACATGTATTAGATTCTCATCATTAACCCTAATTATCTCCATTTTTAGGGTTTTGGCCAAGTTAGGTGATGCAACCCTATTTTAGGGCTCCATCTTGTGCTTTTTTTCATGTTAATCACATATAAACATTGTTAGATTGCAAGTTAATGCCTCAATGTGTATTTTTCTATTAAATGCACTTATGGTCTTTCTTTGCATGTTTTTTCAGGTACTTGGACTACATTTGGATGGATGAGAGAGATAGAGAGGTTTAAAGAAGACCCCAAAGCTCCCCCAACCTACCCATAGTGTCCAAGGATCAAGCCCAAGAAAATAAGTCCATGGATCATGAAGATTAGAGTGCAAAGTGCTACTGAGGATCTCAACATGGTCGTGGTGCCAAGGAACGACCGTTCTCACTAATGCCAAAATCATAGAGTCAACGCCAAGATCAACATGCTATTTCAACAACCCCAGAACGATCATGCCAAGAAGCCCTCGGAATGGCCGTACTAGCTAGCATGCACGGCCGTGCTACTAAAGATCAAAATGGCCATTCCGTACAGAATGACCTTCAACCCAACTCACTCACCACGACTGTGTTATCCGAAACAACCATGCTACCTAGCCCCCACCAAGGCCGTGTTTCCCAACACGACTGTTCTATCAGCCTCCATTTCCCTACTTTCATGCTATAACTATACCTCCACCCAACACGACTGTACCCTACCACCAAGGTCGTGCTACCCTCTACCCACCACGACCATGCTGCCACCTAAAACCCTAATTTTTCTACACCGATTTGCCCATTTTACCTCCACTTACCATAGTGCTTCCCCACCACCTATATATACCATAGTGGAAGCCACAATACTAGGTTAACTACCTCTAGCATTCATTTCCTTTCCTCTTTGCATTCAAGAGCTCCACCTACCTTACTTCCTCCATTACTCCATATCCACCTCATTTCCACCCATAAACCCTAGTTTTCTAGGGTTTTCACCACCAAACCTCACCCATTCATGCCATTTTTGACCTTGGAGGGAGGTCGTCGTCTTATACAACAAGAAGGTGAAGAAGGAGGGTCTTCCACGATCTACCATGGACTTCTATATCTTTTTTCTTTCCTTTTTGCTCTTTTGTTTGATTATGAGTAGCTAATCCCCCTTAGTGGGCTGTTTGGGGGATAAAATGTTACTTTGATACCATGTTGGGGAACAATAACTTGTAAGGAATATATTTACATCCTATGATAATTTTCACTTGCTTCTATCTCATTTCCCGTTATTTTACTTGTGATTTATGCTTCTAAACATGGATTGTGTGTTGTATGATGCTTGAAAACACCTGGATTCTAAGGGAAAATGAATTGTATGTGGCTATCTTAGGAATTTCTCCTAGGCCCCACTAGTGGATCCCTAGCTAGAACCCTATCTTCCTACATACAAACATCTTCTCCTACAACTAAGTTTGATATCTAAGTAGCTAGTGTAAGGGTGATCAGTGCAATTTCCTATAGTTTTCTAAAGGCAGATGGTGAGCAGCATGAGGTGAAACACCCTCATCTCTATTCTCCCTTCCTACCCTTGGATCTCAATTGCCCTAATAACCTTACCCTAAAAACCTATTTTAGTTGAATCCAATAGAAATTCCACCTAGACCTTGGTCCAGTTGAGCCTCGTAAGGATAGATAGGGGGTGAAAGGGTAGTTCCCCTCCCACCCTCTATTCTATCCATGACTGACCAATAGTCTAGGGTTATTTCATTGCATTTGACTATATTATTTGGTTTGGCAATCTATAATGAAAATATAAGACTTGCATGCTCTACTAAATCCAACTCGGATTCTTTTGATATTCCCCCAAACAAGCCACTCTCCCCATAACTTGCTAAAACTCATCTTGTTTGCTTAGCTTTCTTATGCTAGTTTAGTTAATTGTTTTCATCACCTCTTAGTTGATTACTTAGATTTGGATAGTTATACATTTCTTGAGTAGTTAGTGCTCCCTTGATCTTGCTAGTGTTAATCTAGTTAGTTAGTGATAACCTAGGTCATTAATTGCTCTAGTTCTTAACTTGTCTCTTTAGTGTTAATTTGGTTTGCTAGTGTAACTTAGCTTTAGTCTCTTGTTCTTGTTTAGTTAATTACCCTCTTTTTTTATTAGAATTTCTTATTTAGAGTTAGCTTAAGGTTTCTTGTAGTCTAGTTTCATATCTTAATTTCAATTGCATGCGTCATTAGTGTAATCAACCAAATCAACCAGCAAACCCTAAAAACCCTACTCTCTGCATTAGGAACGTAGCTCACCCTAACTTAGCTCTAGTGCCCCTCTTTCCCTATAGATAGACCCCTCACTTGCCGCTCACCTATACTACAATATGATCTCATGCTCTTGCAGGTGATATATTGCAGCCCTAGTGATTGTTTCAGTATAGGGTCCCCTTTATAAATTCAAAAGACCCAAGTGTATTTCTGCTTAGGGTTGCATCTATTCATATCTCAATTGAGCACTGTGTATCCCAAGGTAGTAGAGACACATCATTAGGTTCCAAGTTGGTTATTAGTACATTAGATAATATTTTACTAATTATATGTCATCATGAAGGTGTGCTTCAAGTTTCATGTCATTTTGGTGTTCCATCTATTTTAGATGTTCATTACAAGATTCATGTCACTTATGTACATTTTAAGACCCAATGACTCATCATAGGGAGAACAAGACAAGGGTTCATCAAGTCATGAGAACAAACCATTAAAGATGGTTCAGGTCAGTAAATTAGTGACATAAGAGACATGTTCAAGACTAGGTGGATGTCCCCAAGGTCTAGGCATCATGGTCCAACTTGGTCTCAACATGTCAGCTTACATTCAAACATGAACATAGTTCATATGCCATTAGGGGTAAACATAAGACTTAGGTGGACATCCACACCAAGGGAAAATAAGAATAATAGAGTCAACTCAAAATAGGGAGGGGAGTGCATAATAACATTGATATTGATATTATACTAGCAAGCAAGTCAAGTGTCACACTAGGTCATCACTAGTGTACGTAGGGTCAATGTACTACTGTATACAACCATGGGGTGGATCTAGACATTTGGGTCTTAAATCATAATTTCATTACCAATTTTAAGAATAGAAAGGAGTTTGATGCAAGATAGGATAAACATAATATTTGAATCAATCATAATCATGCATCATCATAAAGGGGTCATATTCAAGCATTAATTACCATATAGAGAAAGATAATAAGAAAAGGGGAAACATGGGATGATATTAGTGTGATCAGTGAGACATATTACTGATTGGGGGCTAACATGAAGATTTGAGCAATTTCCATCATTTTGATACATCAAACTTAGAATCTTAACACTAAAGTGCATTTAAGGTCATATATGGGTCAAGGATCATAATAGGGCAAACAAAAGGGGTCAAGGTCACACCTTTGACAAGTGTTCATGACAAATTACTAATTAGAGTCACAAACATCAAGGGGGTCATCATTTGATTAGTATTTAACACAATAGGCATTAAGTAGGTTAATATGGTCAAAAGATAGAACTTTTAGAAAAATAAGAGGAATAGGAGCATAATCAGGTCACTAAACTATGCCTTGGTTGTATATCTTTTTGATACGACCAATTTGATATACATGTTCATATATTTTTCCCCTTAAGATTAGGGAGTTATACATTTGTCAACAACTTGCATAAGAACTATATAGCTAAGAGGATGGGGGTGTTACCAATCATATACCCAATCTGGGCATTCGATAGTAGATCCAATGGCTAGGGCTTACCTCTAAATGTGTGCGTGTGTAGCCCCTTGGCACATGTGGCATGGTGCAATTTGCCAGTGCCCCCAAGCCCAGAGTCACTCGACTGCTCTCCCCGCTCTATTTGACCACAACACCCAATCTCCGAGCACCCACCATCACTGCACATCACCCCTTAGTGGCTCTGACCCCATCCCATCCTTCATGTGGCATGCTACTAGAGGTATCTTCTGGGCTCAGTTAGGCATGGAAGACCATGAGAAAAGGGGGCAGTCATGAGTGGGTCGCTAAGATCCAAGCCGTCAGATGGATGATCAAGGGCTAGACTGCCAATATCCCACCCGTGGTCCTTTGGTTTGCACAGTAGCTCGCCATGGTGGCTAAGCTTGATGGAGATTAAGGGGATAAGTGGAAGGAAGGGGCCTCAAGTCTTGGAACCTCATCAAATGGACCTAACATGGATCCACAAAACTCCAACTATAATTTTTACGCATAGGGGTGGATTGGGGCACGAAGACCCAAGAGAAACCATCGGTGGTGCCCTAGCTAGGGTTAGAAGAAAGTGGCAAAAAAATGAGATGAAGGGAGAGTGAAACAATGGCTGAGTTGGGGGAAGGAAAGAGAGCGTTGAGATGAGGAGGTTGGAAATTTTGTTTGGGAAAAAGGGTTGAGAAAGGGCACCATTTATAGGAAGAAAAATGGAGCATCGCTCCTTCTGCCAATTATGGGCACGAAGCTAGGAGATGATTCAATGCTCCTGACAGATCATAGAAGATATGAGGGGCACATGGGTCACATGTCAGAGATTCAGCCCAATAAGGCTCAAATGCAAAATAAATCGATTAAATCAAGTATAGTTTGAGCCAAGCTTCCAAAATTCATAACTTGATCTCTAGAGGTCCTATCGAGGCAATTCTTGTGCCTTTGGAAATATAGTTGCACCCTCTACAACATGAAATGTATTAAAGGGCAAGGAGACTACATTAAATAGATTAAAATTTAGTTTCAATATGGTAATTCATTAAGGCATGACTTTGTATTTAAAATTTCTAATTAACATCACACATGGTGAAAAGATAATCTATGTGACCAAATAGGAGCATCACCACATTACAACTATGGAATTGACATTAAATTGAGTAATGGGTAACTTGATGAGAGAGGAAGAGTACAATAGATGAGAGAGAAAAGTCAAGTTGTCACACAATATGTATGCAACCACACGAGCTTCGTAGGGAAGTATTCATAATACATTATTCATATATGCACACTCAGTGTGAAAGTAGAAAGAATTGCAGTAGTAGCTGAAAGACTAATTCAATACACTATAAGAAAGTTTGTGGGAATGTATTTGAATTATAACTTTGTACTATATGAGATCTGAATTAGACCATGAAATTTGCAAACAAGCACATGCAATAAAAGAGACCATCAGAGGAAATAGTTTAAGTGAGATAAGAACATTTAGTTGTGGTCATCAATGACAACAAGGCCCTTAGACTTCTTCACATTTAAGAGAAAATCATCTAATTGTGGGTGAGGAGAAGATGGCGTGTTTGGTTGGGGAGAACATAATCGAGGATGAGAAATGACCATCAAATAAAATGGTTGTGAATAGGGAGAAGTTTCAAGGTCAATGGCGGTGAGTGAGCCTACTTGCGGTGACAACAAGGGTCTCAATTACTACACATTGATGAAAAAAAAGAAATTGTGGGTGGGAAGAAGAGGATGTGATATGGGTGGGGAGGGTGGGGTTGTGGATGGGAACAAACCAATCCTTTGCGCACAAGGTGGGGGAAGGGAGTAGTGCAAAATCATCCAAGATAGGTGATGTGCATATTTTATATCATCTTTTGGACCACTTCTGGTTGCATTTCCAAATAGATTTCACCCAATAATCACTCTTAATCATGCTATGTTTTCTACTTTATTGTTATCTTTACTTGCTCTATGGTTTTGATTATAGGTACAAATTTGTCATCAAAATGGGGGAGCAAAACACCATTATATCATCCATCAACACATTCCCCAATCATCTAAACATTTAAAATATCAATGTTGTTTAATCTATCAGTGACACACCGTGTCCAGATATCAATACGATGTGTTTAGAATCAAAATTCCATGTTGAGATTTCAACACGTAGTGTTTTAATGCAGAACTTGGATCTACAATTCCCTGACATCAAGCAACACGTTGTGTTGTGTTGAAATATCAACATATCGTGTTTCTTCATTCCAAAATTTTCCAAAACTCCCTAACTTACAACAACACACCATGTTGGTTAACCAACATGTTGTGTCTTCATCGATCAAAGTAGTTTGACTTCAATTATCACAACCAACACATCATGTCACCTATAGATGTCACTCAAACACAAATGTAACTGCCCCACACTTATGTATACAATCCCAAGCCGTCTTGGGATGATTATCATAAATTATTTTGGACCTTTTAGAGAGGGACTCAAGAAAGGGAAACACAAGAGGAGTAGGAGGTGTTACAAGGGAGAAAAGTTGATTTCTAGGCAGAGAAACTTCTACTTCCTCCATCTTTTCTGACAATCGTAGCAAGGATCTCCACCATTCTCTTCTCTCCACTCTAGAGTGAAGTTTTTTGGAGGGTTTATACCAGTAAGGACGAAGTTTTGACTCCTTGATTAGAGTTACAACTTTTTCCTACTTCCATGGACATCCAAGTTTACTTTCTTATTTTATGATGTTTAGCACTATTTTCTACTACTTGTATCTACTTTCTACAACCATGGATGAGTATATCTCCTTTTTCTTGAGCATGGGGGAGTAACTTCCATGTCATGCTTTGTAGAATAATGAACTTTATTGCTTAATTTTGGTTTAATCATTGTTCTATGGATACATCAATGTTTATTTCATATATATGCTTGATTGGCCATCTTGTATGCATGTCTTATGCTTCTTGTGCATACTGGGAAGGTGTACATTGAAGTAAGGAGATGTGTTATGTAGCTTTGTTTCTTGACCACAGGAATGACTTGGAAGTGGAGAGGATTTCAAGGTTTTCGTGATTCTATTCCAAGTATATGCACGCAGGTGTTGTATAAGGGTAGAACCACTCTACACTTTTGGGAGGGGTGTAGAACTCGAACCATCTTTGTGATTTTGCTTCTTGTGAATTTTTTGTTGTTTCATGGCATGATATGATAGAGAAGCCCTATTTTTAAGAATTTGACTTCAATCTGATCCTTAAAACAAGTGATTTATGTCTTAGTTGTTTTCTTCTAAACTCCTCAGTTAACATAACAAAAACTATCTTGCTAAGAAGATCTATATTGTTGAAGCTCATCATTCTTGCATTTAACAAAATCTTGCTCCTTGGGTGGTCTTGAATATACTACATGCACCTGTATACTTGTAGGCTAATGCTTGAGTTATAAATTTAAAACTTATGTACACAACTAATGATAGGAGCAATACATGGAGGAGTATTTGTACATGACAGATGAAAAGGGAGTGTGATTTTGTTTGGTTAGAAAAGAGTGTGGCCTCAAATTGTGTATATGTAGTCAAATTGTAGTTACTACATCAATTTTGATTGACTACATGTGTTTTGCTTATATTAATATATCCTGTAAACAATACAATTTTAGCTAAATATAACATATTTAATTATAGCAATTGTAGATAAATCATCTTTATTTTGTGGTTCACACTCAATATTAACACAAAATACACAACTAGTTTTCAATTTGGCATGTTAAGGAGATGTATTGTGTATGTGTAGTGATACATGTTTATAAGTTAATGTAATAGTAAAAACATAATTCACACTGACTAAAAATTGTGATATATGTAGAAAATCGAGAGATCTTCTAACATTCAATGGGCAACCGACTTTACACCTACAACTGAATAATTTCAAACACAT
Organism: Alisma plantago-aquatica; assembly: GCA_963693085.1. NCBI lineage: Eukaryota > Viridiplantae > Streptophyta > Magnoliopsida > Alismatales > Alismataceae > Alisma > Alisma plantago-aquatica. The sequence continues at coordinate 1,971,727,824 of OY856409.1, read as the reverse complement.
ATTAAGTTGATTTTTTAAAAAGACTAAAATGTTGTATGTTGTCAAACAATGAACTTTTGTGATGTCATCAACATCAACATCAACACTGAAAACATGGTAGAATGCATACATGGATATGCATTGTATCTGTCACGACCTCCTTTTTAATAATAATAATACAACCATAGCGGAAGAATTTGAACATAATGGAGATCATGACAAATTGTGGACTGATATCATTAATCAAGAAAAATCCATAGAATAAAAGGAAAATCCACCAGAGTGCCTTATTACAAACCATAAACAAGACTCTAAGTCCAACATAAAAGAGTTCAAAGAATTAAACTCCAACATAACATAACAAAAAGGAAAGACATCTATCTAGAATGGCACCCCACCAAGTAGGATTCACGAACTATCCTTGAGCTTGAGCTGACGTCCCTGAATTCTACTTCTTCTCCTCCTCGTCTGCAGACATCTCGTCCCCAGCCCATGCAAGGCAACGTAAAACTATGTGAGTGGCACTGAGCAGTTATATAAGAAAATAGCTTATAATTGAAATGGCATGAGAAATAACTTGGAACATAAATACATAACATAATTAACATGATTGCATGAGAACATGATTAACTTAACGTGATTTCATAATAAGATGGTTTTTACTTGAGTTGATGTAGTCCCTCTCCTGATTTGCACCCACAGTGCTCATAAGGCCATTCAAGGCTCACATAAGGCCAATCAAGGCTCACATAAGGCCAATTAAGGCTCACATAATGCTCCCACAGAGCTCATAAGGCCAATTAAGGCTCACATAAGGCCAATTAAGGCTCACATAACATGATTGAGGGGACTATATCAACATACATGGTTTAATACACTTGAACATGATTTCTTGATCAATTAGCATAGCAGTGATTCATAATGTTCAAAATGAAAGCATATTCATTAAAACAGTAGAAAACGTAAATTCATAGCATTTTCATGATTTTCATAAGCATAAATCGAATAATAGCATAGTTGCACATCATTAAGTAATCATGACAATATAAATGAATAATGTAAACCCATAACCCTAGAATTATACTCAGTGTGCATGATCCACTCACCTGATCCTGAAGGGGTGTACTAACAGTAGATGCAGTCCTGATCAATCCTAATATCCTGTGGATAATATAATTATGAATTAATTACATATGCTTAACATAGGTGTATCATTCTCTAATTAAATTTGAAAATTAGGTTGGAAATGTAGGTCTGAAACTAGAACCATTGGATAGATCTCGAAAAATTGATCAAAAACCATATATGGATCGTCCCCATCTGAGCTCTAGATTATTTTCTGTGATTTTATAAAGATCAGAGATATTCTGACCAATCAGAGGCGAGGAAAATCCATTGAATCGATTTAATAAAAATGCTAGAATTATTAGCTTAAAGAATGACAAAAATCCTGATATGCCCTTGCATCAAACCCATGACTATGGGTGTGTGACAGGGCTACACGGTAAAACAAACATTCAAAATTTGCACAACTAAAATCACTATACAAACACGAAAGTGTGAATTCGCCCTAATAAACGTGACAAAAATACCAATGTCTCAATTGTACAACAGTAAAACATAAGCCAGGCTTCTTCCTACAACCATGGCTTGCAAACGACTCACCTGGAGCTTTGGAGTTCCGATCAAAAACAGAGATTGGTAAGGATCGCGACTGGGAAACCTTTCCAGTGCCTTCGTCTTTCTTATCCGAGTTTGGCAAGCCCAGGAACGAGAGGCGAGGTGGATGGGGGCCTGAGAATGGCAAGCCGCCATGGCCAGAGCAGAGGACTCAACTCGGAAAATGAGTTCCAGTCAAACAACAATGGGACAACATAGCTGAGGGCATGAAAAGCTTCAGACATGTTTGTAGAAGATAATGGAGGGGTTCTCATGGCCTACGCATGGCCGAGAAGCCTGACCGGAGATCGGGTGGTGCCGTTCCGAGGCTGGGTTCATGGGTACAATATTGGGGTGGATCGCACGACCTAACGAGATGAGGAAATCATAGAACATGCATGTAGATGGTTACCTAAAGAAGAATCAAACTGGGAGGCGCTGACCCTCCCGCTCGAGCTCACCGGCGCCGCCGAGGTAGATCGACTCCACGGTAGTCCCTCAGTTGAGCTCGGCCCAAATTGGCGGCGGAGGAAGGTCGAGCGATGCCTGAGTGTGCTTCCTAATTTGCTAGCTCTTGGTGCGATGGTCCCTCGTGACCTGGAGATGGTGGCGCCGTCGACGAAGGAGGAAGGTCAGTTGGGTGTTTCCTCTGCGGGTGCTTATAGGGGTCAATCTAGGGCTTGCTAGGTTTGTGGGGATCTCCCAAATTCATTAGCGTTGAGATAACAACAAGCTATTGAGGAGGGAGGGAGATATTACAGGCGAAGGAGTGGGATTCTGTTTCCCCATTCCGTGCAGATACATCGGAAGGTAGGGGATGAAGGGCGTGCCCTCAGATCCCCATTCGACAGTCCCCAAGAAGTCTATTTCCTTCTGAGCTACATGCAATAGGATGTAACAACCTAGACTTTGGTCTAAAAGGAATAAATGAATGCATTATTGAATAATTAAGTCACACTATATCATTATCTCTCCCTTTCCTCTTAATAACATTTGGGGAATCTATAATAATCTAAATCCAACCAAATTAGGTAGGCAAGCTAATTTGATCATGAAGAATTCGAATATCCAATTAGATTTTTGATATGAGTTAGGGGAAACATGTGTTTTGCATTATTATCTACTTAAGGTAATCAACACATTAATAATTATTGAAAAGGAATTTTATTACCAAAATCCGAGGGGAGCTCTATTATTATTTTATCTACTCATATACCAATCAATGGGATGCACTTTACATGTATGTGTGCCGAAATTATCAATTAACCCCTAACTAGTCATTATTGCATAATTAGGGTTAAATTCTCATGCATTATACATGACATTAATATGACTAATTATTGATGTAAATGATTCAACTCAAGGTCCACTTGGCACATTTAGCTCATTTTGAAATACGAATTAAGCATGGTCTGTACTTAAGTCATCATATGAAAAATGGATTATTTCAATTTAGGATTTTACCTTTATTAAATAACAAAATTTTTGGGACTAAAATTTGAGGGTCGTTACAACCTACCAACCTTATAGAAATTTCGTCCTCAAAATTTTTATGTCATATTAAAGTACTACCCACCTTAGGATTTCACATATATGTACCCTAACTTATTGTCTGATTGTAACATTTCATAAGCCAACACTAAGCATAATCATGATATGGTATTAACATGGATAACCTTTGCATTATATCTAACATGAATGGTAAAACTTAATGAGTGCATGAGTTTCTAATTTAATCTGAAAACTAAACCTTACCTTCATCATCCACCATAGCAAAAACCCTAGCTTTCCTTTTCTCTGGGGGACCTGGGTTAGGGTTCTAACCTGCTCCTTTCTTTGCAGCTAACTTAGGGCATTTGTCCTTGAAGTGCCCTTCTCCTCCACAGTAAAAGAAAACACCTAAGCCCAACCTGCACGGTCCTGCATGGGATTTTCCACACTCGGTGCATGCATCCCTAATTGGGGGATTCTCAGGGGCCTTGCGCTTCTTGTGATCATTGTGGTGTCGGTCCCGATTGTTGTTGTCGTGATGGTGGCGATGTCCATTGTGGGAGTTCTTCTTCCAAGTCCTCCCTGGGTGATCCTCGAGCTCAAGTGCCACATCTAGGGCTTCCTGCATCGTCTTGTGGCCTCGTCCAGAAAGTGAGTAGCTGAGATCATCCTTGAGACCTCGAATGAACTTCTTGGCTCTCTTCAGCTCAGTCATCTCGGTCCCGTACTTCTGGAGGATGCGAAACTTCATTGCGTACTGGGTGACAGTCATGTCGCCACGCTGTCGCAGATGAAGGAACTCTAACTCCTTCTTGTCCATCATCACTTCTGACACATAGTGGCCCTTGAAAGCTTCTACAAACTCCTCCCATGTGAGTAGCTCTTCATTTGGGTCTCTGGCGTCACAGAAGTTTTCCCACCAAACGCGAGCTGATCCTCTAAGCATGTGAGTCCCGAACCTGATGCGTGACTCCTCGGAACAGTCCAAGTCGTGGAAGCAATGCTCCAGGTTGCGAATCCAGGCCTCAGCCTTACCTACAACATCCAACTCTTCTTCTCCCGCGAACGTCTCAGGTTTCACCTTGAGGAAGTCTATTAAGGTGACTTCATTCCTCCTCTGATGACGGCCTCCCATTGCATCAGATAAAGCTCTGACCAACATATTGTATGATAGGGGAGGGTCTTCTCCATGGGGGTTCTCCTCGTGCTCAAAGTCATGATCACTCTCTCCATCAGAGTGAGGGGGTGACTTGTCATGCTCAGGGCGACGCTTAGGGGCCATCTGGAATAGGAAAGGAGACTTAGATAAGCACATGGAGTGACACATAAGATCCTACTATGGTGGCCATTCTAGGATTGCTCTGATACCATTTTGTCACGACCTCCTTTTTAATAATAATAATACAACCATAGCAGAAGCATTTGAACATAATGGAGATCATGACAAATTGTGGACTGATATCATTAATCAAGCAAAATCCATAGAAAAAAAGGAAAATCCACCAGAGTGCCTTATTAAAAACCATAAACAAGACTCTAAGTCCAACATAAAAGAGTTCAAAGAATTAAACTCCAACATAACATAACAAAAAGGAAAGACATCTATATAGAATGGCACCCCACCAAGTAGGATTCACGAACTATCCTTGAGCTTGAGCTGACGTCCCTGAAGTCTACTTCTTCTCCTCCTTGTCTGCGGACATCTCGTCCCCAACCCATGCAAGGCAACGTAAAACTATGTGAGTGGCACTGAGCAGTTATATAAGAAAATAGCTTATAATTGAAATGGCATGAGAAATAACTTGGAACATAAATACATAACATAATTAACATGATTGCATGAGAACATGATTAACTTAACATGATTTCATAATAAGATGGTTTTTACTTGAGTTGATGTAGTCCCTCTCCTGATTTGCACCCACAGTGCTCATAAGGCCATTTAAGACTCACATAAGGCCAATCAAGGCTCACATAAGGCCAATTAAGGCTCACATAATGCTCCCACAGAGCTCATAAGGCCAATTAAGGCTCACATAAGGCCAATTAAGGCTCACATAACATGATTGAGGGGACTATATCAACATACATGGTTTAATACACTTGAACATGATTTATTGATCAATTATCATAGCAGTGATTCATAATGTTCAAAATGAAAGCATATTCATTAAAATAGTAGAAAACATAAATTCATAGCATTTTCATGATTTTCATAAGCATAAATCGAATAATAGCATAGTTGCACATCATTAAGTAATCATGACAATATAAATGAATAATGTAAACCCATAACCCTAGAATTATACTCAGTGTGCATGATCCACTCACCTGATCCTAAAGGGGTGTACTAACAGTAGATGCAGTCCTGATCAATCATAATATCCTATGGATAATATAATTATGAATTAATTACATATGCTTAACATAGGTGTATCATTCTCTAATTAAATTTGAAAATTAGGTTGGAAATGTAGGTCTGAAACTAGAACCATTGGATAGATCTCGAAAAACTGATCAAAAACCATATATGGATCGTCCCCATCTGAGCTCTAGATTATTTTCTGTGATTTTATAAAGATCAGAGATATTCTGACCAATCAGAGGCGAGGAAAATCCATTGAATCGATTTAATAAAAATGCTAGAATTATTAGCTTAAAGAATGACAAAAATCCTGATATGCCCTTGCATCAAACCCAGGACTATGGGTGTGTGACAGGGCTACACGGTAAAACAAACATTCAAAATTTGCACAACTAAAATCACTATACAAACACGAAAGTGTGAATTCACCCTAATAAACGTGACAAAAATACCAATGTCTCAATTGTAGAACAGTAAAACATAAGCCAGGCTTCTTCCTACAACCATGGCTTGCAAACGACTCACCTGGAGCTTTGGAGTTCCGATCAAAAATAGAGATTGGTAAGGATCGTGACTGGGAAACCTTTCCAGTGCCTTCGTCTTTCTTTTCCGAGTTTGGCAAGCCCAGGAACGAGAGGCGAGGTGGATGGGGGCCTGAGAATGGCAAGCCGCCATGGCCAGAGCAGGGGACTCAACTCGGAAAATGAGTTCCGGTCAAACAACAATGGGACAGCATAGCTGAGGGTATGAAAAGCTTCAGACAGGTTTGTAGAAGATAATGGAGGGGTTCTCGTGGCCTACACATGGTCGAGAAGCCTGACCGAAGATCGGGTGGTGCCGTTCCAAGGCTGGGTTCATGGGTACAGTATTGGGGTGGATCGCACGACCTAACGAGATGAGGAAATCGTAGAACGGGGCATGTAGATGGTTACCTAAAGAAGAATCGAACTGGGAGGCGCTGACGCTCCCGCTCGAGCTCGCCGGCGCCGTCGAGGTAGATCGACTCCGCGGCGGTCCCTCAGTTGAGCTCGGCCCAAATTGGCGGCGGAGGAAGGTCGAGCGATGCCTGAGTGTGCTTCCTAATTTGCTAGCTCTTGGTACGATGGTCCCTCGTGACCTGGAGATGGTGGCGTCGTCGACGAAGGAGGAAGGTCAGTTGGGCATTTCCTCTGCAGGTGCTTATAGGGGTCAATCTAGGGCTCGCTAGGTTTGTGGGGATCTCCCGAATTCGTTAGCGTTGAGATAACGACAAGCTATTGAGGAGGGAGGGAGATATCGCATGCGAAGGTGTGGGATTCTGTTTCCCCCTTCTGCACAGATACATCGGAAGGTAGGGGATGAAGGGCGTGCCCTCAGATCCCCATCTGACGGTCCCCAAGAAGTCTGTTTCCTTCTTAGCTGCGTGTGACAGGCTGTAACAGCCTAGACTTTGGTCTAAAAGGAATAAACGAATGCATTATTGAATAATTAAGTCACACTATATCATTATCTCTCCCTTTCCTCTTAATAACATTTGGGGAATCTATAATAATCTAAATCCAACCAAATTAGGTAGGCAAGCTAATTCAATCATGAAGAATTCGAATATCCAATTAGATTTTTGATATGAGTTAGGGGAAACATGTGTTTTGCATTATTATCTACTTAAGGTAATCAACACATTAATAATTATTGAAAAGGAATTTTATTACCAAAATCTGAGGGGAACTCTATTATTATTTTATCTACTCATATACCAATCAATGGGATGCACTTTACATGTATGTGTGCCGAAATTATCAATTAACCCCTAACTAGTCATTATTGCATAATTAGGGTTAAATTCTCATGCATTATACATGACATTAATATGACTAATTATTGGTGTAAATGATTCAACTCAAGGTCCACTTGGCACATTTAGCTCATTTTGAAATACGAATTGAGCATGGTCTGTACTTAAGTCATCATATGAAAAATGGATTATTTCAATTTAGGATTTCACCTTTATTAAATAACAAAATTTTTGGGACTAAAATTTGAGGGTCGTTACAGTATCCTATTTAATGAAGTTAGCAAACTAGAGGAGAAAAATTACTATACTCTAGCACCAGCTACATGACCAAGTCCATGGTATATGTTCTTTTATTCAATGTATGTGTGTACTCCAATCTTTCATTTGGAGTTCAATACACTACAAACATTAATGTACTAATACCAATTTTATATTATGTATTACATATTTTTTATATAATTTATGTTGTGTTTTAATTATTTGTGTTTGTATCATTGTTGGTCTGTGATGATAAATCAACACTAGTATGGTGTGTACGACTATAATACACTGCATTATTTGTATGTAAATGACAAGTACCACATGGACATACATTATAACCACATAACTCGGTCGTTGACAAACAAGTTACTAGGATGTATGATATATCAAGACATTTTGATGATAATTTTAGTAGTCATCACACCACGTATGATTACATCATTCTATCTTATAGTAATAATCCAACATGATAAGTTGTAGAAGGATAGGCTAAAACTCAAGTTCTACCAATACAGAGCAATTCTATATGTATATATGCAGTCTCAGTGCAACCAGGGTTGTAGATAGTGTGGATTCTCTAGGACTAGATAAAATTTAGTTGAAATTGACCATGAGCTCGAGAAGGTGATATATAGTAGTTGGATGCACTTTATAACAATGCAATCAATATTTTATAGTGACTAATAAGTTATTATGGTCACCTAATTGTTACACGACCACCCTAAGAATCTTTGTATTTTAGTTATGTATGTATAGAGTATTTAAATGCACATTTTGTTTGTAAGTACAACATTATTATGGATTAATCATGCTAGCATGAACAACTATATTCACTCCATCACATTATTAAATAAGGTGTGCCATGTTTATCGTTTCAAATAACAACTAATATGAGCTATAGAATGTTTATTGATATTGCATTCATAACAATTAATATAAGCTACAATATTGATTTTGTGTCAAATTATAGAAAGAAACCCTAGAAAATTCTTTAGACCCACTCCACATTTAGATTATATCCGACTCAATTTATACAAATTAGATCGGCATACATAGAAAATCAGATGAGACTTAGAATACATCTAGACATAATGCTACAATACAGAGTAATAACCAAACATAATAGATCCAGAACTAGACTCCATGCAGACTGAACACCGTAATTTTTCCTTCTAACTAGATAGAATCAAACCAAAATCAGACTATATCCACACTAAACCATGCATTTTTGGCTTCTATCAAACATAACCTGACTAAAACCATACTAGGTTGCCAAACAAAAACTATGTTCAACCTAGACCAGCTATTCTTAATATTTTGGCCAACTCAATCCCAGCTTCCAAGATCCTAGTCTTGTGCCAGACATGGGCCAACCTTCACATTATGTAAGACCTTTTAATGTCGTCAAATAACAAAAGGTGCATGATTAACAAACCACGTAGATACTTCACATAAAATACCCACCCCATTTCATAGGACACCATATATTTGCCATAATTGGAAGGTGGTTGGGGGATTAGAAACACAAAATCCACTCCATTCGTTATGCCCTAAAATACCTAGAAAACTTGTTCCTCAAAATGAATATCCCCTGGTGCAAGATAGTCACATCTAAATGATGTACCAAGTGTGCCACATGGTCTCATATTCCTAGATTTATCTGCTCGTACATTTGGAAACACATACCTAAATATTATCAAATCCTCATATCAGTCATCAAAATATCAATTTAAGATATCATTTTGGCACGTCACTGGATAGAGAGCTACAACCTTACTTCTATTCATAAAATAGAAGGGCCTCCCTTCGCAAGTATGATGCTCTCAAATGCAACAAAACTTCTCAAGAGTACTAGATCGAATTACTTCAAAAGATCCATCCAAACTCTTATACCACAACCTATAATGGACATGGTTCATATTCTAACTTAATTCCCACAAATTACCTTAAAATCATGTTTTGGGGCTTGGATTTCTCAATCAGAAAAATCATACTCCTTTGTATCAAATGGTTTGTGCTATCCTTCTACAAAAAGGTCTACAACAACAAGACCATGTGTCTCTTCAGAGACATCCGATAAAATTGGAACTAACAAACTCTTATCAGGGTCAAACTTACTTAAAAGAAATACATACATGCCTTTTCCCTACATGTTCAGTTGGGACAACTTAGAGTCCACACACTAGAGGTTCATTGCATGTGATTTTAATGCTAATACTTGGAACTTTTTCATCATCGTACTATGGTACTAACAAATATTAACTTGTTAAATGCACACTCAAACATCCTTACTTTCCTCCTTGAGTAAGACACACAAAGACAAAACTACTATCAACTTAATCCTATAATTAATTTGAACTGAGAGAAACAATTGTTTGCTTAAAAACCTATATACCATACCCAAAGAGATCATCGCCCTCATTCTTAACAAAGTTACTTAACATGCATTCTTGCCCATGGGTTCGTCGTCCAAAAGCAACCATGACCGGTGCCTATTAGCCTTCCCAAGCCGCCCGATGCCCTGCTCGAGCCCTGGAAGGATACGATCCAAAATGATCTCAACTTGACCGCTCATTGCCCCAGCCCAAAAGAGGACCATACACCCATGAGTGGCTCCATCCATTATCAAGATGTTGTCTTATGCTTTTATGGACCCTACCTACTACTTCATGCTTTATATATTTTTGCTAATGTTAGATTTGTATATAGGAGTATCCCCTCTTCATTACTTCAAATGCAGCGTTTGACAACGTGATTGGTGAGTCAACGTTCCGGCGCGGTGAGATGGATCACCATGAAATTGTTGTCTGGTGAAAAAATGTTACCATTGAACGTTACTCAACACTAAAAACAATACAAATTCAAACTGACATGTGATCTTGTGTTTGGTAACAACATTTATGAGTGATTGCAACATACTCGACCTTGTCCCATCGCTGCTCGGGCAATCGTACCGCTTTACCAATCGGAACAAAAACCCTTATAGGGTTCGTCCGAGGGTGTATCGCCACACTAGCTTTTTTTTATAATGATCGTAGCATATATTAAAAAGGCAAAATCAAGAAAACACCTGTTTTTTCGGTCAGTACAATACTAAGCAGGAAAGATGCTGAAATGAGAAAGTTCATGGGGAAGGTACCCCTTAACAAACCTCTTTTACAATAAGCCAGATGTACTAGGAATAGAGCATCAAAAACTTCAAAAGAGCTGATTGGAACCAGATGAAAAACATCATCGCTATGGTTGAAGCAGTAAACTAACACCAGTCTCGTCATCAACCATCGCCTTCAAGTCACAAAGAAAACGGGCCTCCGATTCGCCATCATCAGAATCCTCAGTCCCCTCCCGGGCCTGCTTGCCTGCACATGGTGAGAATATGAATGCCTGCACTATATGTGAGATGATGATATGCTTCAGTCTCGACACGTTGTTGAAGTATCTGTTATTTCTTTCAAGCCAAAGGTTCCAACTAATGGTGACGAAGAGATCATCACCACTAAATGAAGTGAAGGGCATGTTAGGAGAGAGTTTCAAAGGAAATGTTGCTGATGAGAGATTCAGCTAGATCGCCATACTAGCTTTATGTATACTTTAGCTCTTTTGACCGCCAACAATTACTTGCTTATGGCAAAACCGTTAGTACTATCAACCTACTCTAATCATGATACTTCACAGATGATGTAGGTTCGTTACCTGGTGAATCATGAGGAGGGGAATGACTTTGAAACAAAAATGTTTTGTTTGCCTAGAGAATCATGGTAAATTCATGATGAGTTTTGGTCTATTTTTGTCTCAATAAAAAAACAATCATGGTGAAAGAAGTTTTTTTCAGGACTCTACTACTTATTTAGACAAATATGTAAAAAAATATTCTAATAAATATGATTCTAACTTATATAAGGTTTTTTATTTTAAAAAATCTCCCCTCTCCGTCCCTATAAGCATATAACAAACAATATTTTTAAAAATTTTCATCATCTTTCTCCCTATCACCACCATACACATGTTATCGACTAATGCGTTCCAATAATTTTTCCATCACTATCACCATCTCCTTTCCCATGACTGACATTTTTTCCACCACGTACCAAACACAACCTTATAAGTAAAGAATGAAATATCATGATAAAGAAAAATGCCCATAGTGCGATCAATTAATGTTGAAATAGAGCGATACAAAAGGCTATATATAATTAATTGGTAAAATATCATTGAAGGAAAATACAAAATGCTTTCCAATAACGAAAAAGCCTGCCCTGGATTCCTTGCTCATATTACACATTCTTGCTTTGCTGCTTGCAGCCCACGCACACTTCGACTACAGGCCCTCTTTTGTTGGTTGAGACGCCGATCCCAAACCCTAGATCGAGTAGCGAGTCACATATCTATCTGAAGCAGAAGAGCGGAGGCATCTCGAGGGCGGAGAGGAGATGTTTCGCAACCAGTACGACACCGATGTTACGACATGGAGCCCCGCCGGACGGCTTTTTCAGGTGGAGTACGCGATGGAGGCGGTAAAACAGGGATCTGCCGCGATCGGCCTGCGTTCACGGACCCACGCCGTCCTTGCCACTGTCAACAAGGCCGCTTCCGACCTTTCTTCCCACCAGAAGAAGATATTTAAGATTGACGATCACCTAGGCGTCGCCATTGCTGGTCTTACAGCAGATGGGCGCGTGTTGTCTAGGTACCTCCGCAACGAGTGCATCAATCACTCGTTTGTCTATGAATCGCCTCTTCCCGTCGGCCGTCTCGCCGTACGTCTCGCCGACAAGGCCCAGGTTTGCACCCAGCGATCCTGGAAAAGGCCTTACGGCGTCGGGCTGCTGCTCGCAGGTCTGGACGAATCTGGGCCACATCTATACTATAATTGCCCTAGTGGGAATTACTTCGAGTACCAGGCTTTTGCCATCGGATCTCGCTCCCAGGCTGCAAAGACATTTCTGGAGCGCAAATTTGAGGCTTACAATGGCTATTCGATGGATGAGCTGGTTAAAGATGCTGTCTTCGCAATCAAGGAAACTTTGCAGGGTGAGAAGCTCACGGCGTCTATCTGCACTGTTGCAGTTGTTGGCACCGGGCAACCATTTGAAGTAATTGATCAGGCAAAAATTCAGAGTGTGATTGATTCATTTGAGACAACCGATGAAGTTGCTGGTGCCGAACAAGATTCAGCTCAAGGAGATGCTGGCTCAGAAGCTGCTCCAATGGAGACCTAACATTCTCATTTCTGGTGATAATTGAGCAATCGGACCTAATATCTGTCATTATGCTTTCTTTGTAATCTGTTTGTGTTGATGACCGATACTATCTATCAAGATAATTCTTCAAATCCCGTCGGACGCTTTTTTTACCATATAGATCAATCCGTTAATTGGTTTGAGTTGGACTTTAGGTGAACTTAATTGATTGATCCTCATAATATGTTTTTATTTGTTTTGTTTTAAGGATCTTTCACAGCTAGCTTTCATATTTACAGTTTTCACCCATCGTGCTCTTCTATGATATTCTGTTCTGTTCGTGTTACCTTAAGTTACCTTTTGAGGCTTTGACATTTTTCCATCACGTAAATGCAGTGGCGTCATTTTTTCTGTGGATAATTATCATCAAATTTATCTTCCTACTTGGGAGTTATTTTAGTTTTGTTAAATGATTTTTTCAGTAAATGATGCTTAGATATATCTGAACCAGTTTGATCTCTTGCCCTAACAGGCTTTGCCTCAAACAGTGAGTGTTGGTTTTGAAATTGAATTTCTTTATTTCATTGTCTTTGTACTTTTAATAAAGTGATCAATTCTGGTCAAATCAATCGTCCATGGCAAGGAGTGTCCTGACTAAGGATAACATGGGTTGAGATCGCATCAAGGATGCTGCTTATACAAAGAGCTGCCCGCAGCTTTCTAATAATGTAGTGTAGTTTTGAGCCACGAATGTAGAAACAGTCTACCAGTGCTTTGCAGTTGGTAACTTTTATGCTTCAAGAATGATTAGTGCCATTTAATCTATTTTTATAGCTAGCAAGCCCTTTCTGTGGAGGTCACCGTCTTCAGAGTACAAATTAAGTTCTGAAAACAAACTTTGTTGCATTTATATGTATTTCAGCAACTAAACTTGAATAAAAGCTTTTCTATCGGTTCCATAATTAATCAACTTTCATGATTGATTGCTAGCAAATCCCGCATTACATTCTAATACAAACTCGGTAATGTTTCTCTGCACATATCTATTTTCATGTTCATTTTTATTATTTATACAGCTATAGACTGGATGACGTATGGTAATCTGAGGACTAAATCGTATGTATATGGATTATAAACCAAAATAGCACACTTTCATAAAAATATGTACTGAAATAGCACCATAGCCATCTTAATTCCCGAAATAGCCCACTTTCCAGTATCCGGGGCTGAAAGCGCCAAAAAAATGTCATTTTCAGCTGAAATCGCCAAAAAAATGGCGTTTTCAGCTGAAAGCGCCAAAAAGTTGGCGTTTTTTTTTTTTTTTTTTTTTTTTAACGCTTTTACATTGAAAACGTCAAAAACTTGACGCTTTCAGCTGAAAACGCCATTTTTTTGGCGCTTTCAGCTGAAAACGCCATTTTTTTGGCGCTTTTGGCCCCGGATACAGTAAAACGCCAAAAGTGTTGGCGCTTTCACCCGAAAGTGGGCTATTTCGGGAATTAAGATGGCTTTGGTGCTATTTCAGTACATATTTTTATCAAAGTGTGCTATTTTGGTTTATACTCCTATGTATATTGTTAGTACACCAATCAAAATTTTCACTTGCCAAAGCTTTCAGTTGCGTTTCAGATAATTATTCTGTAGTTTCCCTGTTTCAGCCTGTTGTTGGAACATGTACAAAGAAAAAAAGCAGCAAGAACCCAGTACTTTGTCGCATGGATGATTGCCTTATACTTCAAACTGTATTTGCCTCTTACCATAGTTGATTTAACATATATAGCCAATGGTGTACACTTGGCTCTGCCGACTTGTTTTCGTTTTGCAATTGTTTCCTTCGAAATGAACAATGAAAACTTATTAAAAATATAGAACACTCCATATTCTAGGGACAATGCAAGTGGAACAAGCACTGTCTCCTTAATTTGGCATGTTGACTCATCTGGTTACTCGAACTTATTAAGGAATCCTTCAATGGCATTATTCTCATGTCCCTATTGACTACGAAACTAGAATGAATAAGGTCTGGATGTATGGCATTTACCAGTTTTTAGTTCCCTGAACCTTATGGTAAGCAAAACCTGTCCAAGCCTTTTGTTTTTTCTGTATCACTGTTTGTTTTGACCATGTTCCTGGATTTGCCTGTGTTATGTACACCCTGCGAGGACTACTATGTATCTAGTACACCACTGTAAGTGTACACTTGTGAAAGCTTCGAGTTGCTATTCTGGTAGTTGTTCTGTTTCAGTCAGTTGTTGGAACATCCACAAGAAAAAAAACAGCAGCCAGAATCTAGTACTCTGTGGCATGGGTGATTGGCTTATCCCTAGAACTGTATTCATCTGTCTCTTACCATAGCCGTTGTAACATATGTGGACAATGGTATACACTCGGCTCTGCAAACTCATTGTTGTTGCGAAATTATTCCCTTCAAAGTGAACAGTCAGACTTGTCAAAATTTTATAAACGTTGTATCTTAGGGACAGTGCAAGTTGAACAAGATAGAAGTCTCTCATATTCACCTGTCTCTTACCGTAGTTGTAACATATATAGACAATGGTATACACTTGGCTCTGCCAAGTTTTTTTGTCGTGAAAATTTTCCCTACAAAGTGAACAGTCCCTGAGGATAGTGCAAGATGAACAAGATAGAAGGCTCTCGAAAATTTGATGTCTTGACTCTTTCGGCTGCTAGAGCTTGTTAGGAAGCCTTGAACGTCATTTTTTTGTCGTGTCCATTAACTTGTCCATTAACTACGAGGCTAGAATTAGCATAGTCTTGATGCATGGCATTTACCAGTCCGCAGTTGTGTGAACCTTATAGTTAGCAAAACCCCTCCAAACTTTTTGGTTCGTTCTCTACCACTTTGTTCTGACCATGTTCTTGAATTTGCTTTTGCTATCCACCCCCGCGCCGTTCTCTCATCCCCGCACCCACACCCACCAACAAAACACACTCACACAGGAAGGTCCAAACTTGCATTGTCCTATATTGGTGTGACCACCATTCTTGTTGGTCTTGGTCCTGTGTTTTGTGCCACCACTCACGGGTGCATTAAGCTTCACGAGTTGGTTTAATACATCATTGTTTCACGGGATACCTCGAGTAGTCTATTAGATGATAGAATAGTATAAAATAGAAAATAGAATAGTAGTCCTGCATTAGTTAGTATCCTTATTGATGTTTGTAGTCCCAATGAAAAGTTAGTATTCTTAATATAGTTTGTAGCTCCCAAACTCACCCTACTAATCTTATAAGTTGTGGGAATGCATCGTTGGAATGATTTGGTTCCTTTTATGCCATTTGGTTGTATTCCATTGCTTGCCTTTGAAGATACTTTCTCTATTTATTGTGTATGAGAGTTGGTCTATGTTGGTTATGCCTTCTTAGTTAGAACTCTAGGCTAGAATGTGTCTATTTTTTAGGGATGACAAAAACCCCAAATTGTTCCGACTCAAACCAATTTGACTCAATTGAAAAACTTTCGGTTTAACATGTTTGTTTTAGTTTTGCGTTTGGTCAGGTCAAATTTATTTTGGGTTTACTCGGGTCTTGTTAGGTGTAGTTTTGGTCGAGTCTGGTTTTGTCCGGCTCCAGTTGACTTTTGAATCATTCAAATATTTTCATTATTTACAATATTTGTTTTGGTAATTAACTGGTCAATTTAAATTGGGCTCGGGTCAAATTTGATCATGTGTATGTGGGCTTGGGTAAGTCTAGGCCATACTTTCTACAATACTTGTTCAAGTTAAGCTTGAAATAAACATTTTCATATCATGTTGTGTTAATCAAAACCTGACTTACTGATATTTGTGTTTTTGTGCATCTTGCTAATTTAGTTTTATCTTGCCTTTTAAATTTTCTTAGCTTGTAATAGCCAATACAAGTTGTGGCTATGCCTACCGTCCTTACAAATCAATAAAAAACTCTTATGCTTATTGAATTTGCTAGTTCAATGTAATCACCAACTTTTGAAAGCATCGATGCCTATAATATCTCAATCAAGATTGAAATGAGAAAGCTTGCACAAATATTAACCTTATCTAGATTATTCTACCCTACCTTCACTTATTGATATCCAACATTGAGTATCTTAAGATTCTTTAGATCTAGACAAATTGTTGTGCATTTCGTAAGCCAGGTTTGAAAAAAAAATCCCATAACCTTAATGTGTATTGGTGAAATCTTGGTTCTTTGGTTTTCGACACTTTGTTTCTGGTTTGATGGATGTGATGAATGTGGATTAATGTTTCTTTTTGTTGCATAGTCTAGTGTGAAATCAAAGTCCATAGTTTCTTATTACAAATGTTTTTATGATCAACCTTACTTTCCAAATCATGCAAACCAAACATATGATCTACAAAATCAAATCTCAAATTCTAATTTAACATAAAACTCCAACAAACCAAACAATTGGTCCCTAGATCTCTAGTGATCGGTTCTAATTTCTAAATACAACAACAAAAAATCATGTTTGGTTATGGGAACATGTGAAGGTAAGAAATCTTAGGTTTTACGTTTATACAACAATGTTGTGTTAGCTACTCCTCATAATTGTCAGCCATTGGTATTCATCTTGCACATGCCTTTGTTGCCTTTCCTTCCTTTCATGTTTGTTTGCTTGCTTGCCCACTTGATAATGTGATGTGATTTATCACATTGCACACAAGTGTACCATTATGCACAACTATGCACAAAAGGAGATGCTCTCCTTCAAAATTATGGTTTCCTTTGCAGTCCAAGCATGGTAGTGAAAGCTCACCTTGAGGTGCTAAGATGTGTGTAACATATCGTATTTTGGTACTAAGTTAAATTTTGAGTTAATCCTCTCTTATTGAAAATCTCTTTTGCTAATTTCCACTCATATTTACACTTCATTAAAATATCTTGAAATTTGAGTACCAAAATGCAAAATTGGCTTATCTTGATCTTTTCATCTCATTTGGGACCCACAATTGAAAAGTTAAACTCAATGATAAATTATTGGTTTTGGAATCCCATAAAAAGACATTATTGGTTCTTAGATATGCATATTTAAATTAATTGTGAGAGTAATTACTTCACCCATCTTAGATTAATTGATTAAGGAAGTTAGCATTTTTTATATTTATAGTAATGGCAAATAAAATAGTGATGAAAATTTCAAGAGACGAACTTGTGGATTGAGAGACATAACATACCAAAGAAAAGAAAAGGAATTAAAACCCCAAATAATATTAGCTGGGTTAAATGGTCTTTGACCGTATTCCCCGCATGCCCATGCTCCCAGGGCTTCTCCCACACGATCATTACTGCCATAGAAGAAGGAAACGACAGGGAGCACCTACCATCCTCAGTCGCTCGACCTCCTGAAACCCCTCTTCCACTTCAGTTCCCCCTATCCTCAATTTTCGACCCTACAACCAGAAGCGAGGAGGTCCAAAGTGCTCCAAGCCATTAATGGCCGATGAGATGAAGGAAACGGTCGGCGAGCCTTTGCTAAGACATTAGGTCACCTCTGACCAGACATGAAGCACTAGGGGCGTTGCTCAAACCCCTAGACGCGAACCCTAGCACCCTAGACCTTATAATACTCCCACTCACTTGACAACAAGCCTGCAACTCCTATATTCACTACAAGTCTCCTTATGTTCCTTCCTCCTCTAGACTGACAAGCACCTCTTGAACCCCCTAAAACGCTCTGCCAAGGTCTGCAACACACTTCCTGTGCTCATCGAACTGTCGACGAACCTCAACCATCACCCCTCCTCCAGCCTCTTCTTCCTACCTACTATGCCTACACATGCTGCAAACAACAACCACAAACAATGGCCATCATGACTGCGGCGGCACCACCAGTAGACCACGATGCCCACGCCACCACTACTACTCCATCACAATGAAGATGACGACCAATACTGGGATGTGGTACCGAACAACGCCAAGGTCCAACACCTCGATCTAGACCCTATACACCCCGAGGTACACATACCCGACTCTCTTCTACATGATCATTCCTTCCCCAATTCAGGAGTTAGCAAACAATCACTGAGGTCCTAGGTAAAAGACTAATACACTATGATCAAAAGCCACATCACAACCACATCGTATCTAGGACCCCTTGTATATGATATTGATATTAGAATATGCATCATGACTCCTTTCCTTTGTTATAAAACAACTATCTAAGTTGTACATATATGATTAATATGACCCTAAACATGATATACAAATAGAATAATGGAGTACTAAAACATGAATGAATACTTAGGGGAACCCCCATATGATAATAATATATTATCATAAGTTACATTCCTCAAATAGTCAATCTTAATTGAATTTAGTATTTCTTCAACTATGCCATTATTGCAAACCATAGAAGTATGGAAACCACGACCAAGAAAATAATTACCCTCTTTCATATAAATATGTATAATTAAAAGTCATGTACATGTATGACATACATCATATAATATTGGTACAAAGGGGTATTATGTAACATGTGAATTTATGAATCATATATATACATATAGAGATATCATACATGAATCATGATTACTGTATTATATGTGACTACATATTCATAGATTAAGATCTGCACTAATAAGGATAAACTTGATGACTTTAGGACTGGACTCTATAACAACAAAAGTGATTATTAAATAATATGCTCACTACGAAGCAAAATGGTTATTTGACCTAATCATGATCTAGGAAGTGATTTCTAAGCCAAGAAACATTAAACAATACATTCTCTTCTATCAGATATGTGAGATATTGGCATTTTTGATCCTTGTGGGCACCTTGATTTGGGAAATTCTCATCAACAATATGTACTAAATTCCTAATTCAATTATTGAACTATTTATCTCCCTCTTGAATTTCATTCATATATTTTTACAAAAGTGATGAACCAATTTGTTATTAGCCTTTCCTTTCCTTTGAAGGTCACCATGACTAAATTGAATGTTGAGTGTTTTCGAGTAATTGAACTATTGGTTGATTTTGATATTGGTACAAAAACTCAAAATATTGGCTGAGAGCTTTGGCTTACTAGATTTTGCGGGCCATATCCCCCAACCATGCACAGTGGATAATGGTCAACTAGGGGTCCCCCAGTACTTGTCATCCCCACAGGAGGGAGTGTTGTTCTCTCATAGAGGCTAGAACACTTGGCACCTAGGCATTGGCAAAGAAAAAAATATTAGATTGCTTGTTTCGATGGATAAATTGTTTCATTTTAAATAATTTGATCTCTTGATATTAATTTTGAGAAATCTCTTTATTGTTTGCGTTGCCACTTTAAAATTATTGTACCCTTTTTGAAATTAACATGGTAAATAAATCATCCTCTTTCTATTACCATAGTCCACCAAACAAACTTACCTAGATTGATTTCATAAATCTTTATTTTTAAATAGCTCAATAGTTGAATTTATTACCAGCCTTCTTAACATATGTTTTCCTTCTTGGGGTCCATGTGTGGTTTCTTTTTCCACTGGGAATTCATGGACAAAAGGACCGCCCCACATTGAAGATTCCACTACCGAGATTGGAGACTAAATGGCAAAGGATCATAAGGCTAGGGGTCCTTTGTGGTCCTCTTTTCTTCACTAATTTTAGTGGTATAGTCCCTAGAGAACAAAACTCTTTAAATTACTTATAATACATGGACATATGGTGTGAAACTATGGTGTCACATGAAATGGTATCAAAGCCATCAACAATTGGCATCTACCTTTTCTCTAAATTAGGGTTTCCTATAGTACCCCTTACTAATACTTAGCTTTTCTCATGTCTAGGAGAAGTGACCTGTTTGTCTCTAAGAAATCTAAATATAAGATGCCAAAGTTTTATAGTGAAGAGTACTACTATACACCCTCACCACCCAGATCGAGGAAGAAAGGAAAGCATCATTCGCCCTCATCGGAGAAGATAAGAAAGCACCACACATTCTCATAAAAATAAAAGAAGGCACCATGCCCCCTCAAGAGAGAAGAAAAAAAGTACCATACACCCTCACCAGAGAGGGTTTGTTACAGAACTATTTGTTACCCTAAGTCTACCCTCCTAATGTCTACAAAGCCAAAGGTGAGTGAACTTGGGCGCCTGTCTGTAGAATGGCACAAATATTTCACACATGCAATATATATGTACAAGCAGTAACAACAAGATATGACAAGATACTAAACATGGAGATATGAGATATGTACCCATTTCTATATTCAAGTATATCCATTTATATTGCATTTCAGAGCTTAGAGTCTTGAGTGCAGCGGATCTTCATTGGGCAACTAAAAATCCGGTAAATAAAAATATGAATGCTAAAGCATCAAGTACGCCATGAAAAAGGCATGTAAATAGTTTTTGAGTAATACAAAACTTGCTTGGCTAGAAACATGATCATAATAAATAAGAAGAAACAAAGTGAGAATACTTAATGATATCACTTTATACAAAGCATATTTTAGGTTCTTTTATCCATTATGTCAACATTAGGTTGCATGATGAATTTTTACATATTATGCTCAAGGTTTGTCAATGTAGAATAATCAAACATGAAAGTAACAATCATAGGAATAATAGCTCAACCAAGTAGGTAAGTAGCCAAGCATTCATACAAGCATACATACAAGAAAGACAATATCATAGTAGGGTCAAGAGGAAAATGTACCTGTGAGTGGTGAGAAAGATAAGATAAGATCTCTAGAGATTGTCTAGTCCAGGTGGACCTAAGTTGCAAAAGATACAAGATAGAGTCTTAGATTACTAGGGTTTGATAAGATAATCATCATATGAGTCATGTGGGTGTTCCCTTAGACCTAGGTCTTATATAGTTTATTCTTAGATCCAAGGCTCCAAACATGTATGCAACAAGTCGTCACAAACCAAGTATCATCATTATATTGTAGGTCTAAGTGAACCATCCACATTATGAGTACTACAAGATATATTTAAGGTCTAATTTGGCAAGTGAGGAAACATGAGAGACATATTATCATCAAGAATTAATCCAGTAAGATCACAATTAGTCATATAATATCCATTTCATGCAATAAATTCACATTTTCAAGTCATAAGATCATAAAAGATCCTAGGATAGATCAAGTTGATATTACTACCACAAGTGTGATAAGTTTACTAATTTGAACAAGGTAGAGTGTGTGATTAGCATAACAATCATATTTCATCATGTGTGTGGACACAACTATGTCAACTTAGTCATTTTAATGCACAAACTAGGCATTTGAGCTCCCATAAGTCAAAAGTAGGCCACTAAGCATGAGATATTAGTTTATTAGATCACATGGCATAGTAAAGGTTACCGACTTCGAGGTTAACATGTTAGATGATGAAAAATTGAACTTGAAACTCAAGACTTGGTCAAGTTATAGCATGCATTCACTCAATTGAGTAACTATTGGGTCAACAATAAATATTTAGGTTCAAAGTAAACATTAGGGTTCATTTGAAAGGCCTAAGAGTAATAACAGTAAAAGATACTTAATGTTCACTTATTTAAGAGATATGAAACCTAGAGGTCATTAATGGTCATATAGTGCATGATTTGGATTGATCAATACACACAAGATCACAAAGGCATCATTTATTCTAAAATAAGGACAAAATGCATAAAATCATCCAAAGGTAATGATACTATTAGATAGGAGACATTTTCCTAAGCAAAATGATATATAATATCATGCCATTTGGTTAAGGGATGAGGAAGAAACAAGGTTGTGAAGATAGCATCATTAAAGGGATTTTTGGGAGGGATTTACCCTCACTGGGCCAATCTTTGGCCGCTGCTCAGACCCTGGGCCTAGTCCCATACAAGAAGCGAGTCTGGGTGTGTCCACTAGCTTTGGGGTGTGTTGGGTAGCGTTGCGATGCATTGAGGGAATGTTTGTCTGCATTGGGGAAAGACAGTCGGCGTCCGGGTGCGGCGTTGGGCGAGTGTGGATGACCAAGGGTAAAGGCAAGTGAGAGTCTACGAGTGCATGGAGAGGTACATGCCCTAACCAATGTGGTGTGCCTCAGTTGGCGACTAGGCACCAACATGGTAGAGAGAGAGAGCCAGATAGATGAGGGGGTGAGAGGGGAATAAAAGTAGCACCCTAATCAATTAGGGTCATAGGATCTTCATCCAATGGTAGAGCAACCAACTGCTCAAAGAAAGGAGCCTGTTCTCCAAGCCATGGCATCACGACGACACTCAAGGTTGTGCTAGTCGGAGCCGGCGTTACCATAGGAAAAGGGCTTGGTGTGCCAAACGGAGATGCCGACCATAATGCTCAGGGTGGCGTGAGTGTGGTTGAGCATGCAGATTGTGTAGGGAAGGAGTGAAAGGATAACACCCAAAGCGACTAGGTGGTGGCGCCGCTCCATGGGAGGATGCAAAATAAAGGAAAGGAGAGGCCTACAACTACTATTCCAAACTGGGAACATAGGGCAAAGAGGTAAGGAGTGTTGGTGAAGAGATAGGGCATACTAAATTGGGGTTAGGTAGGGAGTAGAGGTTCCAAGCCAACCAACAACATTCGTACACTGTTGCATTACAAAAGGTGGGAGATGGGTGTGTAGCCGTTGGATGGTGCTAGGATTTGTAGTCCTCAGATTCAAGGGCCCAAAATCAATGGCGAGCATGCATAGTGCCGTGATTAGTTCAGATATGTGAGTCGGATAGCCCTAAAAAGAAAGGATGGGTTTAAGTGGGCAACACACTTTTAGGCCCATAACTATTCAAAATCTGATTAAAAGAGCTAGAGCAAAGTGAAAGCAAGGGAAAATTCCAAATGGTATAACTCTCTCATACTAACTCAGAATTCAGCAAAATTTGTGGCATTAGAATCGTGTGTGTGTGTGTGAGAGAGAGAACTACATCATGAGAGCAATAAAAGGACAAAAGTTGACAAGGATATAATAAAAAATTCAAGGAAAAGTTATGTTGTGTGACATGAATGGAAACTTGATTTTTGTCAAATAAAGTGCCACCATAATGATACATGCATACTAGATGGACAAATTGTGCATCAAAACACATTTTAACATGACATTGAACATGATGATAAGAGAGAGGTCTAAAATTGGAGGTTTCAAACAAAGGGTGAAGTTCTAGGTTATCTCAGAGATCAACCTTCTTCCTCAACTCACCTCGAGGGACCCCCTTAACCCTAAAGGACAATGCATCTAACCAGCTGGCCCAACTTCAATCAATCTTGGGGTCATCCATGGAAGGGTTCATTTACGGAAGTGGTGGTCCCAAGGAATCTAGCATCTTTGATTTCCTGAAGATAAAATCTTCTAAGCTCAAAGGTCAAAGTGAACAAGACATAGTGGAGAAAGTTGAGGATTGAATTCTGACCACTCAAGATATAGTGGAAAGTATTAGCTGCCCATCAGACCCATGGGTCAAGTATGCTTCCTTTGTTTTGAAAGGAGCGACAAAAGTCGGGTGGAGGAAGTTGTCTAGTACCCATTCTGTAGGTACTACATCCCTAGAATGGTAGGAAATCCTCACATTCTTCCATTGGCAATATGTCCTTCAATCTGTGTTCATTCAGAAAGAAATGGAATTCAATTCCATTCGCCAAGGGAGTGACTCTGTTTCTGAATTCCTTCATCACTTCACATGTCTAGAAAGGTGCCCGACTGGTATTACTGAGCAAAGAAAGATCCAAGTTTTCATGAAGGTACTTAATCGAAGTCTGAATGACAACTTGGCCCCTCCATTCCCTATGGCATTTGATCAGTTGGTTGCTAAAGCACAATACACTGAGATGAACATGCAAGAATAATATCTTTATGCACCCTGGAAAAGCAATAAAAATAACCAAGGAAGCCATCAACATCACAACAATGGAATCAATCAACATCGTAGTAACAACAATCATGGAGGCAGTCAACAACATCAGAATGACAACATCAACAAGACCCCTTCATTGATTTTGGATCCTTATTACAACCGTGGAAAGAGGCATCATGGAGAATTGTACCATCCTTTGCCCCTTTGCTTCAACTGCTTCAAACCAGGTCAACCAAAAATGCAACTTGCCCTGAGCCTCAAAGAACCAATAATACTCCTCATATGAACTCTCATAATACCCCAAGTCAAGGAAGCAACAACAAAACTGGGCATGCTACTGCTCAAAATCCTAAAGAGCATGGCTAGACAAGGTTATATGCTATGAGGGCTGAGGAAGGAGAAAACAACAATGAATTTATTGAAGGTATGTGTCTTACTTTGGGCTGACCCATTCCAATAGATTAATTGATTATCTGACTCATCAGTTAATACTTGAAGTCTAAAAACCACCTATACAACCTACACTGTGACTGTTAGAAACTCTAGGGATCATATAGAGACAAACTATCATAGTTTTACCTAATAGATATACCTCTGAGTAGCAAGGACTTTTTGGTAAACCTATTTTCTTGACATGACCATTCATAATTTCTTTAGGACTTGAATCTTTTCAGGACTGACATGCTAGATCTTACCCTTGCTCATGTCGAGTCCTTGATATTTAGACAGATTGAGAATTTTGCATGAAGACTACCCATACATATTCATCTAGTCCTATATTTCAAGATAAAATCCCCTTTTAGGGGAGGTGAGTTGTAACATACCATATTTTGGTACTAAATTATATTTTGATGTAGTCCTCCCTTATTGAAAATATCTTTTGCTAAATTGCCACTCATATTTTCACTTCATTTAAAATCTTGAAATTTGAGTACTAGAATGCACAATTGCCTTATGTTGATATTGTAATGCCATTTGGGACCCACAATTGAAAATTTAAACTCAATGATACATTCTTGGCCTTAGAATCATATAAAAAACATTATTGACTTTTAGATATTCATATTTGAATTAATTGCGAGATAATTACTTTAGCCATCTTAGATTCAATAATTAAGGAAGTTAGTATTTTTAATATCTAGAGTATGGCAAATGAAGTAGTGTTAAAAAATTAAAGGAAAAAGGACTCATGGATTGAGAGATATAAAATAACAAATAAAAGAAAAAGTTATTAAATAAAATGAATAAAACCCCAAATATTATTAGTCGAGTCAAACAGTTTTGACCATGTTTCTCACATGCCCACACGCCCATGCCTTCTCCCGCACGACTGTTATCACTGTAGAAGAAGGAAATGGCAGGAAGCATCCACCATCCTCAACCCCTCATTCTCCCAGAACCCCTCCTCCACTTAGGTTCCCCCTTCCCTCAACTGTCAACCCTACAAGAAGAAGAGAGGAGGTTCCGAAAGCTCCAAGATATTAGTGGCGAACAAGATGAAGGAAATGACCAGCGAGAATTCGCTAAGACCTTACGCCACCTCAGACAAGATAGGGACTACCAAGGGTGTCTCCCAAACCCCTGGACATGATTCCTAGCACCCTAGACCCTATATATACCCCCACTCACCTGACAACAAGCCTGCAACTCCCATAGATGTTGCAGGTCTCCTTCTTCTACTCCTTCCTCCTCTAGATTGATGGGCACCTCCTGAACCCCCTCACCCTCTTTGCCAAGGTCCTTTGCACACTTCCATGTGCTAATTGAACTATCGATACACATCCACCATCACCCCTCCTCCAACCTCTTCCTCCAATCTACTACACCCACACAGGCTGCAACTAGTAGCCACAAACCACAACCAACACCACTGTAGTGACACCACCAACAAGCCATGACATCCACACCACCATAGCCACTCCATCACAACAAATGTGGCAGCCCAAACTGGGCTATGGTACCCAATAAAGCTAAAATCCAACACCTCAATCCAGACCCTACACACTGCAAGGTACACATACCCGACTCTCTTCTACATGTTCATTCCTTTCCCGATTCATGAGTTAGTAGTCAATCAATGAGGTCCTAGGTAAAGGCTAATACACCATGTTAAAATAAGCCACATCATGATATATCACTAGGACCCCTTGTATATGATATTGATATTGGAATATGCATCGTGACTCCATTCCTTTGCTAGTAAAAACAGCTATCTAAGTTGTACATAAATGATTAGATATGATCTTAAATAAGAAATACACATGAATAATGGAGTCCTAAAACATGAGTGAATGCTTAGGGGAAACTCTCAAATGATATGATCTATTATCATAAGTTACTTTTCTCAAATAGTCGACCTTAATTGAATTTAGTATTTCTTCAATTATGCCATTATTGCAAACCCTAAAAATATGGAAACCACACCCTAGAAAATAATTACCTTCTTTCATATATATGTATCATTAAAAGTTATATATATGTATGTCATATATTACTACATCATATAATATTGATACAAAGGGTATTAAATAACATGTGAATTTATCAATCATATATATATCAGACATGAATAATGATTAGTGTATTATATGTGACTACATAAACACAAATGCAGACCTACACTAATAAGAACAAACTCAATTCCTTTAGGGTTAATCGTTATAACAACAAAAAGTGATTATTAAATATACTCACTAAGGGGGGAAATGGTAATTTTAACCTAATAAGAATCTAGGAAGTGATTTCCAAGCCAAGATACATCAAATAACTTTAGTTCATTCTCTTTTACCAAATATGTGGGACATTGGAATTTCCAATCCTTGTGGGCACCTTGATTTGGGAAATTCTCGTTAGGAACATGTACTAAATTCTTAATTCTTTTATTGAAATATTTATATCCCTCTTGAATTTCATTCATATAATCTTGCAAAAGTGGTGAACCAATTTGTTGTTAGCCTTTCCATCTTGTTGAAGGTCACCACAACTAAATTGAGTGGTGAACATTGTTCAGTATTTCAAATATTGGTTGATTTTGATATTGGCACAAAAACTCAAAATATTGACTAAGAACTTTGACTCACTAGATTTGGTGGTTCATATCCCCCAACCCTATACAATGGATAGTGGAAAGCTAGGTGTCGCCGTACTGGTTACCCTCATAGGAAAAAGTGTTATTCTTTCATAAAGGGGACAAAACTAGGCACCTAGCCACTACGAAGACAAAATATTAGATTGCTTGTGCCAATGCATAAATCGTTTCATTTTGAATAATTTGATATCTTAATACAAACTTTGATAAATCTCTTTATTGTTTCTAGTTGCTACTTCAAAACTCTTGTACCCTTCTAAAATTAACATGGTAACTAGATGATACTCTTATTAATACCATAGGATACCAAGCAAACATATCTAGATTCATTTCATAAATCTTTATTTTTTTAAATATCTCAATAATTAAATTTAGTACCAGCCTTACGGACTTACAAACACATATATATGTACATATAAACACACACAAATATATATGTACACACACATATATAGAGAGAGTTGAATACACTCAAATAGTTTTTCATGATGCAACATTTTTTCCAAAAATCTAAGCTGTTGATCTTCTTAAACATCTTGTGAATAACTCATATATAAAATTTGAGCCCATTTGGATATTTATAGGTCATGTTATGAAGACCACAAAAATTATGCATTTCAAATTAGTTTTGTGTGTCGATTTGTTTGCCCTCAGATGAGTGACTTACACTCACCCAAATGGGCTCAAAATTTGTATGTAGCCTATTTATAGTATGACAATGAAGATCAATGGTTTACATTTTGTAACAAAATAGTCTTGATATGCAAACATCACTTGAGTGTAGCATGCGATCTGTACACTCGAGTGTATTCTAGCCCGACCCATATATATATATATATATATATATATATATATATATATATATATACATGCACACACACACACACACACATATATATATATATACACACAAACACACACACACATCTAGAGGTGTGATGTTTGTATGAATATATAGATATGTGCATGTATGAGTGTGGTGTGTATGTGTATACATGTATATCTGTAGGCATATGTATGTATATTATATATATTAATAATATGTATTGTGTATATGTTTACATGTATGTCTCTCTTGGTAATAATGTATGCATATATGACACATTTATGTCATACATTTTTAGGCCTACACCTTAACCTCATGGAGAAAAAATGTCTTGATGTTCCTCGCACACTTTAAAACATTGTGTCCAGGTTTGAGGTATGTGACCCCTTCAAGTTTCATAGATTAGTCATGGGATGTAGATGGACCGATGGGTCTAATAGTCATCACATTCATTATTTACATTCTAGACAACATCAAATCTATGCATGCCATTGTTGAAGTCTCTAGCTTCTTATTTGTCCTGCAACCATCAATTCTTCAATGTGCAAGATGCATTACTTCTAACACAAGGCGTGTGTGTTTGATCATGTGTTTTTTGTCTTTCCAACCTCGATCATTTTTGTATGACTCATTTTTCATATTGATACTCGTTTCGTGTGATGTTTGTTGTGCAATCCTAAGAGAATGGTGTTGACATTTTTAATGCTTATATGTAGATCTTAGGTTCTTTGAAATTTTAGAGGCCCTTTTTAGCAAGGTTCGATCTGGTACTTTCATGAACTAGTCATCGGTGGTGAGTTACCAATTGGATAAACATACATGTCATGTATGTGGAGGTGGCTTATGTGGCATCCGTCCCTTTTTTTGTCCTTGATCATGAGGTGGAACTCTTATAGAAGAAGAATCCACCATATTAGCCTGAGCTTTGCTTCATTATTGGTCAGTACATACCTAATAGTTATGTGGTCTATATAGAAAATAACCAACCAACCCACAAGATGTGATCTGAATTTCTGAAAATCACATAAAATATCCATAATTTTCTTCTTAGTTACAACATAGTTTCTCTAAGATTCATCTAGATCCTAGTAGATCACATTGTGCTTCTTATCACAAATTGCCCTAGAAAAACTCCCACAACAGAATCATTGGCATGAAACATGACTCAAAGGGAAAATACCAATCATGTACCAAATGATGGATGTAGAAGTGAGAGATGTCTCGATATTAGTAAGGCTCTTTAATCAATCAGAATCAAAATTGAACTCTCCATCCTTGAGAAGGAGGTTCATCAATGGATTTGCAATCTTGGATAAGTCATGAATAAATCTTGTATAGAATTGTGCATGGCCTAGGAAGGCCATGACCTCTTCCATTGTACAAGGGATAAAGTTTAGCGATAAAATGATCTTTTTTCATGTCTACCTCAATGCCACTATTATTGACTATTTGTACCAACATGATGCCTTCATTCAACATGAAGTGTCATTTCTCCCAATTTAGCACCAGACGTTCTTCCTCATACATCTTAAAGATCATAGAGAGAAGCCAAGAATTGAATGATTCTATATAGATAGAGAAATCATCCATAAAGACCTCCATGATTATCTTAGTCAAACCAGATAAGATGGTTGCCATACATCATTGAAAGGTGACATCTGTTGGAATGCATAAGTTCCAAACACAAAAATGAGAATTGTCTTCTATTGATCATTTAGACGGATTGGGATCCAGTAGAAACCTAAATAACCATCCAAACGGATGAAAACTCATTATGTGCTAGTCTATCTAGAACTTGGTCCATGAAAGGTAGATGAAAATGTTCCTTGCATGCCACCTTATTCAGCCTCCTATAGTCAATTCACATTCTCCATCTTGTGATCATGCACATGGGAATAAGCTCATTATTTTTATTAAGAACCACCATGGTTACTCCCTTTTTAGGAGCAACCTAAATGGGGCTCACCCATAGTGAGTTATAAATAGGATAGACGATCACATATATCAGAAGATTGACAAACTCGACACAAACAATGTGCTTTGTGTTTGTGTCCAATCATCATGGGTCTCCATAGAAGGATTGTAATCATAAACCATAGAAATATAGTCTGTGCATACTGCATGGATCACCCCTATAGATTCAATCAGAAGTTTGTCCATAGGCCTTAGATATTTTTCTCAACCCAGTTAGAAGTTTGTCCTCTTGTTCAACTATCAGATGTGCATTTTTAAATCACTAGGAAGACTTTTATCTCATCAAGGAAGGCATACTTCAACCCCTCTAGTAAGGGATTCCTCTTTTGTTCCTTGGGTTCCTTGACCTATTCTTCAACAATAAAAATAGATTTCATCACCTCAAATTCAGCCTCTTGGTCTTCCTTAACTATGTCAAGGTGAAGAAGGAATTACTCCACCTAGTAATCCACATCATACTAGTCCATGGGGTCAACAAGGGTGGTATCTAAGGGATCATTTGCCAAAGGAGTTCCTTGTTGTAATTGGGTCAATTTGTCTATGAAATCCATCAAGAACACTTCCTCCTATATGCTAGTCCCTTTTAAAATTTCCAACACTGAAAACTTTAGGGACTCCTCGACCTAAGTGTCAAGGTACTTGCCTCTACATATATGATTTCTCTAGTTGTGGCTAAGAACTGGTGGCTAAAGATAAGAGGGTATCAGAAGTCCTATTTTATATCCATCAGTACAAAGTCACATGGGACATAATCATCTTTCCCCACTCAAACTAGAACATCTTCTATTATCCCCAATGGTGTAGTCATGGAAGAGTATGTAGTTGGATTACCATTTATGTGGGTTGTAAATATATGAATCCTAGATTTTTGAATAGGTTATGAGGAATAATAGAGATGTTATCCCCTACATTATCCATACCTCTTCTCCATGTAGAGTCTCCCATATACCAAGAAATACTAAAGGACCCCAATCCTTTTTCTTCCACGACATCATATTCTAGCTTGACAATTTAATACTCCCATGTTTTATACTCTTGCATGAGGAGGACCTTGAAAAACTTGTTGTTAGGTTTTATGGCCTCAGAGTAGGAAACAAAAAATTTACTGTCCATTAACCTATAATAGGAGATCGCATCAACGACTATGTAATGAGAAGGATGGTTTTAGCGAGATATACCTGGTCTTGTGGCTTGCCCAGTGACAATACCTCACAGCCATGTGCGGTCTTCAACGCAATGTCTTGGACAATGTCTGTGTAGCTCCTAGTCTTTGCCATGGACTCTGGCCTCCACCACAGACTGTAGCTGACGTGTCCTCATGAACGGAAGACATCTCCCACCTCTATAGATAGTCCACACAGACCACCTGCAACTCCTGCCATTCTAGAAGAATTGGCAAGAAGGAGATGACCATCCTATTGGTGTACTAGCACTAACCTGCTCTTCCAAACTCAAATTTATTTTCTACAATTGTCTTTCCCTCATTGTGCCTCCCTAGTCGGGTAGCACTTGCTCGGGCTCTCTCAATTATCAAAACTAGAGAGGATAACAACTTTGTAGAGCAACTGATGTTCTGAGTTGTATGTTCTGAGAAGCCCCCAATACCACTCTATTTATAGTAGAGGGTAGGGTCAGGGTTCCCAGTCTGTTTGAGAGTAGAAAGATCCAGAATTTCCATGAACAATATACACTGCAGCAGGCGAACAAGCCATTTTACTAGTGAGTCGGTCGGTTGGGAGTGTGAGCTGATCGATTCACTCAGTGAACCAGTTGTTTCACTTTGACTTTCATCAATTGTTTCCAATAAATGCAAAGATTAATCCTTATTCCAATCAAATTGAACAAGTAAAATGTGAAAGTTTTCCTCCAACTGGGCAAATCCCAATTTCCTCAGTTGGCAGGACTGTGAACCACTCGGTTCACCAAGTGAACTGGTCGGTTGGCTCACACCATCCGATCAACTCACAAGGGTGAACTGGTCGATTGGCAGTCCTGACATTGCCAATGCAGTCTCCAATCGACCTGACACTCTAACCAACTAGTTCAACACTTGAACTTGATAGTTCCTAGTCCAGTCAGTCAATTGCATGTTTAATTGAGTACCTAAATACCTTCAGTCTCAATCTAAATATCATTCATGAACAATATCCTATTCCAGGGGTATCCTATGTGTGTGACCCTACATGTTCCAATTTACGTTGGTAGTGAATGTTCATAACAACTTATAACATCACAAGAAATGAGTAGAATCTAGTAACTCATCATTGATACCTAAGTAACTCAAAAAGTTGGAGAACAACTTCAACCTACAATATGTGATTAGTGTTATAGTGATCGTATAGTTCCTTTGTCACCGACATCCATATTGAACTCGAGGCATGGAACGTCATCCTCTTCAACATTCAATCCATGTTCCTTGACCTAGAGCAGACTATCTGAGATGCATGTGAATTCACATATCATATATTGAATCACATGAGTATGGCCATACAATTCTCAATCTCACTTATCAAGGGGCCCTGGATATCATACTTCTTGTAGGAGGGAAAAATCCCATATCTATCACTCACAGTCAAGTCCCCATGTATCAAAGTCACCCAATCATCACCATTATAACAATCCATGTTTCAGGACTGCGTTTGATGATTCAAAGTGTACCCAATCACATGTGATGAGTGTGGTGATTTTAGGTCTAAGAACCACTATCACCACTATCACTATGAGAGATGATTGTGACTATCATTCCA
The DNA here is from genome assembly GCA_963693085.1 of Alisma plantago-aquatica. Classification (NCBI taxonomy): domain Eukaryota; kingdom Viridiplantae; phylum Streptophyta; class Magnoliopsida; order Alismatales; family Alismataceae; genus Alisma; species Alisma plantago-aquatica. The sequence continues at coordinate 1,971,694,698 of OY856409.1, read as the reverse complement.
TGGTATCCATGTATCACTCTCACGGTGGGTCTGTCTGATATACTATTCACTAACATATATATGTGTGCTTGACTTGATATCACATATTGTGACGACCCCAATTTCTATATAATTTCCATAGTGACATTCATATCTTTAGATGTCAAAAGGGAAAATATAAGAGATTAAGGTAATCAACTAACATCATATTTTGAGCCAAGATCAAGTCCACATCATCACATAAAGCCACACAAACATTCATTCATATGGATAAAATGAAGTCATTACATAAGGAGAGAAAATATTGTTCTAGAGAAAGATAAAAATATTATTCTAGAGAAAGATAACATTATTACATAGGATCTCAGTCATCCTCAACATCAACTAGGAAAAATAAACTAATATCTAGCAAGAATGAGATAAGAGGAATAGGTCTATCTAATATATCCTCCATGCTTATTAATTTATGCCTTCAGGTACTTTGAGCATGCATTTCACTTTGTTGTCAATTGTTCCTTGCACCTAGAAAATATGAGAAACCAAAACATCAACAAAGTTGATACGTGGTAAAAAGTTACACTAATAAGGTTGCATAAAGGAAAATATTTGAAAAGGAAGAAAGAGAGATAAAACCATTTCATAAGGAAAAAATCAGGTAAACATTCCTTTTATTACATTCATTTTGATGCGGTTATACTACACATATTGCACTTGACTTACATCTAGTGTGGGCAATATAATATCATCATACATCTAACATGGGCCAAGGAATCATACATCCATGTTAGGCAACATACATCCACACCAGGCTATGTGCTCTAGTAGCTACAACCCATCATAATCATTATGTTCTGTTAGATTTGGCGAAGTATAACTCATACTAATTCAACCAAGCAACTATATCCAAATATGAGTTCAAGATATTACATATCATAGGCAACCAGAAATCTAGTTTTATACTTATAAGACCACGCACCTGCTTGTTTAGATCAGATATCTGAAGATTTAGAATCAATCAAGAGATGAATCTCCCTGTAAGGAAAGCAAGGGGTACAACATTACTACTGGTCCATGTGACCAAGACAAAGATATGTTCTTAGTTATTATTCATTTCATGTTATCTTATTCAAATTAGGGATTTTCCATATTTTAATTGGGTTTTGAGATAGTATCAGATCTGATCCATCATAAAATAGTTTGATTAAAAGATAGTATTTAATTTAATCAAATAGAAGATTTTCATAATCTAGGGTTCTAGGATGGTCAGATAAAAAGGAAAGCAACCCTTAGGATATTAATGATTTCTTAAGATCAGGGTTCAAATCAGAGTTTAGGACCATCGATGATCACTAATCATCATCTAATAATATTTGATTTGCTATAAAGATGTACCTTTAATTGCATGTAGAGAGAGAAGGCTAGATTTAGGGTTTCTTCTAATCATTTCATCATTTATCAACTTAGATTAGTGTTTCGAGTTATTTAGAAAATAGGGTTTCATCTAGGATTAAATATATTGTAGAAAGTCAGATATCATCAAGAACAACCATTATTAATAATTAATTATAATAAAAAAAGTTATTTAGGCTCTAGGCAACTACTTTTGAAATAGAAAACAGATCTAGGTCCTGATCATCTTTTATCAGGATAGAGAATATTTTTCTAATCAAAATGGTGTATAGTTTCGATATAAACCGACATTCCTAGTATTTTCTATGATTTTCTTAAGATAAACTATTTCTTGGGTAAAAGAAAATTAAAAGAAGGATTTATACCTTGATCAACGGCCGGATCCGACTGGATCGACGACTATCATTGATCCCAGGCTTGCACGGGATGGATTAGGCGGATTATCTGGTGTGTGAGGATTGGTCCAGCTGGGCAGCGTCCTTGATAACACCCTTTTTGGGGTTATTTATGGCCTATATTTTGTTGTCAAAACTGCCCTCTAAACTATTTTTCCTATCAATTTTGTTATGTTTTGGACAAAACTAATCTGCGCTACGCTCTGACCAATTTTTGCATCCTTTTGTAGAGTTTTTCCTTGTCTTTCTACCAAAAAGGCCTGTCCCAGCCCATGACCAACGTTTATCTGCATCGGCCCTCCTACCAATCGGCCGACACACTCCTTACCCATCGTACAACTACTCGATACAGCTGTCGCGTGACACGGGTGTGTCACGCAAGAAGACTCCGCCGGGCAATACGCCGCTTACCTGACAGGGATCTGTACCCACCATGACTACTCTCCCGATGTAGTGTGTCGCGCGATACGAGCTAACCACCCGCAGGCGCCCACCCGTCACGACTACCCAACACACTTGCAACCCGACACCCGCTACGTCGGGCGACACGCATGTCGATCATCCCCGAAGCTGCACTAATGGAGCCAATGGAGGATACGTGGCGCCCAGAGAACCTCAACTTCTTCCAACTACTGCCTATAAATAGCAACTACAAGACTTCGATGGGACAGGTCAGAACCCTAGCGAAAGCTCACCTTAAAAAGCTTCAGAAGCTAGTGTGACACGTTCCAAGGGCGTGCCGGGCGATACTAGGTGAGCAAACCCCCTACCCGAGAGGGGGTGGGAGTGGTTCACTTAGACCTGTCCCGGTAGCCGCAGCAACCCGATACGACCAAGAAGGCCACCCGATGTGCTGGGTTCCTAGATGGGCTCTTGCCCGAGATGGCTCACCCCTACACCTGATACAAGGAACCCGAGAACCTAAGCTATCTTTAACCCAGCACGATACCGAGCTCGATACGAATTTCCCATCATGGTGTGCTGCCCGAGAGGGTGGTTCACTGATACAGTCGTATTGGGTAGTGAGCCTTGGTCGTCATGCCTGCCCGTTACTTCCTGTCGCCCGACAGGGGCTGGCCACCTGACACAGGTATGTCGGTCAGAGCTCCCACCCAGTATCGGGTTAGAGGCACCTTAGGGGTCTACTGTTGTATATCTCCCTCCTATATCAAGGAGGCGATACCTATCTTCCCTTTTTACAGTCATTTACTTTCATTTATTATGCAATGTAACTAAACCTTTTATACAATACTCATGCTAATGGAATTGATGGAGTTTTAATACCCATTGCTCTATGTTTGGCCCCCTTTTGTTGGATGATTTCTTTTTCTTAGCATCTGAACTCTGTCTTGTATGCTTGGATCATGTTTTGACTAGCTATCGAATCATGTTTCCCATTTCAACTCCCTCGAGAGAGGTGTTGTAACTCTAGCGTTTGGTCCAATCAGGGAGTACGAGAGTACCCCGGGTCGGAGTTGCTTCAGTTATCTTTCCACTCCAACCCAAGTCCACTACCTTTGAGAGGGGGTGTTGGTGCTTAGTTGGAGGTACCCTCTTTGAGAGAAGGGGTATTGGATGTTTTCTGCTGCCGCTTGTTATGCCTAAGTTTTCTTCCTTCGTTCCTTACCTAGGCAATAGTGTTATCTCCTCCGATTCCGTTGCAAAAAACTCCTAAAAATTGATAAAATGCCAAAACCTTAAATCTTCCTTGTAACTCCAGTTGGAGATAGCTTTCTTTATAATGCTCTCTTATAGCATTTTGTTTCCTTTTATTCTATTGTTTACCGTTCTTGATCTATCCTTCCCTTGGGAACATTTTCTTACCCCTCTTTTACCGGAGTGTAGAGTGTTGATTCCACGTTCTTAGCATGAACACCCTCGTCCCTGTGGTTCGACCCCGATCGCTACTTCAGACCCCATTATCGTTGCGGGGGCCTAAGATTCGGGTTATTTAAAAGTCTGACTACTTCAAATCCGCTCCTTTTGGACGTGCAATTTAGGCCGGTCAACTTTTTGGCGCCGTTGCCGAGGACGAGGCAAAACGGTAATGTTAACGAACCCGAATCCACTAACTACACTCCCATGCCTCAAGTTTAGTAATAAGATTGACAACACCGTTTCTTTTAGTCTTCTAACATGAATGTGTACAGAATAGTTCGTTTCATTAACACATGTTTTCTGACTTGATCATACGTTCTATTCAGGTACTCGGGGAAGAAACACTCTGTTTGGTTAAACACCGTTCATCATGCCACCTCACGTGGAACCTCCTCTTTCTGAGGATGAGCGAAATGCTAGAGTTGTACCACACCCACCTCCACATGGGAACAATGACCGTTACAATAACGATCATTTACGTGAAGAGCTAGAAGAACCTGAATCAGAACAACCTGGGGATGATCATCATCACGAGGGACGTCATCATCACTGTAGGCACAGAAGGAATCATCATAATCAAGAGCGAAATCGTAGAGACTGTGATAGTGAAGATTCCGAAGAAGAAGAAAAGACTCTCCGGGAGCTGGAAGCTACGAAAGCCAACAACTCAAGATTCCCAGTGGTAATCCCAAGGTTTGATGTTATAAACTTCGAGTTGAAGCCAGCTGTGATCTCCATGATTCAAAATAAAAGATTTAGAGGAAGTTCCAAGAATGAAAACCCCTATCATCACCTTGATGCTTTCAAAAATATATGTGACACCATCAAAATGAGGGGGGTTCCACAAGAAGTGATCTACTGCAAGGGTTTCATTTTCTCCTTGGAGGACAAGGCACTGTCATGGTACCTTGGATTGCCACATCAATCTCTGAATGGATAGAATGCTTTAGCAGATGCTTTTGTAAACAAGTTCTACCCTACTAAGAAGACTGTCAGGAACAGGCAAAAGATCACATCCTTCATGCAGAAGCCAGGAGAAAACCTGCATGAAGCCTGGGAGTATTAGAGGGGCTTCCCTCACCACAAATACAAGAAAGGTTTCCTAATAACAATGTTCTATAATGGTTTGACTCCTGAAGAAAGAGTATCGCTAAATGCAGCTGCAGGAAGCGACTTTCTTGGGAAGAAGCCAAGTAGGTCTAAAACGATCATTGAAAACATGGTTGAACTACAAGACGGGACTGAGTACGACAGGACCGACAGAGGACATGTTAAGAAAGCTGCAAATGAAGGCCCGTCGATCGAATCCAAGGCTCTTGAGGCAATCACGTCTCAGATACAGAAAATAGCTACTGATGTCAGACAGCTAAAAGAGTCGGGAGGAAAGGGCAAGAAACAACTAGAGAAGGTAATGAAGTGTGTCACCTGTGGTGAAGGAGGACACAGAATAGATAATAGTGTATATACTCAACCTGAGGAGTCGAGTGATAGTGAAACTGAAGAGGAGGAAGGTGAGAACGTTTCTTATGTCAATTACAAGAGGCATGATCACCCAGGTTTTAGCTATGGCAACAAGGATGTCGTAGAGAATTCACATCAATTGAATAATCCACCTAAGAAACCACCTAGTTTTGAGAAAAGAAGCGAACAAGGGTAGTACGTCAAGACCAACTCTTTTCAGACAAACAAAGCTAGTTACCAAGGCCAAGGAAAGTTCCAACCCCATCAAGCAGCTAACACGAGTCAAGGGCAAGTGCAAGCTCAAGGGCAAGGCCACATGAAAAACAACAACCAACCAGACTTAGTGGGGCAACTCTTCGATTTGGTCAAGAGACAAGACACTATAAACAATCAACTAGCGCAAAGTGCGCTATCGAACTCTGGTGTACTTAATACTATGCAGGTCTAGATGGCGGATATGCAAACACATAAATGCCAGATAGACCAACAGCTCGCTCAGATGGCAGAGTTGATGAAAAATCCTTCGGGTAAGATACCATCTAACACGGTATCTGCCAAGATGGCAGTCCTAAGATCGAGAAAAATGGTAGAATGCCCTGAATCGGCCAGACCTGAAGAACCAGAGCCCGGAGTTGCTGCAGAAAAATCAGCTGAAGGAGGCAGCCAACAAGCTTATGTCAGAGAATCAGAACCTATGGAGAGCTTGTTCGGAAAAAGGAGTCAATACTCTTTGAGAGTGCCTTTTCCACACAAGCTTATAAAAGCACATCTTAAGAAGAGATATGAAAGGTTTATGGAGTCGGTGAAAAAGCTCCATCTCGAGGTGCCATTTCTTGATGCCTTGGAAGAAATGCCGACTTATGCCAAGTTTTTCAAGGACTTGGTCACAAAGAAAAGAAGAGGAGGAAGGATTGAAACGGTACACCTGGACAATATGTATACGACCTTCGTTAAAGTCGATTTACCAACAAAGAAAAAGGATCCTGGAGCCTTCACTATACCCTTTGTTGTAGGGGATAATACCGAGAGGAAGGGTCTAGCTGACTTAGGGGCTAGCATAAGACTTATGCCCTTAAGCCTCGCACAATGATTGGGGCTGACTGACATGGTCAAAACCAGCATGAGAATCGAGTTGGCAGATCATTCCTTCAAGAGACCCGTGGGGGTAGTTGAAGATGTTCTGATTCGTGTAGGGAGATTCTTCATCCCATGTGACATTGTTGTCATTGACACTGTTGCGGACCCAAAGTGCCCCATCATTTTCGGACGCCCTTTCCTGGCAACAGGGAAAGCGCTGATTGATGTCGCTGAAGGTATCATAACTTTAAGAGTCGAAAATGACCACATTGATTTCAAAGTGAAGGACGCCATGAAGGGACCATCCATGTTAGAGTCTTCCTACTTCATGGATAACTATTACCAATACTGCGAAGAAATAAAAGAAGAGACTGCAGTTGTAGACCCTCTTATGAGGGCGTTAAACAATTATGATTTAGAAACTGAAGGACCTGAGGTTGTTGAGATCCTCAATTACCTAAATCAAAATGAAGATGATCTGAGCGAGGGTGAGGAAGTTATAGATATAGTCAAATATGCCTCCCGAGAAATGGCACCAGAAGAAGAGAAGGCACCTAAGCCCAACCCAGAGCTGAAACAGTTGTCGAAAGGTTTGAAGTATGAGTTTCTCGATCAAGAGGAAAGAAATCCCGTTATAGTTAACCCCAGTCTGACTGGAGAACAACTGGAAAGACTTCTCAAGGAATTGAGGCTCCATAAACAAGCTATAGGCTATTCAATAGAGGATATCAAGGGACTTAACCCTGCTCTGTGCATGCACCACATAAATCTGGAAGAATCTGCCAAACCCTTGGTCCAACCACAAAGAAAGCTGAACTAGATGTTGAAAGAGGTTGTAAAGAAGGAAGTTATCAAGCTGAGAGATGCATGTATTATCTACCCTATCAGTGATAGCAACTGGGTAAGCCCATTCATGTTGTACCAAAGAAAGGGGGTATGACGATCGTGAAAGGTGAGAAGGGTGATGAATTAGCCATCCGTGTTGTCACAGGATGGAGAATGTGTATAGATTACATGAAGCTAAATCAAGCAACGAAGAAAGATCATTACCCGCTTCCCTTCATCGACCAGGTGCTAGAAAGACTAGCACATCATGAGTACTTCTGCTTTTTAGATGGTTATTCCGGGTTCTACCAGGTCCCTATCCTACCAGATGACTAGGAAAAGACCATGTTCACTTATCTTTATGGTACGTATGCTTTTCAAAGAATGTCGTTTGGACTGTGCAACGCTCCAGCAACATTCCAACTTTGCATGATCTCAATGTTCTTGAATTTTCTGGAAGATATCGTAGAGGTCTTTATGGATGACTTTTCGATTTATGGAAAAGACTTTGATGCTATTTGAAGAACCTATCATTGGTCCTACATCACTGTGAAGAAAAGAACCTAGTTCTCAACTGGGAGAAATGCCATTTCATGGTACAAGAGGGATAGTGCTGGGCCATAAAGTCTCCAAGAAAGGCATTGAAGTGGATGTAAGCAAGGTTGAGGCTATTTCCAGGCTACCCCTGCCAGAGTTTGTGACAGGGGTACGAAGCTTTCTCGGTCATGCCGGGTACTATAGGAGGTTCATCAAAGACTTCTCCAAAATATCAAAACCTCTTTCAAACTTGTTGGTCAAGGATGCAGAGTTCATTTTTTCTGATGATTGTTTGAAGGCTTTCCAGGAGCTGAAGGAAGCCCTAGTAACACCCCCTATTCTCTAAGCTCTAGATTGGGAGCTACCCTTCGAGTTAATGTGCGATGATAGAGACTTCACTGTAGGGGTTGTCCTAGGGCAAACAAAAGATAAGAAACATCATGTAATTTGCTACGTCAGTCGAACTCTTGATGAGGCACAAGTAAATTAAACCACAATAGAAAAAGAGATGCTAACAATTGTCTTTGCCTTTGACAAGTTCAAATCTTATTTAATCGGGACCAAAGTGAAGGTTTACACTGACCACAGAGCAATACAGTACCTAATGAAAAAGAAATACACTAAGCGTAGGCTGCTAAGGTGGGCTCTATTGCTCCAAAAATTTGATCATGAGATAATTGATAAGCAAGGCAAAGAAAATGTAGTTGCGGACCATCTCTCAAGGATAATCTGCAATGAAGAAGACCAGTTGCCTGTCAACGACAACTATGCTGACGAAGCCCTGTTAATGGCTCGATCCGATGAGCCGAGTCTACCATGGTTTGCGGATATCTATAATTACCTTGCTTGTAGGGAGTTACCTCCAGAAATAACATACAATCAAAAGAAGAAACTCTTCTCAGATGTAAAGCATTATTATTGGGATGATCCTCTACTCTTTAAGAGGTGCTCAGACAACCTATATAGAAGATGTAGTCTAGAGGAAGAGGTGCCAACCATTCTAAGGGAATGCCATTCCTCGCCTTATGGAGGACACTTGGGTGGCAAAAAGACTGCTTTTAAGATCCTCCAGTCAGGCTTTTATTGTCCGACCTTATTTAAGGATGCCCATGCTTTTGTAAGATCTTGCAACGAGTGCCAGCGAACGGGGAATATCTCCCATCGGAATGAGATGCCACACTCTGATTGGATTGAAGTTGAGATTTTTTATGTGTGGGGCATTGACTACATGGGCCCTTTCCCATCCTCTTTTGGCTTCAGCTATATTCTTATCACTATCGACTATGTCTCCAAGTGGGTGGAAGCAATTCCTATCATGACTTGTGATGCAAAGGCAGTAATCAAAATTTTCACCAAGATAATCTTTCTGAGGTTTGGAGTTCCGAGGACCGTCATTAGCGATGGCGGCTCTCACTTTGCAGAAAGACAGTTTGAATCACTGCTACACAAGTATGGCGTCCGTCACAAGGTTGCAACGCCGTATCATCCCCAAACATTAGGGCAGGTTGAGGTCTTCAATCGATAGATAAAGCAGATTTTAGAAAAGATAGTAGGCAAGTCCCACAAGGACTGGTCAGATAAGCTGGATGAAGCTTTATGGGCGTATCAAATAGCTTTCAAGATGCCATTGGGCACCTCACCCTACCGCTTGATTTACGGGAAAGCCTGCCATCTTCCCTTTGAACTGGAGCATAAAGCGTTCTGGGTGATAAAATGCTTCAATATGGACCAAAATCTAGCTGGGAAGAAAAGGTTTCTTCAGCTATATGAACTTGAAGAATTGAGACTTAGTGCTTATGAGAATTCCATAATTTACAAACAGAGGGAAAAGGTGTGGCATGATGCCCACCTGAAGAAAAAGGATGTGAGTAAAGGTGATAAAGTTTTATTATTTAAATCCTCTATATGTCTTTTTCCAGGAAAGCTACAAACTAGGTGGTCTGGACCCTTCACCATGGTGAAGATCTATCCATCAGGGATGATGGAGCTATACGACAAAGACGATCCAGCGAAGGTCTTCCCGGTGAATGTGCACAGAGTTAATACTATGAAGATGAAGTATTTGTGCGAAGATAAAAAATAGCACTGCAAGAAGCAGAAGGATCTGTATAGAAGGGCTTGAAGCATGTCGAGTTGACGATGGAAACTACAACACTATTTGGGAGGCAACCCAAGATTTTACTTTTCTTAGAATAGAATGTTATTTTCCCTTTCTGAAAAACACTACGAACATTATCATTGTAATAAGGCCCGAGTCAGTACATGCACCACATGCACATACTCTCTTGTTTTATGGGCCACCGATTTAGTTTTATGGAGCTCTGATAGGTAATACTATCTGAGGCAGGGAGTCTCCTTTCCTGCCAATGATATTTTACCCATCAACGCTCTCCTTACCTTTGTTTTTCACCTCTACTTTCGATCTAAGTTTTACTCCTTTTTAAATTTCTGTATAGAATGTTCTTCCTAAAGTTTTTCTACCTTGCTTCTTTAGCAAAAATCTCACTTTTTCTATCTAAATCGGGCAGACATTCTTGTGTCGGGCAAGGTTTATGCGCCTGCACGACACAGCTGTGTCGAGCAGGAAGCCTCGTGTCGCGCAACACACGACCGCGTGGGGAGAAGCGTGCTTAAGAAGCCATATCGACTCTTGAAGTGACGGATTAGACCGTGCATCGGGAATGATTTGTCTCTCTGCACGACGAGTGCCCCATTTTTACCTGATTTACCCCTGCTAGCCGTCACTATAAATAGTAACTGTAGTAAATTGTGTCGGGCACTTGCATTTACTTTTTCACCTACTCCCGTATCGCGCATTCAACTCTCTCGCTTCAGCTCTCGTGTCGTCCAACATCCCATCAGCTCCCGTGTCGCCCGTCAAGACCTTCAGACGACAAAGGTATAATCCAATACATGTATCACGCAAGTTTCCCGACACGGCTATCGTGTCGTGTAACTCGTGTCGGGCATAGCGTATCCCATACTTTTTTTTATAACCGTGTCGGGCGCAAGACTTGAGTTCTTTTTCGTATTGGGCGACACACATCTATCGCGCGCCCGATCGATACTTGGTATCGAGCGGGACCCTTGTCGCCCAGTTTTGCTTTAATAAGGTTTTAGCGTGTATCGCCTTTTAGTTCATCCATATCGGGCGACATCTTTTCTCATGAGATCGTATCGGGCAAAAATCTTTGTTTTACCATACCACCCCTATCGCACGATAAGTTTTGAGTTCTGACGCCTGTGGCCATATCGACCTCCGATCTTATATCGGGTGACACATGTATCGCGCAAGGGCTATATCGTGCATCTGTATCGGGCAAGTCCCATTTTGTTAATGATGCACGATATCGGGAGCCATATCGGCTAGATCCCTATTGGGCGATAAGACTAATTCACCCCTGCCCGATATCGACTTGCTTATGACGGGCTTGGTGTAGTCTTAACCTATTTCAGTTTTTAAAGATATCACCTTCCTTGTATTGGGCGACACAACCTTGCCGCCCGATATCAGACAAGGTGACCCATTCAACAATAATATTAATTAACATACTTTTGTTTGATATTTACAGAAATGGCACCACAAAGCAGATAGTTGTCCAAATAGACAAGCAGGGTCGGAGGATCAACCCCGAGGCCACTGCAGAAGCCACTGTAGCCGGCCAGAAGTGCCCGAACCCCAATTCAGCGGGGACGTCTGGGGCTGAGAAGAGGCCAAGGACAGAAGCGACAACAACCCTTCAACGACAGCAGAATCTCTGGCACACTCTCCAGGATGGTTCGTGCCTAGGGACAAAGAGCATCAACAGAGATACACGGAGTTGGCAATCAAGATCTACCGGCCAACCTGATTCACCCACCATCCATCCTTCCACCACCTCGGTATCCTCACCAGACTGGACAACGTCTTGGGGGCTGCATGGCTGAAGACAATATGCTTCAGCCTATCTGGATCATATACTGAGCTCACAAAGGAGTTCATGTCCTCCCTCCGACGAGTCCATAATAGGTCGGATGAAGTGGAGAAATTTGGAGGAGCAGACTGGCTGTAGGTCCGGTTATACAACGTTGAGCACGAGATCTCAGAAAAGCTGCTCAACAAGATATTCTCCTCTTCAGAAGCCGAGATGGAAATACTAAACAATGGTGCCAGGCTTGGTGAGGGTGATGGCTTCAACCCAGTCAGAGTCTTGAAGAAACTGATCGGCGAATCAAACTACAAGCCAGGAAGCAAAGTGGCGACCATCTACTCCTGCTTCTGGAGGATCATCCACAAGATAGTGGCTTGTATCCTCTTCGGCAAGTACGAGACGAGCAACATCTATGCCGAAGAACTCCATCTCATTGGGTACATGATGGAGGGCAAGGTGGTAAATTTGGGACTCTTCTTGCTTAATAGGCTTTACCCCATAAAGGATGCCACCAAGGAGTATTGCATGGGTGGCATCGTCAATCTAATCGTGACAGGGTTGGGGTACCCAAGGGAGCCGCACAACCTGTCAAGAACCAGAGGTGATGACATGATCGATATGAAGTTCTTGCAATTAGAAAACATTATCAAGAAGGAGGGCAGACGCTACTTCTACAAGTTTGCAAGAACTCTCAAGCTTCTACCCCTCCCGTTCTGCATCAACTATGATGTAGAAAAGTTGGTCTTCACCGAAGCAGAGGTTGAATCATTGGAGGTTGAAGCCGCTTATGCTGCCACCACAAGAATACAAGAAAGGGTGGCTGCAATGGGTGGTCCAATCCCTCTCGACGCCCGGTAGGACAAATCTTCCACCGTCCCTGCCGAGCCACCCACTGCCCCCGCACAACCGGCGGCAGCCACTGATAAAGCTGTCGTCGCTACTCTCATCCCAGCCATAGCCGCCACAACAACAACTACCGTAGCCGTAGAAGAAGTAATGGTGATCGTGGAGGTCACCAAGACAATCGAGGATGAGACAATGACGATAGCCCTGAGGAAGCTGCCGCGGGAGAGACAACCACAGTTCCCAAAGTTTCTATTGTGCCTTCAATGGCAGAGGAGATGGTACAGCCGAACGCCAGCAATGGGGCATTTACTGAGCTCCTTGAGACAGAGCTCAGGGCTGCGCATCCCACGCCGATGCCGCCGCCAACGTCGCTGGTAATAGTTGCAGAGGAGGTCGCCGAAAACTAGATGATAGAAGAACGGACACCCAACTCGCGCCTTGTTCTACCAAAACTGACAGGCGAGGTAGAGGCAGCCACAAAGGTGCCAACACCTCACCCTGAAGCGACGCTCTCGTGAATGCTACAGATAGGCTTGGACCTGCTTGAAGTCGAGCAATCATCAGGCCGAAATCCACACGCGAGGAGCGTCACGAGATCGAGAGGGCAATCTGACGCAACACCTCCATCTTTGGGGGAAATCCTTGGTCGAGAATTTGACCATTTGCGAGAGGTAACGAACAACCACTCAGTTACCTTTTCGTCCCTTACCCACAAATTTTCTATTTTCCAGCAGAGACTCAGCGAACAGGAGCGACAGCTGCTAGCTCTAGTTGGCTAGTTAGCCTTCTCAGCCAACTAGAGGCACTTAACACAACACTACAGTAGGCCCTCCTATGCCTCGACGCAGTTGAGGAGAGGCTTAACCAGAGGGATGGCCACCCCCGCTCAAGATAGCCATGGAGGTCTCCATCACCTCCTGGCTCAAGTTCCCAGCCCTCCTCATCAGCATCATCCTCTGGGATGTCGTCCCCTTCCTCCTCCAGCGGGCTATCCACAACGCCCGAGAAAGGGACGACACACAAGACAGCTGACATGACTCCTACAAGACAAGCGAGCTCCCGCAACATGGAAGAAGATGCTCCCTCAGCCTCCCTGGATGAAGCTGAAGACAACGATGAATCGATCCACTTCGGGGATGACTCTTTTGATGAGTCAGAGGGAGAAAGGGGGGACATCTACTGTGTTAATGAAAGACACCCCCCTAGAAGAAGGAGCTCGATGACAGATGAGTTTTCTGCACTGTCAGAGATCCCTTCCTTCGAGATGACAGATTTTGAAAGGAAAGTCATCAGATACTTGATGATCAGAGACCAGAAATTGTTAAACAAGGTCCTGAGGTCACAAGCTAATGAAGAAGACGTCATCTGGAGTGACGGGTACTTCTCCACACGATGAGGGGAGCTGAGGAGCATATTTCGCTCACCATCCATCATCTCCAAGAAGTTGTTCAGGGTCCTAGAAGGCACTATACTTGAGAATCTCAGCACCAGGATAGGCCGACAGCCGATCTACACTACCACCCCGTCCTTGGCAAGAAAGTTGATGATGGAGTTGTATGATTCTGTGCATGTGGCCAACATGATGAAGCATATTGAAGACCACAACGCAACCCTAGTGTTGGCCCGTTACAAGCATAGAAAGAATTGGTTCCTGTGCATGGCGGACCTCCAACATCATGACATCCAGCTTCTCAGCTATTGCAACGAGGAGGTTCCACGCTCAGGACACATATTCGTACGCCCCGAAGACAAGATCTTGAGGCTCCTTCCACTGCGTCTTCTCCGAGTGATCAAGCATGGAATCCACGCCACTTCGACATTTGGAATTTCTTCAGCATTGGAGACTTCCCCGTCCAAGAAGAAGCGGGAAGAGGAAATAGTGCATTTATAATCCTCCGCACCATAGAGTTGCTTCATGTCTTTGGATTCATAAGGCAACTCAACAACTAGAACTTCTATCAGCTTAGGAGCGTCTACGCGCTGATGCTGATCAAACAAGCACTATTTTCGGGACACATGCATCCCAGAAGAGATGTTGGATAGTGATTATGAAGTTGAATCCTCGCAACCCAGCAGCCCTCCAGAGGAAGCGACCGAGATCGTCACAGACATTTATGGGGTAGGCAAGCAGATGGACGTTCTATAAGAAATACTTTCAAAAGAAGGTCCCGCTTTTCCTGGTGCTTCGGAAGAAATGATTAGCAACTTCGACCATTCCTCGTGCTCTACACTAACACAGGAACATGTAAACGAAATCCTGCAGAAGTTAGCTGACTCTACCCCCACAGACGTCAACTACGAGGCAGACAGTGTCATAGTCCCAGTTGACGATTTAAGAGACATGGTGAAAGGAGGATGTTTGGCGATATCAGTAGCGTCCACCTACATCCAGATACTATAAAAGAAGTTTGAACATGCATACATTGCCCATCCAATGTTGTTCAACAACATCTACCTTACCGATGAGTCAGGAGAAAAACAATCTTTTCTGGCAGAGATATAGAGTAGAATGCCATGTGTCATCTTCCTGCCTATCCTGCACTACAACCATTGGACGCTCCTGATGATGTACACTCACCCTCAAGCATGAATTTCTACAATAGCTCAGATAGTAACAAAGATCATCCAGTGTAGTGTACATCGACAACATTGACACCCCTAGAGTGCTTAATAAGGAAATACTATACTGAGGTGGCAACACTGCTCCATCCATTCTTGGAGACAGCAGAGAGCAAATGGCACAAGCTTCAGTTCTACCACAGCAGTCCACAACAAGTTCCTCTATCCAATGACTGCGGCATTTTCATGCTAGAATGGATCTCTAGCTTGGTGACGCTACAACAAACGCATGACAAGCTCCACCACATCGACTATCACAGAAAATGTGAAAAATATGTGTGGGAGCTTATATCTGACGGAGGCACGCTCACCAGCTAGCCCTCACTAACTTATCACTACCTCACCTTATCTTTTCTCACTACTCTAGGACAGAGTGTGGGATAAGTTTGGGGGGTACTATATATTAGTGAGGGAGGTATAAAATTTCTCCCATTTTGCATTTTGTCTTTCTTCTTTCTTTTTAACATACTTTGTGTATATATACATATACAAGTCTGATACAATATAGTGCATATACAACCCCTCGCCTCTATACAATTGTACAAAGACACTCTATAGTAAAAATCTGATACAACTTCTCCCAACTTGTTTTCTCTGTGTCTAAGGTGGTGCAGATTTTTGTTATGTTTTTCTAAAATTGCAGTCTCAAACGACAAAGGCTATAATTTTTCTATGCCAATTTCAAAAAATGATCTCGCAACAGCTAAGAGATGTGTATGTGAAGGAAAAAGCTGCCCAAACAACAACTTGCTTTTGTTTCCCTACCCATCAAAAATCCCAAAAAGAGAGAAAAGCCTTATGAGAGTGAATAAAAGCATGAGAGTTGTGCCAAATATATATATATATATATATATATATATAGACACACACACACACACACTTGTTTTTCTAAAAGTACCCATCTTTAAGCATGGTAGATCTGGGGTAGTGGTACGTAGGATGTGAAATCACTGCTCTAAAGCCAACTGGCTTGGATTGCAGGGACCACTCGCCCGTGAACGGACCCGTACCTGGATGGACTGATGGGAAACAAGAAAAACCCAAAAAGCCTTAAGCCTACCCAAAAACCCAACTTTCTATTCCCAAAAGATGTTTGGTGTGAAAGCTAACTTCGGAATCATGCACCTAAGTCTCGACATAGCTGAAGAGAGAATTTTTTCTTAAATAAGGTAGAAAAAAATAAAGTTTGTTGTTCGTAGTCAGACAAAATTTTCATTAAGACATCTCATTACTCGCTCAAACCCCTTGTCCGAAGACTATGTCGGGTTCTGAAGAAGTATAAAAAAAACAAAGCCTTAAAATATGTACAGATTTATTGGGGACAATCAAAATGCTAAGTTTGGGGGAGTTGATAACATCCTTTTTGGGGTTATTTATGGCCTATATTTTTTTGTCAAAACTGCCTTCTAAACTGTTTTTCCTATCAATTTTTTTATGTTTTGGACAAAACTAATCTGCGCTACGCTCTGACCAAATTTTGCATCCTTTTGCAGAGTTTTTCCTTGTCTTTCTACCAAAAAGGCCCATCCCGACCCATGAATAGTGTTTACCTGCTTCGGCCCTCCTACCAGTCGGCCGACACACTCCTTACCCATCGCGCAGCTGCTCGATACATCTGTCGCGTGACACGGGTGTGTCGCGCAAGAAGACTCTGTCGGGCGATATGCCACTTACCTGACAGGGAGCTGTACCCACCACGACTACTCTGTCGATGTAGCGTGTCATGCGATACGAGCTACCCATCGGCAGACGCCCACCCGTCACTACTACCTGACACGCTTGCAACCTGACACTCGCTGTGCCGGGTGACACGCATGTCGATCATCCCCGAAGCCGCGCTAATGGAGCTAATCGAGGACACATGGCGCCCGGAGAACCGCAACTTCTTCCAACCGCTGCCTATAAATAGCATCTACAGGACTCCGATGGGACGGGTCGGAACCCTAGCGAAAGCTCACTTTGGAAAGCTTCAGAAGCTAGTGTGATGTGTTCCAAGGGTGTGTCGGGCGATACTAGGTGAGCACACCCCCTACCCAAGAGGGGGTGGGAGTGGTTCACTTAGACCTGTCCCGGTAGCCGTAATAGCCCAATACGACCAAGAAGGCCACCCGATGTGCCGGGTTCCTAGATGTGATCTTTCCCGAGATGGCTCGCCCCTACACCCGATATAAGGAACCCAAGAACCTAAGCTATCTTTAACCCATCACGATACTGAGCTTGATACAGATTTCCCGCCACGGCGTGCCGCCCGAGAGGGTGGTACCCTGATACGGCCGTATCCGGTAGTGAGCCTTGGCCGTCATGCCTGCCCGTTGCTGCATGTTGCCCGATAGGGGCTGGCCACCCGATACGGCCATGTCAGTTAGAGCTCCCGCCCGGTATCAGGTTAGAGGCACCTTAGGGGTCTGCTGCTATATATCACCCTCCTATATCAAGGATGTGATACCTATCTTCCCTTTTTACAGTCATTTACTTTCATTTATTACACATTGTAACTAAACCTTTTATACAATGCTCATGGTAATGGAATTGATGGAGTTTTAATACCTATTGCTCTACGTTTGGCCCCCTTTTGTTGGATGATTTCTTTTTCTTAGCATCTGAACTCTGGCTTGTATGCTTGGATCATGTTTTGACTAGCTATCGAATTGTGTTTCCCATTTCAACTCCCTCGAGAGAGGTGTTGTAACTCTAGCGTTTGGTCCAATCAGGGAGTATGAGAGTACCCCGGGTC
Source organism: Alisma plantago-aquatica (assembly GCA_963693085.1). Lineage (NCBI taxonomy): Eukaryota > Viridiplantae > Streptophyta > Magnoliopsida > Alismatales > Alismataceae > Alisma > Alisma plantago-aquatica. Next base: position 1,971,677,026 of record OY856409.1, on the reverse strand, counting down.
AGAGTTGCTTCAGTTATCTTTCCACTCCAACCCAAGTCTGCTACCTTTGAGAGGGGGTGTTGGTGCTTAGTTGGAGGTACCCTCTTTGAGAGAAGGGGTACTGAATGTTTTCTACTGCCGCTTGTTATGCCTAAGTTTTCTTCCTTCGTTCCTTACTTAGGCAATAGTGTTATCTCATCCGATTCCATTACACAAAACTCCTAAAAATTGATAAAATGCCAAAACCTTAAATCTTCCTTGTAACTCCAGTTGGAGATAGCTTTCTTTATAACGCTCTCTTGTAGCATTTTGTTTCTTTTTATTCTGTTGTTTACCGTTCTTGATCTACCATTCCCTTGGGAACATTTTCTTACTCCTCTTTTACCGGAGTGTAGAGTGTTGATTCCGCGTTCTTAGCACGACCACCCTCGTCCCTGTGGTTCGACCCCGATCGCTACTTTGGACCCGGTTATCATTGTGGGGGCCTAAGATTCGGGTTATTTAAAAGTCTGACTACTTCAAATCCGCTCCTTTTGGACGCGCAATTTAGGCCGGTCAGTCCTCCTTTGCTAGCTGCTTGCTCGAGCAGCGAAGGAAGGACTTTGACGAGGTTAATCTCGCCCCTTGGTGCTGCTTGCGAGTGGGGAGGAGTTGAGGTGGATTCGTTAGCTCATCCCGTAGCCAAAGAGGGGTGAAAGAAGGTGTGAAGCCTCATGTAGCTCACGACCGCCGTAAGGGCAAGAGAGGTCGCCAGAGTTGGGATCGAAATGGAGCGGGTGGCATTCTAGAATCTCGAGGTTGTAACAGGGGGAAGCGTAGAGGCGAGGCGAATGTGTTGGAGGGGTCAGATTGGTGCGAGAAGCACTAAGGGGATTAGGCGGTGATGGTGTCTGGAGGTTGATGATAGTGGAATGGGGATGGGTGTTTGGGGTTGTTGTGCTCGAAATTGAGGGTATGGAGTGAGGAAAGGAGGTATGGTAGAGCTATTAGAGGCCTTATATAGGAATTTGAGGATGAGGGCAATGAAGCCCTAATATCTACCGCCGCCGCCAGGAGAAGGGTGAAAAAAGTGGGCATTCGTTCTCCCAGTTCAAAGGGTGAGAAGGGTTGAGATAGAGATGGTTGACGTCAGTTTGGAGAGGAGAGGAGGATCATCTCGCTCCTTTCGTGAGGACGCTGGTAGGATATGCGTAAGGGAACAAGGATCCGCTCGTCGTTTAGTTGGGGCCGAAGCCCGGGTCCTGCGGGAGGTAGGAGACGAAGTCTCCCCTGTTGGATCGCTGATCAACAGCTAGAAATAGCTCGGCCTACACCAAGGCCCGTGCCCAAGTTTCAAAGAGCTGCGTGACACATAATGTCACACATTTGATTCATATAATTCCCAATCTTAGATTCTAGGGTTCAAATTAATGATGTACTATACATGATTTCAAATTCTTATATCTCCCAAATGACTTATCCAACTAGAATGAAATTTTAAGGTAAGCTTCATGATGTCAATATGTGACTATGGTATAATTTTGGGGTCCAAATTCGAAAGTTTGATATGTTCATTTACTAAATACATTATCACATGTATTTTAACATCATAACATACTAGGGTTTGCATTTTTTTTTGCAATTTATGACACATTTATTTAACTGAGTGAGGAAAGTATATGAGGATATTTTGGTCAACAAGTTTGATAATAAAACTTTTAAGAGAGGGAAAATATTATAAAAAAACTCACTTTGTCACATTCTCCTCTCCTTTTAAGAATTTTTCCCTCAAAATTCAAGCAGCCTGAAAGAGATGTGGATATTTCCGCTCGACTTTGGACTTGAGCTCCCATGTAGCATCGGTTTGATCATGGTGGCTCCATAGAACTTTCACCATATCTATACGCTGATTATTGCGAAGCTCCTTTGTATTTAAATCGAGGATTTTGACTGGTGAATCAGCATAAGACATATCATCTTTCAGCTTGAGAGGCCCAAGATTCAGAATGTGACTGGGGTCTTTGACATAAGGCTTTAGATTAGATACATGAAAGACATTATGCATGGAACTATACTAAGGTGGCAAAGAAAGACAATAGGCACATTCTCCAACCCTTTCAAGGATCTCGAAGGGTCCCACATAACGAGGACTGGGTTTTCCCTTATTCTTGGCCAAAGCTCGAATAGGTCGGATCTTCAGAAAGACATGATCACATTCCTTGAATTGACGTTCCTGTCAGTGAGCATCTACATATGATTTCTGCCTATCCTATGCTCGCTTCATTCTCTGCCTAATCAATGCGACTTTATCTGCATACAACTGCATCTCCTCAAATTTCATCAAGGTGTGTTCTCCGACATTGTCCTAATGTAATGGAGATCTGCACGGTCGGCCATAGAGAGCCTCATATGGTGGCATACCAATACTCGCCTGATAGCTATTATTATAGGAAAATTCAGCTAAAGGCAGGTAATGGTCCCACGAGCCTTCCCAGTCAAGCACACAAGCTCATAGAAGATCCTCCAGAATCTACATTGTTCGTTCTGACTGTCCTTCTGTCTGCAGATGATAAGTTATACTGAAGTTCAACTTGGTGCCCAATTCTTCTTGAACCTATTTCCACAGCTTTGAAGTGAACTTTGGGTCCCGGTCCGAGACAATGGATGCTGGAACTCCATGCAGACATACAATCTCCCGTATGTAGAGGTTGGCCAGCTCAGACACTTTCACAGTGGTTTTCACAGGGAGGAAATGAGCTGACTTGGTGAGACGATCCACTATGACCCATGAGCATCATATCCTTTCCTGGTCCTGGGTAATCCTATCACGAAGTCCATGGTGATGTGTTCCCATTTCCATTCTGGGATCTCGAGGGGTTGTAGTAGACCACCTGGTCTTTGATGCTTGGCCTTGATTCTCTGGCATGCCAGACATCTGGACACAAAATCGGCGATATCGCTCTTCATGCCTCTCCACCAGAACTGACATTGTAGGTCCTTGTACATCTTCATTGTGCCAGGATGAACGGTGTACTTGGACCCATGTTCCTCAAAAAGAATCTTCGTCTTTTCAGCTGACTATTTAGGAACCCATATACAGTTCTTATACCGAAGACCACCATCAAGACCCACAAATAGATGTGTATGAGGTTTATCCAGGAGAGAGGAGAGCTCTATAAGCTCGGGACTAGCTTTTTGTGCCTCTAGAAGTTCATAATGTAGGTTGGATGTGATAGAGATGTTATTGACATGCATACGATTAGCCAGGAATTGTGGTCTCCAGCTTGCTAGGTTCTCCATGTTCCTCCATTCAGGTACAGACATAGATGCACCCATAACTCTTTTCCTGCTAAGAGCATCTACAACTACATTGGCCTTACCTGGATGGTAGCCAATAGTGAAGTCGTAGTCCTTCAGGTATTTCATCCACCGTCATTGCCGCTGATTCAGATCCTTTTACGTTAGAATGTACTTGAGGCTTTTGTGTTCGGTGGAGATACCAAATGTTGCCCCGTACAAGTAGTGCCTCCAGATTTTGAGAGCATGGATGATAGCAGCTAACTCCAAATCATTCATAGGATAATCATCTCATTGGGTTTCAACTGTCTGGAAGTGAATGCCACTACTTTCCCGTTCTGCTATAGAACACACCCTAGTCCATGTCGGGAAGCATCGGTGAATATCACAAATCTTTCATTGCCAGATGGTAGAACAAGGACAAGTGCTGAAGTCAACTTCTGCTTGAGCTCTTGGAAGCTAGACTCACAAGCAGCTGACCAGATGAAATGCTCATCCTTCTGAGTCAGCTTGGTCAGAGGAAGTGCGACTTTGGAAAAGTTTGGGATGAAACAACGATAATATTCGGCCAGACCCAAGAAACTCCAGATTTCAGAAGGGTTCTGGGGAGGTTTCCAATAAAGTACAACTGAGACTTTGGCGGGATCGACAGATATATTACCCCCAGAGATGACATGACCAAGAAACATGACTTTGACAATCCAGAATTCACATTTAGAAAGCCTGCCATAGAATTTTTGGGCTCGAAGAATCTCAAGGACAAACTTCAAATGCTCTCGATGTTTCTCCATAGAATCAGAATAGATCAGAATATCATCAATGAAAACGACCACAAACTCATCAAGATAAGGTTGGAAGACTTTGTTCATCAAGTTCATGAATATGCCAGGTGCGTTGGTCAACCCGAACAACATCACTAGAAATTCGTAGTGCCCATAACGAGTTCAAAAAGCAATCTTAGATATATATGAATCCTTGACCTTAAGTTGATGGTAGCCAGAACGAAGATCAATTTTTTATAAGACTTTAGCAGTACGAAGTTGATCAAAGAGGTCATCAATATGAGGGAGAGTATACTTGTTTTTAATGGTAGCTTGGTTCAACATGTGATAGTCAATACACATTCACATTGAACCATCTTTCTTTTTAACAAAAAGGACAGGTGCACCCCAAGGGGAAACACTAGGGCGGATAAAACCCTTATCAAGAAGTTCTTGTAATTGTTTCTTTCACTCCATAAGCTCAGTAGGTGCCATCCTATATGGTGCCCTAGAAATTAGAGTGGTTCCAGGAAGAAGGTCTATGGAGAACTCAATATATCTGTTTGGAGGCAGCCCAGGAAGCTCCTCCGGAAATACATCTAGGAAATCATGTACCGCCTCCAGTCTTTCTACAGGCACGTTGTCAGGACTGGTCTCTGAGACAAATGTGAGGAAGACTTTACATCCTTTAGATATGAGCTTTTTAGCTTTAAGAGAGGAAATTATTACATTATTACAAAATCCGCTTCCCCAAGGGATCACCACAGGAGAGGAATGAGGCTGAGAGAGAACTACCATTTTATTCCTATAGTCAATGTGAGCATGATATGTGTATATCCAATCCATGCCAAGAATAATATCAAAGTCTTCCATGGTTAAGAGAATGAATTCAAAGGGCACGTCATGATTTTCAAATTTTAGAGGGAGGACATCAGTTTTCTACAATGTAGTGAATATTTTGCCACTATGAGTTGACACATCCAGAATATAACCCAAGTCCCTTATATGTAAGTGCAACATTGAGGCCATATTTTGATAAATGAATGTATTTGTGGATCTCGAGTCAAACAATGCTTTAACATGGTGTCCATTCAAGAAAACAATGCCTACAATGGATAATTATATTTTAAATAATTGAAGGCATTGAACAAGATATTAGATATATGAAAAAGATTTAACGTTACCTTCGACAAGCTGGTTCAGATTTTCCCTAGCCTCTTCTGTTGTTACTGTGAACACTCTAGCATTGTGGTGTCCCTGAGGGGGTGGAGCACCTGCTGGAGGTTTGCCAAGGATAGACGCATTGGGGCACTTGGCAAGAAAATGTCCCTCCTTCTTGCAGTTGTAGCAGACCGGCTTGGTGTAGCGGCAAGGCCCATCATGTCCTCATACACAAGTCTTACATTTGTTGCGGTAATCCATCAGCTTGCTATTGTTCTTTCATTTCTTCCCTGAACCTCCTCCTTTTCCTGATCCTTTATTATGGTCAGGGTGGAACTTCTTGAACTTCTCTTCCTCAATGGTGGTCAACCCTAAATATCCCATACTACAAGGCTTCTACAGTCCCTGCTCCCTTTCCTGCTTCAGGGCCATGTCTATGGCTTCATCTATACTTCTGGGACAGGAGGCTATAACTAGGGTTTTCATATGGGCAGCAAGGCAGTCTACATAATGATCAGTGAGGTGGTCCTCTGTCCGAATAGGGGCATAGCGTTCCAGAAGCCTAAACTTCTGGGTATAATCAGCCACTGAGAGACTGCCCTTCCTAAGCTCCATGTACATCTTCTATTTCCTCTTCCTCTCATCTATGGGCATGAAACAGTCGGTGAAGAGGGTCTTGAAGGCTTCCCACCCCAAGTTGTCTACTTCCTCTCCCTGGTTCCCACCATAGTTCTCCCACCAGAACTTCGCCCCTCTCTTAAGAAGATGGGTAGAGAATTTAACCTTCTTTTCCTCGGGTACTTCTAGGGTACGAAAGGCATTCTCTACGGAGAGGACCCAGGCCTCATCCTTGTCCATGACTTTGGGTTGGTCTTCCCCCCAAAAGTTGTCGGGGTTGAGCTTAATAAAGTCTATCACCGTCACTTCCTTTTTCCTAGAGGAGCTAGGTTTAGGGGTTCCTTTTGTGGTGAGGGTTTCTATAAAGTCTAGAAGGATTTTCTTCTATTCCTCCCACCTTTCCTTGGCCGCAGCATCGGGATCAGGTACTTCGGAGGTTTCAGGCTCTTTTCTCTTCTTAGATGATGATTCCTCCGAGGCCTTTGAGTTGTGAGTTTTTGGAGGCATCCTGAAATTAATTTGAACATATTAGATTTATTACTTCAACAATTATTCTCATCATTATCATTATTATTCACATGATATTTCATTATTCTCCTTTATCAATTATTAATGTTCTTAATGTTATGAATTATGGAGGATATCCTAAAATCCTTCTCAGTCGATCCTTAGGACTTTCTAAATAGAGAGACTCCTTCCTAACCTTATAACAGAGGTAAGAGGGAAAATTTATTTTAAAACATAGATGAGAGGGAAAATTTTCCTATAGAAGGGATGAGAGGGAAAATCTATAGATGAGAAGGTTCCTAAATTAAGGTATGCCCAAGAATAGGGGACACTTAGGGTATCATCCAGGTAGACTTATACTGTCATAAAGGTAGCCTCGTGATTGCCAAGCTAAGTGGCTCAGAGACTTTAGTCAGACCCATGGCATATGCTATCCTAGACACCTCCATCATTCACATCCCTAACTCAAGGACTACCCTAGACTCAAAATAGGGTGGATGAAGTTCATGTGACTTGATGTGTGAACATTGGCTCTGATACCAACTGTGACGACCCCAATTTCTATATACTTTCCATAGTGACATTCACAAATATGCGTGCACTCATATCTATAGATGTCAAAAGGGAAAATATAAGAGATTAAGGTAATCAACTAAGATCAGATTTTGAGCCAAGATCAAGTCCACATCATCACATAAATCCACACAAACATTCATTCATATGGATAAAATGAAGTCATTACATAAGGAGAGAAAATATTGTTCTAGAGAAAGATAACATTATTACATAGGATCTCAGTCATCCTCAACATCAACTAGGAAAAATAAACTAATATCTAGCAAGAATGAGATAAGAGGAATAGGTATATCTAATATATCCTCCATGCTTATTAATTTATGCCTTTAGGTACTTTGAGCATGCATTTCACTTTGTTGTCAATTGTTCCTTGCACCTAGAAAATACAAGAAACCAAAACATCAATAAAGTTGGTACATGGTAAAAAGTTACACTAATAAGGTTGCATAAAGGAAAATATTTGAAAAGGAAGAAAGAGAGATAAAACCATTTCTTAAGGCAAAAATCAGGTAAACATTCCTTTTATTACATTCATTTTGATGTGGTTGTAATACACATATTGCACTTGAATTACATCTAGTGTGGGCAATATAATATCATCATACATCTAACATGGGCCAAGGAATCATACATCCATGTTAGGCAACACACATCCACACCAGGCTATGTGCTCTAGTAGCTACAACCCATCATAATCATTTATGTTCTATTAGATTTGGCGAAGTATAACTCATACTAATTCAACCAAGCAATTATATCCAAATATGAGCATTCAAGATATTACATATCATAGGCAACTAGAAATCTAGTCTTATACTTATAAGACCACGTACCTGCTTGTTTAGATCAGATATCCAAAGATTTAGAATCAATCAAGAGATAAATCTCTGTGCAAGGAAATCAAGGGGTACAACATTACTACTGCTCCATGTGACCAAGACTAAGATATGTTCTTAGTTATTATTCCTTTCATGTTATCTTATTTAGATTAGGGATATTCCATATTTTAATTGGGTTTTGAGATATTATCAGATCTGATCCATAATAAAATAGTTTGATTAAAAGATAGTATTTAATTTAATCAAATAGAAGATTTTCATAATCTAGGGTTCTAGGATGGTCAGATAAAAAGGAAGCAACCCTTAGGATATTAATGATTTCATAAGATCAGGGTTCAAATCAGAGTTTAGGACCATTCATGATCACTAATCATCATCTAATAATATTTTATTTGCTATAAAGATGTACCTTTAATTGCATGTAGAGAGAGAAGGCTAGATTTAGGATTTCTTCTAATCATTTCATCATTTATCAACTTAGACTAGTGTTTCGAGTTATTTAGAAAACATGGTTTCATTTAGGGTTAAATATATTGTAGAAAGTCAGATATCATCAAGAAAAACCATTATTAATAATTAATTATAATCAAAAAGGTTATTTAGGCTCTAGGTAACTACTTTTGAAATAGGAATGGATCTAGGTCTTGATCATTTTATTTGGATAGAGAATATTTTTCTGATCAAAATGGTATATAGTTTCGATATAAATCGACATTCCTAGTATTTTCTATGATTTTCTTAAGATAAACTATTTATTGGGTAAAAAAAATTAAAAGAAGGATTTTTACCTTGATCAATGGTTGGATCCGACTAGATCGACGGCTCTCATTGATCCCAGGCTTTCACGGGATGGATCAGGCGGATTATCTGGCAGGCGAGGATTGGTCCAGCTGGGCAACGACCTCCTTTGCTAGCTGCTTGCTCGAGCAGCGAAGGAAGGACTTCGGTGAGGTTAATCTCGTCCCTTGGTGCTGCTTGCGAGTGGGGAGGAGTTGAGGTGGATTTGTTAGCTCGTCTCGAAGCCAAAGAGGGGTGAAAGAAGGTGCAAAGTATTGTGTAGCTCGCGGCCGCCGCAAGGGCATGAGAGGTCGCCGGAGTTGGGATCAAAATGCAGCGGGCGACGTTCTAGAATCTTGGGGTTGTGACGGGGGGAAGCGTAGAGGCGAGGCGGATGTGTTGGAGGGGTCAGATTGGTGCGAGAAGCACTGAGGGGATCGAGCGGTGAGGGTGTCTGGAGGTTGACTATGGTGGAATGGGGATGGGTGTTTGGGGTTGTTGTGCTCGAAATTGAGGGTGCAGAGTGAGGAAAGGAGGTATGGAAGAGCTATTCGAGGCCTTATATAGGCATTTGAGGATGAGGGCAATGAAGCTCTAATATCTACCGCCGCCTCCTGGAGAAGGGCGAAAAAGCGGGAGTTCATTCTCCTATTTCAAATGGCGAGAAGGGTTGAGATAGAGATGGTTGACCTTGATTTGGAGAGGAGAGGAGGATTATCCTGTTCCTTTCGTGAGGACGCTGGTAGCATATGTGTAGGGGAACAAGGATCTTCTCGTCGTTCAGGTAGGAGATGAAGTCTCCCCTGTTGGATCACTGATCAATGGCCAGAAATAGCTCGGCCTACACCAAGGCCCGCACCCAAGTTTCAAAGGGTCACGTGACACATAATGTCACACATTTGATTCATATAATTCCCAATCTTAGATTCTAGGGTTCAAATTAATGATGTACTATACATGATTTCAAATTTTTATATCCCCCAAATGACTTATCCAACTAGAATGAAATTTTAAGGTAAGCTTCATGATGTCAATATGAGACTATGGTATAATTTTGGGGTCCAAATTCAAAAGTTTGATATGTTCATTTACCAAATACATTATCACATGTATTTTAACATCATAACATACTAGGGTTTGCATTTTTTTTGCAATTTGTGACACATCTTTATTCAGTTGAGTGAGGAAAATATATGAGGGTATTTTGGTCAACAAGTTTGATAATAAAACTTTTAAGAGAGAGAAAATATTATAAAAAAACTCACTTTGTCACACATATCATGACTAATGAGACTCTATCATCAGTCAACACACACTCTAGTCTTTTGTATTACTGTTGTCTATTTTGCTTCCACAGTAATATCTGACTAGGGATATAACAAGGATATATGTACTCTTATCATACATATGGTCTCATTGTTTAGGTCCTTAACCTAAATACATATGTCATCGAGTCACATCATTCTTTAGACATCTATCATGTATGTGTCATAATCTCATGAGTGAGACAAACATAAAAGATGAAATTACCTTTATCATTATCAAATCAAGTATCATATTCCTCATTGCAATCATCATATGATTGGCTCTCTGGGCATACTATACCAACGGACTCCCACTTGCACTTAGAGCCAATCACCCAGAAATCATATTCTAAGTGATCTTAACATGTCCATCATGTTTCTGCTACACAAGTGCTTTTATAGAGGGTAAGCAACATTTGCTTCAAGTCGATATATTACATGTTTCACATCCCCTCACTTTACAACAACTTGTATGAGATGAAAGTGTCATAGTATGCTATTTGAAATTCCTTTGCCTAACCAGTAACTCCATTGTTGTCACAATATTACTACTGAGTCACAAATGGTTGGAACCCCCATAAGTTCATCCATATGAACTTCTATATGCATACAATATTCTTTACAATATTCATAACACTAAGGTACTCGACTTCTTATTGTAGAATTAATCAATTGTTTTATGTTGGAACATTTCTAACTAACAATTCTTATTCTAAGGTCAAACACAATTTTGTCATTTCAGAAGCTTGCATCGGTATAACTCTTTACACCGAACTCTTCCTTATTGCCATAATTAAAAACTAATCATTTTAGTCTTTCATAAGTACACAAAGATGTCCTTCATGATATTCCAGTAACTCTTACTGGAGTTCGACAGATATCCATTCATCATGTCCAATACATATGAGATAATTGGATATTTATATCATGTAGTCATACAAGATGATTATTTCATATCTTCTTGTCATGTTTAATACATACAAGATGATGAGTTTGTATATTCTTGTCATGTTTAATACATACAAGATAATTAATTCATATTTTCTTGTCATATACAATATATACAAGATAACAAGATGACTTCATACGTGATAGATCCAATTGTGAATGCATATGGCATCTATCCATGTGTTCCTTATTCTTCATAAGAATTGGGACACTTGGCTCTTGAGAGACTAACTCCATGGAACATGGACAAGTTTTCTATCACCATGCTAAACTCATTCAGCATCTAGCCAAAGTATGCTCTCTTTCCTAGGATAAGAAGCCCTCTTGATCTATCTCTATATATCTTGATTCCTATCACATAGGGTTCTTCTCTAAAAACCTTTTAGAATGCACTTCATTGCCAGATTTTGTAGTATAAGGATGATACTCCCCATCAATATGTGGAATATATATATATATGCTCCCACTAAATTCTTGTATTCACACATTACATATTCATTCTGACTCAAGTCAAACTCTTTGACTATCTTGTCAAGTTGAAGATCTAGATCTGAGGTGCTCACTTCAATCCAAAAATTGATCTATGCAGCTTTATAGACTTTATTTGCATTACTGGATTTATAAAACCTTTAGGTTGTATCACATACACATCCTGTACAATATTCCATTTAAGGAATGTGGTTTTAGCATCCATATGCCAAATATCATAGTCACATTAAGCTACAATGGCAAGCATTATCCAGATGGATTTATCCATGGTAACTGCTGAAAAGATTTCATCATGTTCAACACCTTGAACTTGTTAGAAACTCTTTGCAACCAAATTACCCTCCATATCAGTCTTCTTGTGGAAGACCCAAAAGTACCCTATGGGTTTTACCCCTTCAGATGGATCAACCAAAGTCATACTTTGTTGATGTACATGGAGTCCATCTTGGATTTCATGGCTTCAAGCCATATCCCAGTTTTTGGTTCTCATTAGCTTCTAGCTAGACTGTTGACTCATCATATGATCAACTCACCGCCTTCTTTTCCATAAGATATCATATATCATTCAAGCTCTAGGCGTGTTCTACTAGAACCATGAGTTTTATGTGTTACTTAAGGAGCTTTGAAATTCCACAACATTTTGTGATTCTCTTTATTCCCAGTGTAAAGCATGTACCCAAAAGGAAATTTGAAGTTTTAGCTAGTAATCACACTCTGACTTATCAAGGTGTGATTCCTTATTTCTGATACACTATCATTGTGTTTTAGATGGAGTCCCTCATGGCACATTATCATGATCTTCCAGAAGGTTCTCAAACTCTTGGTTCAAAATATTTCCATATCGATCATATCAAAATTTAATACTTATACCAAGTTTGTTATGTACTTCATTTGTGATCTCTTTGAACACTTCAAGAGATTCATGTTTGTATTTTATGAAATACAAACTACCATATCTACTGAGGTCATCAGTAAATATATTGAAGTGTTATTGATTACCTTTAACATTTATTCTAAAAGGTCTATATACATCAATATGTATAATCCTTAATAGAATGATCATTCTCCCACTACATCTAGTGAAGAACCTTTGTCATATTGCACAATGAATGAGATTGGCATGTCTCTATTGGTTCAACAACTAAAAGAGTCTAGATATCCATCATATGGATTCTAGAAATTCAATCCCATTTATGCGCTCTAGATGACATCGCTATAGGCATTCAAGTTTGAGTTATCATGTCATTCATTACATGTGTCACACACATTTTTCTCTTTAACTATCAAGTATAGTTAGTGAGACATAGGAATTACCATCAAAGATCATATCTTTAAAATGAAACATCAGTCCATTACATTCTTGTCCATACAAGATGTATGATGATTTCATTGATGGAAGATGTATTATAGCCATTCACTAATTCTATTATATGCCCATGAATGTCATATTGTAACTATAATGGTAGCAACTCTTTCTCTGCACAGTTTCTAGCTTACTTCCTCTCAGGTCCTGAGGTAGAGATCTCTATCTCTATCATCTTCCCAAGATCCTCTATAAAGAGGTTATTTCCCTTTCCTACTTACCCTCTCCATATCTTGAGTGATGAAGACTTGGACCTAAGCTTGGATTCAAAACACTTCTTGACCTTGCTTTAGTCAATGGACTTTACTCTACTGATCATTATCACAGATTTTGTCCTTTCTTCATTCATGCTTTGGCATCAACATGCCAAGCACTTCAGATAATGGTTTGGCCAAGTTTCTCAACATTTGATAAACTGGCCATATAATTCGCACAACGATTTGTAGAATCATATGTTTGGTCAACTCTTGACCTATAAGAAATCACAGTTAATCTATATGCACAATCATATTGAGCATATGAGATTAGACTTGATTTCATCTGTCTGATTATACTCAAACATCGATTTGAAGACATTATACCTTTCATGCTTTACATGATTCTTAAGATGTATAACACATGCTTCAAGATATTTATGCAAATCATAGTTCATATAGACCAACATAAGGTTCTTGATGTCTTAGGCATCACAAACATCCAATTTTAGCCTTAGGCACATTTGGAGAGGTTCAACTGGCTCTGGTCTTTCAAGGACTTTAGAGTTTACACTCACCATTGAGAACAATTCTCAAAGGTCCCAAACCAGGTTTGAAGTGTATCCCATTTATGAACTGGTCGTAAAAATAATGTATTTGTGTTTGTCATTTGGATTCTACAAAAGAATTTTGCAAATTTTCAAAAAAAAAATTATTTATTTAATTTGATAAAGTTGACAATATTAATTAGGTATTTTATGAATTATCGCTCCCACTATTTTGATCAAATTTATAACTCTCATGTATGAATTCGGAAGATTGCAAAATACAATCTTTTAGTGGCCAAGATCCATATTTTATCAAATTATGAGTCAGCTTTGGCTGATCGCCCACAACTTGACGATTTAGGTAGGCCATCATGCCAATTGCACCATATGCAACTCTTGGATAGATTACATGTGCAACTCTTTACCATGATAATCTGTATGCCTATGGAGCTTAGACTCTCTAAGAATCACCAGTTAAGTCTGACCCAAAAGCCGACACGATAGAGATGCACCATGCTTTGTACAAATCTACATATCTACCATTACACTTCCACAAGATGGACGACGTACCATGCTTTGTGCAAATCTACACTTGTTCGATCAAGCTTTTCATGTGTACCGCTTATGGAAGGCATCTAAGACTTTAATATTATATTTGAGGGATTTTATATAAGTACATATACATATCCAATCACCACATTATTATAGTATGCATCATATACATGTTGTAACCACAATGAGAAAACATGCAATATTGATAAAAGTGATGATTATGACCATCCTATTGTCATTCCTTGGAGCCACAAGGAATTACGGTCATCTAAGGTCTACATCATATACAACCTGTTGTTGATGAAGATCTTTGTGCTTGAACCATTCCGGGTTGATCAGCTCATCCTATGACATGATCAGCTCGCCTCTTGGTCAGTTGGTTGGTCGGTCTAGCCTCTGATGTCTGGATAACTCCAACAAGTAGTTGGGCCATCAGTCAGTCCATATGGCTCCACCTTCACAATCCTCCTTGGTCCTCCAGGCGGTCGGGTCATCTGGTGTTGAGCGTCTTCTTCTTCGATGTAATAGAAAATAAACTATCCTATTTTTACATAATCTTTGGGAAAACCCGAGTTACATTCGAAGGGAGTAAAGGTAGAAGAGAAAGGATCTTGATTTATCTCGATTTACATGTGGAATAGAAGGTAGAGGCTCGGTATGAAAACCGATATGAAAACAACCATAACCAACCAAGCACACATAGGGTTTATAGGCCATAACCATGCAACACATACACCATCAAAATCATTTTAGGGCGACTCGTATCAATTGCATATATACCATATCATATATGTATATTATTTTGTGGTCGCATGTGGTATTTAGTCGGGCATGCACATTAGTCATTTCAAATATTCACAACATATGTAATAAATAAATGATGATAAAACCAAAATTTGATTATATCGATTTATCCCAAAACACATTACATTGACGTGGCTCTGATACCACTGTTGGGTTTTATGGCCTCAGAGTAGGCAGCGGAAATAAAAAATTTACTGGCCATTAACCCATAACAAGAGATCGCATCAAAACCTACATTAACCCATAACAAGAGATTGCATCAAAACCTATGTAATGAGAAGGATGGTTTTAGTGAGATATACCTAGTCATGGGGCTTGTCCAGCAACAATACCTCGCAGCCATGTGCGGTCTTCAACGTCATGTCTTGGATGGTGTCTGTGTAGCTTCTGGTCTTCACCATGGACTCTGGCCTCCACCACAGTCTGTGGTTGGCGTGTCCTTCTGAGTGGCAGACATCTCCTACCTCTACAGATAGTCCACACGGACCACCTGGAAATCTTGTCGTTCTAAAACAACTGGCAGGAAGGAGACGGCCCACCTGTTGGGGTACTAGCACCAACCTGCTCTCCCAAACTCAGATTGCTTTTCTACAGTTGTCTTTCTCTCGATGTGCCTCCCTAGTTAGGTAGTACTTGCTCAGGCTCTCTCGGTTACCAAAATCTGAGAAGACAACAACTTTGTAGGGCAACTGATGTTCTAAGTTGTGTGTTCTGAGAAGCCCCCAGTACCCCTCTATTTATAGTAGACGGTATGGTCAGGGTTCCTAGTTTGTTTGGGAGTAGAAGGATCTGCAATTTTCATAAATAATATTCACTGTGGCAAGTGAACCGGTCATTTCACTAGTGAACCGGTCGGTTGGGAGTGTGATCCGATCGGTTCACTTAGTGAACCGGTCATTTCACTTCCCAGACTTGCATGTAATTGACTTTCCTCAACTGTTTCTAATTAATGTAAAGATTAATCCTTATTCCAATCGAATTGAACAAGTGAAACATGAAAGTTTTCCTCCAACCAGGAAAATCCCAATTTACTCAGTTGGTAGGACTGTGAGCCCCCGATTCACCAAGTGAACCGGTCGGTTGGCTCACACCAGCCGATCGGTTGACAAGGGTGAACCGGTCGGTTGGTAGTCCTGACATTGCCGATGCAGTCTCCAATCGACTTGACACTCTAACCAGCTAGTTCAACACTTGAAATTGATAGTTCCGAGCCCCTCTCAATCAATTGTATGTTTAATTGAGTACCTAAACACATTTAGTCTCAATCTAAACATCATTCATGGACAATCTCCTCTTCCAGGGGTATCCTATGTGTGTGACCCTACATGTTCCAATTTACGTTAGCAGTGAATGTTCATAACAACTTATGACATCACAAGCAATGAGTGGAATCTAGTAAGTCATCATTGCAACCCAAGTGACTCCAAAGTTGGATAAAAACTTCAACCTACAATATGTGATTAGTGTTACAGTGATCGTATAGTTCCTTTGTCACTGACATCTGGATTGAACTCGAGGCATGGAATGTCATCCTCTGCAACATTCAATCCATGTTCCTTGACCTAGAGCACACTGTCTGAGATGCATGTGAATTCACATATCATATATTGAATCACATGAGTATGGCCATACAATTCTCAATCTCACTTATCAAGGGGCCCTGGATATCATACTCCTTGTAGGAGGGACAAATCTCATGTCTATCACTCACAGTCAAGTCCCCATGTGTCAAAGTCACCCAATCATCACCGTTATAACAACCCATGTTTCAGGACTGCGTTTGATGATGTTAAAATGTACCCAATCACATGTGATGAGTGTAGTGATTTCAGGTCTAAGAACCACTATCACCACTATCACTATGAGAGATGATTGTGACTATCATTCCATGGTATCTAGAGCTGGCAAAAGTTGACCCGACACGAGAAACCTGACCCGTCCTATCCGCAACCCGACCCGATTAAACCTGAAGAAAATATAAACTTGAACTCAACCCGACCCGACCCGATGTTTACCTGAAACTCAATATGACCTGGAATTGACAGACCCAAACCTAACCCGACACCCGACCTGATGATATCGCGTGACCCGAATCAACCTGGAAAAATCACAACCGACTTGACCCGACTCGATATCAACCTGACTTGACATTGACCTGACCCGATGTCAACCCACCTAACACCAACACAACCCAATGTCAACCCAATCCAACACCAACCCGACCCTATATCAACTGGACTTGACGTCAAACCGACCCTACACCAACCAACGCAATGTCAACCTAACCGGAAATCAATCCAACAGAACACTGACCCGACCCAATGTCAACCTGACTGAGTACTAGCGAGTAGCAACTAGCGAGAAGCCGAGAAGTGAAGTTTTAGTTTTATAATAGATTTTTGTATAGCTTTATTAGTATAATATTTATAAGAAATAGTTTGTTTGATAATTTGATTGTAAGAAAAAGGAAGGGGGAATATAAGAGATATTGGATAGTAAAAGAGAAAAATAACAAGTAAAAAAATATTTTCTTTATTTTTTATTAATGCAACATATTAGTCATTACTCATTATCACAACTCACAATGTGACCTGAATAAGGTCCAACTCAAAACAACTTGATTATACAAAAATACAACTCAAGCAACACCAACTTGATAACTACCCAATTCAAAATGATTAGATTCAAACTCGAGTTAGCCCCAAGAAATAGTGTAAATTGAAACGACCTGAAGTGATTTGACGTGAATCCAAACCAAACCAATAAATGAATCTGAACAAACTTGTACCAAAATTGACCCGATCCGGACACAAGTTGACCCAAAAAAGCAAAATGAACCGAAGGGACCAAACAGATACTAACCCGACTCGACATGAAAGGATGAAATAACCTCAATTATCTTCAACCCATAATGACTATGGCCAAACCTGAACTGACCCATCTGATTGCCAACTCTCTAACCTAAACAGACTGAGACCCAACCCAAAACAACTAGACCCGAACAAAAAACACAACCCAAGAAGACTCGATCTGATTACTACCCAACCTAAAAATGACTCGACCTAAAACCCAAGTAGACCGAGGAAATAGTTCAAATTGACCTGACCTGATATTAACACGACTCAAAGTTATTTGACTTGAACCTGACCCGACCCGATAAAGTAACTTGAAAATGTCTATACCTAAATTGACCCGACCCGAACCCGAGTTGACCCAAATTACAAAATGACTCGAAGGGACCCAACCCGATCCTAACCCGACCCAAACCTGACCGACCCGAAAGAATAAAATAACCCAAATTATCTCTGACCCGTAATGACCCGACCTAAAATGACCCGACCCAAACCCGACCCGACCCGACTGATTGCCATCTCTAATGGTATCCCTGTATCACTCTCACGGTGGGTCTATTCGATATATTATTCTCTAACATATATCTATGTGCTTGAATTGATATCACATATCATGACTAATGAGACTCTATCATCAGTCAATAAACAATCTAGTCTTATGTATTATTATTGTCTATTTTGCTTCCACAGTAATATCTAACTAGGGACATAACAAGAATGTATGTACTCTTATCATATATATGGTCTCATTATTCAGGTCCTTAACCTGAAGACATATGTCATCGAGTCACATCATTCTTTAGACATCTATCATGTATGTGTAATCATCTCATGAGTGATAAAAACATAATAGACATAATTACCTTTATCATTATCAAATCAAGTATCATATGCCTCATTGCAATCATCATATGATTGGCTCTCTGGTCATACTATACCAACACTTGTTCCATGAAGGAATCACAATGAAGGCATCAAGGAAAAGAATATCAACATGTAATTTTCCATTGCTTCTTGAACTTCATGAACTATGTATCACGTCTCATATGTGCTAAATTACTCTAGAATAAATGGTGCAAATTACTAGGTGGTGCACGTAATGTACCCATTATATCACTAACCCTATCCTTCCCAATGCTACTAGTTGTCGTGTCATGTATCACTACATCTACAATGGCATCAATATCATTCTTTATATCAATCACTACTATCCTATGGGCAGAGTCACTATCTCTAAAAAAAATCTCTCATGATCAATTACATGAAATTTATCACACTACAAATTCACTAGGGATGAAATTTTTACTTGTACATAATCCAAACTTATGATAGTCCCACCCACAAGTGTACAAATCTTATCGCAATATACTTGTAGGATTGAATTTCAAAAGACAACCTTTTAATAATGGTGTGAATTAATTCAAATTCAAGTTCATACTAATATTTAATTCGATATTCAATTGGTTGGTCTGAACTAAGTGCAATGGTAAGTAAATTCAAACTAAAATGATAATTTATGAAACTATGGGAACATGGGATGAGTTGGATTTCATTATCACTACTTGTATTCTCTCACTCTTACTACAGTACACACATATGAATGATAAATTGGGTCCATTTAAATTCCAATCCTTTTGTCTTAAAAAGAAATCATTGACGGACATCACCAAAGGCTTGCCATGGTGTTGCCAATGGGTTATGTATCCATCACTTTGGAGACTTCCATTCCAAAGTTCTCATCTAGGATTAACTTGAATTAATTGATATTCTAACCCTAGATTTTCAAAATTCTCTATGTCTATAGTTATAATAAATCATGCAATTTATGTGATAAATCTAAGAAGCGTGCAATAAATAGTTCATTGAATATGAATGATTTCATTCAAGCAATGAAATAAAAAATTATTAAAAAATAATGGGTGACATGGCTAGTCCCTAACCCCAATGAGAAGAACCACTCACTCGTGGTGGAGAAAGATAATACAAAACATAGAGAGAGATGAGTCATCATCACGTGATGCATAGAAGGTGAGAACCCTAGTATTCAACGATCAATATCTGCTCTGATGTTGTGAGAAACTCAATTTTACCAATTCTCTTCACATGATATATTTAATGAGTAGAAAATCTATATCTAGCATATATAGATTAGATACAAATACATATTACAAATGACATATAATATTTGTAGGAAGTAAAAGAGTAATAATGGCACACTAAGTAAACCTAAGTAGATATACTACATGGTCGGTTTACTCTTTTCATTAAGCCCTGGGTAGTTTGAAGCGTACCTCTCAAACTACTAGCTGACCACTATGAATTCACAGCCAGACCCATATAAAATCTTAAGAATACTAGACTCCTAAAGATCTATTTCCCTCAGTCAGTATGAGTGAAAAACTGTAGCAGCACTATGACCCAACTACTAGTATGGGCACAACGGCCACCCCACTAAAATTGGGTTTTTCCTGGGTCCATAGTTTATGACACCAAAACTAGGGTATAACAACCTTGAAATCAAAGTTACGACCGCATCCACTCTCAATCACATATATTTGAGTTACACCCTTAGTGTCTCTCAATCACCTTGAAATCAAGATGTCAGATGAAAACCCTCCTGCAACCATATATACTCAACAACATATGACTCCAAGAACCTTCTCAAAATTAAAAGTTTTTATAAAGAAAAGGCTTCACTAACCAACAAATTTTGACACTAAGATAGTTCTATCATCATTGGGTGTTACATGATTAGGGTTACACTTGATTGAATATGCCAATTACTTACTGTTAATGGCAGTCATCTTACAAATAATGTATAAAGATGTAATTGCATAATTAATTGAATCTAAAATCTCCAGGATATATAAAAATTATCCACTAAACCAAACCACCCAAATTATGGTTCCAATAATCACCTTTGGCCATACCAAGACCTAGTTCATCAAATTAGGGTACAACAAGGCCCGACTTACCAAAATCAACCACATCAAGGTGCAAAACATCTAGTCAAGGAACACTAGCCTTACACATGGCATCATCATGTAATGCATCTCCTTCCACTATTTCTTTTCTAATATGCATATAAAAATAGAAAATATAGGTCATTATCTCAATGATAACTTAGTGTAAAGTTTGATTATGCAACAAGATTAACATCATCATTCCAATGTAAGGGTTATCATGAGGACCTACCATATTGTATGGATTTTAAGAACATTTATTTAAAGTTAAAATATCATTATATTTTATCTCTTTCAGTTGCTACTTGGTTATATCAAAGTGTACATCGTCCTCATCATTTTAGGGCAATATTATCAAACCCATAAGATCACATCATTTTTCCACATTAATAGTTTCATTATCTTATCTATCATCTTACATTTAGATCCATATTCATGCATGGAGTAACTTTAACAATTGGGCCCTACCATCATCTCAATGATGAAACCCATCCATAGCACTTAAGGTATTCACCTCAAGCGATCAAGCCTACATGTATACCCCACATCCAAGATTCATCTCATTATGTCACCTTTTATCACATTATTATTCATTCTTTTTAAGATGATAAAAAGATGAGAGATGGAAGACATATTCAACATATGATGAATAGAATTACCCCCATTAAAATTTATTATCATAAAAAGATGACCATCCTTTGGTTGCACTCCAATTAGATCAAGATACCCCCAAGGTACTCCATATTCACTCTATCAATTATCCCTATAACTATATCATAGTCATACATATAATTAGTATGTGCTTCTTGATTCATAACTCATTTTAGCTTTATTAAGTAAACAATTGAGTGTGCATACTTCAAGAGATATAATATGGTTCATGTTATAATTCAAAATACTCATTAAGACACAAACCACCCAAACTCACTATGAAAAGATGAATACACCATATACGGCCACATCAAGGCCAAGACCATGTAGGAATATAAATATCAACTTGAAATTATGGATGCCACTTCACATCACAATAACACACCATAATAATAAAAAATTAGATCAAATTCAAAATTAAGTTGAAGTTGTATGTAATAAAAGATGTACCTAAAAAGGCCATCTTTCTTCATAGATAAGCTACTTTGAGATTATAAGTTTAATCAATATGAACTCCATCATAATAGTTATAGAAAAGCCTTTTATATTTCTAGATCAACTCTTAGTCTGTAGTAATAACATGTATGACGATTTTCTCATCATATGGTACCAAGATACCATAAAGATGACATGTTTAGCAGTATTTTCACATATATTTCAAATTACAACTCATACTTGGTTAAGGGAGCACAAGTTAACATCAAGTATTACTTTTAGAAGATAAGAAATAACATGGAAATCCATATTTCAATCCTACTTATCCAAATCGTTTCACAAGTAATCATCTTCTAGCATATTAGATGATTACAGAGCAAGATTAGGGCATTTTAGAGCACCTAAGAACTAACTTCAAAATTTTAGACCACGTGTATTAAAGAGTGAACACACCAATATTATCGAAAATCATGGTTTAATTATTAATTGGGTCTAAGAGATTCGTAATCACATCATATAGCAGCAAAACAGTCCTAAAAAATTCAACTTTTAGGCATGTTAATCAACTTTATAGAAAGCTTAGGGATTTGCATGCACAATTAGGAAAAAAGAAGCTAATAAAAGTCAAGTCACTCGCCTCCAAGGGTGATGATCACAAGTTACACATAAGAGAAGCACTAACAGCCCCCAAGATCCTAAATCAACTCTTCAAAAGCCCTAAAACCAAAGCTCCAAGCAAGATATAACTTCTCCTAGAACAAAGAGAGTGAAAAGGAGGATTCTTTAGCTATATGGGGTAGGTTCCGCCATGAAACTTCATGGGGATCACCGAAGGAAGAATATGGCATGGCTAAAAAAAGAGATAATAAGATGTGTCTTACATGATTACAGTTGGAAACAAAGCCACCAAGCTTGGAAACACATTAGAGAATCTTGATTGACAACATGCATCCTCATGCTCAGGATGCAACCTTCCATCCATGGTCATCACCCTCCTTGGAGATCCCATCGTCCATCATAACTTTCCTCTACATTCTTATAACAATATGGGGTTTCAAATGAGCCTATAGGTTGATTGGTCAAAAATGTAAACCAAAATGGATGCTAATGTCAAAATGCCATAACTAGCGTCTAGATTTCCCATCGACCAAAGAACAACTTTCAATGGTGAAAACAACTTTCCCATTGACCATCCTAGCATTCTCATCAACCTAGGCATTGTGATCATCAATCTACACAACATTCCCATCGATATAGCACTTCTATTATCCATAAAGTTCTTCGGTTGGTACTCTCATCGACCATCAAGCTCATTGGTTTCCTCTCTCGTCGACCCCCCTTCAACATTGCCTAGCCATTAGTCCATATGCTAGGATTTCCAGTGGTTATTCACCTACTTTCCGATCAATCTACATACTCAGATCTATAATCCATGGGAAATTAGAACTCCATTGATTCTGGCACATAGAGGCATCATTGGTTCACATGTCCAGATTCCTCATTAGTTAAAACTCAAAAGCCTCATCGGCTGTCAAGCCTATCTTCTATTCAGTTGTTAACCTAGGGATTTCATTGGTTGAGAGGTCTAGGGTTCTCATCAATTGGGAGACCAAAGAATCCCATCTGTTTTCAACCCAAAATCTCTATCAGTTGATGGATTCCATTGGCCAACACTCACCCACCACTACAGAACACACTAAACTAGGGATAGTGGGCAAAGGATGGATCCTTGTTCCAACTAAGTCCAAAAGCATTCAAGCCAAAGAAAATAAGAAAATCTTTGAAAAAAATGAGCCAAGATAATTTATACTCGATCTTCAATGCAACCCTCAATTATGGTGTAATTGCTCATTGATCCTTAAATATATATGAAATTGCAAAATCAAGGCAATTAAGGTGTGTTTGAAGTCAAATTAGAGTGACCCTTTAACCAGTTATTTTTAAGGAACTAATCAAGCATTAATATGAAGTAAACGCCAAGTTTATATATACGGTACACAATTTTCAATTAGGTCCTCCTATTATGACGACTTTACAACTAAGTCCACAACTTGCAAGGAAACTTGAAATTAGGGTAAACAAAGTGCAAATTGGGTCAAATTTAGAATTTCTTAAAAATCAATTGATTACAAAACATAATCAACTTTTCAATTCTGATAATTAAGCAATATAAGAGAGAAATTAAGGTTAAGTTAGGTTCATGATCTCACAACCCGTCCTTCTCACACTACATAAAAATTTTCCCAACATATCAGTGATTTACATGTCAAGACTCACTAAAACTTACATTATCTTATGAAAATTAAATGATTTTGTAGATGACATCACATGTTTCATGAATTCAAAGCGGGAGATTGTGTACTAGTACATGTATGCCATGAACACTACTCCAAAAAGTATTTATAAGTATATTCATACCAATGGCATGCCCTTTAAAATACTTAGTAGATAAGGACCTAATGCATATGTACTAGATATGCCAACATATCAATGCATTAGGTTGCATCAATGTGGTAGACCTATCTCATTATTGTGGTACATTAGGGCCCCCTCTACCACCTATACATATATGAGCTTCTTTGAGTTGTCTTAATGACTCATTTTCTTCAACAACTTAGACTCCTCTCCCTCGACTTCCTTAGTAGTTGTCCAAGCACAATGACACAATTCTTAAGGAACATAAAAGATTCAATAGTTAAGGCATCATGCAACGCTTCTTAGTTCGATGACATGACCATACTTCTCCTGACACCACATCAATCACCAAACTACGTCTTCCCCTACATTGATGATGATTTCTCAAGTCTTTTGCAGTAAAGTGGACCCAATGCAAGAAAGACCAACACATATATATACTTATGAACACAGACCTTTAAGATCCGATACCCATTAGAGTTTATTTGGGTTTTTCTTACACATTATTTATGCCATATTTTATTTTCCTTTCACTTTTTTTTCAGGTTGTTTACCTTTTACTTGTGTGCCTATATATAGGATGTACTACATCATTAGCGGGGACACACCTTGATAGGTATGATTAAGAACCATATTCGCTTATTGTTAGTTGTGTTTTAGCTATTCATTCTACTATGCTCTACATTAGACGTTACCCCATTTGAGCTTACTAACCCTAAAACAAGTGCCACTTAAGCTTCTACTGAAATTCGAGCAAAACCAACGTTATTATGATTACAAAGATGAGTAGTTTTGATCAAGTTCACTTGACCAGATTTTATGTCGGGATATAGGAACAAAATTCTATAGTTGGTTTTCAAGAGTAAAACAAGAGCTATCTAATACATAGCTTTTTACAACAATAAAAAAAAACAAATAAACCATAGGATATTGTGATTATCAAAAACAATTTTAGTTTCTCTTTTTCTTGAGCAGGAGGTTTGCATCGTTTTCAATGTCTTTAAACCAAATAGTAAATGACATTTTTTTCTGGCATAAAGCTATGCCGAGTTGCGGTTTATCTAAAATGTGCTGAACGTTATATTCTAATTCCAGGTTCTTTATAAGGTAACAAAAAAAACTGACCTTTGATTAATTAAATACGTCAAACCAAAACTCATGTACGGCATACCCAGAAAAAACATACACGATTGGAATTTAGCAAACGTATTTTTAGTACAATGTTTTCCAAATATAACTTATAGTCTGTCTAAAAGGCAGTGACTACAAGAAATTGTAGAGAAACTAGCGGCAATATCCAGTTGTGGGGTGGGGATGGGTAAATTCCATCAACTGACATTTCTTCCCCTCTTTAGTACCAAGCACTGCTAACTGGATCCCATTTAAGTAGGAAACAAGACAGTTGCAAAAGTCGAGCGATGACAAACAATTGAAACCATGAATTCCTGCCTCTATTCAAGTATTCATGATTTCCTATCTTTCACTTCTCATACATGATTGAAGATTTTCACACTATTCCGGCTATAAAATGAAGCAGTAAATAAGGCAAAAGGCTATCAGAGACATTGATCTTACAAAATTTTGATGTTTAAGCATTTGATTCTTTTAAAAAAGAATCTTGGAATAGCCACAGACAGCAACAGATGCAACTTTGTCAAGTAATCATCATTTTGAGCATTTACTGAAGTCAAGAAAAAGATGAGAATAATATACTTCACTATGAGAATCTCTGTTTCTTTCTGTCAGGGGACCCTGGATTGCTCCCCAAATTTATTATGAAATGTGTTAATGTCATCCTTTAAGCTATTGTACCAATCCTTCTGTCACTAGCTCTTTCAAACCCTTGTTCAATCTTTCAGCAGCAATTACGCAGTCTGCTTCTTTCAACCCACCAAACGATATCCTGATGTAACCCTTTCCACCACTGGCACTCCCTGGAATAACAACCACGCCATGCCTGTTCACCAGCCACCTTACTACCTCATAATCATCAGCCCGTGTGTCTGGTAGCTTTGCCCATAGGTAAATAGCCCCCTCTCCACCCATCACAGCATCCTGTCCAAGAGGGGCAAGTGCTTTCTTCAGAATTTCACGGTTCTTAACAAGTTCCTTTACTCTCTCCGTAATCCATTCTGGCCCCTCTTGCAGAGAGTAGAGAGCTAGATGTTGTCCAATTATAGAAGCACAGATGGGTATGTTATCTTGGACTTTAAGAAGCATAGCTCCTAGACCCTCCACTTCATTTGGGTACGCAATCTGTCAAAATTTCTTTATATCAGAACAATACTAGAAGGGAATACATACGGCATAGTTGGAGATCACCCAACTCAAATGATATTGCTAACCTAAAATATGGCAGGGAGCCTATATCTATTCTAGAACTTCAGTTACAAAAATAAAAGTACAAATACATGCAAATATGTGAGATTGGAGCGTGCGGATGTGTGGATATAGAATCATGCAAATTATTTGAAGGTTACGAATTGAAGCGGCTGCTGATACTTACATAACCAACACGCCATCCCATCATCCCATAGACTTTTGAAAAGGAAAACAGGTTTATGATATGGTTATCCTCCAAACAGTAGTGTTTTAATCCATCATACATAAAGTACCTGCAAAGAATATTTTCTTACATAAATGATTTTTCTGAAAGGATCAACTTTACAGAACAATTGAACTAAAGTTTGGACTTATAGGCTATAGCTTCCATAATATGTACACTACTTCGCCAGGAATGTTTTTGTTAAGCCTACACTCCAACAACAATATTTCAACTGCGAAGAAACAAGTTAGAAGCCATTTTGTGCTCCATTCTTCCTTATAGATAAAATCTTTTTCTTTTGAAATCACATTTATAAGCTAGGAAAAACACAATTAATAACATGGAGATTGAAGAAAACTTGATGTGAAGATTTGATTCGTCACCTTTGTGAAAAAAGTAGGTTAATGATATTTTGATGTCTCACCTAGAAAAACTGCAATGGGTAGACCCTATGGCTAGTTGATAAACATGATTTGTCAAACTGCTATTTTGATCATTTATTAGTCAACGGATCACGTAAAGCTTCTACTACAAACAAGATTACAAGATAGAACTATAGATTTATATGCATCATTTAGAAATACATATGGGAACTTAAGTCAGTAGAAAAAAAGGGAATATGTTTGTTTGAGTCATTAATGAGATTTTGGTTAATTATAAATGCTATGTCAATATGGAAAAGTTTTAGGGATTGAAAAAGAAAAAGTCCATTACCAAATGGATTTCATTTCCTACAGCGCTGATTTTTTTGATAAAAATATATGACGAAGTTAGATAAACCGCATTAGCATAAAGTTGCCAAATAATTTCACAAGGCTGGCGAAAAAATAGTGTACTTCAATTCCACCGAATTAGAGGCATTGGTTTATGTCACTTGTCCTGGCACAAATTCATTCCTACGCAGTTCACATAGAAAGGAAAATTTATTCTATCAATGAAAAGTCTGGCACAAGCTTCCACATTTACTCAATTTAAATGTTCACTGAACATTGAAAAAATTATTGATTGGAACAAAGTTATTGGCATAGTTTGATTTTTTTTTATAACAAATTGCTGTCAATGTTTAAACATATCGTCATAGATTGAACATAAATTCACAACTTTATTGCTAGCAAAATAATAATAATGACCCTTTGAAAACATGGAAATGAATCAAAAAAATGGGCACAATTCAAGGAAGTATTTCTTTGATTAGATCTAATGCCACGACAATGTCCCATACATTTGATTAGTCTACAATATGACTGACAGTTCAGTAAAACTACATCTTGTGCTACCAATTTCCTAATACAGGCAATATTAAAGAAAAATCAAAAATAAAACTCACTCATAGGTGTTATCTATAAGAAGCCAAGCACCAGCCTTCTTACAAAGATCTGAAATTTTCTAGGAAACAAAAATAAAATGAGTTAGAAAGAAAATACACAAATGTATTGCAATCAATCAATATTTTCCTGATATTGAGATTCCCAGAAGGTAAGGGTACCTGAAGAACAGGTTCTGGAATATATACCCCTGAAGGATTGCCTGGGTTCACAACAGTGACAAGCTTTGGAGACGGTTTTCCATCATTCCCTAACAAAACATTTTCTAACCAGCCTACATTTTCAAACAAATCATGTCATGATTCACTTAAAAGTATGTTAAAGATACTTTATCGCATTTTACGACCCTTCAAAGTTTTAGTATCAAACTTCAAATCTTTCTGTTCAGTATTTTCATGATTGTCTTTTCAGACCAGATTTACTGCCAGAAGTAATATGAAATCAATCTTAGAGGAC
This sequence comes from Alisma plantago-aquatica, assembly GCA_963693085.1. Taxonomy (NCBI): domain Eukaryota; kingdom Viridiplantae; phylum Streptophyta; class Magnoliopsida; order Alismatales; family Alismataceae; genus Alisma; species Alisma plantago-aquatica. Next base: position 1,971,648,688 of record OY856409.1, on the reverse strand, counting down.
GTGTTATACAGAAGAAAAACCCTAGCTCAACCCATTCACATGGAAATTCAACAATAGTTAAAGTTTTATACAAAAATCTAGCCCTGAATATGTAGCAGTAACTAGTTAAGGTTTTATATGGTAAATGACTCCCTCTTTGTTCATAATTACTCCCATTCTTTTTATGAGTAGTTTTGGAGAGTACAGTTTCCCTCCAAGTTCGGGATGATAAGTTTATGTTGGATAATTAGTTAGAGATTTCAAAACATAGGACTCTAAATAATTATCCAGACAAATACTTTGCTCAAATCTTTAAACCAACTGCTATTCAGATTTCTTACCCTTCGTTAACCCACCAGTTTGACCATTTTTGGGTAATCCTAGACCCCTGAACTATATTTAGGAAGAAAAACCCTTTAAAGATAATCTTAGAAGATATTATAGATATATTGTGTTACTGTGTTATTTACTTGTTTTACTTTTAGTCTCATATTGCTCACTTGTACTTATGTCTCTACTCTCATTAGCTATATTAGAGACTATCATGTAACCTGTTTGACTCACTGAATAAACAATTCTATTTCCCTCTAGATGGTATCAAGAGTAGGTCTCTTTTTCCCCACCCACCCGTCCGCAGTAACGTAAGAAAACCAGCCCCTCCTCCCACCCCCCCCCCCCGCCGTCGGTCTGGCCCCCCCTCCTCCCCTTCCTCTCTCGCCACCGCCTCCCCTCCCCATCCTCCTTTTTCCCACCGCCAACCCCCCCCCGTAGCCTCCTCCCTTCCTCCCTCCACCCTCCTCCCCTTCAGCTCCTCCTCTTCCCATCCCTACTCTGGCTGCCACTGGTTTTTACCTCTCCTCTCCCTCTACGTCCGGGTGATCTTCGTATCCAAGTTCGGACATCCACGGGCCGTCTAAGTTGAGAGTCTTTCGTCTCACCGTCTTCTCTGTCTGCGCCTCATGAAGGAACATTGAGCTTTCCTCATGACAACGTAGGTTTCTCTATATATATGCATATTCTGCCCTATACGGGTTTTCTGATCTGACTCGTCAGGTCCCTGCTGTTGTTATCTGCCCCTTTGTGGATCTCTGATCTACTCTGCTGCTGCGCCGACTACTTCTCTGCCATGGCCTTATCTGAGCCTCCTCGCTCTCTGTGTGTCACCACAGTGAAGCTCAACGGCGGCTCCAACTATCATTTGTGGTCGGCGTCATTTGTTCTATATGTCAAAGCACAAGGCCGGTATCACCATCTTACGACTGAGCCTCCTGTTGTTCCCACTGCTGATGCGGATGACAAAACCAGACAAAGCTATGCACAATGGTCCAAGGATGACTCCGGCGTCATGTCTTGGATCCTCAACAGTACCGAGTCCCGGATTAGCCAATCACTTCTATGTCTTCATGATGCTAAGGCTATGTGGGATCAACTGTCCCACGTCTACTCTCATCAGGAGAATCCCAAGCAAGTTATTGAAATTTTCAAAAACTTGGCTAAAAAGGAGTTCTCCCCTGACACTTCCATTGATGACTTCTACAGTCAATGCTCGGCTTTGTGGAATGAGTTTGAACTCTACCACCCCTTGACGGCGGACATCAAAATTGCTCAGAAGCAACGCAACGAACTGCAACTTGTTTAGTTTTTGGCTGCTCTTCTTGCCTCGTTTTCTGGTGTGGTTGACCAGATACTGTCAAGTGATCCGCTGCCTACCCTTGGGGATGTTCTCAAAAGAGTCCAACGCCTGTCGTCCACGACTCCTAATCCTGTTGTTGAGCACCCTGCGCTTATTGCTCGCTCTACTGATTCTGGTCGTGGTCGTGGTCGCGGTCGTGGTCGTGGCGGTCGCTCTCCTCCCTCAGGAGGTCGAGGATCATCTACTCCTGGACGTGGTGCTCCTCCCGACCCTCGCTACTGCAACTGGTGTGGTCGGGACAATCATAATGAAGATCGATGTTGGATTAAGCACGGCAAGCCCGCTTGGGCTAACCAGACTGCTACGGAAATTGTTGCTGACTGTACCGCTGACGCACCTGCTGCTCCTGCACACGCGGAATGGTTAAGTTCTGAGTTCGAGAAGATGTTCCAGGAGCGTCTCGCACAGCTGCCATCCTCGTCTACACCAGGACCCTTTGCCATGCTTGCTTCTCCATCATCTGGTAACAAACAATGGTGCATTGACTCGGGTGCATCCACTGATATGGCTGGTGATCTTCGCCTATTTTCTGTTCTAAATAAAACTGCTACTATATCATATGTTACTGTTGCAAATGGCTCAAAACTGCAGTTCATTGCACTGACACGGTTCCAATTTCACCAAAACTGCAATTGCATTATGTTTTATATATTCCAAAGTTTCCTGTTAATCTATTGTCAGTCAATATGATGATAAAACAACTCAAGTGCTCTATTAAATTTGATCCTTCTGGTTGTGTTTTGAAGGATCTCCGTACGAAGACAAGGATTGGTTCGGGCCGTGAAGGACCAGATGGGCTGTATTATCTGGATGGACCTCCTGCTGCTTCTGGTATGCTATCTATTTCAGTGACGGGACTACAGTGGCACTTTCGCCTGGGCCATCCATCTGCTACCAAATTAAAACATTTATTCCCTACTTTATCTGAGAACAGTTTTTCCTGTAAAACTTGTGTTTTAGGCAAACAAACTCGGTCTGTTTTTCCTGCTAAGAAATTTATTGCTTCTAAAGAAATTTTTGACATTGTTCATGCTGATATTTGGGGACCGTGCTCCGTATCGAGTCACTCGGGTGTGAAATATTTTATGACCTTTATTGATGATTATTCTCGCACCACATGGCTATTTTTACCTAAAGGTCGAGATACTGTGTTGGATACTATTCGTACCTTCTTTGCTGAGATTCACACCCAATTTAACCGACCTATTAAATTTTTTCGTACTGATAATGCACTTGAGTTCATGCAACAATATGTTACCTCCTTCTGTGTTGCCCAAGGAACCATACATCATACCACTTGCCCTTACACTCCTCAACAAAATGGCGTCACTGAAAGGAAAAACCGACACTTGAGGTTGCTCGCACTCTTCTCATACACTACAAAGTACCCCATCATTTCTGGCCTGAAGCTGTCTCTACGGCTTGCTATCTCATCAATCGCATGCCTTCCTCTGTTTTGAAAAATCAGGTCCCGTATGCCATTTTGTTTCTTGATAAACCCTTATTCTCTCTGCCTCCTCACATTTTTGGGAGTACTTGTTTTGTGAAAAATCTTCGTCATGGACTCACCAAACTTGATGCTCGCTCGGTCAAATGTGTTTTTATGGGATATTCCCGTACACAAAAAGGCTACCATTGTTTTGATCCTATTAAAAAATAGTGGTTTGTTAGTGCGGATGTGACCTTTTTTTAGCATATGCCTTACTATTCTACTGATGGCGCAAAATTGCCTGCTGATATTATGGCTACCACACTGTTACCGATGATTGTTGAGGATTTACCGTCTCCTGATGTGTCTAAAGAACGCCCATTGCAAGTCTATCAGCGCAAGTCAAAGAACCACAATGCTTCTGAAGCCCCGGCCGAACCAAATCCTACGTCTGCGGTTGATCCACCATCCGCTGAGGTATTTTCTGACCTAGATCTTCCTATCAGTTTATGAAAAGGCGTTCGATCATGTACTAAGCATCCTATCAGTCATTTATGTTCATCTGGCAATCTCTGTGGTAGCTTTGCTTGCTTTAATTCTGTTTTGTCTGTTGTGACAATTCTTAAATCAACCGAAGAGGCCCTTCGCATTCCTGCCTGGAAACATGCTATGGAGCAAGAAATGCATGCACTCTGTGATCGTCACACCTGGGATCTGGTTGATCGTCCCTCTTCGTGCCATACCGTTGGCTGCCGCTGGATATTTACTATTAAATATCAACCGGATGGTACCATTGAATGCCTGAAAGCCAGATTAGTTGCAAAAGGTTACACACAGACATACGGTGTTGACTACTTTGAGACCTTTTCTCCAATTGCACGCCTGCATTCTGTTCGTATTCTGATTTCTATTGATGTAAATAAAGACTGGCCTCTGTATCAACTTGATGTCAAAAACACTATTCTCTATAGAGATCTTTAGGAGGAGGTATACATGGAGCAACCGCCGGGATTTGTTGCTCAGGGGGAGTCTGCCTTCAAAATATGTAAACTCAGAAAAGCCATCTATGGTCTTAAGCAGAGCCTGCGTGCCTGGTTTGATAAACTCAGTCAAATCTTAATTACTTTTGGCTTTCAGCGATCACAATTTGATCATTCTATATTTATTCGTAAGTCGGTAGCAGGGCTTGTTATTCTGATTGTATATGTAGATGATATTGTTTTAACTGGCAGTGATAATGCGGGTATCCAGGCAACCAAACATTATTTGGCGCAACACTTCATCACCAAGGATCTTAGCAAACTGCGATATTTTCTAGGTATTGAAGTTGCCAGATTATCTGCAGGAATCTGTCTTTCACAAAGAAAATATGTTCTGGATTTATTGCAGGAAACCGGCATGCTGGGCTGCAAGCCAGCCAACACTCCTCTAGATCCCAACATGGATTGGGATGATGATAGCTCTCCACTTTATGATGATCGTCACCAGTTTCGAAGGCTGGTAGGCAAGCTTATCTACCTGACAGTCACTAGGGCTGACCTAGCAGCTGTTGTGGGATTCATAAGCCGGTACCTTGATAAACCCCGACAGTGCCACTGGGACGCTATGTGTCACATCCTACGATATCTTAAAAGCTCGCCAAGGAAAGGTATTCTGTATAAAAAGCATGGCCATTGCAATCTATCTGGATTTTCTGATTCTGACTATGCAGGAAGTCGATCCGATCGAAAGTCCACTTCTGGATATTGTACCTTTGTGGGAGGCAACCTAGTCACCTGGCGGAGTAAAAAGCAAACTGTGGTTGCTAGATCCAGTGTCGAGGCCGAATATAGAGCAATGGCTCATACTGCATGTGAGCTTCTGTGGGTCCGTGAACTTCTTCAAGAGTTTGACGTTGTTTATTCTAGTCTCATTCATATGTTCTGTGACAACAAAGCCTCGATTTTTATTGCAAGCAACCCCACGTTTCATGAACGCACGAAGCATATTGAGGTTGATTGCCATTTTGTTCGGGAGAAAGTTCTGTCTGGACATATCTGCACTCCATATATTGGCACTGAAAAGCAGCTTGCAGATATCTTCACCAAGATCTTGCCTAAAGCTCGGTTTCAGACTCTGATTGACAAGCTGGGCTTGTTTGACATCTACGCTCTAGCTTGAGGGGGAGTATAGATATATTGTGTTACTGTGTTATTTACTTGTTGTTTTACTGTTTTACTTTTAGTCTCATATTGCTCACTTGTACTTATGTCTCTACTCTCATTAGCTATATTAGAGACTATCCTGTAACATGTTTTACTCACTGAATAAACAATTCCATTTCCCTCTAGAGATATAACAGAAAACCCGGCTAGTGGTTTTAGCGTAGATCTAACGGCCCTAGTTTTTATCCTTTTTATTTAGTTCGTCATGGCTATGATCATGTGCACACTTTTGTCAGTTCAATCCCTTCTTGGGTTGAACTCTAAGAGCAGGGTGCATCACAACTCGAGGAGTCGTCCTCTTCGCCTGGTAGAGTCCCCCTCTTAACCTCACAGTAATGGTTTCCTTGTCCTCTCTACCTCTCCCTTCTGTAACCCCCACTCTAAGATAATGCCAAGAACACCTTCTACATAGCCGCCTGATCTAGATAAACCCACACTTCATAACACTTGATTCACAGTGGACTTCTAACAAATCTCAACCCTCTATTCCTATATCCAGATGATCCCCTGGCTACCTCATACCCCCAACCAAACCTATAAATCACTCCTCTTACACCACCAACAGACCACCAAAAACCAAATTCCAACATCCCATTTTCATCTATTACACCTAAGTTGTGGTTCCCAGCCCCACTGTCACTTGCTGTCAAGTGGAGGTTCATCACGGAGATTTTGACCATCTCAACCCTTGGATTTACCCCGGAACCAATCTGTAAGCTCCAAAGGAGCAATCTCACTCATCAATTTGGCCCTCACATCAGTAACCTCCATGTACCCCCTTTTAGCCTTTGTTTGACCCTATTAGCAATTCCCGTGGATTTCATCGTGTTTGATCCTAGTTTCTTCACAAAAAGCTTCAGCTATATATGACAAACATTTTTAGCCGCTCTTATGCCCATGTGATTTGGTCATTAATACTCTCCTTTCTCCTGCTTTTGTTGTTATGATGAAGAGCTCTTCTAATGTTTTGGCTATATCAAGTTTCATGTTGGGGAAGGGGGGTCTTTGAGTCTGGCTGACCTTGGTGAAGCCACTAGTGATCGTCTCCCATGCTGGTTTTCTATCAACCACGAGCTTGGTTCCAAGACCGCTGTGATGATCCCCTATTCTTCATTTTAGTATTTCCCTCGAGTTCTTCCATGGTCACCACGCCATCGTGGGCCAATGCAGTCTTTTACACGTTCTTTTGTTATATCACATGTATTTTAGGTTACAATTTTTTGACTAATTTGCCCCGTTAAGCGAATAAAGTGTGGTGCGACATGCAGGGGCCAGGGGGCACTAAGGTCAATTGATTTAAGTGTTTGATTTTTGATGTTTTGTAATTGTTTCATCGCGTAATAAATCCACAATAATTTCAAATGAATTTAAAAAATTATGTACAAAAAATTTTTAGAAAGCTAAAAATACAAGGAACATTCCTAGCTTGGTTTTGAACCCTAAATCCAAGCCCAGTTCCCATGATATTCTAAAAATCCTAAAATCTGAGTTAAGTAATGTTTCTGAAACATGTGTTTTGGACATGGATATTATGGTTTTTATCAAGTTTCAGAGAAACTGTAGGACGACACCTCAAGGTTTGGTGAGTGGACGTGCACATTAAGTAATATATAGGGTAATAGGTTATCTAATTGTATATATGAATCAAGGTTTTAATTATGAATTATCTAGTTTTTATGTACAAGAATGTTTCTTATGAAATGATTTACGCTTATCACTATGTTTCTCATTAATATGTATATGAAATATAACATATTAATGAACTCAGACGCAAGATTTACGTTACCATATTCAAGTTCAATGATTATGTAAAGCTTGTCATTTTTTGTAGAAGAAATTAGAGAGATGTCTCATTAGTTGCAAATAAATTACAGAGACCCTCCTATATATAGGAGTATATGGATACACGGATACACCTAACTGGGTGAATGGATACTCACTTAAGTGTACTAAGAAAGGAACAGAAAGCATAACACTTACTAAAGATAGTGGGATCATACTTGTTGAGTCGGCCGACTAGTCGGCAAGTCGTTTTCCTTGACTCCGCCTAGCTGATCGACAGGAATTTGGAACCAAATAGTCGGGCGACTCGGACGACTAGTCGGCCAGTCGGCCGACTGGGCCGCCTGGGCGGGCCAAGTCAGGGAAAGTCGGCCGCCAAGTCAGGCCCGACATAGCTGAAGAGGACACTGCTCTTGGAGATGAAGATGAAGAAGAAGATGATGAGCCAGAGGATGGAGAAGAAGAGCAACAACCATTTGACTTTTAGTTTATTTTCATTAGCAATTTAGCATTTTTGAAGTTTATTTGAATTTTGAATTTAAACATTATGCATTTGTGTTTGAATGAAACTTAAGTTAGACATGTTTTTATGTCTTTTGGATATTTGTGTTAAGACGATATATTATTATTAAGTTACAGGACATCCTTGTGTTAATTTTTTAGCATGATATCACATTTAAATGCATCTTGTAGCAATTCAAAATTTATACAAGTCTGAATCAACACATGGTATGTCACTCTACACTCTTATTATGCATGTTATATTTGTTTAATCATTCATTTCTGTTATTTATAGTGTCATATATCAATTTAAAACTATAATATATATTTATATATATATAATTATATATTATATACATATATATATTATTATTATCCAGAAAAAACATGCGACTAGTCGGCCTGGGCGGCCTGGTCGCCCAAGCCAACCGGCCCACCGACTGGCCGACTTGACAAGTATGAGTGGGACTAAAGGACATACACCCATATAACTGCTACTTTTACTAAACACTCCCCTTCAACATGGAGAGTAAACATTTTTTGGTCCCAACTTGACGCCCATACACTAAAAAATAGTTGGAGGTAGTGGTTTGGTTAAAATGCCTGCAATCTTATCCCCCCTCCATAAGTAAGGTATCATAATCTTCATCGCATTGACCAAGTTCCATACAAAATGGCAATCAACCTCAGTATGCTTTGTACGCTCATGGAAGATGGGATTGTTAGTATTAGTATATATAGTTTCCTGATTTTATTTTCCCTTTATTATTGTGTTATGGGCCTTTGTTTATTAGCCCATTAGCCTTTTTCCTTTTTCTAGAATATTCTTGTTTCTAGATTATTCCTATAATTGGTTTTACTCATCTAATACAAACAATCTTTTAGATTTTAGATGGTATCAGAGCGTGATCCATCTTGCGACCCTCCCATCTCAACCTAGTTGCCACCCTCTCTTTCTCCTCCCTCCCTTCTTCCTTCCACACCACACCGCCACCCGTCGTTGCACCCACAACCCGCCACCTCCACCTGCTCCATCCCCTCCCGCCGCCTCCACCTCCCTCCCTTCCCACAGCCACCGCCCCTCCCTCCTCCACAGCCGTCGCCCGCCCCTCCCTCTCCCACAGCCGCTGCCAACCCCCCTCCCACTCCCCACCGCCGCCACCCCTCCATCTCCTCCCCTCCACGCCACCACCTGTTGTTGTCCTCTCTCTCCCAGCCATCCTCTTTCCCCTTCTTTGCTTCCTTTTCTCCTTCACCTACCATCCTTTCCTCTGTCTAGCCACCACCACCACCACTCTTTTCTCTTTCGACCCGCCTTTGTACTTCTTCGGTAACTTTCCAGTTCTGGCATGTTGAAGGTGTAACCGGCTCTCATTTTTGCTCTGTCTCCGCCTCATGGTGGAGTAAGTTTTTCCTCCATGTTGGCGTGGGTTTTTATATCTACTGCTGCCCAACCGTGGGTTTCTGGGATCTGATGCATCAGATCTCCTTCTGCTATCTTCTGCATGTGCCGTGCACAGGTGTTTTTAGATCTGCCCCTGAGTTGGGTTTCTACTGCGTTCGTCTACTGTGTGTCTACTGATGTTATGTGCCTGCTAATTCGTCTGTTGACTACTACGTGATTCCTGCTCCAGTATGCAACTCCTGTCCGCCTGATCGTCCTGCATTTTGTGACCTCCCATGCGTCCTCAGATCCGCTTCACAATCTCTGCATGACGGCTACCAAGTTGGACGGCTCCAACTATCACACCTGGGCAGCCTCCTTTAAACTCTATGTCAAAGCTCAGGGGCGCTACTCCCATCTTACTACTACAGGTCCGGCAGAACCAACTGCTAATGCTGATGACAAGACTAAACAGGCGTATGACCTGTGGTCCAAAGACGACTCTAGAGTTATGACCTGGATGGTCAACAGTGTTGAACCTAAAATCAACCAATCCCTTTTGCGCCTGCGCACGGCCAAGGATATGTGGGATCAACTCTCCCACGTCTATTCTCATCAACAGAATCCCAAGAAGGTGGTTGATATATTCAAACACTTGGCCAAGAAGGAATATTCTACCTCAGATGCTATTGAAGATTACTACAATCAGTGTTGTACCCTATAGGATGAGTTTGAGGTTTATCATCTACTATCTTCCGATATTAAGGAAGCACAAAGACAACAGAATGAACTACAACTTGTTCAATTCCTAGCTGGTCTACCACCCTCCCTTGCAGTGGTAGTTGATCAGATTCTCTCAAGTGATATGTTGCCTACCTTACATGATGTTCTGAAACGTGTGCAACGCTTGCCTTGTGTCTCTCAGTCAACTCCTGAACTTTCTGGCAGTGTTGCTCTTGTTGTTCGTTCTAGTGATACCTTTCGTGGACGTAGACGTGGCCGCGGTCGAGGCCGCTCAACTCCAGGTGTTGGTCGTGGTTCGTACTCCTCTGGTTCTGACTCCTCTACTGAACCACGTTACAACAACTTTTGTCGGCGCAATAATCATACTGAAGACCACTGCTAGATCAAGCACGGCAAACCTGCTTGGGCAAATCACTTCATACCAGCCTGACACTTCTACTTCTACATCTGCCCCACCATCTATTGATTGGCTCTGATATGAAGTTGAGAAATTGCTCCAAGCCCGTCTGACCTCTTCGGCTAAGACTTCCACTGCTGGTGGTTCTGCTCTTCTAACACAATCTGCTCCTCTAGCACAGTCTGGTAAAAATAATTGGGTTATCGACTCTGGTGCCACTTCTCATATTATTGGCAATCGCTCTTTATTTTCTACCTTGCATAAAACTGCTACTATTCCGCCTGTCACATTAGTCGATGGTTCTCAAACACCTATTTCTGGAATAGGGAATATCTATATTGTTGGCCGTCTTATTTTGAACTCGGTAATGTTTGTTCCTAAATTCCCTATCAAGTTGTTATCTATGAGTAGAACTGTTAAGGGACTACAATGCTCAATTACTTTTGACCCGGATGGTGTTATCTTTCAAGATCTGCGCATGAGGATGAAGATTGGTTTGGGCCATGAGGGACCAGACAGACTCTACTATTGGATGCACCAAAGACGAAGGCTTACCTAACTACTTCTATTACCGGCATTCAGTGGCACTACCGATTGGGGCACCCTTCACCAGCAAAATTGAAGCATTTATTACCTGACATTTCTGAGACAGTTTTTCATTGTGAGACATGCCAGTTAGGGAAACAAACCCGATTTACTTTTACTAAGCAAAATTGTATTAGCTCAAGAGAATCATTTGATATTGTGCATGCTGACATTTGGGGCCCATGCTTTGTTGCTAGTATTTCTGGATTTCGGTACTTTATGAGTTTTATTGACGATTTTTCTAGAACCACCTGATTGTTTTTGTTAAAAGACAAATCTCATATACTTGACACTATTACAACCTTTTTTGCTGAGATACGTACCTAGTTTTTAAACTGATAATGCCCTTGAATTCATGCAAAAGTCAGTAAATTTGTTTTGTACCAAAATGAGTACTATTCACCAAACCTCTTGTGCATATACACCACAACATAATGGCATTGTTGAACGCAAGAATCGACACCTCCTTGAGGTTGCGTGTACCCTTCTCTTTCACTATCATGTTCCTCATGGTTTTTGGCCAGAAACTGTTTCCACTGCATGTTATCTTATTAACCGCTTCTATTCTTGGCAATCAAGTGCCTTTTCAAATTCTATATCTTGATGCTCCTTTGTTCACTGTACCTCCTCGTATTTTTGGGAGTACATGTTTGTGAAAAATTTATGTCCTGCCTTACTAAACTAGACCCTCGTGCTACCAAGTGTATTTTCCTGGGTTACTCTCAGATACAACAAGGGTATCGCTGCTTTGACTCGCTTACTAAGAAATGGATGGTTTCGCCTGATGGTCTCTTTTGAACATATGTCGTTCTACTCTTCTGCTGGATCTGCCTTGACATATGACTTTCTGTCAGACATACCTTTACCTCTGTTTGTTGATACTGCCTCGTCAGATAACACAGTTGCACCTGCTCCTCCTTTAAAAGTCTATCAAAGAAGACCCAAGGCATTGACTCTCTTTATGGCCCAACCAAGTCTTCCAACCTCGTCAGCAGATCAGCCACCATCTCAGGTATTTTCTGACTTAGACATTTCTATCAGTTTGCGCAAAGGCACTTGCACACAACATCCTATTTCGAATTTGTGCACTACTGCTAAACTAGGAAATAATTTTGCAAATTTTGCGTCTGCTTTATGTGTTGTTACTATTCCTAAGAATGATGTGCATGGTCTCCAGCATTCTGCATGGCGTCAAGCCATGGAAACTAAAATGCAGACCCTCACTGATAGACATACTTGGGATTTGGTTGATGCGCCTCCTGGTTGCTCGCCAGTTGGTTGCAGGTGGATTTTCACAATCAAATATCAACCAGATGGTACTATTGAACGACTCAAAGCTCACCTGGTAGCCAAGGGCTACACTCAGACATATGGAGTTGATTACTCCGAGACCTTCTCTCCAATTGCACCATTAAATTTTGTTCGTATCCTTATTTCTATGGTCGTAAATTCTGATTGGCCTTTATTTCAATTAGATGTTAAAAATGCATTCCTGTATGGTGACCTACATGAGGAGGTTTACATGGAGCGGCCTCCCGCCTTTGAGTCAGGGGGAGTCTTCCAAAGTTTGTCGCCTTCGCAAAGCAATTTGTGGCCTTAAGTAAAGTCCCCGAGCCTGGTTTGACAAGCTCAGCTCTATCCTTCAGAATTTTGACTTTCGTCGCTCTCAATCTGATCACTCAGTGTTTGTTAAGAAAACTACCTCTAGTCTTGTAGTTCTCATTGTCTATGTTGATGACATTATCCTATCTGGAAGTGACTATGCAGGCATTCAGGCTAGTAAGACATACATGGAAAAGCACTTTATTACCAAAGACTTAGGCAAACTGAGGTTCAAGTCTCTCATTCATCTTCTGGTCTATGTTTGTCTCAGCGCAAGTATGTTTTAGATCTTTCAGAGACATGAATGCTTGGGGCTAAGCTAGCTAATACACCCCTAGATCCCAACACTAACTGGGACGACAACACTTCTCCTTATCCTGACCATCAGTATCGTAGAATGGTTGGAAAACTCATCTACCTTATAGACACTAGGGATGATATCACTTCTGTTGTCGATCTCGTCAGTAGATATTTGGATAAACCTCGTCAATGCCATTGGGATGTTGTCTGCCATATTCTGAAGTATTTGAAAAGTTCACCCGACAAAGGCTTGCTATATAAGAAACATGGCCACTGTAATCTTATTGGCTACTCTAATTCTGATTATGCTGGAGCAAGATAGATCGTAAATCGACCTCTGGATACTGCACTTTTGTAGGTGGTAACTTGGTCACTTGGCGAAGCAAGAAGCAAACTGTAGTTGCTTGCTCAAGTGCTGAAGTAGAATATCGAGCCATGGCTCACACCACATGTGAACTCTTTTGGGTACGCAGTCTTCTGCGAGATTTTGGTATTTTTGTTGCTCCATCCATTCCAATGCACTGTGACAACAAAGTTGCTATCTTCATTGCAAGCAACCCCACCATCCATGAACGCACCAAACACATTGAAGTTGATTGCCATTTTGTTCAAGAGATTGTCTTAGCTGGTCAGATTTCTACACCTTATACACCTACTACGGATCAAGTTGCCAATATTTTCACCAAAATTCTTCCGAAAACCAGATTCACTACATTGATGGCCAAGCTGGGCATGATTGACATCTACGCCCCAGCTTGAGGGGGAGTATTAGTATATATAATTTCCTGATTTTATTTTCCCTATATTATTGTGTCATGGGCCTTTGTTTATTAGTCCATTAGCCTTTTCCTTTTTCTAGAATATTCTTGTTTCTAGATTATTCTTACTCTCTCCTATATAAGAGAGCCTCCTGTAATTGGTTTTACTCATCTAATACAAACAATCTTTTAGATTTTAGAGTTAGCATTGTGGATGGAAACCTAGATGTCACAATAGAGAGTTGTCAGAGTCTGAACAAAAAAATTAAACTCTGTCAGGATAGACTTCACCCACGTAGATTACAACATGCTTGAGCTATTCAACCTCACTACTAGATTGAGCAACAACACACTGTTTGTTGCTTCTCCAAACAATAAGGTGATTGCCCGGCATGATACAAATTTCAGATGTAGATCAACGAGTCTTGTACATCACCAGTCCAATTTGCATCTACATACCCATAGATAGTAATAGTCTTCAGCTTCAGGAAATTGTAGATTAGTCCTCTTCCTAGAGCACTTTTGAGGTATCAGAAGTGTGAACACTAAACATTGAGCTTAAAGCACCCTCATATGTTGATTGACTACTCTGACAACATAAGTGATATATGGTTGTGTAACACGTCCATTAAATCGATTTTCCAACCTCATAACGGTGCTTCTCTAAATCAAGTTAGAGCTCTATGACACTTGGAGTTTCATGTGATAGTCCATTGTAGTAGAGACCAGTCTGGAATATGTCATCCTAGTCCCTTGAAGTAGGTCTAAGGATAATGTCTTCGAGATAAGCTGATTCCTTGTAGTAGAATGAAGGGCCTCTATATCGAGAAAGTATTGCAAATTTCCCCGATCCTTCATGTGCAAATGAGTTCGTAGAGACCACTTCAGATTTGAGATGTCATGTGTCGTCATCGGTGATCACAATGCCATTCACATTTACAGCAAGAAGGATCTGTCCTCTAGAAGAACGAGAGGAGAATAGTGAATGATCCATAGCTAACCTCTAGAAACTCATCTTCCCAAGGATCATGCTCAATTTATTAAACTAAGCTCGTGAAGATTGCTTAAGGCCATATAAGAGCGTCAAAAACGGCAGACCTTGCGGGAATACTCCTCAGCAACAAAGGATGAAGGTTGTTACATATAGACTTCCTATAAATAGATCACTATGAAGAAATGGGTTTTTAATATCCGTTGGAGCATTCAATCCGGATGAGTTGTTTATATCATGATATGAACAAGAGAAATCCACGTTGTTAGAAAGAATGTTTCAAAATAGTCTATGATTCTAAATAGTATGTGCCAAAAGATTGAGTGACGCCATTAGCAACCAATCGTGCTTTGAATCTCTCGAAAAACTCATCAGATTAGTGCTTAAAAGAGAATACATGTTGACAATCAATATCCCTGCCAGGTAGAGTATCAACCAGATCCCATGTGTCATTTTACGTAGCATCTCGTCCATTATAGTGTCTTTCCACTCAGGTATCGTAGGGCATCAGCCATGTGCTTGGGAATAGAGGTAGGCATAAGCAAAAGAAGAGAGGCGAGCTAGGCAGCTAGTGTCAGACATGGGATGCTCAATAGTCAGGAGAACATAACTTTTCAAAAAGCCATTGGTAATTTAGATTATATTGGAACATAGGATGATGGAGGAGTAGTTGCTTATGGATCAACTACCTTGTCTATGATAGACCTGGAAGAAAAATTGGGTTGGAGTGAGTTGTTCCAATGGTGTTGCATTGGAGGAAGGGGGTCTGGTAGAGAAACCATATAATTGGCATCCATCGGTGCAGACAAAGAAAGGAAAAGGAAAACTCATCTTTATGGAAGGTGATATCACTCAAAACATGTGTGACCTGAATGTTGAATCAAGGGATTTAAATCACTTTTGAGAACAAGGATGTCTTAGGAAAACTATTTACACTTGGGGGGCGTTTATCAACCTTGGGGTCAAAATTATGGAAGAAGTTGACTCAACAAAAACTTAAGGAGATAGAGAAAACGGTTGTTTCTCAAGATATAAGACTGAAAAGGGTGATTTCTTTTTAAGAACAGATGATGGTTGGTGAATGATAAGGAAACAAGAGGTGAAAAAAAATCCGACCAGAGATGTGAAAACTAGCATGAATGGTAAGTGAGCCTATAATGTCAGGAAGGTGACGATTTTTACACTCAGCCATACCATTCACATGTGCTGACAAATAGAGCTAAACTGCACGCAGATGCATTGAAAGGCTTATCAATGTGAAGAATTTTAAAAGAGGTTGAAAATTGGAGATGCTATGAAAAGCACGAATAAGGCGGAAAAACGTCATTTTTGAGAAGATGCAACCACGACATGCACAAAAAATAATCTACACAAGCTAGGAAGTATCTAAAAGTAAAACCATCATAACTTTGTATTGGAAAAGGACAACAAACATTACTATGGGAAATAAAAAAAATTGTAGATTGTTTCACAGTTCTAGCTGGAAAAGACACTCGATGGTGCTTTCAAAATTGACATGCATCACACAAAATTGAACAAGACAAAATAGAAGAATAAAAATCTTTGGTTTGTCTAGTGAGATGATCAAAACAAAAGTGGAGTTAGAGAGGCATGGCTGCAACAAGCGCACTGAGCTGAGACTACAGATGGGTAGAGAAGTGGTAGAGATAACTAGAGCATGTTCCATGCCCAATCATCATCAAATCCACAAATCATGTAAAATAAACCAGAGGGTCCAAAAGCTACTCTAAATTCTGAAATATGATTTGCATTAGATGAGTAAAATAATTACAAGAGACTCTCTTATATAGAAGATTTAGAGAGTAAGAATAATCTAGAAACATGAATATTCTAGAATAAGGAAAAAGGCTAATGGGCTAATAAACAAAGACCCATAACACAATAATAAAGGGAAAAAATAAATCCAAGAAAATATATATACTAATATTCCCCCTCAAGCTGGAGCCTAGATGTCAATCATGCCCAGCTTGGCCATCAGAGTAATGACACTGATCTTCGGAAGAATTTTGATGAAAATATTTGCAACCGGATCCGCATTAGGTGTATAAGATGAAATCTGACCAGATAAGACAACCTCCCAAACAAAATGGCAATCAACTTCAACGTGCTTGGTGCGTTCATGAAAGGTGAGGTTGCTGGCAATGAAGATAGCAGCTTTGTTATCATAATGCATTGGAATGGATGGAGCAACAAAAATACCAAAATCTCACAGAAGGTTGTGTACCCAAAAAAGTTCATAGGTGGTGTGAGCCATAGCTCGATACTCCGCTTCAGCACTTGAGCGAGAAACTACGGTTTGCTTCTTGCTTTGCCAAATTACCACCTACAAAAGTACACTATCCAGAGGTAGATCTACAATCTATCTTGCTTCCAGCATAGTCAGAATCAGAGTAGCCAGTAAGATTACAATGACCATGTTTCTTGTATAACAAGCCTTTGCCAGGAGAACTTTTCAAATACTTTAGAATATGGCAGACGGTATCCCAATGGCATTGGCGAGGCTTATCCAGATATCTACTTACGAGTCCAACAACAAAAGTGATATCAGCCCTAGTACAGTAAGGTAGATGAGTTTTCCAAAATGGCCAAGATAAGGCGGAGAAGTGTCGTCATCCCAGTTAGTGTTGGGATCCAAGGGTGTACTAGCTGGCTTAGCCCCAAACATTCATGTCTCTGATAGAAGATCTAAAACATACTTACGCTGAGACAAACAGAGACCAGAGGATGAATGAGAGACCTCAATGCCGAGAAAATACCTCAGTTTGCCTAAATCTTTGGTAATAAAGTGCTTTTCCAAGTATGTCTTAGTAGCCTAGATGCATGCAGAGTCACTTCTAGATAAGATAATGTCATCAACATAGACAACAAGTATTACAAGACCAGAGGTAGTTTTCTTAACAAATACTGAGTGATCAGACTGAGAGCGACAGAAGTCAAATTTCTGAAGAATAGAGTTGAGCTTGTCAAACCAGGCTCGGGGACTTTGCTTAAGGCCATATTCCTTTGCGAAGGCGACAGACTTTCGAAGACTCCCCATGACGCACAAATCCAGTAGGCTGCTCCATGTAAACCTCCTCAGCAGGTCACCATACAGGAATGCATCTTTAACATCTAGTTGAAATAAAGGCCAATCAGAATTTACGACCACAGAAATAAGGATACGAACAGAATTTAACCGAGCCACATGAGAGAATGTCTCAAAATAATCAACTCCATATGTCTGAGTGCAGCCCTTGGCTACCAGGTGAGTTTTGAGTCGCTCAATAGTGTCATCTGGTTGATATTTGATTGTGAAAATCCACCTGCAACCAACTGGTGAGCAACCAGAGGGTGCATCAATCAAATCCCAAGTATGTCTATCAGTAACAGCCTGCATTTCAGTTTCCATGGCTTGACGCCATGATGGATGTTGAAGAGCCAGAGTCGCATTCTTAGGAAGTAATAGCACATAGGACAGAAGTGAAATTTGCAAAATTATTTCCCATGTTAGCAGTAGTGCAAAAATTCTGAATAGGATGTTGAGTGCAAGACCGAGTGCCTTTACGTAAACTAATAGGAACATCTAAGTCGAAAAATACTGAGATGTTGGATGATCTGCTGACGAGGATGGAAGACTTGGTTGGGCCATAGAGGGAGTAAGTGCCTTCAATCTTCTTTGGTAGACTTTTAATGGAGGAGCAAGTGCAACTGTATCATCTGGCGAGGCAGTATCAACAGGCAGAGGCAAAGGAGATTCCGACAGTAAGTCAGAAGTCAGGGCAGATCTCGTAGAAGAGTAGAACGGCATATGTTCAAAAAAGACAACATCAGCCGAGACCATCCATTTCTTCATAAGCGGGTCAAAGCAGCGATGCCCTTTTTGTGTCCTAGAATACCCCGGGAAAATACACTTGGTAGCACAAGGATCCATTTAGTAAGGCCAGGACGCAAATTTTTCACAAAACACATACTCCCAAAAATACGAGGAGGCACAATGAACAAAGGAGCATTAGGGTACAAAATCTGAAAAGGCACTTGATTGCCAAGAACAGAAGAAGGCATGCGGTTAATAAGATAACACGCAGTGGAAACAGCTTCTGGCCAAAAAGAGTGGGGAACATGATAGAGAAAGAGAAGAATATGTGAAACCTCAAGAAGATGACGATTCTTGGGTTCAGCAATGCCATTCTGTTGGGGTGTATGTGCACAGGAGGTTTGGTGAATAGTACCCATTTTGGTGCAAAACATATTGATTGACTTTTGCATGAACTTAAGGGCATGATCCGTACGAAAGATTTTAATAGGTTTACCAAATTGGGTACGTATATCAGCAAAGTAAGAAGTAATAGTGTCAAGTATATGAGATTTGTCTCTTAACAAAAATAACCAGGTGGTTCTAGAAAAAGCGTCAATAAAACTCATAAAGTACTGAAATCCAGAAATACTAGCAACCGAGCATGGGCCCCAAATGTCAGCATGCACAATATCAAATGGTTGTTTTGAGCTAATACGGTTTTCCTTAGTAAAAGTAGATCGAGTTTGTTTCCCTAATTGGCATGTCTCACAATGAAAAACTGAATCAGAAATATCAGGTAATAAATGTTTCAATTTTGCTGGTGAAGGGTGCCTCAAGTGGTAGTTCCACTGAATGTCGGTCACATAAGTAGTCAGGAAAGCCTTCATCTTTGGGGCATCCAAATAGTAGAGTATGTCTAGTCCCTCATGGCCCGAACCAATCTTCATCCTCGTACGCAGATCCTGAAAGATAAGACCACATGGGTCAAATGTAATTGAGCACTGTAGGCTCTTAACAGTTCTACTCACAGATAAGTTGATAGGGAATTTAGGAACATAAAGTGTGAGTGTAAAGCAAGACGGCCAAAAGTATAGATATTCCATATCCCTGAAACAGGCGTGTAAGAACCATCGGCTAATGTGACAGGCAGAATAGTAGCAGTTTTATGCAAGGTAGAAAATAAAGACCGATTGCCAGTAAAATGAGAAGTGGCACCGGAGTCAATAACCCATGTATGTTTACCAGACTGTGCCAGAAGAGCAGAACTACCAGCAGTGGAGGTCTCAGCAGAGGAGGCCAGGCGTGCTTGGAGTAATTTCTCAACCTCAGATCGGATCCAATCAACAAAAGGCGGGGCAGACGTAGAAGCAGAGGTGTCAGGCTGCTCTAAAGAAACTTGATTTGCCCAAGCAGATTTACCGTGCTTGATCCAGCAGCGGTCTTTGGTATGGTTGTTGCGCTTGCAAAAGTTGCAGTAACGTGGTTCAGTAGAGGAATCAAAGCCAAAGGAGTACGAACCACAACCAACGCCTAGAGTTGAGCGGCCTCGACCACGGCCACAACCTCGGCCATGTCCACAGAAGGAATCACCAAAATGAACAGCAAGGGCAGCACTATCAGAAAGATCAGGAGTCGCCTGAGAGACAGAAGGCAAGCGTTGTACGCGCTTCTGAACATCGCATAAGGTGGCCAACAGATCACTGGAGAGAATTTGATCAACTACACCCACAAAGGAGGATAGTAAGTGGCTAGGAATTGAACGAGTTGTAGTTCATTCCGTTGTCATTGTACTTCCTTAATTTCTTAGGATAGCGGATGATAAACCTCAAACTCATCCCAGAGAGCACAACAGTGATTGTAGTAATCTTCAATAGCATCTGTGGTAGAATACTCCTTGGCCAGGTTCTTGAAAATATCAAGCACCTTTTTGGGATTTTGTTGATGAGAATACATGTGAGATAGTTGATCCCACATATCCTTAGTTGTGCGCAGGTGCAGAAGGGATTGGCTGATTTTGGGTTCAACATTGTTGACCATCCAGGTCATAACCCCAGAGTCGTCCTTGGACCACAGGTCATACGCCTGTTTACTCTTGTCATCAGCAGTGGCATCCGGTACATCCGAACCTTTAGTAGAAAGATGGGAATAGCGCCCTTGAGCTTTGACATACAGTTCAAAGGAGGCTGGTTGGAGCTGTCTAACTTGGTAGTCGTCATGCAGAGATTGTGAAGAGGATCTGAGGATGTCATGGGGTACACAGAATGTAGGACAACAAGTAGACAAAAAAAGGCAGGCCGGAGCAGGAGTCGCGTAGCAGTCAGCAGACAGATCAACAGGCACATAGCAGTCAGCAGACGAAAGCAGCAAAAACCCAACACCGGAGGGGTAGGCGAGGGCTAGGGAGGGTGGTGGGTGGGCTGGCATGTTGGCAAGAGGGATTAGGAAGTGGTGGCGAAGGCTAGCGGAGTAGCGGTGAGGGCTGGCGACAGTGGGAGAAGCCACTGCAGCACTGGTGAGCGGCGGACAGAAGTCGGACGACGGCAGGAGGGAAGATGGTGGTAGAAGAGGGGCGGAAAAGTGTTGTGGACTGGAGGGAAAGGAGAGGGAATGTGCGGCGGCAAGGCGGGTGGAGAGAAAAGGAAAGAGGGGTGGCGGCAGCACAAGGGAGGGTGGGCGGCGCAGGAAGGAAGAGGGGTGGGGGAAGGAGATGACGGCTAGGGTTTATGGGGGCATAGGTTAGGGTTGGGGTGGGAAAGAATTAAGGTGGATCTAGCCGCTCTGATACCATTGAGTAAAACAATTACAAGAGACTCTCTTATATAGGAGATTCAGAGAGTAAGAATAATCTAGAAACTGGAATATTCTAGAATAAGGAAAAAGGCTAATGGGCTAATAAACAAAGGCCCATAACACAATAATAAAGGAAAAAATTAAAGCCAGAAAAATATATATATACTAATAGCTACAAAACAACAATAATGAGTCAACTAGTTTAGCCACAAGCATTAAGTTATTTTGTAAGGTAAATCAGGGAGAAAATGAACATAAGATAATTTTAAGGTGGAAGAAATAGGAAATGTGCCACACATGTGACATGTTTCACCGATCCATCTGCCATGGTGATAGTGGAATGCAGGATGAAAGAGTCAGAGGAGGCGAGAAGATGCAATATACTGGCAACACATGGTAGCGTCAAAATCTACAATCCAATTGGAATAGGCAGTGATCTTGGAAGTCCCTTGATTTACCTTGGTGATCCGCTATGAGATGAACCAGGGGTGAGGCATTCAATGATTCACCAATGTTCCAGTTAGAGGTGTGGGTAGATGACTATGCAAACGACACATGGAGTGAAGAGTCCTAATAATTTTACAAAGTTTGAAGTAGGCATTTGTATTCCTTGTTTGTTAGCGAGACATGGGACAAATTTCCAAAGGAAGCAGTAGGGATTGCGTTGATCATGAATGTACCCTGCCCAATATGAGTAATTGGAGCCTAAGTAATGTGTCCAACCCTTGGCGCACCCATGACCATAGTACATCCCATATCCATGTTTCAAATGGAAGACATCTTCATTGTGGCCCAGTTTGCCAGAGTAGGTGCATTTGGGATGTTGTTCACGTCCCCCTTCACATGCACATACTATAGCAACAATTACAGCCTGAGTGCCCAAGGCATCAGTGTTGGAGGCCTGAGTTGGTGCCATCTCGGATTGGGACAAGTGAGAATTTACCTGGTCTATGGGAGGAAGTTTTGTGCCAACAAGCAAGAGTTGGAGAACTACAATATACATGCGATTGAGGCCATTCGGGAACCCTCCGGTGTGAGGGAATCTCTCTCCTTAGTGACTTCAATAAAGGATGTGGGTGAGAAGAAGTTGAGTTGGTCGGCGAGCGCCATCATTCAGTCATAGTATTTAGATAGCGGGCGGTCACCCTACTACTAGGAGAAGATCTTATTCGTCGCGTTGTAGAGATGGATGCAATTTTCCTCTTGATTGTAAAATTGCTTCATCTCCCCCCACATCATCATGGCACCATGCATCCTTAGAGAAAGGATAGGTCCTGCTATCTCCCAGGACCCATGCATCATCGAAATCTGTTGGTGCTGCGTTGTTGATGTATTTTAATATGTTGTGTGATTCCAAGAATGTATGGAATGCATTCATCTAAAGCAGAAGTTGTCGCCCTTTAACTTAATAGCAATACATTTGGCATGTTATTATAGATTATTGTGGGTGGAGCATGAGCCTTTGTGTCATTCACAGTGTTATTATAGATTATAGATTATTGTGGGCGACGACTCTTTCGGGTGTGAAAAAGAGAGGGGGGGACTAAAGGTTAGGTCTTCGGAGCATAATGCTCTGATGTCATGTAGAATGTAGAAGAGATTAGAGAGATATCACATTATTTGCAAACAGATTATAGAGACACTCTTATATGTAGAAGTACAATTAAATGGACACTCACTTAAGTGTACTAAGAAAGGAATAGAAAACATAACACTTAACTAAAGACAATGTGACTAAGCCCAATAACAAAATAACCACTACTTATACTAACAATTTTATTGACTCTCTTAAGTTTTATGATCTCTTGGGAGTTGGGAGCAACGAGCACTTGTGCAATAAGCGCTTGGGAGCAATGAGCACTTTGGTGCAAGTATGGAACAAAAAAGTGTTCCTCGGGGTGTCGAGTTGTATGCCTCGAAGCAAGGCGGTCCTCAATGGGCCCCGACGAATGCGTCTCAACCTCATAGTGTGAGGTGTGCACCTCAAAAATGAGAGGTTATTAAAAGGTAGTGAGGCGTAAGCCTCTCTAAGGCAGAGGAGGGGTGAAGGAATCTTGTGACGGAGGGGGAGAGGGGGAGGACGCACATGGGAGAGTACCTTGTGCTCCCCTTGGCGGCGGCGGCGGTGGCAGCGGTGAGACAAGTGTGGCATGCTCTTCTTGCTGCTCGTTGGAGCAACAGCATCTGCTGCTACTTCGATTCCATTTAGCCGTAGTTGCTACTAATGCTCCTCCATGCATGGATGACAACAACTACTGCTCCCCTTATTTTTAGTGTTGGCAGAATCTTTTGTAACGCAAGGTCGTCGTTGCTACATGGAGTGGAGGGGGGTAGCACGCATGGAGAAGGCAGAGAAGACAATAGATGTCGGGAGGAGGCGGAGAGGTGGGGGTCAATCAGGGGTTTGGTGGCCCGTGAGCGGTTTAATTATTTTTCTAATGAAATTGGGCCCAGTCCATATGTGGGTCGAGGAGAACTACCGACTATATCGGTGTTTTTATTTCATTGAGGTATATAAGTACAAGTAGTCAGTACTATAACTAATACATAAGTACAAGTAATAAACTAATATCTAATACATATATATATATGTGTGTGTGTGTACAAGTAATAAACTAATAACTAATAGATATGCCTCGTGTTTTCATGCCTTATGCCTCACCTCATAGACACGAAAATGCCTCATTATCCCTCGCACATTTTCAACCTTACGTGAAAGGTAATGTATTGAGTTCAATCTAACCAGCCTAGATAAAAAAATAATTACGGACGAATAGTAATCAAGTAAATTTTTGGTATAGTCTCTCATTATGTTTGTGAGCCTTCGGAGGCCTTACGAGTATTGTGGGTGCAAATAGGAGCTCTATGAGAGCCATCAAGTGAGCCTATATGGCCTCATGAGCATTGTGGGTGCACTTAGGAGAGAGTACTATATTGACTCAGTAGAACTCAAAAAAAGGTCAATAACTATGTAAAACTCATTTTATGCAAACTACAATTCATTATGTTTTCATTTTTATCTGAAGTTTGCAAATGTTTATGTATATCTTTATTTTCAGTCTAACAACTACTTGATACCATTCACAAAGTTTCTCATTGCTTTGCATGGTTGTAGATGAGATGTCCATAGGTGGAGAGCAAAGGGAGGAATAAGAACTAAGGACAAGAAGGATAGATTTCCTTGGTGGGGCCAAGTTTTGATTCACGATTAAGTTTTAAACAATGTTATCTGGTAAGTATTAGTTATTTGCCTTCTACGTTAAACCATTGAGAATGAGAATGTTATCAGTGTACCCGTGGTGGTTTCAATTTCGATTATCCTATTTGCATGATAGTCAATAATGTAGCATCCAATTTATTAATGAGTTTAGAATTGATGCTTCTGCTCACAAGAGTGTTATGAAAATAGGGTGTTACAAGCCCTCGACTGATAAACTATAAGGGCATTTAATTTCCTTATATAGTAACTCAGAATTAGATTTATAATATTTCAGATTTATAATTCTTCACAGATAGCAATGAATCATACCTACATCTGGATGAAGGGTCTTAGGATCACTGGGACCAACTAAGATGTCTGTGACACCCGTCATCTGGAAGGACATGTATGCATTGAAATAATATGGAGTGAACATAACTACCGAATCCCCAGCATCGCATAGTGTAAGAACAAGATTCACGAACCCCTGAAAGTCAAGGTTACCATATTTTCAGATTAAGGAAATGAAAGAATTACATTACCCTTGTGCAAAACTTCTACTGTTTTAAAAATATTTGATAGATAAAAATCTTTTTCAAAATGGGCAGGGGTTTTAACTGGTGTCATTTCATGATACCTGCATCCCCTTAAACCCCGGAAGTGGGCATATGCTAAAAGCTTGCCCCATTGGTAGTTTATTAGTGGTCGCATTCAGAATGAGCAATGGATACCCAATGAAGCACCATTTACTATTTTATCTCATTATCAGTTTTTTGACATGATCAAATTAAAGCTTACACCAACAGAGCTATTGAATTAACAAGTTATTTTAAAATAATATTTTCAATAAATTGTAGCTGTATCACAATTAAGACTACGACATTTGGGCTGTCTGGTAATCGTGTAACTCCTCTACAATGTGGCTGTGAGCCTATGGCAAATCACTCCATTTTCTAGAGAAGTGAAGAAAGGGCATCACAAGCTGTTATTACGGTAGCTCCAGGGATAACATAGCCATAGGGGCAGCCACATTAAGATTGTTAGGGCAAGAAACACATGGTAGTTCATCTTGCAGCAATCCAAATGAATAAGTAAACAAGACCTGACTCACATTGACAATGTTTAAAGGCTAAAAAGTTATCCTCATGAAAATATTTTATTCGATAGGTTGGTCATCAACCAATAACAGAAATAAGTTTCACTAAACAGTTATGAATTAAGATGTCCTCTCTGAAGTAAATTCCTTCACTCAAAAAATAAGTGAAAGCAATAATCTAGTGGTGTGCATTCCTGGGTAGTGTATTAAGAGATCTACTATTAAGTTTCTTGAAGCATATCACAAAGCAATAATGAAACTACACTTCCACTTTGCACCACTCTACTCACTATGGTACTTTTTCAATACACATGCTAGTTACGTCAAGAGAATGTAGTCCCTGACATGGTATGTAGGTGTTTGCGGTTCCAATTATAAACTTGGCAGTAGCATCCTCCCTGTAGTCCCATTTTGAAGCTTGATGTTCCTCTCCAGCTATACCTGGTAGAAAATGCTCATGATAATCTACTGTGTAAAGGTTCAAAGTTCAAACTCCGCTCCCATTTATTGCTGCAGCCTACCAGGTGCTTCTGCAACTTATTCACATATGGTGTTGTTCTCTTCAAAATGTCAGCAGTTATAAGGATATTGATAGACAAATGCTCTACTGTCTCCTCTGTACTCGTCAAAAAATGGCATCTTGATGTAGCACTTGGACTCCACCTCCTCATCATCTATAGTTTCATCAGGTTACGCCATACTTTAGTGCAAGGACTTGATCTTAGATTATACTTTTGAAAATAAAATGTCGGCATCTAGTCTCGTCTGTATAAGATCCCAGAGATCAGGGCCATAATGAATATACCACAGCCTTTGATCATCCTGTTCATATAGCATGTGCAACACTGGCCATCAACCATCCATGTGTTTCCACACCAGAGATATCCCACCTTAACCCACCACTACTTTTGAAGAATCCTATTTGTTACATTATATATTTCCTGTTTTACATAACATGTTATTTGTTTTGTTATTTCTCTTTTATATGTGGATCTCTCTGTAATTCTCTCAGTATTATATATATGAGGGTGCACACATTGTGCAACCCTGAGCTTTCTGAAAACACTGACTTTGTCACATGGTATCAGAGCAGGTCGAAACCTAGCCGTCTTTCCCTCCCTCCCTTCCCGCTTTCTCTCTCTTCTTCCTCTCCACCGCAGCCCCCCCCCGCTCAGTATTATTTGTTTTGTTATTTCTCTTTTATATGTAGACCTCTCTGTAATTCTCTCAGTATTATATATATGAGGGTGCACACATTGTGCAACCCTGAGCTTTTTGAAAACACTGACTTTGTCACATGGTATCAGAGCAGGTCGAAACCTAGCCGTCTTTCCCTCCCTCCCTTCCCTCTTTCTCTCTCTTCTTCCTCTCCACCGCAGCCCCCCCCTCTCCCGCCGGCGCGCGCTCATGCGTGCGGCGCAGCAGCAACCGCCGGCTGCACTGCTGGCCGCCGGGGCAGCAGGAGCCGCCGCCGGCAGGGCCGCCCACGTAAGGGCTGCCAGCCGCTCGCTCGCCGCTCGTGGTTCCGTCTAGCCTCCTGGCTTGGTGTGCCGCTAGTGTTTGAGCAACATCACCAATTTTTTTGTCATTGTTCGCACAGCAGGCGCACTGCCGGGTGGCCGTCTTCTACGGGACCACTGAGCTGCCTGTAGATCTGGACTAGTTCCGTCTTCAGGGGGAGATCGGCGCGTTGTTCGTCTGAGGGACGAATTTCTGTTTGTATTCGTTTGTGCCTGCCTGCCCGTGTAGGCTTCGGCCTCCGGGTTTCCTTCTACGCTTAGGCGTAGTTCGTATGTGAGAGGTCTGAGGTGATTTGTTTGTGCCTGCTTCTGCCTGTCTGACGGCATAGTCCGTCTTCTGCCTATACTTGTCTGCATGTGCCTGCCTTTCTGCCTGTCCTCATGGCGTCTTCTGGGGATGACTTCGGGAGAGACTTACGCCGTCAAGTGACCAATGTTAAACTTGACGGGCCCAATTACCAGCTTTGGGTGTGCTCCTTTGTGATATATGTCAAATCACAAGGGAAGTATTCTCATCTGATCTGCACTGGTCCGCCTCAGCCTGCAGCGGACGCAGATGACAAGGACATCAAAGTTTTTGATGATTGGGTCCGTGAAGACTCGACTGTGATGACATGGATTCTCAACAGCGTCGTTGAGAAGATCAGTGTTACTTTGCTTCGGCTACCTACGGCGAAGCAGATGTTGGATCAACTCGCCAGTACCTACTCTCACAGTCAGAATCCTAAGAAGGTCTTTGACATAACCAAACAACTGGGGCGACTCCAATTCACGGGATCTGACATCTCTGACTATTTCTCCACCTTCACCGGCCTGTGGGGTGAGTTGGAGACTTACCACCCGTTGTCTACTGATCTGATGACTATGCAGAAACAGCGGGCAGAATTACAGTTGATCCAGTTTCTGAGTGGATTGCCAGAGTCCTATGCTGGCGTTGTGGATCAGATCTAGGCGAGTGATCCACTTCCTACCTTGCAGAGTGCCTACAAGCGCCTCCAGCGCCTTCCGTCATCGACACCGCCTCCTCCTACTGAGTCTGGAGATTCTACTACACTGGCTGCTTGGGTCGGGCGTGGCCGTGGTCGTGGCCGTGGACGTTCCACTGATGGTCGTCCTCCCCTGGGTGCAGGACGGGGACGTGGACCTGGTGCTGGACGAGGAGCCCCTCCTACTGCTCCACCTCCTGTTGTTGCGCGTCCTCAGCAAGGACAGCGTGTGTGTACCTTCTGTGGCCGGTCTAACTATATTGAAGAAAAGTGCTGGGAAAAGTATGGTAAACCGGCTTAGGCCAATGCTGCTGCAGATTCATCTTCTACTGCTTCTGAGGGTTTTACTCCGACGCCTGGGCCAGAGACTGCGGGAGCGACCGCAGACTACATTCGTGCTGAAGTGGAACGCCTTCTTCTTGAGCGTGCTGGCTCTTCGACTGTTGCTTCTACTAGTGGAGCACATGCTGCATACTCTGGTTATGATATTGCATTCATGAGTTCCTCCTCACCTTCTACTTCTGGTAATACAAAATGGGTGATAGATTCTGGTGCATCTGCACATATCTTGTTACCTGGAGGAGCAAGAAATAGAATGTTGTTACCTGGAGGAGCAAGAAACAGAATGTTGTTGCTAGATCTAGTGCTGAAGCTGAGTACAGGGCTATGGCCCATACTGCATGTGAGTTATTGTGGGTGCGTTCTCTTCTGAAAGAGTTTGGGATTGAGTCATCTTCAGCCATTCCTATGCACTGTGATAACAGAGCTGCCATCTTCATTGCAAATAATCATGTCTATCATGAGCGCACCAAACACATTGAAGTTGACTGCCACTTCATCAGAGAATCTATTCTTGCTGGCAAGATATGCACTCCATTCACGAGATCAGAAGATCAAGTTGTTGATATCTTCACCAAGCTGCTGGCGAAGAAACAATTCTGCACAATGATGAACAAGTTGGGCATGATTGACATCTATACTCCAACTTGAGGGGGAGTGTTACATTATATATTTCCTATTTTACATAACCTGTTATTGGTTTTGTTATTTCTCTTTTATATGTGGACCTCTCTGTAATTCTCTCAGTATTATATATATGAGGATGCACACATTGTGCAACCCTGAGCTTTCTGAAAACACTGACTTTGTCACACTATTAATCTGTCAATAACTGGTGGGGTCAGTTTTAGAAAATTCATCTATCTTGTAATCCAGCATCCTTCTAATACATCACCCATAGCTATGTGAACTAAGTGCACTTCCTTATCTGTTAAAAATGAAGTTGAATCACTGATGCAAGTTTGAAATCTAAGGGGGATTCTAAGGATGACAATAACTTATCTTTTAAAATGTTCAAAGGTAATAACTGGGTCTCAAGCTATGGAAGAGACTAAAATTACTTTTGTCAATTAATTTGGCCCCATGCCTCCTTGTTGGGCATCCAAATGATGTCTTCATGGATGTGAGAACCGAATTCAGTGTTCTCTGATGAAATTGAGAAACAATAGTTCAAGCTAGGGTTGTGATTTCTGGGTCAAATCCCAAATGTCGAGCATTGATGAATTATTATAAATGAACTAAACTTCGGATCATTTGGGCGATTAATCACCAAAGTTGTCAATTTTGAGAGTGGGCGTAGTCGACTCCTATATATTTTTGGGCTTGTCTCATTGTCTAGCCACACTTTTCTGGCCTACAACGAAGTCGACCCATCACCACACCCTTGCGGAAAAAGATGTGTTGTATATTTTATTGATAAACAACAAACTTCCCTCCTATATACATAAGACATGAGACAACTACAAGGAAGCAAACTGAATGCTAATGGCCCACGACAGTTAGGCCCCTATAGCATAGGAACGTGTTAACTAATATTTTTAACATCTAACACTCCCCCTATAGCCAGAGTATGGGTGAAACACATATCCAGTTTGGACATATAAGACTCAATTAGACGATACAATAAAAGAAAGAAATAAAATGTCACTCTAAGGAGAATTATTATCGCTTTTCTTAAACAATGACTCCAACTAATAAAATAGCATATGATGGCACCTTTGAAGTTGTGTTTTGTAGGTTGGATGTACTTGAGATTTGGAAAAAGGCATCTGGGTTGAAGAACATGTAGTAGATGGAATCCAAGTGTCACGGCAAAAACTCACCACAACTACGCCATCTTCACTTGAAAGGAATGTGTGATTGGAATAAGCACAATCAACACATCCAACGATGTAACGATACTGGTATCTTCAAATCATCTGAGAAGTGTAGCCAACTGGACCAAAGTACAGAAGACCACAAACATGTATAACACAGCACGGACACGAAGATGATGAAGTGATGACCATCATACTTGTTAAGGTGGCAAGGTGACACGGCGTTGGGGCTGGACGCCTTGCGCCAAGGCGCGCCTAGGCGACCTTTAAAAAAAATTTATGTATATATACATGTGTCATGGTTTTTCCTCACTCATATACAAACATTGTATAGTTATATATGTAGTTATCTACATATTTATAGTCGATCTCCCCTATATATATATATATATATACTTATTATTGTATGAAAAAATAACCAATTACATTTCTAATAAATTATCATTGACAATAATGTCAAGAACACGAAAAGAATTATTGTAAAGAATGTAAGAGAGTGATCAACAAATAAATATATATTTATTGTCATGCATAGCTACAAGTATTAAGCAATGTAATCACTATCCTTCATAGCATAGCTACTTAGTACAATCTGAATTGAAGGTGCAACCTAAGAAAAATCAAATGTGTACTAAGAGTATTAGATCCAGTCAAACAAAAAAAGAGTATTAGATCCAGTCAAACCCAAAAAAGAGTATTAGATCCAATTAAAAGTGATATTTGGCACATAAAATAGGCAACACTATTAATTTTGAACATTGGTGTAGCCATATCAAACATTAAAATAAGTGAATATACAACCGGACCCACAAAACTAGGTCACTGTAGCATTATAAACAAAGCGTCCTCGCCTAGGCGCAGCACTGGGGCGCCTTGCCGCTTAGGCGGCCGCCTAGGCGAGCGCCTTGACAAGTATGATGACCATAGCCGTGCAGATCCATAAATTTGGAGCACAAATCTTGGGGGCTTGACAGGAATTAGAGAAACCATCAAGGAAAGCCCAAGTACATCATCATAAACACCATCTCAACACTTGACAAAGTGCAAATGCAACTCGAAGAAGACATGAATGAAGTAGCTCGGTGAAGATAAAATCTGGACAAACATCAACCTTACAGGTGTAGTATTTGCAAGCTAGATATTGACGACCTCTAGAAAGTACCATCCAACTTATGAGATGCAGCAAGATCGCCATAAAACTAATACCTAAGGGAACGAGAGGTTGGAGCACAGCAAGCTCTGGCCCGACGTGTGCCAATGTTGTAACTGAGATCCTTCAACGTCGCATCAAAGTGGTGGTCAACTGGTATAAATGCAGACAGCCAACCTACATGCATAATGTGGCACGAGCATGAAGAAGCGCAGTGTCATTTGGAAAGATATACACCAATGATGCAGTGGATTCAGGATGTTTAGTGGGAATGAAGTGCCACAAGGACATCAAAAAGATGGATGTGTTGAAGAATATGAGCTCCGTAAAGTTCAGAATAGCCTAGAATATATATATATATATCATCTCTCTCATACTCTTTCTCTCCCCATACTCCCTCTTCATACTTTCTCTCTCCCTACACACTCTCTCTGCAATTATGAAGTGAATGAGTAGTTGGTGTAGAAAAAAGATAATACCCCCCTACACATGGAAAGGGACGCACACATGAGGGATGGTAGGGGAATTAAATGTCAACGAAGAGTCATTGTAGCTTTTGAAAGTAAAAGCAAAGGGGCTCCTTGGTAGAAGGCCAACTACAAGGGGCGCGACACCCCGGTTAGGTGGTCCCGCTAGAGATAAGGCATAAACCTTGTGAAAATAGGGTAGAAGCAAGGAATTTCTGGAGGTCCGAGTAGCTTTGCGGCGCCTTATTTTTGTGCCATGATTCAGCGGCGATGTTGGCTACCATAGTAGGTTGTCGCTTTCCGTGTCCGGCTAGCGGGGATTGCAGCATACAATCGGTGGTATGGTACGAGGCTATTGTTGCCATGGCAGTTGGGCGTAGGATGCTCCAGTTAGTTCTGTGATGGAGACGATGGTTACCTTTTGGCAACCGTATTGCTAGTCGTACTGGACGGTAGCGACGCCTAGGCAGAGATCTTGTCAATGACTAGTTGCGGCGCATGGCTACTGCTATGGTTGTTGACGACTGTTGCTATGACGTCGGAGGTTATTGTGCAGTTGTAGGTGCTTGACGGTGGGTGTCGCAGTGAGAGTGACGACCGTCGGTGGTGGCCTTTCTACTGTCAGGCTGCAAAAGCAACCACCGGTGGTGGCTAGTCTGGCCGCTACTGCGTCCTAAAGATGTGGCTGGATTTAAGGAGGACTCAGGGATGGGGATACTAAACGTGACTCAGGGGAGGCAGATAATGTTGGTTATGTCCGAGAAGACAAGCACATGTGCTATGATTTTTTATGAAGGAGGCAAAAGGGAGGAGACAACCATGGAGGCCAGTATGATGCTTGGTGGATGGCCAAGCCAAAAAGAGACGGTGGCCGCCCACAGATGGAGGCTCCCTTTTACTCTACTCTATAGGGTTTCCCCAGAGCGTGCTCTTCTCATACCATGTGAAAAATAAGATTTGCGTTGTATATCATATCGATAGACGACAACTCCCATCTATATATAGGACATGATGCAACTATGAGGAAGCAAACTTAACCTTAATGGGCCAAGACAACCAGGCCCATATAACAAATGAAGCTATTAACCAATAACATCTCTAACATCTAACGACCATTTTGTCCATTTGTAAGTTATTGAAGTTTCGACAAAGTAGGCAACAATGGGCCAAATTTTTGATAGGCCAGATCACCAAGTTTTATGAGACTTTCTGCTATCTATATATAGGACATGATGCAACTATGAGGAAGCAAACTTAACCTTAATGGGCCAAGACAATCAGGCCCATATAACAAATGAAGCTATTAACCAATAACATCTCTAACATCTAACAACCATTTTTTCCATTTGTAAGTTATTGAAGTTTCGACGAAGTAGGCAACAATGGGCCAAATTTTTGATAGGCCAGATCATCAAGTTTTATAGACTTTCTGCTATTTGTTATGACATGCGAGTGATGAGAAAATTCAAACAGACCCATACCATTTCTAGCTAAGAGCAATGAATCAAGTAACATGGGTTGGAAGTTTGTAACTGATGTAATTATATGATGATTATGATCTAAACATGAGAAGTCAAGCTGAATGAGGGTTTCTGTTTAGTTATTCAGAGACAACATGAAGACATCAAACAAAAAAATGACACGGGATGCAGCTTCCAAGGTAAGATTAACTATAAAACCCCACACAGTGAAATTAAATACAATAAGATTTACTGGTCATTCCGAGAAAGAAGAGCCCAATTTATTGTGGGCAAACTCACGAACATAAAAACCGGACTAAGGAGCAGTAGACCATCTGCAATCCTATGTTGAGGACCGTCCCTACCAAAGTTGTGAATGCAACAAACCCAGCATGCTAGGAGAAGTTGATTTTGTTAAATTGAAGTTGGTTATTC
Source organism: Alisma plantago-aquatica (assembly GCA_963693085.1). Classification (NCBI taxonomy): domain Eukaryota; kingdom Viridiplantae; phylum Streptophyta; class Magnoliopsida; order Alismatales; family Alismataceae; genus Alisma; species Alisma plantago-aquatica. The sequence continues at coordinate 1,971,615,284 of OY856409.1, read as the reverse complement.
CAAAGTAAGTGCAAATTGTTAAGAGAAATGTATGAACCCAAATAAGGAGTCGGAGATCATCTTGGAGCTAGTATTTGGGATATCAAACTCCCCTAGCAGAGCTTTTAATGCAACAATCAGCAACATGCTAGAAGAAGTGGAAGCTTCTATGCTGAAGATAGCTCATCTTAAAGAAGTGGAAGTTGTTAGTGGAACATATGAACAGAACTAAGGAGTGTCATTTGGGAACTTATGTTGATGATTGTCAATGCAACAATCCCAACACGCAAGGAGAAGTGGAATCTGTTTATCTGGAGCTAGTTCATTTTGAAAGCTGGATGGAGGATCATGTACTATCCACCTAAGAAGCCCTTCCTTTATTTTATGTTGATATATTCAAGATCCTTAATGGTAACCATAGTATTATATATCGTCAATTTGTCAATGTTGATGGTTAGCAAAGTCGAAAAATGGGTGAACTTCTATATTCAAAAACTTCGACGACATTCCAAACAACATGGACGATGTCGACCCGACCCAGGAAAAGTCAATGACTTACATACATGTTAACTGATTTCATTAACACTTATGCTAGTATGTGTGGTGTTAATATGTGTGCATAGGGACCTACTTGTAAGTGTGACAAAAGTTAGGGACCTATGTGTAAAATCTCTTGTATGTAGATATAGAAGCATCCCAACCGTAAGAATGGGTTGAGGGATTCTCCCATCTTTTTGTATTCACACGGTATCAGAGCTACAGGGAAAATCCTAGGATAGTTGTCAATCTCAAAAGAAGCCTTAGTAAGTTGTCATCACCATCTTGAGGTCTGCAAGCATCAGGGAACAACACAACTCCAAATTTTCCATTCGTTGCTACAGTATCACATTGTAACACGACGACCATTGTAGTGGATGTTGCTCCCCCTTTGGTTGGACTTGGGTTCTGCCCTTTTAGAAGTCCTTCCTCTTGGTCCTAGCTGCCCTACGGTGCTTGTGGCTAGCTGCTACGTCCTTGTTTCTTCTCCAAATCAACATTGCATCCGACAGTTGTCAACAGCCTCTTATTGCAACATGAAACTTGGCTTCCAACAAAGGGCTTAAGGGTTGCTTTCGCCCCTCAAATCTGGTCAAAGAGGGGCGTCACTGAACCTACGACCTTGCCCTAGAAGGTCACGAGCATAGATAATCCGGGGAGGGAGCTTTGGTCATTCTCCCAAGCTAACCACAGAGCATTGTAGCACAGTTGCTATAAAGTTTGTGAAAGTCTATTTTTAAGGCTAAAAATATGGTTTCAAGGTTCATAGTTTCCACAAAGTGTGCAGATATCTGATTTCAAGATCTTTATTGTCCCTTAGTGAAGAAAGAGTCTGATTTCTTGAAGAGAAAAGTCCGATTTTTGGAAGAAAAAGTCTGAATCTTTGCTAGAGTCTGATTTGTTGTCCCCTAGTCTGTTTTTTGCCTATTTGATTAATCATTTGGATGCATTTTTTTATCAACATGGCTGATAAAGAGTTTGTGGTTCACCAACGCACTATGACAATCTAAGAAGAGTTATATGGATTTCATGTAAAGTCCACCAATATGGTTGATGTTGATGATATTCTAGAGCAGACTTCATATCAGATGTCTTTGACTAAAGAAGAATATGCTCAATTGATGCTTCTTCGAGCTTCAAAGCAGGCAACAACTTCAGTCTCCACCGCACAAAGGTCGACTTGTCAGCATGCATTTCACAGGCATCCAAGGCATCTACGTCCAAGTCATACTAGGTCCTTGATTCTGGTGCAACTGATCACATCACCTGGGTACTAGAGTTGTTCACCACCTAGACCCATAAGCCCAACCTACCTAGTGTCACCCTTGCAAACAGCTTTGTTGCCTCTATTAAGGGAACAGGAACAGTGTCACCAACTCCACATATATCCCTACCATCTACATTGTTCATTCCCCATTTTCCCTTTAATTTGTTATCAATTAGCAAACTAACTCGTTCTCTTCAAGCCTTTGTTACTTTTTTACCAGATACTTGTCTTATAGAGGACTTGAAGACGGCAAAGAAGATTGGAGAAGGATATGAACTGGTTGGAATATACTACTTGCAGCAGCTTTCCACAGCATGTGTTGCATCTCCTTTAGTGGTGCATAGTCGTCTTGGTCAAGCATCTACAATTAAGCTCAAGGTTTTGGTTCCAGGTTTTTTCCAACCTGGAGAGTTTGCAATGTGAATCATGTCAATTTGGGAAACATAAAAGGTATGTCTTTAGGTCTAGGGAGAGTCAAAGAACAAAGTCTATTTTTGAGCTAGTACATTCTGATGTATGGGGTCTAAGTCGTGTCACATCTAAACTTGGATTTTGATATTTTGTCATTTTTGTCGATGATTATTCTCGTGCTATATGGCTTTATTTAATGGAGTGATATGAACTTTTGTCCATATTCAAGTCTTTTTGTGCAGAAGTGGAAACCTTGTTCAAAAAGAGAATTTGTACTCTTCGTTCCGACAATGCTAGAGAATACTTCAGTCGTGACTTCATCCATTTCACCTCCATACATGGCATCATACATCAATCACCTTGCACAGATACTCCACAACAAAATGGAGGGGTTGAGAGGAAAATTTGTCATATTGTTGAGACTGCTCGAACTCTTCTCCTTCATATGCATGTTCCTAGAGAATTTTGGGGGGATGCAGTTCTTACCGCCACCTACCTCATCAATCGTATGCCATCATCCGTTCTCCAAAACCGCATACCTGTTCAGATCCTTCATCCTATAAAGCCATTGTACAATGTTCCACCTAGAGTGTTTGGATGTGTTTGTTTTGTCCATTGTCTTGATCCATGTATAGATAAATTGAGTCCAAAGTCAATCAAATGTGTTTTCTTAGGTTATTCTCGAGTTCAAAAGGGGTAGAAGTGCTACAGTCCTACCTTACATCGCTTCTTTGTATCTGCAGATGTCACCTTTGAAGACACATCCTACTTTGATGATAGTTCTTCAGTGTCACTCGTAGTTATGGAGGAACTCTTGCCTCTTCCCATCATTGTCAAGTCTCCTATTTTTTAGTCCCCTAGCGATGATGGTCCTCGTGATGTAATTCCACCAAGTCTAGCTAGACCACCAGTCACTCAGGTTTACACTCGTCGTAGAGGTACAAGTGGACAGTCTGGTTCTAGCACCAATGCAGGTGGTACATCCGGTCCTACCAGTTCAGCTCCTTCTCCAGATGCTTCCGTGTCAGAAGATCAGGTAGAGACAATTCCTCCATTTTTTCAACAAAATTTTCCTATTGCCCTGAGTAAAGGCGTCAGATCATGCACACTTAAAAATATTCAACATCCTATTTCTAACTTTATTTCATATAGCCACATCTCACCTTCATATCATACTTTTATTTCTTCTATGTATATGTCTTTATACCTCTATATGTTTCAGTTGCACTTGATCACCCAGGTTGGCGTCATGCTATGAATGAGGAGATGTCAACTCTTAACCAAAACAAGACATGGTCTCTTGTTTCACGCCCGCGTGGGAAGTCTGTTGTTGGATGTCGTTGGGTTTACATTGTCAAAGTGGGTGCAGATGGTTGTGTTAATCGACTCGAGGTGCGTTTGGAAGCCAAGGGCTACACTCAGATTTATGGTGAGGATTACTCAAACACCTCTCTTGTGGCAAAGATGACATCTATTCGCATTTTCTTGTCTCTAACTACTATTCACTCTTAGCTTCTACACCAGCTTGATATTAAAAATGCATTCCTTCATGGTGATCTAGATGAGGAGATTTTTATGGAGCAACCACCTAGGTTTGTTGATCAAGGGGAGTCAGATCTAGTATGTTGTCTTTACAAGTCCCTCTATGGTCTAAAGCAGTCACCTCGTGCCTGGTTTGGCAGATTCAGTAATGCTCTTTCAGAGTTTGGTCTCCAGAGATGTACCATGGATCATTCAATCTTCTACAAACGATAGAGTTCTGGGAGCATTTTTCTAGTGGTATATGTTGATGATATTGTGAACACCGGTTAAGACAGGCATGACATTGCACAGTTAAAGACATTTTTACGAGGCCAATTTCAGACAAAGGACTTGGGTAGTCTCAAATATTATCTGGGGATTGAAGTTGCCAAGTCCAAGTGTGGATAGTTATCTCATAGAGAAAATGTCTTAGATCTTCTCACTGAGACAGGGATGTTGGGTACCAAACTTGTTGATACTCCAATGGATCTTAAAGTCAAATTATCCATGGAGCAGGGGGAGTTACTTGATAATACATGGAGATTTAGATGACTTGTTGGCAAGTTAATTTATTTGATTGTCACTCAGCCTGACATTGCCTTTGCTACTAGTGTTGTTAGTCAGTTTATGGATAAGCCATGCACAGGTCATATGGAGGTTGTGAAGAGCATTCTGAGGTTTCTCAAGAAGTCTTCTGGCAAAGGGTTTCTATATGAAAATCATGTACATCTACATGTTCAGGGCTTCTCAGATGATGATTGGGCTGGATCTAGTATAGACAGAAGGTCTATTTCTGGCTATTGCGTATTTGTAGGAGGAAACTCGGTGTCATGGAAAGCAAAAAGCATATTGTAGTTACAAGATCTAGTGCAGAATCAGAGTATACAGCTATGGCCCTAGCAACATGTGAGTTTCTATGGGTTCGTCACTTGCCAGAGGAACTTTGCTTTATTCAGAAAACTCCCATTGACTTGAAGTGTGACAACCAAGTTGTTGTCCACATTGCCCAAAATCCTATCTTTCATGAGAGAACCAGACATATTGAAGTCGATTATCATTTTATGTGAGAAAAGATTCAACAAAATTTGATTCAATTGTCACCAGTCAGATCCGAAGATTGGTTAGTTGACTTGTTTACAAAGTCCCTAAATGGTTATCGGGTTCAATACCTATGTAACAAGCTGGGTACATATGATATAATGCTCCAACTTGAGGGAGAGTGTTAATATGTGTGTACAGGAACCTACTTGTAAGTGTGATAAAAGTCAGGGACCTATGTGTAAAATCTCATGTATGTAAATATGGAAGCACCCCAACCGTGAGAATGGGTTGAGGGATTCTCCCATCTTCTTTTTGCATTCACATGTGGAATATCTCTACAGCTTCTGCCATCTTAGGAAAAAAAACTACTTAGAGCTTAATTGAAATAACTTTATTGTTGCAAGCTAAGAATCACTACATCTACTCCTCTACTAGATGTACCCTTGGTTTACTAGCCATCTAACACCATCACACCTCTCCTATTTATGCCCTATATGCAAAGGTACTTGAGATATGATCATGTTTTAGGAATCTAATGTAAGACCCCTGACCCAGGTTTTGGGGTAACCATGTTTGTTTTGGCTTAATCTTGTGCTTAGAACCTTGCTCTAATCCTTTAGGATGTGATTAGGACTTGTGGAGAGCTTAAGTTTCTAGTTTGAGCTTATTCGGATGAAGTTTGTGTTTTCTTTGCTAGTTTTGGTACAAATTGCAATTTACCCAATGTAGGGGGTTGATGTACAATTTGCCACCTTTAGAATGTTTTGCCTCTTTCTTGACATCATCTAGAGGAAAGAGAAAGACGAGGATGCCTTGTTTGAGCCTTGGTTGAGGAGTATCACCCTAGGTGGTGATCAGAGTTGATGTGGGTGTTGAGTGCCTCGACCATGCGTGTTGGGTGTGTTGTCTCGACCATGGGTCGCTACCTAAGTTAGTTTTGGAGGGTTTCACGGTCGAGACACCTCCTCCGGGTGTTTGGGTCGCGATCTAGGAGGTCTAGGGTGGTTTTGGGTCGAGATGGGTGACCTAGCATGTGTTGTCTCGATCTAGGGTTGATGGTGGTACATTGTCTCGACCTAGATGGTGGTGTCGCGGCCATGGGAGGTGCACTCTAGGAGGGTCGCGACCGCAACCATGTAGGTTGACATGGTGGTCGAGACACTACCTAGAGTGTATCACCATGTCTTGCATGTCATGTTTAAGTGGTTGCATGTTGGCCTTTTGAGAGGACAAGTGTCCCTTGGGTCCCTTAGTATGTTGACACCTCACCCCTTTGCTCTCTCTCAGCTTATATCTATATAACCCCTTAACTTTCCTTGTTTGCAACCCTTTCGGCCATCTATCTTCTTCCTCCTTCTTTGCTTGTTCTCGGTGCTTGGTGGAGCAAGGAGGTTCGTCCTTGGATCTTGGGGATCAATCACCTCTTGCATGTGGTGGTGGTGATTCGAGCTCATCTTTCATCCTTGGTAAGTGTTGGTCTTCTAAGTTGATGTTTCTTTTGATCTCCTACCTTCATCTTCCTCTCTTTTCTCAGCCCTAGACCATGGTTCTTCCACGGTGGTCGTTTCGGGAGAGAAACTCCTCATCACAAGGGTCATAGACCATGTTTTGACAACGTAGACCCAAGTGTGAAGAGGATTTCTCCTCTCTTTTTCCCTTTCTCTTTTGTTTTTTCCAAGAGCTTCTTTGCTTCTTTCCTTGGGCTAGCTTTGACCTTGTTTTCTTCTTCTTGAGGTGCTCTTGTGGTCGAGTTTGGAGCTTTTGGTGAAGCTTCTTCAACCCTTGGATCGTGTGCTTGGAGCTCTTAATCTTGGAGTTTGGAGCTCTTGGTGGTGATCATTTTAAGGTGGGTTATATAACTCTTTCCCCTCTCTATTACTTGAACACTTTCATACATGCAAACTACTGTGTTCTCTCTAAAACGTTCCCATAACATGTTTGTAGACGATGATAATATCTAGAACTTGTTTGGTGGTGATTATCTTGCTTGGTTTTGATGAAATCCGAAACCCTAATTTCAGATACCCGATTTTGATGATTGTGGTGTTATAGAGATCTTCCTCTACCCTTTTAATCTTAGTTTTGCTTACATGCATAATGTTCATGTACCTAGATGTTAAGGGAAGTTTAGGTTTTGTTTAGGGTACCTTACTCATGGTTTCCTCTCTCTTAGATGAGGTCCTTCCATGTGGTATCATGATGTATGACTTACGGTTTATGGTGATCGTTTTGCATGAGCCTTCCCTTCGTGATGATCATGGTTTTCCCTTAGTCTTGTTTCTATTTGGAGACCTACCCCATGTTGGTCGAGACACCTACCCCATGTTGGTCGCGACCATAGTTCATTTTGGGCAAAGATGCTTCCCTTTTTTATTTGTTGTACCTAGTGTTGATGGAGGTCGCGACACTTGAGGATTGATGGTCATGTTAACCCCCGTTTGGTGAGGTGGTTGCCCTAGTTTTTGGGACTTGACCTTGCCTTAGGTTTGGTCGTGACACATCCTTGAGAGAGGTCGCGACATGTGGTCTTGGGTAGCGACATGTTGTCATTGCTTGAGGTCGAAACAGCCATGTTTCTTGGAATCTGGACAACCTTGTGAATGGTTGGAACCCTAACCCTAGATGGGTTGAGACATGAAGGAGGTCAAGCATGAGGGATGTCGCGACCTAGACACCCTATGTGTCGTGGGAGCGACATGTTGTGGGCTGAGTGGTCGCGACCTATTTGCTTGTGTGGTTGACACCTAGGACTAATGGGTGGTTTGATGGTGGTTGAGGGGTATGCTTAGACAATGTTGACATCTTGTATGAGTGATACATAAGCCATATAACATGATGCTTGGATTATATTTAATCTACCCTAATCATGTCCTTTAACCTTAAGGATGCTCCAAGATATGGGAGGCGGTGATCTTAGGATTAGTAATTGAATTTAGCTTCCAAACCCTAATCGGCTATAGAGGGAAAACCCTAACCCTAATGATGAGTAAGGTGACATGTTTGCTTTTCTTTCTTGTAACGACTAATATGTTATGATATTATCTCTCTTGTCTTTGAACCCCTAACCTTGCAGGTTGAATGCATGCCATTGCTTGGTATGCTATGGTGATGGTTAGGAATAATTGAGGCATGTGGAAATAATGATGTGACACATGGAATTAGGATGTCTCCTCTTTCTCGTTTATCAATTTCTAACCATGCAGGTGATATGAACTTGAATATCGTAGCTAGTGCATGCTATGATGAGTATGATGTGACACTGGTTGAATGAACCTTTATGAGGCATGTTGAAATACTTGTGAAATAAGAATGATGTGAATGGGTCGTATGGCATGGTGATGGCCTGATGGCTATTTTGACGTTAGTGATAGCCTTGAGTGGCTGTATAACAGTGGTGATGGTATTGTGAATGGCAGTGTACAGGTGTTATGTAGTGATAGTGTGACAAGTTCACACCTTATACGTAGTCTATCTTCTAAATTGTACTATACCCTTAATCTTGTAAAATTGTCATGGTTTTATACGTTGTAACTTGATTGATGCTAAAAGTCATCCAATTGGCAAACTAATCAAGTGGAACCTTAATAACATAGGTGCCATGTGCCATAGATCCTTACCAGTGTCAGCCTTAATTGCTGGATTGGTGAAACGAGTTTTACTCGGAGCGCATATTTTTTAATATGTGGGGTGCAAGTCGAGTATCCCCTTCATCATCATCATCATCTAAGCCTCAATCGCAACTATGTTGGGGTCAGCTACATGGATCCTTCGTTTCCATTCAGCTCTATCAAGGGTCATATTCTGATTGAGATGTAGAGATTCAAAATCTCTCTTTATAAGCTCATCCCATGTTAATTTAGGCCTTCCTCTTCTTCTATTTATAGTGTTTGGCTCAATAGCATTGCTTCGTATAGGCACACTAGTAGGTCTGTGTTGCACATGTCCGTACCATCTGAGTCAGCCCTCGCGCAACTTGTCCTCAATGCTCGCCACCCCCACTTTATTCCTGATATAGTCATTTCTCAAGGGATCTTTTCTTGTCTTCCCACACATCCATCTCAGCATACGCATTTCAGCCACGTTTATCTTGTTGAGACCTTGTTTCTTCACTGCCCAACATTCACTCCCATAGAGCATGGCTGGTTGTATAGCTGTTCTATAAAACTTACTTTTTAACCTGAGAGGGATCTTCTGATCGCATAATACTCCAGTTGCACTCCTCCATTTCAACCATCCTGCAGTGATCCGGTGACAAACATCATTTTAGACATCCCCGTCTATTTGAATAATAGAACCCAAGTAACGAAATTTATCACATTTTGGTATATCTACTCCGTCCAACTTGGCTCCATCATTCACACTGCGAGATTGACTGAAATTGCAATGCATATACTCAGTTTTGCTCCTGCTAATCATCAATCTATTTGATTCCAATGCCTTACTCCAACATTCAACTTTATCATTCAATCCATCTTTAGTTTCGTCAATCAAAACAATATCATCAGTAAATAACATACACCAAGGAATATCATCCTGAACATTCTTTGTCAACTCATCCATAACAAGAACGAATAGATATGGGTTGAGTGTGGATCCTTGGTGTACCCCCAACTGTGATAGGAAAAGTTGGTGTCTCTTTTCCAGGAGTCTTGCCACTTGCAGTAGAGCTATCATACATGTCTTTGATCAAGTCAATGTATTGAATAGGCACACTCTTTTTCTTCAAAACCATCCATAACACTTCTCTGGGTACTCGATCATAAGCCTTCTCTAGATCGATAAACACCATATGAAGATCTCTTTTGCTTTGTCTATACTTCTCCATAAGCCTCCTTATCAGAAAAATAGCATATGTTGTTGATCTTCCAGGCATGAAACCAAATTGGTTGTTTGATACCTGCGTTATAGATCTCGACCTCTGCTCAATAATCCTCTCTCAAAGCTTCATTGTGTGACTCATCAGCTTGATACCTCTGTAGTTTGTACAGCTCTGAACGTCACCTTTGTTCTTGTAGATTGGGACTATAGTACTATTTCTCTACTCATCCGACATCTTCTTAGTCTTCATGATCTCAAATTGTGTGAGACGGCTATGTGTGAGCCAATCCTTCTGTTGACTATAAGTCACTTGTGCAGTTGATTGACATGTCGCTGCGGTGTTACTCTCGTACTGACCAGGAGGTGTTGGAGAGGTCGTGGATTCCGGCTCTTCCATTGACCTTGTATGGCACCGATTTCGACTTAGTAGTGGTCAGTTGGATTTGGGTGGTACCACTCAAATCCTCGGGACAGTAAACAAAATACATAATCAGCTATGTAGCATGCTTGTTTAGAATCAAATACGAAAATATTGGATGAGGCCTTGCTTTGCTTTTGTATAGCTTGGTTGGTATAAATATACATGTTCTTCATATTCAAGGTTGAAAAATGCGTGAGGCGTAATGAGGAGTTTTTGTCTCAGTGAGGCGAGGCTTAAGCCTCGAGGCGTTTGAGGCGTAAGCCTCAAAATATGTATGAGGCGGTAACAAAAATGAATTTATACATGTAATTACATATATATATATGTGTGTGTGTTATGTATATGCATGTGTATAACATAAATAGGTATATACAAACATAACCAAATGAAATAGAAATTAATTGTGAAACTTAATAGTGATGATATAGACTAAGGACCCACCACAATATCAAAATAAATATGTAAGAAAATAACGAGATATCAATTCTTTATACTGTTAGAATAAAAGATGTCAATGGTAGAAAAACTAAAGGAGATAGAATTTCGAATTAGTAGGAATAAGAAACCAAAGTTAGTTAACAATTATACGAAATTCAACAGCATAGTAAATAAGAAGGAAGCAAACAATGATAAATTTGACAAAGAAGATTGAAAATTGTAACTTAGAGATTGATGATTAAATGTTCATTAATAAAAAATAACAATTAACTATAAGAACTAAAAGATTTTTTAAAGAAAGTGTTTGTAATAATCTTAAAAGTACACAATTCGATGGTTAACATAAGACTTTATCATCTAGAATTGAGGCGTGCGCCTCAGCTAAGCCTCATAGCCTCAATGCTTTGAGGCGGGCCTCAGACAATGTGAGGTGTAAGCCTCAGTCTAGGACATTGAGGTGTAAGCCTCGAGGCGCATTTGAGATAACCTCACCAAGAGGCGTAAGCCTCAAGAGCCTCAAGGCGGGTTTTTTATTACCATGTTCATATTCCTCTTTAGTTTATAAATGTTCTACTGCTTTGTTATAGCTAATTGATCTACTTAGATGATAATAACTGCCCTGTTTATATCCGAAATTGGATCTGTTTAACATAGTTGTAGCTTTACTCCTATTCTGTATTTATCTTTACCTGTGCTTTAATAGCGTTGGCAGAGAATTATATCTCTCGCTGGGACTTTTGGTCTCATCCCATGGGTTTCTACATCTTTTAGGTGGTCGTGCACGACGTGATGGTGATCGTGCAGCTGAGGAGGAGCAGCAGCAAGATTAGCAGTTGATAACATTGAGTGTACTGCTTGTTGGTCTTTTGGTGTTAGAGTCCTAGAGTCGTTCTCGGGTCTTGGGGATGATTTGGTGTGTTTTGTGGTTGTGCTATCGAATGAGTTTTTGGTTTATGCGCCCTTGTTGTATATAGTCGGCTGATGTACATGTATATGCAAGTGAAACATATATCATGTGTAATAGGTATGTTTGTGGAACATGTTGTAAGCATGACGTCTTATCAGATATATGATAAACTTGGCAGGTGATGGATCTATATGACACAGGTTTTCTGATGATGGTACATTGTGCAATTGGTTTTAATTTTTAGCGTTTTTCGGTAATCGGCTTGTTTCGTTTTGTTTCCGCGTTTGGTTTTGAGTAATCTCGCTTTGTGTGGCAACAGGTGTCACATCTAACATCTAATGATACCATGATTTATGTAGATGTACTATACCAACTGTTAAATAATGTCTTTATTTATTCTGTTTGCTAATTTACTTTTCTATATGGACCTACTTGTAATTGTTCCACTTATATATATATTGGGTACACACATTGTGTAACCCTTCGGTTTCTCACTTTGCCTTTCTCATGGTATCAGAGCAGATCTGAGATCCAGGCGCCGCCTCTCCCTTTCTCTCTCTCTCTCTTCCCCTCCCTCCCTTACCCTCTCTCTCTCCCACCCACCCCCCGCGCTGCGTCGGCCGCCAGCAGGCCGCAGCCGCCACACCGACAGCCGCAGCCGCCATACGACTGGCTTGATCCCGCCCTGCCGGTTCCTTCTAGCAGCGGTCTCCTCCAAGCCGCCTGCAACTTCCGGGCACTGGTGTGAATTTTTTCGACTCCGTCTACTGCCTGTCCGTGTAGGCCTTTGAGCCGTCGGGTCTTTTGCTGCGCCTAGGCGTAGCCCGTATGTAACTGGTCCATCCAGTTCTATCTATTGTGCCTGTTGTCGCCTAGCTGAGGATCTAGGCGGTCATCGGCTGCCTGACCTGCCTTCTACTGCTCATCTTGGGTGTTGGTGTTCTGCCCTGTGTGTCATGGCATCCTCACATGACGATCATCGTCGTCAGGTTACTATTGTCAAACCGGATGGGTGCAACTACCAGCATTGGGTATGTTCCATGGAGATTTATGCTAAATCCCAAGGGAAACATTCTCATCTGACGCACGATCCACCTCCTGCGCCTGCTCCTAATGCCGACTCCAAGGATATTAAGGCCTATGATGACTGGGTCAAAGACGACTCCACTGTGATGACATGGATTTTCAACAGCAGCGAGACCAAAATCAGTGTTACATTACTATGTCTACCTACAGCGAAGGAGATGTGGGATCAGCTGGCTAGCACTTACTCTTACAGCAAAAATCCCAAGAAGGTGTTTGATATAAATAAGCAGCTGACTCGTCTACAATTCTCGGGACCTGACATTGCTGATTACTTCTCTGCCTTCAAGGGACTCTGGGGTGAATTGGACACCCTCTATCCATTGACTTGGCTACCATGCAACGTCAACGACAGGAGTTGCAAGTCGTCCAGTTCTTGTGTGGCCTGCCTGAATCTTATGCTGGAGTTGTGGATCAGATCCTTGCCAGTGATCCACTACCTATGTTACAGAGTGCATTTCAACGCCTTCAACGTTTGTCTGCTTCTTCTTCTGAGTTACCTACTGAGACTGGAAATACTACTGCCCTAGCTGCTATGTCGGGTCGTAGTCGTGGCCGCGGCCATGGTCGTTTTCAGGAGAACCGCCCTCCTCTTGGAACTAGAAGGGGGCGTGGTTTGTTTGGACGTGGTGCGTCCTCTGGCCCTCCCAATGCTTCTCACCCTTAGTCTGGTCAGCACTTTTGCAATTTCTGTGGTCGGTCAAACCACGTTGAAAAAAAGTGTTGGGAGAAGTATGGCAAACCTGCCTGGGCCAATGTTGCTACTGATGCCAATTCTACCTCTGAGATAGCTACCCAGCCCCAAGCTACTGACGCGTCCAGCTCAACTACTGTTGACTTCATCCGTTCCGAGGTGGAACGCCTACTACTCGTGCTGGATCGTCCTCTACTGCTACTATTGGAGCTCATGTCGCAACCTACTCTGGTTGTGATTCCGCCTTTTTAAGTGCACCCTCATCTAGTACTGGTAATACAAAATGGGTGATTGATTCGGGTGCTTCTTCGCACATTTCTGGAAATCGGTCCCTTTTCTTAAATTTATCTAAATCGGTTTCTAAATCGTCTGTGATGCTTGTTGATGGCTCAAAATACGTTGTATATGGGATTGGAGACATTGTTTCTCAAAGTCTGTTGAAATCGACTCTATATGTACCTCATTTTCCACTCAACTTACTATCTGTTAGCAAAATTGTGCGTAGCCTGAACTGCAGTCTCACCTTTATTCCTGGTACTTGTACTTTTCAAGACCTTCGCACGAGGATGAAAATTGGTGGGGGCATGAAGGACCTGATGGCCTCTATTATCTAGATGATTTGAAAAAGATCGGTACCCTGGCTCTAGCTTCAGCACTATCATCGTCAGTTTCAACGTTGCAGTGGCATTACAGACTTGGACATCCATCATTTGAGAAAATAAAACATATCATTTCTGGTGTAGGAACGCACAGTTTTCAGTGTGAGTCGTGTCATTTAGGAAAACAATCTAGAATTGTCTATCCTAAACGGTCTCACATTAGTAGTAAAAATATTTTTGATCTTGTTCATGCGGATGTATGGGGTCCTTGTCATGTTCTAAGTTTATCTGGAAATAAATACTTTATTTTGTTTATTGATGATTTTTCTCGTGCCACATGGTTGTTTCTTCTGAAAAATCGGTCTCAAGTATTATCTACAATAAAATTCTTCTTTGCTGAAATTAAAACCCAGTATTCTATGCCTGTTAAAATTCTGAGAACAAATAATGCTTTGGAATTTGTTCAGAAAGATGTTGAGGTGTTTTGTCATTCTATTGGTACTATTCATCAAACATTGTGTGCCTATACACCTCAACAAAATAGAGTTGCAGAGAGGAAAAATAGACATTTACTTGAGGTTGCTAGAACCATCATGCTACATTCTAATGTGCCTAGACATTTTTTACCAGAAGCCATCTTGACTGCCTGCTTTCTAATGAATAGAATGCCTTCTTCTGTGATTGGGAACAAGATTCCTGTACAGGTTCTTCAACCTACTGTGCCTCTTTTTTCTGTACCTCCACGGATATTGGGATCTACCTGCTTTGTGCGCTTACTTGGACCGAATTATGACAAATTATCTCCTAGAGCAGAAAAATGCATATTCTTGGGTTATTCACGTACTCAAAAAGGGTATAGGTGATATAGTCCTACTAAAAAATGGTTCACGAGTAGTGATGTGGTCTTCTTTGAGGATACACCTTTTTATTCTGCTAAAGGAGATACCCTAAGTTCAGATATAATAACAGCACCATTACCAGTCATCAGTGATTGCATATCTGATACTTCACCTGTTGAAACTGTCTCTCCTCCGCTTATTGTGTATCAACGCAGGAACTGGTCACAGACTGCTCAAGGCCCCCCCCACGCAGCACCAATCTTCTCCTCTAGAAGGTCCTACACCTGCTGAGGTAACTTCTGACTTCGATTTGCCTATTGCTCTCAGAAAAGGCACTCATTCTTGTACCTCTCATAATATTGCTAATATGTTTCTACTGCACATTTGAGCATTCATGTCAGTAATTTTGTTGCTTCTCTATCTGCTATTGATATTCCTAAGAATGTCCATGATGCTTTACTAAGTTCTGCCTGGACAAATGCCATGACAAAGGAGATGACTGCCCTTGCTGATAGAGGAACTTGGGAGTTGGTGGATCCACCTCCTGAGTGCAAGCATGTTGGCTGCAGATGGGTATATGTTGTGAAGTGTCAACCTGATGGCACGGTAGAACGTCTGAAGGCACGCCTGGTGGCCAAAGGGTACACTCAAACCTATGGTATTGACTATTTTGAGATGTTCTCTCCTGTTGCAAGACTTAATTCTGTCTGAGTTCTCCTTTTTGTTGCTATCAATTTAGACTGGCCTCTTATTCAATTGGATGTTAAAAATGTTTTTCTATATGGTGATCTTCAAGAAGTGGTCTACATGGAGCAACCACCTGGGTTTGTTGCTCAGGGGGAGTCATACAAGGTTTGTCGTTTAAAAAAATCTATTTATGGACTCAAGCAGAGTCCTAGGGCATGGTTTGACAAATTGAGCAAGATACTGACTACCTTTGGGATTCTAAGATCACATGTTGATCACTATGTCTTTACTAAAAAGACATCTTCTGGTATTGTTATTCTGATTGTTTATGTTAATGATATCATTCTGTCTGGCAGTGATACTACTGAAATTTTGGCTACTAAAACACACTTGTGCAAGCATTTTGCTACTAAAGATTTGGGGAAGCTGCGATATTTTCTGGGCATTGAGGTGTCCAGAACTGCTAGTGCTCTCGTATTATCTCAGAGGAAGTATGTTCTTGACATGTTACAGGAGACTGGGATGCTTGGAGCGCGTCCTACTGATACTCCTCTAGATCCCAATGTTAATTGGGATGATGAAACTTCTCCTATGTATCCAGACAATAAAAAATATAGGAGACTGGTTGGTAAGATGATTTATCTGATTGTTACTAGAGTCGATATCTCTACTGATGTTGGTCTTCTTAGCAGGTATCTGGATAAGCCAAGACGGTGTCACTGGGATGCTTTTTGTAATATTCTAAGATATCTTAAGAAATCTCATGGCAAAGGCCTCTGTTATAGAAAACATGGACATTGTTCTTTTGAAGGCTATTCTGACTCTGATTATGCTGGAAGTAAGGTTGACAGGAAATCTACTTCAGGCTACTGTACATATGTTGGAGGCAATCTTATTACTTGGAGGAGCAAGAAACAAAATGTTGTTGCTAGATCCAGTGCTGAGGCTGAATACAGGGCTATTATGGCCCACACTGCTTGTGAACTGCTATGGGTACAATCTCTCTTGAAAGACTTTGGTGTGGAGTCTTCTACTGTTATTTCTATGCATTGTGACAATAAAGCTGCCATCTTCATTGCTAATAATCTTGTGTATCATGAGCGCACAAAGCACATTGAAGTTGACTGCCATTTTATCAGAGAAACTATCTTGTCTGGTCGGATCTGCACTCCATTTACCCACTCAGAAGATCACATTGCTGATATTTTACAAAGCTGCTGGCAAAGAAGCATTTTAGCTCTCTTGTGGACAAGTTGGGCATGATTGATATTTGTGCTCCAACTTGAGGGGGAGTGTTAAATAATGTCTTTATTTATTTTGTTTGCTAATTTACTTTTCTATATGGACCTACTCGTAATTGTTCCACTTATATATTGGGTACATACATTGTGTAACCCTATGGTTTCTCACTTTGCCTTTCTCACCAACCACCATAGTTGTATAGATCCATGCAGATTTGATAGAATACAATTGAGCATTGTGATTTTTACAATGAACAATTGAATAGAAACGGAAAATAAAATAGGCAAAAGAATAAAAATTTAGGTGGAAGGCTTGATATATCGTTTATCTTGTATGTCGAACTATGTTGTGTTATATTATAAGTTTGTAACTTTACATGTTAGTTACCATCAAGTTGACGTCTCTAGGTTATGAAAAAGATCAATATTAATGAATTTCAAGCCAATTTGTTTGAAATGTTTATTTTAGACATTATTGAAAAAACATGCTTGTATCGTTCTTCCATCAATTTCCCGACTTGTCACAAACTCCCATTTCCAAACCTAGCAAAGTGTGACGTCCTATGCCATGGTGGCAACTAATAATCCTTTCTTAGCACTCTAGGACTGAAATACAAATATAAATCTGTAATGGAGGGTATGGATCTTACTCACCTGGTTGGCACCGGCAGTAACCATAACTGACGATCTTGTCAACTTGTTTTCTCGACGTAGCTGCATACAAAAGGAGGAAACATAGGTTAGAATCCCACAAAGAGGTTAGAGATTTAACTTAAGGATGTCATTTCTTTAGTTTTCTAGAGACCAGTGGTAGCATCACTGTAAGAGAACAAAAATGAACAGCCCTGAAAGGTTTTTATATTTTAGTCATTGCCGACATTCAGTCTATACCGCAGATGGTTAGTTTCACCATGCACTCCAACAAACACGAGAAACAGGATTCGATAATTTAGATTATCTATACAAATAACAGAAAGAAACATAGCCCCTCACTTGAGCCCTGTTAAGATTATACTAGAAATTGTATTGAGCCCTGTTATTATCTGTAAACCCTCTCACTTGAACCACTAACAGCATAACCCCAATGTGTTCATGTCAGGCAGGTGGTGCCATTAGTTATTACTAAACCTGCCAAGCACAAACATTAGTCGAGAAAGTGTTTTTTGACTGCAGCACCTCTATTTATGAACCTGTTTCCATTTGAGATTCAGGCAGCAAGCCATAGTTAATTGCAAAGGAGTTAGGTTCATTTTTTTGATGAAACGAAATCACAAGTCCTATTGTAGAATATACCTTGTCAAGCAATGCCTGTCGTAGCTCTGGAAGACCATCGTCAGCACCATAGCGGCTCACTGTGGGCTCCCAAACCAGTTCCTTAATCTTCTCCAGAGCCCGTTCAGGTGGTTGCCAGTAAACCACACCCTGCATTAAGGACATGAAACAGCTTTTAGAAATGATTGTGAGCAAGGTGCAAATTTCTGGTGCAGACAGCTGTTGGTTTCCTGTGTGTATAATCTGGACGTGGGGGAGGTAGGATTCTGAGAGTAGAAGAATAGAAACTGGAGCCTTTCTGAGCTGAATGGAATGACCCTTGTTTGAAACGTTCTCCAAGAGAATCCACACTAACGGGGATTTATTTTTTTCAGTATTATGTGGTCAGGTATCAATTTATGCTGGGAACCGGTCAATGAAGCAGTGTAGCAACACACGAGAAAAAGAAGAAGATCAAATGCTACATACGATGGAAAAGGGTTCCGGCGCTTATCTCTCTACCTTGGCATATGGGCAAACATGGAGGAGGTAAGAAAAAAATGGATATTTTCACCAATCAAGCCCGACAGGTTTGAAAAGTATTACGCACCTGGGCAAGGGAGATGGCATCTTTGGCACCGCGAATGAGCTCCTGAATCTGCAGGGGTCAATACAGGAATGAGAAAAATCATATATATGGTGGTTGAAAGAATGCGCAAGTGAAAAAGCGCTAGCTATCGGAAACAGATAGATACCTGGACCATGACAGGGGTCTCGGTCTGCACGGCCCTCCTGGCCAGCTTCGCGTAGCTCCCCATCCTAGTGAGTAGTTGTTGCTGTTCTCGGGTATATCTCCCTCTGCTACGGAGGAAACGGATAAAACAGCGGAACCCAAGAAAGTAGCAATTTGGGGAAGGGAAGAGAGGGACCTCACACCTCGTCGAGAGCCCAGGCACCAACCCCAGACTAGCGGAGAGAAAGGAGGCGGAGGTAGAACTACCAGCCACTCGCTTCTGTGATTTTATATTCTCTCTCTTTTGAAAGAAGCAAAACCGAAGACAAACAAAGGACGACGACTCGGCAAAACAAAGGCATGTATCATGTATGGCTCACACCTTACGAAACGCCACCACCAAGTAGTAGTGACACCTACCACCCCGCTACCCCACCCACCTCTCTCTTACCTACGACCACGACCGCGATTCTCCCGGCCGGTCTGAATTCAACCAGTTGCCAACGCAGTTCCCGGACTCAACTCACGGGTTCGTCACTCTCGGGCTTATAAATCGGACACCAACAACACCACTGCAATTTTGTTGGTGGCGAGGCGCAGGGAAGGGGCCGCCCCTTTAAAACGTAAAGGTACGGCCTTTGTCCTTATGCAAGAGCCAAGAAGGGATGGAGAAGGTGTCACATTCGGCGGTGGAAGAAGAAAACTTGGAAACGGATTTCTGTTGTTCTCTTCTGTCTTAAATTCATATTTTCTGTGGATAGTTTTGGGTCGGAGCCTCGGATTGTTTCAAATTTTGTTCTTATAAAGATCCGAACAACAATAACATGAATTATACCACTGTAACTCGTTGCCTGAATAAACATTTACAGCCCCTACATGAGTGTTGGAATAACATTTACAGCCCCCAACCACCGGAGAAAATGGAATCGAATTACATCTCATCTTCTGTCTCGTCCTCACTCCGGCAGACAGCATCTTGTTGATGGCGGCCACCGGAATGAAACGGCTTTTGTCTTTTGTGTGGGAAGCAATGATAAGTCGGTGGCTGACCTGCCGATCCAATCCGTTTCGCCAACTGAAAGAGTGGAAAAGTGGAGCGGATCGATACAAAAGTCGGAGACGCCACTCTGTCTTGCGCTCGCCTTTCTTCCTTGTTTTCTGGAGATTATTGTCTCGACGGTTTCAAATTTTGTTGTTTCTTTTCGAAAGAGCCCATCGAATTCTTTTTCATTTAAACTTTATGTTTATTATATTATATTTTGCAAATTAGGCAATCTATATCTTGATGATATGCGCGCCTAACTCATAACGCGACAAAAAGAAAAAACAGACTTCTAACAAAGACATGGTGGATAATTAACTTGTTAGGTCCAGATCCAACGCTCCCACTAATGTAAACTTCACACTCAGAAGATGATGAAACTTGGATAGAATGTAGACTAATATCTGACGTTGCGATTACCCATTTGATAAGATGTTGGTAGATTTTACCCCAGCAGATGATGAAAGATGAAGTTCTAGCGTGAGTGTAAGGGCAAATTGGGGATTAGAGATCCTGGGGAGAAATAATACCCATTCTCCTCCTCCCATGCTCATAAGAAAGTAGAAGAAGCCATTAATGCAAGGGATGGCAAGTGCAGAACCACCGTGAAAGTGGGGCAAATATCGAGCTACAATCCAAAAAGGGGTTATGCATCTTGAGTCGCTCCTTCGAACACATATCTACTTAATTAAAAACCTCATGTCAGAAATCTACATTGAAAACAAAAATAAGGAAAATAAAACATCGTATTAGTAAAATAATAATAAATAAAATAAATCCAAAGGGGAGTATGAATTATAGATTTAAAACTCAGATCATTGTGCCTTTGTGAAAAGGAGGCACAAACCACCCATCAAGAGTTATTCTTTGTCATATTGACCAACTTGTTCTACCTTAATTCTATAGGTAGAGGAAAAGTGCTAAGGGATACTATTTTCCTAAAGATTCGCCTATTAATGCTAGTTTATCTTTATTCTTATTTTTGGTTGCTCATGGGCCTGTTTCAGCCATTAGTTTGTGATCATACATATGTCTACATGTCTTCTACCTCTCGCCAAAGAGGGAAATTTGTAGAACAATAAAACTTTTCTTCATATGGACAAGTCAACTGATGCGTGCTTCTCTCTTCATTTTTTTTAGAAGAATCCATCCACAACAAAAAGTCAATAGGAATCCAAATTGTAATTGTCTTCTTGAATCACAAGATAACCAAATCTTTTAGGTTCAAGGTGTGTCCTATGAAATATGTGAGGGTCTTATGTTACATAAGGAACTTGAGATTCCACGACAGTTTATGACTCTTCATGTTTCTTTTTTTAGCTCTACATGTTCAATGTTTTCTAGTTGGTCTAGAACATCTTCGAGTTCTACTTTCCTCTCATTGATTCTTTTAGAAATAAATTCCTTTTCTAGGAATACAACATCCCTAGAAACAAACACTTTGTTGTCAGATGGAGTATATGTGGACAAATATGGCGTCATAATAGGCAGCGGAAATAAAAAAAATTACTGTCATATTCCCCATTAAACTAACAGATCACGTCATAACTATATAATGAAAAGGATAGTTTTGAGGATATACCTGGTCCTAGAGCAAGTCCAACGACATCTCCTCATCGTTATAGTTGTGCAGTTGTCTTCTAGTTACACTATGACTCATCTGTTGCGCCTCCTTGTCTTCAACAAGGACAGTAGGTTGACGATGTCCTCCTAGAAGCAGACAATAGCTTCCACACCTCTATGGAAGTTCACACAAACCGCCTAGAACTCTTATCGTCCTACTAGAATAAAAAAGTAGGATTTGTCCCTCCCGTTAGTGTATTAGTCACCAACTTGCTCTCCCAGAATTATTCTCCATTGATATCCCTCCCTTTATTGGGTAGGACTTGCTTGGGTTCTCTCAGATACCACAACCAGAGGACAAACAATTGTTTGAGGCAATTGATGTGTCTGATAAGCCTCTAATACCCCTCTATTTATAGGAGGGGTTAGGGTTAGGGTTAGGGTTCCCAGTCTATGTGGGAGTAGAAGAGAGTGGAATCTCAAAATTTTGCAACCTATAAATGGAAAATCGGTCGGTTGGCATGCGAGCCGATTGGTTTGCCCAGCGAATCGGTCGCTTCGTATATTTCCCAATTGCATATGATGGCAATTCTATTCCAATTAATTGACGACATGGTGTTAACACTAATCCTTGATGCAAATCAAATTGCACCATGAACTGGGCATCTTGCAAAAGGAGCTGGTCATCTCACGACTACCAGTCGATCAGTTCACTAAGTGAACCGGTCAATTGGTGCCCCGGTTAGTGTGGAACTCAGCTAATGCAATATCCAATCATCCTGACACTCCAATCAGTCATTTCATCACATGAGTCAATCGGTTGGGAGTCTAGTCAGTTGATTAGTTGCTTGAATTGAATACCTAAACACTTTCATAATCAATCCAATTATCATTTAAGATCAAAACTCCTCTTCTAGGTTAGTTCCTATGTGTGTGACCCTATAGGTCCCATATTACATTGGTGGTGAATGTCTATAACTAGTTATGACATCAAAAGCAAAGAGTGGTGCCTAGTTGCACATCATTGCTCCCAAGTAAATGGAAAGTTGGAGAACAACTTCAACCTACAATCTATGTTTGGTGTTATAGTGTTTGTATAGTTCATTTGTCACTGATATCCAGATTGAACTCAAGGCATGGAGCAATCATTCTCTTCAACATTCAATATATGTTCTTTGAACCAGAGCAGACTGTTTGAGATATATGTAAGCCCAATATCACATATTGACTCACATGGGCATGACCATACATTTCTCGGTCTCACTTATTAAGAGGCCTAGGATATCATACCCCTATAGGAGGGATAAATCCCATATATATCACTCACATTCAGTCCCCATGTGTCACAGTCAACCAATCATCATTGTTATGGTGACCCTAATTTAGGATTATGTTGGATGATGTCAAAGCATACTGAAGGACATGTGACGAGTGTAGGGACTTCAGGTCTAAGAACCACAATCACCACCAACACTATGAGAGTTGACTATGACTACCATTGTAATGGCTTCCATGTGTCAGTATCATGGTGGGTCTACTTGAAACAATGTTCTCTAACATGTATCTGTGTGTTTGGTTTGATATAACATATCTTGACTAATGGTTTTCTATCATCAACCAACACACACTCTAGTCTTATGTGTTATTGTTGTCTATCTACCTTCCAAAATAACATCCGACCAAGGACATAATGAGAATGTATACACTCTTAACATCTGTACGATCTCATTGTTCAAGTCATGTACTTGAAGACATACGTCATTGAGTAATATCATTCTCTAGACATTTATTATGTTACACCATTATCTCATAACTGAATAAAATAGAATAAAGTGGAATCTTGCCTTTATTATTAATCAAATCATTTAAAAATTATGCCATTACAATCATCATATGATTGGCTCTCTGGGCATACATACCAACAATATAGAAGTAGTATCCCTTAGTTTCCTCAGGATATCCAACAAAATAACATCTATCCAATTTAGGTCCAAGCTTTTTGGGAAACTATTTTCTCACATAAGATTCACATCTCCAACTCTTCATAAAAGACACATTGGTACACTTCCCATACCATATCTCATATGGTGTCTTTTGAACCAATTTAGATGGTACGTGGTTAAGTATAAACGCTACAGTTTCCAGAACATATCCCAGAAGGAAGTTAGAAGACTAACACAATTCATCATTGATTGTACCATATCTAGTAATGTGCGGGTCCTTTATTTCTGATACACCATTATGTTGTATTGTTCCAGATGGAGTCCATTGTGATATGATATTGTGGTCCCATTATCATACGAATTATTCACCTTGATCAAAATGAAGTGCTTTCGTACTTTTACCTAGTTGGTTTTGTACTTCATTCATGAAATCATTGAACTTTTCAAGGGTTTACAACTTATGTTTCATCAAGTACACATAATCATATCTACAGAAGTCATCAGTCTAGGTAATGAGTATTGATAATCACCTTTATCATTTGTTATAAAAGGGCCACATACATCAATATGTATGAGTCCTAATAGATCACTTGCTCTCTCAGTGTTACGAGTGAAAGGATCTTTTGTCATCTTGCCCAACAAACAAGACTCGTATGTCTCTATTGATTCAAGATCAAAAGCTAGGTAACCATCTTTATAGAGTCTAGAAATGCATTTCTCAATTATGTGAGCTACACGACAATGCCAAAGGTATGTTTTGTTTGAGTAATAGAGTTTTAACCTTTTGGTATTTATGTTATAAACATTTTTCTCTAGATCTAATAAGTAAATACCGTAGGACATTGGGACACTACCATAAAGATCTCATCTTTAAAAATAGAATGTCGACCATTCTTTATATGAGATTCAAATCCATTATTGTCCATACAAGATGCAAAATGATGTTTCTATCAATGGTAGGTACAAAATAGCAGTTCTCTAACTCTATTACAAGCCCACTAGGCATAGATAAATGATAGGTTCTAACTACAGTGGCAACAATTCTTGCTCCACTCGCAACGAGTTTGACCTCACCCTTTCTTAAAGGTTTACTTCTATTTAGATCCTACATATTTGAACATATGTGAGATCCACATCGCGTATCCAATACCCAAGATGGAAAAGTAGACATATTTATCTCAACAACGTATATACCTAAAGTGGAGATATATATCCCTTGCTTCTTCTTTCTTAGTTCCTCCACATAAAAAGGGAAATTCCTTTTCTAGTGTCCAGCCTGGTGGCAATGGTGACAAATTCCTTCCTTACTCACCCTCCCTTTTCTTTGAGTGTGGAAGATGGGTTTTTGGCCAGATTTTGAAGTCTTCTTAGCTTTGCCTTTGCCTTGGACTTCCCCTTCCATGCTAATCATCATCACAGACTTTGCTTTATCCTTCTTCATTTACACTTTAGTAGTTCTCCACATGCCAAGAAATTCTAACAATGTCTTATCAAAATTGTTCATGTTGTAGTTCATGACAAATTGACTGTATGATTCAGGTAGTGATTGCATAATCACATATGTGGCCAACTTTTGGCCCAAGTGAAATCCCAATCTCACAAGGTTCTCCACATACCCAATCAACTTGAGCACATCGGGCCCCCTAGATCTCCTTCTATCATATTACACTTGAACAACATCTTTGAGACATCATATCTATCTTGTCTTGCTTGATCTTGGTACATATTCTTAATATGTATAACCATATCAAGAACATACATCCTCTCATGTTATTTCTACAACTCATAGTTCATTGGGATCAGACACTTGACATCTACAACAACTTTAGAGTGTTTTTTGTAAGCATCCATGTCAGCCTTAGGCGTAGTGGGAGCGGGTTCATATGGCTCTAGTGTCTCTCGGACATAGAGCTTATGTTCTTATGTGAGAACAATTCTCAATGTCCTGAACCAACCATGGAAGTTATTCTCATTCAACGTGTCCTTTTGAAGGACTGATCATAAACAAAATGTGTTGTTGTTTGCCATTCATTTCTACAAAACATTTGTCAAAACCCTTTTGTTTTGATTTGACTAAAAGAAAATTTTGATGATATTTATTAGGTCTTTAATTAATTATCACTCCCATTGTTTTGTTTAAATTGATAGCCCTCACTTATCAATTCATAAGATTGTAATCTAAAACCTTCTAGTAAGCCAAGATCCAAAATAATTAAGTTATTACCTAGGCAACATCGACATCCATAACCAATTTATTAAGATAGGCAATATTTTCCAATTGCATCTTATGTAGTTCTTAAATAGATGATATGCACGACTCCTTGTCATATTACATCTGTATGCTTCTATGCACTTGATCTCATTAAGCTCACCTAGTTAATCTTGACCCAAAAGCCAACATGATAGTAATTTGCCCTACTTGGAAGGTCCACATAAATATTGTCACACTTCTATAAGATAGATGACACACCATGCTTGGGGTACCCACGCTTGCTCTTTCAAGCCTTTCATGTGTGTTTCCTATGCAAAACATCCAAAACTTAATATTTTATTGAGGGGTTTATTTATATATAAATACATATACATAGAAAGATGGATGCGGAAGAGGGGAGCGTGGTGGCGGGGGGCAATCAAGGGTAAGGGGGGCGAGAGTCGCCGACGGGCGGCCAAGGGGGTCACGTCAATGCACGCAGCAGCAAAGAAGGCGTCACCACACTAGGCAATGGGAGCAACGCTGAACAAAAAATCTAAGACAGAGGGGAGGAAAGCAGACAACAAATGAACCCTAAGGTTACTGCAGTCCCGGACGTGATGAACTCGACAGATAAGGGTGGTGATAAACTCAGCCTTCCACATGTAGGGATTGAGTTTCGATTCAGTGGCATGAAGGGCTCCTCAAGCAGAACCCATACGGAAACTAACAAGCGGATGAGACAAACCCTAGATCGTGGAGAAGACACTAGTATGATGGTCGAGAGCAGTGCCCCGGATGAACTTTTCCCGCCGTTGCATGGGCAAAACCAAGTTTCTAAACAACAGGAGATCCTGGCCGGCGGCAACGCTTGGTCATCAACCAACACGAGATCTGGAAGCAAGCCTACTGAGCAAGGTTCCCCCGATCTGTTCCTGAATAAGATATTCGAGGAACACCTCAACCCGGAGGCGGTGAGCTTAACGTTCATTGACGACAAGCCTGATATCATCGTCTACCCGATGGAGGAAGAGTTCTTGATAAGGCCGTGGCAATATGCTGTTGTAGTGAAAGCCATGGGAACCCAGATTGGATACATGACCTTGCAAGATCGTCTGTGAGCCATGTGGAGTCTGGTTGGCAAGTACAACATCTACGAGCTCGATCTTAATCATTTTGTTATACAGCTATCATGTCGTCGGGGCTATGAGATGGCCATGATGGGGGGACCTTGGAAGGTGTTCAGGTGTAATCTGCTAGTCTGGGACTAGAACCCAACCTTCATTCCTTTGAACGACCTTCCGAGAATATATTGTTTGTTGGACGAAAATTCTAAATCTACCTCTCCACCTGTATGTTCATGCCATGTTCGAATGTATAGGCAAGGCACTGGGTTGTTTGGTTAAAGTAGACGAACACACCATCAAGCGAACGAGGAGAAAGTTTGCTAGATTGGCTATAGAGATTGATACCACAAAGCAGCTGGCACCGTATATACAAATCAATGGAATTGATTATGAGGTCAAATATGAAGGACTACCTTACGCCTGCGCTAAGTGTGGGGAGGAGGGACACACATCACAAATCTGCGAATCGATAAGAGACCAGAATAAAGCAGAGAGTGAGAAGGAGGAGCATGCCAAGACCAGTAACGCCAGAGCTACAGACTCGGAGGAATCACCGTGGATGACACAACGCAACAGGCGTCGACGTCAGGGGAAGGAACCGGTTGGCAAAGCACCTGATAAATCAAGGGCTAGCAACAATAGATACGGGGATCTGCCGGAAGATTGTGGAGATGAAGGTATTGATCTGAATGGATACCTGCAGAATGAGGCAGAAGCAAACACTGATGGAGGCAATAGAACAACAAAAGTGTGGAAAAAGAAGACAAATACGAACAAAATAGAAACAGTAGCACATAAGGTGGAGACCCTTAAAGATATAACCAATGTCTCAACGTCCCACAGCAGGACCCAGGCGAGTGATAGAAATAATAAGAACACAGAAGATCATACCATGGCCAATCCGGATATTGATGAAGTGGTTGAAATCTTATCGGTAGCTGAAGATGAAGTGTTAGCAGATAATGTTGATCTGGAGAACCTTGACAGAAGTGCAACAACTATGGGGCAACGAATTCCCAAGGAGAATAAAGGTTCCCAAAAGTCTAAGATTGGAAAAATATTCAAAGGCAGTGGCACCAGGATGAAGAGGTCGGGCCTAACAAAATCGAATGTAGAAGGAATACAAAAAAGCCCTCGGCAACGAGGTGCTCAAGATTGTGAAGCAATAGTGGAGGCCTTGAAGGCTGCATTTAACAAGGAAAATGAAGAATCGTCCCAGTAAGCGGTCCTTCTTCCTTTTCTCTGGTTAGTAGATGTCGAAGATTCTTTGCTGGAATATCAGAGGAATAGGCAAAGCTGATACGTGTAGAGTCCTAAAAGAATACATATTTATCCACAGGCCCTTGGTTACTGTCATTCTTGAGCCTAGAATCAGCGTTGAAAAGGCAGTAGACACCATTCAAAGACTGGGTTTTTCAAACTCTCACAGGTCTGAAGCTTGCGGATTCTCGGGGGGCATTTGGGTTTGCTGGAATGCAGCCACTTGCACTGTTAATATCATTAACACCCATCGCCAATTCGTGACTTGCAGGATTAATAACTCCTTCTATGCTACTTTTATCTATGCTAATCCTCATATCCAGGTACGCAGTCTGATCTGGAAGCACATCGCAGAGCTAGGTGGAAGATATAAAGAACCTTGGTTGGTTGTAGGAGATTTCAACACTACTATTACCCCAGCTGAAAGGATTGGATATCTTACTTTCAATCACAAGGAAGCACAAACCTTCACTGCTACTATGATGCAAGTAGGTTTAGCTGACATGGGATTTTCTGGCCAACGTTTCACTTTTCGCCATGGCTTGAAACAAAGTAGACTTGATCGGGGCTTAGCGAACAGCGCTTTCGTCATGAAGTTCCCTAACGTTTCTGTGTTACATCTTGCGAAGGTCGAATCTGACCACTGCCCCCTACTGATCAATATGGCTCGACGTGCTACTGGCCATGGAAGATTCATGACTAAGGTGTCTTGGCAAAAGGAACCGACCTTCAAACCTTGTCTAGAAAAAGTATGGCGCAGTGATCTGAATTTCCAGAGCATGCTTGAAATAGCAAGTCCACACCTGAGAATCTGGGATGGTGAGCTGAGAAAATCTAAACGAGTGGACAAAGATAGGCTCTTACACAACATCGACACTCTACAGAGGAATCTGGCCTCCAGGTACGATGATACTACTGATAACTTGTGTTTAACAATGCAGGATGATCTGAATACTTTGTTAAAGAAGGAGGAAGAAGATTGGAAACAAAAAAGTCACATTGATTGGCTAAAGGATGGTGATACAAATTCGCGGTTCTATCATGCCTTTTTCAACCAACGTGCAAGAATGAACAACTGCGAAGCCATCAAACACCCTGACGGGGGTTGGGTAACTGATAATAAGGCAGTCTTTAAATTGGTTACAAACTTTTATATAAAGTTGTTTACCACTCCCAGCAGCATCAGTCAGCCGTCTATGAGGCAGATCCCGGGCAACTTCGAAATTATATCTGAGGTATAAAGATAGTTTCTTGCGAGGGTTGTTTAAATGGAGGAAATAGAAAATATCCTTTTCTCCGTGAACCCGTTCAAAGCTGCAGGTCCAGACGAAACAACAACACATTTCTTACAATCCAACTGGCCCTGTGTGAAGGAGTCTGTTACTAAATCGATTCAAGAAGCTTTAAACTCATACACTCTGGATGATAAGCTCTATAATGCAACCATTGTGCTTATATCGAAAGACAAGAAACCTATCTGCCGCAGCCAATTCAAGCCTATTTCTCTTAACAACACCATCCTTAAACTTTGCTCTAAGGTGGTTGTGGAACGTCTGAAACAATGGATTCCTAAATGGGTCAGCCTGGCTCAAAGTGCGTTTGTACCTGGAAGGAAAATATCTGACAATGTCACTGTTTTATAGGAGCTCATTCACACGGATGAAAAGGAAGAATTCAAGTAAAATGATGGCCATCAAAGTAGATCTCACCAAAGCTTATGATAAGATGGCATGGAGCTTTATCCAGGATACCATTGAGAAAATAGGTATTCCACCCAATTTACAAAACTATATCATGAATTCTATCAGGTCAGGAAGCTCACAAATTGCTTGGAATGGTGAGACGACACCTCAGTTTAAACCATCCAGAGGGTTACGACAGGGGGATCCTCTTAGCCCATACATCTTTGTTCTGTGCATTGAGAGGTTAAGCCAGTTGATTGATCAGCTAGTAGTAGAAAAGAAATGGACTCCCATGCAACTAGGAAGAGGAGGTCCGAGAATTGCTCATTTATGTTTTGCGGATGATATCATCCTGTTCGCCAAATCGAATGAATCCAACATAAACACCATCATGAAGTGCTTCAACTTATTTGAAAAAGCGTCTGGGCAAGCTATCTCGGTTGAGAAAACTAGAGTCTTCTTTTCGAGGAGTGTTACGAGACAGGAAGCTGATATCATATGTCGAAGAAGTGGCCTTCAGAGAACTCAAAACCTGGGCAAGTACCTTGGCGTACCTATCATACACAACCGGGTAAGCAAGGATACCTATAATGAAGTTCTGGAAAAGGTTACTAAAACTATCAATTCCTGGATGGCCAAGAGTTTATCTATGGCGGGACGTGTTAGCCTGGATAAAAGCACCTTAACTGCTATACCTACGTATGTTATGCAGACGACAAAGCTGCCCCTACAATTATGCAATAGGATTAATGGGGAAATAAGAAGATTCATATGGAATGGGGGAAGAAGCAAAAGGGGAGTTCCTCTCATATCTTGGAGCCGAATTACTAGCAGGAAGATTCATAGAGGTCTTGGGATTAAATCTATGAGAGAGTGGAACAAGCACTCCTTATGAAGAATAACTGGGACATCTATAGCAGAAGGGGGACAATCTGGAGTGAGGCCATGACTAAGAAAATTTTAAAGAACACACAACGTCCAGCCCAGAACCTATCTCATCTGGCTCGCAACGTCGTCCACACCAAACCTTTTATGGAAGCTAACACATACATGTGTCCTGTGAGTGGTAGTTCCATTAATATTTGGAATGATAAGTGGCTACCCAAGGAGATCACGTTAAGCAACCATGCCTTGCATCCAATCCCTACTGAGCTGGACGATTTGGTAGTTAGCAGCTTGGTAAATATAGAGGGACAATGGGATCATAGTTTCTCAGAGCATTGGTTTCCTACTGAGGTCACAAAGACTATATACTATTTAAACCCCCCTACGGATCATGAGTCTAAGGACGTAAGGGTATGGATGCTCAATGAAGGAGGAAGCTACACTGCCAAGACGGCATATCACGCTATACGTGCAGATACTGAAATCAAACGGCCAAGTCAGTGGCACCGTATTTGGCACGCACAGGTGGCAGCGCATATAAAGATGTTCATGTGGATTACAGCTAATGGATCTCTTCTTACCAATCATAACAGAAAATGTCGGAAGATGACGACTATTGCTACCTGCCCAAGATGTAATGAAGATGATGAGACCACCCTACATGCTCTCCGGGATTGCCCCAAGGTTAAAAGTGTGTGGCACTCGATTCTGCAACTTGAGAACTCTCATCGGTTCTGGACAGTAGATAACCTTGATCAGTGGATGAGTCTGAACATTAAGGCACATGATACACATAAACATATGTTCTTCATCGTTTGCTGGAGTATGTGGAAGCAGTGAAACCTGTGGATATTTGAGGGTAGAGAACACAGTCCTCAACACATCATCAACCTCATTAAGCATGAAATTATGATGAACAACAGAGCTTGGACCGGAGCCGGTAATAGTAAGGAACAAATTAGAAGACGGAGACTAGAGAACCCCAAGTCGGGAACCATCCGCTTCAATACTGACGCTGCTTGGAAGAAGGAGAAAGGTGCTATTTCTGTCGTCATTACATACTCTGATGGATGTTGGTTAAGTGGAGTTGGTCTGCTTATTACGGCAAAGAAGCCACTGGAAGCGGAGCTCATGGCGATATCGTTAGCAGCTAACATTATCAAGGAAAGTGCAACGCAGTATGCTGAGATTATAACAGATTGTCATCAAGCATCTATCATGATTGGAGAGGAGTACTGGAATTATCCTCGATTTGCTAATATCATCCGAGGGATTCAGCTGATTAAGAATGAGACTACTGAGATTATCTACACTGAAATACAGAACAATAGGCCGGCTGATGCTCTTGCTAAGTATCACTCCAAACAAAGCATTGGCTATACCAATTATAAAACCCCCCCTAGATGTGTGCTGGACACTGGTCTAGCACCTCATTGTAATGGTAGTAGTATTACCATGTTTCAATTCTTGCAGTTGACCAATAATTGTAATACCAAATTTAATTTCGCTTGCATGAGGTGGGCAAGATGAATAAGATTACCGCCTGACTTCTCCAAAAAAAAAATACATATACATATCCAATCACCACATACCTATAATATGTATCATATACATACTATATACATAAAAGAAACATGCAATCATAAAAATAGGAGGAATGGTTATGGCCACACTAATGCAATTCTTTGGACCCATAAAGAATTTGTATGCACCTAAGGTCAAACATCACAAGTTGGAAATTGCATTAAAAAATTGTGTTGAAAATAAATCGGTCGGTCAATTAAACTCTTCCAATCAATCAATTGGTTCGCCTATTAGTAGATTGGACTCCATTTGTCAGTTGACTGGCTCCTAGCTCAAGCAGCTATCTAGACTCCTTCAATCAATCAATCACGCCTTCAGTCAATTGATTCACTCCTCCGATTTGTAGCCTCTTTCGATCCTCTAGTCGATCATCTCGCCTGGTGCATAGTGTCTTCTCTTTTTCAGAAAATAGAAATTAAAACTATCCTATTAAAGTATTATATTGTACAAGTGAAACCTTGAGTTACATTCGAGGGGAGTATAGAGAGTTGAACAAGATTAACTTACATATAGAGAAAGAGAGAGAGGTTTTGTATGAAAATCAAATTTAAAAGAGAAAAAAATAAACAATTCAACCATGCACATGTATAGGGGTTATTATCCATAACCACACTTGCACCCACCATCAGAACCAATTTTAGGGTGACACCTATAAATTGCATTTATATCATATCATATATATAGGATCTACGGGACATTTCCCAGTGTATGTGGTATTTAATCAGATATGCACATTTATCATCTAAATATTCACATCACATGTAATAAAATAAATGATAAAACAAAAAATTGATCATATGGGTTAAACCCCAAAATATAGTAAATTGACGTGGCTCTGATACCACTATCGGGAGGCATCAGAGATGGCAATGGAAAGAAAAAAAAATCCAGCTATATTTCCCACAACTAGTAGATTGTGCCAATAACTATTAACAGGAAGGAAGGTTTCAAGGCATATACTTGGTCCTGGAGCAAGTCCAGCGG
Source organism: Alisma plantago-aquatica (assembly GCA_963693085.1). NCBI lineage: Eukaryota > Viridiplantae > Streptophyta > Magnoliopsida > Alismatales > Alismataceae > Alisma > Alisma plantago-aquatica. The sequence continues at coordinate 1,971,582,556 of OY856409.1, read as the reverse complement.
CAATCCTTACAACGACGTGCTTCTTTCTCAAGCAACACCCAGATGGTTATCGCCGAAGGCCTCCTGGTGTATCACCACGAATGATTGTTGAGGACGTCCTCTTAGTGTGGTGGAAACGGCCTCCACGCCTCCATGTAGTCCAGAGGACCACTGGGAACTCTTGTCATTTTACTAGAACTGACAGGAAGGAGTTTTCCCTAGTATTGTCAATGTGCTAACGTAGACTTTCTCCCTTTTGGCTATCTCTCCCTTTTATGGGTAAGGTGCCTTGGGCTCTCATGTTACCACAACATTGAGATTAGGAGACTTGTTCTAAGAGCCTTGACCACCACCCTTTATATAGGAGTAGATGGTCAGGGTTTCCACAAACTCAGGGACACGAGTAGACAAATTTCTTGAATTTTTAGCTACTGCAATCATGAGTCAGTTGGCTGGACTCAATCAGTCTAATGACACTCCAATCGATTGACTGGAACATCCAACCAATTGATTAGAATGCTTTCCTGTTCGTAAATGTATTGGCTTTCAATGCAATAATCAATGCACAACATGATGTCAACATCAATCCTTGATCCAGTCTTACTGGTCGTCCAGTAGTTGACTCACATTCCCAGTTGGTCGACTCGCATTCCCAGCCAATGTTGTTTAAGTTGATTACCTAAACCCTTTAGTATTCAATTTAAACCTTATTCATGAATAAAATACTATTCCAGGTGCATCCTATGTGTGTGACCCTACATGTCTCAAATTACATTTATACTGAATCTCCATCACTAGATTATAACATCACAAACAATGAGTGGTATCTAGCAACACATCATTGCTACCCAAGTATCTGGAACTTTAGAAAACAACTTCAACCTACAATATGTGATCAATATTACAATGATTGTATAGTTCCTTTATGTCTACTATCTAGATTGAACTTGATGCATGGAATCGTCATCCTTTTAATATTAAATCCATGTTCCTTGAACTAGGGAAAACTATCTGAGATGCATGTGAGCTCACATATCACATATTTATTCACATGAGTATGGTCATAATTAGTCTCTCTTATCAAGTGGCCAGGATATCAACTCTGGTGCGAGGGACAAATCCCATCTACATCACTCACAGTCAATCCCTATGTGTGGCAACACATCCCACTATCACACAGACAGTGAGATATTACGCGAAAACATGCGGAAAACACCATAAACCACAATTTACCAAAAACACGGGTTAATTAAAACCAATTGCAGAAAGCTGAATAACTGAGAAACTATTACATTTAGGTCCCCATCCTGCAAGAAACAGGTTAGATAAACATTTACAAGATCTTGACACGTGTCCACAGCTTAGGAGATCAGCTGTCAAGCCATCACATGAGTTCATCACCTGTTATTACATATAGAATGGCCCACATCCGGCCAGCAGCATGATATACAAAACATCAACGGCTATACATCTGATGAAACAACGTCAAAATGCCCCCAAGGACCTGAGAGTACAGGGATGACTCTAAGACTCTACTACAAAACAACCAAAACAGCAGCATGTCCATCTCTTGCCTTCTACTGCTCGTCTCGCTGCTCGGCCGCAACCCCGCGACCACCACCACGTCTAGATCGAATGCCTAAAAAGGTTGTAAACCAGCGGGGTGAGACACACAGTCCCAGCGAGAAACATAACTCCCTGCCAAAACTATAAAACCAAAGAAAGATTAAAGCAAAAGCAGTAGATAACTGATAAAGGTATAACAAGAGCAGTCTATATAGCAAGGCTATTCATACCATCAAGCTTACCAGAATGTACGGAAGGTATATACCCATGTATTTCTTTATGGAACATGATTAACAAGATAAGATTTATAAGGTCTTACCACAGAACATAAGGAACGTATAAGTAACTTACAAGGTATAACAAGATCAACTACCCAAGCAAGGCCTCAATCAATGTTCTGTGTTTTGCCTTAAGCAATAAATACTATACGACTGGATTACGTATTATTATGCCCCGAGGAAGTGAGTTGTACTGCTCAAATCCAATCTTCAGTTGCGAAACCCAAAGCCGGTGCCATACAAGGTCAATGGGAGAGCCGGACTCCACGACCGCCCACCTTGTGGGCAGTGTACGAGAACCAAAGCAGGACCGTAGTCTCATGCTTAAGTGGCCTCAGCCACAGGGTCATCTCCATAGGCTACCCTTCCTCTAGCCCACCTCGGTACAGGTCATGGTGCTAGTATATCTGAGCCATGGGCCTGTTCACCGTTCTCTGAGCCATGAACACATTCATGCTCTTATATCACATATCCTGAGCCATGGGCCTGTTCATCATGCTCTATACATATCCCAAGTCTACAACCGCAGCTGCACTCGAATCCTCACTATTTTAGGCTAGGAGAAACCTCGCATATTCAACAATATGCGCTTCGGGTTAACCCGCAGGAGAACCCATTTCACAATCACCAGCTCCTAACGATGATGGATCTATGGCCAGGGCAAACTACATGAAGGTTCATCTGTAATTTAGTTAACATATTTTAAGTGGATTGCAAGATTCAACCAAGCTGTATAACATGCAAACCTGTAACAAGAATAAACAACATGAAACTCAATATCATGCTTTTATTGTAATCAACATCATCCTGATCCATCACAAGGATCCAACATTACATGTTATCACTTGGCCTCTTGCCAATCATCTAGATCCATCTCAAGGATCATCACATTGCCATGGGATCTCAATCCCTCATCACATAGTGTCACTGCCTCTCAAGGCACTCTCTTAGGCACTTTAACCAAACTCAGGTCCTCAGACCAAAACACATCATGTATGTTATCTCATCATCAAGAGTAACCATCAAAACAATGTTACTCAACATATATACCTTATAGCCCTTTACCTGGCTATGCATCACCTGCATGGTTAGTACAGAAAGATCGTATTATCAATCATAGGGCAATATTGATGATTATATACTTTGTCATCCATGCCTCAACCTGTGATCCTAGACATAGGTCATATCATTAAGCAAAGCATCTTATATGCTTACCGTTTCCTCAGCATTAAACAAATAATTTCAGATGATCATAAATACATAAGATGTCATGCCAAGTTACATAGATGTGCACTTACTATAGCAATTACCATCAAGCATATCAAGGGTTACTATTGTCAACCAAACGTGACATCATAGACCAAGATCTAGCATATAGGTTATCCATATAAGGAACAAGACGCTCACTAGAAACACCCACTACCCTCACCAAAGGTGGTATCGGGCAGGGTACTCTCCCCTATCACCCAACACTCAAACCTCAAAACGGCCAAGCCAACCAGCCACATATCGACCAAGCACTAAGCAAAGGTACCAAGCTACCATCTCAGGATGTATCATGCATCTAGGTGTATCGTGCAGCATGTGTCATGCAACCACATGCATCGGGCACCCAACGCACCAAGCCATCTCGTGCGCACATGTGTATCATGCAACATGTGTCGTGCACCTCAAGTCGGGCAATGCTGCGTCAGGTATCAAGGGTACAATGACCACGAAGCCTATCAGGCAACTGAGCCTATGGGCGTGTCGCTCATCAGGTGCAACGGGCATAAAAAAGCAACGACTTAGGGATACTAGGTGACACTCTGTCGGGCATCACCACACAACAAGGAACAACGCCCAAAGGATGCAGCTCAACCGGGCAACAAGGAGCCTGTCACTCAGCTAGCCAAGCCTGGACCTATCAGCCGACACATAGGGCAAAGACTAGTGTGACGCCCGTCACAACATCACAGAGCTAACTAACAGACTCCACACCTCAAAGCACAATAACACCAAACCATCTCATAGGTTAAGTGTATCGGGAAGGGTACTCATCAAGGTGTGATGCCCGACACACACAAGGCAGGAACCAGGTGCAACGCCCGACACAACCACAACAACATAACGTCCAAGGCTCTAGGTCAAGAGGGGTATCGGGCAACGCCAACCCCAAGCCATATCAGCCAAGATGCAACCCGATAGGGTCACCACCAACCTCAAGCAGAAGGGCACCAAAACCCTAATGGATAAAGAAGATGACTCATCTCTCAACTATCAAGAGAGGGGTCTTGCCAAGCTTCTTAACACCAATCGGGCAACACAAGGTTCAACCACAAACAAGGTCCACAACCACTACATAGCTCACCTTTCAAGTCCATGGTGAGAGGAGGGTGTTGCTCAAGCTACTAGAACACAAGCTCACCTCTCAACTTAAACGAGAGAGGAGTATTGCCCATATTACTAGAACTCAAGCTCACTCTTCTAGACCAAGGAGAGAAAGGGGTGTTGCTCACCAAGAAACCCTAGAATACAGGTTCGACCAACAAGAAGCAACTAAGCAAGAAACCAAACTAGCAACATGCATAGATGAACATATAAGAACATAAAAGAAGGTAGTGTAGTTAGGGTTAGGAGTTATGTAACATGCCTTAAGCAAGCTCCAAGATCCACCACAAGAAGAGAGCAAGGCACTCTACGGTTCGACCACCACTAGAGGAAGAAGGAGACTCCAAGGCAAGGATCGGCCACCAAGCTTGCAAAGGAAGAGGGTGTCGTGCACCAAGGAGAGGGAGACTAAGGAACTAAAAAGATCCTTAGCAAGATAAAGGAAGCACATATATAGGAAAGGATGGGGGAGAAACCAAGGTAAGACAAGGCAAGGTGTCTCCCACCTAGGGACACTTGTCCAAGAGCAAAGCCACCACTCTAACATGCCCTAAACACATGTCCAAGGCCATTGCCACATGCGAGCATCAAGCACCAAGTGTCCACTAGTGGTGACACAAACGAGGTTAAAGAGAGTCAAAGGGGTCCATGGGTGACACACCTCCACACCATGGCCGACACACACCTTGGACGACACACCACAGGCCGACACACCTAGGCCGACACAGGGCACTCTCGCCCGACACAAGGTCCAAAGAAACAAGGACAAGGCACCACAAGGCCCAACAAGCTCAACTAAGCCCAAAGGAACTCAAGCAACGAGCCCAACCCTTCCTCTCAACACTAGAGGAAGCAAAGAGAGGGAGGAACACCTCACAAGGTGGCAAACTTGCCCACAAACCCTAGACTTGGGTTATTTGCAAGTAGCACCTCCATCTCTCAACAAAGTACCAACAAACCCTAATCACCACTAAAGGTGATTAGCAAGCAACTAAGCATCAGGGTTAAGCAAAGCAAATAGGATAAGCCCTAAACGGAGGTCAGGGTCCTTACAAGCTAACCCCCTACAAAGGGATTTCATCCCCGAAATCCGAAGAGAAAAGCGAGGATACTTCCTCCTCATCTCTTCCTCAAGCTCCCATGTGGCTTCCTCAATGCCACGATGATGCCAAAGAACCTTCACAAGAACCATGTCTTTTCCTCTTCAGCTTCTTAACTCTTCTATCAAGGATCATCACATGACCTTCCTCGTAGGTCACATCTTCACCAAGCTCAACCTCGACCGGCTATATCACTGTTCCTGAATTTGGATGACTTTTCTTCAGCATACTGACATGGAACACTGGATGTAACATGTGCAACTCTGGCGGCAGCTCCAACTCGTAAGCTACCTTGCCCATACGTGCTATGATCAGGTATGGCCCCATATACCTGGGTGCTAGCTTACCCTTCCAGCCAACCCTTAGCACACCTTTCCATGGTGAGACTTTAAGATACACTTTGTCTCCTACCTGGAACTCCAAAGGTCGTTGGTGATTGTCTGCATAAGACTTCTGCCTGTCCTGCGCTGCTTTCAACTGTTGATGTATCACCTTGATCTTTTCTATCGTCTACTGTACTAACTCAAGACCCAAAAGCTAATATTCACCAGACTCATACCAACACAAAGGAGATCTGCACTTCCTTCCATATAAGGCCTCATAAGGAGCCATGTCAATGCTCCGCTGATAACTATTGTTGTAGGTGAACTCTATCAAACTGAGATGCATGTCCCAACAACCTAGGAACTGCAAAACACAAGCTCAAAGGAGATCCTCCAAAGTCTGAATAGTCCTCTCAGACTGTCCATCTGTCTGTGGGTGGAAGCGGTGCTGAACCTCAACTGTGTTCCCAATGCTTTGTGCAACTGTTCCCAGAAACGACTTGTGAACTGAGGACCTCTGTCAAAAACTATCGTTGTTGGAACACCGTGCAAACGTACGATCTCATCCACATATACTTGAGCGAGCTTCTCGGCTATATACGTTGTCTTTACAGGTAGGAAATGGATAGACTTCATCAATCTGTCCACTATCACCCAAATGGAATCATGATTGCTAGTTGTCCTGGGCAGACCAACTACGAAATCCATGGTTATATGATCCCATTTCCACTACGGTATCGGCAGGGGCTGTAACGTACCTGCCAGCTTCTGATGCTCAGCATTAACTTGCTGACATACCGCACACCTAGCCACGAACTCGGCTACATCTCTCTTCAAGTCGGGCCACCAATATAAGTCCTTCAGACTATGATACATCTTTGTGACTCCTGGATGCATAGCATACATCGACGTGTGTGCTTCTTTGAGCACTAACTTCCTCAGATCATCAGCATCGGGGACCACCATCCTATCACGATAGCAAACTAGTCCATCCTCGGACTCATGGAACCCATCACGCTTTTTGCTGCCAAACTCTGATCTGATCAACTGTACTGTATCATCTATTTGCTGTGCATCTTTGATCTGTTGTCTTAGCGTAGGCTTGACTTGCATCTGTGCTAAAAGTCCAGCTAACAAGGAAACTTCCATCTGCACATTCATCTGCCGCAAGGAAACAAGCATATCCCGTCTATGGCATACCAGGGAACTCAATTGTGTCTTCTTTGAAGAAAGAGAAGAAGACTTTCGGCTAAGCGCATCAGCTACCACATTCGTCTTACCAGGATGATACTCGATGGTGCAGTCGTAATCATTGATTAGCTCCATCCATCGGCACTGTCGCATGTTTAGCTCATTCTGCGAAAATATGTACTTCAAATTCTTATGATCTGTAAAGATCTGACACACTTCCCCGTAAAGATAGTGTCTCCAAATCTTTAACGCATGAACCACTGCTGCCAACTCCAAATCATGAGTCGGGTAGTTCTCCTCATGTTTCTTAAGTTGTCGTGAAACAAAAGAAACCACATGATCTTCCTGCATCAGCACACAAACTAAACCTTTCTCAGAAGCATCGCAGAAAACAACATAGCCCTTCCCAGGCTCTGGCAACACTAGCACTGGTGCACTAGTCAGCTTTTCCTTCAAACTTTGGAAAGCTTGCTGACAACGATCATCCCAGACAAAAGATACATCCTTTCTAGTCAACTTTGTCATCGGCAACTCAATCATACTGAAGTCCTTGATAAACCTTCGGTAGTATCCTGCCAAACCCAGGAAACTACAAACTTCTATCGGCATCTTCAGCTGTTCCCACTCTGCAACGGACTCCACCTTCTTCGGGTCCACTTTAACTCCTTCTACAGATATCACATGACCCAAGAAAGTCACTTCTTCCAACCAGAACTCACACTTACTGAACTTGGCATACATCTGATGTTGGCGAAGAAGAGTCAAAACTTGTCGAAGATGTCGCTCATGATCTTTCCGGTCCCGGCTATAGATCAAGATGTCATCTATAAAGACTACAACAAACTGATCTAGGAAAGCACGAAACACTCGGTTCATCAGATCCATGAAAGTAGCAGGTGCATTGGTTAGCCCAAACGGCATAACCACAAACTCGAAGTGACCATACCTCGTCCTAAAAGCTGACTTTGGTATGTCATCTGTCTTAATCCTCAACTGATGATATCCAGATCGTAGATCGATCTTTGAAAGCATTGTAGCACCACACAACTGATCGAACAAATCATCTATCCTTGGTAACATGTACTTGTTCTTGATCGTGACCTTGTTCAACTGTCGGTAATCTATACATAACCGCATCGACCCATACTTATTCTTAATGAACAACACTGGAACACCCTAAGGCGACGTACTTGGTTGGATGAAACCTTTCTCCAACAACTCTCGTAGCTGCTTCTTAAGCTCTATCATCTCTATTGGGGTCATCCTATACAATGTTTGCACAACTGGTTGCGTTCCTGGAACCAGATTGATCTCAAAATCAATCTCTCGGGGTGGAGGAACACTGGGAAACTCATCAGGAAACACATCTGCAAACTCTCGGACAACCGACACCTCCTCAAGGCTAGGACCCTTTGCCTTGGTATCCACAACAATATCCACAACGTGAGCTAAGAACACCTCACATCCTTGCCGTAGCAACCTCTCTGCCACCATAGCTGACACTAGACACGTCAGAAGAATCTTTCTATCTCCTTGGAAAATCCACTTCTCTCCATCATCATCAAACATAGCTTGTTTGGAATCACAGTCCAAAACAACCTTATACTTCTCTAACGTATCCATCCCAAGGATAACATCGAAACCGTTCATATCAAGTGGTATAAGATCTACTTGTATATTGTGTCCCGAAAAAGATAAGACACAAGATGGACACTCTTCTCGAAGCATCGAGGAACCATCAAGAGGGGTTTCTAACAACAAGCTATCTTTCTTACAACTAACAGGTAAACGACAGTTCTCAAGCATACTATAGGCGATAAAAAGTGTGTAGCACCCGGGTCAACCAGAAAAAATATAAAGCAAGAAGAGGACATATCAGAATGAAATAACTCCATCTGACATGTCACCACTCACGATTTGACTATCGCCTAAGGCTGGCTCATAACATAGAATCGAGCCGTTGCTTGCTGTCCATGTCCTCTGCTTCCTTGAGCAGACAATCCCACTTGTGACGCTTGACTGCGTCCTCGCCCTTTTCTACTACTGGGCTGTTGTCTTTCTGACCCTTGTTGATTCTGTCTCAGCTGCTGTGTCACTTCAACATCTCTACTTGGGCAGTTTGACCTCTGATGCCCGATCTGACCACAACGATAGCATGCCCTATCTTCAAATAGTGGTCTAGATGGCCCTGTTACTGCCACTGAAGCTGTACTATGTGCCTTTGATGGTGAAGAAATATAACCTCTTCCCTTACTCGGAGGCCACTGCGACGGTGTACTGGAACCTCTCATCATGGAAGGTGCTGAAAACCTTGACTTCTTGAAGCCACCAAACCTCCGTCCCTAGAACTGAGCAGGCCTCTTCTTAGACATGGATTCTCTTTTCTCCCTAACTGACCGTTTGATCCTCCAGACATATTCCACAAACGTAGCAAACCGCTCTCGGTTCTCCAATGCAGAAACAAGTGTTGTCAGCTCAGCACTCAGACCCTTCTTAAAGCATCTGATCTGCTCTTCATATGTTGCTGCCATGTGAGGACAAAACCTCAACAGGTCCATGAACTTGGCTTCATACTCAGTGACGTTCATCGTTCCTTAGCGTAAGCGCTCAAACTGACTGATCTTCTCATCCAGATACGTCTTCGGAAAGTATCTGCTGACGAACTCGTGCTGGAAAAACTCCCAATCGATCACCTCACCAGGTCGCTTCTCCTCCTCGATGGTCCACCAATGACCAGCACCACCCTTCACAAGGTAGACATCGTGCTTGACTTTATCTACTTCGGGGATGTCGAGGATCCAGAAAGCCTTCTCAAGACTTGTCAGCCACAGATCTGCATCCGCTGGATCAGCCGTCCCAGCATAGTTCGAAGCTCTGACTCGGCGAAGCTGCTCAAAGGTCTTCCCAATACCCGATGTTTCACCATGGGGATCCTGTGCTCTCGGCGGAGGCACTGGCAATCTTTCTACCATGAGATTCATCGTAGCCATCATCTGCCCCATAAGCTGTTGATAGGCAGGGTGTTCAAGAATGGCTGGGTCAGGTTGGGGGACCTCAGGCACCCGATCTTCATGTGCCTGCCCTATAGCTCCATCAACTGATGCAACATCGCTGTTCTCTGCAACATGTTCTTCATGGTTTCCAGACATCTTGGCTTTTATTCCGCTGAGGGCAGAAGATGATTGTAAGAAAATATGGAAAACTCACAAGAACAGACACAAACTAGTCCTAAATCCCTGTAGACTCAGCGAATCTAGAGCTCTGATACAAAACTTGTGGCAACACATCCCACTATCACACAGACAGCGAGGTATTACGCGAAAAGGTGCGGAAAACACCATAAACCACAATTTACCAAAAACACGGGTTAATTAAAATCGATTGCAGGAAGTGGAATAACTGAGAAACTATTACATTTAGGTCCCCATCCTGCAAGAAACAGGTTATATAAACATTTACAAGATCTTGACACATGTCCACAGCTTAGGAGATCAGCTGTCAAGCCATCACATGAGTTCATCACCTGTTATTACATACAGAACGGCCCACATCCGGCCAGCAACAGGATATACAAAACATCAACGGCTATACATCTGATGAAACAATGTCAAAACGCCCCTAAGGACCTGAGAGTACAAGTATGACTCTAAGACTCTACTTCAAAACAACCAAAAGAACAACATGTCCATCTCTTGCCTTCTACTGCTCGTCTCGCTGCTCGGCCGCAACCCCCCAACCACCACCACGTCTAGCTTGAACGCCTAAAAAGGTTGTAAACCAGCGGGGTGAGACACATAGTCCCAGCGAGAAACATAACTCCTCGCCAAAACTATAAAACCAAAGAAAGATTAAAGCAAAAGCAGGAGATAACTGATAAAGGTATAACAAGAGCAGTCTATATAGCAAGGCTATTCATACCATCAAGCTTACCAGAATGTACGGAAGGCATATACCCATGTATTTCTTTATGGAGCATGATTAACAAGATAATATTTATAAGGTCTTACCACAGAACATAAGGAACGTATAAGTAACTTGCAAGGTATAATAAGATCAACTACCCAAGCAAGGCCTCAATCAATATTTTGTGTTTTGCCTTCAGCAATAAATATTATACGGTTGGATTACGTATTATTATGCCCTGAGGAAGTGAGTTGTACCGCTCAAATCCAACCTTCAGTTGTGAAACCAAAAGCCGGTTCCATATAAGGTCAATGGGAGAGCCGGACTCCACGACCTCCCACCTCGTGGGCAGTGCATGAGAACCAAAGCAGGACCACAGTCTCATGCTTAAGTGGCCTCAGCCACTGGGTCAGCTCCATAGGCTACCCTTCCTCTAGCCCGCCTCGGTACAGGTCACGACGCTAGTATATCTGAGCCACGGGCCTGTTCACCGTGCTCTGAGCCATGAACGCATTCATGCTCTTATATCACATATCCTGAGCCATGGGCATGTTCATCATGCTCTATACATATCCTGAGTCTGCAACCACAACTACACTCGAATCCTCACTATTTTAGGCTAGGATAAACCTCGCATATTCAACAATATGCACTCCGAGTTAACCCGCAGGAGAACCCGTTTCACCATCACCAGCTCCTGACGATGATGGATCTATGGCCAGGGCAAACTACATGAAGGTTCATCTGTAATTTAGTTAACATATTTTAAGCGGATTGCAAGATTCAACCAAGTTGTATAACATGCAAACCTATAACAAGAATAAACAACATGAAACTCAATATCATGCTTTTATTGTAATCAACATCATCCTGATCCATCACAAGGATCCAACATTACATGTTATCACTTGGCCTCTTGTCAATCATCTAGATCCATCTCAAGGATCATCACATTGCCATGGGATCTCAATCCCTCATCACATAGTGTCACTGCCTCTCAAGGCACTCTCTTAGGCACTTTAACCAAACTCAGGTCCTCAGACCAAAACACATCATGTATGTTATCTCATCATCTAGAGTAACCATCAAAGCAATGTTACTCAACATATATACCTCATAGCCCTTTACCTGGCTATGCATCACCTGCATGGTTAGTACAGAAAGATCATATTATCAATCATAGGGCAATATTGATGATTATATACTTTGTCATCCATGCCTCAACCTATGATCCTAGACATAGGTCATATAATTAAGTAAATCATCTTATATGCTTACCATTTCCTCAACATTAAACAGATAATTCCAGATGATCATAAATACATAAGATGTCATGCCAAGTTACATAGATGTGCACTTACTATAGCAATTACCATCAAGCATATCAAGGGTTACTATTGTCAACCAAACGTGACATCATAGACCAAGATCTAGCATATAGGTTATCCATATAAGGAACAAGACCCTCACTAGAAACACCCACTACCCTCACCAAAGGTGGTATCGAGCAGGGTACTCTCCCCTATCGCCCAACACTCAAACCTCAAAAAGGCAAAGCCAACCAGCCACATATCGACCAAGCACTAAGCAAAGGTACCAAGCTACCATCTCAGGATGTATCGTGCATCTAGGTGTATCGTGCAGCATGTGTCGTGCAACCACATGCATCGGGCACCCAAGGCACCAAGCCATCTCGTGCATACATGTGTATCGTGCAACGCGTGTCGTGCACCTCGAGTCGGGCAACACTGTGTCGGGTATCAAGGGTACAACGGCCACGAAGCCTATCAGGCAACTGAGCCTATGGGCGTGTCGCTCATCAGGTGCAACGGGCATAAAAAAGCAACGACTTAGGGATACTAGGTGACACTCTGTCGGGCATCACCACACAACAAGGAACAACGCCCAAAGGATGCAGCTCAACCGGGCAACAAGGAGCCTGTCGCTCAGCTAGCCAAGCCTGGACCTATCGGCCGACACATAGGGCAAAGACTAGTGTGACGCCCGTCACAACATCACAGAACTAACTAACAGACTCCACACCTCAAAGCACAGCAACACTAAACCATCTCATAGGTTAAGTGTATCGGGCAGGGTACTCATCAAGGTGTGATGCTCGACACACACAAGGTAGGAACTAGGTGCAACGCCTGACACAGCCACAACAACATAACGTCTAAGGCTCTAGGTCAAGAGGGGTATCAGGCAATGCCAACCCCAAGCCATATCGGCCAAGATGCAACCCGACAGGGTCACCACCAACCTCAAGCACAAGGGCACCAAAACCCTAATGGATAAAGAAGATGACTCACCTCTCAACTATCAAGAGAGAGGGGTCTTGCCAAGATTCTTAACACCAATCGGGCAACACAAGGTTCAACCACAACCAAGGTCCGCAACCACTACATAGCTCACCTTTCAAGTCCATGGTGAGAGGAGGGTGTTGCTCAAGCCACTAGAACACAAGCTCACCTCTCAACTTAAACGAGAGAGGAGTATTGCCCATATTACTAGAACTCAAGCTCACTCTTCTAGACCAAGGAGAGAAAGGGGTGTTGCTCACCAAGAAACCCTAGAACACAGGTTCGGCCAACAAGAAGCAACTAAGCAAGAAACTAAACTAGCAACCTGCATAGCTGAACATATAATAACATAAAAGAAGGTAGTGTAGTTAGGGTTAGGAGTTATGTAACCCACCTTAAGCAAGCTCCAAGCAACTAGCTCCAAGCTCCACCACAAGAAGAGAGCAAGGCACTCTAGGGTTCGGCCACCACTAGAGGAAGAAGGAGACTCCAAGGAAAGGATCGACCACCAAGCTTGCAAAGGAAGAGGGTGTCGTGCACCAAGGAGAGGGAGACTAAGGAACTAAAGGGATCCTTAGCAAGAGAAAGGAAGCACATATATAGGAAAGGATGGAGGAGAAACCAAGGTAAGACAAGGCAAGGTGTCGCCCACCTAGGGACACTTGTCTAAGAGCAAAGCCACCACTCTAACATGCCCTAAACACATGTCCAAGGCCATTGCCACATGCAAGCATCAAGCACCAAGTGTCCACTAGTGGTGACACAAACGAGGTTAAAGAGAGTCAAATGGGTCCATGGGCGACACACCTCCACACCATGGCCGACACACCCACACCATGGCTGACACACACCCTGGCCGACACACCATAGGCCGACACACCTAGGCCGACACAGGGAACTCTTGCCTGACACAAGGTCCAAAGAAACAAGGACAAGGCACCACAAGGCCCAACAAGATCAACCAAGCCCAAAGGAACTCAAGCAACGAGCCCAACCCTTCCTCTCAACACTAGAGGAAGCAAAGAGAGGGAGGAACACCTCACAAGGTGGCAAACTTGCCCACAAACCCTAGACTTAGGTTATTTGCAAGTAGCACCTCCAACTCTCAACAAAGCACCAACAAACCCTAATCACCACTAAAGGTGATTAGCAAGCAACTAAGCATTAGGGTTAAGCAAAGCAAATAGGATAGCCCTAAATGGAGGTCAGGGTCCTTACACTATGTGTCACAACATATCCTAAAATCACTTGTATGGTAACCCTTATTCAAGGTCATGTTGAATGGTGTCAAAGAATATGAAACAACATGTGGTGAGTGTAGCGACTTCAAGCCTAAGAACCACAATCACCACTATCACTATGAGAGTTGATTCTAACTACCATTCTATGGTTTTCATGTATCACTCTAGAGGGTTTGTTTGATATATTGTTCTCTAACAAGTACCTATGTGTTTGGCTCGATATCATATATCATGACTAATGAGATTCTGTCATCATCCAACACATATTCTACTCTTATGTATTGTTGTTGTCTATTTCACAATAATATCCAACTAGGGACAAGAATGTATATACACTCTTATGATACATATGATCTCATTTTTCAGGTCCTCAACCTGAAGACATATCTCATTGATTAATATCATTCTTTTAGAGATCTATCTTGTTATACCATCATCTCATAATTAAACAAACATATAGATGAAAGATTGCTTTTATTATTGATCAAAGTTATTACATGACGCCTCATTACAATCATCGTATGACTGGCTCTCTGAGCATACATACCAACACCCTTTCCTTCTCCTTCTCACTTTCCATATCATGTCTCACGACACATATAATTCCCCCATGACATCCACCACCATGAGTGGCTAGTTGATTAACTTGGGTTGGGAGTATCCAATAAGGTTCTCCCAACATGTAAATACTCATAAAATTGGATATATGATCTTAACAATGTTTATCTCCATACTCTTATTCTTAATGCTTCACTTGCATGATTAGCTACCATCTTATTTTGTTTCATTATTAATGCGTTGAGAGAGTAGTATTAACTTACATCAAAGAGTTACGGAGTTGCATGAATGCATGGGAATGTTGGAATGGTTAAGCTAATGATCATATGTTTGCTTTGTGATTGTTTTTTTTTCATCTTGAGAAAGAGACAACCCTATAATCTAGATCTATCCTAAGCTCGAGAGAGGAGGGAATAGACATTTATGATGATTGCTTGTAAACTTGCTAAGGGTATACAATAGTTTGTGAACATTGCTTGTTGGTGCAAGATCTTAGATGGTGAAACCCAAACCAGGTTTCCTTTCGTGCTTGTTTTCTTATCCTTTATCACTTTGGTTATTTGTTTTATCTTTCTTTACTTATTTATTTCTTAATTGTTGAAGAATCCCCATTCCATAAGTAACACCAACATTATCTTAACTTTTTATTGGTGTAACTAATACAAAGCTTAAAGGATCTTAGCACTTAACACCTTTTTCCCTATGGATCAACCCCGATATACTAAATCAGACCCTTCTATTATCATTGTGGGGGCCTAAGTGTCAGGTTATAAATTCAAAAGTCTAATTACTCTATATCTGCTCCTTTTTGGATGCGTGATTTGGGTCTATCATCTTTTTGGAGTCATTGTTAGGGACAAGGCAACTGATACTATTAAGAACTTGGGTCTACTTAGCATACACATGTGCCTCAAGTCTAGCAATAGACTTGATTGCACATCTGATATCTCTTACTCCCTTGAATATTTTGTGTCACACGTCCAATACCTAACTCAAATGTGTAACTTATTTTAGGAAGTTTGAGTAAATAGGATTACATCACCACCAACTGTAAGGATCATGCCTCCTCGTAGGGTCTAAGTTATCCCCATTCTAAGGGTAGAGGAGAACCATAAGGAATGCAATGAAGATCACCATGAGGAAGAAGAGGAAGAAGATTACCATGAAGCTTAAGTTCGCCCACCTGGTGAAACTAGAAGAAACAAAGACAACAATGAAACAATGAAGATAATGAAGAGGATGGAGGTCCTTCCCTTTGAGAGTTGGCTGCTATAAGGGAAAATGAATCCAGATGCTCGGTCATCATTCCTCGATTCAACGATCCAAACTTTGAGCTTAAACCAAGGTTATTAGTATTTATTAGAACAAGAATTTTGGAGAAAACTCCTTAGATGAAAATCCCTATCACCACATGGATGCTTTTAAGAACATTTGTGACACCATCAAGATGAATAGGGTGTCGTAGGAAGTCATATACTGCAAGGAATTCAACTTCTCTCTAAGAGATAAGGCTCTATCTTGGTACCTTGCTTTACCAAATAAAAGCATCAATGGATGGGCACCTCTAGCTAACGCCTTTGTCATCAAGTTCTATCCTATGGAGAAGACTCTTAGATACAGGCACAAGATCACCGACTTCATGCGTAAGCCAGGTGAGAACTTGTATGAACAATAAGAGAGAATCTGAGAATACTAAAAAGGTTTTCCTCACCATAACTATGACAAAGGATTCTTGGTAACAACCTTCTATAATGGCCTTACCTCTGTTGAAAGGACCTCACTGAATGCAGCTATAGGTAGTGATTTCTTAGGTAAAATCCAAAGAAGACCATGAAGATAATTGATAATATGGTTTTCCTGCAAGCCAGTTTGGAATATGACAGGGGAACAACTAACAAGGTATCTTCTGAAGGGACAACAACTGAATCTACGCCTCTAGAGACTATAGCCACTCAAAATTAGAAGATAGCTTTATACATTCGACAGTGGAAGGATTCTAGTGGTAAAGGAAATAATAAAGTAGAAATAGTTAAATGTGTCATGTGTATGGAAGGAGGACATGGAGTGGAAAACTACATCTATACCCAACTAGAGGAAGGAAATGAATAAGATGATACTAAAAATGTATCCTACGTCAACTTCAAGAAACCAATCCATCATGGTTCCTCATATGGAGACAAATACATAGTTGAGAACTCCCACCAATCGTACGATCCTCCTAAAAGACCCCCTGGGTTTGGAACAGGGGTTGGGCTTTCAGGATGCACTACAAACACCAACTATCAACAAAATATGGAGAATTCCAATTAGGGACATGGTCAAAGCTAAATTCTTGTTGGATAACCAAGGTCAAAACTATAATTCTATCAACAAGACTTGATGTCTAATATGTTAACCTTCACAAAAAGACAAGCTACCATCAATAAAAAAATAAGTCAAAGTGATATCAATAACACTTGCTTGTTGAACACAATGCAAATCTAACTGAGAGGAGTAACTGCCCAAATGGATGATATGCAAATCCACAACATACCAATTGATCAACATCTAGCACAATTATCTGAGCTAATAAAAAGATCACAAGGGAATATTCCCTCCATGGCTGAGTCTGTAAAGATGGCAAAGCTCCAATCAAGGAAGGTGCTGGAAATGCTAATGAGTGAAGCTACTCGAGAAAATGTCCCTATCACTAAGTCCTAACCAAAGACTAACACAATAGAAGAAGAGGTCGACATAGAGGTCATCACAAAGAAAGTTAAGTCAAAGGAAAAAGGCAAGGGAAATAAGCCATTGAGAGAGAAAAATCTAGATGCAACTAAAAAATCACTAGCTAACAGGGTCCTCTATACACCAAAAATACCCTTCCCATATAAGTTGATAAAGGCCCACTTAAAGACAAATGTTTCTAGAAGCTGTAAAGAAGTTTCACTTATAGGTTTGATGAATGCATATTAATCCTAGTTTACTTGCATTTTCATCCCAATTTTGCAGTCATATGGCTATGTTTTCATTAGGAATGCCTTTGTTTTGATCTATAGATTTTTATGCTAATTTGTAGGAATTTGATACTTTTCTTGGCTCTGCTTCCAAATTTTGAATCTTATCACTCTACAACAAGTTTGCCTAGGGGGTCCCACTGAAGGGATTTTGATCCCCGAACCAAAATGGAAATTGACCAATTCTAGAAGGTAGAATGGTGAACAATTTTTGTGTCCAAGCGCAAAATTGTTCCATTAATAAATCTACCAATCAGCCTTCAAATATCATCAATTATCAAGCCATCGATCTCCTGTCCATTGAATTTAATGCTCTAAATCCTCATCAACCTTCTAGGTCGATGACCCATCGACCCATCTGGTCGAGATTCAGGAGCTAACCATTCAAGACATCAATGACCCATGTTGATGACCCATCGACCTCTCTCTGTAGATCAACATTATCAGCCATCGGTCGACAACTCCATCGATCTTTCTGATCGATGACCCATCGACCTACCAACTCGACATCCATCAGTACAACCATCGATCAATGACCATCCATCAAGCATTCAACACCATCGACCTAGATGATCATTCCTCTATCCATTGACCTCCTAGGTCAATGGCTAGAAGTCCAAGAGTCAGCACAAGTGGTCGACAGACACAACCCTATAAATAAGCCCCCTGGACATCAATGCAAGGCATCTCAAATTTCTAGAGACGAACAAGCCGCAAGGCTGATGTTGAGATCAAAGCTATAGTCTAAGAGACGATCAATATGTCTAGTTCCATCTACTAGCTAGACAATCGACCTCTAGACTTGGTTGCTTCCATCAACCTCCTTCTTCTAAGGTGATCGATTGATGCATAGATCTATTGTCACTTTTTACAGGCTCTTTTAGTATGCATTTTGTGCATTTATTACTCATTTTAATATTATTTTTGCTTGATTTATCATTAATATCTTGTGACACTCAATCTCATCAAATATTTATTATTTCTATTATGCACATATCTATTTATCAATAACTTTGGAACTTATGAGATTTTCAGTTGATTTCAGAAAATGCACAATAATTGTCATAGCTCGATACTATCGACTTTAGTGTTGGTGGTATTGACAAATTGCAAACAAGTAATAGGGACGATCAAAGCTAATTTCGATACTACCAACGGTCAACTCAGTAGTACTGGCTTATTCATTGAATCCAATAGGAAGATCTAGAGACAATTTTAGTACTACCAACGGTCAACTCGGTAGTACTGACTAATGCAAAGGAAGTGTGCATCCTTGGCTTTGTCGATACTACTAACATCCAGTCGGTAGTACCGACATCGTGCGATCAAGCCATATTTAAGTTGTCGATTAATCCAACGGCTGAAAAAAAAGGACACCCTAAATTGTGTTTATGACTTAATGGAATTTCGACCAGACCTAACTGTCTGGTTCTATTCCATCGTACTACGACTGAGAGTAAGGAGATGAGAAAGCGGAGAAGAAAGCTTTGTTTCAGGAGATTCGAGCACTTTTGATGGTCAGATTTGTAGCTGCGAGACGACAAATCATCACGTATGTCGAAGGGAATCATATGGACCTGCTTCTTTAGGGGTTCTTTTAGTTATCTAAATGTTTCCCAAGTTTTTGTCTTCTCTCTTATGTCTTTGACCATGGAAATCATGTGGGGCTAATCCTCTTGTTCCTTAGGACCTGAGAGTAGTTCAGTTATGTATTATAATTGACTTTTATGCATTAATATATCAATTTATCTTAATTTATGGACTTATTTCTATGAGATTATCATGAACTATCCATGCTTGATCACCATAGGTAGTTAATTAGAATTGTTTTGAAAGTGGGAATTAATGGTTGGAAAATTAATAGAAATACATATTATATATTGTCCTTTGAGAAAGGTGGGGCTTACGAATGTGAAGAGATTACCCAGAGTTTCAGTAAAGCAGCTAACTAATAACATAATCGTTATGAGAGTGAAATTCATAATATATTAGGCAGTGAATTATGTTGTGAGAGCATGTAATTCTTGCTACAAGTCTCTTAGTCTAGGGTTAGGAGAGATGGTTATTAATGTTATGACATTGATTGCAATGTTAACCGAGGTGAAACTATAACCCTAAGGAATTCACTCCATTTGAGATCAACAACCAATAATCATAGATTTATTACTTGCATCTTATATAATTAATACTTCAATCAAAGTTTTCATCGGCCTAGTTGATCGTATTATAATTAGTAGTAGTCTTTGGAGTTCACGTTTACCTATGGTTGATATCCGGGCCTCATTGGCCTATATTACTCTGATATCATGCACTTGTGTTTTAGGGCTTATAGTAAATCCCTATCATGTTTTTGGCATTATTTCTAGGAAAATGACAACTCCAGCACTACGAGTGTTGTAATCTACCACTCTAGGTCACACCTTTTATTTTTCTTTTATTCTTTTAAATTTAAATTTCAAATTTCATTTATTCAATTACTACTACCCGTTCTTACATTGTCTTCAACAATTTCAAGTACTAGTGCATGGTGCACACTAGAGATCATGACTATAGAGAGTCATCTCCACATGGCTTTAGTCAGGAAGAGCTCTTACACTAAGGAAGAGAGTTTAGTAACTCAGCAGGAAGGCTGATTTCAACTCCACTACCAAATACTCCAACACCTCCACCAGAGGAACCAGAAGAACCAACTGAGATGGCTAACCCAGAAGAAGAGCAGACTATTTGGGAGAAGATCAAGTCATCTTCCTCAATATCTCATGTAGGGCCAATAAAAAGATAAGAGATAAATGTGGGCAACTACAGGATTGATCCAGGATTGGTGGCGTTGGTCCAGTCACAAGCTTTTCATGGTCACAACACTAAAGATCCAATGACACACATAAGCAATTTTGTGGAAAGTTGTGATATGGTAAAGATAGATAGGGTACTGACTACTATAATCTACTTAAAAATTTTCCCGTCTTCATTGGAAGACAACGCCAAGTCTTGGTTCTACAACCTTTCGCCCGAGTCTATTGAAACATGGGACCAAATGATAGATGCTTTCTTTGATTGTTACTTTACACCTCAAAAGATGAACAAGCTAGTCAAAAAAATATACAACTTCATGCAGCAGGCGGAAGAGTCTTACTATGAAGCATGGGAAAGATATCAGAAAATGCTGAGGAAGGTGCCTCATCATGGGATCAATCTGTATGGCCAGGAAAAAATATTTTATTATGGGCTGCATTAAGGGGAAAGGACCACATTGGACAGTGTAGGAACAAGCTTCTTCCTCAACAACAAGCCATCTACATGTCATGAGATCTTAAAAAAATGGCTGAAAACTAGTCTCGGGGAGAAGAAAGAGAGCGCTCAACAACCGTTAAAAATGTTGGGGAGTCCAAAGTGATTTTAGCATTGAATGAGAAGTTGGACTTGATTGCTAAGAAATTGTGTCAAAAGGATGGAAACTCTTCTGGAGGAGAGGAAGAAGAGTGCATTTTTGCACGAAAGCAACAATATAGGAGCAATGATTATTCCTGGTGGAAGGATCCTAAATTCTCTCAAAAGTATCCCAATAATTTTTAGCAGGACCCATCCCAAGCACAACAATCTAAGCCACCATAGGTTGGTGCACAACAACAATACCAAAAGGATAGGGGTCCTAGTAAAATAGATCATATTGAAGACATGCTCAACAAGCTAGTCAACTAAAATGAATCAATAATTGGCCAGACACATAGGGAACCACATAATCAGGGAGCACAAATTTACAACATTGAAAATCAAATTTCACAAATAGCAGTGGAAGTGGCTTCCTTGAAGAAGCCTAGTCAATAGGGGTTTCCAAGAAACACTGACATACCATCTAGAAATCAGCATGTCAAGGCGGTGTTGTTTTGTAGTGATAAGAAAGTGCTTAATGACAAACATACTATCAAAGAAGCAGAGGATGCCATAGGTAACATAGGGCTGATAGTGACTTTTGATATAGTTGAGCCAGATACTACAACGGAGGACAAGACTGCTGATGATGAAACTCATGAACCGTAGAAGACAAGAAAGAAATCATACATTCCACCTCATCAAAGTAAAGTGGTGAATCCAGTGCCTTTTCCAAATAGCTTGAAGGCAACCGAGGCCAAACAAGAATTTCAGAAGTTTCTGGACACTTTCATAAGATTGCATGTCAACATTCCTCTAATAGATGCAATTGAGCAGATCCCTTCATATGGAAAACTTTTGAAGTATATAATCAATAAAAAGAGGAGGATAGCTGACTTGGATGTAGTGGTGATGAAGGATCATGTTAGTGCTTTCATTTTGGGAACATTGCCACCAAAAAGGCAAGATTCAGGATACTTCAACATATCATGATACATTGGTAAGACAAAATTTGGAGAGGCTTTGTGTGATTCAGGGACAAGCATTAATGTTATGCCTTGACTACCTTCAAGAAGTTGGGTCTTAAAGAGTATAGAAAAAGAAATATGACCATACAACTTGCAGACAACTCACTAATTAGGCCATATGGTATTTGTGAGGATGTTCTTGTCAAGGTGGTCAGATTTGTATTTTCAATAGATTTTGTGGTAATGGAGTTGCAAGATGATCACAACAATGAACTACTACTTGGGAGGCCATTTCAAGCCATAGCAGGCATGATGTTGGAGATGGGTAGATGAAGATTGGTACTAGGGATTGAATATGACTCTTTTGAAATTAAGATGATCGAGTCTACAAAGATAACTAAAGAGAAGGCACAATGTGACATGTTGCAGTAGGTCCAAGGAAAGATGTCTTTATTTCTTGGGAGGCCATTCCTAGATATGGCTCATGTGATGACATAGGTTCACAAGGGAACACTGGAAGTAGACATATTGGAGAACACAAAGGAAGTTTCTTTGACCAAGGGAGTCTAATATCTAGATGATGTAGAGGAGGAACATTACCAACAATAATTGAAGAGGCAGCTTCTTTCACTCTTATGCAAGTATATCCACAATTTCCTTTGGAGGCGTGTCTCATGAATTTAGTGGATGACTACACCAGATAATGTTCTTTGGAGGAGTGTGTCTTGTTTCTCAAGGCACTGCCGTGTTACTACAACAAACACTTTGAGGATCTAGGACCACCTCCTCCACCTTTGGTCCCATCTTACTGAGCCCTCTAGATTTAGAGTTGAAGCCATTGCCTCTGCACTTGAAGTACATTTTCTTGGCAATAGAAGAGAATCTCATGGTCATTATCTTGGCTTCACTGAGCATTCAGGAAGAGGAGCAACTTCTTGTGGTTTTGAAAAACCATTGAGAAACATTTGGATGGTCCGTCGCAGACATAAAGGGGATCTCCCCTAGTTTTTTCTAGCACAAGATCAGACTGGAAGAAGGAGCTAAGCCCATAGTGAAACCTCAGCAGTGACTCAACCCCATCATGACTGAGGTAGTAAAGAAGGAGGTAGTAAAACTCTTATTTGTAGGTATAATATATTCTATCTCTAAATCTAACTGGGTCAGTCCAACCCAGGTGGTTCTTGATAAAAGGGGGATCACTATCACCACAAATTCAAATGATTACTTGATTTCCACTAGGTTGGTGACTGGGTGGTGCGTATGTATTGACTACTGACATTTGAATGCTGCCACTTTGAAAGACCATTTTCTGCCCTCCTTTATTGATTAGATTCTTGAGCAGCTCGCTAGTTGCTCTCACTTTTATTTTCTAGGTGATAATTGTGGATACAACCACATTCCTATTGAGGCACAAGATTAATATAAGTCAACCTTCACTAGTCCTTATGGAAATTTTACGTATCATCTAATGACTTTCGGTCTTTGCAATTCACAACTAACTTTCAGAGATGCATGGTCGCCATCCTTCCTGATATGGTGGAGCAGCGTCTGGAGGTATTTATGGATGACTTTTAGGAATCATTTGATGACTGCTTTGATAGTCTTGACAAGGCTTTACAAAGATGCGAAGACACTCACCTGGTCTTGAATTGGAAAAAATGTCATATGATGGTGAGTGAGGGGATAGTGTTGGGACACAAGGTGTCAAGTAAGGGAATGGAGGTAGACCCAGTAAAGATATAAGTCATCTCCAAGATACCTCCACCATCATTGGTGAAGGGAGTGAGGAGCTTTCTAGGACATGATGAACTTTTGGTGACGTTTTATAAAGGATTTTTCTAAAATAGCCAAACCGCTCTCAGAGTTATTGGAAAAAACGTTGAATATAAATTTGATGAGCGGTGTTTGAAATATTTTGAGGTTCTTGTTGAAGGAGAAGTTGGTCTCCACACTTGTTGTCCATGATCCAGATCGGAGTCAACCCTTTGAATTGATGTGTGACACATCAGATTACGTTGTAGGGGTTGTCCTAGGCCAACACTGAGACAAAGCTCATGGCATCATTTTTAATGCGTCCAAGACCATAAATGATGCCCAATTAAACTATACAACCACAAAAAAATAGTTAACGGCAGTAGTTTTTGCTTTCGAGAAATTCCATAAATACTTGATAGGGGCTAAAGTCATAGTTTGGACAGATCACACAACCATTAAATACTTGTTGTAGAAAAAGGATGCAAAGCCTAGGTTGATTAGATGGATCTTGCTATTGCAGGAGTTTGACATTGAAATTAAGGACAAAGCCAGCAGTGAGAATGTGATGTCTAGTCATCTTTATAGATCGGAAAGGGTGTATGAAAAGGATTTATACATACC
This sequence comes from Alisma plantago-aquatica, assembly GCA_963693085.1. Classification (NCBI taxonomy): domain Eukaryota; kingdom Viridiplantae; phylum Streptophyta; class Magnoliopsida; order Alismatales; family Alismataceae; genus Alisma; species Alisma plantago-aquatica. The sequence continues at coordinate 1,971,558,035 of OY856409.1, read as the reverse complement.
CATAGTGGAAGAATTCCCTGATGAGCAACTCTTTGCTATGAAAGGCAACGACATGTAGTTCGCAAATATTGTGAACTACTTGGCATGTGGAGAGATACCAGAGGATTGGGGATGTCATGAGAAGAAGAAATTCTTCCATTCCTTGAGGTATTACATTTGGATGATCCCATCTTGCTCAGGTAATGTAGGGATGGTATTTTGAGGAAATGTGTGTCAGATTGTGAGTTTGAGAGTATTTTGGCACATTGTCATTCCTTACATACTAGGGGTCATCATGCTAGTTCTAGGACTACAACCAAGGTTTTAGAATGTGGTTTCTATTAGCCAACACTTTTAAATATGCACATAACTTTGGTCTTCATTGTGATTCATGTCAACATGCAGGTAATATTTTGAAAAGACATGAAACACCCTTAAATGTTTTTTAAGAGGTTGAAGTGTTTGATTTATGGGGAATTAACTTCATGGGCCCTTTTGTGTCTTCAAATTCTAATCTATACATATTATTTATTGTGGATTATGTGTCTAAGTGGGTGGAAGCAATTCCAACCTGCACCAATGATGCCCAAGTTGTATGGAAATTTGTAAAAGACCACATATTTTGTAGGTTTGGGGTGCCCATGTTGATAATAAGTGATGATGGATCTCATTTGACCAATAGGAAATTTGGAGTGCTTTTGAGAAAATATGGAGTGAGACAAAGGGTCGGTACTCCATATCACCCCAAACCCAAGGCCAGGTTGAGGTGTCCAATATAAATATCAAGAAAATCTTAGAAAAGACAGTCTCAACAAATAGGACTAATTGGAGTATGTTTCTCAATGATGCTCTTTGGGCATATAGGACTACCTATAATGCACCTATAGGGACTACTCCATTTAGGTTGGTTTATGGGAGGGCTTGTCATCTACCTATAGAGTTACAACACAAAGCAAAATGGGCCTTGAGGAAATTGAACTTCAATTTGGACGATGCAGGGAGAAAAAGAATGTTAGAGTTGAATGAGTTAGATGTGCTTAGGTTTGATGCCTATGAAATCTCCAGAATTTATATAGAGAGAACCAAAAAAATCCATGATCACCACATCTTATGTAGAGTCTTCACTTTAGGGAAGAAGGTACTTCTGTTCCACTCGAGGTTGGAATTACACCCGGGTAAATTGAGGTCTAGATGGAGTGGACCATTTGAGATGGTTAAGGTTTTTCCCCATGGGGCGATTAAGATAAGCATTGGGGTTGAGCCATTCCTTGTCAATGGCAAACGACTTAAATACTAATTTGGGGGAGATGTGATTAGCAAAGAAGAGGAGTTGATGCTCGTTGAGCTTCACTAAGTGCTTGATTTGTTCGTCTAGCCTAAAACATAAAAAGAGGGCGCTTGTTGGGAGGCAACCCAACCATTTTCACAATGATTCATTTGTATTTTTTTATAGTTTTAGAAGTAGTTGTAGTTCAATTGTTGTTATTACTTTGCTAAATTTTGTAGATTGTAAAAAAGGTACCTTGATCAGTGTGTTCAATGTGCAGGCAAAGCTATTTTCAGTACTATCGACATCAAAGTTGGTACTACAGACAAATTGGGTGAAAATTCAAGAGGTACACATCACTTTCAACAGTAATGAAAATAGTTCATTTTGATACTACCAGGTGAGATTGGTGCTACCGATGGCATGCAGAGAGGAGTAGCGTTTACTTTGCACACTCGGTACTATCAACATAAAAGTTGGTAGTACTAACAATTTATGATGCTCTAGGTTCGGGATATTGAGAGGTAGTTCAAAAGTACTAATAAAAATATAGTCTCGGTACTACCGACTTCTAAGTTGGTAGTACTGACTCATTGAATCCAGATGCATAAATATTAGCTCGATAATATCGACACATCATTCGGTAGTACCGACACAGAAAACCTAGAATCTGTGGGTGCACAATCAACGATCGAGAATTGCCTTGTCCGATGGTCGGTAGTACTGACTTGGTCCCTGAAGGATATTCGTGAGCTATAAAAGGATAAGTGTGGGAAGTGATTTGTTCACATCCACCACACCTCTCAATCAAGCATAGCAAGGCTAGTGCATCTGGGTCATCAAAATCTTCATCGAGATCCTTTTCCCTCCATCCCCTTATCCTCTGGCTTGATGGCATCAAGAAGGGATACTTCCTCATCAGCGGAACCAATATGATGGTGCCAAATCCGGGACAAATGTCGCTCATCTCCGAAGACCAGAAGAAGATTTATGCCTCTTTGATGAAGAGGGAGTTTGTCCCAACACAGTATAGAGACCGTTCTTTCCTCCCCAGCACAGGCTTCACCGATAGTCTTGGGCAGGTCTGTGCTGGCCATGGCATGGTGGGCGATCACCCATTCTTCAGTGATTATCCTTCCTACTAGGAGATCAGTTGCAAGTTCTTGGTATCTCTAGAAGTCGGTTGCATCCCTGAGCACAGGGAAAGATGGCAAGAGGGATGGGTGAAGTTTTGTATCTTCAACATCCCATGCTAGATGACTCAGTATGCAAGTGGCTAGGGGGGACCTATGCTACACCACCAATAATTTTGATTCCTTGTACATGTGGAGGCTACTAGAGAATTTTCCTCAAGGATACACAATCATATGGAATCTCAACTCTATCACTGACATCGAACATCTATTTATTTGGATTCTACATCGTCACAAACACCATCTTCACCAAGTCTACGCAAGGGCAGGAGAAGGTGCAGTGGGTTGACCTCTACGTCCTATGGAAGCTCTTGACTCTAGGGGAGGAAAAGGTCGACTTTATCTCTTTCTTCCTCTAACACATGTTGGTGGTACGATGACAAATACAAAGGAAGCCCCCAATTCACTATAGGGGGCTCATCACTCTGAACGCCATGCATTTCAACCTCGACCTCGCTTCCTCCAACCCCATGATGACTTCTTCAAAGGTAGATATCAAGCACTTTAAGCGGCCACACCTCTTCAGTGAGCATCATGGGAAGATATATTCCTGCTGCATCATCCACGAGAAAGGAAGGTAAAGGGAACTTCCTGACCCTACCTTTGACCTCCGAGGCATTGAACACATGTAGTGGCTAAGGGACAACTCTATGGAAGAAGAAGAAGAAGCCAAGCAGGAGCAAGATCAAGATGAAGAAGAAAAAGAGGAAGAAGAACCATGCCATTCACATGGATGAGGGTCATCCACAAGCGATCTAGAGGCCATGGTGCTTCCAGCTATGCTGCTCCACCACCTGCACAAAGTCAAGACCCATACTCAATGGTAGGTATGTATTGGATGTTATAGGAGATACAATAAGGGCAACAACAGCAGGAGGCTACACTGGCAGGCATTAATGATGTCCAAGGATGGATCTATCACAACCATTAGGCAATCTTTGAGAATGAGCGACTTCTCTTGGCCAACCAAGAGAAAATGCACACATACCTGCAGCAGTGGAGGGTTATCAACAGACCTTCTTTGACCATTACTGGAGCCAGGACTACTTTGGCGGGTATACACAACCTCCAGAGATGCCACCGCCACCCCAGACGGTCTAGGAGACCTTATATCCCTTTGATCCTACAATGTCGCACCCACCACCTAAGTAGTATGAAGGACCAGGCAGAGCATAGCTGGCTATAAAGAAGGCCCTCACACATAGGCAAAAATGTTGAAGTTTGCTAATTTATGCCCTGCCGGGAGGGGGTTGAGGGGGAGGAAGGGGGGGAGGTGAAGGCCAAAAGAAGAAGAGAAGATGGCCTCCCCAGTGGAGAAAAATGATATGGTACCACTATTCCACCTCTTAAGTTGTATTTTGACTATGCAGACATAGTCAAGTTCAAGCTTAGGGAGGGTGATGGAACAATTTCTATCTTTATTGATTTTTAGTTTTTATTTTTCCAAGTTGTAGGATCCACATCTATATAGTGTAAAAGTGGAGCTTAATTCATGATACCTGTCATTGTCATGTGCTTTCATATGTTTGCAATGAAAATTTAAAAAATGGAAAAAAGAAAATTAATTTGAAAAATGGCTTAGTTGCATATTTCTTGAGTTGCACCACCTAGAGGAAGTGTATGGGTTAGTCAGCTTAAGGACATTTAGTATGAATGAACATCTTAATTATTCATGCAATGTGGATGAAGATGGGTTGGAGCCTACATTGATCATACAATTAACATGACCCTAAATTGAAGTGTAAGAAAGAAATCCTAAGGTTACCATGTACACATGTCATTAGAGAGGGACATATCATAGTTCATGAAAGGTATCATCTCTTAATTATGTGATTCCATCCACATTCCACTCATGTTGACTCACCACCTTAAGATGATCAAGTAATCTGAATTATTTCCTTTTTGTTGCATTACATGGCATAGTAGGTAACATGATAGGTAGTTTCTCTTTTATTGCATTAGTGACAAAATGAAAAAATGACATATATATGCATGAACAATTTATATACATATCATTTAGTTACATAACAATTACATGTAGATTTCCTACATTTTTTTAAAATGGAAGCCAAGAGGCTATTTATTCATCTTACCCTCCTCTTGCAAGCCAGTACGGAAAACCATTACATGACTTATGACTGTCTACATGATTAAATTTGGTAGTACTACTACCATTACAACCCTCCTTCTCTAAAATGGAGTGTATACATTCTAGCGGTCTTGGATGATCAAAGCACCCGGAAGTGTGTTTTTGATGATATTTGGCTAGCTAACTCATCAATAGCTCAATTCTAATCCCTAGAGATGAACTATATGGTCCACCCAATGTTCTTAGAAAGGGATATTTGAAGTCTATCTAGCATTATAACATATCTTGGGTAGGATGTCGGGTCTGAGTGGAGCATTTCTACAAACGCTTTGCAATCGGTCTCCAGAATTAACTTCTTAATCCTGCACTTTGTAGCTATCCCAATCGCAATGTCCGTGGCCACAATCTCGACGTGCAAGGCTAAGTACGCACGTATTTTTCTAACATGTCCTCCTATCCATCGACCCTCTTGGTCATGAGCTATCACTATTGTTGTGACTCTTTTGTTCGAGAACGTAACATCAGTGTTAATCTTCACAATATCGGGGGGGGGGGGCTGCACCAGTGCTGACAGCTACTCAGATCTCTTCTTGGGTTCTCCTTCTTCCACACTGTATCGATCAGATTGGCTTCATGGATGATCCTTTGTACTAAGTTGCTGGTGCTTGTGTATTATTTTTGAAAATTTTGCTTATTCCTTGTGGACCAGATGCCTGAGCAAGCTACTAAAAACTACTTGAAGTCGATAGTTCCTCACTTTAGGTTTTTGTTTAGCCAGACCTCAATGTTTTGTTGAAAGAAGTCTACAAGTGGGCTGTCGTTAAACATAATCCTCAAACCTCCTCTACAAACTTGCAGTCTCGTAAGGCATGGATCAAAGTCTCCTCTCCCCTATCACACTGTTCACAGGTGCCTACAGTGGTCATATGGTGCCTGACTCATCTATTGTTCATCAACAATGCGTCATGCTTGAGAAGCCAGATGAATGTCCTTAGCCTGGCTGGGAGCCTCATCTCCCAGATGAAGTTCCAATATCCTGTCACATTAAGTTCATGATGCGGTCGGAGAACCTAGTAGGATGATCTCACTATGAAGTTACCATGTAATGTCTCTGACCATACCAGGATATCGGGGCCATACTCCATCCTTAGAGGTTTGATGAGAACTATCTATTATACTAGTTGAGGGGGTAGCCAATCCGCCAGAAAATCGACATCCCATTGGCCATTATCTTGAACTACACTTGCTACTGATAAATCCTTCAAATTTTCCAGAATCGAGTGAAGTGTCTCGTGTGTGAGTTGCATCCCTGGCTTGACCCATGAATCATTCCAAAAGTTGGTGCTTTGCCCATTTAATAAAATGAAAATGAGTGTTTATTAACTAGTTGTTTGTACTGGAGCATGGCTTGAGCCAGCCTTGAGATGTTGAGTTTCTTACCTTCAGTATAGGCGTTATACTTGCTACATATGAATTTACACAATAAGGTCTCTCTATTTCTTACTATATCCCAACCATTTCTGGAAATGAGTGCCGTGTTCCACTCCGGCATCATTTTAAGACATAGGCCTCCATTTTCTTTCAGGTAGGTAACCTTCCCCCAAGCTACCAGTGACACAGGGTGTTGTTGGTGTCCTTCTCCCCATAGAAATCTACGTATGCTCCCATCTATGCGATCACAGAGGGATCGGGGTAAGATGGTTGTCTGCATTACATAGGAAGGAATCGCCTCCAGTGTCGTCTTTGTAAGACAAGCATGCCCTGTGAGAGATAAGCATCTGGCTTCCTAGCCATTCACTCTATTTTCTATTTTGTTTAGGAGGTCAGAATATGTACTCTTTGTGACTCTAATGTGAGTGATGGAGACACCTAGGTGTCTTCCTAGGTCGCTCGTCTCTTGGACTCTACTAATTCGATGAACCTATCTTCTAACTTCCTACAGGACACTGGCATCATAGAATATGTGCCTCTTAGTGACAGAAATGGCCTGCCCAGATGCTCTCTCAAATTTTTTAAAGCATTTATTTATAAACCTCATCTGCTTGCCCGACGCTTCTCCAAAAAGTATGAGATCGTTAGCAAAGCAGAGATGAGAAACTTTAATCTCACTTCGACCCATGTTGATCGGTTTCCAGTCCCCATTTTGTTCTACATTGAATATCAACTAGCTTAACCTTTCAATACACAAAACAAAAAATGTAAGGGGCAAGTGGGTCGCCCTATCTCAATCCCCTGGAGGGTTTAATAGACTCAGTTTGCGACCCATGCCAAAGGATGGAGCAATCTCCTATAGTTAGGGAGTTCATGACATATCTGAAGATGTTGTCTAGTAAACCAATTCTCCTAAGCATGTCAGCTATGGATTTCCATGATAGGTGGTCATATGCCTCAGAAAAATCTACTTTGATGGCCATATACTTTGAGCAATTCTTCCTTTTCATGAGGTGAATGATTTCCTGAGTGAGGGCAATATTGTATGTAATTTTCTGCCCCGGCATGAAAGCACTTTGGGTTTGTGACACCCACTCTGGCATGTGGTTCTTCAATCTTTCCACCATGACTTTAGAGATAAGCTTTAAGCAGAAATTATTAAGGGCAATCAGTCTTAATTGATTACAGGTGGAAGGCTTCTGGGTTTTTGGAATTAGAACGGTGCAAGAATTGCATAATTCCTTGGACAGGGGGGCTCCACTCAGAGCTTGCTTGACTATCGACAGAACAAAATCTTTCAACATATCCCATTGCTTTTGTATAAACAAGCCGTTGATTCCATCAGGCCCAACAGCCTTATAAGGGTTGACGTTTTTTATTATCTATCGACACTCTTCTTCTATTGGAGCAGCTGCAACGACATGCTTCTGGGCATCGGAGAGCACTTTAAACCGCCTGGGGATTTTTGCTATTATAGATATGTTCATAGCATCCGATTCTATTAGAAGATCATGGAAGTGGCTCTTAACCATGTCTTTAATGCTCACTTCATTGGTAATCCATTCCCCTACATGATTTTTCAACATGGTGATCATGTTCAAACGCTTGTGTTGATTAACGAAAGCACTATAAAATTTAGAATTGGTGTCCCCATTTCTTAGCCAGTTAATATGACTTTTGAGCCTCCACTCTTCCTCATCCCCTTGTAGAATAGCATCTAGTTCTGCTTTCATATCAGTGCAAATACTATCAGAGATAGCATTATAGCAATTTGTGAGTTCCTCTTCCAGGAGTGAGGGGTTTTGGCAGATGTGGCGGCGCAGATGGGGATACCTAGGGGACGAAGGGGTTCTGGCAACTGTGGCAGTGCAGATGGAATTCTTAACACCGAAGTGGATCACGGGGGGCAAGCTAGTGACCGCGTTGATGGGAAACAGGAAGGAGGACACGAGGAAAATGTGGGTGCACCCCATTCCTCAACTACCCACCAATAAGGAGTATCTCTTGAAGTTCTAGAGATTGGGGTGGTGCTCAATTATATGGGACTCCGTGGAGTAGAAAAGGATACCGAAAGTGTTGGTTTCCCATCAAGCAAGATTGATGCTGATTCTACACGAGAGGCACCATCATCATCCAAATGAGTGGATGTACATAGCCAGGCTAACAAACTAGTGGAAAGCCATAATGGAAAGGGCACCATACCGCCGTCATATATAAGTTCAGTTGTGGGCACATCCAGGAGTAGCAATAGGGATACTTTCCTTAAAAAGCTATTTGAAGATGGCCTATCTGAAGGGGCCTTCATGCTCCAGGAGATAGAAGGGAAACCTACACTATCCATTGAACCGGAGGCCGAGGAAGCCCTTGTAAGACCATATAAACATGTCATGGTCGTCAAACTTCTGGGTTTGGATATAGGCTATATGACTTTACGTGATCGTATCAAGATTCTATGGAAGATCTCAAGGAGATTTAATATGTATGAACTTGATCTTGAACACTTTGTGATTCAATTATCCTACATAAGAGACTTTGAAGAAACACTTACAAGAGGCCCTTGGAAGGTGTTTGGCCTCAATCTTCTCATTTGGGAATGGTTTCCCACTTTCAAACCTAGAGAGGAGTATCCTCAATTGATAGTCTCTTGGGTGCAAATTGTTAATTTGTCCCTACACTTGTGTGTTCCTAAAATGTTCAAATATATTGGTCTGACACTTGGAAGATTAATTAAGATTGATAACCACACCATTAATAGAATCAGAAGAAATTTTGCATGAATTGCTATTGAAATAGACACCACAAAGGAACTGCACTCATCAATCCTTATCAACAGGGAGGAATACAAAGTCATTTATGAGGGGTTTCCATGGGCTTGTACCATCTCTGGATAGGAAGGTCATGTTTCAAAGAACTGTAGAGCACAACCTATCTGGGAGGAGGAAGCCACCATAGTCGAGAAAACAAGCAGTAAAGAAACTATCATGGAGAATCACTACAACCAAGATAACTGGCAAACACAGAGACATAAAGGAGGAAGAAGGAAAAACTTAAAACAGGGGGAAAACCACCCGATACACAGAGCCATAACAAATTCAGGAATCTTGCTGATGTAGAGGTCAAAGAGTCACAACAAGTGGAGGAAGATGATAAAACTAACCCCCATTCGTTAATCATGTACCAGTCAGGAGGCAGTCTAAGGTTTGGAAAAAGAAGAAAACTGTGGTACAAGGAGAAAAAGAAAGCCCAACCAATGCAGTTCTGGATGATATTGCAAAATGTGTAGGCATCGAGATGAACACTCAGAACATCTTAAAGCAAGATCATGCGGTTGTCAACCTGGAAGTTGATGAAGTCATTGAAATTCTGGAAGTTATGGAGGATGAGAATGAAGAAGGAATTCAAGACATCAATGCCATCAAAATAAAGGAAAGAGACATTGTCCAGGAGGAAACCCTCAATGACTTAAATGAAGCCCTCACATCCAGATTTGTAGGGGTAGTTGGGAGAAAAATCAAGGGGTCAGGTGCCAAGATGAAGCAATTGGGAAAAACTCGGGCTAACCCACCAATAGAAACTCATAGGCGCATCCCAAGAAGAAGCAGACCGGACAATCCAGCTACAGAGACAGTAGCCATTGAAGGAACTAATATGCTGAACATAACCAACTCACCAAGTTCTAAAACTCATCAAGAAATAGAGGAAAACAAGGAGAACGAGGAACCTACAAGTACCTCAGTAAGTGTCCCACAAACCTACCCAGAGAATCTATGCTAAACATCTTATGTTGGAACATCAGAGAGGTTGGGACGAGGAATACACGACACAATCTAAAAGAGCTGATGACCATACACAAACCAAAAATAACCATCCTGTTGGAACCTTGGATCAATAGTGAGAAGGCAACAAAAATCATAAAGAACCTGGGTTTCATTAAGTCTTTCAGAGTGGAGACCATAGGTTTTGCAGGTGGGATATGGGTATGTTGGAAAGAACATGAGTGCCAAGTTGACATTGTCAACTACCACCACCAATTTGTGACCTTATATGTCAATAACTCTACATTGATCATGTTTGTATATGCCAATCCACATATAGCAATGCGGAAGCTTCTATGGAAACATATAGTCAAAATGAGGGTGAGATTTACAAGTCCTTGGTTAGTTCTTGGCGATTTCAACACCACCTATTACCCGAAGGAGAGGAGTGGTAACCCGTACTATAATTTCTATGAAGCGATTGTCTTTTAAGAGACTCTTTAGACTACTGGATTGAGTGATCTTAGCTTCTCAAACCCTCAATTCACTTTCAAAAGAGGGACCTTATAGCAATGTATTGACCGTGTTGTTGGCAATTGTGAATTTATCTAGAAGTACCACAATTTTTGTGTTGAACATCTTCCACGATTGCAATCTGACCACACCCCTTTATTGGTCTGATCTAAAGTGACACAACACAATCCGGTTCACTTTGTTGCTAAGGCTAGCTGGATACAAGATGCGAGCTTCAAATCATTGCTTGCTACCAACTGGGACACACATACATATTTCTATGATGCACTGAACAAATCAAAAGACATAATTATTGGATGGGATCGGGAGACGATAAGGAATAAACAAAGGGAAAAAAACTAGATTAATCAAGAACATCTCACTCCTAGAAGATTTCCTACATTTTCATCATTTATTTTCACATCATATGGTTATATTATTTTCCTCTAAAACTATAGTGCAGGGATACACATCTATACCCTCAGGAAAAAAAACCAAGGAAAAAAATAATAAATGAAATAAATATGATATGTTAGTGAATCTTGAGCATAACTTTCCACTCATGCAAAAAATAGTGGGCTAATGGAAAAAAAATTATGCTTTGAAAAAAAGAGGGAGAAAGGATGCCCTAATTTCTTCGTATGAGATGGAAACATCCATGTGATGTCTTCTTGACTTCATTCTCATTCATTTGATGAGAACTTTTTTTAATACATGCATCATTCCGTCCATAATATTAGGCATTAGGATTCATGTATTTCTCATTTTCTTCACCATATAGGTTCCTCATGGTTTATTTTTGCATAAATAATTCAGATGCTACTTGTGATTCTTCATAAGCCACCTAATTCATTCCATTAATTGCTCTTATTGGTAGGCCAATTAAATGATTATTATCCTCAGTCATTTTTATAAGGAGAACTGCTTCCAAGTAGTTGGTAGTTATGAAAAGAACAATGTAGATAGGGAATTACATGATGCACCAAGAAAATGCCTAATTGACTATGATATTAACTACTCTATTGATAGTGTTTCATTGATATAAGTGTGGAAGTCTTTTATGGAATTTTTTTGTCACTTGAGAGCAGTTGGTTCTTCAGTGGTTAGTAAGGCCACTTAGGGGATTTTGATGCACGAATTTATTATCACTTTTCATAGGCTCTTTTAGTATGCATTTTGTGCTTTTATTACTCATTTTGATACTATTTGTGCTTGATTTATCATTAATAGCATGTGACACTCAATTTCATCAGATATTTGTTATTTCTATCATTCTATATCTATTTATCAATAATGTTGGAATTTATGGGATTTTTGGCTGATTTTAGGAAATGCAAAAGAATCATCACATCTCGGTACTACTGACTTTAGTGTCGGTTGTACTGACATATTGCAAAGAAGTAATAGGGACGATCAAAGCTAATTTTGATACTATCGATGGTCAACTCAGTAGTATCGACTTATTCGTCAAATCCAATAGGGAGATCTAGAGACAACTTCGACTAATTTCAATACTACTGACAGTCAACTCGGTAGTACCAACTAATGTAAAGGAAGTGTGCATCCCTAACTTTGTTAATACTACCAACATCCCATCAGTAGTACCAACTTTGTGCGACCAGACTAGATTTAAGTTGCCAACTAATCCAATGGATGAAAAAAAGGACGCCCTAAGTCATGTTTATGACTTCTGGGAATTTTGTCTAGACCTAATCGTCTGGTTATATTCCATCGTACGACGACCGAGAGCAATGAGAGGAGAAAGTGGAGAAAAAGCTTCATTCTGGGAGATTTGAGCACTTCTGGTGGGTGGATTTGTAGCCGCAAGATGGAAGATTGTCACATATGTCAAAGGGAATCATCAAAACCAACTTCTTCAGGGGTTCTTGTAGTTATCTAAATGTTTCCCACATTTGTCTTCTTCTCTCTTATGTCTTTGACCATGAAAATCATGTAGTGCTAATCCCCTTATTCCTTAGGACCCGAGAGTAGCCCAGTTATGCATTGTAATTGACTTTATGCATTAATATATTAATTTCTCTTAATTTATGAACTTATTTCTATGATATTGTCATGAACTATCCATGTTTGATCACCATATGTAGTTATTATACCTTTAATTACTTTGAAAGAGGGAATTAATGGTTGGAAAATTCATAGAAATATATTTTATATCGTCCTTTGAGAAAGGAAGCTTACAAATGTGAAGATATTACCTAGAGTTTTAGTAAAGCACCTAACTAATAGCACAGTTGTTACAAGAGTGAGATTGGTATTAGATTAGGTAGTGAATTACGTCGTGAGAGCAGGTGATTCTTGTTGTAGGTCTCTTAGTCCAGGGTTAGGTTAGATGGTTATTAATGTTATGACATTAATTGCAATGTTAACTAAGATGAAACTGTAACCCCAAGGAATTCACTCCATTTGAGATCAACAACCAATAATCATAGATTTATTTCTTGCATCTTAGATAATTAAAACCTTTGATTAAGTTTTCATAGGCTTAGCTGATCATATTACCGTTAGTAGTAGTCTTTGGAGTTCACATTTCCCCGTGTTCAATATTCGAGCCTCACTGGCCTATATTACTCTGATAGCATGCACTTGCGTTTTAGGGTGTATAGTAAATCCCTATCATCGATCTCTTTATGGAGCTACTATCCATCCACCTACTTCATCTACAAGTCAGGGTTAGTACCTATAAGAGATAGAAAGAAGGAAGTTTTCCATTGCACACCACACTGAGCTACTTCTACTACAATCATGACCACAATTGTGTCCCTTTCCTCTACGAGTGATATTAATATCACCATGTCGAAGGAGTAATCTTTTCATTGGGGTGTGGGGACTAGCCCTGCTACCTATTTTTTGCAATTTTCATTCTTATTCCAACTCTTATATGAACTCATTTAATTCATCATCAATCATTTAACACATGTTTTGTTGATTGATCACCCGCCTTACATGATATATTATAACCTTAAACCACGAGAACTTCAACATTTAAGGTTTGAATATCAATTGATTTTTGTTGATGCCCTGTTGAGAACTTTTGATGGGAAGTATCCAGAATAACAGGTAGATGACATGTAAGCATAGAGACATTGAACTTAAAGTGATATCTATTTTTTTAAGTTTCTAATGCCAAAAGGGGAAAGTTGTATAGCTCCAATTATTTCTCTGTACAAGTTTGGATTTGAATGGATGTGCAGATTCAGATAGTGGTGGAGAAACCTGATTCCACCCCACTATTTTCCAACATTAATCTAGACCTTATCTTTGTAGAGAAATATGGCGGTAGAGCAGGTAGAAGAAAAATATATTTAATTACAATATTCCTCTTATAATAGTAGATCACATCAATAACTATATAATGGGAAGGATGGTTTTGAGGAAATACATGGTCCTGAGTCAAGTCCAGCGACAATCCCTTTATCGTAGTGTGCACCTTTATTCTTCAAGTTGCACTTGAACACATCTGCAACAACTCCTAGTTGATTACCACAGACGACAACTTATCGTTGTCCTCCTAGTAGGAAAAGCTTCTTGCCTCTAGTGTACTCCACAAGGACAACTTTGGAACTCTTGTCATTCTATAAGAATAGATAGGAAGGAGTTGTCCCTCCATGTTGGTGTACTAGCACCAACTTTCTCTCCTATAATTGTTCTCCCTTGATATCCTTCCCTTTATCGATTAGGACTTGCTTGGGTTCTCTAGGTTACCACAATCGGAGAAGACAACAATTGTCAGAGGAAATTGAGTTATGTCTTTAGGAAGCTCCCAATACCCCTCTATTTATAGGAGGGTTAGGATTAGGGATCCCAGTCTATGTGGGAGTGGAAGGGACCAAAATTTCATAAATTTTTGCATCCTATGAGCAGAGACACGATCAGTTCATAAGTGATCCAATCAGTTGGCATGTGAGCTGACCAGTTCAACCCTTGAACATGTCGTTTCATCATGTTACCCAATCACAACTGTATTGTCAATTATAATTTGATTAGCACAACATGACATCATCAATAATCCTTGATGCAATCCAATTGATCCATGAGCCAATCATCTAATCTCACGAGTCGATCATTTGATGACCTTGATCTAATCGATTCATTCAGTGAACTGGTCAGTTCATGCCCTAGTTCATCTATAATTCAACCAATGCAATTTCCAATCAACTTGAAAGTTCAACTAATCAGTTCAACACTTGAACCAGTCAGTTCAGAGTTCAGATAGTCATTTTTTTAAGTTGAATACCTAAACATCATTCATGAACAAAGTCATATCCAAGTGTATCCTATGTGTATGACCCTATAGTTTCTGTATTACGTTGGCAGTGAATGTCCATAACTAGCTTATGACAATATAAGCAAACAACGGTATCCAACAACACATCATTGCTATCAAATTAAATGGAAAGTTGGAGAGCAACTTCAACCTACACTATGTGGTTGGTGTTATAATGTTTTTATAGTTCCTTTGACACCTAACATCCAGATTGAACTTGAGGCATGATGTAGTCATCCTCTTCAACATTCAATCTATGTTCCTTGAACTAGACCAGATTGTCTGAGATATATGTAAGCTCAATATCACATATTGACTCACATGACCATGGCCATACATTTCTTAGTCTCTCTTATCAAGTTTCTAGGATTTCATACTCCTGTAAGAGGGACAAATCCCATCTACATCACTCACAATCATCCCATGTGAAACAGAATAAATTGGAAGCTTGCCTTTATTATTAATCAAATAATTTACAAGTTATGTCATTACAATCATCATATGATCGACTCTCTGGGCATAAATACCAATATAATCCCACTTTCACTTAGATCCAATCACCCATGAATTTAATCTCAAGTGATATAAAATGACCATCATACTTCTATTTTGAAAGTGCTTTAGTCAAGGGGTCAGCCACAATGTTCTCAGTTGGTACTCTACAATCTTAAAATCTCCTCATTGTACTGTCTCTTGTATGAGATGGATCCACCTTTGTATATGCTTGGAACAGTGATGCAATCTGGGTTCCTTAGCTTGCTGACAGGCTCCATTGCATCGTTGATGCTTGGAACCACCCCAAGTTTTGAAACAAACTTCTTGATCCACACAGCCTCCTTTGTTGCATTAGATGCAGCAATATACTCGACCTATATTGTAGAATCCACAACTATATCTTTCTTGGAACTCTTTCAGCTCATAGCTCTATTGTTGAGGCAAAACACAAATCTTGATTGCGATCAATAATCATCTTTATTAGTTTGGAAGCTTGCATCAGTGTAACCTTCTACCACCAACGCTTCCTCTCTAACATAGACAAGGAACTGATCCTTAGTTCTTCTCAAGTATTTAAGGATGTTCTTCATGGCTGTTCAGTGAGCATTACCTGAATCTGATTGATATCTATTCATCATGCTTAAGTCATATTAGATATTGAGATGATTACATAATATTGTGTACATGATGGATCCATTTGTAGATGCATATGGAGTCCTACACATGCATTCCCTTTCTTCACAAGAATTGGAGCACTAAGATCTAGAGATGGCAACTTCATGAGACATGGGAAGGTTTCTTCTCTTCAAGTCCTCCATGTTGAACCTCTTTAATACTTGTCAATGTATATGGTCTAACTTAGTCAAAGAAGCCTTCAAGATCTATCTCTATAGATCTTGATTCCTAAGATGTAGGATGCTTTGCCTAAGTCTTTCATAGAGAATGTATTTCCAAGCCAGTTCTTTACTTTTTGTGAAGTCTTTCCTCATTAACAGTATGTCATCTATATACAATATGAAGAATACATTCATGCTCCCACTAACCTTCTTCTTCACAAAAGGTTCTTATTTAAGACCAAACTCTTTGATTGTTTCATCAAATTGAAGATTCTAGCTCTGAGGTGCTTGCTTCAATCCATAGATTTATGTATCTTACAGACTTTATTTGCATCTTTTGGATTTATAAACCCTCAGGTTGTGTCATGTACACATCCTGAAGAAGATTCTCCTTAAGCAATGTGGTTTTAACATCCATATGCCAAATCTCATATTCATGATAAGTTGCAATGGCAAGCATGATCCTGATGGACTTAACCATGACAACTGGAGAAAAGGTTTCATCATTGTCAACACCATGACCTTGTATGAAACTCTTTGCAACCAATCTACCCTTATAGGTTTGTACTTTACCATCCATATCAGTCTTCTTCTTGAAGACCCATTTGTACCCTATGAGTTTTACCCCTTCGGGTGGATCCACCAAGGTCCATACCTTGTTGGTGTACATGGATTCCATCTCAGATCTCATGGACTCAATCCATTTCTCAGACTCTGGTCCCTTAGTAGCTTCTAGATAGGTTGTTGGCTCATCATCTATGACCAACTCACCGCCCTCTTGAGTCACAAGACAACCAAAATTTTTAGGATCAAGTTATGCCCTACTAGATCTATGAGTTTCATGTATCACTCGAGGAACTTGAGATTCCAAAAAAACTTGTGACTCTCCTTGTTCCTCTTATACATCTTCTAGTTCAATGTTTTCTTTTTGGTTTCAAACCTCTTCGAGTTCCACTTTCCTCCCATGGATTCCTTTGGAAATAAATTCCTTTTCTAGGAATGCAACAACACTGGAAACAAACACTTTATTGTCACATAGGGAATAAAAGTAGTATCCTTGGGTCTCCTTAGGATATCCAACAAAATAACATTTATCATATTTGGGTCTAATTTTTTTTGAGAAACTACTTTCTCTTGTAATCTTCACAGCCCCTCTTCATAAAAGACACATTGGGATGCTTCCCATACCATATCTTGTATTGTGTCTTTCGAATTAATTTCGATGGTACATGATTTAGTGTAAATGCGGCAGTTTCAATAACAAAACCCCAGAAGGTAGTTGGAAGTTTAGCTAAATTCATCATTGATCACACCACATCTAGCAATGTGTGATTCCTTCTTTCTGATACACCATTATGCTAAGGTATTCCAGGTGGAGTCCATTGTGATACAATACCACAGGCTTACAGAAGGTCCTCAAACTCTTGGCTCAAGTATTCTCCACCTCAATCAGAACAAAGTGCCTTAATACTTTTTCCAAGTTGGTTCTCTACTTCATTCATGAAATCCTTGAACTTTTCAAGGGTTTCTGATTTATGTTTCATCAGGTAAACACAACCATACCTACTGAAGTCATCAATGAAGGTAATGAAGTAATGATACCCACCTCTAGCAGTTGTTCTAAAAGGGCGGCATACATTAGTATGTATGAGTCCTAATATATAACTAGCCCTCTCATTGTTACTAGTGAAAGGAGTCTTGGTCATCTTTCCCAACAAACAAGATTCACATATATCTATTGATTCAAAATCAAAAGTAGTCAAGATAACCATCTTTATGGAGTCTAGATATGCGATTCTCAATTATGTGCCCTAGATGACAATACCAAAGATATGTTTTGTTTGATTTATTGGGTTTTATCTTTTGGTATTTATGTTATAAATATCTATCTTTAGATCTAGCAAATAAAGGCCATAAGACATTGGGGCACTACCACAAAAGATCCCATCTTTAGAAATATAACATCGACCATTCTTAATATGAAATTCATATTCTTCATTGTCCATATAAGATACAAATATGATGTTTCTATTTATGGTAGGTACATAGTAGCAGTTCATCAACACTAATACAAGTCCAGTGGGCAGATATAAATTATAGGCTCCAACTGTAGTAGCAACAACTCTTGTTCCATTTGCAACTCGTAGTTCGACCTCACCCTTTCTCAAAGGCTTACTTCTTTTCATATCATGCATATTCGAACATATGTGAGATCCACATCCGGTATCTAGTAACCAAGATGAATAAGTAGGTAAGTTTATCTCATAAATGTAAATACTCGAAGTGGAGATCTCTATCCCCATCTTCTTCTTCTTGAATGCCTTTAAGTACAAAGGACATATTCCTCTTGTAATTTTCTTTCTCCTTATCTTGAGTGTTGAAGATTTGGATCTATGCTTAGCCTCAGAACTCTTCATGGTCTTTCTTTCATCCTTGGACTTCACTCCATTGATCATCATCACATATTTGTCCTTATTCGTTCTTGCTTCAACATTGATCAACATGCCAAGCAAATCTGACATTAGTCTGGCCATATTATTCAAGTGGTAACACTCGATAAAATGGTTATATGATCCAGGCAATGATTGAAAAATCATATCCATGCATAACTCTTAGCTCAAAGAGAATCCCAATTCTTCTAGATGTTCTACATGTCCAAGCATCTTGAGCACATGGGTCTCTACCGAGTCTCCCTCTATCATCTTGCACTCAAAGAGTGCCTTTAATACATTGTACCTTTCTTGCTTTATATGATTATTGTTTGTCTCCTTAAGATGTGATATCATCTCAAGGATCCCCATGTCCTTGCACTGCTCATGCAACTCATAGTTCATGCAGCTTAGCAAAAGGTGCTCTATCTCCAAGTCATCATTGGCATGATTCCCAGTAAGCATCCACCTCAATTTTGGCGCACCAGGAGCATATATTTTTGGCACTGGTGTTTCTAGGACATGGAGCTTATTCTCATCATTGAGAACCCTTCTCAAAGTCTAACACCAGTCGTAGAACTTTGTCACATTAAGTTTTTCCTTCCTAAAGACTGATCACAACGATGATTTGAATGCCATTTGATTCTATAAGAAAATATGCATTTTGTTAAAACACTTATGATTTGATTTGATATGAATAATATTTGATGATATTTAATTAGGCCTTTAATTAATTATCATTCTGACAATTTTATTCAAATTGATACGCTCACATATCAATTTAGAAGATTGCAATGTATAACCTTCTAGTAAGCCAAGATCCAAAACAATTGAATTATTACCTGGCCAATGCCAGCATCCCTAACTAATCATTAAGGTAGGTAACATTTTCCAATTACATCTTTTGCAACTCTTGGATAGATGATATGCACAACTCTTTACTATAATCCTCTACATGCTTCTAGGTGCTTAATCTCATTAAGGACACCCAGTTAAGCTTGACCCAAAAGACAACATGATATCAATGCACCCTGGCTTGACAGGCCCACATCACTACCATCACACTTCTATGAGATGGACAACAAACCACACCTTGGCATACCCAAGCATAGTTGATCAAGATTTTCATGTGTGTCGCTAATGGAAAGCGTCTTAGACTTTTATTGAGGGAGTTTGTATTTAAATACACATACATATCTGATTAGATAAAAAAGTACAATCCCAAAATAATACATACATTCATATATATATATATATATATATATATATATATATATATATATATATATGTGTGTGTGTGTGTGTGTGTGTGTGTGTGTGTGTGTGTGTGTATATATACACACACACACACACACACACACACACACACACACACACACACACACACACACACATATATATATATATATATATATATATATATATATATATATATATATATATATATATATATATATATATAACGTCATCAAAATAATTGGTTTTAATGGTGGATGTGTAGCATTGTTATGTCCAATAACCCTAATATATGTGCATGGTGGTTGTGTATGTTTATTCCTATTTCATCTCAGTTTGCATATCGAACATCTACCTTATCTTCCAATTGTAAAAGTATTGCTCTCTCCTACCTTTGCTCTCCTTAAATGTAACTCGAGGTTTGTCTTTTATCATGTAATATGTAATAGAAATAGGATAGTTTAATATCTTGTTACGATGAAGATAGACATGCCACCCATTTCAAAAGACTTCCATGTGTCACTCTCATGGTGGGTCTGTCTAATACACTGTTCTCTAACAAGTATATGTGTGTTCAGTTTGATATCACATATCACGACTAATGAGATCCTATCATCAACCAAGACACACTCTAGTCTTATGTGTTATTGTTGTCTATTAGCCTTCTATAATAACATCCAACTAGGGACATATCAACAATGTATATACTCTGGCATCAATATGATCTCATTGTTCATGTCATCAGCCCAAAGACATACGTCAATGAGTAATTTCATTCTTTAGACATTTATTATGTTATATCATTATCTCATAACTGAATAAAACAAAATAAATTGGAAGATTGCCTTTATTATCATTCAAATCATTTACAAGTTATGCCATTACAATCATCATATGATTGGCTCTCTGGGCATACATACCAAAAAAATTACTTTAATCATTTACTATTCTTGGAATTAGTTTAAAATCAACAACTCAAATCACATTTTAAATATTAGTCTTGGTCATCTGGATAATAGCTAGCAAGGTTCTTGAAAAGGTTGTCCCTTGGGATTCGATCCTCAAACGTACTATGATACGATCTGTCTGCTTGCGGGTGGTAATTATTGTATGTTGGTTTTGGTAAAAACTAGGAATTCTATTCTTAGTGAATTTGTTAGTGCGATACAACTCACATTAACATTCCTTTTCTAGATGCCATTGAGTAAATGCCAACCTACACAAAGTTTTTTAATGATCTTATAGAAAAGAGAAGGTTCATGGATGAGGTTAAAACACTCATTCAATTTGAGATGATGAGTGCTTTCACATAAGCAAAAATGCCAACTAAACAAAAATGCCCCAACACTTTTATAATAACATTCAATGTGTGAGATGATTAGGTAAGACAAGGGCTGCCTGATTTGAGAGAAAGAATCAAGTTGATGCAACTCACATTATCCCAGAGACTAGGTCTCACTAGCATGGTAAAAACTAAAATTTGGATTCAACGAGCATATTTCCTTACAAGGAATAGTAGAGGATGTTACCATTGATGTGGGAATATTCTTCATTCCATGTGATATACTTATTGTTGATGTTGTGGAAGATCTCACTTGCTCGATGATATTTGGAAGACCATTCTTCTCCACAAAAAGAGCTCTAATAGACGTTAAAGATGGAATGATTACTATAAGGGTGGGAAACAGCCACATAGACTTTCATGTTCAAGACTCCATGAGGGGACCTTCCCTTTTTGAGTTGGTTTACTTCATGGACAGTTACAACCAATTTTGTGAAGAAGTTTAAGAACATAATGCTATAGTCGACTCATTGATGAGATCTCTAAACAACCTCTATCTTTATGAGGAAGACCTACAGGTCATTGAGATATGAGACTATTTGAATCAATCTGAAGACAATTACAGTGATGAAGATGATACAACAATAGAAATGGCAAAATACGCTTCACTAGAGCAAACTCTTGAAGAGAAAGAAGCTCCTAAACCCAAACCAAAGCTGAAACATCTCCCATAAGAACTGAACTATGAGTTTCTTGATAATGAGGAGAGAAATCTTGTCATTATAAATTTTACTTTCACAAAAAATCAACAAGAAAAGCTATTAAGTGAACTCAAACTGAGGAGAAAGGAAATTGGATATTCTGTGAAAGATATTGGAGGCTTGCATCCAGCCGACTGCATGCATAGAATTCACCTCGAAGAGAATGTGAAACCCCTTTCCCAACCTTCGAGAAAGCTTAATTAGAAATGAGAGAAGTAGACAAAAAGGAAGTTATCAAAATCAGAGATGTAGGAATTATATATCTGATCAGTGATAAAAATTCAATAAGCTCAATCCATGTGGTACCCAAGAAGGGGGGATGATAGTGGTAAAAGGAGCAAATGACAATGAAGTTGCAACCAGAGTAGTAATAGGGTGGAGAATGTGCATTGACTATAAAAAATTAAATGTTGCAACCAAGAAAGATCACTTCTCATTGCCATTTATTGACCATGTTCAGAACTTTTGGCCCACCACTCGTAGGATTCTCTGAGTAAGAACCATTTGATCACCTTCTATTCACATAGATACACAAATCAAAATGTATCATAGATATATCAATTTTGCAAATGACAATTTTTAACCATAGTAGCCTGGGTGGTAAGATCTCAGTAAGTCCCAATGAAGGACTCGGGTTCGAACCTCACTGAAGGCACTTTGCAAACGGCAATAGACGTTGATTTGGTGCATGAGGGTGTGAATGGACCACACCCTCTCATGCCTCGAGAGTTTACCATGTTGGGTTCACCCAGGGTGGGTTCTCTTGGTCACCAAAAAAAAGATATATGATTTTTTATTAAGTCTATTTCCTTGACGGATACTCCAAATTCTGCTAAATTCCTATACATCCAGACAACTAGGAAAATATTAAATTTACTTGCATCTATGGAACATATGCTTTCAGACAAATGTTGTTTGGTCTTTGTAATGCACCAACAAGGTTTCAACATTGCATGATTGCTATGTGTGCAGATTTCCTAAAGGACATCATGGAGGTACTTATGGAGACTTCTCTATGTATGACACCAACTTTGACAATTGCCTAAGAAATCTATCCCAAGTTTTGAAATGCTACAAATAAAAAACAACTAGTGATGAATTGGAAAAAATTCCACTTCATGGTACAATAAGGAATTATACTAGGTCATAAAATTTGTAATAAAGGAATTGAAGTGGACTTGAGCAAGGTGGAAGCTATTTCTAAGCTCCCACCCCTAATTTTGTGACAAGAGTTAGGAGTTTTCTTGGGAATGTATGTTATTATAGGATATTCATTGAAGAGTTCTCCAAAATATCCAAGCCTATGTCAAACCATCTTGTTAAGGATGCCATTTTTGAATTCAGATGAATGTTTGAAAGCTTTTGAAACCTCAAATAATGCTCTAACTTCAGCACCAATCACCCAAGTTGCAGATTGGGAGCTACATTTGAATCGATGTGTGATGTGAGCGATTATGCAATTGAGGTATTGCATGGTCAGATGAAGGACAACAACCACCATGTTATCTACTATGAAAGTAAAACCCTTGGTGAAGCTCAAGTTAACCACACCATAGTTGAAAAAGGAGATGCTAGTGATAGTCTACACTTTCGACAAGTGAGTCAAATGTAATGGTGTAGATAGACCATGGTTCTATTATGTATCTGGTGCAGAATAAAGATACAAAATCAAGACTCCTAGGATGGGCATTCCTTTTGCAAGAGTTTGGCCACAAAATCATCGATGAAAGGAATTGAAAATGTAATAGTTGTTCATTTATCCCAAATTTTTGTAGTCGTTGACAAATCACTACCAATCAATGATGATTTCCCATATGAAGATATAATGATGGAAAAGACCATAGAATGCGTCACACCACATTTTGTCGATATATATAATTACCTGGCATGTTGGCGATTGCTACTGCAATTTAGTTATAATGAGAAGAAGAAGTTGTTTTTTGATTTGAAGAACTACTACTGGGATGACCCACTCTTATTTAAGAAGTGCAGTGACAACCTATACCGCCATTGTATTCCAGAAGAGGAAGTATCGAAAATCCTATATGAGTTCCATTCATCTTCTATGGCATTCACTTGGGTGGAGACAGGACAACCAACAAAATTCTACAAGCTAAATTTTATTGGCCTGTACTATTAAAAAACGCCCATGCCTATACAAAATCCTTCAAAGAATGCAAACATAATGAAAACATATCAAGGAGAAACAATATGCCCCTCTCAGAATAGATAGAGGTAAAAAATTTGATGTTTGGGGAATTGACCATATGGGACCTTTCCCATCTTTGAGAAGCAATCAATACATCCTAATTGTATTTGATTATGTATCCAAATGGGTAGAAGTAATAGCTACCCCACCCATGATTTGAAACCTATGATGAGACTGTTTGAAAAGTTTATCTTTCCTAGATACGGAGTCCCCATACTGTCATTAGTGATGGGGGATCCCATTTTGTAGAAAGGTAGTTTGAAGCCTTGTTGCGGAAGTATGGTGTAAAACACAAAGTTTCCACTCTCTATCACCCATATACCTCTGGTCAAGTGGAAGTGTCAAACTAAAAAATCAAATAGATTCTAGAGAAGATAGTGGGGCATACTAGGAAAGACTAGTCTATGAAACTCAAAGATGCTCCATGGGCTTACCGTACTACATATAAGACCCTTATTGAAACTAACCCATACAAGTTGATCTATGGGAAGGCATGCCATTTGTCAGTGGAACTTGAGAACAAGACATTATAAGTAGTTAAACTTTTAAATATGGATCTAGAATTAGATGGTAAAAAGAGTTCTTATATTTATAAGAATTAGAAGAGCTTTATTTGCATGATTTTGCAAATGACAGAATTTACAAACAAAGAACAAAGGTGTGACATGATGCCCACTTGCAATGAAAGGATGTGTCCAAAGGAGATAACATTCTTTTATTCAACTTGAGTATTAGATTGTTTCCTAGAAAACTCAGATCAAGATGGTTGGGACCCTTCACTGTGTCAAAAATATACCCATCAGGAATGATAGAACTATTCAGTGAAAAGACAGGAACCTTTCCCATGAATGGGCATATGGTAAAGAGATACTATGAGGATGAATCATTCACAAGAATAACTGAGGTTTATTTGGATGAACCACTCCCAACACCACCGGAGCAAGAACCATGATGAAGCCCAGAGATAAAGCTAAAGACTATAAATTAGCACTTATTGGGAGGCAACCCAAGGGTTTCTTAAACATAATTTCATGAATTCTAGGTTACTTTATTCCTCAGCCACTAGATTGATTCTTAGATTTATATTGCCCTATTATTTTCCTAATTTTATTTTGTTCCATGATCTTGATGTATATAGAATAAGGTTAATGAAGAACCTAAGATATATCTCTATTAAAGGTACCATAAGTAGATCACAAAGTGGAACCATCAATTTCACACTCGATGTCGAAGAAAATGAACCACAATCAGAAGGTGGGAGTCCAGTAAACCCATCAAAATGTGCATCCAAGCCATTGGAAGGCACAATGACTATTAAGCCATCAAAAGGTAGCAAACTAGATCTTCCATTGGAAGGCACAAAGTCAACAAAACCAACGGAATACAGAGTGAAGCCATCAGAAGACACATAGACCATTGTGTAATCGGAAGGCAAGAGTCTATACAACCCATCATAAGGCGTCATGCTGCATGTAGAAGGCTGTGTAGAGTCAGAACCCACTTCTACTTAAAGTAGACCCTATAAAAGGAAGAGGGGTCGATACTTGTACGCTATAATTGTACAAGTGGGGGTAAAGGTGAGAAGAGAAAAGAAACCCTACCCACCTATTCCCATTGAATCAGAGTGATTAACTACACCACCCCACCACCATTAAAAGATGCAAGGTCATCGTCAACCCCCACCATAAGAAAACACTGATCTAAGGATGAAAACTCCAGTGTTGGCATCGCATAATAACTGAAGTCAGAAGTGCCAATAAAGCTAGAGGTCAGTCCTTGACTAAGCAAGGAACCTCGACGGCCCGCTGAAGGAACCAAGTGTATCAAATGACAACATCAACAACTAGTAAAACTATATTTCTTCTCCTTCATTTCTAGTTTTTTTTCTCTACCTTAGACTGCCGCCTTTGATAGGTCATGATGAGTTTGCTTGGTATATTCACTTGCTATCATCCCAACACCTCGTTGTCATTTCTCCTCCCCTCTCTGTTTCTGATCACAATGCTAATGGTTGAAAGACAGTAGCCATTTGAAGGTGACCACTGATCCAAATCACCTACAACCTTCCATCGGAAGGTGCTTCATCTTCCTCCTCTATGCTTTCCCACAATCCATCAGTTCTCTGAACCATCAGAAAACATTCAACTTATGCCAACCAATGGAGCTGCTAGTTTTGATAGCCTTCAAAAGACATCCCTTTATTGAACTTTGTTAATCCATCAGAAGGATGTCTAACCACCATCAGTTTACGAATTCCTCTTTCTAGGACTAATTACCCATTTCTAATTTTCTATTGTCTTAACCCTTTGCATGAGATATACCAATATCTACATTGCAACCAAAATTAAGATGATAAGTAATACATGTCGAGAGCAAATTGTCATCAAGGGTTTTGTCATGAGAGTGAGTGAGACCAGTAGAATCATAAACACTAAGCTTGGAGGAAATAGATAGAATTGAGAAGCTGAAAGATGAAGCAGTAGCATGCATCAAAGTCTATGTGGACCCTAATCCAAACAACATAAGAGCTAGATTGGAGGCAGACAAGCTAAATTACCTAGAAGAACCAGTCTCAAAGGAGTCATCCAAGTCTAAAGAGTCTAAAGTGTGATGCCTCATTGTACACAAAGCGAGATTACTAAAAAATAAATGTAGAAACAACACTAAGAAAGTGGATTACCAGACGACACAAGTAATTAAAACCGATTATATTAAAACACCAACAGGTAGAAAATTATTACATATGAGTCCACAAAGCCTGCCACATGCAGCACATAACATATCGAATGGTGCTTACATCACTGTAGGTCAACGTTCCTATAATCAACCATTTATACAAGATATTGTTCCACACATATACAAGCCAAAAACCTTGTACCGATTACATAATGACAAAACATCTAAAAAACACTCCAAGGATCTGAGTGTAAAGGGATGACTCTAGGACTCTAACATAAAAACACTAGTAGTACATCCAACCTTATCGACTATTTCTCTTCTTCAACTACACGACCTCTACCTCTTCGTTCACGGTCACCTAAAAGATGTGGAAACCCACAGGGTGAGACCAAACATCCCAGTGATAGATATAACTCTCTGCCTATGCTATCAAAGCACAAATAAACTAAGCAGGTAAAACTAAGTAGATAATTAACATAAGCTAGCAAGTTGAGAAGATTCAGCTAAATGATATGTATTCAACAGATAAAGCAGATTAAACAAGATTAGGCAACTACTACTGGATAATAGATCAAGTTATATTCTAAATAGGAATATGAAGAACATGTATAACAATTGATTTCTCTTACTGCATTAAAATTTCTAGAATTTAGTACAAAGGTAAGGTAAAGGCTCAACAATGAGAGACGCATGTCCCCCTAAGCACATATACTACACGACTATGTTACATCTTTTACAATACCCCGAGGATTTGAATCGTACCACCCAAATCCAACCACCCCCTGCAAGGGGCAACTAATGGTGCCATACAATTCCATTAAAGAGGCTGAATCCATGACCTCTCCAACACCTCTTGGTCAACATAATAGAATACCGTAGAGACATACGAGTCAACTGTAAGAGAGTGACTATGGTCACAAAAGGATCGGCTCACACATGGCCGTCCATATAAAACACCTAGCCCACCTTGGTATAGGTAACGACGCTACAAGAACAGACTCACACATGGCAATTCTTAAAAGGAGTGGCTCACTCATGGCCATCCATATTACAAGGATATCAGCTCATGCATGGCTGTCTCACACAACCTATAATTGTGGACGCAAGGAGATACTCGACTAGCACCCCCGAATATTCAAAAATATGCCCCCCGGGTTAAACTCGTTTCACCAATCCAGCAAATAAAGCTGACACTATAATTGGATCTATGGAACATGGTAAACTAAATGATTAGATTTCACTTGATTAGTTAGCCAATTGGGTGACTTTTAGCATCAATCAAGTTACAATGTATAAATCTAAAAACAAACTCTACAAGAATAAGGGTGTGTTGCAACTTCAGAAGACATAAACCTATAAGGTGTGAACTTTCCACACAATCACCACAAGATACTCATTGCACTTCCATTCATAAGGCGATAACCAAAGTCACATATCACTATGGGATATCAATCGCTTAATCACATCACTTGAGGATATCACCATTCAATAGGCATGAAGCCATCATCAGGTAATAGGACCTATCATATTAAGCCCTGCATATTTATCACCACATTGTGCCTCATTGATGTGCATAAGCACCACCATGTATCACATAATCATCACCATAACATACACAAACCATGGCATACATATCACCTACAAGGTTAGTGCTTATAAACCAAAGAGATAAAACATTCTACATGATGAACATCTCATGAGAGAGAAAGCAAACACATAATACAACATTAGGGTTAGGGTTTCAAGCTTTAGCCAATGAGGGTTTTGTAGGTACATACAAGTACTAAACCCTAGATATAGCATCTCCCACATTATTGAAATACTTAGGGTTAAGAAGCATGATTAAGGTTGACCAAGAAGCTATCAACATAGCACTACACATGGCTCAACATTTTTTATACTAGTGAATTGATTAAGGGTTCAAACATGTGACTCAACCTACCATCAACCATGTCTCGAGACCACCACCTTGCACGGGTCGCGACCACCACCATGCACATGTCGTGACCACCATCACCCATGGTGTTATGACCACATCCAACCTACTCCATGTCACGACCATGACACACCAAGGGTGTACCATGTCTCGACCCACAAGCAACCAAGTCACGTCTTGCTAGGGTTAGGGTTTAACCACCCAAGGGAGAGCATTGGGAGACAAAAAAAAAGGGCCATCTCGACCCGCGACAAGGAATAACTCAAGACCAAGCCATGTCACAACCAACCAAGGGAAAAGGGAAACATCTCGACCAAACTAAGGTGTGTTTTGACCCTCAAGGAAGTAGGTGTCACAACCATCAAGGAGAAGGATGTAGCAACCTCAATAAGGTCAGCCATCTCAACCCAAAACCAACATGCCAAAAGATGTCATAACCCAAGACAAAAATAAGGCATGGTGACCACCAAGGGTCAAGCCACCACCAAGACCAAGAACCAAGATCAAACTGAGGTCAAAACAAAGATAACCCATGGATAAAATAGGAGATAAAAAAAGGAAAATCCAACATCACTATGGAGGAAAAACCTCATGCAAAAACGGTCATCAAACCCTAAAAACAGACTCCAGAAAACCACCATGAAAAAGGAACCTCAAAAAGAGAAAGGAACATAGATAATCACCACCAAAATTGAACCAAAACTTCATAGAACATAGAAACACTTGATCATCATGCATGCAACTCAAGCCAATGTCTAGAAAGGAAAGACAACCCCCATGCACCACAAACACCACAAATTAGGAACAAAGGAAAATAGGATTTCAGATTACATCCAATAAAAGCATGATCCCAACATCATCTAAGCTCTAAGGTCTATCACCATATACTATCATGTTAAGGAAACATTTAGAGAGAGAAAACAATAACATGCAAACATAAAGACTGCAATAATAGAGGAGGATAATAGTTATATAACCCACCTTAAAGAAGATCAACTCCAAGGAAGGCAAGCTATAACATACCGGATCTTGTACCCTACCCTAGAACTTTGACCTTTTGAGCATAGCCAAATAAGGATGATGATAGATCTAGATGAGGTTTAGTATAATCTTTATGTGTTAATGCATGTCTAAATCACCCTAATGTAACCTAATGTTCACACATCAGTCTTGGACCAATAATAGACACATAAAATATGTCACACAAGATAATAATGAATTATATAAATTCATGCAAATAATCATATCCAACTCTTTTGATGATAATATTAAGTTATGGAACATAATTGGATGAACAATAGTAATAGGAATGAGATAATGTGATAATAATGAGCCACAAATAATAATTTTGACATAACTCACTAAAAGAAATCTCAAAAGTGAAACCTAAGTTAAAAATCAAAGTCATTGGGTCCCAATTGCCTTGGGAGTCAAGTTTCCTATTATTCACTTAATAATAATTAATTTAATTCTAATTGGAAAGAAAAGATGTGAGTTTTCCCTAATAAATAAAATAAAATAATAAATGTCGCTAAAAGAGGAAAATAATCTTGGATTCAAAATATACATAATAAATATAGCCTTTGGGTGAATTTTCATCCAATTTGGAGAAAGTTTGCTTAAAAGGTGAAATCAGGAGAGAGAGTGTGTAGAACCTTCAAAATATTAAATAAATGCCCAAAAAATCCAACATGCAAAATTGATGGAAAATTCAAATCCAACACATTAAATATGACTTATAGGTGAAGTTTCATAAAATTTGGAGAATCTAATAATCATTAATGTAAGAGGAAAGAGAAAATAAGATTTGCTAATTTTAGTAAAGAAAAAGTCTTCAAAAGGCAAATCTAATTTCATAATCGGAATCTACACGCCTTAATTGGCTTCTATGCAAAATTTCAAGTAATTTAGATAATGCTTGTTAGTCTAAACTGATTAAAGGAGATAAATGCAATCCTATTGTATTTGGACAATGGTTATTTGATTTATATTTCCGATTTTGTTTTCACACAGTCATTTTCCTGATTTTTTGGTTTTCACCTAAGTCGCCTACATCATGTGAGTGTTGAATCTCTCTGCTAGCCATTCGATCCTTGATCGCATGACCCTGGACTCATCTCCCTCCTTGAGTATGTGTCTGGTTGTACTCCTCACAAGCATGCCATCCTACTAATTTTCTCCCTCTCTGGTCCACCATTGCCTCCGGTTTCTTCTCCTTTGACTTCCTCACTCAGTTCTACACCTTTCTATCCTAGGTTTCCTAGTAGTTTATTACCCCAAACCCTCTAACCTTGTGTGCTGCCATCACGCCCCTATTCGTGCCTTGTTCTCCTCTTTTCTTCCGCTTCCTCGCCGCCCTGGTGCTCCAGACCCATATAAAACCCTCCTCTCATCTTCAACACAACACAAGTAGGTGTCCATTGGTGTTGTTTTGGCCTCCTTTAAGCTCAGGCCAGTTAACCCAACTCTATCATCTACAAGTAGTTAGAGTCAGTTCATCACCACACCTCAGAGCATCATGGGGTTGGTTGATGATATGGCGTCTTCTACTCATGTCCAAGACTCTATGAAATAGTTCAATTTCACTGATATTCGGGTAGAATGCTTTTCCCGCTTTTTACCCCAATTTTCATGATTTTTGATCTGTAGAGCAATCTCCAGTGCGGCCTTCTCTTTTCTCAATCTTTTTCTTCACTCTCAGTCTCCTTGAGTCCGTGATAACCTGTCGGGGTCAGATCGGTGGTTATCCATTTGGATTGTGAGAGGTTGCAGGGCTCTCAAACCCTTCTTAGAGAGCTGCCCAAGGTTTCTATTTCTCAAGTGGATGAGTGCGAGGAAGAAGATAGTTGCTCGCCTATTTCCCCTCTTTACTCTCATGTTCCTCTAAACTTGATTTTTCGTGCTAAGGGTAATTTTGTCTTTTCACATATATTTGCCTTGTTTTGTCTTTAAAGCAATAGCTGGAGTGTTTGAGTGGCCGACTAAGTTGGCTAGCCATGATTGGGCCAACTCATACCGAGTGGCCCCTCTCCCTCTCTCTTTTCCTCTCCCAACGATTTTGCTGACGTGGAATTATTTGATTGGTCGATTTTCAAAAATTCATAACTAATTATTTGCTAATAAGAAAAATATAAATAAATAGTCATTGGATTCAAAAAAATAAGATATATCATTTGGTATTGGTTTTGGTTCCTAAATCCAATGTTGAAAATCCATGATTTTAATGGATTAATCTAAATAAGTAACAACTTGTAAAATTCATAACTAAATATATATAAGTCAGAAAAATATAATAAAATATGTTTTGAACTCATAAAAATATAAACTAAAACATGGAGTGGTTTTGATGGCCTAATTTACATATAATAAAAAGGTGATTTTTAGATTTTGAATAATTAATGTAATTTTAACCCTAATGTCACATACATGATATTAGGTGCTTTGGAAACCTAGATTTGGATCTAGAAGTGATCTTGTACTGTTAGACTCAGTGGAAAGGTATGTTTTGCATCTCCTATTATTCTATGTTGAGCAATTAACCTAAATTATCTTTCTCTTGGTCCTATGGACAATGGCCTATACACATT
Source organism: Alisma plantago-aquatica (assembly GCA_963693085.1). Taxonomy (NCBI): domain Eukaryota; kingdom Viridiplantae; phylum Streptophyta; class Magnoliopsida; order Alismatales; family Alismataceae; genus Alisma; species Alisma plantago-aquatica. The sequence continues at coordinate 1,971,526,073 of OY856409.1, read as the reverse complement.
GCTCTTGTCTTTTGATATCATGGTTCTTGTGAACTATCTTGTTTGTGGTAATCTTGGATATTCTCTTGATATCTATCTTGTGCCTTGGTGCATGTTGGCCTTATATTATGATATGTACCCACTTCAAAGTGGATGTTTATATGTTTGTGTTGTCCATTGTATGATGGCAACATTGTATAATTTTGACTATACTTTTGGCTTACCTCTACATTTTACATGCTATGTGATTCGGCAGCACTAGAGTAGTGTAAATTACATTGGTTTTTGGGGCTTTATTCCCATGCTATTTATTGAGGAGAGTGGCAATATCCCATTCTCTATATCTGAGTTTAGCAATATTACATTCTCAGTTTTATATATTTGGGAGATAGGCAGTATTCTTTTCTCTATCAGGTTTCAAGTTTATGAGACTTGGCTGACTTTGTGTTTATATTAAACTAGGGCTATGCTTATCTCACATGTATGTAGGATATTGATGATGATTGTGGGGTGTGTGCTCTACTTGTGCTTCATTTCCCACCATGGTAGTGGATGTATATATGGCACAATCTGTTTATGTTGCTTTATGGCAAGTATCATTCTTATTGTGATCTTTTCTCTTAATACCCACTTGGGTTGTACTTTTCTTTTCTATGGGAAGCCTTTTATATTTAATTTCCCTTTATCTCATAATATTGCTCAATTTCCTTTTTAGTATGCACATACCAGACTTTGCTGATGTTTTTATCTCTCTTATTGTTGGGGTATGCTTCCAACCCTAGGTAAAGGATATGGAGGTCATGGATTAAAGATATGGACCTAGTTTGAGACGTTAAAGCTAGGAGATAATCTTGAAGTGGTTTAGATTTCCCACTACATGGATCCTTAAGATGTACCTTTACATGTAATAAGATTTACTTTCGTAACCTTATGACAAATTGAATATAATCAATTTTTTATTCTGATGCTACACTTTGGTTGTTTTGTATACCATAAATAAGATTTGAAAATTTTACACCCACTCCAACATATCTTTTAGGCGTGTTTGGACCAGAGGTTCTATTCTTAAAATTTTTAGTAGAGAGGTGATTTCACTTCTTTACACAAGCTCCAAGTACACAATCACCAAGGAAGATCCAACTCCACCAAAAGATCCACTTTCGGTCACAAGATCACCTCAAGAAAGAGGAAACACCAAGGTCTAAGGATAGCTCAAGAAAGAGGGCAAGAAGTTCAAGGCCGAACTAAAAGAAAGAGGGGGGAAAAGAGAGAAGAAATTCCCTCTCACTTGGGTGTCATCTTGTCAAAACATTTCCTATTACCCTTATGATGAGTGGCTTACTCTCAGGAACGACCACCATGTCAAAACATGGTCTAGGGCCGAGAAAAAGGAAGAACATGAGGTAGAAGATCCAAAGAAAATATTAAAAAGGAAAATAAACACTCACCAAGGTTGAAGATGACCAAGGATCACTACAAACACCACATGCAAGGGTTGAACCACCTCCAAAGCCCCAAGAACAAATCCTTCTTCCTCTACCAAGATCCAAGGTTGTCCAAGCAAGGAATGAGAAAGAGGATGGCTGAAAAAGATCACTTGTATGGAGAGAGGAGGGTTTATATAGAAAAGGAGGAGAGAGGTAGGGCAAGGGATGAGGTATCAATGAAAGAAGGCCCCAAAGGGACACTTCTCCACTCAAGAAACTAATATGAAACCACATAAATCCCACATGAAAGAGATGGTGATACACTCTAGGTTGGATGTCGATCACCTAGGCCATCGAACCCTCATGTCATGACCACAACACACCAAGGGAACCAGCCATGGTCGCCACACACCACCAAGGACCACTAGGTCACGACACAAGGTCACCACAAACCCTGGGTCGAGATGCTCAACACAAGAGCACCCATCGAAACCCAAGACACCCAAGACCATCTCGGACATGAAAACCAAACCTAGGAGAGGTGTCTCGACTGTGACACCCTCCAATTAGGCCCTAGGTAGTGACCTAGGTCGAAACAAACCAATAAGGGTCACATGGTCAAGGCACACTAAACCCTAAAAAACTCTAATCACCACTAAGGGTGATACCACTCAACTAAGGGTCCACAAGGCTCCCAAAAGCACCCCAAACTCCCTCATGAAGCGAAGATAGATAAGGAACACTCTACATGTAGAAAATTACAATAATACCCCTTTAAAAGGGTAATTTGCAATTTGCACCAAAACTAGCACATAAAGCACAAACAACATCCATACAAGCTCAAACTGGAGACTTAAGCTCTCCACATGATTTAAAAGCATCTCAAAGGATTAGAAAAAGGTTTTAAGTACATAATCAAGTAAAGAAAATAGGGTTACCCTAAAAAACAGGTCAGGGGTCTTACAAGCCATAAACCCCTAATAAGGATTTTGCCCCCAAAATCCTAAGCAAAAAGAGATAGGTACTTCTTCCACATCTATTCCTTAAGATCCCACGTGGCTTCCTCAATGCCACGGTGATGCCATAGAACCTTCACAAGCACTATATCCTTCTTCTTCAACTTCTTCACCCTCCTGTCAAGGATCAACACGAGCCCTTCAACATAGGACATGTCTGCATCAAGCTCAAATTCCACTGGATGCAAAACCAACTCAGTATTAGGGTGGCACTTCCTCAACATAGACACGTGGAATACTGGATGCAACTTGTGTAACTCAAGCGTAACTCCAACATGTAGGCCTCCTTCCCAACACGTGCCACTACATGATAAGGTCTCATATAGCAGGGAGCCATATTGCCCTTCTTCCCAAACCTCAAAACACCCTTCCAAGGAGAGACTTTGAGATACACCATGTCCCCTACTCAAAACTCCAAGGGTCTCTCACGGTTATCAACATATGACTTTTTTCTGTCATGGGTTGCTTTTAACTATTGTTGAATCACTTTGATCTTCTCTATTGTTTGTTGCACTAGCTCAGGACCAAGAAGTTGTTATTCACCTATCTCATACCAACACAATGTAGATCTACAACGTCTCTCATACAACACCTCATATGGTGCCATGTCGATGCTCCTCTGATAACTGTTATTATAGGAAAACTCTATCAGACTGAGGTGGATGTCCCAAATCCCCAAAAACTACAAGACACAAGCCCTCAATAGGTCCTCCAAGGTCTATATAGTCCTCTTAGACTGACCATCTATCTGTGGGTGGAAAGCAATGTCAAATCTCAACTGTGTTCCCAAAGTTGTGTGCAAATGCATTATCTCATCCACGTATATCTAGGCAAGCTTCTCTACTAAAAATGTCATCTTCACGGGCAAGAACTACGTCGACTTTGTCAACCTGTCAAATATCACCCAAATGTAATCATTTCCTTTGGTTGTCCGAGGTAGACCAACCACAAAGTCCATTGTGACATGATCCCACTTCCGCTACAGTATGTGTAATGATTATAGCATCCTTGTAGGCTTCTAATGCTCTGCCTTGACTTGGTGACACACTACATACTTGGCCACGAACTCAGCTATATCCCCCTTCAAGCCAGGTCACCAATACAAATATTTATGATTATGGTACATTTTGGTGCTACCTGGGTGCATAACATACATCAAAGAGTGAGCCTCTTCCAGAACTATCTTTCTCAAACTGTCAACATCAAGAATCACAACTCTATCATGGTAACAAACTATCCTATCATATGCCTCATGGAAGCCATCACACTTCTCGCTGTTGAACTTTGATCTTATCTGTTGTATCACAATATCAGCCTATTGTGCCTCTTTGATAAACTATCTCTACATGGGCTTCACCTGCAACTTTGCCAAAAACCCTGCCAGAATGGACACCTCTAGCTTCATGTTCATCTAACGTAAGGAGACCAACATGTCTCTCTTATGACACACCAAGGAGTTAAACTATGCACTGCCCACTGATTATGTCAAAGAAGACTTTCTGCTCAACACATCTGCCATGACATTCACCTTTCCTAGACGGTAATCAATCGTGCAATCAAAGTCCTTGATTAACTCCATCCAACACCTATGTTGCATGTTTAACTCCTACTACGAAAAGATATACTTCAAGTTCTTGTGATCTATGAAGATTTGACACTTCTCACCATACATGTAGTGTCTCCAGGTCTTCAAAGCATGAACCACTACAGTCAACTCTAGGTCATGGGTAGTATAGCTCTCATTGTTCTTCTTCAACTATCATGACATAAAAGATATCACATTCTTGTCCTGCATCAACACACACCCCAAACCATTCTGTGATGCATCACAAAAAACTATGGAACCTTTCCCTTGCTCAGGCAACACTAGTACTGGTGAACTCATCAACTTCTCCTTCAACAATTGAAAGGCATATTGACATCTTTCATCCCAGACAAAATGTACATCCTTCCTCATTAGCTTGGTTAGGGGTAACACCACAGAGCTGAAGTTCTTAATCAACCTTCTATAGTAACTTGCCAAACCTAGACAGCTACACACTTATGTTCGTGTCTTCATCTAATCCCATTCTAGCACAGATCCAACCTTCTTGGGGTCCATGCAAACACCTTTAAAAGATATCACATATCCTAGGAAAGACACCTCCTTCAGCCAAAACTCACACTTGTTGAACTTAGCGTATAGATGGTGTTGTCTCAACACTATCAATGCATGACAGAGATGATGCTCATGTTTCATACTGTTACGACTGTATATCAAGATGTCATCTATGAATACCACCACAAACTGATCAAAAAATAGACGAAATACTTTGTTCATCAAGTCCATGAACACGGTCGGAGCATTGGTTAGCCCAAACAGAATAACCACAAACTCATAATGACCATGCCTGGTCCTAAAAGCCGACTTAGATATGTCATCCGCCTTGATATGAAATTGGTGATACCCTGACCTCATATCTATCTTGGAGAATACTACAACACCTCATAACTGATCAAACAAATCATCTATCTGTGGCAAGGGGTACTTGTTCTTTATTGTCACCTTGTTCAACTGTATATAGTCTATACACAACCTCATGGATCCATCTTTATTCTTCATGAACAACATGGGAGAACCCCATGGAGACATACTTGGTCTGATGAAGCCCTTCTCAAGCAGCTCTTGCAACTATTTCTTCAACTCTGCCATCTCTATGGGTGACATCCTATACGGTGTCTGCACCATTGGTTGCATGCTCGGGATCTCAAAATCAATCTATCTAATAGGGGGAACACCTGGGAACTCGACTAGGAACACATCATCAAACTCTCTGACAACTGGAACCTCCTAAATACTCAGACTCCTCACCTTGATATCCACTACATGTTCTAAGAATGCATCACGACCCTATCTCATCAACTTCTCAGCTACCATCTCCGACACCAAATAGGCAGGGAGAATCTTCCTATCACCTTGGAAGATCCACGACACACCACCATATACAAATATCGCCACCTTGAAACTACAATCCAAGAGCACATGATACTTCTCCAGAGTATCCATTTGAAGGATCACATCGAATCCATGCATGTCAAGTGGTAAGAGATCCACTTAAATGTTATGTCCTGAGAAAGAAAGGACACACCTCTCGCAACTCTGTGGGACCAACTAATGAGGTTTATAAATGAAGACTATCCCATCTATGGATAACAGGAAAAGAACAAGCATCAAGCACTTCTCGAGTGACAAAAAAGTGTGTCTTACCCAGGTCAACCAAAACATATGTAAAGCACGAAGAAGATAAATCGAAATGAAATAACTCCATCTGACTTGTCACTACTCACAGGTTGACCACTCCTTCAAGCTGACTCATAACATAGAATCTATATGTCACCTATGGCCACCCTCCTCCTCTACTGGCCTATCATGAAGAACCAACTTGAGACACTTGTCCACGTCCCCTTCTACTACCACTAAACTGTTGTCTCTGCGAGCCCTGTTGGCTCTGCCTCGGTTGCTGGGTGACTTCTTCATCCTTTATAGGGTAGAACAACTTCGTATGCCCAACCTGTCTGCACTTGTAGCATGTCATGTTCTCATACCATGGCCTAGATGGTCACATCACCGATGCTGATGCTACACTCTGAGATCTTGCTGGTGGAAGATTGCGTCCTCTGCCCTTACTGAGTGACCACTGCGTCTGTGCATTGGACCTCTGTTGTGTTGGTAGTGTATAAAACCTAGGATTCTTAAAGCCTCCCAACGACTTCCCTTGAGACTATGCTGACCTCTTCTTGACACTCCTCTGCTACTTACTAACCACAAACCATTCAATCCTCATGATAGATTCCACAAATGTTGCAAACTTCTCACGATTCTAGAGCGCTGTCACCACCATTGTGAGCTCACCGTTCAGACCCTTCTCAAAATGCTTGATCCTTTCCTCATCTATCGATGCCATGTGAGTACATAACCTTATCATCTCCATACACTTTACTTCATACTCATTGATCGACATTTCTCCTTGCGGGATCTGCTCAAACTGACCAATCTTCTCATCCAAATAGGTTTGTGGGAAGTACCTACTAACAAACTCTCGCCTGAACTCCCCCAACTGATATCAATACCTAGATGTGTCTCCTCTTTAATGGCCCACTAATAGACAACACTCCCCTTTAGGAGATACACTACATGCTTCACCTTATCGCCTCAGGGATATTAAGGATCTTGAAAGCCTTTTCTAACTCTGTCAACTAAAGATCAACATCTACAGGATTAGCTATATTGGCATACTCTACAACACCAACACATCTCGACCTCTCAAAGGTCTTCCCCACTCCTAGAGATTTGGCACGGGGGACAAGTTCCCTAGGTTGAGGGGTAGACATCCTATTTGCCATGTGCATCATCGTCGCCATAAACTGCCCAAAGAGATACTAGAAGGCAAGGTTCTCTACCATAGTTAGGCCAAACTGGGGCTCATCAGGCACCCGATCTTCTCTTGCCCGAGCCCTCACCCCACCACTGGGTGTAGTAACACTGCTCTCTACAACATGTTCTTTGTGTTCTCCAACCATCTTTTCTACTCTTCTTTTTCTTCTGGATAAGTAAAAGTCACTATAAGATAGACTGGAGAACACTAGAACAAACACAAACCCTAGTCCCAAGTCCATGTAGACTCATCAAACCTAAAGCTCTGATACCAACCAAACTATGATGCCCCGTTGTGCCACAAAGCGAGATTACTCAAAACTAAATGCAGAAACAACACTAAGCAAGTTGATTACCAGACACAGGTAATTAAAACTGATTATAGTAACACCATCAACTAAAAAATTATTACATATGAGTCCACAAAGCCTGCCACATGCAGCACATAACATATCACATGGTTCTTACATCACTGTTGGTCAACGTTCATGTCATCAACCTGACATAAAAGATACTGATTCCACACATATACAAGACAAAAACCTCCTATCGATTACATAACCACAAAACATCTTGAAAACACCCCAAGGACCTGAGTGTACAGGGATGGCTCTAGGACTCTAACACCAAAATACCAACAGCACATCCAGCCTTATCGGCTACTGCTCTTGTTGTTGCTCTTCCTTAGGTGCACGACCTTTACCTCTTCATGTACGGTCACCTAAAAGATGTGGAAACCCATGGGGTGAGGCCAAACATCACAGTGAGAGATATAACTCTCTGCCAACGCTATTAAAGCATAGATAAACTAAGTAGGTAAAACTAAGCAGATAATTAACATAAGCTAGCAAGTTGATTAGACTCAGCGAAATGATATGTATTCAACATACAAAGTAGATTAAATAAGATTAGGCAACTACTAGTGGATCAAGTTATATTCTAAAAAAATGAAGAACATGTATAACAATTGATTTCTCTTACTGCATTAAAATTTCAAGAATTCAGTAGAAAGGTAAGGAAAAGGCTCAACCAATGTGAGACACATGCCACCCTAAGAACATATACTACACAGTTGTATTACATCTTTTACTATGCCCCGTGGATTTGAGTTGTACCACCCAAATCCAACCACCCCTTGTGAAGGGCAACCGACGGTGCCATACAAGGTCCATGGAATATCTGGAATCCACGACCTCTCTAATAGCTCTTAGTCATAATAAGAGAACACCATAGAGACATACCAATAAACTATTAGAGAGTGACATTGGTCACAAAAGGATCATCTCATGCATGGCAATCCATATAAAACACGTAGCCCACCTTGGTACAAGTAACAACTCTAGAAGAACATGCTCACACATGACCGCTCTTAAAAGAAGGAGTGGCTCACTCATGGCCATTCATATCACAAGGAGATCAGCTCATGCGTGGCTGTCTCACACAAGCTGTAATTGTGAACGCAAGGAGATACTCAACTTGCACCCCCCACATATTCTAAAATATGTGCTCCGAGTTAAACTCATTTCACCAATCCAGTAAATAAAGCTGACACTAGAATTGGATCTATGGTATAAGGAAAACTACATGATTAGGTTTAACTTGATTAGTTAGCCAATTGGGTGACTTTTAGCATCAATCAAGTTATAACGTATAAATATAAAACAAACTCTACAAGAATAAGGGTGTGTCGCAACTTCAGAAGACATAAAATGTATAAGGTGTTAACTTGCCATACAATCACCACATGATACTCATTGATCTACCATTCACAAGGCAATCACCAAAGTCACATATCACCATGAGATATTGATCCCTTCATCACATCACTTGAGAATATCACCTTTCAATAGCCATGAAGCCGTCAACATGTCATATGACCTATCATATTAAGCCCTACATATTTATCACCACATTGTGCCTCATCGATGTACATAAGAACCACCATGTATCACATAATCATCACCATAACATACACAAACCATGGCATACATATCCCCTACAAGGTTAGTGCTTATAAACAAGAGAGAGAATACATTTGACATGATGAACATCTCATGATAGATAAAGCAAACACATAATTTAGCATTAGGGTTAGGGTTCCAAGATTTAGCCGATTAGGGTTTTGTAGGTACATACAGGTACTAAACCCTAGATATAACATCTCCCCCATTCTTGGAATACTTAGGGTTAAGAAGCCTGATTAAGGTTGAGCAAGAAGCTATCCACATAACACTACACGTGGCTCAACATTGTTTATACTAGTGCATATTGATTAAGGGTTCAAACATGTGACTCAACCAAATATCAACCACATGTCACGACCACCACCTTGCATGGGTCACAACCACCACCATGCACATCTTGTGACCACCATCACCCATGGTGTTACAATTGTGGCCAAGCTAATCTGTGTCGCAACCGTGACACACAAAGGATGCACCATGTCTCGACCCACAAGCATCCAAGTCATGCTAGCTAGGGTTAGGGTTCAACCACCCAAGGGAGCGCATGTCGCGACCCCAAAAACAAGGACCATCTTGACCCGCGACAAGGCATAACTCAAGATCAAGCCATGTCATGAGCAATTTAAGAAAAGAGGGAAACATCTCGACCAAACTAAGGTGTGTTTCAAACCTCAAGGAAGTAGGTGTCGCATCCATCAAGGAGAAGGATCTCACAAACTCCACAAGGTTAGCCATCTTGACCCAAAACCAACATGCCAAAGACATCGCGACCCAAGACAAAAATAAGGCATGGTGACCACCAAGGGTCAAGCCACCACCAAGACTAAGAACCAAGATCAAACTGAGGTCAAAACAATGATAACACATGGTTAGAACAAGAGACAAAACAAGGAAAACCTATTGTCACTATTGAAGAAAAACCTCATGTAAAAACGATCATCAAACCCTAAAAATAGACTCCTAGAAACCACCATGAAAAAGGAACCTCAAAAAAAGAAAGGAACCAAGATCATCACCACCAAAACCAAACCAAAACTTCATAGAACATAGAAACAATCGATCATCATGCATGCAACTCAAGCCAAGGTCAAGAAAGGAAAGACAACCACCATGCACCACAAACACCACAAATCAGGTACAAAGGAAATTAGGGTTTCAAATTACATCCAAACAAAGCATGATATTAACATCATCTAAGCTCTAAGGTCTATCAACATATACTAGCATGTTAAGGAAACATTTAGAGAGGGGAAAAAGTAACTAGCAAGCATAAATATTTAAATAATAGAGGAGGTTAAGAGTTATATAACCTGCCTTAAAGAAAATCAACTCCAAGGAAGGCAACCTCGAAGTACACGATCACCAAGGAAGATCAAGTTCCACCAAAAGCTCCAATTTCGGTCACAAGATCACCTCAAGAAAGAGGAAACACCAAAGTTAAATGATAGCTCAAGAAAGAGGTCAAGAAGTTCAAGGCTAAACTAAAAGAAAGAAGGAAAAAAAGAGAGAAGAAACTCCCTCTCACCTGGGTGTCGCCTTGTCAAAACATGACCTATTACCCTTGTGATGAGGATCTTACTCTCAAGAACGTCCACCATGTAAAAAATGGTCTAAGGCTGAGAAAAAGGAAGATGATGGGGTAGAAGATCCAAATAAAACATTAACAATGAAGATAAACACTCACCAAGGTTGAAGATGACCATGGATCATTACAAACACCACATGAAAGGGTTGATCCACCTCCAAAGCACCGAGAACAAATCCTTCTTGATCCACCAAGCTCCGAGGTTGTTTAAGCAAGAAAGGAGAAAGAGGAAGGCTGAAAAAGATCACTTATATGAAGAGAAGAGGGTTTATATAGCAAAGGAGGAGAGAGGCAGGGTAAGGGATGAGGTGTCTACGAAAGAAGGCCCCAAAGGGACACTTGTCCACTCAAGAAACTGACATGCAACCACATAAAGCCCACATGCAAGAGATGGTGATACGCTCTAGGTTGGATCTCAACCCCCTAGGACACCTAACCCTCATGTTGTGATTGAAACACACTAAGGGAACCACCCATGGTCATTACACACCACCAATGATCACTACGTCAAGACACAAGGTCACCACAAACCATATGTCGAGACACTCAATGGAAGAACACCCTTATCGACCCAAGAAACCCAAGACCATCTCAGTTGTGACAAACAAGCCTATGGGAGGTGTCTCACTGAGACACCCTCCAACTAGGCCCTAGGTCATTACCTAGTTCCAAACAAAGCAACAAGGGTCACATGGTCCAGGCAGACCAAACCCTAGAAAACCCTAATCACCACTAATGTTGATACCACTCAACTAAGGGTCTACCAAGGCACCCCAAAGAACCAAAACCTCTTTCATGAAGCCAAGAGAGATAAGGAACACTCTAGAGGTGGAAAATTACACGATTACCCCTTTAAAAGGGTAATTTGAAAATATGCACCAAAACTAGCACTGAAAGCACAAACAACATCTAAACAAGCTCAAACTGGAGACTTAAGCTCTCCACATGCTCTAAGATCATCTCAAAGGATTAGAAAAAGGTTATAAGAACATCATCAAGCCAAAGAAAATAAGGTTACCCTAAAACACAAGTAAGGGATCTTACATAAAGGGACAGAGACTTCTGAGTACACACCCTCGACTAATATTGAGAACCCCAAGTAGAGGAAGGAACTAAAACCTCACCAGTAAAAGAAAAAGAGAAAGATGGATAAGGCATAAGAGAAGAAGGATATTGTGGACAAAATAAAAACCCATTCTAGGGAACTCATTACCACCACTGAAACCCCAGATATTGACACCCCAGGTGGCCGATGTAGTTTACAAAACCTCAACCTAATAACTACTTTGTCCCAAGAGATGATGACATGCTAAAGTGGAAACCAATGTTCGGAAATAAAATCTTTAGGGAAACAAAATTTGTGGATGTTAACACCTTGGTAAAACTAGGTATCAATCAACAAGAGAAGGACCATCTTGATGAGGTGGGACTGTCCAAAATCTGCTTCAACAACCACATCCTTTATAAAGAACTTACCTTGGAGTTTATGTATTCATTGAAGAAATTACCAGTCACAATGGTTGAATCAAAGAGTGTGGGGGGGGAGGATACAAGTTGGCAGTTAGGATAGTCAAGGAGGACTACACTATGATAGAAAAATGCTGAAATTCTATCTTCACCGATACTGGAAAAATTCTATCTTCACTGACACTGTCGAGCAGGTTAAGGCAACCAATAAGGCCAATACTGATGGAGACACCCAAGGGTTCCTCACTAATTAGACTGGGAAAGGCTGGCAAAGGAATACCAATTTAGCTTTGGGCAATCAAAAGTAGTCCACATACTCTCCGGTATAATGAGAGTGATGCACAAGCTTTTTTCCTATGCCCTATTCTTCATATCAATATGGGGAACGTAACATGAATGGATCTCCACATATTGTGGAGTATCTTAGAGAAGAAAACACTTAACATTGGTCACCTCTTAATCTACATATTGACAGTAGCTATGGGACCAGATGGATCCTAACATTTATGCATGGGTAGCCTAATAATATATATCACCCACCGACTAGGCTACTTAAAAGAATTGAAGAACTTCACTGTGACTAAGAGGGAGATATTTGTGGATACCAGATGCTTAACGTCCACAAATGTCTTAAAGAGGAATAAATATATATAATTATAAATATTCAAGAGATCAAAGGAATTCATCCCCCTACCTAAAATGAGTGGCTATGACTGCAACAAATTAGTGTTCAGGGATGAAGACATCCTAAAATTGCAGTCAAGGTCTGCAAATTAGCAACCAAGAACCTGTAGAGGAATGAGTTGAGAAGATAGCAGACAAGCCTGTAGTATCACCGCAATGAAGCTTATCGTTAGCATTCCTAATAAGACTACAACTAAGCCCAAAAAGAATAAAACCCCTACACCTAAGGTAATAACATAGAAGAAGAGATGGTTCAACCATTGACCATCCCAACTGCTATATCTCTAGAAAATCTAACAGAAATACCAACTATTGTCCAAATAGGACTCTAGGAGACAAGAGTACCCTCGATATAGGTCTGTGTGGCATCCCTCCACACCACCTTGGGGGCATACAAGGTAATTTTCTGGTGGAGACACTAGCCAACCAAGAAGGTGTCGACAAAGAAATATCTAAGCTGAAGGAAAGTAAGAATGCAAAGGGGGAAGTTGAAAAAGAAATCTCCAGAAGATAACACCCCCAGTCAGTAAAGGAGATTGACCACAACCTTCATAGAGACGAAGAAACCTTACATTTTCATACAAATAAAGGAACCTAAGTAGGAGGCAAGTTCAAAGAAGTATAAAGAGCAACCACAACAAGACCCCACTGTAGTAATGTGCATGGAGATCGGGAAAGAAATAGGCGACTTATGTGAGCTCATTTTTAACTGTACTCTGAATATATATAACATAACTTTAAATGTATCATCACTAACCACACAGGCTGAGAAAATAACAATTGACATGCATCCACTGTTGAGCCCGCCTCAACAGATGCAACTACTCACTATGAATCAAAGGGAGGTTATGGGGGCTCTTAGAAGAATGGACAGAGTGGTAGCCCTCATACAAAAAGAGTGGGATGACCTAAGGTAGGAAAATGAGTGGCTATATACTGAATAAAGGAAGAGAAAGGAGGCACCAATGACACCACCTTCCTATGAGGAACCATCACCCAAAAAGGCAGAAGATTATCGATGAGGAGGTCTCCTTCTCCCCTAGAGTAGAAATAGACATGAAACTCAAAGCTGATATGGTGTTCACCAAGTAGAATATCATCTAAGCTGCACAACCTTCAAAACAAGAAGTAACAATAGAATTGTCTATTGGACATGAAGAAGAAGAGTCTACAAGGAACATTGAAGTGCCCGTTGGAGAGAAAGATGATGCAAATTCCCCAGTCTCACCAGGGCACTCCACCAACCAACATGGAACATAAGAAGAACCCAAAGAAAAGACAAATCACGGTTCCCAATAAATACCAAAACAAGTGCTTCTAGCAAAAGACATCGAGGCAAATAGAGAGAACAACATCACCATGAGGTCACTAGATTAGAGGAAGGAGGCAGCAAAAACTATTGAGGACATAATGAATAAGTTAGTCCCTCTTTTTAGTTATGAGGCACCTCCACCTCCCACAGATTACAAAAACTTTGTCAAGGATTTTCTATTAGATGAACAAATTGAAGGAGGAGTTCACCCAAATCCTTTTGAAGTAGAAATATAGGAGTAGATTTCTGAATAGGATGAGAGAAACATGAACTAGATGTTCGAAAATGCCCCAAACAAACATGAGAATATAGCATTCCTCGATCCAACTTATTCTAATGCAACAAGCCCAATAGCGCCCCCACTACTATCATGCAAAATGAGAGAGATGGATATGACATATGTATTTAGAATGATTATTTATGACCTTCACATCATAGCTGATATACTTGATGATGAAAATCTAGGCAATGACATCATCCACACCAACAACATATGCTCTCTGACCAAAAATGACTTTAGGCCAACCTTTAGGCATAAAGCACCGGTCAACAGATAACTCTTCAAAGTTCTTTGTGGAACAATCATAGAAGAGTATATGTACAGTTATAAAATGGGGTCAGTCTTCAATTCCACATCTACTCTAGCCACCTAACTATATGCAGAAAACTATAAGGCCCCCTCAATTCAAGAGATACATAACACATTGAAAGAAATAAAGAATATACAGTTCATTACACTCCCATTTACAACCTTCAACCATTGGATACTGACTTTGGCAGATCTATCCACTAGATGAGTCATTACTTATAGTTACAACATAAAAGGCATGCCGTGTGGAAGGATGGCCTTTGAGAAACCTAAACATAGGATGACACAAGAAATCTCCACACACTTAAACTGTCTTATACATGGGGTAGGAGGGTGGTATCACCCTAATTGGAAGGAGATAATTATTAACACAAACTTCCCTCAATAGAAGTCTGACTCAAGGAGCATTTCATTTGTCATGCTTAGAACAATCGAGGAGTTAAATAGGGGGATCTCCCTTGAGTAGATATCCAATGAAGACTTCCATGCCCTATGAGGAAAATACATCAATGAGATCAACCACGATAGAAGATTTTTGGCGAGTGCATGGAAGACATTCTTTGTAGGATGTATTCACTGGTGCCCCTTCCACAAAGAATGTTGTGGAGGGAAAAATTGGAAAAGCTTCAGATAGAATCAGAAGTCCCTCCCACAAGGCAGAGAAACTAGTTTGGTTGTTCCTTATTCCTAGTCAAGATTGCCCACACCTCCTCACACAGAATTAAACATCCCATCCTACCCAGCTGTAGAAGATACAAAATTTGATAATATGGTTATTGAAGCAAACATTGAAATCACCAAGGGTTCCCTCTCAGAAAACCCAGATAAACCTGCAACTACTTATGAAGCTACAAGAGCCACTTCCCCACCTCAGAATGATATCATAGAACTAGAGGCAAAAAAGGAAGTGGCCATAAATGAACATGATGCTACCCAAAATGATGAGGAAGATGCCACCCATGTCACAGAGGAGGTAGCAAAAGAAGCTAAAAATGAGTTGGCACCTACGAGATAAAGCCCACATTTGACAACTTTGATGAAGATGCCTGCTATGGGTTATCTCTAGAACATATAACCTTTATCATGGATGAGATGCAACCAAATGAGGACAAGTACTACATCTAGACCTCTATGGGATACTTACAGTTGGAGGATACATGACGCTAAATATCATGACAACCTGCCAACTACTTCTAGCTGATGAGCTTGATGATGTATACAATATAAGACCCCTGACCTAGATAGTGCTTGATCTTTCTTGATTTTGCTTAACAAGATGCTTATAACCTTAATATAATATCTTGAGATGCTTTAATAACATGTGACGTGCTTATGTTTTTAGTTTGGTTTAGTTTGCATGATGTTTGAGCTAGTTATGTTATATGTGTTCTTGCTTTGGACCGAGTTGCAATTTACCCATGTCAAGGGTTTATCTTCAAATTTGTCACATTCTTAATGTGCCTCGTATGTTTTGGCATCATGAGAGAGAGAATGGTGCTTAGTGGTGCCTTATTGAACCTTGGTTTAATGAGGAGAGAAGTGGTGACACCTTGAGTGTTGTTTCTAGGGTTTGCTCGGATGTCATAGTTTGGGGTTGACCATGTGTGTTGACCATTTGAGTGTTGGACTTTCAACAATCACCCTGATGTTTCTTGGTTCTACCCCTACGTTTGATGGTGGTTTTGTGAGTATCATGGATTCTCATCGGTCATAGAGATTTTCCTCTCTTCTTTTGGTCGATGATGACCTAGGGTTCCTTGTGTTGGGTCGTTGATATGTCTACGACTGATGGATCTCGTGCCTTGTTTTTCCTTTAACCAATGGTCCCCTAGGACTAAGTGAGGTTGCTGATCCTTTTTTTTCATGACCTATCTTGAATTCATGGTTTTAGTGGTTGCATGGTTGTTCTTTGGTGGATAAGTGGCACTTATGTGCATCACACCTATCCTATTTGGTTCTTTCTTCCCCTTGGATATATAAACCCCTTATTTTGCAAGCATATGATCCTTTTGAACCCTCTCTACCCTCCCTCCTTCCTTGAGCTTATCATCCTTGTGTGCTTGGTGGTGAAGAGGAGCTCAACCTTGGAGCAAGGAGGCAAAACCCTTATGTGTGGTAATTCTTTGGTGTTCTTGAACTTGGTAAGTGATCTTCCCTCTTGGTTTAATTTTTCCTACAAACCCTATCTCTTTCTTCTTCTCTTGGCCAAACCCATGGAGCTTCCATGGTAGTTCTTGTGTTGGGGTAGAGTAACCCCTCTCTCTTGGGCCAAATCCCTATTTTTCTAAGACAATGTCCAAGTTGAGTGAAGGAACTCTTCTCTCTCTTCTTCTTCTTGTTCTTTTTCGACCTAGAAGTTTTGAACTCTTTCTTGACCTTAACCTAGTTTTTCTTCTCTTTTAAGATGATAACTAGCTTGGTTGTAGGGTGATCAAAGCTAGGTTTTCTCTTTCCTTTGGTGCTTCTCTACTTGGAGGTTACTTCACCATAATCAAGTGGGTTATATAACTCTCTCCTCTACTATTGTTGCACCTTCACTTGGCTTGCATGTTACTATTTCATGTCTAAAATGTGAGTACATGTTTCTAGATGATGCCATCTTGTTTTAGGGTTTATGATTATGGAGTATCCTTGCATATATTTCTCTTTGTCCTGAACCCTAGTTCATGGACCTGAGATCTTGAGAAGGTGGAGTTGTTGGTTTCACATGCATCTTGACTTTAGTTTTGTCACTTTGTCTTAAGTTCAGTTATCTTGCTTGAGATGTAGTTTGGGTTGATTTCTCTCTCATAGCATGATTTCCATGTTTAACTTAGGTGACACTTGTTTTAGGTTTTGAATGATGTTTTCCTTGAGTTACATCTCTACTTGATGATTTGATTTTAGGTTGATAACTCACCTATTTTGATCTTGTTCACTGAGTGGTTTTTATCTCCCTTGATGATCTTTTTGTTATGCTTCAAGTGGCCGAAGGTGTGATGATGGTGCTTTTTCGATGAGAATGTTTTGGTTACTGACCTTGGATGATGTTTTGGGTCACTGACCTTGGATGATGTTTTAATCGCTGACCTTGGATGGTGTTTGGTCATTGTCCTTGTTGTTGTTTTGGTCGCTTAGTTTGGATATGCATCTCTACAACTAATGCCCCTTAACCATGAGGTTTTGGTCACTGATATTTCTCCTTTCAGAGGTCGCACAGATGATTCTCTTGTCTTCGGTTGCTAAAGTGGTAAAGTGTCTTCAATCACTGAGATGGTATGCGACCTAGCTGTCTTCAATCCATGATTCTTTCTTCGACTGATGATGTGATGCTAGTTTCTTTGGTTGCTAGCCTTAGTAATGGTCTTCGACCATGAATACGTGTTTTCTTCAGTCACATAGCTCTTTGACCTAGTACCCTCTTTGGTCAATGGTATCCCCTGGACATGTGGTTTTTTTGTGTTGGTGAGAAGCAACAATGATGGTTGATTCTTTGTACTCCAAGAATGTAGGAAGCAAGGTACCTAGGGTTTAATGATGATTGCTATTTTAAAACCCTAATCATATATCTATGGAAACCTTAACTCTAACTTTGGGTACATGATGTAATTGGTCATATTGCTTGAAGTGATTAGCATATAATGATGTTTTCTCTCTCCTACTTGTGTAACCCTAATGTTGTAGGTTGAATGTACATCATAGCTAGTGATTACTATGATACCTTTTTATGACACATGGTAATGATTATGAGCCTTGACGAGTCATGATGAGAGGTGATGATATATTTAGGTCTTGTGATCTTGGTATAGGCTTAATGCCTAGTTGAGTTGATATCCTCCAGTGTTTTGATGAGGGATTGTTACTCCCTAGTAATATGATAATGTTGATGGCCTTGTGTGGCAGTGATATCATGTGATGATTTGATAATTTTATACCTCATACATTTTATATCTTCTGTAATTGTAATCTACCCTTACTTTTGTAGAATGAATTAAGGCTTGTATGTACACTTATGATGTAGTCTTAATTCACCCAATTGGCATAACTAAGCAAGTGAAACCCTAATCATGTAGTTTCCCTATTCCATATATCCATCTTTGACGTTAATATTTTTCTGGATGGTGAAACGAGCAATTCCTATAGGAAATTCGGAGCGCATATTGTTGAATATGCGGGGGCACATATTCAGGTTAACTCTAATTAATACTTGTGTCCGCAGTCGTTATAGACGGTGATTGCAGTCATGCCTCAGAGTTGTGATTTGTGAAAGGTAACAATATAATTACATGATGCCTCCTTTTGAATGGGTATGCATGACCTATTGTCTAGCGATGTGTCATGTACCAAGGCATGCTAGGTGTTATCAGCTTGACTATATGTCATTGTTGGCAGTTGAATTTTATGTCTCTATATTGTTTCTTACACTTATTGGGAGTTTTTGGTGAGATCATGGAGTCTGACTCTTCCATAGATCTTGTATGGTACTAATTTCGAATTTCAGTTGTATTTGGGTGGTACGAGTCAAATCCTTAGGGAATAATAAAAGACATTGCAGCCATGTAGTATATTTTCTTAGGGTTAATTACGCTTCACATTTTGACCCTATTCCTTATTTCTTATATTGTTTAGTTGATAACAGATATACATATTCTTCATATTCCTTCTAAAAGTATAAGATGATCTACTACTCAGTTTGTCGTTGCTTAAACTGCCTGATCTGTGTTAATAGTTTTACTTATATTTTTTAGCTAATTCTATTCATAATGCTTATCTGCCCTGTTATCTTTGCTGTGTTAGCAATATTCATTGGAGAAGAGTTATATCTCTCACTGGGATGTTGGTCTCACCCTGTGGGTTTCTACATCTTTTAGGTGGTCATGCACGATGAGATAGAGGTCGTGCAGTTGAGACCGAGCAACAAGAAGATCAATAGTTGTTGAAGGTTGGATATGCTGCTAGGGTTTTGCAGTAGAGTCCTATGTGTCATTCCTATACTCTCAGTCCTTGGGGAGGTTTTGTAGATGTTGTACTCAATACAAGTTTTTGGAAGTATGCCATACTTGTACAAATATGGCTTGTATATGTGAACATGTTATCATATGTAGCAGTTTGTGGCAAGTTGGCCAATTAACGATGATGTATATACCTTGATGGCATGAGATGTGATACATGTGGTACAATTTGTGGACTCAGATGTAATATGTTTCCGCTTTTATGGTTATATAAGCTCAATTTTAATTTAACCTTTTTTTGGTAATATGGATGTTTAGTGTTTTTCCGCGCCTTGTTTTGAGTAATCCTATTTTTCTATGATTGGTATGTCACATACATGGCCTTCTATGATATGGTAGGGGACATAATTCTAAATTAGAAATCTAGAGAACTACATAGACTAATGGACTAGCTAACATACAATGCCATATGGCTAATCTTTGTTCCAATTCTACATGATGACCACTGGATGCTCATGTCCACATATACTATAGTCAAAACTAAAATATTATACAATAGCTATGATGCGATGTTCAACATGAAAAGAATGACATGTCATAAAACTGCTACATGTGTAACTGAATAAAATGGTGCCCAAGTGGCCTCACACATTGTTGAGCTGATAAAGTTGCATGGTAAAAACCCTAGAGATGAAGATTTCAATTTTGAGAAACCATAGTTCTACAATAGAAGCCCACATCAAGCACCTGGATCAAATGATTGCAGTTTCTATGTCTTATTATGGATGCATATGATAGAAGCATCAGATAAGAAGATGGAGTTTTATCCGGAAGAGGACTATGACCACCACCTTTGAGGAACATATGCTTTGGAGATCCTATCCTTAGAGTGGGCATTGACCAATACAAAGATTTAACTCACATGTTCTCACTCAACCTCACTCTTTGACACCCCAAGGATAGGTTGTATAATAATTTTGGGTGGGGGGTCCGAACAGGCAAGCTAGGTATTCTTACTTGCCCAAAATATTTAAACTCTAATTTACTCTGAATTCCTACCTTTTCTGCAATTTTTTTGAGAAAGTTTTGATAAATGAAATTAGATACCATGGTAGTTATAAATATCCTAGTCATGATTGTCCCAAGGAAGAACTTTTTTGATATATAAGAAAATTTTGAATCCAATTTTCTTGAATGTTGTCATCACTCTTACCTTAGACCTTCTTGTCTTCAAGCAATTTCTTAGTGTAATCATTTCAAAGTGATGTTTTGGGATATTAATTCACCTAATAAAAATCTACTTGACCATGTCTTTACATCATTCTTATCTCAAGATACTATAGGAAGCAAAAAAGAATGCTACTACCCCATTAAAAAAACCCTCTGAAATAAGAAGGACCCCATTTGGTGCACTCTTGATTGATCACCTAGCCTCACAGTACATGTTGAAAAGTGCAAACACTATAAATAGAAGAAACATATACCTTTTCTAGTGCTCAATCACCACCATGTGAACAAAAGAGGCTTGGAATCACACTTTCCCCTAAAAATCCTATCGCCTTAGCCTTGTGAGAAAGACTAAAAATCGAGCGTGAATAAAAACATGAGGGTTTTCTTGGCAAGATGCCAAAAGGATCTGCCTAATTGGTGTATAGCTGCACTCAAGAATGTAGATATGTCATGCCCAGTAGTGGAACATGGAAGCCAAACAAAAACCCACATGTCTTTTGACAACAATCTCAGATAACTACCTGAAACTACATCAACACTGACAATTAAGTAGCACTATTTTTACAAAAATACCATTCTTGAGTTAACCCTAGAAAGATAGGAGACACAAGCAACCTTTTCCCGCCTCTACACCACTACCTAGAAAAATCTAAAAAAATAAAATTTAGTTGTAAAATCTACCTCTAATGGTATTTTTCATAAGTACGTTGGAAATGAGGTTGGGCATAAATTGTGAAGGGGACACTCCTCCTGATAAGAGGATGCACCATACAAAAGAGGCCATGTAACTCTAGATTGAAGAGAAAGAAGCAAGGGGGTATACTAAGTAGACTGAGCCACAATGCATGAGTTTTGACCTAAGTATGGTATAAGAACACAATTAATAGTTTAAAAAACACTAAACAAATAAAGCCCTTAACATTTTCTTGATGTCTTGATTCTATTTATTAGCTTGAGGACAAGCTATATTGTAAGTTTAGGGGAGTCGATAACATCCAATTTTGTTGATATACCTTGCCAAATCTTGCCCTTAATTTCCTCTAATTATACAATTTTGCTTTAACTTCCCTATATTTTGTTCATATTGACCATTTATATCTTAATTTGTGAATACCTACTCATTTCCATATAGGGGGTTCATCAAGCGATGGTCATAACCTCGGATTGGGTCCCCATCACTTCCCACAACCAATGGGTACCCGCCATCCAACTCTTCAAAACCCTAGATGGTCCATTGAGTTACGTGTCATCGAGCCTGACCTTCCCTCGGTTCCCTAAAATGATGGCCTCCAGTGAGCACCTGATTGACCAACCATTAGAAAGAATCGAGCGGACATCCATGGGTTCTCGCAATCAAGGGTAGCCTACACTCCCTTCCAACGGACACATTGGAAGATGCCTATCGAAGTTGTCACCTACCCTACCTCCTCAAGGATTCACAAAGCCACCTAGCGATGGTGAGTCTATCAATGGCAACCGATGACTGGGCAGAACAGATGACCCTTCTGATGGATTGATAGAGACACACCTTCAGATGGCTTGACAAAGAGCCACCTCTCAATGGCTCGACAAAGAGTCATCTACTAATGCCTCGCTTGTACCATCACCTATAGATGGTGGCATTGTGCACATCAACCATTAACACTATTATGCGGGTGCCCCGAGGCATGTGATCATGATGCTTGGGGTGCAAGTTAAGTTCACTAATGAGCGGCTTGATCCCCACACCATGGGCTATAAATAACAGAACCCTTGCTACTATAAGGGTGTCAGTCGCTTCATGTATTGATGCTTTAGTATTGCAGTTGTTCTTCCAAGCCACCAATCTTCACTTTCACCCATCAGTTCGTGGGTCATGAAGATGAGAGTTTGAGGGTCAATGACCTACATCTTCACTGAGTAGTTCCAAGTTCCTTCTTCAAGAGAAGGGGGAAGACAAATCATCCATCTTCACTGACATCCCCAGATTCTGAGTGGAGAAGGTATCCATCAACCTTGACTAGTTTGGGGTTGTTGTTGGTGTATCTTTCCCCTTCTTCTCTAAATCTATTCATCCCTTCCCATCTCCATCTCATGTTTCACTACACTTGTAATTCCCCCATGACATTCACCACCATGAGCGCCTAGTAGATTAACTTGGGTTTGGAATAGCCCCTAAGGCTCTCCCAACATGTAAATACTCATAATCCAATAAATATATTCTCTTAGAAATATTTATCTTTATACTCTTATTCTTAATGCTTCACTTGCATGATTAGCTACCATCTTGTGTTGTTTGATTGTTAATGCCTCGAGAGAGTAGTATTAATCTACATCAAAGAGTTATGGAGTTGCATGAATGCATGAAAATGTTGGAATGCTTAAACTAATGATCATATGTTTGCTTTGTGATTTTATGTTTGCCATATTGAGAGAGAGAGAGACAATATTATAGTCTAGATATATCTTAAGATCGAGTGAGGAGGGAATAGACACTTATTATGATTGCTTGTAAACTTGCTAAGGGTATACAATGGGTGTGAATATTGTTTGTTGGTGAGAGATCTTAGATGGTGAAACCCAACCTAAGTTTCCTTCCATACTTGTTTTCTTATCCTTTATCACTTTAGTTCTTTGTTTTATCTTTCTTTACTTGTTTGTTTCTTGATTGTTGAAAAATCCACATTCCAATGATCTTTAGAGAAAGGCCAAGATTTGGCCATGGTCACCTCAAAACACTAGAAATTTCCTCTTTAACGCTTTAGTGATGTAAAATATAAGTGTGTGATGTGAACATGAAGAAATGGAGAATGTAGGCTTGTTTATATATCCCTCAGAGTAAAACACAAACTCAACCCATATTCACAAATCCAACCCAAATTCATAGCATGATGGTCATAAGATTTCTGAAAACATTGCTCAAAGTAGAATGTAGATTGGGTATTATCAACTCAGATCTAATCTAAAACACGAAACCTCAAAACGTTAAATCAAGTCAAGAGAAGTTCAAGCCTAAAAAATCCATACATTTGAGCTGGGTGCATATGAACTAGGCATGAGTTCATTCTATTTGGTCCATATTAATATGTGAATTAGCACAACCATGTCCAACATACTTGATCAATATACCATTGAACTTGGCTTGAGTTCAGTGGGAACCATTCCCAAGTTATAATATCTCATCATTTGAACAAGGGCCTCAACTTGACCCATATTTCTTTAACTCGATTTTATTTTAAAGCATATCCATTTGGAGTTCAAGACAAAAATCCATTAGAAAATTCATAATATCACATAGAAACAATGTAATAAATTATTAAAAGGGAAATCTTGCACATTCAGGGGACCAAAAAAAATCTTGCACATCTAGGGAACTCATCCCGTGCTCAACTTACATTTGACACAACTCATTAGTTATATTTGACCAAATTCATGGGAATTCAGTCAAATGCCTAAGGCACGCTTGTACATCTTATATTCATGTTTCTCAGATCAATTATGCTAGTATAGTCAAACCATTTTGGCAGTATAAAATGTAACTCATCAAAAGCACTAAGGTATCTTGTAATACCTCAAACAATATTTCGATACATGTCACATAATATATTTTCTATCTTCTCAAACAAGGTTACGATTATCCCATTTTAGGTTATATTCAACACATACAATCAAGCATATAGATTCATAATTATCTAACTACGACATCATATACATAACTATATTAATAAGAAAACAAACTAGGATTTAACATTCACATCACATGCACTCATTAGACCATTACCAAAACTTAGATATCCAAGTAGGTACTGCATTCACATCATTTTAAGCATACAAATTATGATGACCCGACATCAAATCAAGCCACTACTAGTAATAATTATGGAATAAATAATAAGCAGCGGATTAACAAAATCACTAAAAATGAAAACCCTTTTGCAAGGAGATCCTCTTCTAGGAAACTCCTACTGAAAGATCTAAAACTTTATACATATCAAGGTTCACAATGTACATACATTGTACCATCTCATCTCGAGGACAATATATAATAGTTGCTTTGCCAAAAACTATACATAAGCAACATAAAACCTCGAGACATACAAGCCAAAATCTCAGATCGTTCATAAAACCATTACATACTGACTCCAAGGACCTGAGAGTACAGATACGACACATATGCCTTCTATCTACAACACATGACAGAAAATACACTCAACATGAGCTATTACTACTTCCCTAATTGTTGTTGTTCTCCCCCTGCAGAAAGGTCTCTACCGCCTCGTACACGTCCAACTAAAAATTATGGATCCCACGGGGTGAGACAATTGTCCCAGTGAGAGATATAACTCTCCGTTGACAATATTATTATCACAAGTAAGCAGTATAAAATTGAGCAGAGTTTCTTTTATATTAACAAGCAAGATTAATCACTATTATAATATAAATAGAGTAATCTCTTCTCTTAAAATAATGCAACTATCTATGGTAGAGCAATAAATCATCTATTCACTTTACAAGGAATATAAAGAAATATATGTAAGATCTATCTAACTAAGATGTATAAAGGAAGTGTACATCAACCAATGTTTTCCGTATTCGATCCTTAAGCAAATACGCTACATGGCTGATTACATATTACAATCACACATGCCCTGAGGATATGAAGTATACCATTCATGCTCCAACTGACCACGATTACGTTAAGCATCAGTACCATACAAGGTTAGTGGCAGAGTCAGCCGCCATGACTTCACCCATCTCGGTCAGTACGAGACTACTGGCAGTGACATCACGTGTCAAACTTCAAAATAACTTGCCATGATATAGTGGCATCTTTGCTATAGAGCTACAACCACAACATGCACTCTCTTAAGGGAGATTTCAGTTATCCATCCCTAGATTCATTGAGTTATGGTACATAACCATACTCTGAGCCACGGGCTAGTTCACCGTGCTCATTATTCAGTCTATGACCACTGTCGCACTTGAGCCAGGATATGGCATATAGCCAATCCCCAAGATTGTGGATGTAAGGGGATCGGTCAACATAAGGCCGTCCAAGCTCACGCCCCCGCATATTCAAAAATATACGCTCCAGGTAATCCCGTGGGAAATACCCGTTTCACCATCAGTAATTTCTAACACTGAATGGATCTATGGCCAGGGCAACTACATGATGAGATTCCTCTTGATTAATTAGACACATTACAATATCTTTTAGCATCAACCAAGTTTCAAACATGAATTATAATATATGCTATAAAGAAAGGTATAGTGCTTTTATAATCTTTGGAACACTTTGAATATATAGCACTCAGGATCTCAGTCCCTTACCACATTTCTAGGAATTCTTATCTCTTAACATCATCATCATTATCATGATTACTGGATCTGGGTATTTAAACCCTTAGATCATTATTGAACATTGTTACCTCTGTAACAGGTAACTATTACCTCTAGGTCCTCAGACCAAGGTATTTTATTACACTTGTTGTACAAGTATTCCACATAGCTCACATGGTCTATTAAGTATCTTGTCACCTCTCACTAGGCAACAACTATCTTTTAAGATATCAGACTATATAATCATTATACTTGTTGTACATATTTTTAACATGGCTTACAAGGCTCATTTAAATATGTATCATATAAAACATCATAGCTCATACCTGGCTATGGTCATCATCTCATGATTCTTGAATAGTTTGCACTTCATGATAAAAACTCTAGCAGTAGATGACATTACTATGCAATCCAAGAAAAACACATCCTTCCCATTATTAGGGTTAGGATTGCCTATTTTAACCAAATGGGGTTTCAAATTCACATCATCACTATGCCATATAAGAGGAATACATCCTTCCCATTATTAGGGTTAGGATTTCTCAATCTAACTGATTAGGGTTGTAAGTGCATACCATCCAAAGAGTCGACAAGGCTTTTTTCCGATGTTCACTTACTTGTAGAATGGTTCAGAGACCACCTCATTATTCCTTTCATTCCCTGGTCCGCTTCGCACCCTACCCGATCAAAGGGCTCCCCTCCATTTTGCAAGCCTTTATCATTGAACAGTAGGTTTTCCCCTAATTAACGAATTAATAATTCAAGATCATGTTATCAAGAATCAAACCCTAATTCATACTCCTCTCATTTAGGAGTATCAACATATATTTATTACATGATTGTTATATAAATATAAGTTTCTCTTTCATCCTTACTAGGATGTTGATTGCATCATACTTTTATTAAGTTGGCTCTATATTCCTCTTTAAGGTATATCAGATCACCATTATCAAATTGTACTAAACTCATTATCTCTTAATGTTGCATTTAACACAACACACAAAATAGGTCACTCAATCAAGTATTTATGATTGAAGTTTTCCCACCATATCGGGTATCAAGATGTGTGTATGCTACCATATTGTGCTTGAGATACAACCTTAACATCATATTGGGTATCCCTATCGGGCATGTGGTGTAACCAAATCACCATATAGTGTTTAGGGTGTATCCCCTAACACCATAACGTGTATCCATATTGGATTGGCTATCACTTAGATCTTATCATCTCAAATAGCTTCATATAGTGTATGAGCTATATGTTTAACCTCATATCGGGTACAAGAGTACACTTGCTACTATATCATGAACAAGGTGTGCACCATATCATGTATGGGGTATATGCCTCATCATAGTATCATTTTAGTGATCTACACATAATACCATATCAGGTTCTATGATTTATCATATCGGGTTATCATGTTGACTAACATATCGTGTTGGTATATTGGGTAGACCATGATACACATATTCTTTCATACCTTCAAAGGATCAGTCCTATCATATTTTTGGATGACAAGCTAGACATTATTTTGATATCTTTCACAACAATCCTTCACACAAAAGATAGGGTGTATCGGGTTTCATTCCATCACCTAAGGCTTTCAATGCTATATCGGCTAGAAAGTTCAATTGACATTATATCATGCATGGGATATGGACTTGTCCTAATATCGCACACAAGGTACCTATAAGTATCACTCATATCATTCATGAGATGTTTACTCACCTTTATATCGAGTTACCAATCATCTTGGATTTATCATGTCAGTTTTCATATCACCATCTAGGGTTTCAATGCATATCGGGTTAGGGTATAATTCTAACACCATATCGTATAGGAGGTGAATACTTGAACCCATATCATGCTCGTGTGTGTATATGTTTTACTCATATCACCCATGAGGTATACACTTCTCACTATCTCATGTTTGTGGTGTGTTCATATCAACATGTCAGTTTTACTAATCACCTAGAGTTTGTTATATCGGGTGGGAGTATATGCTTGACTTCATGTCGTGCATAAGGTGTATACTTGACCTTATATCATGCACATGGTGTTTTATTAACAACAGTTCTTGCAAAAGGTGTGAAATTCATCATCATAATGTGCAAGAGGTACTTACTCATCACCATATGGTGTATTCTCCTCACCATATCGGGTTAGAGGGTCTTCAACCAATATCGGGTTAGGCTTTGATGATGTCATCATAATCAACCTATATATTCTTATTATTATTGTTCTAGATCATGGAAAATAATCATAAGATACTTTTGTAACTCAAAGGATTATTGATTTATCAAAGGAATTCGAATTTAAAAGTAGATCAACAAGTTCAACAATATTCAAAGTGAATAATAACATAGTTGGGTTCAAGTTATATAACCCACCTTATGAACAACTTCAAAGCTCCAAGATCCAAATATTTACGTTCCTAAGGTTTAATATGAGCTTATCCAAGGTCCAAGACTCATTCAAAACTCCTACATATACAAAGAATCACCATAGTTAAGAACTTGGTGAAGAAGAAAAGAAAGGAATAGCTATAACCCGAGAATCATACTTCAACCAATGTTGAAGATGATCATGGCCTTACCTTAAGCTTGGTGCTCGAGATTCCCTTGCTCCTTAAGATACTATGCATGATATATAAGAGGATATGCATGATATCTCAAAGAAAGAGAGTTGTGGAGTTTGTAAACTTCCATAAGTGGGTAAAAGGAGAGGTATATATACCTGGGTTCATGAGAAAGAGTATATAAGAGGCGTCTTCACCATATGCTACTAGGTGACACATGGACATGCATGGTTAACACATCTCCATGCATCCACACATATATATATATTGGCATGCAAAAGTCTAGAGTATAATCTAGAGATGATATTTCATCCATCCTTTATCTTGTTGGATAAGATATCTCATCTTTATCTCACAAGTTATGCAAATCGATACACTTTTCGTTATGGATCACCTCTTTGAGGTGCTTAGGCCTTCATGGCTTTTGAAAAGAGTCCACAAACCTATATGAGATCTCATATATGGCTCCTTGGCCGATAGGCACTCCCATATCAAGTCTAGAACTCAATACAACTCAAGTAAGGGCTTCAACTATACATCATCTCTTGGTCTTTCCATCACCAAGAGTACCATCATTCATAGATGATTCAAACATAGTGTCTCCTTATTTATCTCTACTCCAAATGATACAAAGAGGAAGTAGGGACACTCTAGAGGTGATAATTTGCATATCAACCCTAAATTATGGGTAAATTGCAATTTGTACCAAAATTGGTACACAAGGCACTAGCATTATTCAAACAAGCTCAAATTTGGAATTTAGGCTTTCCACAAGCCACCACTTAGCATCATTATATCTCTTATGATATTAAAGTACTTAAGTTACATTCATCAAGTGACATTTTGCAATATAAACCCTCATCTTGGGTAAACTGCACTTTACATTCAGACTATCATATAATGCACAAATAGTTTGCAATTAAGCTCATACTTGAAAATAAACTTCACAAAGAGTTTTAATTACTTTTCAAAATATTAGAATAGTTTGTAAGTAATTTACTTAAGAAAAACTTCTAGGGTTAATCCATAACCTAAGTCAGGGATGTTACAATTATAAACCCCTAACAAGGGTTTTGTCCCCGAAATCTCGATGAAGGAAGACAACTGTTATTCATGCATCATATCATCAAGTCTTCACATAATGTATTATTGTCATGGAGATGCCATAGAACTTTGACCAATACAAAGTCCTTTTACGTAGGGTCATCATAGAATCTACTATACATGACACACATTCAATTTTCCTTTTTCATTAATGACTGTAATGTCAATTCTGTGTCAGGTAACACTTTCTAAGTCAGAGCAGTACTATTCATACTTTGAATAATTCAAGTATCAAACCTTATTGACTTATCACCTTCTCAACTTACATCTTTTATGTAATATGATTCTAGACCTTGGGATTCTCCCATACTCCTCACTTAGTTTAGCATTTCTCTTTCATGGAGAGACTAGAGTTACGTTTGGTCACCCACTTAGAACTACAAGTCTTTTTATACATCTGTTGTGCCACTTTAATCTGTTGACATAGTACTAAGCTTTACTTATGACTTGTACCAAATATCCCGTTAGCTATTTATTTTCTTGTCATAAGAAGAGGATACTTATCAATGAAGAACTTATCTCATAGGTATCTCTTGGTGTTATATATAAACTGCCTCAACAGATCTGGATAAGGATATTCTAAGGAATTATTTTTAGCTTGATAAGCTTTTTCCCAAAATGATTCTACAATTGTTCCTTCAGTTAATACATCTTTATCGATGTCATGTTTATGAAGAGCATAAACCCCTAATCATATGATATCCATACTACAATTATCTCAAAGTTGGTCCTTCTAGGTAACCAAATCATAATTCATCTTATCAGGAGTCATGTTCTCATTTTATCATACCATTGAAAGTTCTTGGATACTAGGATTCTTTACCTTGGTATCCATTACATGTGCCCAAAAACACATCACATCCTCATTATTTCCATCTCTCTATTATCATTACCAAATCCAACATATAATTTGACCTTTCTTTCATCTTGGGACATTACTTATTATATATAACTTTATCTTGAAACCAAACTTCATGACTGGCTGATACTTTTCAAAGTACCCATATATAGATTACTTCTAATTAATGCACATCACGTGTCATAAGACTTACTTAGTTGTCATGTCCCTTCAAGGAAAGAACATAAGGAAACATATTCCTTCATATTTCCCCATTATCACCCAAGGTTGTTTATCAAAGAGAAGAGATTATCATCTCCTCTGATTATTGCATGAACTTTCTGACTTTATTTATTTCCACATCATAAGCAAGATCTTCATTTCACACATTCTTTATCGAACATGGATCATCTCCCTTGTTCCCTTTATCTTATCATGAGGATTGTGCTTTTTACTTCTTCATACACACAGACTGGTTTATGATAAACTCAGTTTCAATTTCATTGCAACTAGAATGGGATACAAATATCTATGCCATATTTTCAGTTTCACTATGCTCTTTAGAATGTCTCAAAATGACTACTTGATCAGAGTAATAAGAAAGATAACAATCTAAGAATTCCATACTTACCTTGCCTTCAATAGTTGAATACCTGGATAGGGTATACAAGTATTGAGAGTAGGTAGTATGCACCTTGTTTATATCATATACCTTACTTTTCATATCGTCCAAATCATAGGACTTAGTATTCCTGAATTTTCTCCAGGCATCTCTTTTACATCTCATCCTCTTTTATATAGATACAAGAATTTATAAAACATTTTAAAGATTACCAAACAGAATGTAAGTCCTCTTCTTCCCTATGTACTCATAGGATACTCAAAGGAAGCTCAATTACAACTACTTTCTCATAACTAACTGATAAAATCAGGAAAAGATATATCAAAATGACACAATTTTATCTTACCTTCCTCAACTCGTGGATCAATTATTATCTCAGGCTGATTCATTGCATAGAATCTTATCATTGCCTGATTCCAACGTCGTGCTCTATCATTTGGTGCAGATGAACATGCTAGGGATGCATGTCCACGTCCTCATGTGCCACTGCTATACCATTGCCTTTGAGAGTCTTGTTGACTCTGCCTCAGTGGTTGGGTCATTCCCTTCTTACTTTTTAGACAAAAGGATCTAATATGCACAACCTGTCTACATTTATGACATATCTTATATGTACTCCCTGGTCTTGTCAGTCTTATTACCGATGTAGAGGCTAAATCAAGAGTTCTAACTAGTGGATCATCAAGTCCTTTTCCCTTTCTTGATAGCCACTGCCCTGGTGCATTAGATGTTGGTTGCATTGGTGGCACTAAAAAATTCCCCTTTTTAGAGCTACTAGGCATCTGTCCCCGTGTTTCGACAGTTCTTTTCTTAATTTCTACCTCATGACCTTTACTGGACAATCCTTTATAAAATGTCCTGGTTGCCTACACCTGTAGCAAACTCTGATTATGTCATAACCTAATTCTTTCAACATTTTCCCTTGCTCCAACATAACTATATTGATCAAAAATCCTACTAGAACCCAACATTTCATCATTGGGGACCGATAATCTAGGTTGTATTGATTGTATATGATCCTCGATACGCCTCAATTCTATCATAACCAGTCCAGTGAGAGCATTAAAAGTAGGGTTCTCTATCAGGGTTAGATCAACATGGGGATTCTCAGATAGACATTCTTCTCTCACCTAATCCCTTGCACCTTCTCTTAGTGCAACAACATTACTCTTAGCAATGTGTTCCTTGTGTTCTCCAGACATCTTTAAGCTTTACTCTATCTTCTGCATAAGCAAAAGTCACTATAAGATATAATGAAGGAGACTAGAATAAACTCGACACCTTAGTCATATGTCTCTGTAGACTCAGAAAACCTTAAGGTCTGATACCAAACTTTTATGATGACCCGACATTAAATCAAGCCATCACTAGTAATAATTACGGAATAAACCATAAGCAGCGGAGTAACAAAATCAATAAAAATTAAAACCATTTTGCAAGGAGATCCTCTTCCAGGAAACTCTTATGAAAAGATCCAAAACTTTATACATATCAAGGTTCACAATGTACATACACTGTACCATCTCATCTTGAGGACAATATATAACAGTTGCTTTGCCAAAACCTATACATAAACAACATAAAACTTGGAGGCATATGAGCCAAAATCTCATATCGTTCATAAAACCATTACATACTGACTCCAAGGACCTGAGAGTAAAGAGACGACACATAGGACTTATATCAACAAGACATGGCAGATACTAGACTCAACCTGAGCTATTAGTACTGCCCCTGCTATTGTTGTTCTCCCTTTATAGAAAGGTCTCTACTGCCTCGTGCACGTCCAACTAAAATTTTTGGATCCCAGGGGGCGAGACAATTGTCCCAACGAGAGATATAACTCTCTACTGACAAAATTATTATCACAAGTAAACAATATAAAACTAAGCAGATTTTCTTTTATATTAATAAGCAGGATTAATCAATGTTATAAGCTAAATAGAGTAATCTCTTATCTTAAAATAATGCATCTATCTATGGTAGAGCAATAAATCATCTATTCACTTTACAAGGAATACAAAGAAACATATGTAACATCTATCCAACTAAGATGTATAAAGGAAGTGTAAATCAACCAATGTTTTCCATATTCGATCCTTAAACAAATACGCTACACAGATGATTACATATTACAATCACACTTATGCCCTGAGGAGATGAAGTATACCATTCATGCTCCAAATGACCACGATTATGTTAAGCATTGGTACCATACAAGGTTAGTGGCAGAGTCGGATGCCATGGCCTCACCCGTTTTGGTCAGTACAAGACCACTAGAAGTGACATCACGTGTCAAACTACAAAATAGCTTGCCAGGATATAGTGGCATCTTCACTATAGAGCTACAGCCGCAACATGCACTCTCTTAAGGGAGATTTCAGTTATCCATCCCTAGATTCATTGATTTATGGTACATAACCATACTCTGAGCCACAAGCTAGTTCACCGTGCTCATTATTGAGTCTACGACCACTGTCGCAATCGAGCCAGGATATGGCATATAGCCAATCCCCAAGATCGTGGATGTAAGGGGATCAATCAACATATGGCCGTCCAAGCTCACACCCCCGCATATTAAAAAATATGCACTCCAGATAATCCTGTGGGAAATACCCATTTCACCATCAACAATTTCTAACAGTGAATGGATCTATGGCCAATGCAACTACATGATGAGATTCCTCTTAATTAATTAGATGCATTACAATATCTTTTAGCATCAACCAAGTTTCAAACATGAATTATAACAGATGCTATAAAGAAAGGTATAGTGCTTTTATAATCTTTGGAACACTTTGAATATATAACACTCGGGATCTCAGTCCCTTATCACATTTCTGGGAATTCTTATCTCTTAACATCATCATCATCATGATTATTGAATTTGTTATTTAAACCCTTAGATCATTATTAAACATTTTTACCTCTGTAACATGTAATTATTACCTCTAGGTCCTCAGACCAGGGTATTCATTACACTTGTTGTACAAGTATTCCACATAGCACACATGGTATATTAAGTATATTGTCACCTCTCACTAGGAAACAACTATCTTTTAAGATATTAGACTATATAATCATTATACTTGTATAGATATTTAACATGGCTTACAAGGCTCATTTAAATCTGTATCATATAAAGCATCATAGCTCATGCCTGGCTATGGTCATCATCTCATGATTCTTGAATAGTTTGCACTTCATGATAAAAACTCTAGCAGTATATGACATTACTATGCAATCTAAGAAAAATACATCCTTCCCATTATAAGGGTTAGGATTGCCTATTTTAACCAAATGGGGTTTGAAATTCTCATCATCACTATGCGATATAAGAGGAATATCCTTCCCATTATTAGGTTAGGATTTCTCAATCTAAATGATTAGGGTTGTAAGTGCATACCATCACCCTTCATTAGGGTTATGTTTTCCCCTTATTAACGAATTAAGATTTCAAGATCATGTTATCAAGAATCAAACCCTAATTCATACTCCACTCATTTAGGAGTATCGACATATATTTATTACACGATTTTTATTTAAATATAAGTTTCTCTTTCATCCTTACTAGGATGTTGATTGCACCATACTTTTATTAAGTTGGCTCTATACTCCTCTTTAAGGAATATCAGATCACCATTATCAAATTGCACTAAACTCATTATCTCTTAATATCGCATTTAACACAACACACAACATAGGTCACTCAATCAAGTATTTATGATTGAAGTTTTCCCACCATATCGGGTATCAAGATGTGTGTATGCTACCATATTGTGCTTGAGATACAACCTTAACATCATATCGGGACCCCTATCGGGCATGTGGTGTAACCACGTCACCATATAGTGTTTAGGGTGTATCCCCTAACACCATAATGTGTATCCATATTGGATTGGCTATCACTTAGATCTTATCATCTAAAATTTGCTTCATATCATGTATGAGCTATATGTTTGACCTCATATCGGGTACAAGAGTACACTTACTACTATATCATGTAGAAGGTGTGCACCATATCGTGTATGGGGTATATGCCTCATCATAGTATCATTTTAGTGAACCACACACAATACCATAATAGGTTCTATGATTTATCATATCGGGTTATCATGTTGACTAACATATCGGGTTGGCATATTGGGTAGACAATGATACACATATTATTTCATACCTTCAAAGGATCAATCCTATCATATTTTTGGACAACAAGCTAGATATTAGTTTGAGCTCTTTCACAACAATCCTTCACATGAAAGATAGAATGTATCGGGTCTCATTCCACCCCCTAGGGTTTTCAATGCTATATCGGCTAGAAAGTTCAATTGACACTATATTGTGCATGGGATATGGACTTGTCCTCATATCGCGCACTGACGTGGGATTTTATCGCACTAACAAACTCACTCGAGGTTGAAATCCCCGAGCTTTTACCAAAATCAAAGTGCAATAATACCACCCGCAAGCGGACGGGTCTTATCGCAATATAGTTAAGGATCGAACCCAAAGGACAACATTTTTAAGAATTTTTGTCAGTCGAATCTAGTTCAAGTAAAACTAATGTTTAGAATGAATGGTTGATTTGTGGTTAATTAAACTAATTGTAAGAAAGTAAAATCTGAATTAAATATGGATTTAGATCAATGATATGGACTTGATGGGGTGGTATCGGGTTTCACCTCCGCTACGCATACAAACATGTCTAAACATCAAACATCCAGGCAAGATATAACTATCCAAATAGAGCTGCTACAAAACCCCCCATACGGGCGTTAGGTTCGCGTAAACATCACCTTAGACATCAGATGTCTCGTCACCATCCAGATCACTTACGGATGCGGAGATACATAAATCCAACGAAGGTTGTGGGCCCCCTATACAGGCGTTAGGCACACAGAAGCATCACCGAAGGCTAGATGGCTCATCCCCTCACAGATCATACACTTATGACCTCGAAGAAATCCCATTCTATTTCTTGTTTGGGAGTCAACCACATTAATCGTTAAGCAAGTAGGTGATTAATATACGAGAAAACATCGATGATTAACAAGAAGATACAAAATCCAACTAAGGTTGTGAACCCCCTATATAGGCGTTAGGTAGATAGAAGCGTCAACGAAGGCTAGATGGCCCGTCCCCTCACAGATCATACACTTACGACCTCAAGGAATCCCATTTTATTTCTAGTTTGGGAGTCAACTTGTTAAACGACATTCAATCCTACATATAGAAGTTCTCTCAACATAGGAAGAATAAAGATGAAAGCAAGTGATTAATCTAACTACAAACATAACCATTAACAACGAAGTGACAAGTCATATACATTTCCATGGAAAGTTTAACAAAAGAACATGATTACATGGGCAGCGGGGCTAGTCCCCGCACCCCAGTGAAGGTGGACTACTCGCTCATGATGTGAGAAATAAGAAGAATAAGAAAGAGAGAGAGAGATCTGCCATGAACTCGGTGCAGAAGGTAGTCACAACTCAGTGAAGAAGATGTGATCTTCTACGTCATGTTGGAGCAGATCTGGATGCGGAATGGGAGATGCCAAGATAGACCGAACAATCTCTCTTGCTCTGTCTTCCTTCTCTTCTCGGTCTCCTTTCTTGACACACGGGCAGTAGGTGGAATGAAACTGGCGAGGACGGTACTGGATCTGGATCGGACCTGTGTACTGGAAGCCTGTCGGCGTCTCGAAACCGATACCAATTGAGGACCCTTGTGGTCCTATTTATAGACTTGGATGAGGTCTTCACGTTTTCTGCATGAACCTGCTCCAAGCAGTTTGGAGCAAACAGTTTTGGGAATGACTGGCCTATCGGTCTTGAGACCGTATGGCGCCAATCGGTCTTGAAACCGTTAGTCACCAACCGGTCTCCTCTTGTTGGCTTCAAACGGTCTTCAATGATTAGTCGAATGACCAAACGGTCTTGGGACCGAATGGCTCCAAATGGTCTTGGGACCAAATGGCTCCAAATGGTCTTGGGACCGATTGGCCTATCGGTCTTGAGACCGTATGGCACCAATCAGTCTTGAAACCCTTAATCGCCAACCAGTCTCCTCTTGCTGGCTTCAAACAGTCTTCAGTGATCTGTCGAATGACCAAAAGTCTTGGGACCGAATGGCTCTAAACAGTCTTGGGACCGAATGGCTCTAAACGGTCTTGGGACCAAATGGCTCCAAACGGTCTTGGGACCGAATGACACCAAACGGTCTTGGGACCGAACGACTCCAAACGATCTTGGGACCGAATGGCTCCAAACGGTCTTGGGACCGAATGGCTCCAAACGATATTGGGACTAACGATCTCAAATCTTCATTGTCCAAACGGTTTGGTGAAGCAAACGGTCTTGAAGACCGATGGGTTTCAAACAGTCTCTACGTCGAAGTTCAACTGGTCTTCATGTCGATTTCCAAACATACTTGGTCTGGGCGTCGTCCAACCGGTCTGTGTGATCTCCTCTAATCGGCATGCGATCGATCAATGCCTCACGGTCTCAAGACCATGAGGGCGTCTCTACGGTGAGCGCGGAGTGGGAGAGGCGTTGTTGCAGGTAGTGTTTAGGGTTGCTGGAGGTAGAAGGAGGAAGAGGTGTAGGTGTCGACGTTGCTGTTGGCGGAGCAAGGGAAAGCAAGAGGAGGGGAAGCATGCCCAATGCTGTTGAGTTGCCCAAACGGTTTCGAGCAGGTTGCACAACCGATCTTAAAGACTGTACGGAGTTAGAAACTTATTGCATGAGACCGAACGGTCAAGACCGAATGGTGAGTGAAAGGTGGGTCCCAGCTGAATGTTCAACCTCATCAAGACCTTCATAAAATCAACATAAATTTAGTTAAAATCATGATAATCAGACCAATTAAGTAATTTTTCACATTAAGTAATTTTGCACATTTTGATATTTAGAAACTAAAATTGGGTGTATTGAGTCGAAAAGGGTCCAAGATAGCGATTGAAAATCATGATGAATATGCATTCATCAAAGCACCCCGAACTTAAACGTTGCTCATCCTCGAGTAACACAAAATCTAAAAAAGTCACCAAATGAATACTTTCAATTCGTGTGATTACCTCATCTTCACATCACGATTGTTTTCCTTCCGCTCAGTATGACTTAGTATCTCAACCTCCTGAGACCACTGAACACGTCTTACTACATCTTTATTCCTGAGTTTGCTTTCCAATATCACTTCCTCCTCACTTTTTCCAATAACAAGCATGTCAAAGAGTTTTGTAAGAGTCCAGAGTTGCTCACGGAATAACAAGTGTGCATCTGATCTGACACTAGTGTATTTCAGGGTAGTGGAGGCTTTTATTGTGCCTTTAGGTAGAAAAGGGAGTGAAGGGTGGTATGAAAGGAAGAAGTAAATCTCTCCTCTATTCGACTCGAGATTTTTATTATTTTTGCAATTTCATTTATTGTGTTTTTTTGGTGCGAATCTCTCATCTATTCGACTCGAGATTACATTTCTTTTCATGTGCGCTTTGGCATCTTTTTGTGTGCAAAATTCTCCTCTATTCGACTCGAGATTGCATTTTTGGTGGTACGCCCCTATTAATTTGTGAGGGGTATGGAAGAAGAAGATATAGAGGAAAGTGGTGTGCCACCCCGACCTTAGGGTTTGGCACTATTTTGGCTATTTTTGTTTATTTTTGATGGATGGAGGGGTACGAAGATGATAG
The DNA here is from genome assembly GCA_963693085.1 of Alisma plantago-aquatica. NCBI lineage: Eukaryota > Viridiplantae > Streptophyta > Magnoliopsida > Alismatales > Alismataceae > Alisma > Alisma plantago-aquatica. The sequence goes on along the minus strand of OY856409.1, from coordinate 1,971,487,326 downwards.
AAGAAGTGTGGAAGAGAGTTCAGATCAGAATGCAACTTGATTTACAATTCCGTGCATCAGGTCAATCTGTTTATCGTACTCTGCTCAAATGATGACTTGATGAGGATCCAGTGGATATTCCATGTTATTGTTCCACTAGTCAGTTAGGAAGCACGACATGTTTGATCCCTATTAGTTCGACAGACACTTGTCATTTTTGCATAAGTATCATGATGTTAGGAGTCATAAGCTTCACAAGATGATTTCAATCAAAGGGCTAATTTTCAAAATAAGGTCCTTTTAAGGGTCTGCTTTGGATAAAGAGGGTATAATGATAAAGACATAGAAATTTAAAGCATGTCAAAATTTCATCAAATATCTGTTCAAATTTCTTTTGAAAACTTTAAAATTTTGAAAAGTTTATTTGAAAATTTTGAAGATTTAGGTCAAAAATGTGACGATGAAATCTTAAGTTTGATTTAGATGGGTGAGGGTGGAAAGTAAAATATGTACCACCCACCCTCCACCCCGAACTTAGAAATTTGCTCGTCCCGAGCAAAGTCTAAATTCGAGATGGAGGGGGAAGTTCATGCCATTTGGACCACTGGATATTGTTGCATTCCAATCAGCATGCATCCTCCATCTGAAAATCTCAAAAATGAAGATTAATCAGAACTCAAAATAGCATCTCACGACGTGATTCTTATTTGATGAAAAATTATTTAAAAAGTAAAAACAAAATTGAGAAAATTTTCTAATTCAAAGTTAACACAAATTTTATTTATTGGGTTGCCTCCCGACAAGCGTCTTTATTTTACGTCGATGGCTCGACGTGATATCTTCAACTTCATGGTGGTTCCTTTGGATAGGAGAGATCTATTATTGCTTTGATGCTTATGTCGGCTGTGGTGAAATATCTTTTCAAACATTGACCATTTGCCACGAATTCACCCGACTTTTCTCTCCATAAAGAGAAAGCACCATGTGGGGAGATGCTTTTGACAATATATAGTCCAGACCAGCGGAAGCAGAGTTTCCCTGAGAATAACTTCAACCTTGAGTTGAATAGCAGAACTTGGTCTCCCACTTGTATGTCTTTTCTTTTCAAATGACCATCATGCCAAAGTTTGGTGTGTTCTTTGTAGATTCATGCATTCTCATAAGCTGTCATCCTAAGCTCATCCAACTCTTAGAGTTGCAGAATCCTGGCTTGGCCCGCTTTCTTCATGTCTAAATTCAGTAGTTTGATTTCCCACCATGCCTTGTATTCCAATTCGACCGGCAGGTGGCAAGCCTTTACATATATTAATCGAAAAGGTGTAGTCCCGGGGGGAGTTTTATAAGCAGTTCGATAGGCCCATAAAGCGTCGTTGATTTTCACTGACCAATTCTTTCGATTGTGGCCTACATTTTTTTCCAGAATAGCCTTTAGTTGGCAGTTAGAAACCTCTACCTGTCCACTTGTCTGTGGATGGTAAGGTGAGGCTACCTTGTGAGTAACACCATACTTTCTTAGCAATGCTTCAAAGCTTCTTTTAAGAAAATGGGAACCTCCGTCGGATATCATCGTGCGTGGGACACCAAAATGGGGAAAATAATATCCTTGAAAAATTTGATGACTGGTTTGGAATCACTAGTGACGGTTGGTATGGCTTCAACCCATTTTGAGACGTAGTTTACCGCCACTAGGATGTATGCAAATCCATGAGAAGATGGGAATGGACCCATGTAGTCCACCCCCCAAACATCAAATATCTCGATTTCTTGCCACTACTGAAGTGGCATCTCATCTCTCTTCGTAATGTTACACGTTCTTTGACATTTGTCACATGATAGAACAAAGTTGTAGGAATCCTTGGATATGGTTGGCCAAAAGAATCCACATTGCAAAACGTTTACAACAGTTTTCTTAGAACTCATATAGCCTCCAATTGGGCCAGAGTGACAGTGCTCTAGAATGATTTTGGTTTCCTCCTCAGTGATACATTGTCTGTAAAGACCATCAACACATAGCTTGAAAAGGTACGACTCATCCCAGTAGTACTGTTTCACATCATGCATAAATTTCTTCAGTGCATTTCCAGTGCATTGAGGATGAATAACCCCAGCTAGGGGTGAGCAAATAATGGTCCAGACCGCAAAACCGGACCGGACTGCTCAATTCGGTCTGGTCCGGTCCGATCCATTTTGTGTTCGGTCCGGTCCGCGGTCCAGGAATTTCGATGAGTTTGGTCTTCGGTCCGGTCCGGTCTGGTCCAAAACCGGTCCGGTCCGGTCCGGACCGCAGATTGACTTTTATATAAAATTTATGTATATTTGAAGGTGTATTCTATAATAATTACAAATAAAGTACATATATAATCACTACTAATATAAATGTTTGATACTAAAGTTATATAATTGTTAGAAGTGACTAAGATTATCAACATTGTATAATTAAATAAGTTGTAAAACATGTAAAAAAGGCTGATTACGGTCCAAATGGTCCGGTCCGGTCCTAGCACAAAACGGTCCGGTCCCGGTCCGGTCCTACATCGAAACGGTCCAGTCTGCGGTCCATATATTTATTCAAATGCGGTCCGCGGTCCGGTCCGGTCTGATTCTGGACCGATGCTCAGCCCTAACCCCAACAGTGAGGTAGTTCACAAAATCCGAGTACCATGGTATAGCTTCTGAGACCTTCATTAGTTGATCATCTAGAAGGGAATAATTAATCAGAATCTTCTTGGTATCCAGAGTGTGGATGCGAATGAGGTGATCTGCTACCACATTTTCTGTACCTTTTTATCTCTTATCTCCAAATAAAATTCTTGCAATAGGAGAATTCATCTAATTAGCCTAGGTTTTGCATCTTTCTTTGCCATAAGGTAACGAATGGCAACCTGATATGTGTAGACAATGACCTTTGAACCATTTAGATAGGATCTAAACTTGTCGAAGGCATACACGACTACCATAAGTTCTTTCTCAGTAGTAGCGTAATTCCTCTGAGCTTCATTGAGGGTCTTTGATGCATAATAGATCACATAATGTTTCTTTTCTATATATTGTCCAGGACAACACCTACAACATAATCACTTGCATCACACATGATTTCAAAAGGGTGGTCCCAATCATGAGCTCTAATGATGGGTGTGGTTGTAAGGGCATGCTTCAATGTGTTGAAGCTTTTAACACATTCTTCGTCAAAATTGAATTCAACATCCTTTAGTAATAAATTTGTCATTGGCTTGGTTATTTTTGATAAGTCCTTTATAAACCGTCTATAGAATCCTACATGACCTAGGAATGCTCAAACTTCCTTTACATTGATAGGAATAGAGAGCTTGGAAATCACTTCAATCTTGGCTTTATCTACTTCAATTCCTCTATTGCTGACCCTATGGTCGAGGACAATTCCTTCCTTTACCATAAAATGAAACTTCTCTCAGTTGAACACAAGATGAGCTTCTTCACATCATTTGAGGACTAGGGAGAGGTGTTTTAGACATGAATCTCCATATACAGAAAAATCATCCATGAAAAATTCCATAATGGTTTAAGTGAGACCAGCAAATATAGCAGCCATGCAACACTGGAAAGTTGTAGGTGCATTGTAGAGTCCGAATGGCATTCTTCTAAATGCGTATGTTACGAATGGGCAGGTGAAGGTGGTTTTCTCCTGGTCATCTGGGTGTATAGGTATTTGGTAGAATCCAGAGTAACCATCGAGATAACAGAAGTATTCTTGATGGGCCAGCCACTCTAATACTTGATCAAGAAAAGGCATTAGAAAGTGATCCTCCACCAAATTCCTAACGGGCATTTTATCAAATTATCTGTGATGGCCCATCTTGGTCCTACCTTGACAGGTACATCCTCAATAATTCCTAACGGGCATTTTATCAAATTATCTGTGAGTTGTATGGTCATGCCAGTTGGAAGAAGTTCAGCAAACCCTAGCCTTTTGCAAAGGCTGAGTGGCATGATGGAGATGCTAGAACCAAGATCTGCTAGTCCTTTCTTGCATGAAGAATCATCGATATGGCAGGAAATCTGAAAAGATCCTAGATCTTTCTATTTCTTTGGCATCTTACTCTGGATGATATCCGAAGTGGTTTTAGCTAACTTGATTGTCTCATATTCTTTAGTTATATATTTCCTGGTGAGGAGTGACTTTAAGTATTTTGTGCAAGCTGGTATCTCAGCTAGCGCATCCAAAAAGGGTATATCGACATGAAGTTTCTTCATAGCTTCTTTAAACTTATTGAAACGAGTATCAAGCTTGGTTTGCCTTAAATGAGCAGGGAATGGTATACGAGGCTTGTATACAGGACTATCATGTTCTGGTGTTTCAGTTTCTTCATCAATAGGTTTCTCAAGACTTTCCTTGTCTGTCTTATCAACAGTTACTGGTTCTTTCAGTTGAGACTCCAGTGTTGTTGAGTCTTGGACAATCACATGTTCATCTTCATCTGTAACAACCACAAATGTCTTGATAGGAGGATCAGAATAGTCTTTTCCCGATCTGGTGGTGACTGCCTTCAATTGTTCAGGATGCTTAGGATTATTCTCGGGTTGGCAAACAAAAACTCCAGCAAGTGGCTTTATGCTAGCTTCAAGTTGAGCTAGTTGAGATTCAATAGCCTTCTACTGTGCTTGTTGGTTAGCTATTATAGTTTGCTGAGTTTGCAACATCTTTTCAATGGATGTTAACTTGTCATCAGGTGATACGGGACTTGCTTGTTGTCCTTGTTGTTGATAAGGAACTTGGTTAAGACTCTGGTACTGGAAATTGTTTTGATAATTATTGAAGTTCCTATTCTGAAAGTTTCCCTTGAAATTTCCTTGATTTCCAAAATTCTGTTGTTGATTGTACTGGAATCCTGGTGGGCCTCGTGGCTGATTGTTCGAACCAAATTGATGTGAGTTTACTGCTCCAGAGGGGTTTCCATATTGAAATCCTGGATGATTCTTATTCTGATTCGGATTGTAATAACCTTGACCAGGGATGGTATTAGCAACATTCAGATTCTCCATTTGATTATTATCTCCTTGGCCACATACATTGCTTAGAACAACATCATAGAGAACATTACATGCTAATGTGGAATGATCAGTACTTTTACATGCTTCACAGAATAATGAAGCTGACTTGATCTGTTCTTGTTGTCGAGTGGGCGAACGTCCTCTTCCAATAGCAGCAAGAGACGATTCAATGTGGTCTTGCTTGACAACTAAGAGTTTTAAGGTTTCAGCGATAGACTTGTACTCATGAGTAGCTTCAGCCATAGCTACTTTTAAGACTCCTTTACCTACAGATCTACCCCAATTGGCTTGATTTTCTACTCCAAGGGTGACGACCCTCCATGCGTTGTCATAACTTTGCGCATGAAGTTTCCTCCAGATGAATAGTCTAAGAATCTCTTGATATCGTCATCCACACCCCTATAGAAAATTTCAATGAGTTGATTCTTACGAATTCCATGGTGTGGACACTTGCGTAGAAGCTCTTTGTATCTATCCCAAGCTTCAGCAAGGGTTTCTCTAGGAACTTGAGTGAAATTTGTTATTTGCCCTCTAATTTCATAGGTGAGAGATGGAGGGTAGAACTTCTCTAGAAACACATTTTGGAGTTGTTCCCAGGTGGTGATGGGTATTTCACTTTGCAATGAATTGTACCAACTTATAGCTCTATCAGCAAGGGAATACTTTAAGAGACAGAGTCGAATGGCATCATCGGACACTCCATTTTTCTTTGTCATGGCACATAGATCAATAAACCTCAAAAGATGTTCCTGACTATCCTCTCCTTGTTTTCCATAGAATGGACTATTTTGAAGCAATGTGATCCAATGTGCCCTAATCTCAAAATTGGCAACATTTATGGGAGGAGGTTGTACTGGATGATGAACATTTGCAGCTTTTGGGATTGAGAATTGTCTAAGATCTTTTTGTATTTTAGCTGCTTGTGCTGCTGCCTGTGCTGCTTGAATTTCTTCTTGAACCGCAGCTCTAGCTTCTTGCATGAATCTTTCTCTCTATGCATTAAGGGCTTGAACCACCCTTCAAGCTATATCCTCCTCTAGAGCCATTCTTGCTTGGTTCTCTCTATTTTGTCGGTGGAAGGTTCTATCAATCTTTGGATCAAAGCTGGCGGTGAGTCCAGGACTGTTCAAACGATGCATACACTATTCTTTCTGAAGTACCTGAAAATAGAAGGATTTTGAAAATGAGATCCACAAAGTAGAGTCAAAGTCAAGTAGATGATTGATTGTATCAAAAGAAAAACAAAATCCTAGATTAGCCTTAAAAGAACTGGATTTGACTAACTGATTCCATTGTCCCCGGCAACGGCGCCAGAATTTGACGTGGGATTTTATCGCACTAACAAACTCACTCGGAGTTGAAATCCCTGAGCTTTTACCAAAACTAAAGTGCAATAATACCACCCGCAAGCGGACGTGTCTTATCGCAGTATAGTTAAGGATCGAACCCAAAGGACAACATTTTTTAGAATCTTTGTCAGTCAAATCTAGCTCAAGTAAAACTAATGTTTAGAATGATTGGTTGATTTGAGGTTAATTAAACTAATTGTAAGAAAGTAAAAGCTGAATTAAAGCTGGATTTAGATCAATGATATGGAATCACTGGGGTGGTATCGGGTTTCACCTCCACTACGCATACAAACACGTCTAAACATCAAACATCCAAGCACGATATAACTATCCAAATAGAGCTGCTGCAAAACCCCCCATACGGGCGTTAGGTTCGTGTAAGCATCACCTTAGGCATCATATGTCTCATCACCATCCGGACCACTTACTTACGGCTTCGGAGATACAGAAATCCAACGAAGGTTGTGCCCCCTCACGGATCATACACTTACGACCTCGAAGAAATCCCATTCTATTTCTAGTTTGGGAGTCAACCACATTAATCGTTAAGTAAGCAGGTGATTAATATACGAGCAAATAACGACGATTAACAAGAAGATACAAAATCCAACTAAGGTTGTGAACTCCCTATATAGGCGTTAGGTAGATAGAAGTGTCACCGAAGGCTAGATGGCTCGTCCCCTCACAGATCATACACTTACGACCTCAAGGAATCCCATTCTATTTCTAGTTTGGGAGTCAACTTGTTAAACAACATTCACTATATATAGAAGTTCTCACAACACAGGAAGAACAAAGATGAAAGCAAGCAATTAATCTAACTACGAACATAATGATTAACAACGAAGTGAAAAGTCATATACATTGCCATGGAAAATTTAACAAAAGAACATGATTGCATGGGTAGCGGGGCTAGTCCCTGCACCCCAGTGAAGGTGGACTACTCGCTCATGATGCGAGAAAAAACAAGAATAAGAAAGAGAGAGAGATCCACCATGAACTTGGTGCAGAAGGTAGTCGTAGCTTGGTGAAGAAGATGCGGTCTTCTACGTCATGTTGGAGCAGATATGGATGCAGAACGGGAGATGCCAAAACAGATCGAATAGTCTCTCTCGCTCCGTCTTCCTTCTCTTCTCAGTCTCCTTGCTTTCCACACGGGTAGTAGGTGGAATGAAACTGGCGAGGATGGTACTGGATCTGGATCGGACCTGTGTATAGGCAGCCTGTCGGTGTCCCAGAACCGATACCAATTGAGGACCCTTACAGTCCTATTTATAGGCTTGGATGGGGTCTTCACATTTTCTGCATGAACCTGCTCCAAACGGTTTGGAGCAAACAGTCTTGGGAATGACTGGCCTATCGGTCTTGAGACCGTATGACGCCAATCGGTCTTGAAACCATTAGTTGCCAACCGGTCTCCTCTTGCTGGCTTCAAATGGTCTTCAGTGATCAGTCGAATAACCACAAACGATCTTGGGACCGAATGGCTCCAAACGGTCTTGGGACCGAATGGCTCCAAACGGTCTTGGGACCGAATGGCTCCAAACGGTCTTGGGACCGAATGGCTCCAAATGGTATTGGGACCGACTGGCCTATCGGTCTTGAGATCGTATGGTGCTAATCGGTCTTGAAATCGTTAGTCGCCAACCGGTCTCCTCTTGCTGGCTTCAAACGGTCTTTAGTGATCAGTCAAATGACCAAACAGTCTTGGGACCGAATGGCTCTAAATGGTCTTGGGACCGAATGGATCCAAATGGTCTTGGGACCTAATGGCTCCAAACAGTCTTGGGACCGAATGGCTCCAAACAGTCTTGGATCTTCGTTGTCCAAACGGTTTGGCAAAGCAAACAGTCTCGAAGACCGATGGGTTTCAAATGGTCTCTACATCGAAGTTCAACTGGTCTTCACATCGATTTCCAAACAGACTTGGACTGGGCGTCGTCCAACCGGTCTGTGTGATATCCTCCAATCAGTATGCGATCGATCAATGCCTCACGGTCTTAAGACCGTGAGGGCGTCTCTGCGGTGAGCATGGAGTGGGAGCCGTGGCATTGCAGGTAGTGTTTAGGGTTGCTGGAGGTAGAAGGAGGCAGAGGTGTAGGTGCCGACGCTACTATTGGCGAAGGAAGGGAAAGCAAGAGGAGGGGAAGCATGCCCAATGCTGCTAAGTTTCCCAAACGGTATCGAGTAGGTTGCTCAACCGATCTTGAAGACCGTACAGAGTTAGAAACCGATTGCATGAGACCGAACGGTCAAGACCGAATGGTGAGTGAAAGGTGGGTCCCATCTGAATGTTCACCTCATCAAGACTTTCATCAAATCAACATAAATTCAGTTAAAATCATGATAATTGGACCAATTAAGTAATTTTACACATTAAGTAATTTTGCACATTTTTATATTTAGAAACTGAAATTGGGTGTATTGAGTCGAAAAGGGTCTAAGATAGTGATTGAAAATCATGATGAATATGCATTCATCACGCACAAGGTACCTGTAGGTATCACTCATATTGTTCATGAGAAGTTTACTCATCTTTATATCGAGTTACCCATCATCTTGGGTTTATCATATCAGTTTTCATATCACCATCTACGGTTTCAACCCGTATCAGGTTAGGGTATAATTCTAACACCATATCGTATAGGAGGTGAATACTTGACCCCATATCATGCTCATGTGTGTATATGTTTTACTCATATCGCCCATGAGGTATACACTTCTCACTATCTCATGTTTGTGGTGTGTTCATATCAACATGTCAGATTTACTTATCACCTAGAGTTTGTTATATCAGGTGGGAGTATATGCTTGACTTGATGTCATGCATAAGGTGTATACTTGACCTTATACCATGCACATGGTGTTTTCTTAACAACATTTCGTGTACAAGGTGTGCACTTCATCATCATAACGTGCAAGAGGTACTTACTCATCACCATATCATGCTAATGGTGTATTCTCCTCACCATATCAGGTTAGAGGGTCTTCAACCCAATATTGGGTTAGGCTTTGATGATGTCATCATCATCAACCTCTAGATTCTTATTCTTACTGTTCTAGATCATGGACACCATATCGGGTTAGAGGGTCTTCAACCCAATATCGGGTTAGGCTTTGATGATGTCATCATCATCAACCTCTAGATTCTTATTCTTACTGTTCTATATCATGGACAACGGTCCTAAGATACTTTTAGAACTCAAAGGATCATTGATTTATCAAAGGAATTCGAATTTAAAAGTAGATCAACAAGTTCAACAATATTCAAAGTGAATAATAACATAGTTGAGTTCAAGTTATATAACCCACCTTATAAACAACTTCAAAGATCCAAGATCCAAATATTTACGTTCCTAATGTTGAAGATGAGCTTATCCAAGGTCCAATACTCATTCACAACTCCTCCATATATAGAGAATCACCATAGTTAAGAACTTGGTGAAGAAGAAAAGAAAGGAATAGCTATAACCTGAGAATCATACTTCAACCAAGGTTGAAGATGATCATGGCCTTACCTTAAGCTTGGTGCTCGAGATACCCTTGATCCTTAAGCTACTATGCACGATATCTAGGAGGGTATGCATGATATCTCAAAGAAAGAGAGTTGTGGGGTTCATAAACTTCCATAACTGGGTGAAAGGAGAGGTATATATACTTGGGTTCATGAGAAAGAGTGTATAAGAGGTGTCTTCACCATATGCTACTAGGTGACACGTGTCTATGCATGGTTGACACATGTCCATGCACACACATATATATATCTTGGAATTAAGTCTATAGGACAATCTAGAGATGATATTTCATCCATCCTTTATCTTGTTGGATAAGATATCTCATCTTTATCTCACAAGTTATGCAAACCGATACACTTTTTGCAAGGAGCATCTAACTCATCATGGATCACCTCATTGAGGTGGTTAGGCCATCATGGCTTTTTCCAAGAGTCCAAAAACCGATATGGGATCTCTTGTATGGCTCCTTAGATGATAGACACTCCCATATCAAGTCTACAACTCGATACAACTCAAGTATGGGCTTCAACTATACATCATCTCTTGGACTTTCCATCACCAAGAGTACCATCATTCAGAGATTATTCAAACATGGTGTATCCTTCTTTATCTCTCCTCCAAATGATATAAAGGGGAAGTAGGGACACTCTAGAGGTGATAATGTGCATATCAACCCTAAATTATGGGTAAATTGCAATTTGTACCAAAATTGGTACACGAGGCACTAGCATTATTCAAACAAGCTCAAATTTGGAATTTAGGCTTTCCACAAGCCATCACTTAGCATAATTCTCTCTCTTATGATACTAAAGCACTTAAGGTACATTAAACATGTGACATTTTGTAATATAACCCCTCATCTTGGGTAAATTGCACTTTACACTTAGACTGTCATATAATGCACAAATAGTTTGCAATTAAACTCATATTTGAAAATAAACTTCACAAAGAGTCTTAATTACTTTTCAAAAGATTATAATAGTTTGTAAATAACTTACTTAAGCAAAACTTCTAGGGTTAAGCCATAACCCATGTCACATATGTTACAATTGTAAACCCTTAATAAGGATTTTGTCCTCGAAATCCCAGATGAAGGAAGACATTTGTTATTCATGCATCATATCATCAAGTCTTCAAACAATGTCTTATTGTCATGGAGATGCCATAGAACTTTGACCAATACAAAGTCCTTTCATGAAGGGTCATCATAGAATCTGTCATACATGACACACATTCAATTATCCTTTTTCATTAATGATTGTAATGTCAATTCTGTGTCAGGTAACACTTTCTAAGTCAGTGCAGTACTATTCATACTTCGAATAATTCATGTATTAAACCTTATTGACTTATCACCTTCTCAACTTACATCTTTTATGTAATAAGATTCTAGACCTTGGGAGTCTCCCATACTCCTCACTTAGTTTAGCATTTCTCTTTCATGGAGAGACTAGAGTTATGTTCTATCACCCACTTGGAACTACAAATCTTTTTATACATCTACTGTGCCACTCTAATCTGTTGACATATTACTAAGCTTTACTTATGACTTGTACCAACTATCCTGTTAGCTGTTTATTTTCTTGTCATAAGGAGAGGCTACTTATCAAAGAAGAACTTATCTCAGAGGTATCTCTAGGTGTTATATATAAATTGCCTCAACAAATCTAGATAAGGATATTATAAGGAATTATTTTTAGCTTGATAAGCTTTTTCCCAAAATGATTCTACAATTGTTCCTTAAATTAATACATCTTTATCAATGTCATGTTTATGCAGAGCATAAACCCCTAATCATATGATATCCATACTACAATTATCTCAAAGTTGGCCCTTCTAGGTAACCAAATCATAATTCATCTTATCAGAAGTCATGTTCTCATTTTCTCATACCATTGAAAGTTCTTGGATACTAGGATTCTTTACCTTGGTATCTGTTACATGTGGCCAAAAAAACATCACATACTCATCATTTCCATCTCTCTGTTGTCATTATCAAAGCCAACATATAATAAGATCTTTCTTTCATCTCTGGACATTACTTATTATATATAACTTTATCTTGAAACCAAAATTCAAGACTGGTTGATACTTTTCAAAGTACCCATCTATAGATTACTTCTAATCCATGCACATTAGGTGTCATAAGACTTACTAAATTGTCATGTCCCTTAAAGGAAAGAACATAAGAAAAAATATTCCTTCATATTGCCCCATCATCACCCAGGGTTGTTTATCAAAGAGAAGAGATTATCATCTCCTCTGATTATTGCATGAACTTTCAACTGATCAGGAGTCATTTTCTGACTTTATTTATTTCCACATCATAGGAAAGATCTTCATTTCATACATTCTTTATCAAACAAGGATCATCTCCCTTGTTCCCTTTCTCTTATCATGAGGATTGTACTTTTTACTTCTTCATACACACAGACTAGTTTAAGAAAAACTCGATTTCTATTTCATTGCAGTTAGAATGGGATACAAATATCTATGCCATATTTTCAGTTTCACTATGCTCTTTAGATTGTCTAAAAATGACTATTTGATCAGAGTAATCAGAAAGATAACAATCTAAGAGTTCCGTACTTACCTTACCTTCAATAGTTGAATACCTGGCCAGGGTATATAAGTATTGAGAGTAGGTAGTATGCACCTTGTTTATATCATATACCTTACTTTTCATATCATCCAAATCATAGGACTTAGTATTCTTGGATATTCTCCAGACATCTCTTTTACATCTCATCCTCTTTTATACAGATAAAAGAATTTATAAAACATTTCAAAGATTATTGAACAAAATGTAAGTCCTCTTCTTCCCTATGTCCTCATAGGATTACTCAAAGGAAACTCAATTACAACTACTTTCTCATAACTAACAGGTAAAATTGGGGAAAGATATATCTAAATGACACAATTTTATATGACCTTCCTCAACTCATGGATCGATTACTATCTCAGGCTGATTCATTGCATAGAATCTTGTCATTGTGTGATTCCAACGTCACACTCTATCGTTTGGTGTAGATGAACCTGCTAGGGATGCCTGTCCATATCCTCGTGTGCCACTGCTAAACCATTGCCTTTGAGAGTCTTGTTGACTCTGCCTCGACGATTGGATCATTCCCTTCTTTCTTTTTGGAGCATTTTTGTGACTATCCCAGGTCACAACAATGGGAGCGGGGAAAGAACCCACAAGGACCCATACAACCAAATGAATGAACACAACATCCCAAGAACATTAGCGCTGGGACAGATGGAGGGAGCAGGAGAAAACTAAAGAGATGAAAATTTCTAAAGGAACCATGATGCAGACATAGCTGGACGCTGCTCACTCATGGAGGATGGACATTTTGATGAATGAAGATTCTATGAGGAAGAATATATGTATATTAATCCCTAACACTCCTGTTCCTGGGGATACACCTCGGGTGATTAATCCCACATTTTGATTTGGTCGATTAGTACCTCGTTAAACTCCTTTAACTCACTGATCATCATTTATGTTTTCTTAGACTTAATGCAGCTTGCATAAGTCAATATCAATACAAGGAACGAATTATAAAAAAAAATGCTAAAGAGAAGCGAGACAAGAGAATTGAGAGGTCAACACTTGGGTATTTCAAATCACGCCAATAGGTGACCGGAAAAGTTCTATTTATCATAGCCAATTACCATCGCCAGGATCACATTGATCACGAATGAATTATGTGAAATACCCCATTAATCACTTTATAAATGTTGGTGTTTAGAATACAATATCTAAATACAATCCCATAGTCCAATACTCCATCCAAATGGCCCTTTACATTGTTTGTGGGGGTTGGCTTGAGGACCTTTTGTGTAGCGTTTGACAATACGATTGGTGTGCCAACGCTCTAGTGCGGTGAGACGGACTGCCACGATATTTTTTTCCAGTGAAAAAAAATTACAGGTGAACGCTACTCAACGTTAAAAATAATACAAATTCAAAGTAGTTGATGATCTTATGTTTGGTAACAACATTTACTAGTGATTGCAACCTGTCGATATTATCCCGTCGCTGCCTAGACATTCACACCGCTTTACCAAATGGAGTACTCCTTAGCGTCAAACGACCACAAAAATGTCAGCATTATTCTTCAATTTGCATAAGAATATAGGGACAAAGTTATTTGTTAGTTTGTGGAATACATGTATTCAATATAAAATCGAGCAAGACATGCTTTCACAACATCCAAAAAGCTGCCTTGACTAAAAGAACATGTGATTCAGAAGCCACACTTAGCCGCGGCCCATGCATGACCCTGTAAAAGGTGAACTTAAAAAAGGACTTAATGTTGGGCTTAGTCTTTTTAGGGCCAGAAATAGAGATGGCCAGTCTAAAAGATGGGCCGACCTTGACCGCCCGCATTTGTTGGGTGGGGGTGGGGGGGTGGGGGGTAAAGACGGGTTACTAGAGAATCCAGTGGCGGTCTTTGTTGCAGTGGTCTGTGGATAATCTTGATGTCTGGTTGCCTTTCCTATCCTAACCCATATCTGATGTGATGATGTGATGGTTAACGTCAGGCCTGTTTCCTTTAATTGATGTAATAATTAGGAAGCATGATCAAGAGAGTGGGCCAAATTGGCAGCTTTATGAGATGTTTGTTTGGTAGGATTTGAAATTAGATGTAACGTGGTGACAGAATTATCGTTTGTTTATACTTGCCACGATGATTGGCGGTGGCGTTATACAATTTGTTTTTTGAAAATGTTCCCGTGACGCGCACTGGGGGCTAACTCACGTTTTGACGCGCGCGTGGGAGCAGTTTTTCCAGCGAAAACCAGTGGGGACCCTATTTTGAGCGGTTTGGACTCTGAGCGCCTCGGGACCACGCGCGGGGAGTGGCCAGCAGGCCTGCGCCAGTAAATGCGTGGAGCAGTGGTCAGATTTAAGGGGAAACGAAGGGGCTGCCGGGCATGCTGCTGAAAGAAAATGGATTATTTAAGGGGAAACGAAGGGGCCGCCGGGCATGCTGCTGAAAGAAAATGGATTAACCAATATTTGGTGCAAATGGCCTTTCATTGCCTTCCATTCCACATTAATGCACCGAGTTGACACATTTAAGAGGGAAAATGTGATTGCTGCTGCATTATTTGACACATTTAAGAGGGAAATTCTGATTGCTGCTGCATCGATTGACACATTTAAGAGGGAAAACGGAATGTTGGACACCATTAAGAGGGAAAACGAAATGTTGATTGACACATTTAAGAGGGAAAACGGAATGTTGGACACCATTAAGAAGGAAAACAGAATGTTGGACACCATTAAAATCTTTCTGTCATTCGTCGTTCTTCCTCACCAGCTACTTATTCTTCTGCATTTGTTACTTCATTTATTCTTGGTGGAAGAAATGGAGTTCGATATAGGTAACTTCTTGATTTATTACTTTTGTAAAAATATATCTTTTTGCAGCATGTATAAACTCTTTATCATCTCATACATCATTTAAATTGAATTTGTGAGTAGATGTAGAACTTGGAAGTGATTATGAAGAAAATTATTCTTCCGAGGAAACCAATGACACCAGTGATGGAGAATCTGAAGAATATTTGCAAGAGGAAGATGTAGCTGCAGAAGAATTTGGTGATGAATCTGAAGAATATTTACAAGAGAAAGATGTAGTTGAAGAAGAACAGGAAGTACACCAAGAATATCATGTTGCAGAATTTGATCTTAACGTACCCCATGCACACGAGGAAGAAGAATTCTCTACTGATCAAGGTTAGTTATGAAGAACTGATTAGCGGAACTGATTTGCGCCTATATTTGTTTCATTGCGCCTATATAATTTCAATTGCGCCCATATATCTTTATTTGCGCCCATATAAGTCTATTGCGCCCATATATGTTTCACTGTGCCCATAAAATTTCAACTGCGGTCATATGTCTTTCATTGCGCCCATTTAATTTCAATTGCACCCATATATCATTTCAATTGCACCCATATAAGTCCTATTGCGCCTATATTTGTTTCATTGCGCCTATATAATTTCAATTGCGCCCAGATATATTTATTTGCACCCATATAAGTCTATTGCGCCCATATATGTTTCACTGCGCCCATAAAATTTCAATTGCGGTCATATGTCTTTCATTGCGCCCATTTAATTTCAATTGCGCCCATATATACTTCATTGTGCCCTTGTAATATCAATTGCGCCCATATAAGTCCTAGTGCGCCTATATTTGTTTCATTGCGACTATATAATTTCAATTGCGCCCAGATATCTTTATTTGCGCCCATATAAGTCTATTGCGCCCATATATGTTTCACTGCGCCCATAAAATTTCAATTGCGGTCATATGTCTTTCATTGCGCCCATTTAATTTCAATTGCACCCATATATACTTCATTGCGCCCTTGTAATATCAATTGCGCCCATATAAGTCCTAGTGCGCCTATATTTGTTTCATTGCGCCTATATAATTTCAATTGCGCCCAGATATCTTTATTTGCGCCCATAGAAGTCTACTGCGCCCATATATGTTTTACTGTGCTCATTTAATTTCAATTGCGCACATATAGAAGTCTACTACGCCCATATATCTTTCATTGCGCCCATTTAATTTCAATTGCGCCCATATATGTTTCACTGCGCCCATAAAATTTCAATTGCGGTCATATATCTTAAGCGGGCGCAATACTACATTAAGTGGGCGCAATACTACACTAAGTGGGCGCAATACTACACTAAGTGGGCGCAATACTAGACTAAGTGGGCGCAAGACTACACTAAGTGGGCGCAATACTACACTAAGTGGGGCAATTCTACACTAAGTGGCCGCAATAGTACACAAACTAAGTTGAGGATTACCAACTAATGTTGTTCTTTCTCTTATGTTGTAGATCCCAGTATTCCTGCTGTTGGAATGGTTTTTGCTAGTCTTGGTGAAGTGAAAGATTTTTATAAAAATTTTGGTATTTCCCGTGGCTTTGGTGTTAGGGTTCGTAGTTCTGGTAAGAACAGAAAGGGAGAAATATCTAGGGTAAAGATGGTTTGCATAAAACAAGGGGAAACTATACAGAGTACCGATAGTATGGCTCAGAGGTGTAGTGCTAGAGTGAACTTCCCTGCTCACATTGTTATCCATCTGAAGAATGGGTTATATATGATTGACCACTATAATGATGACCACAACCATGTTATGCTTGGAGCAGATCATGTGCAATTTTTACCGTCCATGAGGACCGTCTCTTTGATGCAGCAAAGAAGGCTTATAATTAATGACCAGGCCGGTATATCAACATCTCAAACAATGGCTGCACTTGCTATTGAAGCTGGTGGAGTAACCAATCTAACATTTACAGAGAGGGATGCAAGGAATCTGTTAACACGGACTAGGAGAATAAAGCTTGGAAAAGGTGACGCCAAAGCAATGCAGGAGTATTTCACAAAGATGCAGTGCGCCCATCATAACTTATTCTACATGATGGATTTGGATGACTGTGGTGTTTTAAAGAATGTTTTCTGGGCTGATTCTAGAGCAAGATCTGCCTACAAGTACTTTGGGGATGTTGTATCGTTTGATATTACATATCTCACCAACAAATACAAGATGCCATTTGCTCCTTTTGTGGGTGTCAACAATCATGGTCAAACAATTTTGCTTGGTTGTGGACTTTTATGCAAAGAGACAACGCAAAATTACGTATGGTTATTCAAAACTTGGTTGTCATGCATGGGAGGTAATGAAAACTTGTTCCAATTCGGTTATACATCACTCAAAACTTGTTCATTTCTGATTGTGTATATAAACGCTTAAATTTTCAGGTGTCCATCCTAAAGGCATAATAACAGACCAAGCTCAATCCATTATCAATGCTATTGCCGAAGTGTTTCCCACTACCAAGCATAGATTGTGTTTGTGGCACATAATGAAGAAGCTACCGCAGCAATTTTAAAATTCCGAAGGAGCACGCAAGGCTATCAAAGGAGCCGTATATGACTCGATAACTACAATTGATTTCGAAAATCGGTGGACTGAATTGGTAAACTTGCACAATTTACAACAAAATAGATGGGTCCAACGGATGTACCCTATCCGGAAGATGTGGGTGACATGCTATGTGAAAACATCATTTTGGGCTGGAATGTCTACAACACAAAGAAGTGAATCCATCAATGCGTTTTTCAAAGGTTATTTTAGAGAAAGAATGACGCTGAAAGAATTTATTGAACAATTTGAACTTGCTGTAAGTGTGAAGTTCAAGAAGGAATCTGAAGCAGACTACGAATGCATTCACAAAAATCCTGTACTGAGGACTACTTTTGAAATGGAACGTCAACTTGGTGAATGGTACCCATTGGACATTTTCAAGAAATTTCAAACAGAGCTTCAGGGCCTCATGTACTGCAACACGGTTCATAGAATGACAAACGGAGAACTATATTTCCTTGAGGTTTTCGAGAGGAAGAGGATACAAGTTGATTCTAACATCTTTGTGCCACGAATGAAGTCATTTCAATTGGTATATAGCACATCAAAGCTCGGAGCTATTTGTCATTGTTTAATGTTTGAATCATCGGGCATTATATGTAGACACATGTTTGCTGTGTATATGTTCCTTGGTATTGTCAAGTTGAATGAGGAATACCACTTGATTGACAGATGGAGGAAGGATGTCAAACAAATTGTAAGCAAACCGGACACTATACAACGTGTTGAATATACTAACTCTGAGGATAGGTATGGTGCCGTCGTACAAGACATCCAGTCATTGGGCGAGGCAGCTGCAATGTCTCAGGAGAAATTTGATTTAATTATGAAAGGATTGGAGAAAATAAAAAGGGACGTTGGGGTATCAGATGGTGTAAGCCGCAATTTCTTCTATATATAAATAACTCAGTTTTAGGCCTGATCAAGCTTAACAATTTTATTAATGTTGTTGTAACATTTGCATTATAGGTTTGGGAATCTGTTGCTGTTCAAGGAATTCAAAACCCAAATATGGCGGGCCAAGTCGGTCGACCGCGTAAAAAGAGGTACAAGTCATTTGATGAGAGAATGTCGAAAGCTAAGAAGCGTCAAAACTAGTAGTGTTTACGATGCAAACCACTATGTGAAGTCTACGTCTTTCGCATTTTAACTTATTTTTTGTAAGTGTCTAATGAAGTGGGCGCAGTGACAACAATGTTCAGTGTATTTTGGGTTAAGTGTAACTAACCGTTGTAAATTTTATGCATGTTTAATGAATATCTTCATGACAAAATATAGTATTTTGGTTAATGTTGTGTATATTAAGGGCCCCATGAAGTGGACATTGACGCATGTAGTAGGCGCAATAGCGCAGAACGTGGGCGCAATAGCTCAGAAAGTGGGTGCAATAGCTCAGAAAGTGGGCGCAATAGCTCAGAAAGTGGGCGCAATAGCTCAGAAAGTGGGCGCAATAGCGCAGAAAGTGGGCGCAATAGCGCAGAAATGGGCGCAATAGCGCAGAAAGTGGGCGCAATAGCGCAGAAAGTGGGCGCAATAGCGCAGAATGTGGGCGCAATAGCTCAGAAAGTGGGCGCAATAGCGCAGAAAGTGGGCGCAATAGCACAGAAAGTGGGTGCAATAGCGCAGAAAGTGGGCGCAATAGCCCAGAAAGTGGGCGCAATAGCCCAGAAAGTGGGCGCAGTAGCTCAGAAAGTGGGCGCAATAGCGCAGAAAGTGAGCGCAATAGCACAGAAAGTGGGCGCAATAGCGCAGAAAGTGGGCGCAATAGCTCAGAAAGTGGGCGCATTAGCTCAGGAAATAGGCGCATCAACACATAGTTATGAAGTGGACAAATTGATACAATAAATAAATGAAGTGTGAACATTTATACATGTCGTGGGCACATCAACACATAGTTCCAAAATATACATGTCGTGGACGCATCAACAGATGAAATTAGGCGCATCAACACATAGTTCCAAAATATACATGCCGTGGGCGCATCAACACATACAAAAAAGGCACCTAATTGTTCATTTTGTGACGCGTTATTGTTCACGTCTTGACGCGGCTAGACTTGTCCCTCAACATTTGTACTGCAAACGTCCCTCTCAACCTGTGAATGTCTTCAGCAGTAGTTTCATCCCCTACAATTGGTTGTCCATCCAATATTCTTTTGATCCAATGTAGAGTGAATAGTCCGCAGTCATTGCTATCAGCTGGTTGTTGTGGGCTGTCCCTGTAGTATTGCACTTTCCATTCATTTGCTTCATGTCCCAAATGTTGTGCGAAGAAGTTTTTCAGCCACACGCCCTGTAAAATGAATTGCACGCAATGTCTTAAAAGGAGTATATAAGAAAGCATACATTAAGTATGTGATGAGATGCATGTTTGCTTACAATATTACATGCAACCTTTTCATGGGCGTCCCACGGAAGATGTTTAGAGCAATTCTTTTTATTACGGTATAAGCATATACTGTTGTAGTGGAACATAATTTTCTGTTTCATGCTAATCTCAAGCAAATGCCAATGGTAATTGGAGTGAAGCACCATTATGGCTTTGTCATTTGTTTTTAATTCATCCAATCGCCTGGTGAAGTACATTTCTATATTACTGTCATCACCTCCCTCTATTGAACGACAAGTATTGACGTGTAGTATTATGGGCATTTGACGATCACAGCTCGTTGCATACCGTTCTTGAAAAATTTGGCACATCGACTGTATATACTACAAAAAAAGAAAATGTAACATATATGGGTGCAATGAAACATATATGGGTGCAATGAAACATATATGGGTTACCGTTTCCGAGACAAAACCTTGATATTTAAGGCTTGACAATAAGTCCTCCCCCAACACTCCAGTATCTCCATGCAGCCACAAGGTTTGACCAACTGTTACAGTGGATATCACCGAATTCAGCAATTGTTGGTCACTTTCATTGAGGTGGTCCACTGTTGTCTTATCTATTCTGGAAGGTTGTACATTAATCAACAAGTTGGGGGACTCAGCTGAAGACAGCTCAACTGTTGCACGAGACTTGGGGCTTAATGACAACCTAATTTCTTCTGTAAAGACAGATCAAGGTTTGTTAGACAATATTGGCAACAATTTGCATTTGTTAGAAGTCAATACCTTATTTTCCACTCAAAGAATGTTCTTTAGCTGGAGATTTTGGGGAAAACTCTCCGGAAAATGTATGTTGTTGTTGCTTCTCCGGTGAGGCTTCTTCCCAAACATATAGTTTGCGTTTATTTTCCTCGTCATGATTTGGCCAGTGCTCTACGTAAGGCTGGGTGCAGTCATCAATCTTGGAGAGTCTTTGCTTCATTGCCATGTTAGCAGTGTGCAACTCGTCACAGTAGTCATGAAGTCTGTCTAAGTCTTTTTGCATCCTCATGAACAACTTCTTGTTATTTATTTCCTTCTCCTTTGCAAATCTCTTCTCCACCGCCAGCTCGGTCTTCAGTTGTTCAATCTCGGCAAACAGAGCTCCCATGTTGCCTTTTTCATTATGCCTTTCTGGTATTGCATGTTGTTTGCTTGCACCTTGGGTAGGTTCACTTCTGGATACGGCTGGTTGACCCACACGATCATAAAAAACTGTGGAAGACAAGGAATCTAATTTTTAGATCATTTTGTCGGAGTATGGCCGACAACCTTGTCGCATAAGACCACATGTTTATGATTAATTGCTCGTCGGGGTGCTCAATTCGTATGAAGTTGCCCGTCTTCAATAACCAAGGCTGCGACAGTTCATAAGAAATGAGGTATTAATATAAATTACAACGAAACTGCCGGATTGTTAATGCTAAGTGGGCGAATTGTAATACCGTTAGCAGCAGGGTGCATCCTTTCATATATCCTCCACTGTTCTTCCTGCCCTTCACTAGATCAAATCCTACACAAAGTAGTTCTTGCACTGCGACGGCCCAGTCATATTTGTCAAGGTCATCTAAATTTTCAGTGAGGGGGTACAAGCAATTCATGATCCTGCTAGAGCCATAGGGGAAAAGAAAGTGGCCGAATAATACAATTACCAACATCTTCACACGGTCCCTCCTGAGCTCATCCGTATTTGCAGGAGAAAGACTTTGTATCTTCTGTACAATTGATGCTAACCTTGGATCATCTCCATCAAAATATTTTTGACGGATATATGAGTTGGAGATTAACTTTTTGAAAGTGACCCTGCCGTCTGTATTACATGAAAACGTTATGGGCGCAAAGGAAGATATATGGGCGCAATAGCGCAGACAGTGGGCGCAATAGCTCAGAAAGTGGGCGCAATAGCTCAGAAAGTGGGCGCATTAGTGCAAAAAGTGGGCGCATTAGCGCAGAAAGTGGGCGCAATAACTCAGAAAGTGGGCGCAATAGCTCAGAAAGTGGGCGCATTAGCGCAGAAAGTGGGCGCAATAGCTCAGAAAGTGGACGCAATAGCTCAGAAAGTGGGCGCATTAGCGCAGAAAGTGGGCGCAATAGCTCAGAAAGTGGGCACAATGACAACTAAAATGGGCGCAAAGGAAGATATATGGGCGCAATGTAAAATATAAGGACGCAATGACCCATTTTATATGGGCGCAAAGGAAGATATATGGGCGCAAAGGAAGATATATGGGCGCAATGACACCTAAACTGGGCACATTGACCCTTTTATGGGCGCATTGGATCCTACATGGGCGCAGTCGTGCACACATTGGCGCAATATAACATATAAGGGTACATAGGCAGTGTTAAACAGAATTACATAAGCGCAATTAAACCTACATGAGCGCAATGATATGTACATATGCAGTGTTAAACAGAATTACATAGGCGCAATTAAACCTACATGAGCGCAATGATATGTACATAGGCAGTGTTAAACAGAATTAATACCTCTTTCAGGAAGACCACCCACAAGCTGTCTTATTTGATCTGCAGCGAATTCCAATCTCCGACTCCCGAAGTTGAATGTCCCATCTTGGTTGTTGAAACATGATGCCAGATCCTCTATCAACATAGTGTCATTAACTGGTACTCGTTTGATGCCAAGTAGGCATTTGAAAGGTGTTTTTGCAAAGATGGCTTGTTCTTCTTCGCTGAAAGTGTCGTATATATCTTTGAAGATTTTCCACGAACACCTAGACTTCAACCGCTTTGGCTGCTTATCTACATCAGATGGTTCTGCCTCGTTGAGTTCTTCTGCGTCTTTCTCCGCCCCTTTTTACCTTCTCTGACTCTTCTTGGTTCTCTCTTGCTGTAGGCGTGTGCTGGCTGTTGTTGTCACCGGCGGTGGAGTTGTGGCCTTTTCAGAAGCAGGCTTGTTCGTCGCAGACCTGGTCTTCCTTTTTCTCGCTGGTGGGGGAACAGTTGTGGCCTTCTTCTTCGTCGCAGAGCCGGAAGAGGGCATCGAGCCGGAAGAGGGCTTCTTTCTTTTTCTCGCCGCTGGTGGAGCCGCTGTCTCCGGGGGAAGAGTTTTCGTCGGTGCGGGAGCCGCTGTCTCCGGGGGAAGAGTTGTCGTCGGTGCGGGAGCTGCTGTCTCCGGGGGAAGAGTTGTCGCCGGTGGACCTGCTGTCGACGGTGGACCTGGTGGAGGAGATGGACGCAATGTCGCCGGTGGAGTTGTCGTCGGTAAGACAATCCTTCTTTTCGCCCCTCTTAAGCTTCTTTCTTTTTCTCGCCGCTGGTGGAGCCGCTGTCTCCGGGGGAAGAGTTTTCGTCGGTGCGGGAGCCGCTGTCTCCGGGGGAAGAGTTGTCGTCGGTGCGGGAGCTGCTGTCTCCGGGGGAAGAGTTGTCGCCGGTGGACCTGCTGTCGACGGTGGACCTGGTGGAGGAGATGGACGCAATGTCGCCGGTGGAGTTGTCGTCGGTAAGACAATCCTTCTTTTCGCCCCTCTTAAGCCTCTTTCGGGTCTCCTCCCAGACGACCTCTTTGTCAGCATTCCCTGAGAGGGTAAAACTGGGGTCGGCTGCAAATCCATATCTGAGAAGAAGGAACGGGGAGCAGGACGAGTACAGGCGCGCGGAGCAGCAGGAGGAGTGACGGCTCGGGAAGACCAGCCGCCGAGGAGAAGGGAGGGCGCGGGAAGGAAGACCAGCGGAGGAGAAGGGAGGGCGATTTGGGGGGGAAATTCGCTGACTTTCTGAGCGAGAGGATATTCGCTGAACGGGGGCAGGGGGCGCACATTTGGACTCTGAGCGCCTCGGGACCACGCACAGTGTTGGCAGACCGGGTGGTTTAGGGAGACCGGGATACGCGCGTCAAAACACGCGTTATGGCGAGTGCGCGTCAGCAAATTTTAACCCTTTGTTTTTGAAAGCGATACGGAGTGGCAGTGATTGCCACTTGAGGCTGTTTGTACACCAACGCGGCGGTCTTCCCGATTGATTCCAATACATGGCACGATTTGTTTTGCTGTAAACAGCAGGATTGGATTGTACTTCGTCATCCCGTAACAAGAATATTAGATTTGGTTAGCAGGACAATAGGGTCTAGTTTGGGAGAAGAACTTCAAAACGCGGCATTTATTTACGGCGGCAACAGTAGTATAATTATTAGGTCTTCCCGATTGTTTCCAATACAGGGCACGATTTGTTTTGCTGTAAACAGCAGGATTGGATTGTACTTCGTCATCCCGTAACAAGAATATTAGATTTGGTTAGCAGGACAATAGGGTCTAGTTTGGGAGAGGAACTTCAAAACGCGGCATTTATTTACGGCGGCAACAGTAGTATAATTATTAGGTGGTAATAATGAATAACACACTGTTAAGATTTAGAAGGCTTTTGATAATCGCATACGGCATTTATAAAACACATCTAAACGGACGGCCGTTTTGATCACCGCGTTTCTTCCGTGACGAGACTAGCCGCATGAGCTAGGACGCAGCAACTGCACAGAAAAAGTTGACTTAGAATCACCGGCCGTGAAAAGTTTTTGCGTTAAATACTGGTAGTGTGAAATGTCGAACGCAAATGGCCCCTAGGAATTGTCATTATCCTGCACTTTTTTGGACTGCATTAATGCTGGATAGCATTGTCCATCTCAAATCGACATAGCGCGTTTTTTCTTCCATGGCCTGGTGCGCAGAACAAAGCCTGGGATCAGATGAATCCAGTATTTATCTAAATCTAGTTAGATCCTGCTAATCAAACATGCCCACAATGTAATCTTACCCGCAATCGCATTATTGTTTCCGTTCATTTATTGAGGTAGGTATAGCCCACGCTTTAGGCAGGGCCATGGCATTTGGATTAGCTAGAACCGACATTAATATGCATCCTCCTTGAGTAGGGGCTGTGTCAGCGTCCTAATATATCATGAATTCAGTTGGTTGAAAACTCATCGTTTCTGCCATGATACATCACAAATGCATCTTAATAGGAGAAGCAATCGACATTATCATAAGCTGGATTTTCATTGGCCCTTTCAACCGCACTCGAGGCTTGTGAGTTTTGTGACCCCCAAGGGCCACAAATGGAGTGAAAGAACACGGGATGCACGTCCGTTTCCAGTGTTACTTCTTTACCTACCATCAACTCAACGCAAAACAAGGATCACGACAAAGAAAGAAACGGATAAGCCCCATTAAACAAGGATTACCCCAACAAAGACGGCTGTCCCTTATTTGACTTTAGCAGCTTGACATGGTTCACATTCAGAGAGTTTCTCTGAAAGTAGTAGATCGAAATTTTTAAATAAAAAGAAGAAGGAGACATGGCTCAACCGTAGCAAACACATGAAAGTCGTCCAGAAAGATAAAACGAGAGAGAGATAATGATTCACATCACGAAACGAAGACAATAGATAGAAGAAAAAGAGGTACGCAGGCCATAAGATAAACAGAATAAGATACATTACCAGCATTTACTCTAACACTGTGAACATAGAACATATAAAAAATGCCACTGGACAAGGAACCCCATAAGAAGCCAGTGAGAAGCAACCGATGTAGTCGTTAGAGAGAGGTAAGAGAGATCCGTAGAAGTCAAGGGGTATGAGGCAGATGATAAGCCCAAGGCGGATCTCCTAGTGAAATCATGGCAAAAGAGGCTGATCCATACACATCCTTGATAGAGAGGTAAGAAAGATCCGTAGAAGTCAAGGGGTATGAGGCAGATGATAAGCCCAAGGGGAATCTCCTAGTGAAATCAGGGCAAAAGAGGTTGATCCATACATATCCTTGATAGAGAGGTAAGAGAGTTCCGTAGAAGTCAAGGGGTATGAGGCAGATGATAAGCCCAAGGGGAATCTCTTAGTGAAATCATGGCAAAAGAGGCTAATCCATACATATCCTTGATACAGCTGGAAGGAGGAGTTTCATTTTGCAAGAAACTAGGCAAATTGTTTGACCACTCTTTGCTAAATATGCATGTAGTGGCTTAAAGACATTGAAACTAAGATCTAATCTAGTTATTCATTAAGTATATCAAGTGGTCGGAGGATAACATGCGTGTGGATCTGACAGGAGTTCCTCCACTAGTGGGATTAAGGAGTGATACTTTTACAGCATGGTAGGCTTCCCTTAAACCTACCTCAGCCAAAGTATTCAACCATGAGAAAGTGAGTATTGACAACCAACACGCCTTTATCCCCTTTGGATTTAATACTTTTATATTCTTTACACCAGAGGTTGTGAAACTTCTGAAGAGGGTCCAAAAAAGTGATGAATAGTAATGTTATGACACCTAAGTATATGGATTTAGTGTTTCAAAGGATTGGTTTTGAAATCTAGAAAGGACTAGCGACGTAGGTTGTTGCTT
This sequence comes from Alisma plantago-aquatica, assembly GCA_963693085.1. Taxonomy (NCBI): domain Eukaryota; kingdom Viridiplantae; phylum Streptophyta; class Magnoliopsida; order Alismatales; family Alismataceae; genus Alisma; species Alisma plantago-aquatica. The sequence goes on along the minus strand of OY856409.1, from coordinate 1,971,460,757 downwards.
ACTTGTCTTCTACTTTGATGTAAATTCCCAATTCTGTGTGCAATATGTTGTTTTTGAATATACATCTAATGCATATCAAGTTTAAGACAGAAGTTGTGTTTTCTCTAAATATATGTAACTTAATATGTAAATGAACATTTTTCTTGGGAGCATGTGTTCTTTAGTGAACCCTATATCTCAAAATGAAGTATAGATGCCTTTACTTTCCTTATTTGATGACATAATGTAATAAGAATCTTAAAATAGAATTAAATATGAATTTTTAGTCCTCTAATGAATGATTGAAGTGCATGTCAATGATGCTTGGCCCAGACTGGGAATTCAGTCGAGTACACCTAGGGTAAAATTTCCTTTAATAATTGAATCTTGTTCTTGCTTGAAATGGTTAAATAATTAGAGAATTAACTCCTATTCTTTTTCTTCCAAAAATAAATGTCATTCTTACACTGAGGAGGTTTAAATGAGTTTTAACATCTTAAAATGCATGTTACTCTAAAATAATATGTAAAAGGGTATTAGAGTTGATGTTTGCACCTTACTCAAGTTATCTGATGGATCTAAGATCTAAAACACATGTACATGGTAGACATATGCATAAATAAGGATAGTTTGAGAACCTTGGTTTCAAGGCCCGATAAGATTTGTCCCTCCTAATATGAAGGTCCTATGATTTTCTTCTCTTCTCATCTCATGATTTTTTTTGGAATACCTAAGAATGATGTAAAACATGGCACTATAAGATGTATATTTGATTGTGGGTTATACATACATGATTTGAGTCTTGAGGCTGATACCTTGAGGGCAATGCTATTTCTTTCCATCATGGGTGGATGGCAAGGGACAATGACTAAGGATTAAATTATTTCCTTGAAATGATTAAAGGTAAAGATGATGGTATGAGATCTTCATCATAATTATCATCATCAAAGCCTCAGTCCCAACTATGTTGGGGTCGGCTACATGGATCCTTTCCATTCGACTCTATCATGGATCACATTCTGGTGATGAGCTCTTAGAGATGAAAAATATGTTGTCCTTATGTATGGACACACTTGCATTTAGATTAATGGCATACACTCTATGATCACTATGTTGGCTGTAGAAGTGAAATAAAAAATGATTATTTCCCCCTAAAATGGATGATTATGAAAGAAATGCAACATGCCAACATTTATAATCCATACAATTGTTTAGTAATGATTAATCATGTTACATATTATGTGTCATTTTATATGATGATATATGAGAATTATAATTATGAGAAATGACATATCTTATATGTGTTCCCTAAACAAATACTAAATGTGAATGATGTAAAGATAAATAAATTATCTTGTCTCCTCATTTAAGTATAATGAGTGAATAATTATGGAATAGGGGTCATGTGGCCCAGATGATAAGGCCAAGGGGCATCTCCTACTGAGCATATTGTTGATTTGAGGCTTGTGACTAAAGTTGATATTGAATCAATTATGTAATTGGTTGGCTTTAGCTTTCCTAGACCCATCTCAACATGGACACTATATGACATCAAATTCACACTAGATCTCAAATCAAGTAAGAATTAGTTTATGTGATTCCACCCATGTATCAAGGTATGATTGTGGATTTTGGGTCTTTCTTGTTCATAGGAAGATCATGTTGTAGAATTGAGCTCACTTTCTTAAAGCTTCACCTTTGTGGGTATTATCCCCGTTGACTTTCTCTTTAAAGTGTACACATCCTTGAGAAATTTGGCATAAGTTGGAATTTTCTTGATTGCAACAAGCAATAGGATGCTCACTTTCACTTGTCGAAGATATCTAGAATGTCAATCTTATGTCTCTATCTCCTTTATGATGATGAGGGCTCATCCAATGCATTTGGAAGTGGAGGCTCACTTGAACTAGCTTTGCTTGCATCGACATGATTATCTTGAGACATCACATGAAGAACTCTTGGAGTTGTTCATGGAACACTTGGGATAAAAAAATCTCTAGAATGTGATGCAATAGAATTTCCTGGCCTCATAGAATCAACAAAATTCTCAACATCAATTAGACTCTGAATGATAGTATCAACACTCCCTCAAGTCCTTAGCTACTTAATCAATCTTCCACTTCTTTGAACTATCACACCATTAACTTTCTCACGGAGAAGATTGGATTCTTGTTGTTTCTGGGGAGGAGGTGGAGGTGGTCAATGATGTTGTAAATGAGGTGGAGGGGAGCATTGGTAGTGGTAGGTGCATTGGTAGGGTGGTTGTGATGGTGAAGGTGTATGAGGTTTAGGGGGACCTCAATGTCAATATATGGGATGCACTTGCATTGGGGGTGGATAATAGGAGTATTGAAGAACACCCATTGGCCAATTGCATTGTTTGAGTTCACCATGGGTTGGGAAGAAAGTTACCTTACACATGGATGGCAAGTTTCAAGGAGAGATTCTTCATTCTTTTATAAAGTCTTTTCACATTCTTCCGAAGCTCATCAAAACTTTTCTAATCTAGAGAGGACTTCATCTTCAAACCTCGAACTATATCTTTGACCTTGTTGTTTTTTATTTCTATCAGAGTGAAGGGCCTTCACCTCTTCACCAAATGACTCAATAGAATTTACAGAATTACTAGGATGACTTCTTACTTGAACCTTCATCATATTCATCACTTCAATGAGAAACTTCATCATTTTTGGCTCGAACCATTAGGAGTTGAAGTTGTCACACCAATGGCATGGTCACAACCATTAACAACACGAGAAGCTATATGCCTAGAATTTTCTGCCAAGTTCTCAAATAAAGGCCATGATTCTTCAATGGGCTTGGACATGAATGTACCACCACAAGAAGAGTCCACTATAGCTTGAACCATTTGAGAGAGACCAGATTAAAATGATTGAACAAGATGCCATCGATGAATCTCAAGGTGAGGGCACTCTCTCTTTATTTTTTGGAATCTTCTGCAAGACTCATGGAACCTTTAGTTATCCATTTTGCTAAAATTGACTATGGCATGCAACATTTGTGTCGAACTTGCAATATAATACAACTTCCTGTAGAAATAATTTGTCATGTCCTCCCAATTCATTAAATTTGTCTTTGAAGAAAACCAAGTCTTGGCCTTGTCCTTTAGAGAGAAGGGGAACATAATCAATGCAGTTGGAGTTTGAAAAGGTGAAAAAGTTTCTAGAAAAACATCCACATGATTTTTAAGTATGTGCATTATCTAGACCATTAAAGAGCAGAGGCATATGCATAAGAGTTGTAGGTATGAAGAAGTTTTGATTGGGAATAACTTCCATCCTTGTAGCAAGAGGAGAAGTGTAAGCTCCTAGAAGGAAGTAGTCTTTGAGAGGATTTGGGGATGTCCATTATGAGGTAGTGGTTTTCCATTAGGATTGCCCATCTCTTCTTTCTCCAACCCATGTTGTCACCTTCACTTTCCATAATCAAGAAGAGTTATAAATCACAAATGCATCAACAACACTTAGAATAAATAATATAAATGGTGAGGGAAATAGGAAAAGAGGCACCCTCCCTGACAACAACTCTAGAAAGATTGATGTGTCCATAGGACCCCTAGCTAAATGATGTGTCTAGACGCTCCTCAGACACACACATGAGTCTTCTAATTTTTATAAAATCTAGTTTGGACACACTCTTATAGAATTCCTCAAGCGTACATGCTTAGGAGTAGTATAGGAATGAAAAGTCAGGGTCAAACCCAAGGGAGAGAGGGGGCTCTAGAGCTAAGTTTACTTTACTAAGTTCCTATTGCAAAGTGTGGGTTTTTTAGGGTTTGACTTGGGGGTTTGAATTACACTAAGTGAACAAGCTGGAAATAAAAGCAAGAATCAAAACATAAGCTAACCCTAAACAAATAATGCTATCAAACTAACAAAGAGAGACAATTACACCAAACTAGGAAAGATCGGTCCTAAATTAGAAACCAAAAGAACAATTTAACAAAACAAGGCAAGAAGAGGCAACTTGTTACACTAAGCTATCAATTATTCTAAGAAGGCAAGCAGTGAATACAACTAGAAAAATCCAATTTAAAAGACTAGAGACAAGAGCTAACTACTCTAGCAAAGGCAAAATAATATGAGAAAGGCAACTAGCTAAGTAAACAAGTAAGGAAACTAACTATGTTAACACTAGCTAAGGATATGAGCAATTAGGGTTTTAGACAATAAATTAGGGAAGTGGGACATTTGGGAGAAAATGTGACTATCAACCTAGTTAGGGTCATATCATGCAAATCATTCAATAAAATCATGTTAGAAATACAATGGGATGAAGGTGAATTATCCTATAATACTAGTTGACCACATGTGGTGTAGGGTGTACATAGAGGATCTAGTCTCTATACCCCATATCCAACCTTACAAGGTTTTAATTTACAAGGGTATATGTATAATTAAATCACATTAAGAAAGAGAAATGCGACTATCAACCATACATGGGGGTACAAATAAGGACTAGTTCATCATTTTTGATGATAATTTACATAGCTTGAGTTGTTTCTATAAGTTCAAACCTAGGTTGACTAAGGATCTTGACTAGGGGATGATGGAACATTCAAGATTTTGTACTTAACCCCTCTATATAGTATAAGAGTCTCTACCCTATACTTTTTAAATCAATACTAATGTTTTACCTTATCCAAGTAATTGAATCACATTCACACTAGCCTACATATATAGGAGAGAATTTTACTAATGTACTTAGTGGAAAAGGGTGACATGGAGTGTAGGAGAAGGGTATTTCACCTTCTTTTACACTCCATCAAACCTATAGACATGCTTTGTAACATCCCAAATTTGAGGGTTCCATTACCTAAAGAAGTCTAAACAGATCATTTAAACTCATGATCATGAAAACCCTAGATGAGGTGAGATTGAAAGTTCAATCATGTCTCAATTTCATAGAAAGGAGTGCAAGGATGGTTATCATGAAACTTGGGACCATAGATAATGCTTTGGAACATATGTCAAGTATTAAATAAGGGTTGTGATAATGTCTATCAAATGACTAAATCATATTAATGTTTTTATGTGACTAGATCCTTATTTAAACAGTGTGCAATCAATTGAATTTCTTAGTACGTGTTCACATTAGTCGACCTTTCCTTGATGATCATAATTGGTATCTAAAGGTTTTATGATTTATTTGGATAGGGGTAGAGATGTTTTTCCCAAGGGAAAGTAATTATATCATCATAATGGCCATATCTTTGAAGTAAGGAGGATACATGGAGCTAAATAAGTCATACCTTAGATTGGAGTTGTGATTGTTTTTCATTATCATGAAGTAGTTATAATTATCTAAGAATCCTTTAATAAATGAGCCAAAGAAATGGAAGACTTCTGCATCTACAAACTAGAAGTTAGTACATGTAGCCCTTAGTCTGTAGTCGTATACATGTATATCTTAGTTCAAATAGAAATCTAATAGGACATTAGAACCACAGTTTGTGGAAAACCGAACAAGGCCTGGTCTCTAGGTATATATGTACACATGTTCTTAATCTCGCCAGGAAGTCACAACCACAACCCTAGCATCTTGCAATTTGTGGCCATGGATATTTCTAGATCTACTTGTTGGAGCTGAACTGCATGCTATGAAGATGAGCGAAGGATCGTCACTAGTAGGAACAAAGATACACATGGTAGTGGCTGGCAAGTAGATATCGTGAGTATTCATAAGAACATGATCAAGGATGACACATTGTGACACTCAAGATGACTTTGCACTTTCAGAACACCAATGGTCGAGCAAATGAAGGGTGAAGAGGAGCCCAACATCTCCAGTAAGACATGCCTAAAGGAAGTCCATACCCCATTGACTTGGGATGCCAAAATCCATCATTGTTTCCCTAGACCTCCAATGTGAAGATGAGAGGCTGCAAGCCTACAAAGATTGTGAGGGTAAGGGCACCTCGCCATGAAAACCGACGCCCTACCACTGTGTGGCTCCGGACTGGGTTCCGTTTTCACTGCTAGGAGGTGGTCGCCCTGTGGTTAGGGTTCATTGTGAATTGGGGGAAATTCTACAATGATATGAGCATCCAGAGTCATAGAAGATCTGATGGCAGTCGTTTCTGGAGATTTCAGTCCATGGATCTCCCTGTTCATCCTACCGAACCTACTGCTTGAGGTGATGCTCTGTTTTACATAGAGAACAGAGGTCGCTCACACCTAGAAGGATGACGAGCGGCGTCTGCGGTTAGTGGATCCTATTTGTGAGTGGATCCCATGTGGGATCCAACACTTACAACCCCTTAAGCAAGGAGAAAACTTCATCATGGACGTTGGATTATGCATGAACGACTGTGATTGTCCAAGAAAGGTAATATTTTGATTAAATCATATATTATGATTGGTATATAAGATATTTGAGTGTAAGGTACTAAATGAAAGCTATTGATGTCTAGATTTTTATAAAAATGTTAGCTTTTGGGTTTAATTAATGAAATCATCATGGATATCATGAGAAGTGATGCATTCATATAATCATGGATTGTTAGTGATAAATAGTTGTAATGGGTCATTCGATCCTAGAAAAAGATTTTAGACTACTAATGATGTCTAGAACGAATGTAATACATCTGATCGTAATGAATGATGCAAGACTTTACATTGTTGTGCTTCAATTCTTGATTGGGAGTGGTAACCCTAATCTAATTCAAGAAAATGGCATGATGATAAGTAAATGTCCCAAATATCACCCTAAGATTAGTTGAACATATGAGGGATGTGTATAATCTATTAGATCAGTAAGTATGTATAAGTTGAGATATTTTTTGGTAATTTCCCTATACATCTAAAATGGTATGGAAACCCTAGTTTGACCTAAGAATAATGGGTTTTGGGTTTAATGGCTATTTATGAACTGCTCATGATATTTTCAGGAAATAGGATGTTGATTTAAAGGTTCAAGAACTAAACATAGGTTTCTGCAACAAAGGTAAGTGGTTCATGCCCATGCATATTCATATTTATTAAGCTCAATACCTTTACATGTTCAGATAAGGTATTATGATTTATGTGTTTTAATATTTTAAGATATTAAATAATTTATGCAATCAAAGTTTCTACACCTCTGTATGGTGTTGTCACATATACCCTATATCTCAAGTAGAGATATGTTATTAAGATATCTTAGAATAATTGTGATTCATGAACCATATTCATGACAAAAATTAAAGGTTCATATTCTTATAAGATTTCTCAGAAATAATTTATATTAATGAATAAGACTAGAAGGTAAGATATGAAAGCAATATAGTCATACTTTATGATATTGAATAAAATTGTATTAGGATTTGAAATAGAAATATGCTATTAAGATTTCCTAGATAGATTAATATCTAAGAACTAAGTACACAATAAGACATAAGAGTAGAATGCATTAATTTATGATTAAGTTTGGAAGATAAGATTTTATAAGATTCAACTTTTAAGATTTAAGATTTAGGCTCACATGAATGCATTAAGGTTCATGTTGAGATCAGATTTATGAGACTTTAAACAGACATAGTTATTTTGTAAGAAATCCTATTTGGGATATTTGGTACCTAAGTTATTTTCATATGCTTGGTACTTCTATTGTTAGACCAAATTATTTTCTTAAGCCTTTAACTCATATCTCAAAAAGATGATATATAATTATAAGTCCTCATGTTAAAATAGAGCTTCAGATTAAGATTTATCAGATAATAAGATTATCATATTTTAGGTCGAGAGTTAGATGAGATAAGATACAAAGATAATAGAGAAGATTCAAAGATAAGAGATGAAGAGTTAGAGATAAGAAATTAAGAACAGAGATAGAAAATGACACCTTCACATAATACATTATATGATAAGTCTTCATTCAGAGAGTCCCAGAATGATTCAGAGGCATCTGTTGCCAATTCAGAGGAGTGTTTACTCCATTTCAGAGGGCACTTTGGTGCCAACAGAGGGCACATTGTGCCAATAGAGGGTGCGTTGCACCATAGATGACACTTTAGTGTCAATAGAGGGTACATTGTGCCAACAGAGGGTGTGTTGCACCATAGAGGACAATTTGGTGTCAACAGAGGAGGACTTATTGTATAATGGTAGCCACAATCAGATAAAAGTTATAAATAAAAGATCTCTTAGTTCAACGAATATACATTTATAAGTATAATGAAAGAGATTAAGATAGGAGAGTCATAACTCAGGTCCTTTGTGCAAGTTATGTGGCCCTGGCACCAAAGTGCAGGCCGATTTAGAAGTATGATAAAATCCAAGCCCATAGTGCAAGTTATGTAATCTAGGCACCTCAGTGTAGGTCATGAGACCCAGGTACCAAAGTACAGGTCCCTAGAGAAAGATAATTAAAAAAATAAGAACTAAGTTAAAGTAAGAAGAGATGTTTATGTTAATATTTTGTAAAAATTTTAATGTTAGTTCTCAATATATAATGTTTAAGAATATTTTATAATATCTTATTTCATCAAGTAATGTATATGTTAGAATACTCATGCCACTTACGCTAACAATCGTTTTTCCAATGCATGGTTGGGGATGAGATGTCCACAGGTAAAGAGCAGGAACAAAAGTAGCATCTAGAGGCTTGGATCACAAAAAAGAGTATGATAAAATCTGTTGGAGTGCCAACTATAAGATGATCCTCAGGTTTATACACTCAACTATATGTTTTAAATGTTTAGAACTTTAGAGTAGAGACTCAAGAAATTAAATGAGTTTTCTCATGTAATAACATTTATGTTCCTTTTGTAAGAAAAATTGTGAGAATTCTTCTTATTTTCAATTTGAGTGATTGATTATATTGTTTCTATGAATGCTAGTTTTATGTAATGCCCACTTGAGTACATGAGTTATGGATAACTCTACGTTGCTTTTGTCATGCGCATGTGTGTACTTAGGGAAGGTGTTACAAAATGGTATCAGAGAAACATTATAGTTGGCCACCACATGAGTTCTCACGTTCTTAATTAAGACCACCCTATAAGAACTTAAGTTAGAGTAGAGTACCAATTTAGAAAGATAACTAGTAGCCCTATCTATGGAGGATGTAAGTGAAAGATATTTGCAGAGCTTTAAATAGGAGACAAAAATTAGATAAGGGTTAGAGTGATGTTCCTAGATGTTTTACACTTTTTATGTTAATACTATAGTTGTATATATCATTCTCTCTCTTTTTCCCACATGTTTGTGGTATGGGACACAGACTTATGGGGTTTTACAGAGAGAATGTTATGTGCATTATCATGCTTGTCTTGTCCTTTCAAGTGTATGTGGTATGAGACATATGCACAAAGGAGGTGCTAAGATAGGTGTCATAAAATATGTCACCACTGAATATATGATCGTATGACATGTATCCAAAGGTGACATAGAAAATAAGAGTTCACATTAAAAGGTTGATACGTATAGTCACCTAAACCCAATTCGATACTCAATAAGACCAAGGATATAAAAAGGGTAGATATTCTATCATAAATAAGTGAGTTGGTTCTTAAAGTGAAACAAAGACCCTTTTTCAAATCCCTTTGACAAGAACAAAGTTAGGTTCCTTATTATGATGAGAATGATCTGAGGTAGGTGTCAAAATTTTGTAGTAGTATATGCACATGGTAGTCAGATTTCAATGTTTAACCATGAGAATGCCACACCGTGAATGTGTTGATGAGCCTTTGATATGATACTAGACAATTAGCGTACATAGAATATGTAAAACCCTAAGGTTGGTAGTCTAATTAAATTTTGAGGATGAAATTTATTTAAGGTGGGTAGAATTGTAACATCCTGAATTTGAGGGTTCCATTACCTAAAGAAGTCCAAACAGATCATTTAAACTCATGATCATGAAAACCCTAAATGAGGTGAGATTGATAGTTCAATCATGTCTCAATTTCATAGAAAGGAGTGCAAGGATGGTTATCATGAAACTTGGGACCATAGATAATTATATGGAACATATCTTAAGTATTTAATAAGGGTTGTGATAATGTATATCAAATGACTAAATCATATTAGTGTTTTTATGTGACTAGATCCTTATTTAAACATTATGCAGTCAATTGAATTTCTTAGTACATGTTCACATTAGTCGACCTTTACTTGATGATCAATATTGGTATCCAAAGGTTTTATGATTTATTTGTATAGGGGTAGAGATGTTTTTCCTAAGGGAAAGTAATTATGTATTCATAATGGCCAGATCTTTGAAGTAAGGAGGACACATGGAGCTAAATAAGTCATACCTTAGATGGGAGTTGTGATTATTTTTCATTATCGTGATGTAGTTATAATTATCTAAGAATCCTTTAATAAAAGAGATAAGGCAATGGAAGGCTTCTGCATCTACAAACTAGAAGTTAGTGCATGCAACCCTTAGTCTGTAGTCATATACATGTATATCTTGGTTCAAATAGAAATCTAATAGGACATTAGAACCACGGTTTGTGAAAAATCGAACAAGGCCTGGTGTCTAGGTATATATGTACACATGTTCTTAATCTTGCCAGGCAGTCACAACCACAACCCTGACATCTTACAATTCACGACCATGGATATTTCTAGATCTATTGGTTGGAGTGGAACTGTAGGCTATGAAGATGAGTGAAGGATCATCACCAATAGGAACAATGATACACATGGTGGTGGTTGTCAAGTAGATATCATGAGTAGTCATAAGAACATGATCGAGGATGACACATTGTGACACTCAAGATGACTTTGCACTTTTAGAGCACCAATTGGTCGAGCAAATGAAGGGTGAAGAGGAGCCCAACATCTCCAGCAAGACATGCCTGAAGGAAGTCCATACCCCATCAACTAGGGATGCCAAAATCCCTCATTGTTTCCCTAGACCACCAATGTGAAGATGAGAGGCAAGCTTCAAGAGGCAATTCTGGATATGCATCGAGAACAAAACTCGCTATGGCATCATCTTCAGTAGAGGGAGGGATGTCCTCCTCTTCATCATTCAGAAAACCCACAACCTTGCTAAGAGAAACAACTTTGGTATGCTCCATAATGTCTACAGCCAGTGTCCCCTTCTCCACCTTAGTCATTACATGAGCCATATCTAGAAACGGCTTCCCTAGACAGAGAGAAATATTCTGATCAAAGTGCTTCACCATACGACATTGCTCCTTTGCTTTTGATTGCATTGTGCTTGAGGGAATAACCATTTCAAACCGATCATCAGCGATACCTAAGGTCAAACGGCCTCTTCCCATCTCAAGTATCATATCTGTAGTAGCTTGGAAGGGTCTTCCAAGGAGTAACTCATTTCCTTATTCGTCTTGCATTTCCATTACCACAAAGTCTGTTGGAAATACAATATGATCTACTTTAACCAACACATCCTCGCAAATATCGTACAGCTTCACCACAAAATTGTCCGCCAACTGAATCGTCATATTACTTGGCCTTGATTCTTTCAGTCCCAGCTTCTTGAATGTAGAGAGAGGCATCAAATTTATACTTGCCCCGGAGTCACACAGTGCTTCGCCGAATTTCACTTTACCAATGTAACTGGAAATATTGAAGCAGCCCGGATCCTGCCTTTTAGGTGGCAATGTGCCCATAATGAAAGCACTCACCTGTTCCTTAAGAACCATGACCTCGGTATCAGGAATCTTCCTCTTCTTTGTGATTATGTCTTTCAGAAACTTGCCGTAAGAGAGAATCTGCTCTATTGCTTCCAGCAATGGAATGTTGACAGAAAACTTCCTAAAGCTATCTAGGAACTTCTTGAACTGAGCATCCACTTTCTTGGCTTTCATGCTATTTGGATATGGGACCGGGACAGTCTGTGCCCTTTGATGTGGCGGCACATATGGTGTCTTCTTCAATGTCTCCTCCTCAGTAATGATGGGTTCTATTATGACATCCTCTACCACATCCTCTATCGGCTCTGTGATTGGAATCGGAACCTCCTCTGCGGCCTCACTTATGGTTTCTGACTGGGGTTTGCTTGGTTCATCGGCCCTGGGGTTTAAAATCTTCTTACTGCTCCGTAGCAGAATTGCCTTAGCTTGTTGGTCTGCTCCTGGATTGTTTGTATTTCCGAGAAAACCTTGATGCGCTGGTTTTTTCAGATTTGCTATCTCAGCTGCCATCTGCGCCAACGATGTCTCTATTGTCCTCATCTGAGCCTCGTGACTTTGTAAGGTCTGCCCAAATTGATTCATAAATTCTCCTTGTTGCTTAATCTGCTGGCCAAATGTGCTCATGAGTTTTTGATTCTGCTTGATTACTTGGTTGAGAAACTCATTGCTCTTATCCTCCGCCGCTGGTTGGGGTTTTGCGTCAGGGTCCTGTAAGAAATTATTTGGGTCCTTCCATGAAAATTTCTTGTCTTTTCTCCAAGAATAGTCGTTGTTTCTGTACCCCTACTGTTGGCGCATAAATTTCACTTGAGCTTCATCCTCAGATTCTGTATCTTCTTTTGCAAGTAGTTTCTTGGCGAGAAGGTCTATTTTCTCATTTAGCTCTTTGATGGCCTTTGACTCACCTGTAGCCCGAACATGTTCTACTGCGTCTCTGTCGCCCCAAGATTGCTTTTTGGCCATGTTCTTTAAAATTTCCCAACACCTTGTGCTTGTGTTGTTTAAAAAGAAACCTGAACCTGCTGAATCCATATTACTTCTATCATGCTCGGAAAGAGCAAAATAGAAGATTTTAACTTGTTTCTCCTTGTCAAGCCCATGATGTGGGCACCTCCTCAGCATGATTTGGAAATGCTCCCAAGACTCAGAGTAAGTCTTCCGGCCTTTTGACTTAGAATTAGTTCTTTGAATCCTTCACAAACCATTGACTCATTATATGATAGGCAATCCTCTATTCACCATTGGTAGGCAACTACCTCTAGGTAACCATCCATTTGCAAACATTTATCAGAACCATCAATTGTCTGAACTTTCTAGACAAAAAATCATTTTGCAGTATGAAAACCTACCATCTGTTTGATTACACTCATACTTAGACTTAAAATTTGAAGTTACATGTTAGTCTAACCCTGCACGAGATATACATATATCTACATCGTAGCTAAAAATTGATTTGGCAGGTAATGTAGGTAAAGAACAGAGTGTTAGCATGGGTCTGGTCAGTCAAGAGAGTGACATCAACAGGATCAGAGGGGCCATGACATAGGAGAAGATAGACAAAATGGAAATATTAAATATGAATCCATTACTTATATCAAGATCCATGGAGACCCTACCCCAGAAAGTATCGGGACTAGGCTAGAAGCAGACAAACTCAAAATGCTAGTTTAGCCAATTCTTGAAGAGTCCTCTAGATCTAAAGGGTCTACAGGGACTGAGACTCCTGAGTATATACCTTCTTTTGAAGTCCAGAACCCTAAGAAGAGATGGGAACCAAGTCCCCCTCCCCAAGATATACCAAGCAAGGTGACCAAGACATCAGCAGGAGACAATACTAGAGAATAGGTAGTACCACACCTAGTAGTCCCCGCTACTACTAAAATTCTTACCAGGATTGTCCCACCAACAACAAATGTTGTCTACAAGGAACAACCTGGCAACTACTTCCTGCCTAGAGATGATGACCACCTGGACGTATGGGACTAGATGTTTGCAACCAAAACCTTTAAGGCTGCAAGGTTTGGAGATGTGGACACCCTACCAAAATTGGGGTGAAAGAAAATATGGACAAGGTCAGAATTTACAAAATATGCTTCAACAACCACCTCTCCTATAATGAACTCACCTTGGAGTTCATTTTGTCTCTTAAGAAGCTACTAGTCGCAAAAGAAGTAGCAAAAAAGTGTGGGGGCATTATAAATTAGCAGGCTGAATCATCAAAGAGGAATATGTACTTATTGAGAAATAGCTCAATTCAATTTTTACTGACTCAAATGAACAAGCAAAAAGAGACAATAAAGACTAGGGAGATAGAGAAGTTTGATACCTTTTCACTGAACATACATGGGAGAAGCTATATGAAGAAAGTTGATACAAATCAGGACAATCAAAAGTTTCCAAGATGCATTCTAGGTTCATGTGTGTCATATACAAGATCGTTTCCAACACCCTATTCTTCAAGACAGACATACAAAATGTGACCAGAATGGATCTCTACAGTATGTGGAGTATCATGAAAAGGAACTCAGTCAATATTGGGTGAATATTGATTGATTGGATAGCGGAAGAAGTTGGGCCATAAGGATCCCATGATTTCTGCATTGGCATCCTCATCACATATATTTCCCATTGTCTGGGCTACCCTAATGAACTCAAATTCTTCCTCAAATCTACTAGGGATATGCTAGTTGACACCAAGTACTTAACTACTACAGATGTCTTGGTCAGGCAGAAGGATAAATACTTTTACAGATTTTGTAGGTCAAAGGACCTTCTTCCCCTGCTTGAAATGTGAAATTATGACTATGACAAAATGCCATTTGAGGATGATGAGATATTATAGATGAATTCTAGAGCCAAACCACTCCCACTATCATTAGATCAAGCACTGGTCGAGCAACCAATGAAGTAGGCAGAAGAATCTGCTACAAGACCAAAAAATAAAAGAGGAATATTACACCTCTCAAAGAGGAAAATGGTTAAGAAAAATAACATAAAATCCCCCACACTTGAGGTGCTAGGTCTGGAAGAAAATGAAGCAAAAATTTTGGTGATTACACATGCAATAATTATCCCGGAGACAATATAAGGAGTGGAATTCGAACCTCCAACGACCAACCCTGCCACTAGTATCTCAGAGATACTTGAAGAAGCTCTAAACCGTACTAACCCTATGATAGATTCAAGAAATGTTAAATTAGAGACAATAGTGGGACTAGAGAAGGAAGAGATGACATAACCGTCTACTAGCGTGAGTGTGGAATCTCACCTCTCCATCTCTAAAGAAGCTAACAACAATACGTTAGCTAATAGACCAGCCAACCAAGAGGGTGATAATGAAATAATAGATCCAGCTAGAAATGAGTCCAGATAAAACTATGAAAATGAATTGGGAGGCACCATAGAATGATACTTTAGAAAATGGAAACCCCATCCAAGATTTGAGGTTGGAAAAAATCTGCACATGGGCGAGGGGCAGGGAAAAATCAGCCCAAGCGAAGAAAGCCGAACAAGAGGGAAGCTCAATGATGCACAAATAGAAGCCATGACGAGCCCTACTGTAGCCAACTTCATGAAGATAGGGAAATAAATTGATGAAATCAGTGAGATCATCTAAAACTCTACTATAAACATTTTAGATTTAACTTCAAATATGTTTGCGCTAACTTTGTAGTTTAATAAGAAACAATGGACACATAGCAATTGTTAACATCATCGTAGCAGATGCAGATCTTAGCTACAAATCAAATGTAGGTAATGGAGGCTCTGATAGGCATGTCTAGAGAGGTCACCCTGCTGCGCCAGGAGTGGGATGACCTACAATGAGAAAATGAATGGTTGTGAGTTGAAGAGAGAGTGAAGGGAGGCACCAGCGATGTTTCCTTCTCATGTAGAGGGTCATCCAGATGCAGGGAGCCATCAGCGAGGAAGCCTCATCACTTGCAACAGAGGTGGACATGTAGCTAAAAATGGACATTTTGTTCACCAAACTAAAAACTAGTAAAGTTTCTCACCCCCAAAACAAGGAGCCACAATAGAATTGTTTGTTGAACATGGGGAAGAAAATTTTATAACAAATGTGGAAGTGCATGTTGGCGTCGGCAATGACACAAATTCCCCAGCCTCTCTAGGGCACTCCACAAAAAAATGTTGAAGGAGGAACCCATAGAGAAGGGAAACTAGGAGTTCCCAGAAATTCCTGAACAAGTCATTCCAACCAAAGTTACTGAAGCGACCGATGAGAATCATGTCATCCTAAAACCAGTAGAGGTGAGGGAGGAGGTATAAAAAACTACTGAGGAGATCATGAATGGTCTGAATCCTCTATTTTTGTACAACATTCAACCACCTCCAATTGACTAAGAAGAATTTGTCAAGGACTTACTTTTGGATGAATCAGTTGAAGGAAGAGTACATCTAAATCTTCTTAAGGTAGAGATGGAAGAGCAGATTGTTGAGAAAGATGAGGGAAACATGACTTGGATGTTTGATAAATCTCTGAAGAACCTAGAGAATCTAGTGGTTCTTGAACCACCATTTGTAGATTACATAAACCCATCAGCAACGCCACTGCTGCCGTGCAAAATGATGATATGCATATGATGTTAGTTTCAAGGATGTTACTCAATAACATCCATGTTCTCGCAGATATCCTCGATGATGATAAACTAGGAGATGATGTTGTCTAAAATAAAAAGGGGGTGGTATCCTCCCAACTGGATGGAGATTTGCATAGATTGTAGGTTACCCTAGGAAATGCAAGCTTGGGGGGACATCACATTCATGGTGCTGAGAATGATCGAATCTATAAACAAAGGAATTCCTCTAGAGTAGATTACAAATGAATACTTCCATGCTCTATGAGGAAATTACGTCATGGAGGTCATCCATGATAGGAGATTATTCTATGATGAAAACTTGGAAGACATTCCTTATAAAATATACTCACTTGTACCCCTACCTGAAAGGACTCCAAGGAGGGAGAAAATGAAAATTCTATGAAAAGAAACAAAAGCCCCTACTAATGAAGAATGTAGAACTAGCCTGATGGTTCCTCCTCTTCAGTCATAGTACATGTCACCTCCTCAGAAAGAAATGAATATCCCTCCCAAACCTATCACTCAAGAAATAGAAGGACCAAATTAGTGGATCCCAAAGTGCCTCTTGAATAGCCCCTTGTTTCCCCTTCCTAAGTATTTGCATCTACTCATGGAATTGCAGGATCTACTTCCCTGCCTCAAGATGATACCAACAAACCAGAGGCAGAAGAGGAAGAAGCAACATATGAGGAAGTTGAATCCCATATCCCCTCTAACTAGGAAGTAGAAGTAGAAGGGGAAGATGACAATGATGCATGCCAACAATGTAGATGAATTGGTTCCAACTAATCTGATGCAACCTTCCTTTAATTTTTTTGATAGAGACACTTGATATGGGTTGTCATTTGAAGACTTGACTTTTACCATGGATGAATTAAGACCATATGAATACAAAATTGTCACCATCTTTGAAAAAGATAATGTTCTAGTCCTACGGTCAGAACTCCATGTGATATTCGCAATTGGAGGTTATATGACAATCAATGTCATCTCGGCCTACCAGTTACTCTTAGGTGACAGGCTCAATGATGTTTACATGGACTACTACAACATCATTGGGGACATAGTTAAAAAGAAAGAGTCCAGTGAGTTCCATTAACTTATTGATCATTTGAAGTGCAATGTCCCACATTTTATAATCATGCCTATCTTGCATGACATACACTGGACACTTCTGTCAGTTAATACAAGGGCTCAAACAATGATCCTATACAATAGCTCAAATGCTATATTCAGCATGAAAAGAACTACTTATCACAAAAAAGCTAACAATGTCACTGAACAGAAAGCCACCGAGGTGGCTACAAGAATCACAGAGCTGATAAGAATGTATGGCAGGGGACTTCTAGATTAGGGTTTGAAGTTTGAGAAACCACAATTCTATCACATGAGACCAAAACAAGCACCATGCTCCAATGGGTCTAGTTTCTACATATTATTCTGGATGTAGATGTTGGCTACTTTAGATTAGAAGGTGGAACACTATCAAGAAGATTATTACCACTAGCTTCACATGGCATACACACTGTAGATATTGATGATAGAATGGGCATTGAGAAGCTCACTAAATTACATGTTCTCACTCAACCTCATTTGTTGACACCCTAGGGACATGGTGCACCATCAGTTGATAGATCACATAGGTGAACCATCAATTTTGGACATCGGTAGGTATGTCATGGTAGACCATCACTTTTGACAATTGATGGTTGTTTTAACTGGCTACCTGACTAGCCATCAATTTTGGGAACCTATGGTCAGACTGACTAGCCTCCCGATGGTAGATCTAAATGTCACTGGAGGCCATCGGTTTGAGAATTGATGGATGGAAGGTAGAAGCGGGTCCTTGGTTTTTGATGTAGTGGATGGTCACCATCGTTTTTGGAAACTAATGGTCATTTTATCCAATGGTTGAAACCATCATTTGGCGAGTTACATGCATAGGAACAAGTAGCTATATTAGATCAAGGTATAATTTGTAAGAAAGATGAAAATATGAGAAAGTTAGGTAACTTTACATAAAGAGAAGAAATTAGGAGTAAATTTAGGCATGAAATATCCCCAAAATTGGATGTTATCACTTGCATTGTTGAAGTTCAACATGTGTTAGGAGGGAAGTTTTCCTTCTACATGGATGGCAAGTGTCAAGAGAGATGCTCTATTCTTTACCAAGTCTTGTCACATTCTTCTACACCTCTTTAAAGCTTTTCAATCTAAAGAGAACTTCATCTTCAAACCTTGTAATGTATCCTTGATGTTGTTGTTCTTAGTTTCTATGAGACTGAAGGGCCTTCACCTCTTCACAAAATGACTCAATAGAATTAAGATATTGACTAAGATGAATTCCCACTTGATTCTTCATATTGTCCATCACTTCAAAAAGAATATTCATCATTTGTGGGATCAAATCACTAGAAGTTGAAGGTGTCACACCAATGTCATGGTCATAATCATTAACTACACTAGAATCTCTATGCTTAGAATTTTCTTCCAAGGGCTCAAATAATGGACATGATTCTTTAGGGGGCTTGGCCATGAATATACCTCCACAAGAAGAGTCCATTGAAGCTTTACCCATTTGAGAGAGAGTGGAGAAAAATGATTGAGCAAACTGCCATAGGGGTATCTCAGGGCGAGGACACACTCTCAATATTTTCTAAACTCTTTCCCAAGATGTTGGTATATATGCCCATAGAGCCATCCCAAGCGATTGCATGGAGTCAAATATTAATTAATCAATTAATGCAATTATTTGGTTAATTAATGAATTTCAAAATATTCTAATTAATCCACAAACGTTTTAATTAACACAGTGTATCTGTTTATCGATGGGTTTAGGAAACCCTACTTTCCTTTATCTCCTATTTAAAGGAGCTTGACGACCAATATCTATATAAGATATTGAGAGAGGCTTTTCAGTTTATGCTCACGTACGTAAACCCTAGATGTCACCATCCTCAGGAGAGAAAGGAGAGCATCGCAACGCTAGCACACTGCCGCACAGAGATGACTCCTTCCCTCCAACTTAGGAAGCGCGACGTGGAGTTCCAGTCCATCCACGTGGATGAAGTAGAGACGCAGACGCTGAGATGCCTACGTTTGGAAGACATCAACGACCATATGTGCGTGTTACGAGCAGTGTACATCACCGCATGAAAGGAGCGCCACTGAATCTTCCTACGATGCGCTTGACGAATGGGAGAGAAGTTCCATTTGTATAGGCCAGCAGCGTTGCACACCGTCGTACAGCGGGACATCGCCAGGTTTGCTCCGTGATAAGGTATATCCCACAAACACTCCTTCCGAATACACTATTGTCGACGAGATCCTATATCGGTTTGTGTGGATTTTTGTTGCTTCCACCGCACATGTTTTCTCCACAAAACCCAACAGTGGTATCAGAGCAACGTCGATCTACGATGTATTTGGATTCGTTTTGATATGATCAAATCACTATATACTATTTTCTATGTTGCATACGATGTGAATTAAAACTACTAATGTGCAAATCTAAACCTAATTCCACATACACCGCAGGCTTCTATTTTTGACATTTCGGATGGGGTCGAATATGAAAAATACTGATTTTCCTAAGTGCACGGAAGTAAAATTCCGTAGACCTTTCAGGGGCTCTTTCCCTGAGACCCCGCACAGGGGTGTTTCCCCTGTGTACCCTGCATAGTCTGTGTGGGAGTTACAAAATTAATTAATGGGAAATGTCCCACATTAAAAGTACTGCATTTTTAATATGTATATACGTATATGTAGATATACCTATGATAACATACACATCGCCATTAAAAAATTTGTTTTATGTGGTGAGTGCATGCACGGTTATGGCCTAGTATCCCCTTTTGTGAATGTTGTGAATGAATGTGGACGTCAATCTTGTGGATATGTTTGTTTGTGAATGCTATGGATGTATAATGGTTGCATATGGATCCTTTGTATAAAGTATTTGGATTGCATGCCGAGCCTCATCTCTTATTTCAAAGTGTAATTAATTCTTTCCCTTTATATTTGTACTCATATGATGTAATAGAGATAGGATTAGTTTTAGTCTTTGTAAACTTGATGTAAGGAGGCCACCTGAAGATCCAACTCCAATGAGTGTCCATGGAGAAGCACCATGAAGATATAATTCTAAGAAGCAACCTGAAGATCCAACTTGAAGGAGCGTCCATGGAGAAGCAACAAGAAGATCCAATTCCAAGAAGCAACTTGAAGTTCAAATCTCACGAAGCATCCATGAAGTTGTTCATTGTAATGTTGATCATTACAGGCTTACATGTTGATTCACATGTATTGCATGAGATGCAAAAGACCATAGGTGGACCATAATCCTTTGTTTCTCCAAAGGATTACAATAGTATGGCCATAACCAATGTATTTGTGTTTGTGATTGCATGTCTATCGTTTGTGGTTGTGGATATAGTAGTATATGATACGTACTATAAGTATGTGGTGTTTGGATATGTATATGTATTAATAAAACCCCTCAATTAATAATATTAAGTTTTAGTTGCCTTCCATAAAGCAACACACATGAAAAGCTTGATCGATTATGTGTGGGCATGCCTCCGTGTGGTACACTGTCTATCTCATGAAAGTGTGATGGTGGGTGTGTGGGTCTGCCTCCGCAGGGTGCACACTCATCGTGTTGGCTTATGGGTTGGACTTAACTAGGGAACCTTGATAGGATCAAGTACCTAGAGGCACACAGATGTATCATGGCAAGGAGTTGTGCATGATCAAGAGTTGCATATGATGCAATTGGCAAAAGTTGCCTATCTTAGTATTTGGTCTTTGACGCCGACGTTGGCTGGGCATTGATCCAATTATTTTGGATCTTTCCTCACTAGAAAATTGTGCGTTACAATCTTTTGAGTTGATAGTGAGGGCTATCAATTTGAATAAAATAGTGGGAGTGTAATTAATTAAAGGCATAATTAATCTCGTTTATCAAATATTTACAAGTCAAAATATTTTGGACTAAATGCAAAATTTTCTTTTGTAGCAATCAAATGGCAAACAACACTCACACTTTCTCATTGCGATCGGTCCTTGAGAAGGGCAAGCTTACTGGAACCAACTTTCAAAACAGGTTTAGGACGCTGAGAATTGTTCTCACACATGAGCATAAGCTCTATGTCCTTGAAACACCAGAGCCAGTGGAACCCACCGTAAATGGGCCCAAGGCTGAAAAGGATGCTTATAAGAAGAATCTTGATGATGTCATGGATGTCAAGTGCCTGATGTTGTGCTCAATGAACTATGAGTTGCAAGAGAAGCATGAGAACATGAATGTCATGGAGATGGTAACACATCTCAAGAACATGTATCAACATCAAGCAAGACAGGAGAGATATGATGTCTCAAAGGCTTTGTTCAAAAGTAAGATGAAAGAGGGAGACTCAGTTGGCACCCATATACTCACTTTGATTGGGTACGTGGAAAGCCTATCCAAGCTAGGATTTCCCCTAGGTCAAGAGTTGGCCACTGATGTGATTCTACAATCATTTCCTGAATCATATAGTCATTTTGTCATGAACTACAACATGAACAATCTTGACAGGCCATTGTCAGAATTGTTGGGCATGTTGAGGGCAGCTGAAGCATAGATGAAGAAAGATAAGCCCAAGTCTGTGATGATGATCAGCAAGACAAAGGGAAAGTCAAAAGGCAAAGGCAAGGCTAAGAAAAGTTCTAAGGCCGGGCAGAAGCCAAAGTCATCCGCGCTCAAAGCTAAAGGTGGGATTTCCAAAGAAGGTAGTTGTCACCATTGTCACCAGACTGGACATTGGAAAAGAAACTATCCTCACTACCTAGAGGAACTGAGGAAGAAGAAGCAGGGGATAGAGATCTCCACTTTAGGTATATACGTTATTGAGATAAACTTAAATACTTCTTCATCATGGGTACTGGATTCCAGATGTGGGTCTCACATATGTTCTAATATGCAGGATTTGATAAGAAGTAAGCCTTTACGAAAGGGCCAAGTCGAGTTGCAGGTCGCTAATGGAGCAAGAGTTACTGCCACCACAGTTGGAGTTATTAGTTTATCTTTGCCTATGAGCCTTGTAATAGAATTAGAGAATTGCTATTATGTACATGCCATTAATAGAAATATTATTTTTGTATCTTGTATGGATAAGAGTGGATTTGAATTTCACATTAAGAATGGAATTATTTCTATTTCTAAAGATGAGATCTTTTATGACAATGCCCCAATGTCTTATGATATCTATTTATTAGAACTTGAGACTAGCATATACAACATAAATACTAAAAGGTTAAAACTTGACAACTCAAACAAAACATTCTTATGACATTATTGTCTTGGGCACATAAACGAGAAGCGCATATCTAGACTCCATAAGGATGGTTATCTAGACTCTTTTGATTTTGAATCATTAGAGACATGTGAGGCATGTTTATTAGGGAAGATGACCAAGACTCCTTTCACTGGACACAGTCAGAGAGACAGTGATTTTCTAGGGCCCATACATACTGATGTATGTGGACCTTTTAGATCAAATACTAGAGGAGGTTATCAATACTTCATTACCTTCACTGATGAACTTAGTAGGTATGGCTATGTATATCTTACAAAACACAAGTCAGAAACTCTTGAAATGTTCAAGACTTTCATGAATAAAGTAGAGAAGCAACTTGGTAAGAGTATTAAAGCACTCTGTTCAGATCGAGGTGGCGAATACTTAAGCCAAGCGTTTGAGGACCTTCTGAGAGACCGTGGTATTATATCATAATGGACTCCACCTGGTACACCACAACATAATGATGCGTCAGAAAGAAGGAATCATAAATTATTAGACATGGTACGATCAATGATGAGTTCAGCCAAACTTCCAATATCGTTCTAGGGATATGCTCTTGAAACTACAGCGTTTACACTTAACCGTGTACCTTCCAAAGTAGTTCAAAAGACACCATATGAGATATGGAATGGGAATCATCCCAATTTGTCTATGTTAAATATTTGTGGATGTGAATCTTATGTTAGGAAACAATTTCTTGAAAAGCTTGGGCCCAAATCAGAAAAATGCTATTTTGGTGGATACCCCAAGGAAACTCGGGGATACTACTTCTACACAACAACTGACAACAAAGTGTTTGTTGCTAGGACTGCAAAAGGAATTTATTTCCAAAGGAATTAGTGGGAGTAATGTAGAGCTCGAAGAAGTTCGAGACCAACAAGAAAGCAGAGAACCTGAGGAGGCACATAAGGAACATGAAGACTCACAAATTGTTGTGGAATTTCAAGTTCAAAATGTAACACAGGAACCTCATAGGTCTAGTAGGACATGACTTGAGCCTGAGAGATTTGGATTTCTCATGACTCAAGACAGTGATGAATTAGGCATAGCAGATGAGCCAACTTCCTATCTAGAAGCTACTAAGGGACCAAAATCTGAGAAATGGCTCAAAGCCATGAGATCTAAGATGGAATCCATATACACCAACAAGGTATGGACCTTGGCAGATCCACCTGAAGGGGTAAAACCCATAGGGTGCAAGTGGGTCTTCAAGAAGAAGGCTGACATGGATGGAAATGTTCAAACCTATAAAGGTAGATTGGTTGTGAAAGGATTCTGTCAAATTCAAGGTGTTGATTATGATGAGACCTTCTCATAAGTTGCCATGGTTAAATCCATCAGGATCATGCTTGCCATTGTAGCTTATCATGACTATGAGATTTGGTAGATGGATGTTAAAATAGCATTCCTTAATGGGAATTTACTCGAGGATGTGTACATGACACAACCTGAGGGTTTTATCGATCCAAAGGAAGCCAATAAAGTCTGTAAGCTACAAAGGTCAATCTATGGATTGAAACAAGCATCTCGGAGCTGGAATCTATGTTTTGACGAAGTAGTCAAAAAGTTTGGCTTTAGTCAAAATGAATATGAACCTTGTGTTTAAAAAAGGGTTAGTGGGAACACAGTCGTATTTATCATATTGTATGTGGATGACATACTATTGATGGGAAATGACATCTCTACTCTTGAGACAGTAAAAGGTTGGCTAGGGAATATCTTCTCTATGAAGGATTTAGGCAAAGCATCCTATATACTAGGGATCAAGATCTATTGATATAGATCTAGAAGGCTTCTAGGCCTAAGCCAGAGCACATACATTGACAAGGTGCTAAAGAGGTTTAGCATGGAGGGTTCTAAGAGAGGTAACTTTCCCATGTCCCATGGGGTTACGATCTCTAAAGCCCAATGTCCTAGTTCATGTGATGAACGGGCACGAATGAGTAAGATTCCATATGCATCAAAAATTGGATCTATCATGTACGCGATGTTATGTACTCGTCCTGGTCTGTCATATGCTTTGAGTATGACGAGCCGGTATTAGTCAGATCCAGGTGAATGTCACTGGACAACCATAAAGAACATCCTAAAGTACTTGAGAAGGACTAAGGCTAATTCTTGGTATAATGTGGTGAGGAAGAGCTCGTGGTAAAGGGTTACACCAATGCTAGCTTCCAAACTGACAAAGATGACTACAGATCACAATCTGGATTTGTGTTTTGCCTGAACAATGGAGCTGTGAGCTAGAAGAGTTCCAAGCAAGAGATGGTTGCAGATTCTACAACAGAGGCTGAATGTATTGCCGCATCTAATGCTGCAAAGGAAGATGTGGATCAAGAAGTTCATTTATGAACTTGGAGTGGTTCCAAGCGCTGGTGATGCAATTGAGTTGTTTTGTGACAACAACGGAGCAATTGCACAGGCTAAAGAACAAAGACCGCACCAATGTTCCAAACATATTCTACGGTGGTTCCATCTCATACGAGAGATCGTACAATGAGGAGATGTGAAGATTTGTAGAGTACATATAGAAAGTAATGTGGCTGACTCGCTCACAAAAGCACTTTCATAGCAGAAACATGACAGACATGTTCGATCACTTGGATTGAGATTCATGAGTGATTGGGTATAAGTGTAAGTGGGAATCTATTGGTATGTATACCCATAGAGACTATCATTTGATGATTGTAATGGGATACTATGTACATGATTTGTAATACTACATTGATCATATCAATAAAGGCAAGTTTCCAATCAATAGGTTTGTGTTTTATATTACGAGATGACCATAAAACTTATAGTTGTCTATAGAATAATATACTCAATGACATATGTCTTCGGGTTGATGACCTGAATAGTGAGATCATATGTATGCTAAGAGTATGTATTCTTATTTTGTCCCTAATCGATTGTTATTGTGGAAATATCCATAGACATCAATAACACATAATATTAGAATGTATGTTGGTTGATGGAAGAATCTCATTATCCATGATATGGAGATATCAAATCAAATACATAGATACTTGTTAGAAAATAGTGTATCAGATAGACCCATCTTGAGAGTGGTGCAGGGATACAATGATTGGTAGTTAGAGTCACATCTCATAATGATGGTGGTGATTGTGGTTCTTAGACCTAAAGTCACTACACTTATCACATGTCGTTTAGTGTACTTTGACATCGTCTACCGTGGTCCTGAATAAGGATTGCCATAAAGATGGTGCTTGGGTGCACTGTGACACATGGGGATGACTGTGAGTGATGTAGATGGAATTTGTCCTTCCTATGAGAGTTTGATATTCTGGCCACTTGATAAGCGAGACTGAGAAATGCATGGCCATGCTGATGTGAGTCAATATGTGATATTGAGCTTACATATATCTCAGACAGTCTGCTCTAGTTCAAGGAACATGGATTGAATGTTGAAAAGGATAACAATTCCATGACTTGAGTTCAATCTGGATATCAACGACAAAGGAACTATACAATCACTGTAACACCAGTCATGAATAATAGGTTAAGTTGTTCTCCAATTTCTCCAATTACTTGGGTGGCAATGAAGTCTTTTTAGATACCAATCATTGCTTGTGAAATCATAATATGATTATGGATATCACTGCCAACGTAATTTGGAACCTACCAGGTCACACACATAGGATGTGTTGGAATAAGAGTATAATTGTAGATTTGATTAGAATTGCTCTGAATCACATTGATTACTAAAATGTTTATGTAATCGATTAGAATAATATTGGAGTGACTGGCTCTAAGTGCAAGTAGGATTCTATTCGTATATATGCCCATAGAGCCATCCCAAGTGATTGCATGGAGTCGAATATTAATTAATCAATTAATGTGATTATTTGGTTAATTAATGAATTCCAAAATTTTCTAATTAATCCACGAGCGTTTTAATTAACACAATGTTTCTGTTTACCGATGGGTTTAGGAAACCCTACTTTCCTTCGTCTCCTATTTAAAGGAGCTTGATGGCTGATATCTATATAAGATATTAAGAGAGGCTTTTCAGTTTACGCTCACGTACGTAAACCCTAGCCGTCACCATCCTCAGGAGAGAAAGGAGAGCATCGTGATGCTAGCATGCCACCGCACATTGACGACTCCTTCCTGCCGGCTTAGGAAGCGTGACGTGGAGTTCCAGTCCATCCGCGTGGACGAAGTAGAGATGCATACGCTGAGATGTCTGCGTTTGGAAGACATCAACGACCATCCGTGCACGTTACGAGCAGCGTACATCACCGCATGAAAGGAGCACCGGCAGATCTTCCTACGATGCGCTTGACGAATAGGAGAGAAGTTCTGTCCGTGTAGGCCAGTAGCGTTGCACACCAACGTACAACGGGACATCGCCGAACTTGCTCCGCGATAAGGTATATCCCACAAACACTGATTCTGAATACAATATTGTCGATGAGATCCTGTATCCGGTTGCGTGGATTTTTGTTGCTTCCTTCGTGCATGATTTCTCCACAAAACCCAACACAAGATTCATGAACCTTTCATTATCCATGTCACTGAAATGGAGTATGGCATGCCTCTTTTCCATGTCCTTCCAATACATTAAATTTGTCTTTGAAGAATACCAATTCTTGGACTTCTCCTTCAGAGAGAAGGGGAACATAGTCAAACAAATGGAAGCATGGGTTGTAGTAGGAGTTCAAAAAGTTGAGCAAGTTTCTACAAAAACATCCACGAGCTTGTTAGGATTTTCATGATATAGATCATAGAAATATAGAATCATATGCATAAGGGTTGGATTATGAAGAAGTCTTGACCAAGCATAGCTTCCATCCTTGTTGCAATAGGAGAAGTGTAAGCTCCTGGAAGAAGGTAGTCTTGGAGAGGCTTTTGAGGCTCTCCATTATAAGGTAGTGGTCTTCCATTAGGATTGGCAATCTCTTCTTCACTAAAGCATGTTTTCACCTACACTCACAATCAATAAGAGTTATCATTCTCAAATTCATGAACAAGATAAGGAATAAATAATAGCAATGGTGAGGGAAATGGAAGAAGTCAAATTAAAATAAAATTGCTAGGCTGAGTGCCACTCTCCCAGGAAACAAAGTCAAAAATCTTAATGTGTCACAGGACCCCTAGTCAACTGATGTGGCTAGATGCTCCTTAGTCACACAACTGGTGTTGGTATGTATGCCCAGAGAGCCAATCAAATGATGATTGGATTGGCATATATTCTAATTGATTTGATAAATATCAAAGGCAAGCTTCCAATTTATTCTAGCTCAATCGATTATGAGATAAATAATGGAGCAGAATGAATGTCTAAAGAATGAGAATACTCAATGGAGTATGTCTTCAGGTTGAGGACCTGAACAATGAGATCATACATATGCTAAGAGTATGTACATTCTTGTTATGTCCCTAGTTGGATGTCATTGTGGAAGGTTGATAGACAACAATGACACATCAAGACTAGAGTGTGTGTTGGTTGATGACAATGTCTCATTAGTCATGATATATGATATCAAACCAAGCACATAGATACATGTTAGGGAACAGTGTATCAGATTGACCCAACATGAGAGTGACACATGGAACCATGACATGCTAGTCAGAATCATCTCTCATAGTGATGGTGGTGATTGTGATTCTTAGACCTAAAATCACTACACTCATCAAATGTGATTGGGTACACTTTGACACCATCAAATGCAGTCATGAAACATGGGTTGTTATAATGGTGATGATTGGATGGCTTTGACGTACGAGATAGACTTTGAGTGATAGATATGGGATTTGAGTTGGCTAAATGGACATCATCAAAATCCCTATTTTTTAAAATAACAAACATTTCATTCTTATGGATCTAACGTGCTACTTGAGTATTTTAGGAACAAGGTGGATGACAAAGTTTTGGAAGATCGACATGCTTAAATTGCTTTATTTTCATGATTGTAATCAAATGTAAATTTACACAAATATATAATGTAAAAGTACTTAGATATCATGTAAATCAAGCATTTAGATCTTCCCTATCCACACAAAACACTTAGATAGGTCATCCCTAAGTGAGCATCACAATTGCACATTCTTTTCTTACACTTAGCATATGAGTTAAAGTTTTGAAACAGAGTTTGTCTTGGTCGACAAACTTCTCGACCGAGATACTCTCGGTCGAATATTTTCTCGACCGAGAAACTCCCAAGTCTAAAGAACGAACATCTTTGCATAACCTACTAAAAGGAATCACAGAGAAAGGCTCGGTCGAACTTTACTTCGACCGAGACAATATCTCGAGCAGGTTCTATAGCCGTTAGACTTGGTTATATAACCGTTAGAGTTAGTGGAAAAAGTGGTTGGGAGTTGAGTTGAACATTGCTCCAGACTCACCCTCGGTCGACAATTTCCTCGACCAAGAGACACTCGGTCGACAAACTTCTCGACTGAGAAGGTGTCTGTCTGTACTTTTTAGAATTAATTAACTAGCTATTACTAATGCAATTAGTGGATACCTAACGGATAGTTAAGTACTAAGACCCCCCTAGAAAGTTTCTAGAACGTCCCTAAGTACTAGTAGGCCATTCCTATAAATACGACATGCCTTACGACACCTAAACTCACTTGAGTACACATACTTGCAATTGAGAATCAATCCTTGTGAGCAATTGAGCAACTTCAACACTTGCAAATCATTTCCATTGTTGGAATCTCGTATCCTATAGGCTAGAATCTCCTACCCACTGTACTTCCACTTTCATACACATTGGATAGGAGATCAAAATGCTTGATATAGTATTCAAGCCTTGTGTTTAAGTGGTAATTGTAATTTCCTTTTTCCTGTCTTGTTCTTTCTTATTGCATTGTACTCTCCTTGCTACTCCTAGGTTGGAGGGTACAAAGTGGAGAGGGCGAAATCTTCTCATGTGGAGAAGGAGGACTTTGGACTACTTCTAGAAGGTCTCAATGGGAAGCTACTTCAAGGAGGCAGGCTACTTTAAGGGGGAGCTTGAAGTTACTTCAAGTGAAGGATGCTTCAAGGTTGGTGAGATGACTTTGGGTGAAGGTTGTCCAAAGGGTTTGGGAAGGTATTTGTAATTTTGTGTAACATCCTTGAGAAGGTAATAAAATTTAAATACTTTCAAATCCCAATTGGAAACAATTGGGTTGTGGACTGACTCCCTTAGTTTTTTCTAAGGGTGGAACCACTCTAAATCCTTGTCTCCTTCTTCAACATCTTTGTGATTATTTGTTGGTTGAATTATTTTAAAAATTATTATAAAACCCTATTCACCCCCTCTAGTATTTTTCAATTGGTATCAGAGCAGGCTTCAAGGATCTCTAATCGATTCTTGAAGAAGATGGGGGATGGAATTCTAAATAACCTCAACTTGGAAGGAACTCTTATAGCTCGACATCCATCATTTGATGGAACCAACTACACCTATTGGAAAAGTAGGATGCAATTCTACTTTCCAAGAATTAGCTGGGATCTTTGGAGAATGATCTCAAATGCATATGATCTTCCTCAAACAGACTATTCTACATGGGATGCAAACACGGTGAGATCAGCGCAATTAAATGCAAAAGTTGTAAGTGTTCTTTAGTATTCAATCTCCGTAGGTGAGTTCAATAGAATTTCAAATTGTGAAACTGCATATGAGATATGGCATAGACTCTCTATTACCTATGAAGGAACTGTTCAAGTTAAAAATTTCAAAATTGGCATGGTTAAACAAAAGTTTGAACAATTTCATATGGAGCCAAATGAGTCTATTAGTGAAATGTATGCAAAGTTTTCTTCTATTGTTAATGGTTTGAATGCATTAGGTAAAGCTATTAGTGAAGAAGATCAAGTATGAAAAATTCTTAGGTCTCTTCCTCCTAAGTACAAGACTAAGGTGACCACAATTGAAGAAGCCAATGACCTCACCCAACTAAGGATGGAGCAACTCATTGGCAACTTAGAAGCACATGAAGCAACCTTAGAGGAGGAAGAAAGACGAGAGTGTGAACTTCAACAAGGAAGAAAGAAGGACATGACTTTCAAGGCTACAAAGGTCATCACTCAAGAAAGTGATGAGACAATTGATGGAGATGAGGGAGAAGAAGCTCTAATTGTAAATGGTAAGAAATATAGAAGATTTAAATCTAACAAAGTTATCGGTTCTTCTTATTATTCCTCTCCTAGGTGTTTTGAATGTGGAAAGAAGGGACATCTCAAGAATGAATGTCCTAAAGAAAATAAAGGGAAGAAAAGCTCATCCAAGAAGAAGAGAGAAACAGCATACAAAGCTGCATGGGATGAGTCAAGTGATAGTGAGAGTGGAGAAGAGAATGTGGAGTGTCTCATGGCCAAAGAAGATGATAGTGATGATTCTCAAGAGGTAAGCCTTATTGATTTGCAAAAAGAAGATCTAATTGTTAGTCTTCAAGATACTCATGACAAATATGTTGATTTCAAAAAGAAACTAAAGAAGGTTACTAAAACTAATGAGGATCTATATGCTAAATTAAATAATCTTTCTTTCAAAAAGGACGGTATTGTTTCTGAAAACTTGACCTTGAAATAATCTTTAAATGATTGCAATATGAATTTGCTTACTTTAGAAACAAATCATGATCTTCTTTCTCAAGAAAAGGTTGATTTGCTTGCAAAACTGCATAATTTTCAGACTCAACCTATCCTATGTAATCATCTAGATTATGATGCTATTGTTAAGGAAAGAGATGCTTTATCATCTAATCTAGATCAAACAAAGTTAGATATCAAAAAGAAAATGGATGAGATTGCTAAGCTACAAAAAGAAGTTAGTAGCTTGAGAAATAATGGTATTCTTGATAAGATCCTAAAGAACTCTTATGGTTATAGTGGAAGAAGAGGTTTAGGATATGTTCCGAAAGAAAACTCTTATCAACCCAAACCTAGGAGAACTCAAGCATCCAAGACCAAGATCATATTTGTACCCAAGAACACAACTCAAAATCCTAGAAAGAGAAATGAAATCGATTCTATTTGTTGTCATTATTGCTTGCGTCTTGGACATTATTCCTTCTCATGTCCTTACAAGAAAAAGGATGTTGAGTTAGTATAGGCTCCAAGACCTCAAACTTAGCAAATTTAATATAATTAAGTTGAGATTTGACCTAACACTTAATTTGAATATCTTAATGTCTCATCTCAACTAAAAAGAATGGTACCTTAGCATATTACAATGATCTAAGCCCAAACTAACATAAACAGATTGTTGAAAACAAATAGAAACAATCTTGATTGAAAAATAGTTCGACCGAGATATTTCTCGGTCGAGAAATTTGTCGACTGAAGGAATTCCTGTACCAAATCTGAAATATGCAGTAAAAATAGTAACAATCCCGGTCGATAAATTGTCGACCGAGACAAGACCGGTCGAAGTATTTGTCAACGAGTAAGATTCTGAGAAGCTTAAATCATGTAATCATGTTCAGTTTATTATTAAATGTACCTAACCATAATGGACCATCACATGGGTACCAAAATCCATATTTTTGTTGTAGGATTGGGTGGTTGATAGTGGATGCTCCAAACACATGATCGACAATGAGGGTGTTTTTCAAACTTTTGAAGAAAAGAAAAGTGGAACAGTCACTTTTGGAGACAATGGCAAAGGTAAAATTGTTGGAATAGGTAATATTGGTAGAAACCTTGAAATAAAAAATGTTTTACTTTTTGATGGTCTGCACCATAATTTAATAAGTGTTAGTCAACTATGTGATACGAGATATGATGTTTTATTCAATAAAAATTGCTGCAAGTTACTAATAGAAAACACTATAAATGTTGTGTATGAAGGAAAAAGAATTGGAAATCTATATATTCTTAGACCTAACTCTTTGCAATATGTAGTTGGAAAATGTTTACTTGCAAAAGATAATTCTCTCCAATTATGGCATAGAAAATTAGGTCATGCTAGTTCACATATTATCAAAAAGCTAGTTAAATATGATCTTGTTCGTGGTTTGCCTAAGCTATCTTTTGATCAATCTGAAAATTGTAAACCATGTACTTTGGGTAAACAAACTAAAACTTATTTTAAACCCAAAAATATGCTTAGCACCAGTAGATCACTAGAACTTATTCACATGGATTTATTTGGACCTATAAGGACACAATCTATTGGTGGAAAAAGATATTGCTTTGTTATTGTTGATGATTACAATAGATATACATGGATTCATTTCCTTGTAAATAAAGATGATACCATTCAAGTATTCATACAATTTTGCTCAAAGATTGAAAATGAATTACAAAATAAAATATGCACAATTAGAAGTGATCATGGTGGAGAATTTGAGAATCATATATTTGAAGAATTATGCACATCTCAAGGCTACACTCACACTTTTTCAGCTCCATGTACTCCACAACAAAATGGCGTAGTTGAAAGAAAGAATAGGTCCTTACAAGAAATGGCTAGGACTATGATGCTTGAACATAATACATCTAAAATGTTTTGGGCTGAAGCAGTAAACACAACTTGCTATGTGCTAAATAGCGTAACCGTACACTCTTATTTGAAGAAAACACCATATGAACTCATTTATGGTAAGAAACCAAGGGTTGATTATTTTCATACTTTTAGCTCAATTTTCTATATCTTAAACACAAAAGATGATAGAGAAAAGTTTGACTCTAAATCACAAAAAGTCTTTTCATGAAGAATTGGTCTCGGTCGACAAACTTCTCGACTGAGATACTCTCAGTCGAACATTTTCTCGACTGAGAAACTCCCAAGTCTAAATAATGAACATCTTTGCATAACCTGCTAAAAACAATCACAGAGAAAGGCTCGGTCGAACTTTACTTCGACTGAAACAGTATCTCGAGCAGGTTCTATAGCTGTTAGACTTGGTTATATAACCATTAGAGTTAGTGAAAAAAGTGGTTGGGAGTTGAGTTGAACATTGCTCCAGAATCACCCTCGATCGACAATTTACTCGACCGAGAGACACTCAGTCAACAAACTTCTCGACCAAGAAGGTGTCTATCTGCACTTTTCAGAAGTAATTAACTAGCTGTTACTAATGCAATTAGTGGATACCTAACGGCTAGTTAATCACTAAGAACCCCTTAGAAAGTGTCTAGAACGTCCCTAAGTACTAGTAGGCCATTCCTATAAATAGGACATGCCTTAGGACACCTAAACTCACTTGAGTACACATACTTGCAATTGAGAATCAATCCTTGTGAGTAATTGAGCAACTTCAACACTTGCAAATCATTTCCATTGCTGGCATATCATGTCCTATAGGCTAGAATCTCCTACCCACTGTACTTCCACTTTCATACACATTGGATATGAGATCAAAACGCTTGATATAGGATTCAAGCCTTGTGCTTAAGTGGTAATTGTAATTTCCTTTTTCCTGTCTTATTCTTTCTTATTGCATTGTACTCTCCTTGCAACTCATAGGTTGGAGGTTGTGGAGTGGAGAGGGTGAAATCTTCTCAGGTGGAGAAGGAGGACTTTGGACTACTTCTAGAAGGTCTCAACGGGAAGCTACTTCAAGGAGGAAGGCTACTTCAAGGGGGAGCTTGAAGTTACCTCAAGTGAAGGCTGCTTCAAGGTTGGTGAGACGACTTTGGGAGAAGGCTGTCCAAAGGGTTTGGGAAGGTATTTGTAATTTTGTGTAACATCCTTGAGAAGGTAATAAAATTCGAATACTTTCAAATCCCAATTGGAAACAATTGGGTAGTGGACTGACTCCCTTAATTTTTGCTAAGGGTGGAACCACTCTAAATCCTTGTCTCCTTCTTCAACATCTTTGTGATTGTTTATTGGTTGAATTATTTTAAAAATTATTATAAAACCCTATTCACCCACCTCTAGTGTTTTTCAATTTGTTCCTCTTAAGGGAGTATGATGTCTAGGCCACTTGATAAGCGAGATTGAGAAAGGCATGCACATACACATGTGAATCAATATATGATATTGATGTCACACATATCTCAGACAATTTTTTCTTGTTCAAGAAACATGAATGAACATTAAGAGGATGACAACTCCATGCCTTGAGTTTATTTAGGATATCAGAGACAAAAGAATTATACATTCACTGGAACACCAATCATAGACTGTAGGATTGAAAGTTGTTCTCCAACTTTTCTTTTTACTTGGGTAGCACTGATGTGTGACTAGGTACCGCTCTTTGCTTGTGATGTCATAAGCTAGTTATGGACATTCACTGCCAACGTGAAATGGGACCTATAGGGTCACACACATAAGATTAACCTGGAAGAGGATTTTATCCATGAATGATGTTTAGATTGATTACTAAAGTGTTTAGGTACTCAATCAAACATTCAATCAATAGACTTGACTCAGAATCATCAAGTTCAAGTGTTGAACCAAATGATTAGAGTGTCAGATTGATTGAGAATTGAATTGACTGTGTTCTGCACAATCTGGACTACCAACTGACCAGTTTACTGGGTGAACTGATCAGCTCATGGTCAGTGAGACAACCGGTTCACTCTGGTGAATCGATCAGTACAATTGGTCCATACGAGTAGTGTTGAGTTGTCTCAGTTTGTGAGAAAAGTTTTTCATTTCACTTGTTCAATTTGATTGGGACAAGAATTAATATTTACATTAATTAGAAACGAATAAGGAAAGTCAATTGTAGGCAAGTCAGGGAAGTGAAAGGACTGGTTCACTGGGTGAACCGACCGGTTCACACTCCCAACTGACTAATTCACTAGTGAACTAATCGACTCACCTTGCCAAATGACCGTTTTAGTTATGAAACTACCGGTTTGCCTGCCATGGTGCAAATTGTTAATGAAAATTCCAAACCCTTCTACTCCCACACAGATTGAGAACCCTGACCCCGCCCTCTACTATAAATAGAGGGGTATAGGGGGCTTCTCCAGAGATACAACTCAAAACATTAGTTACTCAACAAAGTTGTTGTCCTCTCTGGTTGTAGTAACTAAGAGAGCCCAAGAAAGTTCTACCTATCTAGGGAGGAACAGTGAGGGAAAGATAATTGCAAAAAAGTAATTGGAGGTGGGAGAGTGTGTCAGTGACTAGTACACTGATAGAAGGGGACAACTCCTTCTAGTCCATTCTTTAGAACGACTAGAGTTCTCGGTAGTCCATGTGGACTATCTATAGAGGCGGGAGACTTTTTCCGCTCAGAAAGATGACAATCAACCACAGTTCGGGTCAAGACCGGGAGCTGCACAGATGCTGTCGAAGATAGATGCTTGAAGACCACACTTACTATGAGGTATTGTCACTGAGCAAGCCTCAGGACCAGGTATAACTCGCTAAAACCATCCTTCCCATTACATAGATGTTGATGCAATCTGCTGGTTATGAGTTTATGGCCAAGTAATTTTTTTTGTTTTCACTGCCTATGTTGACCACATAAAACCCAACAGTGGTATCAAAGTCACATCAATACTCTATGTTTTGGGATAATCGATATGATCAGATTTTGTTTTTTCATCTTTTATTTGTTGCATATGATGTGAATATTTAAATGACTAATGTGAATATCTGATTAATACCACATGATCCCAAACTAATATATACATATATGATATGGTATATATGCAACCGATACGTGTCATCCTAAAATGGTTTTGATGGTGGATGTGTAGCATGGTTATAGTATAAACCCTATGTGCATGTGTGTGGTTGGTTATGGTTTTTTGCATCTCGATCTGTGCACTGAACCCTCTTCTTCTATTCTGAATGTAACTTGAGATAACTCGAGACACTCTTCTACCTTTTCTCCCCTCGAATGTAACTCGATGTTTCACAAATAATATGTAAAATAGGATTAGCTTTATTTCTTGTCATGACGAAGACTGAAGATGACCGCTAGATGGATCGAGATGACTGACTGTGGAGCAGTTGATGGACTGATGAGAAGCCCATATGACCGGATGAGCCAACCATCTAGAGGATCCAGATGACCAGCTGGAGGAGACCAACTGACCGGCCAAGAGGCGAGTCAACTAGTTCAAGGGTTGAACCAGTCAACCCAGATTGACAGGCACAAATCTTCATCAATAACATGTTGCATGTGATGTAAACCTTAGATGACCATATTTCCTTGTGGCTCTAAGGAACTACAATAAGATGGCCATAATCATCGCTTTATCATTATTGCACATTTTGTTTGTGGGATATAGCATATATATGATACATACTATTGCACCGTTTGGCAACGCGTCAGCTTCCATCCCTGTCGCTATGCAACTAGCTGGTCCACCTTGACTTTTTGACGTGGTGGGAAATTTGATAGATTGGCCTCTTATCACCATGAAAATGAACAGAAAAGCGGCACATTGGGCCCTCGTTGTTTTAATTGCAGCGTTCAAATGCTGCCCGGGGTAGCAAAAGACCAGCCAATCCTGCCCGAACGCTTCGCAACGCGTTGCCGAATGGTGTATATATTTGTGGTGATTGGATACATATATGCATATATAAGCATATTAAAACCCCTCAACAAACATATTAAGTTAATGATGCCTTCCAAAATTAGCACACATGAAAATCTTGATCGACTAAGTGTGGGCATGCCTTCGCGTGGTGCACCGTCTATCTCGTGGAAGTGTGATGGGGAATATGTGGGTTTGCCTTCATAGGGTGCATATTCATTGTGTTGGCTTTTGGGTTGGACTTAACAAGGTAAACTTAATAGGATTAAGCACCTTGAGGCATGCAAATGTTCATGACAAAGAGTTGTGCATAACATCTATCAAGAGTTGCATATGATGCAATTGGTAAAAGTTGCCTACCTGAAAGAATATGGTTGTGGGTGACAGCCCTCGCTGGTCCATAACTTAGAGGAAGTCAGGATCTTTCTCACTAGAAGGTTGTATGTTGCAATCTTCCGAATCGATGGTGAGGGCTATCACTTTGATCAAAATAGTGGGAGTGAGAATTAATTAAAGACCTAATTAATATAGTCAATTTTCAAATCAAATCAAATAAAAAGAGTTTTGGACTAAAATACAAATTTCCTTATATAGAATAAATGGCTACCAACAATAATCATTTTTCATTGCGATCAGTCCTTGAGAAGGACAAGCTAAATGGGAACAACTTCCATGACTAGTTTAGGACGTTGATAATTGTTCTCACTCAAAAGAGAAAGCTCTATGTCCTAGATATACAAGAGCCAGAAGAACCCGCTCGCGACACACCAAAGTCTGAAAGGGATGTCTATAAGAAGCATACTGAGGATGCCATTGATGTGAAGTGCTTGATGTTGTGCTCAATGAACTATGAGTTGTAGAGACAACATGAGAACATGGACGTCATTGAGATGGTTCAACATCTCAAGAACATGTATCAAGACCAAGCACGACAAGAGAGATATGATGTCTCTAAGGCATTGTCCAAGTGCGTCATGATAGAAGGAGATCCAATAGGACCTCACACACTCAAGATGATTGGGTATGTGGAGAGCCTAATTCGACTGGGATTCCCTCTGAGCTAAGAGTTGGCTACTTATGTGATACTTCAATTGTTGTTAGAATCCTACAGTCATTTTGTGATGAACTACAACATGAACAACTTTGACAGGTCACAGACAGAGTTGTTGGGAATGTTGAGGACAGCCGAGGCACAAATGAAGAAAGACAAATCCAAATCTTTGATGATGATTAGTACAAAGAAGGAAAATTCTAAAGGCAAGGGCAAGGGAAAAGGCAAAGCAAAGAAAGGTTTTGATGCTAGCTAGTAGCCCAAGTCATCTTCAACTCTCAGAGCCAAGGGAGGGTTGAGAAAGGGAGGCAAATGTCACCATTGTCATGAGCCAGGACATTGGAAGAGAAATTTACCTCTCTACATAGATGGACTAAAGAAGAAGAAGGTGGGAATGGAAGTCTCCAACTCAGGTATCATAAAAAAAACTTAAAATGCTTCTTTATCTGAGGTATATAACATCAAGATACATATCTGACATATATGATGTGCATGATCTGAAAAGAAGTGATGGCCTTTATGAAATGACCAAGAAGGAACACTCATCAACATTGGAGCAAGTGTTGCTGCCATAGATAGAAGTACCTTTTAGTTTATTTCAGCCCAAAGGGCATGTAATAGAGTTATGAACTGCTATTTCATTTTTCCAATAAGATCCAAAACAACTTCCATGTGAACCAAATAAGGTATGACCTTAATGGTAGCACTTATAGGGATAAAACCCATAAGTGTGATTGGGTCTTAAGAGTTAAGACAAACATGGATTACATTTGAAGAGTTGATTGGTTGAAATGAATTCAAGTGAGTTCAAGATGTTGAACCTAATGAATTTATTTAACCAATTGCAGTGGCTATAGGCCATAAAGGTTCATGCTTGCTATTGGAACTTAAAGACTATAAAATTTGGCATATGGATATTAAAACCGCATTCCTGGTAGGAATAACATGAGGTTGTGTATGTTACACAACCTGAAGGGTTTTATAATTATGATAATGTTAATGCAGTCTATAAGTTACAAGAGATTAATCAATATGATTGATTAAATACAAGCACTTCAGAATTGGAGTCTTTACTTTGATTATATAATTAAAAGGTTTGACTGATATATTAAAATAAAGAAGGGATCTGTGATTACAAAGATTTAGTGGGAGCATATTCATATTCCACATGATGATGAGGAATGAAATGTTCTAAAATAGAAACTGGTGTGGAAATACCTTCTTTAAAGGAATAAAGAGAAATGTCCTATGTGATAGGAATAGAGACCTATAGAGATAGTTCCCAGAATTCTCTTGACCTGATAAAGAGAGAGCATACATTGGCAGTCTATACTGAAGGGTTAAATATGCAAAGATTTAGTGGGAGAAAACTTGTCCATATTACATGGAGTTAGTCTCTCAGATGCCTAGTGTCCCAAATTCTTATGAAGAATAGGAACACATAGATAGATGCCTTATGCATTCATAATTGGATCTATCATGTATGTAATCATCCCATTATCTTGTATGTATCGAACATGACAAGAAAATATATATATGCATGCATCATCTTGTATGTATTGGACATGACAATATGATGTGATCATCCAATTATCTCGTATGTAATGGACATGATGAGTGGATGCATGTCTACTTCTGGTGAGAGTCATTGGAATACCATAAATAACTTATTTAAGTACTTATGAAGTATTAAAGGATTAGTTCTATGATAATAAAAGGAAGAGTTGAGTGTAAATTAGTTACACTGATGCAAGCTTATGAAATGAAATAAAAATGATCACAAAATATAATAGTGAATATGTGCTGATAAATGGAAACATTCTGAATAAAATTAAAATCCATTTAATTCTAAAAGGAATGTTGAGTATCCTTATGTTATGAACACCATAGGATACTATATGGATCTAGAAGTTCACACAGATGAACTTATAGATATTCCAACCATTGATGACAAAGTAGTAAGTCAAACTATGGAGCTAATTGTTAGGCAAGGAATATCAGATAACATATTACGGAAACTCCATCTCATATGAAATGTCGTACAACAAGGAGATGTGAAACATGAAACATACTAACTAAAGCAAAATGTTGCTAACTCATTGGATTAGGACTAGCGCAACAGAAACATGTGGGACATGTTTAGAGATCACTAAGAATATAATTCGAAGGTGATTGGCTCTAAGTGCAAGTGGGAGTTTGTTGGTACGTATGCCCAGAGAGCCAAACATATGATGATTGGATTGGCATATGTTCTGATTGATTTGATAAATATCAAAGGCAAGCTTCCAATTTATTCTGGCTCAATCGATTATGAGATAAATGATGGAGCATAATGAATGTCTAAAGAATGATAATACTCAATGACGTATGTTTTTAAGTTTAGGACCTGAACAATGAGATCATACATGTACTAAGAGTATGTACATTCTTGTTATGTCCCTAGTTGGATGTCATTGTAGAAGGTTGATAGACAACAATGACACATTAAGACTAGAGTG
This sequence comes from Alisma plantago-aquatica, assembly GCA_963693085.1. Taxonomy (NCBI): domain Eukaryota; kingdom Viridiplantae; phylum Streptophyta; class Magnoliopsida; order Alismatales; family Alismataceae; genus Alisma; species Alisma plantago-aquatica. Next base: position 1,971,420,266 of record OY856409.1, on the reverse strand, counting down.
TGTGTTGGTTGAAGACAGCGTCTCATTAGTCATGATATATGATATCAAGTCAAGCACATAGATACATGTTAGAGAACGGTGTATCAGATAGACCCACCATGAGAGTGACACATGGAACCATGACATGCTAGTCAGAATCATCTCTCATAATGATGGTGGTGATTGTGATTCTTAGACCTAAAATCACTACACTCGTCGAATGTGATTGGGTATACTTTGACATCATAAAATGAAGTCCTAAAACATGGGTTGTTATAACGGTGATGATTGGGTGGCTTTGATGCATGAGATAGACTACGAGTGATAGATATGGGATTTGTCCCTCCTAAGGGAGTATGATGTCCATGCCACTTGATAAGTGAGACTGAGAAAGGCATGTGCATGCACATGTGCATTAATATATGATATTTATGTCACACATATCTCAGACAGTTTGCTCTAGTTCAAGAAACATGAATGAACGTTGAGAGGATGACAACTCCATGCCTTGAGTTCATTCAGGATATCAGAGACAAATGAATTATAATTAACTGGAATACCAATCACAGACTGTAGGATTAAAAGTTGTTCTCCAACTTTCCTTTTCACTTGGATAGTATTGATGTGCGACTAGGTACCGCTCTTTTCTTGTGATGGCATAAGCTAGTTATGGACATTCACTGCTAACGTGAAATGATACCTATAGGGTCACACACATAGGATTAACCTAGAAGAGGATTTTACCCATGAATGATGTTTGGATTGATTATTAAAGTGTTTATGTACTCAATCAAACATTCAATCAATAGACTTGACTCAGAATCATCAAGTTCAAGTGTCGAACCAAATGATTGGAGTGTCAGATTTATTGAGAATTGAATTGATTGTGTTATGCACAATCTGGACCACCAACCGATCGGTTCATTGGGTGAATTGATCGGCTCATGGTCATTGAGACGATTGGTTCACTCCGGTGAACTGATCGATTCAATTGTTCCAAATGAGCAGTGTTGAGTTGTGATAATTTTTTTTCATTCACTTGTTCAATTTGATTGGGACAAGAATTAATATTTTCATTAATTAGAAATGAATAAGGAAAGTCAGGGAAGTGAAACGACTGGTTCACTGGGTGAACTGGCCAGTTCACACTCCCAACCGACTGGTTCACTAGTGAACTGATCGACTCTCCTTGCCAAATGACTGTTTCAGTTATGAAATGACCGATTTTCCTGCCGCGATGCAAATTGTTCATGGAAATTCCAGACCCTTCCAGTCCCACACAGACTGGGAACCCTGACCCTGTCTTATACTATAAATAGAGGGGTACATGACGCTTCTCCATAAACACAACTCATAACATCAGTTGCTCTGTAAAGTTGTTGTCCTCTCTAATTGTGGTAACCATGAGAGCCCAAACAAGTTCTACCCATCCTAGGAGGAATAGAGAGGGAAAGAAAACTATAGAAAAGTAATTGGTGGCAGGAGAGTGTGTCGGTGACTAGTATGTCGATAGAAGGGGAAAACTCCTTCTAGTCCATTCTTCAGGATGACTAGAGTTCCTGATAGTCTGTGTGGACTATCTATAGAGGTGGGAGACTTCTACCGCTCAGGAGGATGACAATCAACCGTAGTCCAGGTCAAGACCAGGAGCTGCACAGACGTCGTCGAAGACAAATGGTTGAAGACCGCACTTGCTGTGAGGTATAGTCATCGAGAAAGCCTTAGGATTAGGTATAACTCGCTAAAACCATCCTTCCCATTACATATATGTTGATGTGATCTACTGGTTATGGGTTTATGGTCAAGTAAAATTTTTGTTTCCGCTGGATACTCTGACCATGTAAAACCCAACAATTGGGTCTTTTGATATTTACAAAACCCAATTTGTACATACTCTTATAAAATTCTACAAGCACAACAACTCGAGAGTAGTATAAAAATATCAAGTCATGATTGAACCCAAAGGAAAGAGGGGGGCACTAGAGCTAAGCTGACTTTACTAGATTCCTATTGTGAAGTGTAGGGTTTTTAGGGTCTGACTTGGGGGTTTGAATTAAACTAAGTGAACAAGCAAAAAAGAGATGTAAGAATCAAACCTAAACTAACCCCGCACAAATAATGCTACCAACTAAGCAAGAGATGCAATTACAATAAACTAGGAAATACCAATCCTAATTAGCAATCAAGAGAACTCTAGCTAAACAAAGCAAGACGAGGCAACTAGTTACACTAATATAGCAATTATACTAAGAAGGCAAGCATTAATATAAACTAAAACAATATATCTCATAAGACTATAGACAAGAGCTAACTACTCTAGAAAAGACAAAATAACACAAGAAAGGCAATTAGCTTAGTAAGCAAGAAAGTAATACATCCAAATTAACACTAGCTAAGGAAATGAGCAATTAAGGGTTCAGGCAATGAATTAGGGAAGTGGGTCATTGGAGGGAAATTTTGACTATTAACCTATTTAGGGTCATATCATGCAACTCATTGAATCAAATCATGTTATCTAACCAAAAACACAGTGAGATGATGGTGAATCATTCTATAATAATAGTTGATCATGGGTGGTGTAGGGTGTACATAGAGGAAGTATTCTCTATTACCCCCTATACAACCTTATGAGTGTCAATTGTTTATGTTATAAGTATAATTCAATCACATTCATACTAGTATAGATATATATGAGTGAATTCTCCTAATGTACTTAGTGGCAAAGGGCGGCATGGAGTGTAGGAGAAGGGTATTTCACCTTCTTGTACACTTCATCAAACCTATAGGCATGCTCTTTACTAGGAACATTGAGTGAGGCACTACTAGATACTTAGATCTCACACCTAATGATAGAAGAATAGATAGGTATGTAGGAAGAGGGGTATCTATCTAAGGATCCACTAGTTGGACTTAGGAGCTTTCCCTCAAATAGCCGAATATACGAAATTCTTCTATGCTTAGGTGGTTGAAGGCATCGATCACCATAGCAAGAGATAGGAAATGAGATAGAAGCAATCAGATAAAATTTCTAAATAAAAATATATTGCTTACAAAGATTAGTTCCACAACATGGTATCAAAGTCACATTTCTTCCTCCAAATAGCCTACCAATAAAGCTTAGCTACTCATGAAAATGGAAAATTCAAAAATTTAGAACAAAGAGAGAACCATGGAGCTCAGTATAGAGACTGAAATCCTATTCTCCAGCAGTTGCAATCTTGAGCATGTCCCTCCTCTAAGGTGGAATGGCATGTAAATGAAATGGATAGTGGACAAAAGCTTAAAATCTAGGGTTTTGTGGTGGAAGGTGATGTAATGAGAGTGGAGTGAGGTAGGTAGGTGACTGGGAGGTGAAATGAATGCTCAAGGGAGTCAACCCTTGACCTTCGATCACCTCTAGGGTTTATATAGGGATCTAGGGGGTCCAGGATTAAGTGTGGGTGGGGAAGGGATATCAAGTGGTAAAATAGTTCAGGGTTCATAGGTAGAACGACTGTGGTGTCCACCTCCCAACATGGACGTTCTTCATAAAATGGTCATTTTGACACTTTTTGAAAGTTATGTTATCAGTTTGTGATTTGGGCATGTCTAGAACAACCACTTATAGTAGCATGGCCTTTTTGGGATCCTTTTGTTCCATTTGGGTCTTGCACTGCTCATCCATGAAGTTTATTACTTCAATACATTCTTTGATCACTTGGGATAGGTTGGGAGTAGTTTTGGCCTCATTTTGGGCTCCCTCAGGTCTAGGGAAACCCTAGATTCAACCTTCTTCTTTCCCTTCCATGAAGTAGTGTGAAAGTATCTTTAAAACATGAAAAAACCATCCATAAGTACATTTAATGAAAGTAGAGTTTATTAAGAAAATTTAATGCATTATGGAACATTTAGATGTAAATAATGGGCAAAAAGACACAAGATGGAGACTAAATCTAGGGCTTCACTTATGATACTTAGTTTACCCTACTTATTATACTATTTTTGCATGATAATGATAAGTTGAAAACCTCTAATTGATCCATACTAAGAAAGATAATTCTTTTATGAAACCAAAATATGAAATAATTGGATTAACTAATAAATTAAAACCTTTGTTTATGTAGCATATACCCTAACGGTTTAGATCACCCACAATGCTTAGAAGTCAGGAAAGGGAAATAGTTATCCTTGTAGAAAATAGAGGGTTGTAAGAAGGTACTCAAAGTTGTATAGTGTTGAATATATTCCCATGACTAAGAATCCATATGAAATATGTTCTCCATAAAACCATGAGATCACATGTAATATGAGTATGGTTGAGACTATATATCAAACAATTATGACAGTGTACCCCTTTTTATAAGAAAAGAAATGTGATATGTAAAAAATTGATATGTGATATGTGATATTTGATATGTGACATGTGATATGTGATATTCATATGTAATATCATGATGATAGGTTCCAGAACTTGTGTACCCAGTGCAAACCCGACGTTGTAGGTTGGCTTTTGGGCTCCTACTAGTAGTTTTCAGCCAATGAGACCCTATTTATTATACTCACACCGACCATGTCTTGGAGAGATCCTTACGAGTCATGCTCCTTCTTGGTTCCTTTATGGCGGTCTTAGGAACTCCAAATTCATAACCTTGTAATTTAGATGATACATACCATATTAACCATGAAAGAGTCTAATACTGTACACATCTGAGTAGGTTATGATGGTTGATGCTAAACATGATGATTGTAAGATCTTTTCTTTAGTCATATGAATCACTATAGGTGATGTTAAGTTTATTTACTTGATATGGTTGTAATACGAGATTTAAACTAAAATAGTCTGAGATATTATATGTTTTGTAACATAGATGTCTTGATCAGAACGATGAAATTAAGTTACTAGATGGAAATTGAAATGAATAATAACATCTTATTGAATATATATTTTATTTAATTCATTGTCAATACATGTTTTTATCTCACAATGGGAGTCATCCTCTTGCATGAACTCTTCATGAGTCCCATGTGGTTCGTCCATGATGTTTTTATGTACAATGGGTCCGAGGAAAGGAAGTGATGATTAAGATTTAATAAGAAATAATATAGTTTGAGTCAGAGTGTCACTATGATCTCACTTTCAAGAGTGTTGTGTGGATAGTTGATACTACATGTGTATACTATTTTCCTTCATGTCTTGTATGATAATAAGTTGCAAACTAGAAAGTCTTCATATGTTGTTGTATCTTCATGAATATGCATTGCCTTATAAATCAATTATTGAGGTTAATAAAGAGGATTTTAGTTATGTCTATCATGATATCTCTTGAAAATGATAATATTGTTGGCATATGAGCTATGACATGATGTTAAGTGGAGTTATGATGGTTTGGATCATGCCTTTATGAGTTGGGGGTCCTAACATCAAGATTACCTGATGTGTTCCTAGTCTGGATGATGGGACATCTACATGTTCTTAAACTCTGTGTTTATATTTGAAGTTTGTGGAGTTTTCTTTATTTGGATATTTTGATTTAGTTTTTTGGTTGCTAGTTTTAAGTTGGATTTTATTTGATATTTTTTTCCTAATTCATATTTAGGGTTTGATAAGTGTAATGGTCCCTATAGTATGACATTTTAATATAGGTTAGTTGAGTCTAGAGGGACATAGTTTGTGAATAAAGGGACATCTAACCTTAGTTTTAAAATGTAATTCTATATCCTGAACCATGAGTAAATCTAACAAAAATATATGTCTTGGAGTTTCAGAATAAATGTGCCCAAGTTTGGATGCATTCACTACGTGGCTGTGAAAGCACCTGAAAGTTTTGTACATTCACTGCTATACAGTGGATATCATATATTTATAAACTTTGGGCCTATTCACACATGAAATTGAACACGTCTAAACATTGGACACATTTATAGATGAGTACTGTATAGAGATAAAGTCCAAAAATGTGTATGATGGATATTATTTTACAAAAATATGGTATTTTTTTCTTCTCTATATATTTTTTCTATGCGAGAATTTGTCCCTCTTTTAATATATCTAACGTGCATATATTTGATAACTAGTGTTACTATATACAAGGATCACATGCTCTGTGTTTGGGACAATGTGCCCAATACATACGGACCATGCACTCCGTCAGGGGCCCTAAAAGTCAAGAGATCATATGTTGTGGGCACGTAGGTGTGTATAGTAGATGGGTTCAGAAGATTTAAACCCATACATATACATACATGCTATAGGCAAGTGTCGAATCAATATCATGTTATACGATAGTGCCAGCACACTGCTTTGCAGAATTGATTTTTCTTTATTGGCTGCTAGTTTCACTTGTGGTGCATTGATTGATGCAAAAGGAGTGGCCCTTTGGATGACTGGTACGTTATGCTTGCTTGCCTCTGGATTTAGTGGTCCATCTTTGCTCTTGATTTGAATATTCTTTACTTGAAAAGTCTGCTATCCGATGTTGTGTATAAAATTCTGTCTTTTTGTGTTGCAGACGATGGATGTGGATAAGCATCATGAGCGCATGGTTCATGAAGATGCCACATTGGCAGCTTCAGTAGATGTTTGGTAGGATCTCAAATGGATATAATGTGGTTGACACCAATACATGTGTGGTGTGGAAGTTGGCGCGGGGTTTTGAGTGGCTGAAGACGGTCGTTGTTAGTTGCCACAAGAGAACGTGGTGCGAACAGTGTGGTTCCGTATCCGGCTCAGCTAGTATTGGTCTCAACCATCTTCGTTTGATCAGCTCATAACCGATGATTGAGATATCTTCCCACTCAGAGCTTTCCATAAGACCGCAGTAGCGCACTAGCGCTACTAGCTACAAGCTCAACCACAAACACAGCCACATGTGAGTATGGGAACTGGATCTGTCAATCCGTATCGCAACGACGGTGGATGCTGATGCTGATCCATTCTAAGCTAATAAAGCTAAGCGCTGGCATGGGATTGTCACCATGGGATCTTCTTTCATATGCCTCACAAGCTCCCATGTGAATACTATCTGACTCACGAGAAAGACGGAGAAAATAAAGAGGACCATCAATCATACGAACGTGTTTACTAATTGACTTTGGCGGCGGCTTGTTTACCGTGCTTTGGTTGTCTTCACGGATTCGTGGAAGTTAGAAAAGAATTACCGGTGGCCTAGTCTACCCAATTTAAGTTCAAGCTGGCCTGCCCTAGAAGCTTTGACGTGTTCAGAGAGACAAGCAAAGCACTTCGAAACCTCGGGATTCGAACGGCAAAATTCTGCTTTTTTCTTTTCTTGCCAATTGGAGGTTCTCCCGTTCAACCTAAGTGGTCCACTCGTCGTCGATCTTACATGATAGGATGTTTGCACAAAGTACATGGAAAACGTGGACGGCCCGGTGCTTGTTTTCTTGTTGATGATCATTGACGAGGTTGTTTTCTATTTCGACTTATCCACTCCTTTGTCACTTACCATGCTGTTCATCTAAGATGATCCAACACACACATGCTAGGTAAGAGATATTACTTACTTGGCTCACGACACATGACTAGGCAACCAACATCCATTCCATTTTATAGGGAACAAAACCTAAATAGAGATTTTCCAATAAAAAAGAACGCAAATATAAGCAAGCCAAAATTTTATCTCAAACTAGAAAAGTTTGGGTAGAATACGCCAAACAAACGGTGCTGTATGATTTCAGCCCCATCATTGTTTTTGGGGTAGAGTCTTTTTTCTATAATTCTTTGTTTTTAATTCTTTTTTTTTTGATGAAAATTTAATTAGATAGATAAAGATGGTTTGCATGAAAATATGCTAATTGTAGAACATACTATCCGCCACATAGTTGTGACCAAGTCAAGACACCAGAAGTGTAAATAATACCAAGAGTCCGGAAGTAGTTAAAATGGATGAAGAAGGAGAAAAATTAGACTAGATGTTTAGAAGTAATAAAGGGGTGAGGCATCCCAATAGTAATAACAAGCGCAAAAGTCATTTGATATACATGAAAGTTTTGTGGTAGTGTGTGTCATTTATTCTGATGTATTCAAGTCAGAATCCTTAACATGAAAAAAAAACCATATTTTGTCTGGAACCCAAAAATATAATTATGACTTGATCCTTTCCATCATGCACTTTCTGTCGGCAAGTTGAATCCATATTAATTGACATGTTGCACAATAAATATCTAATTGGACTTTTCATGTAAAATTGATTCATATTCATTACTATTTTTGTTTGATACAATTTCTAGCCAGTGTTATCCATCATCATCATCTAATCCCCTAACTTATCATACTATAAGTTGTTGTCCTTTATTGAAGACAATTTGTGCAATTATCCATACAATGGCCTTTGTTCTTAAGATAGTCAAGATGACATTTTGTTAGCCATTCCTCTCCTTATTGACATGTAAAAAAAATGCATTCTGCAAAATAGACACTGCAACACTATTTCCATGCTCGGATTAGATTACAGATATAAAATACATGACAATACATTAGTGAACCATCCAAACAAGATGGAACTACGTGTTGATCTCGACCCCTGTTAGTGAGCCTCTTTGTTGTTTCTGGGAGTGTATGATAGGTAGATCACCTTTCATGTTGTCTTGGTTTGGATATAGGGTAGATTCAAACCATTTCTTTAGCACCCCTAGTGTTATGGACCTGTGTATGAAAGTCCGCTTTTTCCCAATAGATATGATGGATGTAGATAAACAGCATGAGTGCATGATCCACAAAAAGGCCACATTAGAAGGTCGAGAAGATGTTTGGTACGATTTCATGTGGATATAATGTGGCGATCCGGATATATGTGTGTTGTCTGTAGGTTAACGGTTGTTGTCGGTTGTTACATAAGAATGTCGTGCATGAGGTGTCACTGCCGTCTGCGTCTGTGTCTTTGCTGATCTCAACCATCACCACTGGATCGCTGAAATGACAACCACTCTTTTAAATATCATGTACAGATGATTGAGGTATTTGCCCACTCGAGCTTCTCCTAGGGGCCGCAACAGAATTTTGACTTCAAGTTCAGTTGCCGCTGCATGTGACGGTGGGCATCGGAGCTGTCAATCCAAATCCCCAACAGCAGTGCATGCTGATCGCTGATGATGATCCGTTCTAAGCAAGCTAGTAAAGCTAACAGCTGCACGGGACTCCCACCATGATCATCTGGAAGTCACAATTCACAAAGCTCGGCTGGCCACGGACTTCATCAGTTCATCCATCCAAAGCGAAGATCACGAGAAAGACAGATGGAAATATAGAAGACCATCGATCATACCAAGAATAGTATTCCAACCGGACCGTCTATTATTTGACTTCAGCGGCGCCTTGTTTACCAACATCCATTCCATTTTATAGGGAACAAAACCTAAATAGAGATTTTCCAATAAAAAAAAACTCAAATATAAGCAAACCAAAAATGTATCTCAAACTAGAAAAGTTTGGGTAGAATAAGCCAAACAAACGGTGTGCTCCATGATTTCAGCCTCATCATTGTTTTTGGGGTAGAGTCTTTTTTCTATAATTCTTTGTTTTTAATTCTTTTTTTTATTATGAAAATTTCATTAGATAGATAAAGATGGTTTGCATGAAAACATGCTAATTATAGAACATACAATATGCCACATAGTTGTGACCAAGTCAAGGCACTAGAAGTGTCAATGATACCAAAACTCTAATCATGACTTACAAAATGTCATATTTTGTCTGGAACCCAAAACTCTAATTATGACTTAGATCCTTTCCATCCTGCACTTTTTGTCGGCAAGTTGAATCCATATCATTGACATGTTGCACAATAAATCTCTGATTGGACTTTTCATGTAAAATTGATTCGTATCCATTTTTATTTTTGCTTGATACAGTTTCTAGCCAATGTTATCAATCATCATCATCTAAACCCGTAACTCATCATACCGTAAGTTGTCCTTTGTTGAAGACAGTTGGTGCAATTATCCATACAATGGCGTTTGTTCTTAAGATAGTCAAGAGGACATTTTATTAGCCATTCCTCTCCTTATTGAGATGTAAAAAAAAAAAAATGCGTTGTGCAAAATAGACACTACAACACTATTCCCATGCGGATTAGATAGAGATATAAAATACATGACAATACATTAGTGAACCATCCAAACAAGACGGAACTACGTGTTGGTAGTGAGCCTCTTTATTATTTATGGGAGTGTATGATAGGTAGATTGATGTTAATTTTGAATTACTTCGTTACATGCAACAACGACGGGTGCAATTTAGGTTAACAGTTCAGGCCGACCCAGATAAGAAAACGTAGAATAAACCAATACAGGAGAACACAAATAAATAAAGTTAGGATCAAACCAGATCGTTCGTTGAGAAATGAACGTGATATACGTAAAGAAATCAACGCCTTGCAACCCTTCTAGATAGGCGTCGTTCTCCCAGTCGACCCAGTACGAACTTGAAGAAGAGACGTCCCACTCGTATTGACGAAGAACGTTGCAGACAAAGCAGCGCACCACCAGTGCAGCTCAACAACCGCAGGAATCACTGCCTAATAGGTTGTGCCTTGGAAGGAAAAGAAGTTTGAACTTAATACGTCCATGAGAAAATCTCTACGTAGCACCACGGAAGCGACGACTGTAGAGAGTCCCACATAAAGCGTGATAATCCACGTCCTTCATGTCCTCCACATGTTTACCAAGAATAGTGAGGGTATACATCTAGTAAAGGACGTGAAAACTACAGTCGTTTGATTCTCTAATTTGTTGGGGACGTCGGTGGAAGAAGGTTGGGCGATGGAAATGTTCTTTGTTATACGCCTTTGTGTGCTTGCCGAGAAGATCATTTAGTCGTTCAGCATAGTCCTTCACCACTTCTTCTGTGGGCGTCTTTGTTGTAACAACATACTCTCTCTGGATTGGATCAAATTGGCTATCAGAACTGTTGTAAATCATTGTAGTGTCATTGTATAGGTTTGTTTCCAGCAACATCCAATGCTCAGAGTGAAGGAATGGAAACATAATGAACTTTAGAGTCATATGTTGAAGATATGAGATAAGGGCTTCGGTGGTTCCGAAGTTCTTTGACTCAAGTAAATCATCCTTCATGTATGTGGACGTCATGTAAACCGTAGGTAGGTCCCGTGCTAGAAGAAATTGGTAGGCAGTCATTACACTCATGAATAATGAACCTTTTATTTATACAGTTTCATGAAGTGAATCTGCCATTACGAGAATATTCCCGTCAAGGAAAACAAGCTCATCGTTCTCTGTATAAAGTCGAGACATGATGAGTCTGAGTTCATTGTCGGGAAAACTCTTGCATGCAGTAATGTCAAAGTTAGGGAATGTTGGTTTTATAGCAGACAGGGGCACCATATCTTTGGATGATATGTTGATGGTGGCCCCTGTTAACAAATCGATGTCCCCTTTGTCATCCGCCATATCGAAAGTATAAGGGTCCCATTGGCGTTTTTTTGGGATCTTGGCGGTTTGGTGTTGTTGTTTCTCCAACTCCTTTTGTATTTGTCTGAAAGGTCACTTTTATGGACGTTGGATAGAAGAGAAAAGGTAATGAGATATGTCGTCTTACGCCATAGTGGGGTCCTTGAAGAAGCGTCTGTCGCAAATAAGTTCCATGGCATAACGTCCCAGTAGAGAATGCATGTCTTCTGTAAACACACACTCAAACGACTGACGACTGTGTGTGCGAAAGATGTGTTTAACCTTAATGACCATAGGCATATTTATAGCATTATACGCCCCAGTAATCCTATTCCTGTTAAGACGCGACCACTCAGTTGCTCCTGTACGCATTACAAAATTTTTTACAAAAGAGACACTTTCCAGTTAGGATTAATAAATTTGAATAGGAAAGAAACAATTAATTAAATGAATAATTAATTACATAGTTGTATCCTAGTGAGAAAAGAAGATGGAAGATGGAAGACATTCTCCACAATCCATAACCCACAAGGCACAAGCCACAAGCCCGAGCCCGTGCCCGGCCCGGCAAGGCGAGGTGAGGTGTGGCGTAGTACGTGCGTGTGTGTGTATTGTGGTCACCATACCCACCAAGGAGGTGGGCATACCCTCTTCCTAGGACCCTTGGACACTAGTGTCTCATGTGATCCTACATATAAGGACCACAAAAGTTCTAGGAGTGAGCAATGTGGGATAAAACTTCTTTTCCATTCACTCGAGACAAAACTACCTCTCTCACATGAACTAGTTGTACTACATTGGACTTAACCCATGTTAGAAACATGGATGTAGCAGCCATATCTCTAATAATCTCCCACAAAGTCCAATGTGTAGTGTGCTCTACCATTCAGTCCTCAATACTGTGCTTTCAGCAGATACCTTTTGATTTGAATCTACCTGAGTTATCCAACTGTGACCCCCGCAGGAACTAGGTGAACAAAAGTCTTGAACATGAACCTTGGGTGCAAGAGTATAGGTTGGTAACAACACAATAAAGACATGATAGAAAAAAAACAATGCATTAAGTCCATGCATACAAAATTTTATATCATGATTGATAACAGAGAACTACCCAATTCTCCTGTTATGACCTACACAACATCAATCATTTACTTAGAGTCTCCAAGGATGTACTGCTAACATCCTGCCCTAAGACTTGACACCATTCAGAGACTAATCTCTTACTAACTTGCAGTCATGACACTAACAGGTTTCCCAGGGGATAGACACACAGATGCATGAAGCATCAAAGTAATTACACCGTGTCATTCAATTCACTCGGCAACTTGTTATTACCACATTGAACCCAATTTGTGGGATCTCCACTCTGTTGAGTTGGGTTTCTACTGCCTGAGAGTAATAAGGGTTTTTAGTCCCATCCCCAACTTGGATTTTTCCACTAAAGCTAAGGTATGACCTTTAGTGAAAGAATCAATTATATTTTCTTTGGTACCGACGTAGTCCACAAACACGACCCCATTTGACACTAACTCCCTTACAGACTTGAGTCTGACTTAGATGTGTCTACGCTATTTTTTATTTTACTTGTGACTCTTTATCTTGACAATAGTTGTAGTGTTGTCACAGTGAACTAAAATTGTAGGAAGCAACTTCTTTAACATAGGTAAAGTGGACATAAATCCATGTAGCCATTCATCTTCCAATCCATTTTCATCTAAAGCACACAATTCTGCCTCAAAAATAAACCGAGATAATATGGTCTGTTTCTTAGACCTCTAGGAAACAATTCCTCCTCCCAACATGATACATATCCTGAGACACCATTACTCCTAGAGTTGACGGCAATCCATCTTACATCACTATATCCTTCGACTACAGAAGGATATTTGCCATAATGCAGCCCAAGGGAATAAGTTCCCTTGATATACCTCAAAACTCTGTCAAGAGATTCCCAATGGGTCTTATCGGGACAAATGGTGTATCTACTTAATTTGCTCACGGGAAACACAATGTTCGGACGTGTGCAGTTCATAAGATACATCAAACTTCTAATAATCTAAGAGTATCATATTTGAGACACTTGAGCCCTAGTCTCATTCTTGAAAAAGGCCTTGGATGAATCATATGGAGTCTTAACAGGTTTACATGATATGTACTCAAACATATCCTCTTACTTATCAACATAGTGAGACTGAGAGAGAGTTATACTATCAGTAGACCTTATGATTTTAAGCCCTAAAATCACATCAACGACATCCATATCTTTCATCTCAAACGTGCTACACAATAATGTCTTTGTCTCATTTACTACTTTCATATCAGAACCAAAACGTAGGATATCATTGACACATAAGCATAATAAAATAAACCCATCATTGACAATTTTATAGTAGAGACATTTATCAAATTCATTAGAAACAAAGCCAAATGATGATATCATAGAATCAAACTTCTTATGCCATTGCTTAGGGGCTTGTTTCAAGCCATATAATGACTTAACAAGTTTACACACTTTGGACTGATTCCCACGGCCCAAAAATCCCCCAGGTTGTTCCATATATATCTCTTCCTAAAGATCACCATGTAAGAATGTGGTCTTCACATCCATCTGATGGATACAGAGATTATAAATGGAAGCCAATGCTATAAGGTTAATAGTTCAGGCCGATCCAGATAAGAAAATGTAGAATAAACCAATGCAAGAGAACAAAAATAAATAAAGTTAGGAAAGGAAGTATGAACTTGCTACGTCCAGAAGAAAATCTCCATGTAGCACCACAAAAGCAACAGTTGCATAGAAATTCCAGCTTTAGGATTTACAAACATGCACTCGAACGGCTGACGACTGTGTGATCGAAAGATGTGTTTAACCCTATGACCAGAGGAATATTTATAGCTTTACATGTGCCAATAATCCTATTCCTATTAAGATGAAACCACTCGGTTGCTCTTGTACGCATTATGGAAAATTTCATAAAAGAGACACTTTCCAGTTAAGATTAATAAATCTAAATAGAAAAGAAATAATTAATTCAACAAATAATTAATTATGTAGTTATATCTTAGTCGAAAAAGAAGACATAATACATTCTCCACAATCCACAAGCCACAAGCCCAAGCCCGAGCCCGTGTTCGTGCCCATCTTGACCCGACCAGGTGAGGTGTGGCACGCACGTACGTGTGTGTTGTGGTTATCATACCCACCAAGGAGGTGAGCATACCCTATTTTTATGACCCTTGGACACTAGTGTCCCGTGTGATCTTACATATAAGGATCACAAAAGTTCTAGGAGTGAGCAATGTGAGATAAAACTTCTTTTCCATTTATACTAGAGATAAAACTACCTCTCTCACATGTACTAGCTGCACTATATTGGACTTAACCTATGCTAGAAGCATGGTTGTAGCAGCCATATCTCTAACATAGACCACCTTTCATATTGTCTTAGTTTGGATATAGAGTAGATTCAAACCATTTCTTTAGCACCCGTAGTGTTATGGACCTTGTGTATGAAAGTCAACCTTTTCCCAATAGATGTGATGGATATAGATAAGAAGCATGAGTGAGACACTCCTTCATTTAAGAATGGCCATGTGTGAGCATGTTCTTCTAGTGATGTTACATGTACCAAGGTGGGCTAGGTATTTTATATAGACGGACGGACGTGAGCTGATCCTTTTGTGACCATATGCCACTCTTTTGTAGTTGACTAGTATGTCTTTGCGGTGTTCTCTTGTGATGATCAAGAGGTGTTGAAGAGATCGTGGATTCCAGCTCTTCCATGGACCTTGTATGGAACTGTCAATTTCTCTTCGCGGGGGGTGGTTGGGTTTGGGTGGTACGAATCAAATCCTCGGGGCATAATATTACAATCGTGTAGTATATATGCTTAGGATGACACACGTCTCACATTGGTTGAAGCCTTTGCCTTATCCTTGTATTGATTTCATGAATTATAAGAAAGTAAGAGAAGTCAATTGTTATGTATGTTCTTCATATTCCTTTTTAGAATATAACTTGATCTACTATTTAGTAGTAGCTGCCTAGTCTTGTTTAATATGGTTTATCTGTTGAATACATATCATTTAAATGAATCTACTCAACTTGCAAGCTTATATTAATTATCTTCTTAGTTTTACCTACTTAGTATGTTTGTGCTTTAATATAATTGGCAGAGTGTTATATCTCTCATTGGGATGTTTGGTCTCACCCTGTGGGTTTCCAAGTATTTTAGGTGACCATGCATGAAGAGGTAGAGGTCGTACAATCGAGGAAGAGAAACAACAAGAGCAGTAGCTGACAAGGTTGGATGTGTTGCTAGTTCTTTGTATTAGAGTCCTAGAGTCGTCTCTATATGCTCAGGTCCTTGGGTGTTTTAGAGATGTTTTGTGGTTATGTAATCAATACGAGTTTTTTTTGGCTTGTATATATGTGTGGAACCAATATCTTACTTAACAGGTTGATGATAGGAACATTGACCTACAGTGATATAAGCACCATGTGATATGTTATGTGCTGCATCTATATGTGGCAGACTTTGTGGACTCATATGTAATAAGTTCTTGGCTTATGGTGCTTTAATGAAATTGAATTTAATTACCTGTGTTTTCTGGTAATCCACTTTCTTAGTGTTGTTTTCGTGTTTGGTTTTGAGTAATTTCACTTTGTGGCACTAAGGGTCATCACGCGGAAGGAATAAATTTCCTCTATGTAGGAATAATTTCCCTCTTTCCATGTCTTGTTTGTTTTGTACTCGAATCGAGAGTGCATTGGACTATTTGGCTTTCTTTTCTCATCTATTTGATGCACTAGGACTCCTCTACAAGGTCTTGAGGCTTGGGGGTTTGTCTCGTTCCTTGGTGTTTTCTTGCCTTTTCTTTCCTTGTTTGCTCAGTTTCCTGACCATGGAATACATGGCCTAGTGTGAGTGCTCCGAGTCTCCCGACCTCTCCATGGGACCGGTAAGACCAACTGAGGTCTCTGAAATGGGTGGCACCCTATGGTGACTTTGCTCTTCATTGGAGCTCAACTTTGACATCTTGCTGTCGAATGACATCGTCTACATTTCTTATGGGAGAAGGAAGAACAATCAAAGAAGATGATTATCCAATGTTTTACAACATTGTCCCAGTTTAGATTTCATTTTATGTCACATATACATGGGTTTTGTGGTCATTTCACTCTTGATTCCAATGTATCATCGTCCTAAGTTTAATATATTTTAAATGACCTACATTACCCTTTCACTCATCAATGTTTCATGCGAGATTCAAGTCTAGTTCGGTCATTTAATATTGACTCTAATTTACAAAATTTAAAGATATATTATAATCTTATATATTCATATTTAATTATTTACTCATCAAAAAATTGTGTAAGAATATGTTTTGCAATTAAAAAAACTCTATTTGATGGTATATGTTTCATAACCTAAATACAATTTAATAAGAATTCAAAATTGTAGGGTTAATAATATACACCTTAATTAATCATTTATATACCTAATGTGTTATTAGGTGAAAGTGCATAATCTAGATGCAGGGTTGAATCCTGAATAGTTAAACACATCATTAAGGTATGTTGCATTCCACCCATTTTGTATTGGAAAATGATTGTTTATATAGGACAATTGTTTATGTTCTTGAAACATAAAAAATTGCTTATGTTTCATGAAAATGATGTAACATACAACCAAGAGTGAAAATAAAAACAATCATTGTTAAAGCATCATTTGGGATGTTTACATATCTTTTTTCTGTTGTTTTTTATTTTTTGTAAAGAAAAAATAGAAGTGAACACAAACCCTAGAAGAAAAGTGCAGCTAAAAACCTAATAAGCAGTGGAAACAGATGCCCAGAAAGGCAAAATAGGGTAAGGACTTGGACAACCTGAAAAGCAAAAAAATAGCATGGTCCAGGGATGAAAGATCGCCTTGATCTGTGCACCCAAATCTGAAAAATTAGGGTGATTTGCAGCCCTTTTCCCAACCAAAAATTGATAAACAAACCAAAAAGGAAAATGATCGATCCTGGAAACTCAAAGCTCAAAATGGGACAATGGGAGTTTGACTCAGATCGACTTGGCAATACTTCTTAGTGGAGTCACCAATTTGTTGCACCCTGTCCAATGAAAGGGGTAAGGAAATAGAGATATTTGAGGAACAAATCTCTACCCTTTATGGTAGTGAAATGTCACATGAATTAGAAAGTGTCAGAGTCGCCACCATGTTTTGTGCAAAAAAATAAGGAAAAAAGGTAGATCAAAAAATGTACAGTGTAGTCTGAGTGATTATCCATGTAGGTTAACAGATAGAAAAATAAATGACAAAGCCAGAGATCAGACTTGGTGATCTAGTTAAAACCGTGGAAGAGTTAACACCCCATTTCACCCAATAGACCAATATCAAGACACTATCAGGTTGTGAGGAAATTGAGAGATTTTAGGATGATTACATCAAATAAACATGAAAATGATGTAAAAAGTGACCTTTATTGTGGGGTGTGATTGGGATTGTAGATTTCTATGGCCTTACTATCATGGTCCCAAAAGTCCTAATTTTTAGGTGTGTTGTGGACATGATCACCTCAAGACCTCCTACTGTAGTTTTCCATCATTGGTGACTGGGACCGATGTGTAGGATGTTAGAAGATTACTAGAAGAAGTATGCTTAAAGAACTAGATCAGATTTTTCCAAAGTAGTAAAAAAAGGAAACTATAAGGTCACCAAGCATTTATAACCAATAATGAATCATATGTGGTAGTACATCAGGTTAGGTGCAGTAGTTATAGATTAAATATAATCGCTTAGTAGATGTAGCAATTTAGGCATAGTAGTTAGAGTAGTTTATATTATTCTACAGATCTAGCAGAGTAGGTGTCATCGGAGGATCCTTTAATAATGGGAAAAATCCTCTAATCATAGGAAATATGAAAAATAAAGATAGAGGTAGTCATTTCTATGACTTTAGAAGAGACGAGGGGCCTTGAATATGTTGGGTATGGGGGTCTACTTATAGGTTGATTTTAGGGTTTGGGATTTGGACAAGAATATTCTAGAAGAGGTGGTAGATCACCAAGATGTGCCCCAAGGAAGGGCACACAATCATACTAGAGGTTTGCTATTCAACAATTTTCTACTGTCTGTACAAGGAGTATGTCTCGTTCCATGGTGATACGATGATTTCATACTGGAGATCCATAGTGGTGGTCGAGTAACCGTGACAAAGATTCATCCTTCTATGTTTTTGCCTCCATTTGTCTAAGAAAACTCATTTCTTACACTCACTCTGATTTGGGAGGAAGTTTTTTCGGTGTTCCTTACTTTAACGTAATCTAAATTCATTAAGTATTACATCATTTTAGTTGCAAGTATTTTATATGTTTGTGTTTACCATCTATATCATGCTTGTTTGGTTGACATGATATATGATTTTTAAATAATTACTCTTCAACTTAACTATTTAATTAATATTATCTTTCAACAATGTGTACATTTAACAAAATTATACATTGACCCTATCCTATTCAACAATAACATGTTCTTCCATGGTTTATGTATTCCTTAAATATATAAAATTAAAATTGTGTTGACCATCTCTTATTCCTACAACCTAAACAATGTCATCCAATATTATCAAATTATAAAATCATTTTACTGCTTCAGAATAGTTAAATATAATTTTTTGATATGTTACAAAACTATATTATTGTTGGCTAGTCTTGAGTCATGGCAAAAAAGGGAACAGTTCAATCCTTCTTTCCAAAGAAATCTAGTGTAAAAGGAATTTTGTCCATCTTAAAAGTTGAGACCAATGTTCCTCCCCTAGAACCTCATATTCATTTTTGTGTCCCTCCTTCATATAACCTTGATGACACAATAAATACTAATTGTGTGGATAAGCATCCAAGAACATGACAAGAAGATATAAATGAGCAATCTCTGGTTCGTGATCCTACCTTGAGGCATCAAATTTCGGGACTACCTCTTGCAAAATAAGATGAAATTTGATGTGCCTACATTATTGTTGGCCCATACCAACACCATCTACAAAATTATCCACCAATAGGGCCAGACAAGTACCCACATCAATTTTCAACATCTTGGTTTCATAAGTTCCCAACATGGCTAGAGTATTCTCCATCAAAAAATGATGTATTTTGCTTGCCTTGCTTTATATGCGTCAAACCTCCATCTACACATTTTGGATCGTCTACATACACAATTGAAGGATTTTGAAATTGGAAAAAATTTGGGGGAGTTAATTGTGCATTCTTACCACTGACCTATGCTCTCCTTATAACATAGATGAAAATGCATTTAAGGAATTGATGAACCAAAGAGGCCATATAGACAAAGTCATAGAATGGAAATCATCACAACAAATCTTATCAAATCAATTGCATCTACAAACATCTATTGACACTTCTTTATGGATTCTTGTGCATTTAGAGTACATGTAGAGTATTCATCTTCCACAAACAGAGGCAACTCCATCCAAATGTTTAAGCTTTTATCTGAGTGTAATAGTGATCTTTCCAAGGTGGTTTTAGACAATACTCCAACAAATGCAAAGTACATATCACCATTGATTCAAAAGGAGATATTACACATTATTTCATCAAAAGTTCAAAAGGCTATTAGAGCACAAATATAAGCAACACCATATTTCATAATAGTAGATGAGTCATGAGATGAATCAAGAAGGGAGCATCTAGCTATTGTTGTTAGATTTTTTGATGAATATGGATTTGTTAGAGAGTGATTTCTTGATATAGTGCATGTTGAAGATACAAGTGCCCTAGCATTGAAAAGTGAATATTGTGTGCATTGTCTCAACATGATTTGAGTATGAAATCTATAAAAGGTCAGGGATATGATGGTGTGAGTAACATGCATGGTGAATGGAATGGTTTGCATGCCTTGATCTTGAAAGAATGTGCATCGACCTGTTATGTTCACTGTTTTGCACATAGGATCCAGTTAGATTTGGACACAACTTCTAGAGATGTTATTCATGTTCACAAATTCTTTTCTAAATTAACAGCCATTGTTAATATTGTTGGAGCCTCTTGAAAACGCATCGATGAACTACAAAGTGCACAATGTAATGAAATTGCTGAAAAAATAGCAGAAGGTGATCTTCAAGGATGGGGACTCAACTAGATGTGTACCTTGCAAATCCCTGGTGATACTTGATGGAGTTCACACTACTCCTTTGTGTGTATCCTAATATAGATGTATGATTTAACAATTGTTGTGTTAGGCAATGTCATAAAAATTGAGCCACTTACTCCCAATTTGGAGATGCAGATGTAGCATATACCACCATTATAACTGTGAATTTGTCTTTATACTACTACTAATTAGAGAAGTCTTATGTATAAGTTCCAAGATCAAGATCAAGATATAGTGAGTGCCATGAGTCTGGTTCACAAGTACTAAGTCTCTCTTTTAGGCGATGAGGGAAGATGATTGGGTGAACTTCATGGACTTTGTACACACCTTTTGCTTCAAACATAAAGTACACATTCCTGATTTGGAATCTTGTTACCTTATCCGTTCACATGTTTGACATCATTTAGATGAAATCACGATAGAGCATCACTTTTTATTTGATATTTTTATTGATGTGATGGATTCTCAACTACTTGAGTTGAATCATAGATTCAATGAACATGCAATAGAGCTTATTCATCTTACATCATCATTAGACCCAAGAAATGGATACAAATCCTTTTAATGTTGATGACATATACAAACTTCCAAGTACAGATTATCCACAAGATTTCAATGAGGAAGATATGGATGCATTGATGTTTGAATTGAAACATTACAAAGTTGGGGTGATTTCTGATCCGGACATACAAAACTTTAACACAATTTTAAACTTATGCCAGACTTTATTTCAAAACAGAAAGGCAAAAATTTACAAGAATTTTTTTAAAGTAATTCGCCTTGTGTAGACACTTTTAATTTCAATTGCTACTACTGAAAGAGCATTTTCTGCTATGAGGATTGAGAAGACAACTTTGTACAATAAAATGGAGGATGAATTCTTTGTTGATTTCATGATTATATATATTGAGAAGGAATTAGTTGGAATTATCACAAATGATGAAATAATTGATGAGTTATATGCTTTGAAGAATCGTAAAGCACAACTCAAATAATGGGGTTATTATTGTACAATTACTCTTTTTACTATTTATGTAGCACTACTCAAATATAAATTGTACCATCATTTTATATTATTCGATGTAACTAATTGGATTATTATGGTCTTATTGATTCCCCCCCCCCAATGTTTGATTCCTAGTTCCGCCCCTACAACCAAGCACCAAAACTTTGTTAGTATCAACCCTCACCTATAATGAAAGTGGATGTTTATGATCATGATCTAAAAATAGATAAAGACATATGTCGCCTGGGATTCCCATGATTTTATTGTATCCCTAGTTGGTATAATATTATCATGTCATAAAGTTTCTCACATGTTTTTTTTGAATTAGTGGTCTATTTTATCTCTAGATCTAAATTCTTTTTTATTTATTACACAGTTTGGTAGAAAAAAATTCTCTCAAAGGCTAGAAGATAAATGGAAAAGTCATATAATGTGTGTATTGTACATACTTGAATCCACTATGGGGAAATCCTAGAGTTTTACCTTTTTCATGATGGTTTACCCAATGCTAGCAACAAGTAAAATCAGTACAAAGGTGTTTGTCCCACAAGATGATTACAGTGAATAGTATTTAAAATCTATTTTGAGAGAGGTTGATCAAAACTAAGGTATGGAAATAATCTAGTTGATTGGATCAAGGATAAGAGATATTGGGGGTTTTGGGGATCATCACCATAAACCATGTTCTTACATTAACATATTCAACTCCTTAGTTTTTAATTATTACATCATGATTGGAATTGTGTCCTTGTGGAGCACAACCTCACAAGGGTTGGACTTCTTTCAAACCTGAGGTTTCGTGTTTGAGGTTCCTCATCTAACCATCAAATAAAATTCTATTAGGTGATCAATCTAGAGTTTAAACTTATGGATCAGGGGTCTCCTCACCACAAGTTATAAAAAATAACACAAATTGGGTAAAATATTTTAAACTTGATCAAGGGTCTCATCAAGAATTTATGGGTTCATTCTTATTGGGATCAGGGGCCTCTTCACCTCGCAAGAATACAATAGTAAAGTTCGAATGTAAGAAAAATAGTAAAGTAGTAAACAAGCTAATATATGTTCTTTACTTCAATCTACTTCAAAGCTACATAATTTTCAATCTACTTCAATTTTGCATACCTTAGTGATCTGGATTGCGGCTTACATAACTGAAAATAGTAAAGTAGTAAACAAGCTAATATATGTTCTTTACTTTTTGTCTTAAATTCTATGAAAATCATGGCTAAAAGATGAATTTGCACTCACCTTCAGTCTGATTCTGGATACATTTCATGATTCTAGTCTTAGTTGATCTAATCTCAGCTTATTAAGCTTGGATTTGAGCTAGGAGCTCCAATTTCACCATTTATAGGTTAAAGTTGAGCTACTATTCCAAGCTCCATCTACTGGAAGAAGAAGAAGAAGAAGAAGAAGAAAAGAAAAAAAAAAAAGAGGAAAGTAACCTTTGATCAACCTTGCTCCATTATTTGACTAAGTAAATTGAGAGAAAATTAAGGATAAGTCATCGATTTAGACTTAACTTGATGATTCTACATCTAGGTCTAATGTTGTCCCACATTCATTGTGTTATTTCCTATGTTCTCCTAGGATTCACCCTCTCATGTGTCTTTTCTGTGGTTTACAGCTCTAGTTGTGTGAAGAATTGAAATATAAATCCAAACAAATAGATTTCATGGAACTCCGACAAGTATATCAAGAGTTATGCCCAATTTCATGATTAGTTGTATCAGATGACTGCCATAGTAGAATTCCATCAATTTGCAGGCCTATCAGGAGGTGTCTCATCAGTTCACACCATCGACAGGTGGCAAGTCAGTTGATGGACTGTTGGTTGTTGGCCCATCGAATGAGAACTCATGGAAGTTCTGTGTTTTTATTAAAAGTTCCATAACTCTCTCATTTAACTTTGGTTTGGTTCATTTTTTTGTGTTGGATTCGTTATTAAATTCTCTACAATTTCACATAAAAATAACAAATTTTGAAAATGGTAGTTTATATTTTAATTAATTCCTAAAATATATTTATATCTCTTGCCACAAACATGTGTAGGATATTTCTATATCAACTAAAGTTCAAATAGCATAGTATGCTCAAATCATAATTATTTCTTATCAAAGAATTTGTTTACTTTAAGTTAATGTTTAACCAACTAGAATTTCATGTAGGTAATAATTAATCTATAATCTCTAATAAAGTTATAAACATTGAAGTTGTCTTCAACCTTCAACTAACCAGTTAAGAAAGATATGAGTTGTAACAATAATTACCTATTTACCTAAATATCTCTTCTCTTAACCTTCTTTGGCTAGTTGGAGCTAGAGATAGCAAGTTGAAGTGTTTATGGAGAAGGTTGGATCTAGGGTTTCATTCTTGTTGGTTGGAGGTTGTGTTCTTCATGCAAGTTGAATGAGTTAGCCTATGTTTAGTATCTTATGTAATGTCACTCCAACATGCAACCACTCAATCTCACTAGAACATGTTTAATCACACAAGTATGACATCTTTTGGGGTTTTGTTTGTACCAATGGAACTTGGGGATTATCACCCTTCTTGATGTTTGATAAATGCATAATTATACGTTTAAATCTCTTTAAAAGTATTTTGTTATTATTATCTAGTTATATTGTCTCAGTTTACCTTTTTCTCTTTGATTGGATTTTTTTACTTGATTTACTTGGACTTTTGTAGGAAAATAGTCCCTTCATTCCAATGCCCAAAAGGCCCAAGAATTTGAGGCTTATATTTCTATAACCAGCCTTGTAGTCGATCGACTGACTCACCCAGTCAGTCTATTCAAAGCAAAAGACCACTAGTCTCCCAGAAGTCTTAGTCAATGGACTCATTTCCCAGTTGACTGATTCATCAATAAAGACTGAATCAAACTTGGATCTAGGAAAGCTAATTGCTTCTATGGTTGGGTCAAATAAAACAAGTAAAGTCAGTCAATCGATTGGAATCCCAGTCAACTAACTCGTGTTCAAGACCCAATCAAACTCCAAAACAAGAAGGCCATTATTACAATTAAAGTTTGATCGACTTGCCTATGGGCTGAAGCAACAAGTCACTTCAGCCGACCGACTGGATTCCCATTCAATCAGATCGTTCCCCAGACTCAGCCAACCTAGTTGCCACAAGTAGCCATTTTAGGGTTTCATCAAACCAATAGAGACATTAAAGCCAACCGACTGATTGGATCCCCAATTGATTGACTCATGGGTAGATCCACCCACAGTTTGAAATAAGAAGGTCATTATTGTTGGTATGGTAATCCCATAGAGCCAATCATGTATTGATTGGCATGTCATATACCATAAAGGATTTGATTAATACTCATAAAGGCAAGCTTCCAATTCATTATATATCATTCAGTTATGAGATAACGAGGAAACATTATGGATGTCTAAAGAATGACAATACTCAATGATGTATATCTTCAAGTACATGAGTTGGAAGGATGAGATCATACAAATGTTAAGAGTGTGTACATTCTTATTATGTCCCTAGTCGGTTGTTACTATGGAAGGTAGATAGACACCAACAATACATAAGACTAGAGTGTGGGTTGGTTGATGAAAAAATCTCATTAGTCATGATATGGCAATATCAAACGAAGCACATAGATACAAGTTTAAGAAATAGTATATCGGAAAGACCCATCTTGAGAGTGACACATGGAAACCATCATTGGTGGTCATAGAAATCTCTCATAGTGAAGGTGGTGATTGTGATTCTTAGACCTGAAATCAGTGCATCCATCACATGTCGTTGGGACGCTTTGACATCATTAAATGTAGTCCTGAAATATGGGTTGTTATGACAATGAAGATTGGGTGAATTTGACACGTGGGGACTAATTGTGAGTGATAGAGAAGGGATTTGTCCCTCCTACTAGAGTATGATATCCTGGCCACTTGATAAGCAAGATTGAGAAACGCATGCACATGCACATGTGAATCAATGTATGATATTGAGTTCACATTATCTCAGACAGTCTACACTTGGTTCAAGGAACATGGATTGAATGTTGAGAGGATGATGATTCCATGCCTCGAGTTTGTCCTAGATATCAGCAACAAAGGAATTATACAATCATTGCAACACCTTACACAAATTGTAGAGATAACTTGTTCTCCAACTTTCCATTCACTTGGGTAGCATTGATGTGCGACTAGGAACCACTCTTTGCTTGTGATGTCATAAGTTAGTTATGTACATTCACTGCCAATGTGATATGGGACCTATAGGGTCACACATATAGGAACTCATCTACAAGAGGAGTTTGATCTTGAATGATGATTGGATTGATTACTAAAGTATTTAGGTATTCAATTCACATAATAGATTGGTTGACTACACTACCAAATGACCATCTCACTGAGTGAAAGGGCCATCTAGAGTGTTAGACGAGCGTCTCAAGAGTTGAGATGTTTGTTTGGATTGTCAGACTAATCAGAAATCGAATTGGCTAAGTTTTGCCCAAACTAACCAGTTCATTCTGATGAACCAAACAGCTCGGACTGGCTCACCAAACAGCCGTCTGGGTGAGCGAGAAGGGTGTCTTGTCTGTGTGAGATGACTCAGTTGGGGAAGAACAAACATTTTGGAAATTTTCCAAACTCGTTTCGAATGCACATTACTTGTGGCACAAAGAATTAATATTTAGCATTAATGGGAATCGATTTGCTAATTCCGTATGCGATTGGGAAACTACCAAACGGTTGTTTGATAGTGCAAGATGATTGTCTCGTGTTAACAGATGACCGTTTGGGTCACTAGATGACCATTTCGTAGTTTGCATGTTGTCAAAATTCAAGATCTTCTAGTCCCTTCCACTCATGCACAGATCCCAAACAGACTGAAAACCTTGACCGTAACCCTACCTATAAATAGAGGGGTACTGGGGGCTTCTTAGAGAACAACAATAGAGAATCAATTGCTTTGACAATTGTTGTCCTCTCTGATTCTGGTAACTAAGAGGGCCCAAGCAAGTCCTACCCTATAAGGGAGGGATAGCTACGGGAGAGAACAATTGAGGATTGTTGTTGTGGGAGAGCTCATTGATAACTAGTACGCCAATGGGAGGGACAACTCCATCTTGTATGTTGTATTTGAACGAAAGGAGTTCTAGTTGGTCTTATTGGACTACTCTAGAGGCAGGAGTTCTAGTTGGTCTGCATGGACTACTCTAGAGGCAGGAGTCCTTTGGCTGTTACTAGGAGAGCAAAGTCAGCATGCAGTCAGTGGCGAGACCACAGGAGTCGTTGCAGAAGCTTTTTTGTTCATTGTTCGTGGTGAAGACCATGAGTTGCACAACCACCGTCCAAGAGAAACTAGTAGACAGTTGCATTGAAGTGGGTTTTTGTTGCTGGTCTTACTCCAGGATAAGGTTTAACTCGTTAAACCGTCATTCCTCTTTCATAGTAGTTAACACAATCTTGTTGTTATGAGAACAAAAATTGATATAATTTTGTTTCCGCTAATATACTTTGTGCCTATATTTCCCAACAGTTGTATCAGAGCCACATCAATTTACTATGTTTTAGGATAATCAATATGATCAGATTTTGGTTTAATCATTTATTTATTGCATATGATGCAAATATTTAAAATGTCTCATATGTGTATCTGATCAGAGACCACATAATCCCAAACTAATGTGTGTATATATATACATATATATATATTTATTTATTTATTTATATATACATATATATATATATATGATACGATACATATGCAATTTACATGTGTCACCCTAAAAGTAGTTTTGATGGTGGATGTGTAGCATGGTTATGGCCTAAACCCAATATATGTGTGTGGTTGGATGGTTTGGTTTTATTCATATTTATCTCAAATTGCGTACTGAGCCTCTACCTCCCTCTTCCCAATGTAAAGTTAATGCTTTGCTATCTTTGCTCCCCTTGAATGTAACTTGAGGTTTCTCTTTACAATGTAATAGTTTAATAGAAATACAATAGTTTCTTTCTTACAACGACAAGGAAGACGCTCATCACCGGATGAGACGACTAGTTCATGAGACGAGATGATCATTTGGAGGACCATGGAGGATAGAACGATGGAGCCATATGACCACTTGGTGGACCCAACCGAGCGTTTGGAAGGAGCCCAAATATCGGTTGGACTGGAGGCCAGATGACCATCTATGATGACCAACCAACTGACTAAGAGGCGAGACAATCAGTTCAAGGGTTGAATCGATATACCCAGATTGGCAAGCATAGATATACACCAACAACAGGTTCATACATGAGATGTGATGATTGACGTAGGTGGTAGTTATTCCTTGTGTCTCCTAGGAAATACAAGTAGACATGGCCATGTCCATCACTTTTTTTATAATGCATGTTTGCATTGTGGGATATAGCATGTATATGATACATACTATATATGTGGTGATTGGATACATTATATGTATATACATGATATATATATCCCTCAATCAAATATATTAAGTCTAAGAAGCCTTCCAATAGCAATACACATGCAAAGCTTGTTCGACTAAGCATAGGTTATGCCAAAGCTTAGTTCACTGTCTACCTCGTGGAAGTGAGATAGTAGTAAAGTAGGTGTGACCAAAGTGGGGTGCATTATTATCGTATTGGCTATTGGGCCACAGTTAACTGGTGACTTGGAGAGCCTAAGCCCAGAGGCATATGAATGATCATGGCAAGGAGTTGTACATATCATCTATCCAAGAGTTGTATATGGATGCAATTGACAAACGTTGCCTACCTAAATAGTCAAGTTGTGGATGATCAACCAAAGCTGACTCGTGATTAGATGAAATATGGATCTTGGCTCATTAGAAAATTGTTTAATACAACTTTCTAAATTGATACTTGAGGGTTGTCAATTTGAACAAAATAATGAGAATTATAATGAATTAAAGACCTAATTATTATTGCCCAAATTCTAATCAAATCAAATTGATATGAGTTAGTTCTTTTGTAGAATCAAATGGCAATGAACAACAATCATGTTTCCCTATGATTGCTCCTTGAGAAGGACAAACTAATTGGAAACAACTTCCACAACTAGTTAGTATGATGAGAATCGTTCTCACATAGGAGCGCAAGCTCTATGTCTTGGAGATGACAGAACTAGAGGAACCACCTCAAAATGCACCAAGGGCTAACAAGGATGCTTACAAGAAGCATATTGAAGATGTCATGGATGTTAAGTGTCTGATGCTAAGCTCCATGAACTATGAGTTGCAGAGGCAGCATGAGAACATGGACGTGATAGAGATGGTTACACATCTCAAGAACATGTTCCAAGATCAGGCAAGACAAGGGAGATATGATGTCTCCAACGCACTATTTAAATGTAACATGGCAGAAGGTGACCCAGAAGGTCCTCATGTACTCAAGCTCATTGGGTATGTGGAGAACCTAGATAGACTGAGATTCTCCTTGGGCCAAGAGTTAGCCACTGACGTGGTTTTGCAGTCTCTGCTAGAGTCATATAGTCAGTTTGTCATGAACTACAACATGAACGACTTTAACAAGTTGTTGAAAGAGTTGTTGGTGGAATGTTGAGAACGGATGAGACACAAATAAAGAAAGATAAGCCCAAGTCTTTGGTGATGACCAACAAGACAAAGGGGAAGTCTAAAGGCAAAGCCAAAGCTAAGAAGGGTTCTAAAGCTAGCCAGAAGCCCAAGTCTTCTGATCTCAAGGCAAAAGGAGGTGTGAAGAAAATAGGAGGTGATTGTCACTATTGTAACCAGCCTGGACATTGGAAAAAAAAAATTGCCCACTCTTTTTAGAGTAATTAAAGAAAAAGAAGGAAGGAACTGAGGCCTCCACTTTAAGTATAAACATTATAAGATAATTTTGATTACTTCTTCATTTTGTTATGTGATACCAAACAGACTGACATAATGATTTGTAGGCTCTAACAATAAGTAAATGTCTTCATGAAAGGACAAATATGGATAAGGCAAAGCAAGAGTTGTTGGAGATTTAGTATACATTTATATTTATCTTAGCCCAATGGGCATTCAATAGAGTTACTAGAATTTCTATTTCATTATGTTGAGAAAATAGAAACATTTACTTTAAGCATATTGTATGACAAGATTGATAAATCAAATAAAGTATGATGTTAATGTTTATGTTTCAAAAGATATGATCTTGCATGGCAATGCCCAAATATCTAATTATCTTTACTTTGAAAGAATCTTGGATAAGTTTTTCAACATTAACACAAAAGGATTTCAACTGTTAAATCAAGATTATCATTAGCAATAGTCACCTTGGATGTATACATAAGAAATGCATATTTAGAATACATATTGATGTTAATCTAGACTCATTTGGTTGCTGAACCTAAGGAAATATGTAATTTTTGCTTGTACATAATGTTACACAACATCCTTTACTAGATGTAGTGGGAGGATAAGTCTTCCATTAGACCTCATACATGTGATGCATGGAGATCTTATGGAAAGAATGTTATAGATAATTACTCATACTTCATTTCATTTACTAGTAATATGATGATATGTTCTTAGTAAAACAAAAATATAAATCTCTGAAGTGTTCAAGAATATTATGAATGAAGTATAACTTTAATGAAAGTATTAAGAAACTTTGATGGATCAAATGTTGAAATATTTTGCGTCAACACCTTGAGAACCTTCAAGAAAGAAATATGATAATGTATCACAAGTCAAATCCATCTGAACATGATAATGTGTCAGAGTGAAAGGAATTATACCATGATGAGTTATCATATAATTGTCAATTAATATAATATTCTTATATCCTCAATATAAAGCTATCACTAAATGATGTACCATCTGAATGGTTTATTAGACATCATATATGATATGATTTGGGAATGTCCCAATATGTCTAAAGGATTGAACCCTACATTGAGAAAGTAGTTTCTTGAATAAGGTTTATCTACAAAACATGACTGTTGAGTATTACTATTAATCCCAGTCCAATAATAAAAGTGTTTTGTTGATAGGATAACTGAGTTCCTAAAGAATAAGTGGGAGTAATAGTAGAACTGGAAATGTTTGAGGTCAACAAAGAGGTACAATGATAACTAAGAGAATCACAAGTTGTTGTGGAATCTCAAGTTCGTCATGTGACACAAAACAAAATAGTTCTAGTAGAACACATATGAGATTGGAGGATTGTGAATCCAACAATTCAGATAGGTTGGTCATAACAACATGAGCCAACTGGTCAAATAGAAGCTATCGAGTACCATAATTTGAGTAATTATGGGATCCATGTAAACTAACAAGGTATGAACTTTATAGAACTACCTGAGGGGTAAAATCCAAAAGGTGATGTTAGGGTCTTGTGACAAAGACCTACATGGATAGCATAAAAGGACAAATTGGTTGAATATGTTTTTCAAAATAGTTCAAGAACATGATTGAAACCTCTTTACCGACTGGCATGCTTGTTGTTGTAGTTAAAAGACTAAGAGATTTAGCATATGAAGTTAAAACTGGATTCCTTAAGGGAATACGTCACATGATGTGTGTGTGACACAGCCTAAAAGGTTTTATAACTTCAAAAATGAAAATAAAGTCTATAAACTACAAAGTTCAGTTTGGGATTGAAACAAGCTCTTTGAGATGGGATCTTTTAACTTGACAGATAGTCAAAGAGTTTGACTAGAATCAAGATAAAAGATGAAATATGTGGTTACAAAAGATTAGTGGGAGCATATATGAATATTCCACATATGATGAGGAATAACATCTCAATATTGTGAATATTGAGATCTGGCATGGAAACCACCTTCAACAATGAAGGATAAAGTGAAATTTTTTATGAGGTAAGGATCAAGACCTATAAGATAGTTCTTGAATGTTTCACAATACAAGTTTGAGCACATACAATAGCAAAATATTGAAAGAGTTCAACAAGTAAAGGATTCAATGAGAGAGAGTTTGGATTAGTCTCTCATGAACCATATGTTCCAATTCTTGTAAATAAAGGAAACGACATGATTAAGATTCCATAGGTTGCAACAATGGATCTATCATGAATGATATATGTGTATTTATCCCATATAATATTGTGTCTATTGGACATGACAAGATAATGGTAAATTCCAATAATGTTTATTGGAATGTCATTAAAAATATCCATTAACACTTGAGAAGTATCTAAGCATAGATTTCTAGTCAATAAGGATTGCAATAAAATGTAAAGGATTACATCGATGCAAGCTTCCATAATGACCAAGTGATCGCAATAAAATATGTCTGATTTAAAAGGAGAAATGATTGATTAGTTGGAAGGATTCTAAACTAATATCCATTAATACTATTCTACAATAGAAGTTGAGTATACTTGTATTATGAACAAAAAGTGATACTACATGGATCTAAAATTTCATATGATGAACTTATAGACATTCCATCCTTTAATGACACAGTAGTGATACTGCGACAATAACGGAGCTACTTGTTAGGTAGGGAATATCAAATACAATATTACGGCAATTCTTTCTCATATGAGAAATTGTACATCGAAGAGAGAAGGAAATATGTAATATACCAACTATAAACAAAGTGTTGCTAACCCGCTAAAGTAGCACTAGCACAGCAGAAGCATGGTGGACATGTTTGGATCACTAAGAATGAGATTTGTGGGTGATTGGCTTTAAGTGCAAGTGAAAGTTTGTTGATAAGGTATGCCCATAGAGCCAATCGTTTGATAATTGACATGGCATATACCATAAAAGATTTGATTAATACTCATAAAGGTAAGCTTCCCATTCATTCTGTTTCGTTCAGTTATGAGATAATGAGGAAACATTTTGAATGTCTAAAGAATGACAATACTCAATGACATATGTCTTCAAGTACGTAACTTGGAAGGATGGGATCATATGAATGTTAAGAGTGTGTACATTTTTATTATTTCCCTAGTCAATTGTTAATATGGAAGGTAGATAGACACTAGCAATACATAAGACTAGAGTGTGGGTTAGTTGATGACAGAATCTCAGTAGTCATGATATGGCAATGTCAAACCAAGCACACAGATACATGTTAGGGAACCGTGTATCAGAAAGACAAACCTTAAGAGTGACATGTGGAAACCATCATTGGTGGTCATAGTCATCTCTCATACTTAAGGTGGTGATTGTGATTCTTAGACCTGAAATCACTGCGCTCATAACATGTCATTGGGTACGCTTTGACATCATCAAATAGAGTCATAAAACATGGTTTGTTATAACGGTGATGATTGGGTGACTTTCACAGTTGGCGACTGACTGTGAGTGATAGAGATGAAATCCCCCCTACTCGAGTATGATATCTTGGCTACTTTATAAGCGAGACTGAGAAATGCATGTCCATGCACATGCGAATCAATATATGATATTGATGTCACATTATCTCAGACAGTCTTCTCTTGGTTAAAGGAACATGGATTGAACATTGAGAGGATGATGATTCCATGCCTCGAGTTCATCCTAGATATCAGCGATAAAGGAATTATACAATCACTACAACACCATACATAGATTATAGGTTGAAGTTATTCTCCAACTTTCCATTCACTTGGGTAGCACTGATGTGCGACTAGGCACCACTCTTTGCATGTGATGTCATAAGTTATTTATGGACATTCACTGCCAACGTGATATGGGAACTATAGGGTAACACACATAAGAACTAATCTAGAAGAGGAGTTTGATATTGAATGATGATTGGTTTGATTACTAAAGTGTTTAGGTATTCAATTCACACAATAGATTAGCTGACTACACTACCAAATGACCATCTCATAGGGTGAACAGTCATCTGGAGCACCAAATGAGCATCCCAAGAGTTGAGATGGACATTTGAATTGTCAGGCTAATCAGAAATTGAATTGGCTCAATTTTGCCAAAATTGAGGTATGAACCGACCAACTCATTCTACTGAACTGACTGACTCAACTTGGCTCACTAGACGGCCATCTGGTTGAGTGATATGGGCATCTTGTCTGTGAGAGATGTCTTTGTTGGGGCAGAATGAACGTTCTAGAAGTTGCTCAAACTCATTTTGATTGCACATTATTTGTGCTACAAGGAATTAATGTTTAGCATTAATGGGAATCGATTTGCTAATTTTATATGGGATTGGTTTACTGCCAAACAGTCATTGGGCAGTGCGAGAAGACTGTCTCATGTGACCAGACGACCATCTCATGGTTCACATGTGGTGAAAATTCAAGATCTTCTGGTCTCTTCCACTCCCACACAGATCCCGAATAAAGTGGGAACCCTGACCCTAACCCCTCCAATAAATAGAGGGGTATTGGGGGCTTCCCAGAGTATAACAATAAGAACAATAAGTGAGAATCAATTCCTCTAACAATTGTTGTCTTCTCTGGTTGTGGTAACCAAGAGAGCCCAAGAAAGTCCCACCCCACAAGGGAGGGATAGCTACGGGAGAGAACAAATGAGGATCATTTTTCTGGGAGAGCACGTTGGTGACTAGTACACCAATGGGAGGGACAAATCCATTCTATCTATTCTGGTTGAATGACAGGAGTTCTAGTTGGTCCTTATGGACTACTCTACAGGTAGGAGTCTTTTGGCTGCTTCTAGGTGAGCAAAGTTTGTCTACAGTCCGTGGTGAGACCGCGAGAGTCACTACATAAGTTGTTCTATTCGTTGTTCATAGTGAAGACCAAAAGTTGCACAGTCACCGTCCTAGAGCAACTAGTAGACAGTTACATTGAAGTGAGTTGTTGTCGTTGGACTTTCTCCAAGACCAGGTATAAGTCGTTAAACCATCGTTCCTATTTCATAGTAGTTGATGCGATCTCGCTATTATGGGAATATGGATAGATAAAATTTTGTTTCCGTTGCTAAACTCTATACCCGTATTTCCCAACAATTATTGCAGACAACTCATCTTCGGTTAAAGAAGTAATAATGCCAATCAACCAACTGGATCTCAATCGATCCACCCACACATTGATTCTGGTGAATCAAAAACCTCCATCAAGCCATTTTTACAATTTTTGCCCCTTCTTTACCACTAAATATGAGGGGGACTTCGAATGAAGAGGGCATATCTCCCTTAGAGGGATCATGTCATCATCCGTATCTCATTTCTATTTTTGCCCTAGTAATTCTTATTTGTTTTCTTGTGTGGAGAAAAGATTGGAGAGTTAGAGTCATATTCATATTGCAAGATCAAAGTCTGATATTATTTGGATTCTCTTTTTGTATCACTAGCCATGACTCTTCCTCTTCTTTCTTATGCTTTTATATCATCTTTCACAATAAATGTGTAGTTTTTTCTATCGGAGCATGGAGTGTAGCCCAATAGCTAGTACATGTTCTTTTTAGGTTAATTGTGTGTTTTTTCTTATTAGACCATTTTCTATTTGATTCCCATCATGTTTAATGGTTGGAGCTATCGATTACCACTTGTTTACATTGTGGGAAGAGACCTTTGACCCCAAATGATTAGAACAACTGAATGGATGCATAAAGCTTTGAGCGAGATATCAGAAGGAGATCGCTCTATTAGATGATTTTTGGCAAGGATTCATAAACATTAGGATCGACATGTTTGTGAGAAGCTTTGTCTTGAGAATATGTTTTGGAAGGATGCTTTCTTAATCCCAATCTGACTTGCTTTTTTTATATAGTTTATGTTGATTTGAATTCAACGTAGGTTATGGGTGTGAATCTCATACCCCCAATATTCTTTTATGGATTGATATAACCTCAGATTAATTTGTCTTTCCATTGCAACTTTTATTTTTTTTTCTTAGTATAATCATTCTCAACCAAACTGAATCTAAATATTGTTAAAGAAACGTGTTTGAATGTATGTTGTCCTATGGGTTACCTTACATATACTACTTGTGATATATTCCTTGCGTGTGGGTGGATTGTGGTCATTTAGGTTAAACTCTGGGGATCTCTCCCCTAGTGGATTTGTTGTGCAATTAATCACACATTAATGTTACTTTTGTTGTAAAATTAAATGATAAATTTTTGTACTACCTTGGTGCTGGATTTCACATTTATCATACCCTCAAATGGCCTATTTAGGAATTTT
Organism: Alisma plantago-aquatica; assembly: GCA_963693085.1. Taxonomy (NCBI): domain Eukaryota; kingdom Viridiplantae; phylum Streptophyta; class Magnoliopsida; order Alismatales; family Alismataceae; genus Alisma; species Alisma plantago-aquatica. The sequence continues at coordinate 1,971,384,625 of OY856409.1, read as the reverse complement.
TACCACTTTTCCTTATTAGGATCATACCACAAAATTTTTGGATGGACTTCTTCTTCGTGATTCACTAATGATACATGAAGATATTCCATTAACTAAATGTGAAATTTGATTGTGCGTGATGATATGACCTTTGTATGGCTGAAATGCTAGAAATTATGTCTATAGGTGTGCTTGTTCAGTTCCAGTCTGAATTTTAATGCCTTATTTGTGCATATCTTAGTGTAGTGTTCGAAATTTTATCATGTGATCTATGAAACAACAATAAGTTTCTTTAAAAATCATGAGAACACTGATTCATGTAGTTCCATGTAACTGTCTAACTAACCCATTTATTAGATGTTGGGATAGCAAATATCCTTGTATCATTCTTGGGACTATGACAAGGAACTCATAGTTGTATATTGTTGAATATATATGTGTTACTAAGAATGTATATGCCCTATGTTCCTTGATGCCCTGATATCACCTATTTATATGAATGTGTTGAGGTTGTATATGCTTTTGTCAATGGCACAACCTATTAATGTGAATGATAATTATGTAATACGATGATATACATGTGATACTACTTGTGTGTCATAACCTAAGTAGCCATGACACACCATATGTGTAACATCCCTGACCTGGGTTATGTTTTAACCCTAGGTGTTTTGGCTTAATAAAGTTGATTAGATGCTTGCTCTTATATTTTGAAAAGTAATCAAGGCTCATGAGGAACTTATATTTCAATTTCAGTCCTTTTTGAATAATGTTGAGACATTATTTTGTTAATTTTGGACTAAAGTGCAAATTACCCAAGTTGACGGGTTAACTTGCAAAGTACACATGATAAAATGTTCCTCTGATGTTGAGACATCATAAGAATGAATATGATGTAGTGGCATGGTTTTCACAAGCTTGAGCATCAAGATAAAGCTTGTAGAGCAATCCTTGTGCATTAAAACCTAGTTTTGGTGTAATGTGCAATTTACCCAAAACCTAGGGTTCAATATGCAAATACCACCTCTAGAGGGTCCCTCATGTTTCTTGGCATCATGTAGAGCAAATAAAATGAGAGGGGCACCTCATTTGAATTATCTTGGAGGAGAGAATCTTGATATTAAAATAATCAAGATCTAAGCATAAATGGAACTTTAATTTAATTTAATGAAAAAAGAAATAAATTAATTGAGGAGCCCTTCAACTAAAAGTTGAGCGATGAAATATAAAAGTTTTTGACGAGCTTGTGCCTTGATATGGCATAAAAATATCTTGGTTGAGTGGAAGCCCACTCACATTAACATAATAAAAAGTATTATCCACTAAAAGTTGGATATTAGTATAAAATTCATTAAGGTGCTTAATTTCTTTTCCATTAATTCTTGGATAATGAAGAGGTTTTGCAAGATAATGAAGGAGGCTTCGTGGCCAAGGAATTTAGGGTGAAGTGGTGGAAATAATTTCGGAAATAAAGGAATTAAATCCATTTTCTCATTCCTTGAAATTCCTTATACATATTTCTTTACCTACCCACTTAAGGATCTTTTCCTTGGAATTTCTTTTCTCATTTTCTTTGGCCGACCACGGTAGAGCTCAGGAGTAGAGGAGGACGAATCTAACCTGTTGGTAATCTTTTGATCATCGTCCACCTTGGATTCATGGTGAAAACTCAAAATCAATGCTTGATTCTTTGTTTCCTTCACTCGATTTCCAATCCTAGCCAACTTGTTCATTCAAAAGCTCAAGAACGGACCTTGAGAAGTTGCTAGAACTTCATCCACCATTAGAGATGTGGATCTTGGATCTTGGAGATCAGATTTTGAGGAGTGTTTTAAAACTTTAACCCTTAAACATTGATATTGCATCAAATTATCTATGATTTGTTGATTATTTTCTTCTTTTTGGTACTCTTTTGATTTATTGCTGAAATTCCCATGAAAAACGGTTGTTGTTCTTAGATGAAAGAAGGAAGATGATGATGACATAATCTTGACACATTTCCCAATAAATTATTAGGCCAAACAGTTTCCGCAAAGTTGCTCAAACGGTTTCCCAAACCGTTTGGGAGCAAACAGTTTCAAACCATTTAAGGGCAAACGGTTTCACCAAACCGAATGAGAGCAAATGGTTTCAAACCGTTTGGAGGTGTTGTCCAGGGTTGACCATTTGGAGAATTTTTGATAATATTGATGGTTAATGATCCACTAATTATAATTGATTAGTTTCAACTGATTCATTAGTAGAAGGACCGTCAATCACCAAACCCTAATTGGGTTAAGTGTTGATTTCTAATTTGATTAAGTTAGAACTTTGGGTTGATTGACCCAAACGGTTTCAAAACTGTTTGGGAATCACCCAAACGGTCTCAAGACCGTTTGAGGGTCACCCAAGACCGTTTGGAGGTCTAGGGTTGAGTATGGTTGGGTAGTTGAAGATCCAAAGATACCAAGTTGATTTGCAATCAAATGTTGATTTGATGATCAATCCTATGATCAAAACCCTAATTGGATGTCATGGTTTTGGATGATGAAATGGGAAAATGGTCTCAAGACCGTTTGGAGGTCATCTAAACGACCTCAAGACCGTTTGAGGTCAGGTCATGTCCAATTTGGATGGTGGTCTAATGGTTTCAAAGTAACTAGTTTCATAATGATCAACATTGAGGGGTCATCGATTCCAAACCCTAATCCAATTGATTCTAAACCCTAATTAAAGATCAAATGAGGGTTAAATCAGTTGAAGTATGACCTATTAAGCTCACTTTAAGTATGGTGTTAGGTTCAATTGATGAGTGGATATATGAATTCAACCGATCAGGGGATCAACATTGGAAACCCTAAATCAACATAATTGGTGGAGGCCATATTTGGTCCATTCGGTTTTGAGAAGGTTTGGACCAAACGGTCTCAAGACCATTTGGGACCAAACGATCCCAAACCGGTTGAGGCTTAAACGGTTTTCAATTCCAACTTTGGCAATCGGTTTCAAGTACAACTTTGTCAAACAGTTTCAAAGACTAGCTTTACCAAACGGTTTCAATTGTTGGTTCAAGACCGTTTGAAGGTCTAAACGGTCTTAGACCATTTGGAGGTAATACAAGAAAGACCGTTTGAGGTCTGATTGGTCAAGACCGTTTGAGGTCTAAGTGACCAAGATCATTTGGAAGATAATTAATCAAATCATATGAACACTTAAAGTGGTTAAAGGTCAATTGTTTAATTGAACAATTATATGATGTAAACCAAGGATGACTATAACAATGGCACACTTAATGAGATAGGGTGATTAGTATCTTTTAAATAGTTAATCTCTAATGATCATGAAAGTAATGACACAATGGGATTAAGTGTCAATTCTTCATTTAAGTTGAGTGACTTAGTCTAATCAAATCTGAAGTAAGCATCATCTTATAGAAGATGAGAGAGAAGACTTCCTATATGAATGATAACCATGTAATGGTTAAATCTCAACACTTTCAACATGGGTGAATGTCTAATTAGGGTATGATCCTTGATAGTGAGATCATGAAACCCTAATTATGAAGGTCAATGAATCATAACCCTAATTGAGGGCAATGATAAGTGAAATACTAATCCATGAAGATGGTATGATCCTAATTTTGGAAAATGATAGGAGAAACCCTAATTCAGGGTATTTTAATGATAAACCCTAATCTAGGGTGATTTAATGTGAATAGTAAACCCTAATTTTGGGTTATTGAATATAAACCCTAATCTAGGGTGATGTAATGTGAATAGTAAATCCTAATTCCAAACAAGGTGTATGAAAATGTGAAACCCTAATTCTGGGTTATACTTTATAGCATGAAGCTCTAAGGTTGGATAATGAAATGATGAGTCATTAATCCTAATTAAGCTAAGGGGATGATTAACCCTAATTGAAATGAAAAGGGAAACCCTAACCCTAGCAAGGGCATAGTGGTGTAACCCCATGAATAGTGATGTTATAATTGTTTTGCATTATGCTGATATGAAATTGATGTATCTGTTATCATCTATACTAATCATGAATGTTTTATGAGATAGTGAACATAGTCAGGTATGAGCTATGATGCTTTATTTATCAAAAGTACTTTATGAGCTTTGTAAACAATGATATGCTATGTTGCCTAGTAAGATGTAACAAAAGAGATTATTAGGCTGTAAGAGCCATGTGAAATACTTGCATTGCAATTATCATGTTTACACTGTCAGATGACTTGATGGCATTAAGTTACCTATTAAAATGGTAACAAGTGTTTTGATGATCTAAGGGCTTAAAACACCCATATTCTTGATTCATGATGATGAGATGATGAGGGACTGAGATCCCAATTTTAATAAATCTGTGAAATGAACTTGATAGAAATAGTACTCATTCTTTATAGTAATTGTTATAATGGTTTATGTTTGAAAACATGCCTGATGCTAAAAGAATATTGTAATGTACTTAAATAATCAAGTGAAATGATATCATGTAGAGCCCTGACCATAGATCCATCATCGTCAGTAGTTTGGTGATGGTGAAACAGGTTTTTCCTAAGAGAACTCCTGGAGGGCATAGTTTTGAGTGTGTGGGGGTTATGGGTGCGAATATCCTTACGCCGTAATGGAGGAATTGATGTGAGATAAACATTAAATCTATCAATCCTTCATTATATGTATATGCCAGGATGGATGTATCACTAATCTCCTGATGATGATGTTAATGCCGAATCGATGTGAGATAAACATGAAATCTCTCGATTGCGAAGAGAGTACAACATGCCACTGTAACTCTAATAGCGAAGTTGCCAGTATACCCTGGAAAGCTATTTGGCAGAGACACAAGACGTCCTGCAAGTTGTTCCTCACACTGACTGAGGAGGATGAGATCATAGAATTCGACTCTTCTATTGACCTATGTATGGTACCGATTTTGATTTTGCAATGGTCGATTGGAGTATGAGTGGTATACCTCATCTCCTCCGGGCATAAGTATGTTTGACAAATGTAATCAACCATGTAGCATAATTGGTTAGGATTGAATTACGAGAATCAATGATTGATGATACATTGTCTATTATATCCTAGTTGGATAAATGCTATACATGTTCTTTATATTCCTTATTGAATAAACAACTTGTTGCTTAATCAAGTATAACTGGAATGAACTGTATAGAGAATACTGCTCTACATAGTTTAATCAATAATTTACATGTTGATGAATATTTATACTTCTATTTCTCAATATTATTCTATCATATGCAATAACTATGTTTCTGGCAGAGAGTTATATCTCTTGTTGGGGCAATTTTTAATTGTCTCACCCCTGTGGGATTAATTTTTTTTTAGGTAGACGCCGAGGAAAAGGTAGAAACCCCACAGTGAGTGAGCAGCAGCAACAACAACAGCAAAGACAACAGTGATCCTCAGGTGGAGACAATGTTTGTCAAGTCATGTATATAGAGAGAGTCCTATGTGTCGTCTTTGTACTCTCAGGTCATAGGAGTCAGTACATAGTTTGATATAGATCTGAGATTTTTGACTTGATGCCTCGAGATTTTTGTATACTGCTTATGTACAGTTTAATAGGGCAGTTAATGCTTGTGACTCTCGAGATAAGATGATACAGAGATGTACTGATGACTTAGAATGTAAATAACTTACTTTGGTTCTTTATGAAAGCGTTTTATATTTTGTGGATCTCTTTGCAAAAAGTTTTAATTTTTAGTGATTTTTAGTAATTCTGCTGCTAATGATACGCTTCTGTGTTAGTTAATCTCATTTTGTGAAGCATACGCAACAATTAGTTGGTATCAGAGCTCTAGGTTCGCTGAGAGTCTACAGAGACATAGGACTAAGGTTGTTGAGTTTGTTCTAGTATTTTCCAGTCTATCTGATAGTGTCTTCTGCTCATATAGGAGGAGAAGAAGAACTAAAGATGTCTGGATCACATGATGAACATGTTGCTGAAAGTCATGTTGCTGCACCCGGAGGAGGTGTAAGAGACCAAAGAAGGGAGGAGCATGTGCCTGAGCATGTGCCTGAACCACCCCAGTTCAATCAAGCTGACATGGGGAACCCAGCCTTCCAAGCCATGTTTGGGCAGTTTATGGCTTCCATGACGCATATGACCGATAGGATGCCCATACCTGCATCGAGGGCACCTGCCCATGATGTAAGACAGGGATCCGGCAAGACGTTTGAATGACTTCTCTGGGTTGGAGCCACAGAATATGCTAGGACAGCTAACCTAGTAGATGCTGACATGTGGCTAACTAAACTAGAGAAGGTCTTTAGAATCCTTAACATCCCAGAAGCTGAGAAGGTTAGACATGTTGTGTACCTTCTTAAAGGGAGTGTCAGTCACTGGTGGACCATAGAGGAGGGGAAAAGGCCAGTTGTGGAGATCGAATGGGAAGTATTCTGACGGGAATTTGTCAACAGATACTTTCCTAAGACGTTCCTAGATGAGAAGATCTCTCAGTTTGAGAGGTTAAGACAAGTACCAATGAACATTAGTGAGTATGAGGCTAAGTTTATGGAGCTTTTGCGGTTCTGTCCGCATATGGAAACTACAGATGAAGAAAGGATTTGGCGTTTTAAGAAGGGATTAAATGCTGAGTTGACCACCCCTGTGTCTGCTCTGGAGAATAGGGAAAGATTTGTTACTTTTGTGGAGTCTGTCAGAAAGATAGAGAGGTATGTGACTGAGAAGCGACAGACTAAGAACAAGAAAGTGTACCCCCAGTTCCAAGGATCCTCGTCCAAAAGTTTCAAGAAACTGAGGTTTTCTGCACCAATGGCACCACCTAGATTCAATACCCAGACGCAGTGGACATCAAATAGGGGTAGAGGATGAAGTTTACCACCAGAAGGAGCCCACAGATCAACATCTGTGTCAGTTACAGGACCATCCAAACCACAGCCAGGGATCAGAAGTTGTTTCATATGTGGAAAGATGGGGCATCTGATGAAGGATTGTAGAGCTAGAGAGGCAAGTGTGACTCAACCCCAGAGGCAGAGTCAGCAAGGTTCTCATAGGAGACAGTTTCCCGGTGGCGCTAGAGGATGTGGACAAGCATCCCAAGCTGGATCATCAGCACCCAGTAATCGAGCACTGAATCAACCATAGACAACGACGAGATTCTATGCGATGAATCCACCTGATGCAGTGATCAACCCTCGGGTTGTGATAGGTCAGATGGAACTATTTTATTATGATATGTCTACATCCTGCGTCTTATCTGTTTTAATTGATCTGCGTGCTATGCATTCCTTTATCACTCGAAGAGTGATTCTTGACTGCAACATGACTACCAGTCATAGAGCAGATAGTCTGTTGTTAGAAACTCCTTTGAAGGGGTCTACAGTGTTGTAGGAGGTTTGTTCTCCCTGCATTCTTTTCTTTTCTGAGCATCGCATTCAAGTGGATCTTATACCACTTGAGATCCACGGGTTCGATATAATTCTTGGAATGGATACCTTAGAAAGGTATAAGGTTGTCTTGGATTGTGAGTCCAAGCAAGCTGTGTTCACAGATGAAAGTGACACATGGATCTTTCAAGGAGATAGAAAGATTCTTCCAACATGTCTTGTGTCAGCTATGGTAGCTGAGAAGCTGACGAGGCAAGGATGTTTTGCATTCTTGGCACATGTGGTAGATACCACCATGGAGAGTTCTAATCCTGCTGAAGTTCCTATAGTCAGGGAATTTGAAGATGTGTTTCTTGAAGAACTTCCAGGTGTTCCTCTGCCCCGAGAGATTGATTTTGAGATTAATCTAATCCTGGGCACACAGCCAATAGCACAAACATCGTATAGGATGGTGCCTGCTAAGATGGCAGAGCTCAAGAAATAGCTATAAGAATTGCTTGAGAATGGTTTTATCTGACCAAGCACTTCACCTTGGGGTGCTCTGGTCCTCTTTGTTAAGAAGAAGGATGGATCGATGTAGTTGTGCATTGATTAAAAATAGCTAAATAAAGTAACTATAAAGAATAAGTATCCTTTGCCAAGGATTGATGATATGTTTGATCAATTGCATAGTGTAACTATTTTCTCAAAGATAGATCTGAGATCGGGATATCATCAGCTACTTACACTACTACAGAACCTACCTTTAGTGCCGGTTATTTAAAGCCTTTAGTGTCAGTTTCTAAGCAACACCTATGTGGGTGACACTAAAAGTCCACCCATTAGGCGTCGGTTCTAAAACCGACGCCCAAACACTTCGCGCGCCACCGAAAATGCGCCATCATGGGACTATAGGCGTTGGTTATTAGGTAAGAAACTGACGCCCAAACCCTTCGCGCCACAGAAAGGGCGCCATCTTGGGCACTATCAGTGTCGGTTATTTACAAATAACCGACGCCATATATCTTCGCGCCACACAAAATAGACGCCGGTTATTTGTAAAAAACTGACACTATAACATTATGTGTCGGTTATTTACAAATAACCGACGCCTATTGGTTTTTTTTTCTGTCAGTCTGCAGACCTGCTGTGGCTGGTCGCAGGATGAGAAACCTGTTCAGTTCAGTTATGAACTGTAGGTTTTACGACATCCATTGATATCAGCCGACAACAGGCCGCAAACCTACAAAATTAACAATAAAAAAGTAGCACATGCATTTAGCAATGCAACCTGCAGTTCCATTTTATTTTCACACATTTATAAACATTCACACATGCTAGCAATTTGTAGTTCCATTCATTCACATTCACACATGTAGAAACATTCATATAGCAGCCAACACTTTCATTCATTTTCACTTAGACACATGTAGAAACATTCACACATATATTATAATTCAGAAATTCATTTACAAAGTATCATTGTTTAGTCATTATTCGCTATCAGGATCCCAATTATATTTTAAATCCCCCACTAATTATATGGTTGTTGCCCATTCTACTACTTCATTTAATTCTCTCATCGTATAGGGAGCATTAACATTTGGTAAGTCCTTTCCTGTAATGGGGTCAGCTTTAAACACCTGTAAAGAGAATGATGTATATATATAATTAATGAGCTATAAATAAGATTGATATATTTCGATCATATTATCTAACGAGACTATATAATACCTGAGCAATACATTCGATATCCAGTACGGCATGTTTGATAATCATGTGCATATATCGCATGACATAGTATCCACATGCCCATCCGTTGTCTTGTGTAGCACACTATAAATTCAAACATACAAAATATTAAAAAATACAACTAATTAAGCATTGTTCACATAAATAATATATATATATATTGCAGTCGAGAACTTAATTTCACGTTCTTCCAAATTATTGGCTGGTTCTTTTTCGTGGGGACCTTTCCTCAGGCCTTTTTGTACTTCTCAAAACCCCTACATGTTAATGTAACACAGAACATTGCAATTAAATAGTAATGTAATAACATATGTTAACGGATATGAAAAATGAAATATTTCTCACTGAAATATTGCCATTTTCATTATGTGTCCAAATCTTGTATTCAATTTACCCCCCTTAGGATCTAGATAATACACAGTGAACGTCTCGGGGGCAATAACCAATAACTCCCAATGCCTACCCCTAGAGGGAAAAAAGTTAAAAATTAATAACTCAAAATCCACAATAAAATGTAATTTTCTTAAGTCCAAATTATAATAAGCAAAGTAAACTTACTCTACATTGAATGGAGCCATTATCACCGTCTTCTTTTTTACAGAAAATTTTGAAAAAGCCTCACAGCAGTATTGTTGAACTGATGTAGGGTCTTTAGCTACTAGACTAATCAAGGATGGAATCAAAAACCATACATGTTCGAATCCAAAATCTGCACATATGTTGTCTAAGTAGCTGCAAAATATGTATTAATTATGCATGCATTAATAAATAAGAAACCAGATCACCAGATCATACACAAGGTATATGGATGTATAAAGACTATCTCACCTTATCCATATCTCTATCACAGATGTATTTATCCAATCATATCGAAACAACTCCAAAATATCTTGTATAAATAGTTTTGTTTCGTATGACTGACCTGTAGAATCTGAATAAGAAGAAACAGTTATAGGGGAGTTTATATCATGTTCCCCTAACCATACTTCCATACCCCTATAGTTAGGACCTAACGGGACAGGTAGGTCCTGTGGAACCCAACTAGGTAATGCAGGAGGTGGAAGTGGAGTCCTAGATGTTGTGGGTGTCTTCTTTTTAACATGTATATATATATAATAATTTCAGATCCACTGCCAGCATATACACACACTAACAATTGAACGTAATGTAAATTTACCACACCTTTTCAGTAAAGAAGACATATGCTTTTTCCCACAATATCACTCCGCCTACTGCCTCACCAAGCGTTTCACAATCTGGGTGGGCATATGGCAGTGGAAGATCCATCCACTGGGGGAATATATGTATCGGGCTCACCCGAATCCAACCAGCTGGTACTGGAGACCCGTGACACGTTTCCTCTGGTAGGGATGGGTAAGCTGACGCCTCTGCCACGACATATTCTTTACTTTTTAGACGGCATGGCTTCAATCCCTACAAATTTTTGTGTAAAGAATGTTATATACATATATACATATCATCTTTTTTTGAAACGACTATAATTTCATATATACGTATCATCTTGAATTAAAAAACTAGTTATTATGTCATAAAAATAATTACAGTGGATGTGCTAGGTGGTGGTTCTACAGGATTACTCCCAACCTCTGCAGTAGGAGTAGGAGTAGAGTCTGCAGTAGGTATTGTCTGGTAAGTGGCAGTCTGAGATGTCTGCCACTTTTTCATTGCTTCTTCGAGTTTTTCTTCGAGTTTCCTATCAAATAGCTTATCCACCTATACATAGATAAAAGAAACGTCAAATTCTAATTTTTGAATTCTCTTTTACAGTAACATCTACACGGAAAAAATATATTACCTCTTCTTGTGAAAGTCCTGCTTTTGGGACATGTTTGCGCTGGGATGGCCCAAAAAAAGCTTTGATGCCCACACCAGCGCCTGCAGCCCTAACACGTCCAGGATGCTCTGGGCTACCCAGAGCAACTGTCAATTCATCCCTTGTGCCCTCAGGGATGAACTTTCCTTGTTTCCTCAGCTCGTGCAGCTCCCGCTAATCGCCAAAACAAAAATTTGTACTTAAGTAAACAACACAAATAATCAATATTCGAATGATTGCTGTAAGAGTTGTATTTTACCATTTTTGCAGCCGCCTCAGCAGTTGCGGCCTTAGTTAATTCTCCCTTCTTATTTTGCATCCTAGCTATCTAGACATCATGGCGAGGCAGAGGTGTGCTACCTATGGTAGAGGACTCCTGAGTAGCAACAGACTGAGTAGGAGTAGCCTTAGCCTGTAGTCTTTGGCGAACGCCTGCATACCCCTTTGGACCCATTGTGTGGTCATGCACATTCACTGCACACCTTGATCTTTGTGCCTCACTGAGGGCCTAGTTAGTATGCAAATTAATGATTTGGTTAGTAACACTAAATGTTAATCTTGAATACACTACTACAGAAATAGCATTCAGTGTCACTTTTCTGGGCGTCGGTTATTAAGGAACACGGACGCCTTATATTAAAGGCGTCGGTTATTTAGAAGAACCGACGTCTATATTCAAAGACCAGCCAAACACGGGTACCACTTTGTATACAGCGTCGGTTGTTTATAAAAAACCGACGCATAATGTCATCCAATTTTCGAGCGAAAAAAATAATGTCACTTTCGGCGTCGAGTCTGTAGTTAAAACACCGACGCTTATGTGCGATGGAAATTTGCGCGAAAAGTGTCCTTTTCCGCGTCGGTCGTCCTTTAATCACCGACGCTGAAGGTGGTTCCCGCCAAACATTTTCACGAAAATATCGTCCAAATGGACGTCGGATGTTGCGAACGACCGACGGTAAAGATGTTTAGGCGTCGGTTTTTGTAAACAACTGACGCTATTTGGGAACTTCATAACCTTCGATCGCCCGACTCTTCCCGGCCCTTTCTTATGTTTCATTGCTACCCTATTTCCCTATTGCGGCGATTTCTCCGGCGATTTCTCTGCTGCTGGTACTAGTTTTTCTCCGGCGCTTCTCTCCGGCGCTTCTCTCCGGTGCCCCATCTCCGGCGTCCCCTCTCCGGCGCCCCTCTCCGACGCGTTTCTTCTCTGGCACCCCTGCTGCTCCAACTGCCTGCGCCGCCGCCACGCCTGACAACCGGCGCCACCGCAACGCCTGGTGCCCACCTGCCTGCCACGCCTGAGAACCGGCGCCGCCGTACCCCCTTCTCCTTCTCCTCCGCCTGGCCGCTGCCTGCCTGCCGCCGCCTGGCCGCTGCCTGCCTGCCGCCGCCTGGCCGCCTGCCTGCCTGCTGCGGCTGACGCTCCTGCTCGTCGGAGTCACTGCCGCTGGTTCTGGAGCTCGTCGGCCGCCACCCACGTACTCAACCAGCTCGACCTCACCCTACTCTTCTTGCCCAGGTACCTGCAGACCTACCCAGGCACGAAATTGGTTCTTTATGTGCTAACCTAATCTGCTTGCCTAATCTGCTTGCACGAAATTGGCTCCCTACTCTGCTTGCTTAATGTGCCTAATCTGCTTTAAGTGGTCCTAATATCATAACATGATAGTTTTATTATATGATTTGTGGCACTTTAGGGTGTATATACATGCAAATTATATAAGTGATAGATGTTGGATGTTTGTCAAGGTTTCTTAAAGATTGAATAAGTGATAGATGCTGGATGTTTATTTATTTCATCTATCCATGTTGCCTATAGTTTATAACATTGCATTGTGAATTATTGCATGTTTGAAACTATGAAATTCTTGATTTATTAGATGATATTCAAGAAAACCCTAGTTTGATGAGCATGTTGTTAATCATGTTAATTATGATTCTTCTATATATTCTGATGTCATTATATAATTATGTGATCCCAACATATTAAATTGAATTAGAATGATTTCATGAATTATAGGGTTTATATAAGAATGACAACACATGTATTTGTTGGCCTAGAAACCCGTCCAAGATTTACTCAGTAGGAGTAAATCTTGGATAGTCCCCAGTTTGGGACTGTTCTTGAACACCTAATCTCACTTAGGATGTAAGTGTATAATGTGTATTGGGTTTTCGAGAAAATTTCGGTAGCATTTCCCCGTTTGTTCTCTAAGTACATATGTACTTAGAGAACAACGGGGAAATGCTGCCGAAATTTTCTTGAAAACCAAATACACATTATACACTTACATCCTAAGTGAGATTAGGTGTTCAAGGATGGGATAGGTGGTACACATTTATTATATATAAGATTGACATCAAATGTGTTTGTTGGCCTAGAAACCCGTCCAAGATTGACTAATATATACTTGTTTCCTAATATATACTTGTTTAAAAGGTTAACTGATGTTATACAACTTTTTCTGAAAATATATAACATCGTTATATGTACTTACACTTTGTTAATACTAATATTGTGCAGTCTCTGTCTTCCCATAACAATGACTATGAATTGGTCCTCTATGTCAATGTTAACGTTCCCTATTGAAGAACAATTGGACATCATCCTAGATGATCGTTCCTTAAACCAATTGGTCATACCCAAACATTGGCGTTTTCTAAAAGGAAGACACTACATGCCTGGTAAAGTGACCCTAACTTTTGGAAATTATTCACATGTAATCGAGGTTGAGTATGATTTGGCGGGAAATCTTGTATCAAAATCCGGTTGGCGTGATTGGATTGGAGAGCTGTATCTGGTCCGTTGGAATAGGCTTTTTCTCCGTCCAGTTGGCGATAATTCCATCAAAGTTTGGATAACCAACAACAACTGCGAGACCCCCGATCATCTTCTGCGGTATGAGCGCACGGCGTCGGATATCATCTATGAGGAATCTGAATCTGAGGCGTGATTGGATTGGAGAGCTTCGTGACACAGCTTCATCATTAAAAAGAAGTTATTGATGCATGCGGGACCATGTTGGTGTAGTATTTAGTTGTCTATCTATCTAGACTTGTCTGTATTAATAGTTTTTTTAATTATGCGCATGTTTAGGGGTACACCAACCCCTTTGTTTAGTTATTGTTATAACTAAAGTGTGTGTTCCCATGAATGGAACTGTAAGTTGCTACATGAATGCTTATAACTGAAGTGTGTGTTCCCATGAATGTTCCCATTTACATGATTACACTACTATTTTCTCATATTGTCTTGCCTCAAAAAAAAATTCTTTTATTGTTTAGTCTATTTTAATACGACATACTTGCTTATATCTTTCTTAATGATGAACTGTAATACGACATACTTGCTTATATACTTGTTTCCTAATATATACTTGCTTTCCTAATATATACTTGCTTTCTCTGATCATAGAATGGATAGATCATGGATGTCCATTCGTAATCGTTGCACCCCAGAGTTTATATCTGGTCTTGATCAGTTTATTAGATTTGCCGAGGAACATAGGAAAAAGCCTACAGATAGGTTCTACTGTCCATGTAGGCATTGCGGTAACAACTTGAAAGTCAACACTGGTGAGGAAATCAAAAGGCATGTCATGTGCAACGGGATTGTACAAGGCTATACAGAATGGCACTGGCATGGAGAGATTTCAAAATCGAATCCAGTAGATGTCAATAGCAGTGCTTGGGTGGAAGAAGAAATTGCCTCCGATGACGTAAATGTGAACGAACCAGTTCCAGCAGACATTGTTGATGCGATGTTGGATAGTTGTAGGGTAGAGCACACCGATCCACCTCCTATCTTTACAAACATTGTGCATGATGCTGAGATACCGTTATACACAGGCTGTGCTAAGTTTACGAAGCTTAGCGCTGTGCTGAGATTGTATAAGTTGAAAGCTAACAATAGATGGAGCGACAAAAGCTTCACTGAATTGTTGACTTTGTTGAAAGAAATTCTTCCTGAAGGAAACGAGCTACCAATCTCAACATACCAGGTAAAGAAAATGTTGTGCCCAATGGGAATGGAGGCCAAAAAGATACACACATGCCCGAATGATTGTGTATTATTTCAAAAGGACTATGTAGATTTGAAAGATTGTCCAAAATGTGGTGCGTCACGATATAAATTGACGACTTCGGGGGAGTCCAAAACTGGTTCTCCTGCCAAGGTGTTGTGGTATCTACCTATAACATCACGGTTTCAACGCTTGTTTGCAAATCCGAAAGATGCGAAGAATTTGAGGTGGCATGCAGATGTTAAGAAAAATAATGATGGGATCCTACGACATGCGTCTGATTCCCCACAGTGGAAGAAGATTGATGTATTGTTCCCTGAATTTGGTGAAGAAGTCAGGAATCTAAGACTTGGGCTTTGTACAGACGGGATGAATCCGTACGGGACATTGAGCAGCCAACATAGCACTTGGCCAGTCATGCTTGTTATATACAATCTTCCTCCCTGGATGTGTATGAAAAATAAGTACGTTATGTTGTCATTGTTGATATCGGGCCCTAAACAACCCGGAAATGATATCGATGTTTATCTTGAACCTTTGATTGATGACTTAAAGAAACTTTGGGCTGAAGGTGTGATGACCTATGATGCTTCAGCAAGAGAGACATTTCGTTTGCATGCTATGTTGTTTTGCACTATTAATGACTTTCCGGCATATGGGAATTTGTCTGGATATAGTGTCAAAGGAGCTAAAGCGTGTCCTATATGTGAAGAAAACACTGATTCAATAAGACTAAAATATGGCGGCAAGACTGTATATCTTGGTCATCGAAGGTTTCTTTCAAAATTCCATCCGTATCGTAGGAAGCGCAAAGCATTCAATGGATGGAATGATGAACGGAGTGCACCTAAACCTATACCAGGGGATGTTGTTTATGAAAGAGTAAAAGACATTGTCAATGAATTTGGTAAGAAATCACAATGTAGTATGGCCACACGGAGTGACAATTCTTCATTCAAAAAGAAGTCAATATTTTGGGATCTTCCTTATTGGAGTTCTTTGTCAGTCAGGCATTGTATCGATGTAATGCACGTTGAGAAAAATGTCTGTGATAGCATCATTGGTACTCTATTAAATATACCAGGTAAGACTAAAGATGGGATAAAATCCAGACTGGACCTACGTGAAATGGGAATAAGGTCAGAATTAACAGAATTACGTGAAATGGGAATAAGGTCAGAATTACGTGAAATGGGAATAAGGTCAGAATTAACAGAATTACGTGAAATGGGTAATAAAAGAACATACTTACCTCCCGCTTGTTACACGTTGTCTAGAAAGGAGAAGAAAACTTTTTGTGAATGCTTGGTAAATGTTAAGGTGCCACATGGTTACTCATCCAACATCCGTAGATTGGTATCAATGAAAGATCTGAAGTTGATAGGTCTTAAATCTCATGATTGTCACACTCTAATGCAACAAATATTGCCCGTGGCAATTCGATCTATATTGCCGAAGCATGTAAGGTTTGCAATTACCAGACTTTGTTTCTTTTTCAACAGTCTATGCAGCAAAGTTATTGACCCTGATACTCTCGATAATTTGCAAAGAGAAGTGGTTGTTACCCTATGTCAGCTTGAGATGTATTTCCCTCCTTCGTTCTTTGATATCATGGTACATCTTGTTGTCCACTTGACTAGGGAAGTGAAAATCTTGGGACCGGTTTTCTTGCATTGGATGTATCCCTTTGAACGATACATGAGCGTTTTTAAAGGTGATGTTCGAAACCGTTATTGTCCTGAAGGGAGTATTATTGAAGGTTATGTGGCGAGAGAGGTTATGGATTTCTGCAATGACTTTCTCAGTGGTAATGACACTCCTGATAATGACAAGAATATTGAGGAGGGCAAAGGAATTTTGGGATCACGGGTGAAAGTAATCAGCTGTGAGCAGTTGGAACAAGCTCACTTGTATATTTTACATAATATGGACGAAGTGAGTGTTTATATCGAGGAACATACCAATTTCATAAAGAGACAACATCCTCGAGCAAGTTCAATGTGGCTTGCTAGAGAGCATAATAAGACTTTTACTAAGTGGTTTGAAGATAAAGTCTTACATCAACTATCTCAAACACCAAATGATATTACAGAAACTATCAAATGTCTCGCCTTTAAACCAAAACCGAATGTTATGTCTTATGAAGGGTTTGACATTAATGGATTCACATATTACACAAAGCGCCAAGATGATAAGAGTGTCGTCCAAAATAGTGGGGTCACTCTTCAAGCGTCAACTATGTACTTTGCAAGTGCAAAGGATAAGAGTCCACGTGAAGCTAAAATGTCATATTACGGTGTCATTGAAGACATTTGGGAGTTTGACTACATAGATTTCAATATTCCGCTCTTTAAATGTAATTGGGTTGATAACACCAAAGGAGTTATAGTGGATGAATTGGGTTTCACTTTGGTGAACTTTGAAATGATTGGCGAGAAGGCTGAACCATTCATATTGGCATCACAGGCAAAACAAATATTCTATATCGATGATCCTGCAAATGATAAATGGTCGGTTGTTCTTCATGGTAAAAGACAGTTCATTGAAGATCCTATAGATGAAGAAGAGTACTATGATAAGTATGATGACTCCAGTCCATTCTCAGTTGGGTTGCCAACTCCACAAAATATTGAAGCTAATGATGACTTATATGTGCGCGGAGATCACAATGAAGGATTGTTAATTGATAAAAGATCACAATTTTAGAGACATGTATGTTTATACAAATGGTAAATGTTTTCCTTTTTCTAATTTATACAAATGCTAAATGTTTTCCTTTTTCTAGTTGATACAAATGCTAAATGTTTGCCTTTTTTATGACATTTTCAGATGGCTGACCATGATGAGAATGATGTTCATGATGAGCATGAAGTCCATGATGAGCATGTTGTCCATGACGAGCATGGCGAGGATACCAATGTAAGTTCTAAAAACATATCCTGTATTTCTATAAAATTCATTATCTTCTAGTTATGTCATATATCCTATATTTCTATATTGGCCTAATTCAGTGTGTTTATTTTTGTCAAATTTTAGGTTGATGATGCACATGTACCCACTGAAGCACTGGAACAACTTGATGCGCGGAGAGGACATTCCAACTCGAGATATCGTCTACCGTTTCCTCCTCCTCCGCAGTAATATCCTCATCTCTAAACGTTTCTCGTAGGATTCTGAACCCCTCCCTTCCCTCTACTACATCGAAGCCATGCCGCAGTTGAACCCTTTCGCCGAGCCCTACCCGGCCAAGCAGGCGTCGCCTGAAGCACCACCGTCGTCGTCGTCTCCACCTCCATCGCAACTTGCTGTGCTAGTCCTGACAGTTTATCACCCCACATGCCTTCCTCCTCAGTTCCTGCCGCTAGACGACCACACAATGGATCCAAGAGGATTGCAGGCGTTCGCCAAAGACTGTAGGTTGAGTTAACTCAATAGTTAACTCAGCCTATAGTCTTTGGCAAACGCCTGCATATCCTCTTGGATCCATTGTGTGGTTGTCTAGTGGCAGGAACTGGGGAGGAAGGCATGTGGGGTCATAAACTGTAAGATATAATTGGGATGTTGATAGTGATGATGAATGATACTTTGTAAATGAATGTTTCTGAATGTTAAAACATGTATTTGAATGATTCTATATGTGTGAACGTGACAATTGAATTGATGTCTGAATGTATCTACTTGTGTGAATCTTTTTATGTTAATTTTGCAGGTTTGTGGCCTGTTTGTAGGCTGATATCAATGGATGTCGTAAACCTGCAGTTTAGAAAACTGAACTGCAGGTTCTCATCCTGCTGACCAGCCACAGCAGGCCTGCAAATAGATTTATAAAAAAAAAATAGATATAGGCGTCGGTTATTTACCGATAACCGTCAGCACAGACTTACAGCGTCGGTTTTTGTTGAACACCGACGCCAAAAGTGTTCGCGCTACAGGAAATGGGAGTCATCTAGGACACTTTTCTGCGTCGGTTTTTTAGTATATAACCGACGCAGAAAGTGTCCTAGATGACGCTGTTTTCTGTGGCGCGAACCCTTTTGGAGTCGGTGTTTTATAATAAACCGACGCCTTGATGTTAAATAGGCGTCGGTTTTTTAACCGACGCTGAAGTGTCCAACCTTTTAGCGGCGCCCACATAGGCGTCGTTCAGAAACCGATGCCAAAGGGGGTTAAACAACCGACACTAAAAGGCACTTCTGTAGTAGTGATAAGTGAATACAACATATATTAATTAATGAGATTGAGACGGATGCCTAATACCTTGAATTCATCAGTTTATCTTGAAGCGACAAACGCGTCCCATTCTTCTTTGTCCAGGAAGTTCCACTGTTCAGTGGTTGTCTTCTTCCTCTTGTCGGCTTCTTTTATGTATTCTCTGGTGAGATTTGTCCTATAGTTCCTTAGGACTCTCCCACAGCATTGCATCACACATTTACAATGCAGCTTTTCATCCAATTCAAATATACTCTGCAAAATAGAATTGCTATTAACTAGTATCCAAAAATTTAGTAATCTACAAAATAGAATTGCAAATTAATAATTACTCACGCATAAATCCCTCCATATTAAATCTTTCTTCTCCTTAGAAACGTTATGCCAAGAATCTAAGCGACAACCGCAATGGCTACGAGTAACAAACCCAAGATATGAAATAAATGAATTGCGATTCACACCACATTCATTTCCTGCATTATCGAAATCCACAACAAGTTTGGGTTCATTGCCCTTTTGCGCAATTAACTTCTTCATCATAGTGATGCCCCTTCTCTTGTCAACTTTTTGGTGTTGTTGATCGAGTGCCTCAAGTACTTCAGATGGTACCTGTGCATCATCAACCTAAAATTTGACAAAATAATTCACATTTACAAGATATAACTATAAATGGACATATAGATATAAATATATGATATATTTTTAAAACTTACATTGTGAGGCGGCGCATTGATGTCCTCACCCTCACGGTAGTCATCAACACGGTCATCAAGAGAATGGTCAACCATCTGCAAATTCACATTCAAAATGTAAAGTTCACATTGTAAAGTAGTAATTTAAAGTGTAAAGCTCACATTGTAAAGTAATTCAAATTGTAAAGCTCACATTGTAAAGTAATTCAAATTGTAAAGCTCACATTGTAAAGTTCAAATTCACATTCAAATTGTAAAGCTCACATTGTAAAGTAATTCAAATTGTAAAGTTCACATTGTAAAGTAATTCAAATTCTAAAGCTCACATTGTAAAGTTCTAGCAGAGGAAGAAGAAGAAGGCAGGGCGGGCACCTTGTAAAGTAACTCAAATTCTAAAGCTCAAATTCTAAAGCTCACAGTAGAACCTATCTCTAGGTTGTTTCCTATGTTCCTCGGCAAATCTAATAAACTGGTCAAGACCAGAAATAAACTCTGGGGTGCAGCAATTGCGAATGGACATCCATGATCTATCCATTCTATGATCAAAGAGAAAACAAGTATATATTAGGACAAGATTAGGGTCTAGGGTTAACAAATACATGTGATGTCATTCTTATATATAATAAATGTGTACCACCTATCCCATTCTTGAATACCTAATCTCACTAGTAAGTGTATAATGTGTATTGGGTTTTCAAGAAAATTTCGGCAGCATTTCCCCGTTGTTCTCCAAGTACATATGTACTTAGAGAACAAACGGGGAAATGCTGCAGAAATTTTCTTGAAAACCCAACACACATTATATACACTTACATCCTAAGCGAGATTAGGTGTTCAAGAATAGTCCCAAACCGGGGACTATCCAAGATTTACTCCTAATGAGTAAATCTTGGATGGGTTTCTAGGCCAACAAATAATGTGTTGTCATTCTTATACCTAAAATCCTAGTTCTTCAAGTTAGGGTGATTATTGATGTCTTTAAAAGCATGATTGGCAATATATTTAGGGAAAAGTTCATCATTTACATTCCAAGCATGTGTGCATTACAGTTCATCATTAAGCAAAAAAATGGTGATTAGGATTGTCACCAAGAATATAGCTAAACTATTAAACAATGATTATAGCTAAACTATTAAACAATAGACTTGCCACACATAAAACACCCTATATAACTATAAAACAAAAAAGTATTAAGTATATATGCATGATACAATAACTATTTTGCATCACATTACACCAGACTTATCATTGATACCTTACTAACTTATTGCTACATTTACATATCATCACTTGATCAAAAATTACAGCAGTACATTTAACCAAAGTATGCATTCTAAAATCTATGTCATGATTAGTTGCATGTAATTTACTTGGATATACAACAGTACCCGATTACTATGTTTTACATACAAAGTATGCATATTAAATTAACTAAGGCTTATCATAGAACATGTATTGTATAGACAATAGAGGATTCAGCTCAGTAGAAGCACAAAATCAGTACCTAAACCCTAAAATCACACCTTTTTAGCATTTATTCTAATAGGTTTATGTACATCAATATGTGTATGAGCAGGAAGGCACCTTGAGAGAAGTAAATAAATTAAAAAAAAAACACCCAGCAGCAGGGCAGGCAGCTTGAGAGAAGAGGAGCAGAGGAAGAAGAAGAAGGCAGGGCGGGCACCTTGAGGAAAGAGGAGCAGTGGCCGGAGCAAGTCCTAGCAACTGCCGGCAGCGAGGAGAGGAGCGGCGGAGAGGGCGGTGAGGCTAGGAGACCTAGCTGCTACCGGCGACGGCGGAGAGGGCGGCCGGCGGGCGGGCGGGCGGTGACGGGCGAGCACGGAGGAAGGAGCGGCGGCGACGGGTGTTGGAGCACGAACGGCAGGGAGGGGCGGCGGCGGCAGGGAGCAAGAAATCGCCGGAGGTTAGGGAAATCGGGAATGAAATAGGGAAAGGGAAGAATCGGTTGGGCTGTGAGCTATTAAGTTGACAATAAGTGTCGGTTATTTACAAAAACTGACAACTAAACCTATAGTGTTGGTTATTTAGTTATGAACCGACATCTATACTAAGTGTCGGTTATTTAAAAAAACCGACAACTAAACCTATAGTGTCGGTTATTTAGTTATGAACCGACGCCATATGTAAAATTTTGGAGCCAATTTTTTCACTGGAATTTTGGGTTTGGCGGTTGAGTTTAGGTGTCGGTTGTTTATTAATTAACTGACACTTAATAAAAGCGGTACCCGTGTCTAGTCGACCTTCGTAGATTGGATGTCGGTTTATGTTATAAACCGACATTGTAGAGTTTAGGTGTCGGTTTTTGTATACAACCGACACCTTAAAAAGTGACTTTATAAGCCATTTCTGTAGTAGTGTTATTAAGGAGTGTGACATACCTAACTCTTCTTTTAGGACAAGGTATGGTCACTATGAGTTCACAGTTATGTCAGTTGGACTAACTAATGCACCAGCTGCATTAATGGAACTCATGAATAGAATCTTTCGACCTTTTCTTGATCAGTGTGTAGTCATCTTCATAGATGACATTCTGATCTACATTAGAGATGCTCAACATCATGAGCAACATCTTCGTCAGGATCTAACTTTGCTAAGAAAGCATAAGTTATATGCTAAGTTTAGCAAGTGTGAGTTTTGGTTACCATAAGTTTCTTTTCTTGGGCACGTGATATCTGCTTCAGGTATTCGTGTTGACCCTAAAAAGGTGGAATCTGTCTTGTAATGGGAACAACCAAAGACACCAATGGAGATTCACAGTTTCTTAGGGTTGGCAGGATATTATAGAAGGTTCATTAAGAACTTCAGCTCTATAGCTTTACCCTTAACCAGGTTGACCAGAAAGGATGTTCCTTTTGTCTGGAATGACAAATGTCAACAATCATTCCAGTTGTTGAAGGAAAGGTTGACAAGTGCACCAGTGCTGGTACTACCTGAACAAGGGAAAGGGTATATAGTTTTATGTGATGCCTCTAAGAATGGACTAGGATGTGAGTTGTTGCAGGATAATCAAGTGATTTCTTTTGCTTCTCAACATCTTAAGAAACATGAGGAGAATTATCCAACACATGATCTAGAGCTAGCTGTTGTAATCCATGCTTTGAAGATCTGGAGACATTATCTCTATGGAGAGACATTCCAGATTTTCACAGACCATAAGAACCTAAAGTACATCTTTTCTCAGTATGAGCTAAACATGAGGCAACGCCACTGGATGGAGTTAATCAAGGACTATGATTGTACAATTGATTATCATCCAGGAAAGGCCAATGTGGTTGTTGATGCATTAAGTAGAAAATCAGCAACACCAGCCTTAGATAGAGCACAGTTGAATTCTTTGGTGTGCTCTAGGAGGGATATGTTTATATCCTTGAGGCAAGACAATGTACAACTTAAGGTATCATGGTTATCTGGGTTGTTAGCGGAGATGCACATAAAACCTACTTTGAGACAACAGATTAAGGAAGCACAACAAGCTGATGTTGTAGTTTAGCAGATTAGGTCAGAGTATGGTAGTGATAAACGGGACAGTTTCCATGATTCATATGATCATGTACCCTATTATCATAGTAGAATGATAGTACCTGATGTAGATAACTTAAGGAAGTTAGTCCTGGCAGAAGCTCATTCTTCAATGTATGTTATGTGTCCAGGAAGCACCAAAATGTAGCATAACTTGAAATATATATATTGGTGGCCTGGTTTGAAGAAGGATGTTGTTGAGTTCGTTATGCGGTGTACAGTGTGTCAGCAAGTTAAAGTTGAACACCAGAAGCCTGTAGGAACAATGCAGCCTTTGTCCATACCACAGTGGAAGTGGGATCATGTTGGTTTACCTAGAACAGACAAGGGTCATAATTCCATTTGGGTAATAGTTGATAGGTTGACAAAGACAGCACATTTCTTACCTGTCAAAACAACCTATGCTACGGATAAGCTAGCACAGTTATATGTGGATGAAATAGTACGGTTGCACGGGGTCCCAGTTACCATTGTTTCTGACAGAGGTCCCCAATTTACGAGTTGTTTTTGGGAGCGACTTCATAAAGCTTTAGGCACACAGTTAAGGTTTAGTACAACCTTTCATCCTCAGACTGATGGACAATCAGAAAGGACTATACAAACCTTGGAGGACTTGCTTAGGGCATGTGTCCTCCAGTTTACAGGAAGTTGGGATCTACACCTAAGCTTGATAGAATTTTCCTACAATAATAGCTATCAACACAGTATTGACATGGCACCTTATGAAGCTTTGTATGGTAGACGTTGTAGATCTCCCTTATGTTGGTATGAAACTAGTGAATATCAACTTTTGGGTCCTAATCTTGTGCAGAAGACCACCGAGAAGATTAAAATAATACAACAATAGTTAAAGACTACACAGGATAGGCAGAAATCTTATGCTGATAAGCGTCGTAGATCTTTAGAATTCCAGGTTGGAGACAGAGTGTACCTCAAGGTCTCACCCTGGAAAGGAGTTCTTAGGTTTGGAAGAAAAGGAAAGTTAGCTCCTAGATTTATGGGGCCTTGTCCAATCATTGAACGGATTGGAAAGGTAGCTTATAAGCTGGAGTTACCACCTAATTTGCACAAGTTGCACCCAGTGTTCCACATTTCCATGCTAAGGAAATGTCATCCTGACACAGAATCAGTTTTGCAGCCTATGGAAGTAGAATTAAACGATGATATATCATATGTTGAAGGACCTATGTTGATTCTTGATAGAAGGATCAAGAAGCTAAAAAAGAAAGACATTAGTCTTGTAAAAGTCCTCTGGAATCATCGTGGCGTTGAAGAAGCTACATGGGAACTAGAGGAAGAAATGAGAAGGAAATATCCTACACTTTTCTCTTAAATATCTTGTTAATGATTTTGGGGACGAAATCCTTATAAGGGGTGGATAATTTGTAACATCCCTGACCTGGGTTATGTTTTAACCCTAGGTGTTTTGGCTTAATAAAGTTGATTAGATTATTGCTCTTATGTTTTTAAAAGTAATCAAGGCTCATGAGGAACTTATATTTCAATTTCAGTCCTTTTTGAATAATGTTGAGACATTGTTTTATTAATTTTGGACTAAAGAGCAAATTACCCAAGTTGAGGAGTTAACTTGCAAAGTACACATGATAAAACGTTCCTTTGATGTTGAGACATCATAAGAATGAATATGATGTATTTTCATGGTTTTCACAAGCTTGAGCATCAAAATAAAGCTTGTAGAGCAATCCTTGTGCATTAAAATCTAGTTTTGGTGTAATGTGTAATTTACCCAAAACCTAGGGTTCAATATGCAAATACCACCTCTAGAGGGTCCCTCATGTTTCTTGTAATCATGTAGAGAAAATAAAAGGAGAGGGGTGCCTCATTTGAATTATCTTAGAGGAGAGAGAATCTTGATATTAAAATAATTAAGATATAAGCATAAATGGAACTTTAATTTAATTTAATGCAAAAAGAAATAAATTAATTGAGGAGCCCTTCAACTAAAAGTTGAGGGATGAAATAGCAAAGTGTTGGACGAGCTTGTGCCTTGCTATGGCACAAAAAGATCTTGGTTGAGTGGAAGCCCACTCACATTAACATAATAGAAAGTATTATCCACTAAAAGTTGGATATAAGTATAAAATTCATTAAGGTGCTTAATTTCTTTTCCATTAATTCTTGGATAATGAAGAGGTTTTGCAATATAATGAAGGGGGATTCGTGGCCAAGTAATTGAGGGGGAAGTGGTGGAAATAATTTTGGAAATAAAGGAATTAAATCCATTTTCTCTTTCCTTGAAATTCCTTATACATATTTCTTTTCCTACCCACTTAAGGATCTTTTCCTTGGAATTTCTTTTCTCATTTGCTTTGGATGACCAAGGGAGAGCTCAGGAGTAGGAGGAGGATGACTCTAACATGTTGGTAAGCTTTTTATCATCTTCCGCCTTGGATTCATGGTTAAAACTCAAAATCAATGCTTGATTCTTTGTTTCCTTCACTCGATTTCCAATCCTAGCCAACTTGTTCATCCAAAAGCTCAAGAACGGACCTTGGGTAGTTTCTAGAACTTCATCCACCATTAGAGCCGTGGATCTTGGAGCTTGGAGATCATATTTTGAGGCGGGTTTTATAACTTTAACCCTTAAACATTGATATTGCATCAAATTCTCTATGATTTGTTGATTATTTTCTTCTTTTTGGTACTCTTTTGATTCATTGCTGAAATTCCGATGAAAAATAGCTGCTATTCTTGGATGCACGTAGGAAGATTATGATGACATCATCTTGACACATTTCCCAATAAATTATTAGGCCAAACGGTTTCCGCAAAGTTTCTCAAACGGTTTCCCAAACCATTTGGGAGCAAACAGTTTCAAACCGTTTAAGGGCAAATGGTTTCACCAAACCGAATGAGAGCAAATGGTTTCAAACCATTTGGAGGTGTTGTCCAGGGTTGACCATTTGGAGAATTTTTTATAATATTGATGGTTAATGATCCACTAATTATAATTGATTAGTTTCAACTGATTCATTAGTAGAAGGACCGTCAATCACCAAACCCTAATTGGGTTAAGTGTTGATTTCTAATTTGATTAAGTTAGAACTTTGGGTTGATTGACCCAAACGGTTTCAAAACTGTTTGGGAATCACCCAAACGGTCTCAAGACCGTTTGAGGGTCACCCAAGACCGTTTGGAGGTCTAGGGTTGAGTATGGTTGGGTAGTTGAAGATCCAAAGATACCAAGTTGATTTGCAATCAAATGTTGATTTGATGATCAATCCTATGATCAAAACCCTAATTGGATGTCATGGTTTTGGATGATGAAATGGGAGAATGGTCTCAAGACTGTTTGGAGGTCATCTAAACGACCTCAAGACCGTTTGAGGTCATGTCATGTCCAATTTGGATGGTGGTCCAATGGTTTCAAAGTAACTAGTTTCACAATGATCAACATTGAGGGATCATCGATTCCAAACCCTAATCCAATTGATTCTAAACCCTAATTAATGATCAAATGAGGGTTAAATCAGTTGAAGGATGACCTATTAAGCTCACTTTAAGTATGATGTTAGGTTCAATTGATGAGTGGATATATGAATTCAATCAATCAGGGGATCAACATTGGAAACCCTAAATCAATATGATTGGTGGAGACCATATTTGGTCCATTCGGTTTTGAGGAGGTTTGGACCAAACGGTCTCAAGACCATTTGGGACCAAACGATCCCAAACTGGTTGAGGCTTAAATGGTTTTCAATTCCAACTTTGGCAATCGGTTTCAAGTACAACTTTGTCAAATGGTTTCAAAGACTAGCTTTACCAAACGGTTTCAATTGTTGGTTCAAGACCGTTTGAAGGTTTAAACGGTCTTAGACCGTTTGGAGGTAATACAAGCAAGACCGTTTGAGGTATGATTGGTCAAGATCATTTGAGGTCTAAGTGACCAAGATCATTTGGATGATAATTAATCAAATCATATGAACAGTTAAAGTGGTTAAAGGTCAATTGTTTAATTGAACAATTATATGATGTAAACCAAGAATGACTATAATAATGGCACCCTTAATGAGATAGGGTGATTAGTATCTTTTAAATAGTTAATCTATAATGATCATGAAAGTAATGACACAATGGGATTAAGTGTCAATTCTTCATTTAAGTTGAGTGACTTAGTCTAATCAAATCTGAAGTAAGCATCATCTTATAGAAGATGAGAGAGATGACTTCTTATATGAATGATAACCATGTAATGGTTAAATCTCAACACTTTCAACATGGGTGAATGTCTAATTAGGGTATGATCCTTGATAGAGAGATCATGAAACCCTAATTTGTTGGATAAATTGGATATTATGATAAATCCCTTTGTTTCGATGATGACAAACATTTCATTCTTATTAATCTAACGAGCTACTTAAGTGTGCAGGAACAAGGTGATGACAAAGCTCTAGGGAATCCTTACGCTTGAATGTTTATAAATGTCATGCAATGTAATCATATGTAAACTTGTACAAACATATAATGTACAAGTACTTAGACTTCATGTAAATCAAGCGTTAGAACTCCCTAACTAAACACTACACTTAGTTGGGACATCTCCTTCTAATAAGATCACATAATGCACACTCATGCACTCACTTAGTATCTTAATTAAAAGATTGAAAACAGAGTCAATCTCGGTCGACCACACTCCTCGACCGAGACACTCTCGGTCGACAAACTTCTCGACCGAGATTGACCAAAAGTAGTCGTTAGACACAGCAGTTGACAGTTGCAAATAAACGTTAATCCAGATAGCCTGTCGGTCGAAAAACCCTCGACCGACCGGGCATCTCGGTCGACAAGTCCTCGACCGAGATGGTCTCTGACAGCAACTGCAGAATTAATTAACTAGCCGTTGCTAATGCGCCTAACTTATTCCTAACGGCTAGTTAAGCACTAGGAACCCCCTAGAAGTTGTCTAGAACGTCCTTAAGCATACTTAGGCCATTCCTATAAATAGGACAAGCCATAGGACACTAGAAGATACTTACATACTCAATTGTGCAATCTTTGAGCATACACTACATTGGCAATCTGTTTAGAGCAATAGTGCAATTCCCACACTTGTTACACATTCATATTGCTACCATTTCGTGTCCTATAGACTAGGATCTCCTACACATAATAATCACATTGCTATATATATCTTGGTTGGGAGATCCAAACGCTTGATATAGGAAAATCAAGCCTTGTGCTTACAACGGTATTGTAATTTCTGTATTTCTTTCTTGTTCCTATTTATTCCATGTACTCTCCTTGCTACTCCTAGGGTTGGAGGGTGCGGATTGGAGAGGGTGGACTTCTCAGGTGGAGAAGGGGACTTCAAGCTACTTCAAGAAGGCTATCGCACGGGAAGCTACTTCAGAAGGCTGGTGCAACGGGTGTTTGTGCATCTACTTCAAGGGAAGGCTGCTTCGAGTTGGGCGATTACTTCTAGGTGAAGGCTGCTTGAAGGGTTTAGGAAAAAGAAATGTATTTTATGTAAAATCCTTGCGAGGTAATAAAATAATTTCTTTTCAAATCCCAGTTGGGTAAGCAACCGGGTAGTGGACTGACTACCTTAGTATTTGCTAAGGCTAGGAACCACTCTAAACCCTTGTGTCTCTTTGTCCAATCTTTCTTTGTGGTTGCTTGAGTTTAAATTATTTTAAAATCTCTATAAAACTCTATTCACCCCCCCTCTAGAGGTTTTCAATTGGTATCAGAGCAGGCTTCAAGGAGCCCTAACAAGGTCTTGAAGAGATAAAGGGAGGAGGTGACTACAACCACAAGAAAAGGAGCATGGACCAAAGTTCGACAAGTTGCAATTGGTGCTTAGGAACAAAGCACTCTACGTCTAAATGTCCATGGAGGTCAAAGAAAGGAGATGCACATAAAGAGTGTTTCGTTGCTACAATAAGTGAGGAAGAAGAAGAAGAGGTAAGTTTGCTTGATTTACCCAAGGAGGAGTTAGTTGCTATTATTGAAGAAACACATAACAAATATGTTGAATACAAAAAGAAATTAAAAAAATCAAATAAAGAAAATGATGATCTAAATGCTAGACTTCTTGAGCTTACATCCGAAAATGATGATTTATATGCTAAATTGAATACTCTTGGTTTTGAAAAAGATAGCATTATGTCTGACAATCGTACTTTGAAATCGTCTCTGAGTAATAGTGAAGTGAAAATTTTCACTCTAGAGACTAACTATGATCTTCTATGTCAAGAAAAGACTGAATTGCTTGCAAAGTTAAATGATATTCAAAAACAACCTATATTGTGCACCCATGTAGATTATGACAATATAGTGAAAGAAAGAAATATGTTATCATCCAATCTAGATCAAGCAAAATTAGATATCAAGAAAAGAATGGATGAGATCGGTAAGTTAAGCAACAATGGAATCCTTGATAATATACTAGAAAATTCCTATCATCAAATAGGGAGAAGAGGACTAGGTTATAAGCCTAATGAGAAATCCCATCAACAACCTAGAAGGACACAAGCGAGTCAATCTGCTTATATACCTAGAGGCACAGAAATGTATATACCCAAGAATAACCTAAATCAAAACCATAGAAAAAGGCTTGAGGTTGATTCAATTTGTTGTCATTATTGCTCACGCCTTGGACATTATTCTTTTTCATGCCCATACAAGAAAAAGCATGTCGAAATGGTATGGGTTCCAAAAATCCCAAATTAAATAGGTTCGACTAAGTTGAGATATGACCATAGACCTTAATTTGTATATCCTTATGTCTATCTCAACTTAACATTTAGGGATAACAAAATCAAAAATTAAAAAGATTTAATAGCACCTTGATACACATACGTTTATCTCAAACTGCTGTAAATCTTTACATTGTATGTGAAAATTATTCTTAAAAGATTCTATTTAATCATTCTTTTATTGCACATTTTTCAGAAATACTTACAATGAATAAAATGTTTCAAATAAATTTTTGTGTGCTTTTATATTTTAGTCTATCCAAAGTAATCTTAAATTCATGAATGGATATTATTCTTGAATGTGCTTCACCATATTTGATGTCCTTATTAAACTCTCATAATTAGTACACCTTAATGTGTTTCAAATTGATATTTGCAAGCTATCTGCAGAACTCATACTTCGCATATGAATGATTCATACTGGAAACCTGCAGAATATGCCTCTTGGTTAAAATAAAATTTGACCAAGGGGCGCTATGGTCGTAATCAAGGGCGACCTAAAATAAACTTTGATAAAAATTGTTTATTTGAACATTATTTTATTGAACTTAATCTTAGCATATTTTTAAATCAAAACGTCAAATCATTTGTGGTAATTAGAAGCCTTAAATATTATTACTCCCTTGGAATATACATATGCTCTACAAAAATGTTCTATGATTTGCATTAAAATTCAGCCAAAAATTGAACTCAGTAAGTTAGTCGGTCGACAAATGCTCGACCGAGAACCACTCGGTCAGCCCACCTCACTCGACCGACAAATTCTAAACAGACTCAGTATCAGACAAACTGTCGGTCGACGAGTGCTCGACCGAGACAATGTCGGTCGACAAGCGCTCGACCGAGAAATAGCCGTTGGATATGACCGTTGCGACCCGACCGTTATGACCGTTTTCTTTACCGTTGGAGGACCAAGTGGCGCGTCTGCAACTCGACCGTTGCGGACGCTCGGTCGACGAGTCGTCGACCGACCGGGTCGCTGGAATTCTATAAATAAGTGCAAAAACGAGCCACTTACTCACACTTGCATTTCCTTGCTTCCATAGTCCATCTCTAGTGCAATTTCGTGCAATCCTTCAGCACTCTTACCCTCAAATCTTCCTTGCTTCTTCTCCACTCTCAAGAAACACAATGGCCTCATCATCAACTGTTCGTGGGAAGAAGAAAGTTGCTGGAAGAAAAAGAAGAGAAGAGAGGGAAGCCACTCCGCCACTGACGATCATCAATGACATAGCTTTCGTCGACGGAGATGCTGGAGATAGATACTTTCGGCTTTCCTCTAAAGCTCCTCTTCCCCGACGTCCGGTCGAAGTGATGGACTTCATCAACATCGTAGACCTGGAGCATCTCTTTGGAGTACAAAAGCTGAAGGACTTCATCAATCCATCCTTTCCTTCCTACTCCATCAAGGTAGTCAACGAATTCTATGCCAATCTTCTATCCCACACCGAAAATGACACCACTTTCTTCTATACCATGGTCAATGGGCATAGTTTTAAATTTTCCGAAGGGGATATTCTTGACATGCTTGAAATTGATATAGATGAATATCAAGATTTCCTTGACCTTTCCACCGGCAATCCAATAAATCTATTTTCCCATGATGACCACACCACTAGTCTTAGTGATATAAAAAGAGCCATATTTCAAGCCAATACCACTTGTCATGAAGATAGGGGAACCTATTATGCAATAAACCTAAAACCGGCATGTAGAATAGTAAACCTCATTGTCTCCACCAACATACATCCACGAGCCAATAAATCCGAGGTTCCTATCTTCCGTATGTGTCTAATTTATGCTATCATAAAAGAAATTCCCATCAACTTCATTCGCATAATACTTAAAAATATGCTTGAGTTTTCTGGCAATCCACCATATGCCGACTTTGTGTGCCAGATTACTCAACATTTTCTTAAGTCAAACATTGAAGATATGGGATACATATGGGAGCGTAGACCACCAAAGATAAGTAAGAACACCGTAGAGAAGATGGGAATTGACTTTGGCCATAAAAGGGCAAGAGTAGAAGGAGAGTCATCACATCAAGATATACCACCCCCTCCTCCTACTAACCTTTCCATTGATCCCATCCAAAATACCCTTACTTATATTGCTGGCTCCCAATACCATCTTAGTAGACAATTAAACTACAATCACCATGCCATGTCATACTTAAATCAAAGAATGCAAAACCTTTCTCCTAACCAAACCGATGAATATCCGCATTCTTTAAACCCTGGCATGCTCAACCCATTTAACCCCTCATACAACTACTATCAACCTCCACCTTCACCCTCAATGGATCTTGCACATACTCAATTTTCTTCCATACAATTGCAAGACATAGCTGCTCACTTCCGTTTTGACCGAGTTCCCACTTTCCTGGAAGCATATGCGTTGACTACAACTGGTGCTTTGGATTGGAAAACTCTGGTCCAATACTATGGAGCCGAGCCATTTCTTGGGAAAGATCCGGACATTGATGTAATTCTTAAATCTTTCCTGTGAAGTGTTGGAGTTGTAATAGTTGTATTCTATATGATTGTAATCTTCTTCATGCCATTGAATGAAATTTGCCATTTTTATTTGATTCACTTGGATATTTGTTTGGCATATGAGACTTCTTCAAAATACGCATTATAAGTTCATTATTGTAGAGCATAACAAATAAGGGAATAATAATAATTAAGACAGGAAACTATTACAAATTAAAATTAAATAACAAAATAGTTCTTCAGAAACATTCTCGGTCGAGCAACTAGTCGACCGAGAACATTGTCGGTCGAGCAACTGTCGACCGACTGGGTTTCTGTTTTTTCCAGATTGACATAATTGCACACATCTTTGTTAAAATCTTGGACATTTTATATATTTGCTCAGTATTCAAACTTTCATTTGAGATATCTATCAAAGGGGGAGCAAAGCATAAGAAAAAGGGGGAGATCATTAAAACTTTGATCATTGTTTAAAAGAAGCTTACAAAAACTTTGAAATCATTATGTATAACTGAATATCCTTTGATATATGCGAAATCCATATACATTTCATCATATGCTTAAAGGTATCTCATTTCATTTCAAGGCTTAACATCCTTTGCGAATGATTGAGAAACAAATTGTGGATAAATTAGATAAAAATCAATGTTCCTAATAAGATATCTAATTAAGGGGGAGCATTATATTAAGGGGGAGAAGAAAAATAAAACATTCAACTTGGATATTTTTGAAATGACAAAGGGGGAGAAAGAATATAAAAATATATATAAAAGAGTTTCATCACATCTTGGCCAGCACTTACTTGAAAAACATAAATGGCTACAAAAGGTAAATTTTCAGGTATGAAACTCATATACTTTATATTTCCTTATTTCATATTTAGGAAATGTTTGTCATCTTCAAAAAGGGGGAGATTGTTGGATAAATTGGATATTATGATAAATCCCTTTGTTTCGATGATGACAAACATTTCATTCTTATTAATCTAACGAGCTACTTAAGTGTGCAGGAACAAGGTGATGACAAAGCTCTAGGGAATCCTTACGCTTGAATGTTTATAAATGTCATGCAATGTAATCATATGTAAACTTGTACAAACATATAATGTACAAGTACTTAGACTTCATGTAAATCAAGCGTTAGAACTCCCTAACTAAACACTACACTTAGTTGGGACATCTCCTTCTAATAAGATCACATAATGCACACTCATGCACTCACTTAGTATCTTAATTAAAAGATTGAAAACAGAGTCAATCTCGGTCGACCACACTCCTCGACCGAGACACTCTCGGTCGACAAACTTCTCGACCGAGATTGACCAAAAGTAGTCGTTAGACACAGCAGTTGACAGTTGCAAATAAACGTTAATCCAGATAGCCTGTCGGTCGAAAAACCCTCGACCGACTGGGCATCTCGGTCGACAAGACCTTGACCGAGATGGTCTCTGACAGCAACTGTAGAATTAATTAACTAGCCGTTGCTAATGCGCCTAACTTATTCCTAACGGCTAGTTAAGCACTAGGAACCCCCTAGAAGTTGTCTAGAACGTCCTTAAGCATACTTAGGCCATTCCTATAAATAGGACAAGCCATAGGACACTAGAAGATACTTACATACTCAATTGTGCAATCTTTGAGCATACACTACATTGGCAATCTGTTTAGAGCAATAGTGCAATTCCCACACTTGTTACACATTCATATTGCTACCATTTCGTGTCCTATAGACTAGGATCTCCTACACATAATAATCACATTGCTATATATATCTTGGTTGGGAGATCCAAACGCTTGATATAGGAAAATCAAGCCTTGTGCTTACAACGGTATTGTAATTTCTGTATTTCTTTCTTGTTCCTATTTATTCCCTGTACTCTCCTTGCTACTCCTAGGGTTGGAGGGTGCGGATTGGAGAGGGTGGACTTCTCAGGTGGAGAAGGGGACTTCAAGCTACTTCAAGAAGGCTATTGCACGGGAAGCTACTTCAGAAGGCTGGTGCAACGGGTGTTTGTGCATCTACTTCAAGGGAAGGCTGCTTCGAGTTGGGCGATTACTTCTAGGTGAAGGCTGCTTGAAGGGTTTAGGAAAAAGAAATGTATTTTATGTAAAATCCTTGCGAGGTAATAAAATAATTTCTTTTCAAATCCCGGTTGGGTAAGCAACCGGGTAGTGGACTGACTACCTTAGTATTTGCTAAGGCTAGGAACCACTCTAAACCCTTGTGTCTCTTTGTCCAATCTTTCTTTGTGGTTGCTTGAGTTTAAATTATTTTAAAATCTCTATAAAACTCTATTCACCCCCCCTCTAGAGGTTTTCATAATTATGAAGGTTAATGAATCATAACCCTAATTGAGGGCAATGATAAGTGAAATACTAATCCATGAAGATGGTATGATCCTAATTTTGGAAAATTATATGAGAAACCCTAATTCAGGGTATTTTAATGATAAACTATAATATAGGGTGATGTATTGTGAATAGTAAACCCTAATTGTGGGTTATTGAATATAAACCCTAATCTAGGGTGATGTAATGTGAATAGTAAACCCTAATTCCAAATAAGGTGTATGAAAATGTGAAACCCTAATTCTGGGTTATACTTTATAGCATGAAGCTCTAAGGTTGGATAATGAAATGATGAGGCATTAATCCTAATTAAGATAAGGGTATGATTAACCCTAATTGAAATGAAAAGGGAAACCCTAACCCTTGCAAGGGCATAGTGGTGTAACCCCATGAATAGTGATGTTATAATTCTTTTGCATTGTGTTGATATGAAATTGATGTATCTATTATCATCTATACTAATCATGTAGGTTTTATGAGATAGTGAACATAGCTAGGTATGAGCTATGATGCTTTGTTTATTGAAAGTACTTTATGAGCTTTGTAAACAATGGTATGCTATGTTGCCTAGTAAGATGTAACAAAAGAGATTATTAGGTTGTAAGAGCCATGTGAAATACCTGCATTGCAATTATCATGTTTACACTGTCAGATGACTTGATGGCATTAAGTTACCTATTAAAATGGTAACAAGTTTTTTGATGATCTAAGGGTTTAAACACCCATATTCTTGATTCATGATGATGAGATGATGAGGGACTGAGATCCCAATGTTAATAAAGCTATGAAATGAACTTGGTAGAAATAGTACTCATTCTTTATAGCAATTGTTATAATGGTTTATGTTTGAAAACATGCCTGATGCTAAAAGAATATTGTAATGTACTTAAATAATCAAGTGAAATGATATCATGTAGAGCCCTGACCATATATCCATCATCGTTAGTAATTTGGTGATGGTGAAATAGGTTTTTCCTAGGGGAGCTCCTGGAGGGCATACTTTTGAGTGTGTGGGGGTTATGGGCGCGAATATCCTTACGCCCTAATGGAGGAATTGATGTGAGATAAACATTAAATCTCTCAATCCTTCATTATATGTATATGCCGGGATGGATGTATCACTAATCTCCCGATGATGATGTTAATGCCGAATCGATGTGAGATAAACATGAAATCTCTCGATTGCGAAGAGAGTACAACGTGCCACTGTAACTCTAATAGCAAAGTTGCCAGTATACCCTGGAAAGCTATTTGGCAGAGACACGAGATGTCCTGCAAGTTGTTCCTCACACTGACTGAGGAGGATGAGATCATAGAATCCGGCTCTTCTATTGACCTATGTATGGTACCGATTTCGATTTCGCAATGGTCGGTTGGAGTATGAGCGGTATACCTCATCTCCTCAGGGCATACGTATGTTTGAAAAATGTAATCAGTCGTGTAGCATAATTGCTTAGGATTGAATTACGAGAATCAATGATTGATGATACATTGTCTATTATATCCTAGTTGGATAAATGCTATACATGTTCTTCATATTCCTTATTGAGTAAATAACTTGTTGCTTAATCAAGTATAACTGGAATGAACTGTATAGAGAATACTGCTCTACATAGTTTAATCAATAATTTACCTATTGATGAATATTTATACTTCTATTGCTTAGTGTTATTCTATCATCTGCAATAACTATGTTTCTGGCGGAGAGTTATATCTCTCGTTGGGGCAATTTTGAATTATCTTACCCCCGTGGGATTAATTTTTTTAAGTAGACACCGAGGAAAAGGTAGAAACCCCACAGTGAGTGAGCAACAACAGCAGCATCAGCAAGGACAATAGTGATCCTCAAGTGGAGACACTATTTGTCAAGTATTGTATATAGAGAGAGTCCTATGTGTCGTCTCTGTACTCTCAGGTCCTAGGAGTCAGTAGATAGTTTGATATAGATCTAAGATTTTTGGCTTGATGCCTCGAGATTTTTGTATACTTCTTATGTACAGTTTAACATGGCAGTTAATGTTTGTGACTCTCGAGATGAGATGATACATAGATGTACTGATGAATTAGAATGTAAATAACTTACTTTGGTTCTTTATGAAAGAGTTTTACAGTTTGTGGATCTCTTTGCAAAAAGTTTTAATTTTTAGTGATTTTCAGTAATTCTGCTGCTAATGATACGCTTCCGCATTAGTTAATCTCATTTTGTGAAGCGAACACAACAATATGTTTATATATAGGTCATAGAATGATGAGAATCCACTTTTATACTCACACCGACCAAGGTGTTATAGGGTCTTAAGGAAACCTGGTCATTATAAGATCCTTGAGTTCATAGTCACTAGACTGTAGTAAGGGTGGTACATCCAAACTTCCCAAGACTTAATAGTAAATATGTAGTCAAGTTGTGTAGCTTTACTTATGTACTTATCTTGGGATTTCACATTGTATTTATTTTGCTAGTCTAATGTGCCTTATACACATGACATGCATTTACTTTATACTGCATCTTTTGCTCAAAAGTGCTTTGTAGAAGTTGTTTCTTACTACATATCTATTCAGTTCGACATGTACAGTATATTAGCATACTTATAATATTACATTGATGCTTTATCTCTTTCTTGGAGTTGTTCCTCACTCTTTCGGTTCTCCATCCTTTTTAGGTTCCTAGAACCTACCACATGGGTTTCATAGTGAGGATCCACGTTCTTCATGTACCAAATTTGTTGTTCCAATACACTATTCTAGATATTATTCAAGAACATCTCTGCCATGTACAACTTAGAGGGAGAGAAGTGATGAGTGAAAGTGAAATATGTGAACGATTGACATATTTATGACTCAACATCCAGAACAACATTTGCAATACCAAATTTGATCCCTCTTCACCTAGACAATAGTGAAAAGAAGATGGGATTTGAGCTTTTTGTGGTATCCTAGAGTTTTCTTTGTACATGCAGGTCTAGGTAGGGTGATTTTCATCTATGAGTCCATTTTTGTCTTGCATTACTTATACATGTTGCACATGTTGTATATATGAACATGGAGATCTATAATAACAATAGGTGGTGACCTTGTGCTTACATATTAAAGTATGAATATGATTTTTATATATGTGAACTCTTATGTGAACGAAATGAGAATTTTTATTTATAAATTTCCTTATGCTATTAGTTTATGATGATTATCTAGACCAATTTGGCATTTTGTTATCACAATGTTCCTTCTTTGTTGTCATCTCGAAGTTGGGGTATCATAATTTCATCTTGACTACTTCCATTTTGGGTTATATGATCCACTAGCCACATTATTTGTCTTCTTGGTCATATATGTGATAATATATTTGATGACAATACCACCATCCAATTTTCTTATAATGTAATCATTTTTGTTCACTATGATGATAGAATCATGACTAACATGATGCACATTTCAGGAATTTCTCACCCTTCTTTGGGCTTTATATAGACTTTAATAGAGAGATCCTTGACTCACATGATCGACCATGAGACCCTAGTCCTATGTGTGATGTAGTGAGGCAAAGTTTTGTATATAAAACCAATGGCAGAGCCACATAGGGGCACATGTGGTCAAGTGCCCCACCTGTTGCCACCATAATCAAGCAAATTGTTACAGAAAAATAGTAATAAATTTGGTGAACAATGGGTATTAGTAAAAACATGGCCCGTCTCATAAAAGATGTGGCCTAACGTTTCCTGAAAACCCAATAAGTAGTTTCTGATATGAAATGCTCCTCCATTAGTTTTGTAATTCTTAATACTGTGTGTTGGCCGCAAGAGTTCTTTAATGAAGACGGCTACTATAACTGTTTAGAGACTTAGGGGTTCCTTTTGTTTTATGTCTATCTTGATTCGTACAGTGAGCAACGTTATTTCTTTTCAATTTCTCTTGTTAGTGGTGTCTAGCTCCTGCTTATTAATTGAGGTTTAGATATTCATCCTCAAGTCCCAACCAGGATGTATAAGAAACGGTATTCTTTTCATTGACTACTATTATTTTTTTTTTCGTTCACACTAAAGTAAAAATATGTTTAGCATCACACCTATGATAAAATTATAGTAATAGATAAAAAATGTATTAGTTAGTAACAACTTGTTATCTTACATTGACCACCAACTGCATTGGTTAGAATTTTGATCTGAGCAATCATTAGCATGACATGAGAGATACTTATACATTTGATGTTGCATAATGGAACTCATTAGTTTTATGTTGGAGCATAAACTTGGGACACCCAAGACAATGGTATCACAGAGAACTCGTTAGTCTAACTACAAGGAATCTTTTTACCACAAAGCTTTAGTCAACACATATTTTTTTCATGATATGTAATTATCAAAATGCACTTGTAATTTATGTTTATCCTATTATATTCATTTAGATTTTGTATGTTTAATGTTCAATATATGTATATTTGTTATCCGACTGTTACATTTTGTGGTGTTTCAGCATGTAGAAAAAATATATTTGAACCATTAGTTTGGGTAGCATCTGTTTTGACATATAAAAGAGATACATTTAAAGCATTGATCATGTGGTGCCCCCTAGGTAAAAATTCCTGGCTTTGTCCCTATATAAAACCTAATTAATCCACCTATGGTTCCCCTCTAAGACGGATAGATAAGCTATAGGTTCATCCTTTTCAGGGGTGGAGTCTTGTATACTTTACTCATTAGTATTGTAACTTAACTTGAAGACTACCTTAGTTTTATAGAGGTTGAAATGTACTTGGATAATTTCTAGTAATAATGCCAAACAAGTGCATCTACAACCTAACTAGGGTTTATGTGTGGGCGTTGCTAATTTGACTACAATGAATGGTACTTGACTATAATTAATTTTCAAAAATTATCTTCACTTTTAAAATCATAAGCTAGGTTACTACACATAAAAAAACTAAAACTACATCTTACCCTAATATGCCTCATAGACTACATTAGATCAAATTTTTAATCACCTTTGTTCAAATTAAATAAATACAATAAACTTAAAAAACAACCCTCATATTGGAATGAAAAGGAAACAAAATGCACGGTATACCCGATAGTACAAAAAAATCATTATAAATTTTGGAAATAATATTGATCATGATAAGTGAATGGGGAAATCACCATAATAGTACATGTGACCATAACTAACACAATATTGTTAATATAATAATAAGTTTTGGTGTAATTTTCTGAGGTCAACATCTAATAGGTGAAGACATACGAAGACTTGGTTTATAGAGTGATATGGTTCTGCTTGAGTTAGAATATAAGTGTTATGCGGGTGGAATTCCTATGAATCACTACATTAATTTTATGGACTGACCTAGGAACCTATAATTACTTAGAAGTTATAGCATGGTTAACTGAATCAACTATATATTTTAATTGACCATGCATAATAGTTGATTATCTCAACATATAGATACGGGTTAAATGCTACATTAACAAATTAACAATAGATATGTATTGATACATTGTTGATATATTTAACGAAACTATGTGCGAATTTATTATTTTAGAATCGTGGAGATAAATTTGTGAAAGAAAAGAAAAGAAACGCCATGTTCAAAATATAATTAACAAACCGATCGAGGCAATTAGATGATCGACATTGCGCAACCACCAATATCATCACATGCATGTGACCGAGCCGGCCCACATCGACTGGCGCTGTCAATTCACATCCTCAAATGATGCAGCGTATGCATATGATCGTGATCCAATCCAGCCATAATTAACAATAACTAATAACTATAAAGCGAATCAGTGCGAGATCCGCGTTTTGATGAAATCT
Organism: Alisma plantago-aquatica; assembly: GCA_963693085.1. NCBI lineage: Eukaryota > Viridiplantae > Streptophyta > Magnoliopsida > Alismatales > Alismataceae > Alisma > Alisma plantago-aquatica. The sequence continues at coordinate 1,971,343,890 of OY856409.1, read as the reverse complement.
TTCTCATTTCTCGTCGTTGCCAAATCACAACGGCATACCACGCTCCAATCAAAACATTGGACGTCCCAGGCAAGGAACACGAGAAGGAAAGAAGCCTAAGTGTGTGTATAGCATACCGTTGACCTTGGAACAAAGAAGCCAAAGCAAATAGTATTCCGTTGACCTTGGAAGAAAGAAGCCAAAGCCAATAGTATTCCGTTGACCTTGTTTGCCTCGTTGACTTCGGCGGCTTAATTAGCACGCCTTTCTTCTGTTATCTATAACGTAACATTAACCGGAGAAAATGTGTACCGTAAACAGCGATGGGGTTAGCATGTGGCCTAATTATCTTCTTGACCGGAGAAACTTACTATTATTATAAACAAAGAAAAGGACGACCACTGGCCTAGTTAGCCTACTCAAAGCTTCCTTCAGCTGGCCTGGATCATTTGACGTGCTCAGGTGGATCAAGCAAAGCATTTTTAAACTTTGAGTTTGAGTCAAATTGGAGTTACCAGAAATATTCGATTAAAATGGTAGGGCAGACGTTGGGTTTTGAAACCAATGGTTTCTTCCTCGTCTTTTAACCCTCTAGTTTGAAGATTGTTTTGCTTCTTCCATTCATTTCACCACCAAAGTCGTCCACTCCACGGGATAGAATATTTCGCACGGCCGTCTGAGATGACAACAGCCCGGACGTTGCATGTTCATCCTTCATGAAACGATAACTGCCCAGACGATGTGCTTGTTTATCCGCTACACCAGCCGAGGCCGATTCTCATTTGACACCGTCCACTGTTATCTTGCCAATTTTCGATGTCGTTCCTCGTGCCCTAGCAGCGTCGTCCTTTTTAAAAGAAAAATTAGTATTCCTACAACTGAATCGGTATATAAGAAAATAACTATCATCACAAATGTGCAAAGAGAAACTTCGAAAGAAAAGGGAAGAAAATATCCCCTGAAATACGAGGGCGCAAAATATCCCCAATGATAAAGTACATTTAAAACAACTTAATATTGAGCAGAGATTTTGACAAGAGGGAGAACGGTAATCTTAAGAGAGCATCACCAATCTTGACCAGATAACTTGAAGAGAAGATGGTCCAACAAGTTTGAGCATCCTGCATAACAGAATAAAAAAGACAAACTAGCCTCTTATGGATGCTCACAATGATTGTACCTTCTTCATGAAGAAAAAATTAAGAGTCTGAATAGCACAAAGTGGCCTAATTATCTTCATTGATTGGAGAAACCAACTTTAGTTTATAAAATTTAGGACACCAACTGGCCTAGATTTCCTACTCAAAGCTTACTTTAAATAGCTAATATACTTTGTACACTTAGGGGAATCAAGAAAATTATTTCTAAACTTTGGGATTGGATCATAATGGATTTACCGATCTTAGTCAATGAAAATAGGACAGACACAACAACTAAAACCAAGGATTTCTTTATCTTCTTTTGAACATCTAGTGTGATAGTTTACTTCTCCTATAACTCCTCATACATGGTAAGATATGTGGTAGGATGTTGATTAAAAATGAGGACGAACTAGAGCTATTGCTTGTTCATCCTATCCATCAACAAAGGGTGGTTCTTACTTAGAGCAATCCATGTAATGACCTCATATTATTCCTTTTGATTAACTCTGAGATCTTAATTAATTGTTACCAAATATCATATACTTAACGATTGTATAACACACAAATAATTATATTATTTATTAAGTAACATCTCTATTTCACCAATATATAATATTACATGACTTTAGACATCATTTGATCATCTTAAAGGTAAATAATGTAATTCAAACATTTATAAGAACTTTACATGCTTGAAAATAGATTTCCAAATGTATACTTCATTACTCCACATCCCTTCAATCTATGAACCTAAAATCACATGATCAAAATAATAAGTACAAATGAGTTGGGTATATGGAAGAAAGTAGTAAAAACATCATACTTTTGGTAGTAAATACATATATATTCTAAAAAGGGCACAACCTCACACAATCATCTTTTCATCTTGAAAAGTTGAATCTTTTATCATATGTATAGTTGAACTATTCCATAGGGATGGACTGGTACCATTCTTGAGGTGACCATAGCAAGGGTAAACATGTGTACCGAGTGCTTTGAGGGTGGTACTAGTCTCTTCTTGGTGTACCAAGGAATGCTCCATAAGTAAAATATAATCAACTCTTAAAATATACTTTTAGTTATGAAATGTCATTAAGAACAATACTTATAATATGCAATTCTAGAACATAAATGCCCATACATATCCAGGGAAAACCAATAGTTTATATTCCAAGCATTGCCTTCAATTAAGAAACAAATTTATACATGAGGGATGACCATGTAGCTAGTCTAAGTGGACTAACTACATATCAAGAGGATACATACCTTGGTTTAGAATGATCCTAATCCATAATCATAATATATCAATCAATCTATTGCAACAACGGGTGGACACCTTCCATCACGAATTCCTTATTTGCAGGATGTCACAGAGACAAAACCCACAAGGAGATATTCAGCCAGACAGGTGAGACTAACATATCTAGAGAGCAGACAAAATGTGCCATTGAAGATGGAGGAGAAAATCAGATATAAGGCAAAGACTATATATATCCTATAGAATTAGGGGAGATCATTACAAATGAGACGACCTGACCACTAATCAGGTCGTCACAAGTGATGATGATTAATGCGGAAGAAAACATTGACAGCGGATTACTGAAAATCACTAAAAATTAAAACCTTTTTACAAAGAGATCCATTTCCAAGAAACTCTGATAACAAGAACCAAAGTAATATATACATTCTGATTTACATTGTACATACCATGTACCATCTCATCTTGAGGAATATATTTACAACAGTTGTTTTGCCAAAACTATACATAAGAAACGCAAAACCTCGAGGCATTCAAGCCAAAATATTAGATCGATCATAAAAAAAACACTAAGTACTGACTCCAAGGACCTTAGAGTATAGAGACGACACATAAGACTCATATCTACAAGACACGACAGTAGTATCTCCACCTGAGATTTTATTACTGTCCCTGATGTTGTTGTCCTTCACCTACTGTATGATTTCTACCTCCTCGTCCTCGTCCACCTAAAAAGTTGGATTCCATGGGGGTGAGACAATTGAAATTGTCCCAGCGAGAGATATAACTCTCTGCCAGAAACATTATTATTGTAGATAAATAGTGATAAACTGAGCAAAGGATTCTTTATTATTAATAAGCAGGATAAATCACTGTTTAAGTAGAATAGAGAAATATCATCTTTTAAAACATTACAACTATGTATGATAAAGAAATAAATCATCTATTTACTAAGGAATATGAAGAACATGTATAACATCTATCCATTTAGGATACAATAAGTAATGTAACATCAACCAATGATTTACGTATTTCAACCTTAAGCAAATATGCTACACGGCTGATTACATCTTAAAATCACACTTAAGCCATGAGGAGATGAAGTATATCGTTCATGCTCCAACCGACCATGATTACATAAGCATTGGTTTCATACAAGGTCAATGGAAGAGCCAGACTCCATCACCTCATCTGTCTCTGTCAGTGCGAGACCACATGCAGGACATCTCGTGTCTCTTGCTAAAATAGCTTTCCAGGGTATACTGGCAACTTCGCTATAGAGTTATAGCCTGTAGCATATACTCTCTTCAGGATATGGCCTGTAGCCAATGTATGTATTGTGGAATGATGGCCTATAGCCATACTCTTATTGGGATATGGTCCATAACCATTCATGCACATAGGATATGGCCCGCAGTCATTCTTGTGAGGTGTAAGGATATATTCACCCATTACCCCCACTTATTCAAAAATATGCATTCCAGGAGTTCCCATAGGAAAACCTATTTCACCATCACCAACTACTGACGATGATGGATCTATGGCCAGGGCTCTACATTATAAGATTCCACTTGATTATTTAAGTACATTACCATATTCTTTTAGCATCAGTCAAGTTTTCAAACAAGAATTATTATGACAAATACTACAAAGAAATATGTAATGCTTCTATCAAGTACTTTTCAAAACTTTATAGAACATTAGGATCTCAATCCCTTATCTCATTACTGGGAATTCACATCCCTCAACAATACCATCATCATGTTTACTGGGTCTAATTATTCAAACCCTTAGTTCATCACTGAACATGGTTACCACTTATCAGGTAACTAATACCTCCAGGTCATCTGGCCAAGGTATTCATGATACTTGTTACACAAGCATCTCACATAGTTCACCAGGCATATTCAACTTCTTGTCACCTCTCACTAGGCAACAAATAAAATAATGGCTCACAAGGCCCATTAACATCATAGCTCATACCTGGTTATGCTCATCATCTCATGATACCTGCATGGTTACTATACTTGATAACAACCATATCAATTACATATCAACATTATGCAATACAAAGATAACATCACTATTCCCTCATTAGGGTTAGGGTTTCCCATCTTTATCATTTAGGGTTTCATATGACATCACACTATATTAGGTTTGAAGACCGTTAGACCTTATATGGTCTTGAAGATTCCTGTGAAATCATTTGGTCCTTCAATTGAGTTGAAACTGTTCAACCCTTAAACAGTTTGAAAACCGTTTGATCATTAAACGGTTTGAAACCGTTTGGTCAACTATTTTGAAAACCGTTTGATATTGCTATTTTTAGAAATGTGCGCTAAGAGATGCCATCATCATCAAGCTTCAGACCTCTAAATTCTACTATCATATATATATATATATATATATATATTGATTTCATCAATTATTCAAGAAGAAAATAAAAGATCAAAATATGATGAGAAATTGAAATCAATAATAACTTTGATGGGTTCAAGTTATATAACCCGCCTTCAAAGTAGCTTCAAAGTTTCAAGCTTCTCATCTCTAATGGTGAAAGAAGCTCCTTCAACTATCCAAGGTTCGTTTCCAACTCTTTGGATGCAAAAGATAGCCAAGGTTGAGCATTAGATGGAAGAGAGAAGAAAATGAGTGTTAAAATCTGATTTCAACCATCAATCCAAGGTTGAAGATGATCATGGAGCTTACCTTCAGCTTGGGAAATGTTTTCCTCCTGCTCCTAAGCTCCTTGGTCATCGGCCAAAGCAAGGGGAGAAAGTGGTTTGCAAAAATATCCTTTTAAGTAAGGAGAAAATTGAGTACATATAATTGATTTTCTAGGAGAGAGAAAGTAGGAGAAAATTCATCCACTTTCTTGCCACATACCCCCTCCCTTCCTTTCCTTCAAAGCCAACTTCCTTGCCCTCAATATCCTCTCAATTATCCTTGAATTAAAAGCAACCACTTAAGCACCTTAATCATTATAATACCATTATCCATTTTTAGTGGACATTATTTTTTAATTAACAAATGTGAGTGGATTTCTTCACCTGTTTAAGATATTTCGGTGCCACTCAAAGCATTTGGACATCCTCCCACTATAGGATTTAAACCACAGCCTTTTTAGTTGATGGCACTTCAATTAATATATTTATTTTTGCTACAAAATAAATTAGGGTCATTTATGCTTTTTTTTATTATTGTATTATCAAGATTATCTCTCCTCAAATGTGGTTCAAACAAGACTCCCTTTCTTTTTATTTTCTCTAAATGATACCAAGAAACAATAGGGACATAATAGAGGTGGTATTTTACATATTCAACCCTAGGTTTTGGGTAAATTGCAAATTACACCAAAACTAGTTATTCAATGCACAAACATTATTCAAACAAGCTCCTTCTTGGAACTTAGGCTTCCACAAGCCATATCTCAGCATCATTCTCATTCTTATGATGCTATAAAACTTAAGGAACACTTATCATGTAACATTTTTAAGGTAACCCCTTAAATTGGGTAAACTACACTTTAGTCCAAAATAGGTAAAAATACTATTTCAACATTATTCAAATAGGACCAAAATTGAAACATAAGCTCTCCTTTAGTCTTAATTACTTTTCAAAAGATAAATACACAAATATAAAAGACTTACTTAAGTAAAACTTCTAGGGTTAAGGCATAACCCAGGTTAGGGATGTTACAATTATCCACCCCTAACAGGGATTTCGTCCCCGAAATCATCAAGAGAAAAGAGAAGGGTACTTCCTCCTCATCTCTTTCTCCAGCTCCCACGTAGCCTCTTCAATGCCACGATGATGCCAGAGAACTTTCACAAGCATTGTATCTTTCTTTTTCAACGTTTTGATTCTCCTGTCAAGAATCATCATTGGTCCTTCTATATAGGATATATCTTCATTTAATTCTACCTCCACAGGTTGCAAAACTAACTCCGTGTTAGGGTGACACTTTCTCAGCATGGATATATGAAATACTGGATGAAATCTATGTAGTTCATGTGGCAACTCCAACTTATAGGCTACCTTTCCAATCCATTCAGTGATTGGATAAGGACCCATAAATCTAGGAGCTAACTTACCCTTTTTCCCAAATCTAAGAACACCTTTCCAAGGTGAGACTTTGAGATATACTCTATCTCCAACTTGGAATTCTAAAGGTCTTCGCCGTTTATCAGCTTATGATTTCTGTCTATCTTGTGCAACATTTAACTGTTGTTGTATTACTTTAATCTTTTCATCTGTCTGTTGCACTAATTCAGGACCCAAAAGTTGGTATTCCCATGTTTCATACCAGCATAATGGAGATCTACAACGTCTACCATATAATGTTTCATATGGTGCCATATCAATATTGTGCTGATAACTATTATTGTAAGTGAATTCTATTAAGCTCAAGTGTAGATCCCAACTTCCTATAAACTGAAGGACACATGCCCTAACCAAATCCTCCAAGGTTTGTATAGTCCTCTCAGATTATCCATCCGTCTGTGGGTGAAAGGCAGTACTAAATCTTAACTGTTTACCCAAAGCTTTGTGTAGTCGTTCCCAAAAATGACTCGTGAACTGGGGACCTCTATCAGAAACAATTGTAGCTGGAACCTCGTGTAATCGCACAATCTCATTTATATAGATCTGTGCAAGTTTCTCAACAGAATAGGTTGTTTTGATAGGAAGAAAATGTACTGACTTAGTCAACCTATCAACTATCACCCAAATGGAATCATGACTTTTGGCTATTCTGGGTAAACCAACCAAAAAGTCCATGGTTACGTGATCCCATTTCCACTGTGGTATAGGTAAAGGTTGCATTGTTCCTATGGGCTTTTGATGTTCAGCTTTAACCTGCTGACACACTAGACACCGCATAACAAACTCAACTACATCTTTCTTCAATCCGGGCCACCAATACATATCTTTTAGGTTATGATACATTTTGGTGCTCCTTGGATGCATTGCATACACTAAAGAATGAGATTCCTCCATGACTAACTTCCTTAAGTCATTGGCATCAGGTACTACCATCCTACCATGGTAACAGACTACCTCATCATGTGACTCATGAAAACCATCCCATTTCTCACTACCATAGTCTGATCTAATCTGCTGAATCACAGTATCAATATGTTGTGCCTCTTTGATATGTTGTTTCAGAGTAGGTTTTATGTGCATCTCAGCTAACAGTCCATCTAACAAGGATACCTTAAGTTGTACATTGTCTTGCCTCAAAGAGACAAGCATGTCTCATTTAAAGCACACTAAAGAGTTCAACTGTGCTTTGTCCATGGTTGGCAATGATGGTTTTCTACTTAGTGCATCGACCACTACATTAGTCTTTCCCGGATGATAATCAATTGTACAATCGTAGTCCTTGATTAACTCCATCCAACGGCGTTGTCTCATGTTCAACTCATACTGTGAAAATATGTATTTTAGGTTTTTATGGTCCGTGAAATTTTGGAATGTCTCTCCATAGAGATAATGTCTCCAGATCTTCAACGCATGAACCACTGCAGCTAATTCTAGATCATGTGTTGGATAATTTTCCTTGTGTTTCTTAAGCTGTCGAGAAGCAAAAGAAATCATTTGATTATACTGCATCAACACACATCCTAGACCATTCTTAGAACTGTCACAGAAAACAATATACCCCTTTCCCTGCTCTGGTAACACTAACACAGTTGCACTGGTTAACCTTTCTTTCAACAACTGGAATCAATGTTGACACTTGTCATTCCAGACAAAAGGAACCTCCTTCTTGGTCAACTTGGTTAGGGGTAATGCTACATAACTAAAGTTCTTAATGAACCTCCTATAATAGCCTGCCAGTCCTAGAAAACTGCGTATCTCCATTGGTGTCTTTGGATGTTCCCACTCTAAGACAAATTCTACCTTTTTAGGATCAACACGAATACCTGAGGCAGATATTATGTGTCCTAGGAAAGACACTTCTGATAACTAGGACTCACACTTGCTAAACTTAGCATATAGCTTGTGCTTTCTTAGTAAAGTCAGAGTCTGACGAAGGTGTTGTTCATGTTGTTGAGCATCTTTATTGTAAATCAGGATGTCATCTATAAAGACTACTATGAATTGATCAAGGAATGGATGGAAGATTCTATTCATGAGTTCCATGAATGCATCTGGTGCATTAGTTAGTCCAAACGATATAACTATGAACTCATAGTGACCATACCTTGTCCTAAAGGTTGATTTAGGTATGTCACTCTCCTTGATGTGTAACTGATGGTATCTTAACCTCATATCTATTTTAGAGAATATAGTCGCACCACGCAACTGGTCAAACAAGTCATCTATCCTTGGTAGAGGATATTTGTTCTTTATGGTTGCTTTGTTTAGCTGTCTATAGTCGATGCATAATCACATAGACCCGTCTTTATTTTTAACGAAAAGAACCAGAGCACCTCATGGTGAAGTACTTGGTCAAATAAAACCCTTTTCAAACAACTCCTGTAACTATTTCTTGAGCTCTGCCATCTCAGCAGGTGCCATTCTATAAGGTGTTTGAGCTATTGGTTGTGTACTTGAGATTAAATTAATCTCGAAATCAATTTCTCAGGGTGGAGGAACACCTGGAAGTTCCTCAGGAAATACATCCTCAAACTCCCTAACAATCGGAACTTCAGAAAGACTAGGACTCTCTGCTCTGGTATCTACCACATGTGCCAAGAATGTGAAGCATCCTTATCTCATCAACTTCTCATCTACCATAGCCGACACTAGATAGGTTGGAAGAATCTTTATGTCCCCCTGAAAGATCCATGTAACACCATTGTCTGAGAACATAGTTTGCTTGGAACCACAATCTAAGACAACCTTATACTTTTCTAGGGTGTCCATCCCAAGAATTATGTCGAATCCATGCATCTCAAGTGGTATAAGATCCACTTGAATGATATGTCCTGAAAAATAAAGAACACAGGGAGAACATACCTCCCGCAGCACTACAGATCCAACTAACAGAGTTTCTAATAATAAGTTATCTGCTCTATGACTGACAGTCATATTGCAGTCATGGATCACTTCTCGAGTGATAAAGGAATGCGTAGCACCCGGATCAATCAAAACAGATACAAAGTAGGATGAAGACATATTAGAATGAAATAATTCCATCTGACCTGTCACAACTCATGGGTTGACCACTACCTCGGGCTGATTCATTGCATAGAATCTTGTCGTTGCCTGATGTTGACTTTGTGCCCTATTATTTGATGTAGTTGATCCTGCCTGGGACGTTTGTCCATGTCCTCGAGTGCCACTAGAAAACTGTTTCCTCTGATGACCTTGTTGACTTTGCCTCAGTGGTTGGGTTACCATTGTGTTTCCAATTGGACAATCCCTTGCTAGATGTCCTACATATTTACACTGGTGACAGATTCTATTCTCTTGATATGGTCTAAAAGGTCTAGTCACTGATGTTGATGTTATACTGGGGGCTCTATTTGGAGGAAAACTATGGCCCCTACCCCTACTTGACATCTACTACGTCTGGGTATTGAACCTTGGTGGTGCTATTGGTGCAGAAAACCTTAATTTCTTAAAACTTTTGGACCTCTATCCTTGGAATTGTGTATACATTTTCTTACTATTGGCTTGACGTTTCCCAGTCATGGACCTTTCTATCCACTTAACTGACTCCACAAAGGTAGCAAACCTCTCTCTATTCTCTAGAGTAGATGTGGGTGTGGTCAAATCAACGTTCAAACCCTTCTCAAAATGCTGAATTCTCTCCTCATCTGTAGCATCCATGTGTGGACAAAACCGTAGAAGCTCTATAAACTTAGCTTCATACTCACTAATATTCATTTTTCCTTTCCTTATCCGCTCAAACTGAGAGATTTTCTCATCCAGGTAAGTCTTGGGAAAATATCTACTAACGTATTCATGTCGAAATTCTTCCCATCCGACTTCAACACCTGGCCTTTTGCCTTCTTCTATGGCCCACCAATGGCCAACACTCCCCTTCAACAGGTACACTACATGTCTAACCTTCTCAACTTCTGAGATATTAAGAATTCTGAAGGCCTCTTCCAGTTCAGTCAACCACAAGTCCGTGTCTGTTGGGTCAGCTGTACCAGCATATTCAGTGGCTCCTACCCGTCGAAGCCATTCAAAAGTCTTACCAGCTCCATGTCTCTCATTGTGAGTAGGTGCCCTAGGTGCAAGTGGTGGCATCCTATCCACCATATGTGTCATTGTCGCCATGAACTTCCCAAACATAGCATGGAAGGCTGGGTTTTCTAGTATAGCTTGGTCAAGCTGGGGATGTTTAGGTAGTAGTTCTTCTCTATCCTGATCCCTTGCACCTCCTCCTGGTGTAGCAACACTGCTTTCAGTAGCATGTTCTTCGTGTGATCCAGCCATCTTCAAGCTTTACTTCTTGTCCTGAGAGCAGAAGTCACTATCAGATAAACTGGAAGACACTAGAACAGACTCAACGACCTTAATCCTATGTCTCTGTAGACTCAGTGAACCTTAGGCTCTTATACCACTAAATTTGAGATGACCCGACCACAAATCAGGTCGTCACAAGTGATGATGATTAATGTGGAAGAAAACATTGACAACAGATTACTGAAAATCACTAAAAATTAAAATCTTTTTACAAAGAGATTCATTTCCAGAAAACTCTGATAATAAGAATCAAAGTAATATATACATTCTGATTTACATTGTACATACTATGTACCATCTCATCTTGAGGAATATATTTACAACAGTTGCTTTGCCAAAACTATACATAAGCAATGCAAAACCTCAAGGCATTCAAGCCAAAATCTCAGATCGATAATAGAAAAAACACTAAGTACTGACTCCAAGGACCTGAGAGTACAGAGACGACACATAGGACTCATATCTACAAGACACGACAGTCAGTATCTCCAGCGAGAGATATAACTCTCCGCCAGAAATATTATTATTGTAGATAAATAGTGATAAACTAAGCTGAGGATTCTTTATTATTAATAAGTAGGATAAATCACTATTTAAGCAGAATAGAGCAATATCATCTTTTAAAGCATTACAACTATGTATGATAAAGCAGTAAATCATCTATTTACTAAGGAATATGAAGAACATGTATAACATCTATCCATTTAGGATACAATAAGCAATGTAACATCAACCAATGATTTCGGTATTTCATCCTTAAGCAAATATGCTACACGGCTGATTACATCTTACAATCACACTTAATCCCTCAGGAGATGAAGTATACCGTTCATGCTCCAACCGACCACGATTACGTAAGCATCGATACCACACAAGGTCAATGGAAGAGCCAGACTCCATCACCTCATCTGTCTCGGTCAGTGCGAGACCACACGTAGGACATCTCGTGTCTCTTTCTAAAATAGCTTTTCAGGATATACTGGCAACTTCGCTATAGATTTATAGCCCGTAGCATATACTCTCCTCAGGATATGGCCCGTAGCCAATGCATGGTATTGTGGAGTCATGTCCTATAGCCATACTCTTATTGGGATCTGGTCCATAACCATTCCTGTTCATAGGATATGGCCCGCAGTCATTCCTGTGAGGCGTAAGGATATATTTGCCCATTACCCCCACATATTCAAAAATATGCATTCCAGGAGTTCCTATAAGAAAACCTATTTCACCATCACCAACTACTGACGATGATGATCTATGGTCAGGGCTCTACATGATAAGATTCCACTTAATTATTTAAGTACATTACCATATTCTTTTAGCATCAGTCAAGTTTTCAAACAAGAATTATTATGACAAATGCTACAAAGAAACATGTAATACTTCTATCAAGTACTTTCTAAAACTTTATAAAACATTGAGATCTCAATCCCTTATCTCATTACTGGGAATTCACATCCCTCAACAATATCATCATCATGTTTACTGGATCTGGTTATTCAAACCCTTAGTTCATCACTGAACATGGTTACCACTTATCAGGTAACTAATACCTCCAGGTCATCTGGCCAAGATATGCATGATACTTGTTACACAAGCATCTCACATAGTTCACCAGGCATATTCAACTTCTTGTCACCTCTCACTAGGCAACAAATAAAATAATGGCTCATAAGGCCCATTAACATCATAGCTCATACCTGGTTATGTTCATCATCTCATGATACTTGCATGGTTAGTATACTTGATAACAACCATATCAATTACATATCAACATCATGCAATACAAAGATAACATCACTATTCCCTCATTAGGGTTAGGGTTTCCCATCTTTATCATTTAGGGTTTCACATGACATCATCCAATATTAGGGTTTTACATAACATCACCTTATATTAGGGTTTCACATAACATCACCTTATATTAGGGTTTCACATAACATCACCTTATATTAGGGTTAGGGTTTCCCATCTTTATTTCAATTAGGGTTTCTCAACCCATTATCCAAAATTAGGGTTTCCATTCTCCATTGATTAGGATTCCATGATTACCTCATTAATCCAAGCCCTAAATCAGTGCTTCCACATATCTTGGAGCACATAGCACTATTTAAGTATTAAATCATACTTATCATTGTTCCATGTACTAGGAACACACATCACTATCATACCTTTTTAGTTGACTTAACCTTTCACTAAGTACATGCAACTATGCTTATCATAGTATATTGAATTTATTACTTTCATAGGTATCAAGTGATAATCACTCTAAATGTATTAATCACCTAAATACTTTAGAGGTACTTCCATTGAAATCAACCATGAGATAATCTTCAACCACTTATGGGGTTATCAGTACTTACATGGTTTGAAACAATTGTACCTTCAAACGGTTTGGACCAATTGAACCTTCAGACAGTTTGAACCAATTGAACCTTCAAATGATTTGGGCCAATTGAACCTTCAAATTGTTTGGGCCAATTGAACCTTCAAACGATCTTACCAATTGAACCTTCAAACGGTCTCACCAATTGAACTTTCAAATGGTCTCACCAATTGAACCTTCAAATGGTCTTACTAATTGAACCTTCCAACGGTCTGACCCCAAACCTTCAAACGGTTTTGAGACCGTTTAGACCTTCAAACAGTCTTACCAATTGAACCTTCAAACGGTCTGACCCCAAACCTTCAAACAGTTTTGAGACCGTTTAGACCTTCAAACGGTCTGACCCTAAACATTCAAACGTTTTGAGACTGTTTAGACCTTCAAATAGTCTGACCCTAAACCTTCAAATGGTTTCAGACTGTTTAGACCATCAAACGGTCTTGGTCTCTAATCCCTCAAACGGTTTGAAGACCGTTAGACCTTAAACGGTCTTGGTCTCTAATCCCTCAAACAATTTGAAGACCGTTAGACCTTAAACGGTCTTGGTCTCTAATCCCTCAAACGGTTTGAAGACTGTTAGACCTTAAACGGTCTTGAAGATTCATGTGAAATCGTTTGGTCCTTCAATTGAGTTGAAACTGTTCAACCCTTAAACGGTTTGAAAACTGTTTGATCATTAAACCGTTTGAAACCGTTTGGTCAACTATTTTGAAAACCGTTTGATATTTATATTTTTAGAAATTTGTGCTAAGATGATGTCATCATCATCAAGCTTCAGACCTCGGAATTCTACTATCATATATATATTCATTTCATCAATTATTTAAGAAGAAAATAAAACATCAACAGATGATGAGAAATTGAAATCAATAATAACATTGATGGGTTCAAGTTATATAACCTGCCTTCAAAGTAGCTTCAAAGCTTCAAGCTTCTCATCTCTAATTGTGAAAGAAGCTCCTTCAACTATCCAAGGTTCATTTCCAACTCTTTGGATGCAAAAGATAGCCAAGGTTGAGCATTGGATGGAAGAGAGAAAAAAACGAATGTTGAAATCCGATTTCAACCATCAATCCAAGGTTGAAGATGATCATGGAGCTTTCCTTCAGCTTGGGGAACGTTTTCCTCCTGCTCCTAATCTCTGTGGTCGTCGGTCAAAGCAAGGGGAGAAAGTGGTTAGCAAAAATAACCTTTCAAGTAAGGAGAAAATTGAGTACATATAATTGATTTTCTAGGAGAGAGAAAGTAGGAGAAAATTCATCCACTTTCTTGCCACGTGCCGCCTCCCTTCCTTGCCTTTGAAGCCAACTTCCTTGCCCTCAATATCCTATCAATTATCTTTGAATTAAAAGCAACCACTTAATCACCTTAATCATTATAATACTATTATCCATTTTTAGTGGACATTACTTTTTAATTAACAAATGTGAGTGGATTTCTTCACCTACTTAAGATATTTCGGTGTCACTCAAAGCATTTGGACGTCCTCACACTATAATATTTCAACCACAACCTTTTTAGTTGATGGGCACTTCAATTAATATATTTATTTTTTCTACAAAATAAATTAGGGTCTCATTTATGCTTATTTCTTGATTATTTTATTATCAAGATTATCTCTCCTCAAATGTGGTTCAGACAAAATGCCGCTTTCTTTTTATTTTCTCTAAATGATACCAAAAAACAATAGGGACATAATAGAGGTGGTATTTTACATATTCAACCCTAGGTTTTGGGTAAATTGCAAATTACACCAAAACTAGTTATTCAATGCACAAACATTATTCAAACAAGCTCCTTCTTGGAACTTAGGCTTCCACAAGCCATACCTCAGAATCATTCTCATTCTTATGATGCTATAAAACTTAAGGAACACTTATCATGTAACATTTGCAAGGTAACCCCTTAAATTGGGTAAATTACACTTTAGTCCAAAATAGGTAAAAATATTGTTTCAACATTATTCAAATAGGACCAAAATTGAAACCGAAGCTCTCCTTTAGTCTTAATTACTTTTCAAAAGATAAATACAATAATATAAAAGACTTACTTAAGCAAAACTTTTAGGGTTAAGGCATAACCCAGGTCAGGGATGTTACAACAAAGGAGGATGTCCTACCCATTTTGAAAATCTGAGGTAATATTATTATGAACTTTATAAATTTATCGTCTGAGATCACATCCCTGGTGTTTTTAAATCCCTCTATTATCAATATCTTGTATTAGGTAACTATGTAGGCATCATTGGCTCACTACGGTTTCATGAGTCAACATCAATATATAAGTAGCAATTATCTAAAATACCACATTAACTTAAAATATATCAATTTTAGGTTTGATCAAGCTGGGATCCACAAACACCAGGATCAATGGGTTTGCGAGAAGCTCAATCTTTTGTAAATGTGTGTTTTCACATGCCCTCATCTAATTAGTTTGTTCTAATTATTTTTCTCTATTTAAGTCTCTACGTCGGTTATGGATGTGAACCCCTAATGCCAGTATTCCTTCATAATCCATGATCTCAGTTTTCAATCACTTACTTCTTGCAATCTTGCTTTTATTCTTAGAGTAGTAATTTCTTTTAATTACTTTCTTAGTATAATTTTTCACTTACTTGTTCTTAGCATAACTCCCTTCCATTTTAGCACAATTCTCTTTATTTCATTTACTTGTTCTTAGCATAATCTTTCATTTACATTCTATTCAAACTTTATAATTTTTCAAAGTAATCAAGATCAAAATCACAACTTAAAATTGTGTTCCATGGGATTGACCCTTATATACTAAGAATTAACCAACTTATCTAAGTGGGTTGTTTTTCTATAAAAAAAGGTTAAAATCTAAAAATTAATTCTCCTAGTAAATTGTTGTGTTAATGACACACATCATATCCATTATCCCAGGGAGAAATTAAATTAGGTTCTACAGTAACGTAGTAGAGAGGATCACTGACACACTCATCGCTTGAGGTTGAAAGATTTTATCCTTTGCGGGACAGATTGCCTTGATTAAGTTAGTTCTATCAACAATTCCCTTACACAACCTGGCAACTTGTGTGGTCCAACTATCTATTCTTAGAGGAATAGAGAGAAAGATGACCAAATTCCTATGGACTTTGAGAGAGGAACATAAGAGAAGAAACTAGGTTAGTTGGGAGAGAGTCACCTTGACTCAAGAAGAGGGAGGTATGGGGATTCATAGTCTTTGAGAGAGGTTCAGAGACTTACTCATGAAGGCAACCTGCAATGTTCTAACTGGAGACTCCATTTGGCAAAAAAATTATAGGAATAACCACTACTACAGAAAATGCTTTTTACAATGGGAGATAGACAACAGTTCTGATGATTGTGTTGTAGTTTGCATACTTAACACAACAAGTCTGTTTTCGTATTATATATTGTATATTTTATACAACATAAGTCATTTACAACATGCCAAATCCGTTGTAGTATAGGGGGATACTACAACAAGTTCTAAGGTGTTGTAATAGGTTGTAGTATCACAACATAATCAAACATGTTGTAAAAGATGTAAATTACACAACATATTGTGACCCGTTGTAATAGTCACATGTTGTAATAGACCATCATTACACAACACAGACTGACTCGTTGTAATATGTATCAATTATACAACATGCCTTCACTTGTTGTATTTGGTACATGTTGTAATAGACCACGATTTGACAACATATTGAAACTCGTTGTTATATATCAAGATCACACAACAGACTCTAACCTATTGTTATATATTATATTTACACAACATGTTGTGACCTATTGTAATATCCACACATAACAAATCGTTGTAATAGACTACCATTACACCACATTAACTAACCCATTGTAATATACTATTATCACACAACATGTGATGACCTGTTGTAATAACTACATGTTATAATAGACCATAGTCACACAACACGCTATAACCAGTTGTTACATGCCAAGATTATACAACAGACTCTGACTTGTTGTTATATACCCGGAACTGAGCTGAACCCAATTTCTTATCAGAGAATTTTATTAGGAACATGTAATCTGATAATATTTTTTTAATATAATATTATTATCAAATATAGGTCTGAGTTTCTTTTGGGATTTATGAAAGTGACACTTTTTCACTATGGGTAGATGTTTTGATCCGAAACCGACCCAATCCCAATATTATATAACACAAAATATAATCAGGAAATCAAAGAATTATTTTTTATAAATTCATTATCAAATATAGGTCCAAATTTTGTTTCAAATCTATTTTTTTCAATCGGGTAGTTCTCAATTGAGACACTAGTCGAACAAAATCTAGTTTCGAATTTGGGTCTGACTTGGGTCCAGATTTAGTTTCAGATATCATTTTCTCAATAGATGTCAGTTTCACATTGAGAAGTCTCTTGCGTAAAATCTAGTTTCGGATTTGGGTCTGGGAATGACAGTTATTAAACACTCGATCTGGGTTAAATCTTTTATCCAAGAACCTATACTCGAACCCAATTTCTTAACAAGGATAATATAATCAGGAGCATGTAACTAGTCATAGAATTTTTTATTACAATCATTGTCAAATATGGTCCAGGTTTGGTTCAGAAACTAATTTTCTAAATATGGATCGGTTCCAATTAAGAACCCGATTGAAATCCATTTTTTGATTTGGATCCAGGATTGACAATTAAAACTTTGACCGGGTCATGTTTTGACCCAGAAATCATTGACCATGGGATAAACCCACGCTTATGATATTATAATAAAGTAATTAATTAACATACATTAAGAATACACATGGGATAAACCCACGCTTCAAATTGTGTGGTGGATTAATCGATTAAAGATAGATACTTTAAAAAAAAGTTGAACCGTCTGAGCCCATTTCCGCACGACTCTCCATTTCTATCCGTGTCCGACCCCTTTTTCCCTCCACTCACCCTCCCCTTTCCCGCGGTGCCACCCTAATCTTCCTTCCCAACGTGCTGCGGCTCCCCGCCCTCTTGTGGCTATCATTGCTACTGAAGAGACGGAGTTGCAGATCTAGTGAAGATGTGAGAGCGATCGACGGATGAGAAGAGCCTGCTATGCCCTAGGGGCCCTGCCCTAGGGGCGGCGACAAGAGTAGGGCCTCCCCGGAACCACGCACCAGTAAGGGGAGGTGCGGAAGCACTCGATCGATAGAGATCTCGGCCTTATCGGCCACCTGCGTGGTGGTAGACGACGGCGACGTTCTGAGCATCTTCTGGAGGGGCTCCCCTGTGCACTCACTGTAACATCCCTGACCTGGGTTATGAACTAACCCCATGTGTTTTTCTTAATCATGTGATTAAATGCTTGTGGTTATCTGTTGATAATGTAATTAAAGCTCATGAGGAATATATATTTCCCTTTCTGTCCTTTTAAACAATATTGTAATATTATTTTGTTAAAAGTGGACTTATGAGAAAATTACCCAATTAAAGGGGTTAACTTGCAAATTGCACATGTTAAGATGTTCCTTTAGTGTTGAGACATCATAAGAGTGAATGTGATGAAGTGTGATTGGTTCCCCAAGCTTGGGCACTGAGATGCAGCTTGTGGGGCAATCCTTGTGCTTAAAACCCTAATTTTAGTGTAAAGTGCAATTTACCCAAAATGAGGGATGAAACTTGTAAAATACACCTTTTAGAGTATATTTATGACTCTTGGCATCATTTAGAGTAAGAATGATGAATAGGGCACTTCAATTGAATAATCAAATAAGAATGATAACCCTTATAAATTAAATAATCAAGTTATAAGCCTAATAACCCTTCTATATGTGCAACTTAGTAAAAAGTTGGCTTTCTTCACCTTTAGACCTTGGGTTTAAGATGAGCTTTTCTTAAGTATGGAAGGGATAAAATTGGCTTAGAAGAAGGGAAGGACCTATATGAGAAATGGAGAAACAAGTTATCCTTATGTTGGAAATTCACCCAAAGTATATATACACCTTTTCTCACTTAGCAAGGATCGTTTTCTTCACTTCCCTTCTTATCCCCTTGCTTAGACCGACTTAGGACAGAGCTCTGGAGCAGAGGAGGACGGATAAGCAGTTCTAGGTAAGCTTTGATCATCATCTTGCTCGAATTCATGGAGGAATTCATGGTGCAAGGTTGGTTTTATGGTCTTCCTTACTTGTTTCTTCTTTCTAGCCATATTTTCCCAACCTTTCCTTGGAGAAACACCCTTGGCCGACCTGTGGAGCTCAAGAAACCATTAAAATCTTGAAGCTTGGAATCTTGGATCTCAAGGAATGACCTTAAGGTGGGTTTTATAACTCTAAACCTTTTGCTTTCTTATGCATATCTTTGTTCTTGCAATTAGTACTTAGTTCTTCTTCTTTCCCACTCTTCCTTGCTTTCCTGCAACTAAAACCATGAGGAACAGACCTGGATCTGGAGGTAGAAGAAGGTGGGCGTGAATACCAATGTCACTTTAGCAAACGGTCTTGCTCCCTTGGCCAAACGGTTTGCAAAACCGTTTGGGGGTTTTGCAAAACCGTTTGAGGGGAAAACGGTTTCACAAGGTCGGTTGGAGAAAACGGTCTCCAAGACCGTTTGAGGGCGTTGACCAAGCGTGGACCGTTTGGGAATTTTGTTTCTAATTATGTAGTCTAATGAACCACCAAATTTGAGGGGTTAACTCCAAAGGAATCGTAGGTTGAAGGCCAATCAGTTAGATAAATCGAATTGAATTAAATGCTGATTTTCAACCTGATTAACTTGATTTGTTTGGGCAAACGGTGTCAAGACCGTTTGAGGGCGTTGACCAAGCGTTTACCATTTGGGATTCCTGTTCATAATTATGTTGGTTGATGACCCTACAAATTTTAGGGATTAACTCCCAAGGAATCGTGAGTTGAAGGCTAATCAATTAGGGAAACCTAATTGGATTAAGTGCTGATTATCAATCTGTTTTAATTGAACTTTTTGAGCAAACGGTCTCAAGACCGTTTGAGGGTGTTGACCAAGCATTGACCGTTTGGGATTCCTATTACTAATTATGTTGGTTAATAACTCACCAAATTTTAGGGGTTAATTCTCAAGGAATAATGAGTTGAATGCTAATCAATTGGGTAAACCCTAATCGAAATTAGTGTTGAAATTCCAATGAATTGATTTGACTTTTTTGGGTTTTCTTGCCCAAACGGTCTCAAGACCATTTGAGGGATCATCCAAACGGTCTCAAGACCGTTTGGGGGTCACCCCAAGACCGTTTGGAGGTATGGGGTCAAGTATAGTTGATCAATTGAAGGTCCAAAGGTACCAATCATATTGCAATTAAGTGTTGAATTGTTGATCAACTCGATAGACCAATCCTTGATGATTTCTCACTAGAATCCAAAGGATGGATGGGCCAAACGGTCTCAAGACCGTTTGGTGGTCACCCAAGACCGTTTGGAGGTCTAGGGTTGAGTATGGTTAGGTGTTTAAAGGTCTAAAGGTACCAAGTTGATATACAATGCAATGCTGATTTGATGATCAACTCAATAGCTCAAACCCTAATGACTTTTCACTAGAATCCAATGTTTGGTTGAGCCAAACGGTCTCAAGACCGTTTGGAACTCATCCAAATGGTCTCAAGACCGTTTGGAGGTCACCCAAGACCGTTTGGAGGTCTAGGGGTGAGTATGGTTAAGCAATTGATGATCCAATGATACTAAGTAGGAATGTAATCAATTGTTGTTTTGGTGATCAATCCAATGATCCAAACCTTAATTAGTTGACTTGGATTTTGATGATATGATGGGCAAACGGTCTCAAGACTGTTTGGAGGTCATCCAAACGACCTCAAGACCATTTGGGGTCAGGTCATGTCCCAATTGAATGATGGTTCAATAGGTTCAAATCAATTAAACCCACATTGAAATATGTTGAAGGGTTATTGATTCCAAACCCTAATTCAATTGAATCAAACCCTGATTGATGAATAATTGAGGGTTAATTAAGGGTCAAATCAGTTGAAGGTTGACCTATTAAACTCATTTGAGGTATGAGTATAGGTCCAAATGATGTTTGGTTCCATGAATTCAATGATTGAAGTAATCAACATTGGAAACCCTAATTCAATTGGATACCTTATGTAATGGAGGTCCAATGTGATTAAATCTTTGGGAATTAAGATGATGAATGTTCTATTGATCCAATGATGATTAGTAATGATAATCAATGAAGGTATGAAGGTTGAAACCCTAATAATACCTAAGTGATTAGAACCAATTAAAGGGAGAATTCTTAATTGTTTATAGGATTAATAGCTTGATACACTATGTTAACCATAGTAGCATGTACTTGATTGAAGGTTTGATGTGACCTAATCAAGTTAAAAGAATGAAAGATTAGAATACATATATTTATATATATATATGAATCATGTAATGATCTTATGTATCACGACCGTGCAAGGGAGCACGGTCGTGGTAGCCTTAACTTGCACGACCGTGCAAGGGAGCACGGCCATGGTAGCCTTACTTTGCACGACCGTGCAAGGTGGCACGGCCGTGGTGTCCTATAAAGAAATTGAAAAGTTTTGGTATTGTGTTGACATTGTTATATATGCATGTCCTTATTTGTATAAGTCATACAGGTTGATATTATGAGGTGATCATAGCCAGGTAAGAGTTATGATGTCATATTCCTTTAAAACAATTATAAGCTTTTAGAGTAATGATATGTGAAAAGTATATACATTGCTTCAATCAAGGTCATGTTGTTAGATGACTTGATGCTTATATGTCACTTGGTAACAAGTGTTATGATAATCTGAGGGTTTGAATAACCATGTTCCTGAATCATTTTATGCTTAATGCCTTGAAGGCTTAGATGGTTCAATGGTTGTTTAATCTAAACCCTAATGATACCTAAAGACATTAAGGGGTTAAGTGATTAGTAGATTGACCCATGTTATGATTATTAAAGAAGATTACCAAGGTACCCTTGAAGGGTTCAAGTAGATGACAACCCTTGATCAAGCAAACCCTAATGATTATAATGGGTTGACTTAATCTATGTTAATCAAAGATGACTTGACCTAATCTAACCTAGAGTGATTTAAACATCATCTAGTAGTAAGAAGAGAGAGAAGGCTCCTAATATGAATGAGAATCAAGTAACAAACTTTCAATATGTAAGAATGTACATGATTAGGGTATGATCCATCAAGGTAAGATCATGGAAATCCTAATTATAATGATTAATGAATCTTAACCTAATTTGAGGGCATCAATGATGATAATATTCATATATAATGATGCTATGAGCTCAATTCACTATGAAGTGAATAGTAAACCCTAATTCTAGGGTAATAACATGTAACGTGAATAGTAAACCCTAATTTAGGGTGATCTGATAAATGGAGTAATTTAGGGTTATGCCTTTGAGTATGAAACCCTAATTACAAGTTGTAATATGAGAAATCTTTATGCCTCGAGAGCTAAGAGGTTCTATAACCCTATGTTGAAGTAAAAGAATACAAACCCTAACTAATGAAGGATGGGGTATGTTAACCCTAGTCCTGGGTTATGCTTTCAAGTATGAAACCCTGTGAACAAATTACAATATAAGAATTCTTATGCCTTATAAGACAAAGGGATTCAATAACCTTAATTGAGTGGGGTAAACCCTAACTCTACTTATGCTTTTAAGCATGAATCTTCATGATTAAAGTATGAGATGAGGAATCATTATTCCTAATCATAAAGAAAGGGATTGAATAACCCTAATCGATGTAAATAAGGGAACCTAGCCTTAGTGTAAGCATGAAGGTACTACTCGAAAGGTTAATTCTGCTTTATAAATTGCTGATATGGAATTGAAATGTTTATTGTTGTCAATTGAATTAACCATGCAGGTTCTTATAAAAGGATGATTATATCCAGGTAAAGGTTATGATATCATATTCATTGGAAGCATGTTATTAGCTTTGTGAATAGTGATATACCATGTTGCCTAGTTAAGTGACATCATATAAGATTGATAGGCTGTGAGAGCCATGAGTAACATCAAGGCCATGCTAATAAGATGACTTATGATGAATTAAGGGTTTGAATACCCTATTCTTTAATCATAGTAATGAAATGGTTAAGAAATGATATCCAATTGATAATTGATGTGAGTTAGACTTGATACATTTAGTATTCTACTTTTATAGCTGTTGTTCTAATGATTAATGCTTGGAAACATGCTTGATGCTAAAAGAATGCTAGAATGTACCTAACTAATCAAGTATAATCATCTCATGTAGAGCCCTGACCATAGATCCATCATTGTCAGAGACCAAATGATGGTGAAACAGGTTTTCCTAAGGGAACTCCTGGAGCATATAATTTTGAGTATATGGGGGTATATGGACGCGAATATCCTTACGTCCTGGTGTAGGAATTGATGTAGATGTACTTTAATCTTTCAACCCTTCACTATATATTCATACCGGGTGATGTACCACAAATCTCCCGAAGAAATTACTAATACCGCATCGATGAGAGATAAACAAGAAATCTTTCGATGACGATGAGAGTTCAGAACTGCACTGTAACTCTATAGCGAAGTTTCCAGAATACCCTGGATAGCTACTACAACAGAGACACAAGATGTCATGCAAGTAAATCCTCTTACTGACTGAGGAAGACGAGGTCATAAGAATCTGGCTCTTTTGATGACCTATGTATGGTACCGACGCGATTTTTATAAATGGTCGGTTGGAGTATGAGAGGTATACCTCATCTCCGCAGGGCATAATGATGTTTGAAAAATATAATCAGCCGTATAGTATAACTGCTTAGGTTGTACTACGAGAAACAATGATTGATGTTACATTGTTGACTTTAATAGTCTATTCAAGTTTCTAGAATACATGTTCTACATATGCTTTAATGAAGTGATTGCTTAAGTAAATGTTGTTTTACTTATTACCAAACCTGATGTTGATATTTTCAGTTACTTTGCTTCTGTCATTCCTTATATGCTATAACAAAGCTTCTGGTGGAGAGTTATAACTCTCGCTGGGACAATTATTCAAATTGTCTCACTCCCGTAGGTTTCTACTTTTTAGGAAGACGCCAAGGACGAAGGAATCTATTTAAGAATGAGCAACAACAGTAGCAACATCATCAGGGGCAGTAGTGAATCTCAGGTGGAGATACAAACTGTCTAGTCTTGTAGATAGTGTGTCTTATGTCATCTCTGTACTCTCAGGTCCTAGGAGATAGTAGATCTGAGATTTTGGCATGATGCCTCGAGATTTTGTATCTTACCTTGTACAGTTAACAAGGTGGGTTTTGTTGTAATGCTCGAGATGTGTTTATTACAGAGATGTATCAATGGATCAGTTTGTAAATGACCTATCATGTTGTTTATGAAAGAGTTTTTATCTTTCGAAGATCTCTTTACAAAAGTTTTAAATTTTTAGTGATTTTTTATAATTCCGCTGCTAATCTCTTCCGCATTCGTTAATTTGATTGTCAGTTTGGTGTCGGTCGTTTCACTCACGACGAGGATAAGTGGTCTGACGCCCAGCGCCTTGGTCTGAAGGGATCGAGTCGAGGTAGCGACGGAGTTCCCCTCACTGTCGCTTAGCGGGGAGCTTAGGGTTCTGGCCTGTCAGGTGCGGAAAGAGAAGGCGATCCTCCACTGGGTTCGAGTGAGTGGTGCACTCCTTCCTGGCTGTTGGCTGATTCAAAGGACAACAACACACCATGACCATCCTTGGTGCCAGTCCCTCCTGCTCTCCTCCCCTTCTTCCCCTCCTCCTGCTTCCGAGTGACTCTGCCACGACTTTTAGGGTCCGACTGAAGGTGGCGAAGGAGGCTTGGGGGATTACAAGGGATTTTGCCCCACCAACACCCGCGAGTGTCACCGTGCTATCGAGCGACATCCTCTCTACTAGGGAAGGCAGACATGTTCTGCGAGCTATTGATGGGGGTGGCTTCACCCCAACAGGTGTGGCTTGGCAGGATGCGGATGATGGTGGGTGTTATGCTGAAGGGCGGCCACAGGCTTCGGCTGAGTATGTGTATGACCTTGTGGTCATGGTGACGAATAGGGAAGGGGAGAACCTAGTGGTTGTGGAGGATGACTGTAAGGTGTTTGAACTTTTACCTCAAAGGATTGGTTTGGACCGTGATGATTCATCATTGGGTCGAGAGGCTACAGATGGTATTAATTGTGATGATGGAAGCACATGAGAGGCCTATTATCAACAAGTGAGATGAAGTATTTATAATATCTATACTTTATGTTCTAGTCAGGATGTGATCCACATGACCTCTGGTTGTTTGAACTTTTACCTCAAAGGATTAATCTTTCCAGTTATCTTCATGTTGCTACTTAGAGCTCTGTCCTGGCATACGTGAACAGGATGGTGAGTACATTGGCTTTCCAATATAGAATTGCCATTTCCAAAACTACTCCTAAGAGATAGCACTGGATCCACATTGTCCACTTGGAGAAAGGGATCCTCCAGAAGTTCTGCTATAGATGCTCTCTTTGTTGCATTCTCAAGGCATCTCCCAATGAACCTTGGGGCATCCAAATGTGGGATCTGATGGAATGCTTCAGGTAATTTTCCCTAAAGAAGAGCAAGCTTGAGGTCATGGTTCTCCTTCCAAATAATTGATGAGCAAGAAAAGATGGCTCACTTACCGAGGTCACTTTCTTGTATATATGTGCAGCGTTGGAGCACTCACTATAAGGATATTCGCCAGTAAGCATTTTGAGGACACACATACCAAAGGAATACGTGTCTACGATCTCATTATATTCCTTTTCGTATAGCTCTGGTGCAATGAATTCAGGTGTTCCTATAAATTTACAAAACAAGTTTTGTTGATATTGCTTATGGTACTGTAGAAATTGGACATCGAGATTTGCATGATACACTACTACATAATCTAGTAATCTCTAGAAGAAAGAAATGCCATATGTATACTGTACACAAATTCAGGTTTGATTTGAATATAATAAGATAACCACATGTTTTATTACTATGACAGTTGCAAAGTTTGGATGGTAGATTGTAGGATATGCTCTAGATGATCTTGTGGTCTACATGTTTTATTATCTTCTAAATATCTACTGTAAACTCATGAATGTTACATGTCATTTCTAGCTCAGATTCACAAGGAATCATTCATCATGAATGCTATAAGTTCTTTACTATTCTTGCTGGTATAATGTAGCTCCTACAAAATTTTATGAACACAATGTTACTTTCTAGATTCTTTGTTATCTTTTTTACAATATGCACATCCACTGAGGCTTCCACAATTTTTACATCACTTGTAAGCCCATATTCTTGTCTAAGGTTTCCACAATATGCACATCCACTGACTATTTCCCACCATTCTTGTCAATGCCTTGATCTTACCATTCTCGTTTTTTTAGGAAAACATTGATTCCCATGTTTTCATTGTCCCCTAGTGAAGCAACATGGTTCAATTAAATCACCTGATTCTCTGTCAGCTTCCACTTCTTACTTTCTTGTATCTGCTAGTCAGGGTGACTAGTCCCATTCCTTACTCTACTATTATGATAGTCTAAAATCAATTCCTTGCATTTTCATTAGATAAGGAATCATTGCCTTATTGTTCTAGAAGATGTAGCAGGGTAGGATGTAAAAAGGTTGAGTATTTTCATGTTTCCTCTCTCCCTCTTTGCTCAAAATTCTAGATCCCATCACGGAACTGCCACAAACAATACAGTGGATAAGGATACAGAAACCCAACACAATTGTGAGTCATTTCCTCTCTCCCTCTTTGCAATTACAGGTATACCAAAGGGTATACGGCCAAAAAATGTTGGAGACAATAAAAGTCAGTCACATTGTACATGCATACATGCAGTGTTTCTCTATTAATATGTGCCTTGGCCTTAAGCAGCATACATCATACAATAGCCACAGATTGATAACTTATTGGTAGTCATATCGATAGGAGTGCATCAGATAAAATAAGTTTTTAAAGAAGGTACTAATAAAGCAAGTATGTATTCCTTCTGTCGTCTCTAGTTTACAAATTCTATAAACTTCCATGTAAACTACACTTTAATGGCCTATTAAGTGCCATAAAGCTATATTTAATATAAAAGAGATATAATATTATATGTTTTGTAACAAAAGTCTCCAACTTTTTTGGAAAGAATCATGATTTTTCACGATTTTTTGTCAGCCAAATAAGGCTCATGACTTTTCGTGACTTTTCATAACTTTTCATGATGTTAACGAACTTACACGGTTGTTCACAAACTTTGACAGTTTTTCATGATTTGATATAAAATATTTTTTAAGTTAACTACCATGTTAAGCTTTTTCAAAAAGTTTAGTGGCCCTTATGATGTGTCCGAACAAATTCTAACATCATACATTCTTCCTCCACTCTCCTACACTAAAACTGTAAAGTCTTTCCCTCTCCATCTTGAAAAACAATAGTCTCTTCTACATTTATGGGATTTTCCGCTGTATGCCTACATCTATATCAAGATATGTATATGTGCATACATATATATCATACACATATGTATGTGTATGTAGATATGCATAGATGCCTACAAGCACAATTTATATATCATACTTATTCTCATGTTTTTACAAATAGTTGACCAAACTTAACAAATTTTTCCAAATTATGTTGAAATATGACTTTTTCAAGCAAGCCAAAAAAATTACTGCATCACAAATTTGTCAATATGATTATATGTCACGCTTCTGTGTCAAATTTACTAATCTACTATCTATTGAGAGTATAAGTATGCCATATAGGAGATATAGTTCATATTGTATGTTATCATAGTTTCATATGACATTATTAATATTACATAAATGTAAGAGAATCATCTAAAGTACAAGACAATTATAGTTGGTTAGGCGGTGGTCTCTGGGACTTGGATATATTAACTGTGTAAAACATGAGTAGAAACCTAAATGCACCGTAGCTGACATGAGAATTGAGCAAGTGATTAAAGAGAATGTAGAGGTTTTTACTAGTCAAAGCCAAAGTATTCTATTTGTACATCTAGGTCCAAGCCCTATAAAGCCTTATCGTGATGGTTTAGGCAATGAGTCACAAGAACTCAAATGTTCTTAATTTAGAGGCATTTATAGTAATGACCACTCCTACTAGATAAAGAATACCCAATATCTCAAAGGGACAAATAAACAAATAAAAAATACTCACAGCAACAAAAAACAGTGGCATACTAGAATATCCCCAGCTTGCCTTGTACCATTGTCACACCCTCCTTTTGATGAAGGCATCACTGCATATAATGGTAGTGCTAGGGGGTTGACTTGTCTGAAGGGAAATGGTGATGAGCTCAGTTATGTAAAATGCCCTAACATACAAAGATATTTGTATAGAACATATATTTTTTTATTGTCGTCCCTGATTATGGGTTCTCTGAACCGGTCCAGATCAAACAATCTATATCACCTCTACAGATATCCAAAAAATATATCCCAACTGTAGAAAAAGACTACAAATCATGAAATCCTGCTAGTTTCATTCTGGATTTCACATAGTAGTAAAATGTTAAGAAATCTTGTAGAAGGTACTACGTTTTGAAGCTTCATAGGTTTTTCATCTAACCGTCTTGCAGTACCAGTGAAAGGGTTAAATTTGGGTCATGTGTTTTCCAGAGCTTCTTCAACTTTAGATGCCTTACTAACAGGAGCGGGAGCAGCAAGACGCTCATGTTATATAATGTGCTTGGTTTCTATAATGTCTATGTAGTATTTTTTATTTTTATAAGCTACCATGATATTGTCGCCAGTTGTCAAACACGAGTTGTTTCCAAAATAGCTTTGGGGTTTGATATATCTAAAAAATCTTTCGTGTGAGGTTGCAGTTTAACACAGGTTCCTTTTGGAAGGGTGGTGTTCTTCACTCTTACAAAATCCCCCTCTTGCAAGAGCAAGTTTTTCATCATCCAGAATGGCATATAAACTACGCCTTCTTCAACAATAAACCATGCCTTTTTCACTCTTATAGCATTTTTGATTCTGTTTACACATACCTTTTATTAATTTTTCTGGCTATTTATACCTTTCCATCCTCTTATTTTCTAACAAGTTCTCACAATTATTTGGATAACAAATTAATATTTATTTTGTACAGTGTCCAAAGCAGCCGAACAATACAGATTGCGGGTATTATGTGCTGAAGTATATGAAAGACATCTTTGATGCGAGAAATAGAAATATTCCTGAATGTGTAAGCTACTTAACATTATATTCTTTTAGTTTGTTCAAATTTCTAAATAAATTGAAAAAATCACAATATGTTGATATATTTGTCATATGATTGCAGTATTATTCGAAGTATATTGGTCGTTGCTTCAACCAAGAAGAAATCGATGAGGTCCGAAACGAGTGGGCGACATGTGTTCTTGAGCACATATAAGATTATGTGACATGTGGGGGAGACATTTGTTCTTTAGCATAGACCAATGTGTGAAACTTTTTAGTTAGTTTTCAGTTCGATTCTAGAGTGGATACTCAGTACTTTGTATTATTGAATCGTTGTATGGATGATTTAATATTAATTAAATTTAGTACGAGTTTCTTTCAAGGTTTGATGGAAATTTTGTTCAACTATGTGTTTGTTTGTGAAATGAAAAAGTATAATTGCATATTTATTATAATTTATTAATAATATGGTTAATTTGATCAATACAATTGGTTCGATATATGACCTGTCAAACTCTAATCAAAGACAACAGTTGATGATATGTTGTAAAATGTATGATTCTACAACAAACAACACATGTTGTGTTATCCACACCTATTACAACATGTTTGTCAAGAAAAAATACACCTATTACAACAGGTGTTTCTAGTGAACTACAACATACATAACCTGTTGTATAAATTGTGTATATTACAACATACACACATCATTTGTCTAAACAATCCTATTACAACGGTTAAATGTATGGAAAGACAACATACTCCAACTGTTGTATAAACATGTATATTACAACAGGTGCACTGCATGTTGTAATAGACCTACCTATTACAACGGGTGTGTTTAGTGAAAGACAACATGCTTCAACTGTTGTATAATATATATTACAACGGGTGAATCACATGTTGTAAAAAATATCCCTATTACAACGGGTGTGTTTAGCGAAAGACAACGTCGCTCAACTGTTGTATAATATATATATTACAACAGATGCACCACATGTTGTGTAAAATAGCCATATTACAACATGTCATTCCTTAAAAGACAACATGTTTCAACTGTTGTATAAAATACATCTATTATAACATGTGATCACATGTTGTGTAAAGCACCCCCCATAAGACCACACGATCTAATACAACGGTTAACACCTGTTGTAAATTGAGAAAATGAACAGTTGTAAAAAGTATTTTCTGTAGTAGTGAACTATGAAAATACGACATGGGTTTATGACCTGGTGCACCCATGATTCCTTAAAAGTAATAGGAGGACCTCAATACACTAGAATACAGTGTCAGAGATGTTTCCCTAGATCAAGGGGGGAAAGCACCCTAGAAACTCAAAAAGCGAGCTTGCAAAATTATCGAGTATTTGTAGGATTGTCTATTTCTTACATATTTGTACACACAAAGGCCAACATGATGGCATCCATACAAGCTGAATATGGAGCGAACCTCCTCAAGGTCTACTTGTTCTACTAGTTGATGGAGATGCCACCACAAGTTGGGGGGAGTCTATATACTAGAATCATGGGGTATCGCCTACCTTAGGAGTACGAGAGGACCAACTGGATATAGCTGAGATGTAGCTTGTTGTAAATAGGGACACATGATCTTGTTTATTTTGACGATAGTCTCACTTAATAGATAGGTTAGATGGGGATGTTGGTCGATCTATTTTTGTGGAGCCCAAATCTCACTACGATTAGTTGGGGGTGATTATCGGGCTTCCATTTTGTCGAGACTAGAACCTGCAATCGTGTTTACCAAGTTTTATTGTAGCCCACGGAGGAATGGAATGAATAGAATTCCTGCATTTAGAGAAAAAGTTGGGGTGCATTCGTTTCAACATACCTTTTAGCACGAACCAACATTAATACAAGAATATCAAACTAGAATTAGGATAATCAACAGACGTTTCTTTAATTGAACAGAAACAATGTAGGACAAATTAAGTTTGTTAGATTTTCAAAGTCATTCTGCATTTGTATAATGATGTACTGTCTAATTCCTTAAATGTAAATTTTATGTTTGGTTTTTTGAATTTATCAAATACATAATTTATTTGTTTTTCGATCAACTGAATAGAAATTTAAATACATAATTCCCATTACAGAGCTTAATAATTTTGTATTTAGATCTATTAATTTTGCCATCTAGAAAGATTTGGCAGCCCAATTTATTTACCGTGCTTCTATGAAGACATTCTTGTAAAGATACTTTCTTTAATTGTTTGAGGAAGATTTCAAAATTCTAGAGTTTAATTCCTTTCTAAATCTGTAAAAATGGATACCAAAATCCGATTCAGTAGA
Source organism: Alisma plantago-aquatica (assembly GCA_963693085.1). Taxonomy (NCBI): domain Eukaryota; kingdom Viridiplantae; phylum Streptophyta; class Magnoliopsida; order Alismatales; family Alismataceae; genus Alisma; species Alisma plantago-aquatica. The sequence continues at coordinate 1,971,312,208 of OY856409.1, read as the reverse complement.
ATAAACTCCGAGAAATGTAGTATTGTAGTAACTTTACCATCCCCTAATTATCAAAAAAAAAAAAAAAAACTTTACCATCCCCTGGATTGCCGCCGCAGCATATTTCAATTGGCCCCTCTGCTGTTCCGCTGTTGCGGCCCACCGAGCTGCTTGACGAAACGACGCGTGTACGCGTGCATGACTTGACCAGCAAGAAGCAAGTAGCAGTCTGCTCTAATAATGATAGCACTGATCATTAAATGGGAGAAAAGACAGAGAAGTTGGAAAATGGAATAGATTGGGGCCAGCTCGGCGCCAAAGTATGAGGAAAGAAATAGTAAGACGTGTTCCGCAAGTCAGTAGTTGCTACTTGGACACTGCTACCGTCTTCAACTCCTCTCTCTTAAACAGTATCCAAGACAGGACCACCAGGTCCACCACCGCTCCCCTTCCCTACTCTGTCCCGCGTATGTAATTTTGAAAGGAGAATTTCGACACCACCGTTTTCTTATATATATATTTCCAGCTCCCATACCCTCATAATTGCTCATTTACTGCCTTTTAGGCAAATTAAACACATGCAAAAAGACTGCCATTTTAATGGTTATATAAAACGAAACTTCCAACTTAGCACCTGCATGCTGCTCTTAATGCCCTCCCTACACACATCACGCTGCCCTCGTGGTTACCTATTTCCAGCCATTTAAGTGGTTTGTTCATGTTACCCACCTATTTCTGATTATTTGTTATTTAAGAATAAAAGAAGACCACTCTTCTTTTTTTATATTGAAAACAAGAAACTTCTTAATTTGTATTTTATCTACTATTTTTAGCGTTATGACTATCGTTGATGAGTGTAAATTTTTCCACAGTTAATGAAATTGATAATTGGATTTGAGTTCCATCAATTACATTTAGATCTATTAGTTTGAATATTCAAAAGGACTATAGCCCGATCTTCGCCCTCGCTCTTTGTGAATTTATAGTTTACAATGAGAAAACGGATTGTGATGATATCGTTTTACATATATTCATTGTGCAAAAACCGTCAAAGAGCAAAACATTATAGTCATATATTTCTTTTTAAAACTACGCTGATTTTTTTTTGCTGCTGCGGAGGGACTGATAAAGTACAAGTGTACAAGTGCGTTTCCGAAAATGATGTGTTTATTGTAATTATATTTCATTTTTTAAATAAAACAAAAAGATATGTTCTTATGTGTTACACCATCTTTTAGTTTTTTAAGTTAAATATAGACAGATCGACAAAAGAGGGAGGCTGCCAATCGGTAATCGCATCTGTCGATCGGCGGCTGACTCTATAAAACCACCCGGGCGGTCCTTCCATCTTTCCGCCGTCCAACCCATCATTTGGATTCTCTTCATTTGCCCAGCTCAATTCAAAGCCTCTCTCTCTCTCTCTCTCCCTATCTTGCTACTCACTTTCCCACTGCTTTCCTTTCCCCAAAAGCCCATTCAATTGCCCTTTTAATTTCGCATTCGTGAAAAAGGCGCATCATTTCTTTCTTCTTCCTTCCTCCAAGAAAAGGAATAACAACACCCTTCGACACGGCACAATTCCCCTCCTCCGCTCCTCCTGCCTCCCCCTCTTTAATTTGCCGTTAGGTTTTGGTACCGATTCGGTCGCCAACCCTCCTCCACTCCCCCTTCGTCGGGGTTGCCGACCAACCCTCATATGGGAGGTCGGCGACGGGGGACAGGAACAATATCAACAGATATACCTCCCTCCGCCGCCGCGTCGCTCTGACTCTCAGATCATCAAGCCACCGCGACGGCCCATCCCGCTTCGCCAGACCCTAAACTGCCGACGACCGAAGAATAGGACCTCTCTCCTAATAACAGATTTTCAAGAAAAAAACAACAAAAAAACCTTCCCCTCCCTTTCCCCGCCCGAATTTTAAGCCAAACCCCGAGGCCCGCGCCAACAAACTCCTTCATGGGCCTCCGGGGATTCGAGCCGCGTTCCGCGCCGCCGAGGACCACGACGTCGCCAGCTGAGGCTGCCGACCGCGCGCTCTTCAGCGCTGTGGACCGGTGGGCGTGGCCCAGGCTTGCCGGTGGAGAACAAGGCGATGACCTCGACGAGGACCGGTGTTTCGGAGGAGGATGGGACAGGGCCGGTGGAGGAGAGTTCAGCCACGACAGCGAGCATGACCTCGCGCTCCTCGTCAGCGACTTCCTCGAGAACGGCAGCGGAGGGGGAGACGGGGATAGGTGGTGCAGCAGCGACAGCGACTCCGGGGTGTCGGATCTCAACCATCTAGCAGACAAGATCAACGTGAGTAAAAATACTGCACATATCATCATTCATTATCAGAATTGCCTTGCCTCCATCATAGTTTTTAAAACTGTACATACATAATTGGGGTTTCTGTTTTTGATGTTCCGGGGTGCATGTCCCTTTGCTATATTATAGCAAACATCTATGTTAACGTTTCAAATTCCCGTCTCATCGCCTTCAACGCGGCTTCATTCCTTCTCATACGGCCGTTGTTGGTTCAACTGTCTCTGTTTTTTCTCTTCTTTTTCAGGGATCATTTGATCCTTGTGATCCTTACCATTCCATTTTATGTATTCCGGCTAGCTTTTGTATGTTTGGCTTTTGGTTATCATCATCATGCACATGGTCGTTATTGATCAATTTAATTTCTTATTATTACTCAATCTGGATTCCCATAATCCCAGCTCACTTTGGATAGAACTGGGGGGCGGGGGGGACTCCAACCACGAGCATATGACCTTTTCACAGCGTAATTGAGTTTGAAACTGTGTTTCCTCCTTGAGTTAGGAACTCTTTTTTAGGGCTTGTTAATTCAAGGATTACAGAATCCATTCAGATTGTACTGCTGCTTCCTTCTTTTGTGCTCATCTTAGATGGCATCAAAGAGGCTTATCGTTCCTCCTCCAGCTCATACTTGAAAGCAATGTTGTCAAATAAACAATTAGAAAACTTTCCTGTACGGACAACAGCTTAATTTCTAGCAAAAATTAGGACTCGGTTGATGATAAGTCACGTTCGCTTTAATTGTTTCCATCATGCCTGTATACTCCTTCCAAAACCACATTCGTTGATTTCACCCTTCTGACTTTTTCCGTTACAATACTTATCATCCTCGTCTTCATCAAGGCTTCATTCTTATTTATCAAATTAGCTGTTCTTGGTTCAGCTCTCCTCCTTTTTTCTTAATAAAAGGGAAGATCCTTGATAGAAGTTAGCTTTTATTCCCGCCTTCTTCTGGGTTTCGGATGCAAATTCGGTTTTGGTCATCATCATCACGTTCACCAGCCAAATAATCTTTAGGAAAAAAAACTAATATAGCACACTTTTACAAAAATATTACCAATGTAGCACCGTTTGCAAAATATTTCCTAAAATAACACACTTTGGTCTAAAAATGCCACTTTGTGTGGAGTTTTTGTATTCAGAATTGAAAAACGCCACAACTATTGGCACATTTCTTTTAAAAATAAAAAAAATTTTGAAAAAAAAAGCGCCACTTAAGGTGGCGTTTACATCTTTATATTAAGTTAAAAGCTCCACTTAAAGTGGCGCTTTTGACTTTTTTTTTTCAATTTTTTTAATTTAAAAATAAATACGCCAATCTTTTTGGCGTTTTTCAATTTCGATACGAAAAACGCCACTTTAGGTGGCGGGTTCCACACAAAGTGTCCTATTTTAGGAAATATTTCGCAATGTGTGCTATATTGGTAAATATTTTTTGTAAAAGTGTGCTAAATTGGTTTTTTTTCCTAATAAAGATCTTTATTGATCATTAACTACTACTCTCCCATTCATTACAGCTCATGGTTGATGTAGTGGTGGGGAAAGCTCCAAATCCGTACAGCATATTATATAATTTCATCCCTATCACATGTTATTGCTCTCTTTCCTCCCCACTCCAACCACCACCACCACCCCCCCAACAAAAAAAAAAACCCGCCCGTATTGTTTCTTGTTCCTTCTAGAAAGCATAATTGAACCCGAAGTTGCCTCTTTTCTACCTTGCGTTAGGATGACTTGTTGGGTTTCGGCGCACCATCTTACAGTTAACTCAGGGCTAACAAAATCCATTTAAGATGTCGTATTTGTTTTTGTTTTTGTTTTGTGCCCGTCTTAGACGCCATCAAAGGCACTACTACACCACTCCTCCAGCTCAGACTTGACAGAAGTTGTCAAATAAACAATTAAAAAGCTTTTCCTGACTATAAGGACAAGGACAACTGTGATGTCTCGCGAAATTGTAGGGCTTGATTGATTCTTGTAGAGTTTATGCCAATTTTATCAGAGACGAAAGTGAGATGTCTTGCACCCCAGTAAAAAAATTGTCAGAATAATTTTGTTCTGTGTTCAGAGTCATTGTTCTTCAAGTCTATCCTTGCCTTCCAAAAGCATCCACGTCCGAGTAGGGTAGCAGCAGTTTACCCTGACAAGTCATGTAGCTCATATTGTTGATCTTTTTTTAGGGTTGAGTGGGAGATTATAAATAGAGGTTTGCTATATGGACCAAAAGTTGGACCAGAATTAGAACTAGTTTTGTCATTTTGTATGCATAAAACAACAAAATGGAGGAGAGAAGCAAGTTACTTCTCTCCTCTGTTTTGTTCTTGTGCATGCAAAGAGACAAAAAAAGGTCCCAAATCTGGTGTAACTTTTGGCTCAAGCATCATATTAAGTAATCTCCAATCATTTGTAGAAATGAAAATTTTCAGCCTTTTGCTTGTCCAAGGGAAACCGGCAACTTACATAGGGTCTTTGTATACATTCAATTATTTGACCATATCTCACTCTCTCTCTACGCAATCTAACACGTCTGTCTTTCCATGCAGTTGGAAAACATCCATCTTTACAGTTCCTCTTTTTATATTTTGGGATAATGATAGCAAACCCTACTATGTCTCTTAGAAAATTTATAAAGATGAGAAAGCAATCACTCCAATGTTTTTTTTTCATGTTGGTTGTTGCTGGACTGGTTACACCTATAATGATACCATGAGCAACTTTTGCAGTTCTACAAGCGCGCAGTAGATCAATATGAGATTGATCTGTTGGCAGTAGTCCATTCGCTTCTCTTGTCCATCAGTGATCTAGAGCCGGTTCCCAAGGATGGGCCTTGTAACGCCAGCTGCGTCCGGAAGATTCTTGCCAAGCGCCTAAGAATGTCGGGTTACAATGCCGCTGTATGCCTATCTAAATGGCAGGGTTCCAACAAGGTTCCTGGAGGTAAATAATGTCTCTCCATTCCACTTCAAGCCTCTTTTCTTTTTGCACTATGAGGATAATTGAGAATGTGAGCACTTTCTCTTCCTGCCAACTCATGGGACTATTTTATTTTTTGCTGTGTTCAGGGGAACACGAATATATTGATGTGGTGGTCGATGAGAGCTTGGGTCGAGTGGATCGGTTCTTAGTTGACATCGACTTCAGAAGCCATTTTGAGATTGCTAGAGCTGTGGACTCGTACGACGCCATACTCAAGACCCTTCCGGTTGTCTATGTCGGCTCCTGGCCAAGGCTTAAACACCTTCTGCAGATCATGGCGGATGCTGCTAAATCGTCTCTCAACCAGAATTCCATGCCTATTCCACCATGGCGCTGCTTGTCGTATCTGCAGGCCAAATGGAAGTCTCCCTACGAGAGGGTAATAACAACACCCGTCCGTCCCACCGTCTCTCCGTCGGGTCACAAGTCGTGCGCCGGTCAGCTGAGGAGATTGAAATCGTCCATTCAGTCCGAGATGGAAACGGAAAGGTTGTTGGTGCCCATAGTCAATGCCAAGAAATGGAGGGTCAAACCAGAAAAGCGGAAACCCTCACTGCTCAAAGTTTGATGAGACAAGAAAAGCCCCTGAATTTTGTAGTTTCTTGCGGCAGGATTGTGTTTTATAAAGAGAAGAGAGAACTAAAAAAATAAAGATAAATAGCAGCTACCTCATACTCGGCAATAGTTGGTTTTTTTTCCTTTCATGACAGCATTTGTTGTACCGCCTGACAAGAAGAAGCAGTTCAGAAGAGAAAAGGCATCTTGAGTTGTCGCTGGATAAGCTGATGTTTTGTCGGGTCATGTAATCTGACTGGACAGGATTACAGTTGTGAGTCACTTCGGTTCCTTTCCTCCCTTGAAACATAACACGTTTCGTTCTTTCCTCTTTTTTACATTTATATCGGAGAAGGTTTTGTCTATCCTATTAACTTCATCAATCATTGTTAGCAAAAAGTTATTTTATTATCCAATTCTTTGTTGGATTCGTTCTTCTAATGAAAGTGAACATTGTTTACAGCTCAGATTCAAAGCAGAAAAAGTAGTGGTTTTTGTTTACAATATCATACGCTCTCATCTTTACTTGGGAGCTTCAACCATTTAATTTGTTGCTTATTTATACTTTGTTTCAATTTTTATGTTATCGAGCCATCTTGTTGCCCTCATAGCATGGCTTTCCCAGTCTTCAATTACCTTTTGTTGAATAGGAAATATTGTGAAAGCAGATACGGAACATTTTACATCTTATTTTCATCTGATTGCATGATACCTGCAGTTGTCTTATGATAACTACGCACAAGACTCGAAATTGCGACTAATTAGTGATAATTGTGAACTTGCGCCTACCAAGTACTATTCGTAAAACCTTTTCCAGTTGAATACTCAACATTAGTTTATCTTACCTGATCAAAATCTCGTTCTTCTTCTTGGCTCATAACGTGAATTCATCAACGAAGGAGTTTTTTTTGTCTGGGTGAGCTTGTGACCTTAGCATTGTCTGCGATATTTATCTCCCTCATCCTTGACGTTCTTGGTCATCAACTCTTTTAGATGCAAGTTTCCTCATCGTCTCCCACTAGCAGTTCTACGCCCTTCACTCTTTTGCCATGGAAACCCTCCTAATCAAAGATCACACAAATCTCCTACTTGTGGACCATTGTAAATCCACGACCCGTCCACCAATTATGTGTCCACCAGCTTATGTCTGCTACAACTAGACCATCACAGATGTACTAGGTATCATTAGCTTGGATGTAAAATTCCACATCCAAACGCATTTGGAAAACACCCTTGAGAGTGGTGTGGCAAGACTCTCATCTTTTGGTTGATCTAAGTCATTGAACACTCAAATTCATGATAGCAAGCTCAAACTAATCATATGCTATAGCATTGTCTCTTAGCCTTAGTACTTTTGAAGGTACTATGGGTCTACAAAGAAGACCACTTGCATCTCATTCATGAGTTGCCTAAAATTGAAGTCATTAATTTGTCTTCACTACATTTTGAAATGCCCTTATTAGGCCTCTCAAGAAAATCAACTTTTGTGTCTAGATCCTTAAACATGAAGCAAAAGCATACTTGATTATGACCATCTCTAGAACTTAAACTTAGTGATTTTTCGCATAACACAAGCCATATGGGGCTCACTTAAGCCCATTGTCTTTCTCCTTACTGTCTTTAACAAATCCTACATGGAGTTGCTCAAATTCATAGATGCCATGAGGAATGATGTGTTAAAATGCAAATTAAAAGTGATTCTCACATTTCATTTGAGCTACTGTATACATGTCAGTGCATGCTATATTTGTGATGGGACTAATAAGAACCTTAGTTCTACAACATACCACTTACCTCTACGACACTTCTACATGGGTACATAAAGAAGATGTGTAGTATCTTACCAAATTTGAAATGCTTATGCAAACAAGATGGGTTGCATGTTCATCTACGAGTTAAATCATCGACTTGTTTATTTACTCTAAAACCTTATCATAATTGTCTATCTTACCAAGTGCCTTAATAATAAATTTCAACTATCATAACCTCCCTGACAAACCTTAGACACTAGAAATAGTTTTCAATATATCCTAGTCAAACCAACATGATATTTTAGAAAAGTTATTATTATAGATTTGTCTCAAGGTATGGTGTACAGGAGACACAAAATAACATAAACTGAAGTAATGTTAATGGGGTTAAGTAGAGGCAAGCCATTTAGCTATAGAATAGATATAATACCACCAACTCCCCCCCTCGAACTGAAGAGTACACATCATGCATTTCCAGCTTGTCACACCTATAGCAAAAGGATGAAGGTGAAAGTGGTTTGGTGGTCTATTATCCAGTCTTCCTATATAGTGTAATGATCTTTTTGACACAATTACATCTCCTACGAAGTGGCAGTCAACCTCAATGCTCTTGGTATGTTCATCAAAAATTGAATTATTGGTTATATGAAGAGCTCCCTAAATATCACATTTGAGAGTTGTTGAGGATGAGGGATACCTAGTTCTTAAAGAGTGGATGCCACCCATTGAATCTCACAATAAGTTTTGCATGACATGCTATTTTACCTCAGTGCTAGAACGAGCCAATGGCACACGATCTTAGTGTTGGGACAAGCCACAACATACTGCTTCTTACTCTACCAACTGATGGGATGCCACCCAATAGAACACAAAAGTTGGAAATGGATCTCCTATCATTCACACATCTAGCCTAGTTGACACCACCATAACAAGTCAAAGAGATATCTGAAGGGGGTGGTTTCTTTGTGTAGGAAACCCTGTCTAGGTGCACTTTCACATAGCGTGGAATATGTTGTAATTGACAATATCAAGGGGTTTGGACATGTGTTGACTAACAACACTAACAACACAAGTTATGTCTGGTCGAGTAATTGTAATATATATGAGTTTTCCAACTGTGTGTCCATATTTCTTAGGAACTGAAAAGGAGTCCCCATCAGCCAAAATTTTATGGTGATAGTCCATAAGTGAAGTGGGTTTAGAGTTTACCATACCAGAAACCTTCAAGATTTCAAGGACGCACTTCCACCGAAATAAATAAGTTCCATGAAGAAAACATAGCAGTTTAACTTCCAAGAAGTAGCATAAGTTGTACTAGATCCTTGGTAAGAAAATATAATTGGAGTGCCTATTTCAATGTAGATTGTAAGGAAGATAAGACTTCCTTTTGGCTGACTAGGTGGTTCCACTGTCCCCTTCACCCGTACGGTAGGCATCCTATGGATGTTCACATCCACCTAAATATGAAGGACCTTTAGGTTGATTGATTGGATGGGATCGAGAAAATCTTGGCATTCACCCTTAAAAATGAAGTGAACTAGATTCTTCCATACTCCTTTCAAGACATAAATGACAAAGATGGTCATTCAACTTGGATGTCTTCCATCACAATTTATTTCTCTATGATCATCCAAATTTATGATTAGCACACATGGATAAGGTGAAGATGACATCAGAATATAGGTTTGATGTAAAGAGGGAGTGCAAAGGGCCAACTTTTTGATATGGAATACTTTGAATAATGTGGTCCCAACCTATGACGAAATTGCTAAGTGTCATATTCCACTAGTTTCCAAATCTACATGTTATAGAGATCCACAAAAAAGAAGCAAAAAGTCACATGTGACCGCCTATGATTCATGTGTCCTAAACATGAGGATAATGGATACATATCATGATAATCTGAATATAAATGTATAGCTTGATACCTCAAAATGATAATATGGGGTCCTGAGTAGTAAGTAGGGCCGAACACATGGACAAGGATGGCAATTTGTCTAGGATATAAGATCTTAGCTTAGCTAAGTCAAATTAAAGCTAAATTTGATGTTCCTTATAGAACAGGGTATCAACCAAGAACTATGAAAACAAAGTAAATGAAAACTAAGTTAACAAGACAAAACAAGCAAAAGATCTTTTTGGTAGATTTCAATATTTTGGGTAGAACTTATATTTGGATTCACCAACCTAGCACACTTGCCAACTGAATACACTCATATCCATTGTATACCGATATCTTAGTTTATGAGAAGTCATCATTAGTGCCTATTCCCTCCTCTATCGAGATTGAGTTAGATCCAGATTTAAGCATGCCTCTCTCTCAAGATAATAAAAGGGCAGTCAATAAATATGAGAATGTGATCATATCTTTAGCGACCCAATACTTTCATGTGTTCAAACCACCCATTAACTCTAGAACTAATCTAACATTACTCTTTTGAGGCATCAAAAATCAAACATCACAACATGGTAACTAGTCATGCAGGTGATTTATTCATGAAAAAGAGCAAAGAGATAAACATTACTAAGTGTATATACGTTCAACAGACTATGAGTGTTTATAGTTGGAAGAGCCTTACTGGCTAATCCAAAGCCAAGTTAATGAGTCTAGCCACTCATATTCACAAGTGACAAAAATTGATTTATAAGGAATGAAGGCCATATCCAAACAACAACAAGGAATGGATATTGTGGGCTCTGATCTCCAAACCACGATATAAACTTAGCGGAAGCGATTCGATAAACAACGGAAGACAAAAATCACGGAAATTAAAACTTTTCGAGACAAGAGCTTGAATCCTTAAAAGCTTCTTCCATCACGGAAATCGACCCAAACCACCAAACGGTTTGGTGAAACTGTTTCGTCCCAACATTGAAACTGTTTGCCCTAGATATTTATGGAGGTGTGTGCTTATGATGATGTCATCATCATCAAGCTCCAAACTGATGAAATCTATTGTGATTTCCATGGTGATTGCAACAATCAACCAAACTTAATTTTGAAAATGTAGAAATGATCACCAATTGATAAGGAATTGATTGCAATAATAAAATTAAGGGTTCAAGTTATAAAACCTGCCTCCAATTGAGCTCCAAAGCTCCAATCTCATGGCAAAAATGGTGGATGAAGCTCTTGCAACTCCCCCTAGGCTCGTCCTCAAGCTTTTGGTTGAAAAGATTGGCTAGGGTTGAAGAGGAGATCGAAATAAGAAGAAATCAATTATTTATTTTTTATTTCCACCATGGAATCAAGGAGAAAGGAGGTCAAGAACCTTACCAACAGGTAGGGAGTCATGCTCCTGGTCCTCCCAAGCTCCTTGGTCGTTTTCCAAGCAAAGGGAAGAAGTGCAAACGAAAAAGCCTTTCATTTGGCTTGTAAAGGGTCTTTTTATAAGAAATTCAAGGAGAGAGAAAGTGCCTTATAAAAATTCATTTAATCCCAAAAATGGTGCCGCCTCTTCCCCCTCAACTCCTTGGCCACGAATACATCTTGTTTGACTATTATTCCTCTCAATTATCCATGATTTAAAGAAAAGCAAATTAAGCACCTCAAAACATATTATACTAATATCCATATGTGAGTGGATATTTCTTTTTCTTATAATAATGGTGAGTGGGATTTCACCTCCTTAGGATATGCTCGTTCCTTTGCAAGGCTTTAAGCTCATCCACACACATCTGAATCCAACCATTTTAATTTTGGTTGAAGGCCCTTTAATTAATACATTCATTTTTACCCTAAATTTAATTAGGGTTTCAATTAGGATTAAATCTTGATTATTTTAATATCAAGATTCTCTCTCCTCCAACTTAATTCAAATGAGGCTCCCTTCTAATTTTATTTGCTCTACAAGATGCCAAGAAACATTAGGGACCTTATTTAAGTGCCAATTTTCATGTTGAACCCTAGGTTTTGGGTAAATTGCACATTACACCAAAACTAGGTTTTAATGCACAAGGATTGCTTTACAAGCTTAATCTTGGTGCCCAAGCTTATGGAAACCATACCACTACATCATATTCATTCTTATGATGTATCAACATCATAGGATCATCTTATCATGCAACATTTGCAATTTAACCCCTCAACTTGAGTAATTTGTACTTTAGTCCAAAATAAGCAAACATTGCTTCAACATTGTTCAAATAGGACCAAAATTGAAACATAAGTTTCTCATGAGCCCTAATTACTTTTCACAAGATAAGATTAAGCATCTACTAAACCTTATTAGGCAAAACATCTAGGGTTAGAATATAACCCAGGTTTGGGATGTTCCAAATTATCCACCCCTTATAAGGATTTCATCCTCGCAATCCCAGGAAAAAGGAGGGACAGATTATTCATTAATCATTCGCTCAAGTCTCCACATATCATCTTAATATTATGGAGATACCATGGATCTGTAATTCACACAAAGTTCCTTTCATTAATTCCACCTTATCAATGTTTATGTTTATGCATAGCATAAACCCCTAACATATGATGTCCATATTACTGAAAGGAAGAAGCATAAAAGAACATACTTCTATCATCACCCAAGAATATTTACCAAAAGAGAAACATACATATCTAACACAGATAATTCACTCAGCAATCCTTTATTTGTTTGGGAAAATATTCACTAAGCAAGTTCACTGAGTAGGTTCACTGAGAATATTGTTTTGAAAATATCCACTGAGCAAATTCACTGAGTATGTTCACTGAGAATGTTGTTTTGAAAATATTCACTGAGCAAGTTCACTGAGTATGTTCACTAAGTATATTGTCTTGAAAGTATTCACTAAGGAAGTTCACTGAGTATGTTCACTAAGTATGTTGTTTGAAAGTATTCACTGAGGAAGTTCACTGAGTATGTTCACTAAGTATGTTGTTTGAAAGTATTCATTGAGGAAGTTCACTGAGTATGTTCACTAAGTATGTTGTTTGAAAGTATTCACTGAGGAAGTTCACTGAGTATGTTCACTAAGTATGTTGTTTTTAAAGTACTCACTGAGTATGTTCACTAAGTATGTTGTTTGAAAGTATTCATTGAAGAAGTTCACTGAGTATGTTCACTAAGTATGTTGTTTGAAAGTATTCACTGAGGAAGTTCACTAAGTATGTTGTTTGAAAGTATTCACTGAGGAAGTTCACTGAGTATGTTCACTAAGTATGTTGTTCGAAAGTATCCACTGAGTATGTTCACTAAGTATGTTGTTTAAAAGTATTCACTGAGGAAGTTCACTGTAACACCCCTGACTTGGGGTTATGAGCTAACCCTAGGTGTTTTGCCTAATTATGAAATTAGATGTTTTTAATTATCCTTTTGTATGTAATTAAAGCTTCTAGGGAACATATGTTTCCATTTCTGTCCCCTATGAACAATGTTGTAGTATTGTTTTGCATACAGGGACCTATGTGCAATTTACCCAATCTGAGGGGTTAACTTGCAAATTACATATGTTTTATGTTCTTTTAATGTTGAGGCAACCTAAGGATGAATATGATGAAGTATAATGGATTTCCCAAGCTTGGGTATCAAGATGCAGCTTATGGAATGATCCTTATGCTTAAAAACCCTAATTTGGAGTAAAATGCAGTTTGCCCAAATTATGGGGTGCAACTTGTAAAATACACTTTCTATAATATCTTTTATGACTTTTGACATCATTTAAAGTTATTATAATGAAGGAGGCACTTCTTTTGAATAATCATATAATAAGGAGTACCTTTGTAATTAAATCACCAAGTTGTAAGTAAGGAGACCCTTATGTATATGTGCACCTTAGTGATAAGTTGACCTTCCTTGCCTTTAATTCTTGGTTTTAAAAGGAGTTTTACCTTAGAAATAAGGAGTAGGGACGTGCCTAAAAGAAAGGAGGGACCTAGTAGAGAAAAGGAGAAACTAGTTGTCCTTATGTTGGAAATGACCCCAAGATATATACATACACCCTTCCTTTGTTTGCAAAGGAACGTTTCCTTCACTTCCTTTCTTATTCCCTTGCTTGGACCGACTTAGAACAGAGCTCTGGAGAAGGAAGACGACCAAGGAGAAGCTAGGTAAGCTTGGACCATCTTCTAGCTCGAATTCATGGAGGAATTCTTCTTAAAAGGTTGGTTCTATGGTTAACTCACTTAGGTTTCTTGTTCTAGCCGATCTTCCCCATCTCTTCCTTGAAGAAACAATCTTGGATGACCTATGGAGCTCAAGATGCCATTAAAAGCTTGAAGATTGGAATCTTGGTGCTCTAGGAACCACGTTTGAGGCGGGTTTTATAATTCTAAACTCCTAGTTTTATTATGCATATCCTTGTTCTTGCTTTTTAAGCTTAGTTCTTCTTCCCCATCATTCTTTGCACTCTTGCAAGCTTTTTCGTGAAGAACAGACCTTGGTTCAAGGTTGAATACGGAGGGCGTTAATACTTATGTTGGTCCTTATCCAACTTTATCAAACGATCTTATGATTCCCCCCCCCTTCTTGACCAACCGTTTGAAGGGCAAACGGGTTCAATAGGTCGGTTTGGCCAAACAGGTTCCAACCCGTTTGAGGGCATTGACCAAGCGTTGACCGTTTGGGTTTCCTGTTCAAAATTATGTAGACTAATGACCCACCTAATTTGATGGGTTAATTCAAAAGGAATCGTAGGTTGAAGGCCAATCAATTAGGCAATTGAATTAAATTAAGTGCTGATTTTCCAAACTAATCAAATTGAACCTTTTGGGCAAACGGGTTCCAACCCGTTTGAATGAGTTGACCAAGCGTTGACCGTTTGGGATTCCTGTTCATAATATATTGAATTTCATTTCTACAAAGAATCATAATCTAATTCATAACCAATTAATAGTTGAAGGCAGTTCAACACCCTAACCCTAATCGGGTTAAAATTGCTGATTTTCAATATAGATCTTGTTGAGTGTTGGGTTGAAGGACCCAAACGGGTTCAAAACCGTTTGGGGGTTCATTCAAACGATCTCACACTCGTTTAGTGACACCCTAAGACCGTTTGGAGGTCTAGGGTTAAAGAAATTTGATGGTTTGAGGGTCCAATCACAAGATGTTGATAAATTTATGAAAAGTGCTGATTTGTAATCTAATTTGGACTCAACCCTTATCAAATCAACTTAATTTTTAGTCAAACTTTGGGCAAATGGTCTCAAGACCGTTTGGAGATCATCCAAACGATCTCAAGACCGTTTGGTCCAAGTTAGGCCCAATTGGAATTCAATTGATAGGCTCAATCTTGTTTTGATTCACATTGATGAAAATTGATGAGTAGTCGATTGGAAACCTTAATTGAGTTAAACTTAACCCTAATTGGCTTTCAATTGAAGGTCAAATTGGTGTCCAATTGATTGAGGCTCATCCTATTTGACTCAATTTGTAAGTGGTTAACATGGCTTGGGCCAACTGAAGGCTTCAACATAGGAAATCCTATTTAATCATAACCTTTGTATCACCTTTCATATCCATGCGGTTTGGACCCAAACGAGTCCACACTCGTTTAGACCCAAACGAGTCCACACTCGTTTAGATCCAAACGAGTTCAACCCGTTTCAATCCAAACGAGTTCAACCCGTTTCAATCCAAACGAGTTCAACCTGTTTCAATCCAAACGAGTTCAACCCATTTCAATCCAAACGAGTTCAACCCGTTTCATCTCAAACGAGTTCACACTCATTTCATCTTAAATGGGTTCACACCCGTTTCAACTCAGTGAGTCCACACTCGTTTGAGGGTTCAAATGGGTTGAAGGTTGAAGGTTAAACCCTAACCTAATTGGAGATTTTCATGGTTGTTTATACTTAACCACTTAAAGGTATAATTGGTTCAATGATGATCTAATCTAAACCATAATGGTAACTTAAAATACTAAGGGACTAAGTGACTAATGAATCGACCCATGATGATGATCAATGGGTAATTTTACCAAATGCCCCTGAGAGGTTCAATTCAGTGATACCTTGTTCTAATCAAACCCTAATCACTTGATAGTGGTGATTTGGTTTATAAAGATCAAAGGGGACTTAACCCAACCTAATATAGAGTGGTGTAATCACCATCTACTAGTGAGAGGAGAGAGAAATTACCATTTATGGTGGAAACTCAAGTAAAATACCTTCAATATACATGAATAGGGTATGATCCACTATGTGAAATCATGGAAACCCTAATTATGATAATTGATGAATCTTAATCTTATCTGAGGTCTTTAATGATGATGTATCTCGTACATGGGATGTTATGGGATCTATTCACCATGTATGATGAATAGTAAACCCTAATTCTAGGGTGATGACATGTATTGTGAATAGTAAACCCTAAATTGATGAAAATCAGGGAAACCTAGCTCTCGTATGAGTAGGGAGATACAACTTCTTTAAATGAGTTATTTACTGTTATCAGTTGAATTGACCGTAAAGGTTCCTATATGAGGATGATCATATCCAGGTATGGATAATGATGCTATATTCATTAAAAGCATGTTGTTAGCTTTATAAATAGTGATATATCCTGGTGCCTTGTTAGTGGCATCTTATGAGATTGATGGGCTGTGAGAGCCATGAGTACCATCAAGGTCATGCTTAACAGATGACTTGTGATGAGAGAATTGAGAAATGGTAATTGATGTAAGTTAGGCTTGTTACATTTAGTATCTTTCTTTCTTAGCTGCTATGCTAATGTTTAATATTTAAGAACATGTATGTTATCTGATAAGTGATAACTTATGAGTTTGATAGGTTGAATGAGTCATGAGTAATATGCACTGATGATCATCAAAAGTCATATTATTTAAATGACCAGATAAAATAATATGTTATTGGTAATAAATGTGATAATTAGTCCAGGGGTTTGGACTCTCACTTCCAGATTCTTAGTGATAAGATGTTTAGGGATTGATATCCCTATGTTAAATTATGAAATATGATCCTAATATAGAGTGTTACTATGTGAAATTCTATTACAAGATAATCCTATGAAAGGCTTAACTGCAGACTTATGGGTGATGAATGTAAATAACCCTTGTGTCACTTGAGTAAGGTTAAGTATGATTTCATGTGTACTAATCATACAGTTATGTTGTGGATTTGGAATCCTAACACCTTGTAGGAAAGGGTATGGCTACAGGCCATGATATCCCTTATCATAATGCCAGGTGATGGATATATGATCTAAGCCTGAAGAGAGCCAGTGTGGTGATGATGGATTTATAATAAATAGATGTTATACATGTCCTTTTATTTCTAAAAGAAAAGAGATATGTGGGTTGACTTAGAGATGCTTTGCTTCTAGTAGGAGGAATAGATTACAATCTGTGAAACATTGTTCTAACTACTCCTAAAATATATATGACTTCTTTGTGTACTGTTATTCTCTTTTCTGTAATAATCATGTTTTTGGCGAAGAGTTATAACTCCCGCTGGGACAATTATTTAAAATTGTCTCACCCAGTAGATTTCAACTTTTTAGGTGGTCTCCAAGGACGAAGGGACCAATCTCCAGGTGACTAGTATCAGCAACAGCAGTACCCAGAGCAGCAGTAAATCTCAGGTGGAGATTCAGACTGCTGAGTTATATAGATAGATAGCCAGTCCTATGCGTCCTCTATACTCTCAGGTCCTTGGAGTCATGGTCTGAGTTTTGATTCGTCTCTTGAGATTTTGTAGCATGCTGTGTATAATTACTCAAGAAGTAATTAATAGAGATGTAAATAGTTTATCTTGAATCTATGAAAGGAGTTTTTATGGTTTCAATGTCTTATCTCAAAAAGTTTTAATTTTCGCTGATTTTTGGTATTCCACTGCTAAACGAATCGCTTCCGCTATGTTTACTTAGAAGTTCATGTGTTCATCTCGGACTTTGGAGATCAGAGCCCACATTCACTGAGTATGTTCACTAAGTATGTTGTTTGAAAGTATTCACTGAGGAAGTTCACTGAGTATGTTCACTAAGTATGTTGTTTGAAAGTATTCACTGAGGAAGTTCACTGAGTATGTTCACTAAGTATGTTGTTTGAAAGTATTCACTGAGGAAGTTCATTAAGTATGTTCACTAAGTATGTTGTTTGAAAGTATTCACTGAGGAAGTTCACTGAGAATATTCACTAAGTATGTTCACTAAGTAGTTTGTTTTGGAAAAATTCACTGAGAAAATTCACTGAGTATGTTCACTAAGTAGTTTATTTGGATAATTTCACTTAGCTCTTCTTATTTAATTTCATTATACTTTCTAGATTGTTTTAGAATGATTACTTGATCAGAGTAATAAAAAAGATAACAATCTAAGAGTTTCATACTTGCCTTATCTACAATAATCATATACTTGGCCATGGTATACAAGTATTGCAATTAGGTAGTATGCACTTTATTTACTATCATATTCCTCACTTTTCATATCATTATACACATAGGATTTTCCCTTCTTGAATTTTCTTCAGGCATCATTTCTATATCTCATCTTTCAACACACAGATAAGGGAGATTATAAAACATTTTAAGGAACACTGAGTAAGATATATGTTCTCATTTCCCTTGTGTCCTTATAGGACTAGTCAAAGGAATTAAAAAAAAACTATTTTCATATATTTAACACATAGAATCATGAAATGAAGTATCAGGATGAATATATTTTATTTAAGTATTACCCCTGAAGGTCACCTACCACATTAGGTTTATTTCAACACATAGTGTCCAGTTATCTCATGTTGCTGCTTTTGCCTTTACTTAGTGACTACTGCCCAGGCGCACTAGGCATTTATTGCATTGGTGACACCAAAAACTTTGTCCTTTCAGAATATTTAGACAAATGTCTCTAAAATTATAGAGACCTTACCTTAATTCTCAACTTATTGCCCCTCCTTGGACACTACCATCACAAATGTACTATTTGTCCAAACTTATGGCAGAGTCTACTTTCTCACCATATATTAATCTTTCCCACATTTCCACTGTTCTAACATGACCATGTCACTCAGGAATCCTTTCAAAGCCCAAAGTTTATGCATTAAAGACTGGTAACTTAGGTTGTAATACTAGTATCCAATCTTCTATATGCATTACTGTTGTCCTATCCTGCCCTTCAAGAGAATAACATAGGATTCTCTATCCCGATTAGGTCAAGATGGGAATTCTCAGGCACTTGTTCTCCTCTTGCCTGGTCCCATGCACCCTCTCCTGGTGCAACAACATTGCCCTTAGCAATGTGTTCCTCACGTTCTCCAGTCATTTTCAAGTTCTTCTTCTCCTATGTGAGCAGAAGATACTATCAAATAAAATGGAAGACACTTAGAAAATACTCCACAACCTTAGTCCTATGTCTCTGTAGACTCAGCGAACCTAGAGCTATGATACCACTTAATTGTGGCATACAACTCATTAAAACATAATTAACTAATGCGGAAGCGTTCACTAAGCAGCGGATTACCAAAAATCACTAAAAAGTAAAACCTTTTTATCAAGAGATCCATCAAAGGAAAACTTTCTCACAAAGAACCAAAGTAACACATTTACATTCTTGTTCAAAGGTACATATTTTGTATCATCTCCTTTTAGAGAATTACAAGCATTAACTGTCCTGTCAAGCTAAACACAGGCAGTATAAAATCTCGAGGCACTGAGCCAAAATCTCGAAAGCACTAACTATTACTCCAAGGACCTGAGAGTACAGAGAAGACACATAGGACTCAATCTACATCTATACAAGGCATAACAACCAGTGTCTCCACCTGAGACTTCATTGTTGTCCCTGCTGCTGCTGCTGATGTCCTTCACCTACTGAAGGATTCCTGCCTCCTCGTCCGCGTCCACCTAAAAATGTGATTCCCACGGGGGTGAGACAATTGTAAATTGCCCCAGTGAGAGATATAACTCTCCTCCAGTAACATTATTATTGAATCTTAAGAAGATAAATATACACAAAGGAATTATATTTGTTTGGTAGCAGTTAATTCAATGTCTAACAGATTAGAACATCATTCTTATCAAAAGCAATACATCTATAATTTGATAGAACAACATGTCACTTATCCTTGAAGGAATATGAAGAACATGTATAACATTTATTCACTACAACATCATTACCACATGAATAACTATCTTCAGGCTTAGATCATATATCTACTACCTGGCATTGTCATTGTGGAGCCATGGCCTGTAGCCATACTCTTTTCACAAAGTGTTGGGATCTTAATCCCTCTACTCACCAAGTACATTTCCTCTTCTTAACAAGTTCATCATCATGATTATAGCATCTGGGTATTTGAACCCATAACTCACCATAGGATACTTTTTACCACTTGTTAGGTAACTTTTTACTTTCAGATCATCTGACCAAAGACACCATGATTCTTGCTACATAATGTATTGCACATAGTACACAAAGTTCAATGATTCTTACTACACAAAGCATATGAAGGCTTATAAAGCCTATAAAACATTCTCAATAACAAAGCATCATAGCCCATACTTGGCTATGCTCATCTTCTCAACATATCTGCATGATTAGTAATCATGACATAATTACATATTAATATCATGCAATTCGAGGGTTGTCTTATTACATTCATAACCCATAAGTTTGTATTTGAGTTTCACATAGGATTAACTTGTCATACGATTTCACATAGTAATACTCTGTATTAGGGTTCACATAGCATTAACTTGTCATAGGATTTCACATAGCATTACCTTGTATTAGGGATCACATAGCATTGACTTTTATTAAAGTTTCACATAGCAATACTCTGTATCAGGGTTCACATAGCAAGGAATCAATATGGATAATCATAAGTATTCAATCATACTCTTTATTCTCACCCTTCATCAATAAATGAATTATCAACACACAACATGAGTTTCTCTCTCATCTTTGCCAGAATATGATTACATCATGGTTTATAGGTTTGGATTAACCTTTTCATAAGGCATATTAGCCTATATTCAACAGAATGCATTACATCTCAATATAACCATTGACATGACACATCTCATGTGTCATTCATCCACTTATATTGGACTTATAACACATCAAGGTATATCAGTATTGGGGTGTTGGATGTGATATCTATCATATCTTGATGTATCACTTCCCTCAACACCATTATCTTACTTGGGTTTATACGCTTAGCTTGTATTAGGGTATTTCCCATCATAATACTTATGCACTAGATTATTACATTCATTATGCAATGTATTGGTCATGATTCATCTATTTTAGAAAATACAACCATTGTCAAAGATATGGACTCGCCCTTGAGTCAGGGACTATTAATGTAAGGATATCCATAATCAACCCCTTTAGGTATTTTATTTGTCAATACATTAATCATTATTCCATTATTAGGAGTAATATTTCCATCATAATAATTGAGGTTCACTTAACATCTCATAAACATATATAGATTTCACCTAGGATCACACTTTACTAGGGTTTCACATAACATCCTTTTATATCAGGGTTTCACCTAGTATTATGTGAAATTAGGATTTCACAACACATCACCCAGTGTCAAGGCTTCACATTAGTATTAATGGCACTACCCTATATTAGGGTTTCATATACCTTTATCCCATTTTAGGGAATTAGGGTTTACCATTCACATCCAAGTGGGGTTTCTCTTTCCTCATACCCAAATTAGGGTTAGGATATACAATTCCCATTAAATTAAGGTTTCTTGCATTGTGACACTAAGTTAGGGTTACATCATCACCCTAGATTATGATTTCACCGAGCTTTGCCCTTAAATTAAGGTTTCACATAACCTTGCTCTAATTTAGGATTAAGGTACATCAATATTTTCAATTAAGATTTCATGATCTCATATTATGAATCAGACCCCGATTACACATTTATTCACAATGATAGAATTAGGGCTTATTAAGTAAGCAATCATCTCTCCCATTCACTCTCCCTCTCATCCTCACTAGGATGTTAACAATTCCAAGATTCATCTAGGTCAACTCTTTACTTGAGTACACAAAGCTAGGGTTATCTTTTATAATCATCATGGGTCTACATCACTAATAATCACATAGCTAATTGACCTTTGATCATATTAGATGTCCAAATGGTCTAATCAATTAAACCATCAATTATATAAGGAATTCAAAAGAATTGACCAATTAAACTTTCAATTCCACAAAGTGATCAATTGAATTAACCATTGAAATCTTCGATTGCATTAAGTATACAAATAGGTTCACCATATTGGACCTTCAATTACATGAGGTATTCAAATGGATTAACCATGTTGATCTTCACAAAGTTAATTACTTAGATCCTCAATGATCTTGGTTCTCATACATCAATTGGTTGAAAACCATTTGAACAAGTTGTACTTGAAACCAATTGGACAAAGTAGGTATTGAAACCGTTTGCACTTTGGGTCTCTAAACGGTTGGATATTGTTTGGTCCCAAATGGTTTTGAGACCGTTTGGTCCAAACCCTCTCAAAACCGCATGGACCAAAAAGGCACTTCAACACTCTATCGACTCAATGTTTCAATCCATGGACCAATTATAAATTGAACCACTAAAGCATTCATCAATTGGACCAATGAATCACCATTCAATTAGACCTTCAATTTATGGTTTTAAACCCAATTGATCTCGGTTTGATAATCAAGAAACCATCACTTAGGGTTTGAAATCGAGGATCCATCAATGGTTGACATTGTGGAACCAAATCAATTGAAATCAATAAACTATAATCTTCACATGATATGACCTGACCTGAAACGGTCTTGGATGGACACCAAACGGTCTTGAGACCGTTTGGTTGATCTCCAAATGGTCTTGAGACCGTTTTCCCATTCCATCATCAAAATCCATAACATTCAATTAGGGTTTTGGACCATTGGATTGATTATCAAATCAGCACTTAGTTGCAATTCAATTTGGTACCATTGGACCTTCAAACACTTAGACATACTTAACCCTAGACCTACAAACGGTCTTGGGTGACCCCCAAACGGTCTTGAGACCGTTTGGGTGATTCCCAAATGGTTTTGAAACCGTTTGGGTCAATCAACCCAAAACATCATCTCAATCAGTTTCAAAATCAGCACTTAGCCGATTAGGGTTTGCAATTAAGGAATCATTCACAATTGAAACCTTCAAGATAAACCAATTGGAACCATTTGATAAAGATCCAAGTACCACAGCATATATCTTCAAATGGTCAACCATTTCAAACGGTCAACCATTCCAAACGGTTTGGGACCCAAACCACCAAACAGTTTGCAAACCGTTCGGTGGTGAAACCATTTGGTCCCAACATTGAAATCATTTTCCCTAGATATTTAGGGAGGTGTGTGCTTATGATGATGTAATCATCATCAAGCTCCAAACTCATGAAATCTACTGTGATTTCCATGGAGATTGCAACAATCAACCAAACTTAATTTCGGAAATGTAGAAATGATCACCAATTGATAAGGAATTGATTGCAATAATAAAATTAAGGGTTCAAGTTATAAAACCCACCTCCAATTGATCTCCAAAGATCCAATCTCATGGAAACAATGGTGGATGAAGCTCTTGAAACTCCCCTAGGCTCGTCCTCAAGCTCTTGGTTGAAAAGATTGGCTAGGGTTGAAGAGGAGATCGAAATAAGAAGAAATCAATGATTTATTTTCAATTTCCACCATGGAATCCAGGAGAAAGGAGGTCAAGAACCTTACCAACAGGTAGGGAGTCGTCCTCCTGGTCCTACCAATCTCCTTGGTCGTTTTCCAAGCAAAGGGAAGAAGTGCAAATGAAAAAGCCTTTCATTTGGCTTGTAAAGGGTCTTTTTATAAGAAATTCAAGGAGAGAGAAAGTGCCTTATAAAAATTCATTTAATCCCAAAAATGGTGCCGCCTCTTCCCCCTCAACTCCTTGGCCATGAATAGATCTTGTTTTCCTATTATTCCTCTCAATTATCCATGATTTAAAGAAAAGCAAATTAAGCACCTCAAAACATATTATACTAATATCCATATGTGAGTGGATATTTCTTTTTCTTATAATAATGGTGAGTGGGATTTCACCACCTTAGGATATGCTTGTGCCTTTGCAAGGCTTTAAGCTCATCCACATACCTCTGAATCCAACCATTTTAATTTTGGTTGAAGGCCCTTTAATTAATACGTTCATTTTTGCCCTAAATTAAATTAGGGTTTCAATTAGGATTAAATCTTGATTATTTTAATATCAAGATTCTCTCTCCTCCAACTTAATTCAAATGAGGTGCCCTTCTCATTTTATTTGCTCTAAAATATGCGAATAAACATAAGGGACCTTATTGAAGTGGAAATTTGCATGTTGAACCCTAGGTTTTGGGTAAATTGCACATTACACCAAAACTAGGTTTTAATGCACAAGGATTGCTTTACAAGCTTAATCTTGGTGCCCAAGCTTATGGAAACCATAACACTACATCATATTCATTCTTATGATGTCTCAACATCATAGGATCATCTTATCATGCAACATTTGCAACTTAACCCCTCAACTTGGGTAATTTGTACTTTAGTCCAAAATAAGCAAACATTGCTTCAACATTGTTCAAACAGGACCAAAATTGAAACATAAGTTTCTCATGAGCCCTAATTACTTTTCCCAATATAATATTAAGCATCTACTCAACCTTATTAGGAAAAACATCTAGGGTTATAATATAACCCAGGTCAGGGATGTTACATGTACCTTAGGGTGCATGCTTAACTAATTTCGACAATGATTGCTATTGCAAAAAGTCTATTGGTGGATGAGTGATAATGTGGCATCATCAATAGCACAAAATTGATGACTATAACACAATAACAATGTTATTTTATTAATGATAGTAGATTAAATCCTCAATTTATTTATGTTAAATTGATGGCACATAGCTATTTTAATGTT
This sequence comes from Alisma plantago-aquatica, assembly GCA_963693085.1. NCBI lineage: Eukaryota > Viridiplantae > Streptophyta > Magnoliopsida > Alismatales > Alismataceae > Alisma > Alisma plantago-aquatica. Next base: position 1,971,287,780 of record OY856409.1, on the reverse strand, counting down.
AGTTTAGACTTTCATAGCAACTAACACTAGGTTTGTCTCGTCAGTTGTTTCCTACTCTGGAAATCAACAACACATGACTTCAGTTATGGTGTCACCCACTTAGGTGTTAGTATTTAATCGATGGATTAGGCCTAAAATTGGGAAGACACACAAAGATGATCTTCATGGTTAGCCCCATTTTGAGGTGCAAAATTCATAGTTTATCCTTCCCAACCTAAAAGTTTCTTATATACGCATTAGTCCACAATTACTTATTCATAATCGAAAGTATAACTAAACCTAGCATTAGTTACCAAATGTAGAGTTAAGGTATAAGAATACCTATATGTGTATGTCATTATTAAAGATGGTTATAAGTATATATTTTCAAGTATTCATTATTAATATTCATAATTGGGGTTCTTTCCTTCCTTCACCATTTAGTTAAGGTTTAAGAATACCTATATGTGTATTTCATTATTAAAGAAGGTTATAAGCATATATTTTCAAGTATTCATTATTAATATCCATAATTGAGGTTCTTTCCTTCCTTCACCATTTAGTTCAAAATAATCTTTGTTTGAATAAATAAGTTTCTTTCCCATTTCTCATTATAACTGATATAGGCCAATACATGTTGACACATGTTGTAAATTTATTTTATATTTCTAAATGTCATTCTCTATGTTATAGGAGTATGGCATGTATGCAGGTATCTAGTCTTTGTATCCACATGTGAAAAATATTAAGATAGTGGATAGACCATGTTGAACTATCATGAAGTGTTCTATGATAAATATGTTTTATCATTTTCTTGTATCCATGCTAATAAATATATATTAGAACATACATGACTTACTAGTCACTGAAATACATACATATATAGGAAGATGATAACAAGGGTCAATGGGTTATATATATATATATATATATATATATATATATATATATATATATATATGTGTGTGTGTGTGGGGGGGGGGTGTGTATATATATTTATATACATATATATGTATATATATATATATATGTGTGTGTGTGTGTGTGTAATTACATTACATATATATCAACTAATCTCTAGTAGATCAACTAATTTCTGGATATGAATATTTAGTAGGTGATACCAAATATTGAATATTTTAACATAAGGTTAACTGATAATGTACACTAGGTTCTGCAGTATTACTTTCATCCTAGATATATCTAAATTTAGTCATCTAATTATGTATTATTTGATTCATGCAACCATTCATGCAATAAAAAAAACATTCTGATCTTATTACCCTATCAAGAGTAGTATTACTACATTCATACATGTATTTACCTAGGTTATTGGTGTATCTAAGTTATACATTTTGGTTTTCATTGTCTAATGATATAAACACTAGGTATGTAATATAAGAACCTTGTGACTCACCCAACCATAGCAATTCCTCTAATCTTTCATGATCGAAATCTTGGGTGAGCCTTGAAGGTTGAGGATGATTCATATTCTCTCCCTCTATCTAGATCATACCTGACCTGGAAGAAGATGTCCAGGGAGTTGAGAGAGAGATAACACAACGATGGTAATGCTTGTATACTATAGGTCTGCCAAGCCAGGAAGAAGGAGAAGGGAGACTAGAGAATAAGAATGAATCATGGATGTTGACAAGGTGCTTTGGTTCTTCCATGATCGCACAGTGTGGTGATCTTAGTTTGTAGAGCCATAGTGGCATCCTACCATCACTCAGTGCATGGGGTAAAGAACCAGGGTTACAGGAAGAAGAAATCCAAGGACAAAGAAGTAGCTGGGATAGGGTGTGCATAAGAGAGGCACAAGGTGACAATGTTTGTGATGGTGAGGAAAGAAGGGAGTGTCATCATTCTGTGCTCCAAAAGATCCACTATCGATCATCATACGATGGAAGTATTCTTGCTACCACACTCGTTGGTTGCAAGCAGAGGGGAAGGTCAATGGATAGGGATAGAATGAGGAAGAGGGGAGTAAGGAGAGGAGAGGATGCGAGGGAGAGAAAAACAAAGGGATGAAAGAGAGAGTGAGTGAGGGAGAAAATAAAACAAAGGAACTATCACCCATGATGGTGATTTCTATTTTTCTGAGAAGGAGGTGAGGGTTTGTGTGAGGAATAGACATAAAGTGGATAAAAATAAACAAACAGATTGATGATACTCATTTGACCAAATTTAAAGATTGGACTAGTTAAAACTAAGTAATTGAATTCCTTTCTTTACTAGAATATAATGAGGGAGAAAACGACATTCGATTAACATGAAAATGTATAGGTTGGAAGACTAATGTGAGAGGAACCTAATTTTAGTATCAATTTATATTTTGCAACCATTTGGCCTTCCATTTCATTACTTGCAAGTTAAATACGCAATTAGTGTATTTAATTTCTTTCTTAATAAACTTGGTACATTATGTTAGATTTATTGACTTTCTTTCATCATAATCTTAAAATGATTTCAGAGTGCTAATTTAGGGTTATAACTAATTAGTTGATAAATTTGTATAGTTTATTCACACCAAGCCGAATTCATTCTTATAAAAGATTTGTTTTTAAAACATTTTATTTCTTTATTCAATTTCTCTTAATTTATTCTTAATAAGAAGAAAAGATTCGATACTAACATAATTGAAAAGGAAAATGAAAAAGTAATTGTTAATCTAGTTAGTTAGATTCTATTTTGTTACATGTTCCATATATCGATGACCCAGTCGACCATGTCTATTGAGGGGACTTCAGATTCCGACTACTTAGTAGAGTATTGCCTTTCATCCACTAATGGAAATGCTAGCTACATCAACCGATCAAAGTTTTGCGATCATCTATTAATGATTTTGTAGAGTGTTGTCTACTAGTGGTGTTGTAGAGCATTTTATACCATGGCCTATGAAGAGTAGTCGCCTACCGAACAAAATCAACAATGTAAATATGTGATGTTGTTTATTGTGGAAGAAAATCGATGGTGTTATAATGTCAGTTAAAATTTAATTGATAAGGATGTATGTGTTGTTAGTTTTAGAAGAACAACCAATGATGAAGATAGTTTTCTTCATCGGCCCTTGAGAAAAAACCAATGTTGTACTTACTTTTCAGTTAAAATTTAATTAATAAGTATGTATCATCAGTTTTTATATTTAAATTGACAAGGAAAATTTACATTATAGTTCATCATAGTTTTTTTATGACAGGTTTGCAGACCTGTTGTCCAACTGTTCAATAGGATGGAGCCAGTAGTTTATTGAAACTGCATGCTCTATAAATGTTTAGCTTAATACCAGGCCAAGAGTACCTACAAAAGTTGTAATAACAAACACATACAAGATACCACATCGACACTTCATTCCATTCTATGCACACATGCCCACATACACAATTCGTTCATGCACATATGCACACATACACAATTCATTTTTCACACATGCAATTCTATTCTCATCCACATGTACAAATGCAATTCTTATCATATTTATATCTCTTTGCATTCATTCACACACATATCATATATGCATGCATCATTCACATATAAACCAACAATTTACTTGAATCATATTTACAGTTGCAAAAAGTTATCACCATCATATGTATTAGAAAAAATGACATCATCATTCAAAAAAATTGTATTTTATACCAATCAAATATAAATTTGACTTCCTTAATGAAGGAATCTACCCACTCTTCTTGTATCTCGTCCAACTCTTCTTATGTAAGGGCTTTACTGTATTAAACAACTACCAAGAGAATGACATAATTCAAATTTGATTTGATTTTTTTATATTATCAAACGAGACTATTTACTTTTAATTTAAGATTGTATATATTACGTTTTGTAAAAAAAATGTGTTTGTGACACATTTTTGACAATCTTGCCCATATACCACATCATATCGTATCCTCATGCCCAATTATTATCTTGTATAAGGCATTATAAATCTATAGTAACATGAAATGTTAATAGATAAAAATAAGCATAGTTGGCGATATATATATATATATATATATAGTGTGTGTGTGTATGCATTGGAGTCAGAAAACTACGTAATCATTCTTCCAAGGTATTGATTTATTTTTTATCTACATCACCTCTGGCTTGTATGAATGCTTTTATACCCTATAAGTTAATGTAATACATTTAATTGCGTTAGTAAATAGCCATGTAATTATGCAAACATTTATATCTTTTACAGATTAAAAAAATTATTTATGCTATAATTGGAACTTTCTGTGAGTGTCCCCCACTCGATAGTTTTCTACCCAAAGAATCAAGATAATAAGTAGTTCGTGTCTTAGGGACAATTACCAACAACTCCCAATGCATATTACTGAGTGAAAAGAAGGCAAAAAAAACTCAAATTCCATAACAAATGTGATTATAAGTTAAAATTATAAGCAAAGAGCCCAAAACATAATTGGAAGGAGAAACTCTCACATTTTTTCCTACAGTATAAAAATACTTAAATGTGATAGAGAAGTAATCAACTACAAGACTTTGGTGTCTATGTACACATCTAATCTATGATACAATTAGAAATGTCAAATTGGTTAGTGTGAACTTTGCACTCACCGTATGTAAGTAGTTGTAAAATATACGTATAGATTAATATATTAGAAAATAATCAATATATATATATATATATGGAACGAGGCATTTAGCCATAAGATTTCACCATATCTAAAGTTCTATCATGACTATATTCATCCAATCATAACTAAATAGCTCCACAATATCTGACAAGAATACATTAGCATCGTGATCTTGCCTTGGATCATTTTCCTTATACAGACCGTCATAGTCGACCCTTGTTCTATAATGTCTAACCATAGTGCCAACCCCTTGCACTTAGGACCTAACGAATTGAATAGTCCTATAGAATACAAATAGGTGCCCAAGGCTTTAGAGGAGGAATTGTAGGGGGGGGTCCTTTGGTACTATGGTTTGCATGTATTCTCATATCAATTGTCAATCGTATACACAAATAGAAAAGAACCACAAATACAAATGTAATGTAAATTTATTATACATTCTCATCGAGTTCCAACTTTTGGCCACACAATCACATTGCGTTCTGCATCTCCTATTGTGTTGTGCCAGGGTGGCCAAGTTGTAGTGGTCTATTTTTCCATTATGGATAGGAAAGTTGGATAGTCACATGACACACATTATTGAGAATGGAGCACAATGAACCTTGTTACCTAGAAGGTGTGGGAAAACCTCGCCCAATGCCACCATCTTGAAGGTAGGTTCTAGTACTACAAGGCAAATTTTTCTCTACACCTATAGTTTTATATATAGTGTTATATATTCTCAAACACAACATATAAATTGACATAGGAGACTATCATATAAAAAACTTACACCGAGCATGCCTGGAGGCCCCATGGGATTACTCCCGATCACCTTGTCAGAAGAGTGGTGTGACACATGTTTTGTCTGAGGAGGGTCCATGTGAGTACTCCCAACCACCATGCAAGAATAGTGGTGTGAGACATGTACTATGTGGGAGGTTGAGACTAAGAAGTCTAAAATTGTCTCATTGCTTCTTCTATTATCTTTGTTACTATATCATCTACCTCGTGTTGTGATAATCCACCTTTATTGATAGATCTACACCTTTTCTCTAATGTATCATAACGGATCTTATCCCAACACCAGCTCCAACACCCTTAACACGACCATGATATTCTTGAGTACCCTGAGTAACTGTCAATTCTTCCCTTTGGCCCTCAGGGATGAACTTTCCTGGTTTTCTTTACTCATAGAGCTCCCAATAATCGTCATCAGTAGTAATTGGTCATTAAACATAACAATCAAGGTCAAAAATGAACATGCATTCTGAGAGTTGAATTTTACAATTTCTGTAATCACCAAAATGGTTTTAGGGTTGGGTATATCTTCAAAGTGGCTTGTACTCACACCTATCCACTCCTCGTGGTGAGGTAGATGTGTGGGAGTAGTAGAAGACTTAGTAAACCTAGGAGTAGTATACTCAGAAGAAGACACTTGCTCTCTTTGTTGGAAATGCCATGCATAACCACTGGACCCACCTTGTGGTTGTGCATATTCTTTACACGCGTTTCTTTTTTAGCATCATGTATACCCTGGTTAATTCAAAATATATGTTAATTATGTACTACATGGAATACATTTGATTAATCAAAAGAAGATATTTAAATGAGGTTTAATACCTTGAATTCATCGATTTGCCTTGAATCAAGAAACATGTCCCACACACTCTTATCAAGATAAGGCAATTACTCAGTGGAGAGCTTCTTCCTCTTGTCTCTCATTACGTAATCTCTTGTTAGATTTGTAAAGATCCTGACCTCCGTTTAGGGCTTATCCTGTTTGCTTTGCTTAACCCTGATGTTTAGTTGCTTGCTAATCACCTTTAGTGGTGATTAGGGTTTGTTTGTGCTTGTTGTGTGTTGGAGGTGCTACTTGTAATTAACCCAAGTTTAGGGTTTGTGGGTAAGATGTCACCTTGAGAAGTGTTCTTCTCTCTTTACTTCCTTTAGTGTGGAGAGGAAGGGTTGGGCTCATTGCTTGAGTTGCCTTGGGCTTGGATGAGCATTGGTGGGCCTTGTTGTGCCTTGCTTGACCTGGTTGGACCTTGTGTCGGTCATGGGTGTGCCGACCATGGTTGTGACGGCCATAGGTGTGACACCCAAGGAGGTGTGTCGGGCATGGTGTTGGGGTGTATCGTCCATGGACCCCTTTGACCCTTTGACCTCGTTTGTGTCACCACTAGTGGACACTTGGCGCTTGATGCTTGCATGTGGCAATGGCCTTGGACATGTGTTTAAGTCAAGTTAGAGAGGTGGCATTGCCCATGGACAAGTGTCCCTAGGTGGGCGACACCTTTCCTTGTCTTACCTTGGTTTCTCCTCCTTCCTCTCCTATATATGTGTTCCCTTTCTCTTGCTAAAGATCCCTTTAGTTCCTTAGTTTCCCCTCCCCTTTGGTTGCACGAAACCCCTTCCTTTGCAAAGCTTGGTGGTTGATCCTTATCTTGGAGTCTTCTTCTTCCTCCTCTTGAAGTGGCCGAAGGTGTAGCTTGGTGCTAGGAGCTTGGAGCTTGCTTAAGGTGGGTTACATAACTCCTAACCCTAATCATATTACCTTCTTCTATGTTCTTGTATGTTTTCTTATGATCATTATCGGCCATGTATGTTCTAAGATAAGTTTCTTGCTTATTGCGCCTTTAATCTTGTGGTTATGGTGATCTTGTTTCCCTAGTTGGCCGAACCATGTTTTAGGGTTTCCTTGTTGAGCAACACTCCTTTCCCTCCTTGGTCTAGAGAAGTGAGCTTGAGCTCTAGTAATATGAGCAATACCCTTCTCTCGTTTAAGTTGAGAGGTGAGCTTGCATTCTAGTTGCTTGAACAACACCCTCCTCTCGCCATGGATTCGAGAGGTGAGCTTTTTGGTAGATGTAGATCTATGTTAAGGTTGATCCTTGTGGTTGCTCGAGTTGTGATAGAGGTTGTGCAAGACCCCTCTCTCTTGTTTGTTGAGAGGTGAGCCGATCTTATTGATCATTCTAGGGTTTGGTGCCCTTGTGCTTGAGGTTGATGATGATCTTGTTGGGTTGTATCTTGCACGATATGGCTTTGGGATGGTGTTGCCTGATACCCTCTCTTGGACTAGAGTTTTGGGTCGATATGATGAGGTTGTGTTGGGAGATACACCTTGGTCTTTGCCTTGTGGGTTGTCCGATAGGATGAGGCTAGTTTGGTTGGACGATAGGCTTTCCCTTGGTGCCCTTGTATCGTTGGAAGATGTGTGTTTTAGTGGGTGTTAAAGGGTTGGTCTGGGCACCATGGCTCTAGCCGATATGGTAGTGGTTGCCCATTATAACACTAACCCTATACACATGGATGCACGATACACATGGATGCACGACACACATGGATGCACGATACACATGGATGCACGACACACATGGATGCACGATACACATGGATGTACGACACACATGGATGCACGATACACATGGATGCACGACACACATGGATGCACGATACACATGGATGCACGGCACATATGGTTGCATGATACACCTTGAAGTGGTGGCCCGACATCCTTGCTTTAGGCATGGCCGATATGTGACTAGAATGCTTGGGCGATATGAGAGAAGTTACCCTGCTCGATACCACCTCTAGTGAGGGTGCCCTGCCCGACACACTTCTTGTGAGGGTAGTGGGCACTTCTAGTGAGGGTCATGTTCCGCCCGGAAACCCATCTGATAGTTCTTTATCATGCAATCACATTCTTGTTGATAAGAATTATGGTTTATGGTTTGTGAACCTTTGACATGTTTGGTAAAAGTAAGGTGGTTGATATAGTAGAACACATATATGTAAGCATGACATACCTAAAACTCTAATGACATGATATTACATGTGTTTATGATCATCTTGAATCATGTATATATAATGATGAGTAAATGATAAGTTTGGAAGTATATGAGTTCCTTCACATGATGATGGTCACAGGTTTAAGGCATGAATGATAAAGTGTATAATCACCAATGTTGCCCTATATTTGATAACATGATCCTTCTGTTAATCCATGATGGCTTCAATTATCTCTATTATTGTGTATACTAACCATGTAGGTGTTTCATGCGGATGCATAGCCAGGTAAAGGGCTATGAGGTATATATGTTTGAATATCACTGCATTGATGGTCACTCTTACTGATGAGATAACCTGCATCACCTATATAATGTGTTTAGGTTTGAGGACCTGAGTTTGGCTAAAAATGCCTAGTTGAGGTGTTATCCTCTGATGATGAGATCTGGGATTATTATCCCCAGTGACGAGAATGCTTTATGAGGCAGTGGTTTTTTGTGATGAGGGATTGAGATCCCGGGATATTGTGATGGTGGTGATAACAAGGTAACTTAATGTTATGTATGTGTTACAACCTGGTTGCCTCAACAATTCACTTAAAATATACTAATTAGTTACAGTGAAATATTTCATGTAGTTTGCCCTAGCCATAGATCCATTATCGTCAGTAGTTGGTGATGGTGAAACGGGTTCTCCTACAGGTTAACTCGGAGTGCATATTATTGAATATGCGAGGTTTCTCCTAGCCTAAAATAGAGAGGATTCGAGTGCAGCTGCGGTTGCAGACTCAGGATAGATAGAGCATGGTGAACAGGCCCATGGCTCAGTGTGATAGAGCATGAATGTGTTCATGGCTCAGGTTTCACAGCCGTCGGTTGGATTTGAGTTGTGCGACTCACTTCCTAAGGGCATAATAACATGTAATCCATCCGAATAGTATTTATTGCTTAAGGCAAAACACGGAACATTGGTTGAGGCCCTGCTTGTGTAGTTGATCTTGCAGTTACTTATATGTTCCTTATGTTATGTGATAAGATCTTATAAATCTTATCTTGTCAATCATGTTCCATAAAGATATACATGGTTATATGCTTCCCGTACATCTTGGTAAGCTCGATGGTAATAACAACTTTGCTCTATGGACTGCTCTTATTGTACGTCTTATCAGTTATCTGATGTTGCTGCTTTAATCTTTCTAAGGTTTATGATTTCGGCGGGGAGTTATGTTTCTCGCTGGGACTGTGTGTCTCACCCTGTTGGTTTACAACCTTTTTATGTGTTCGCGCTAGACGTGGTGGTGGTCGCGGGGTTGCGGCCGAGCAACAAGATGAGCAGTAGAAGGCAAGAGATGGATATGCTGTTGTTTTGGTTGTTTTGTAGTAGAGTCTTAGAGTCATCCATGTACTCTCAGGTCCTCAGAGGCATTTTGACGTTGTTTTATGATGTATAGCTGATGAAGTTTGTATCCTGCTGCTGGCCGGATGTGGCCTGTTATGTATGTAAAAACATGTGTTGAACTCATGTGTGGACAGGACAGCTGACCTCCTAAGATGTGGACCTATATCAAGGCTTGTAAATATTTTTTATAACTTGTTTTCTTGCAGGATGAGGAGCTGGATGTAATAGTTTCTTGGTTTATCTGTTTTCCAAAATCGGTTTAAATTAATCCGTGTTTTTGGTAATAGGTGGTTTATGGTGTTTTCTGCACGTTTTCACGTGGCACCTCATTTTCTGTGTGATAGTGGGATGTGTCGCCACAAAGCTTGGTATCAGAGCTCTAGGTTCGCTGAGCCTACAGAGATCTAGGATTAGGTTGTGTTTGTTCTTGTGAGTTTCCAAATTTTCTTACAATTATCTTCTGCCCTCAGCGGAAGAAAAAGCCAAGATGTCTGGAAACCATGAAGAACATGCTTCTAAGAGTAGCGATGCTGCATCAGTTGATGGAGCAGGAGGGTAGGCACATGGAGATCGGGTGCCTGAGGTTCCCCAACTTGACACATCCATTCTAAAAAACCCTGCCTACCAACATCTTATGGGGCAGATGATGGCTACGATGAATCTCATGGTAGAGAGATTGCCATTTCCTCCACCGAGAGCACAGGCTCCCCATGGTGAAACATCAGGGATTGGGAAGACCTTTGAGCGGCTTCGCCGAGTCGGAGCTTCGGACTATGCTGGGATGACTGATCCAGTGGATGTAGATCTTTGGCTGACATGTCTTGAGAAGGCCTTCCGGATCCTCGACATCCCCGAAGCAGACAAAGTCAAGTACGTTGTCTACCTTCTGAAGGGTAGTGCTGGCCACTAGTGGGCCATCGAGGAGAAGCGACCCAGTGAGGTGATCGGTTGGGAGGTTTTTCGGCATGAGTTCGTTAGCAGATACTTTTCAAAGACGTATCTGGACGAGAAGATCAGCCAGTTTGGGCGCCTACGTCAAGGGGCGATGAACATCACCGAGTATGAAGCCAAGTTCATGGACCTGTTAAGGTTTTGTCCTCACATGGCAACGATAGACGATGAGCGAATCAGACGTTTTGAGAAAGGCATGAGTGCTGAGCTGACAACACCTGCTTCTGCGCTGGCGAACCGAGAGCGGTTTGCCACATTTGTGGAGTCTATCTGAAGGATTAAACGGTCAGTCAGGGAAAAGAGGGAGGCCATGTCTAAGAAGAGGTCTGCTCAGTTCCAGGGACAGAGATTTGGTGGATTCAAGAAGCCGAGGTTTTCAGTACCTTCCATGATGAAAGGTTCCAGTGTACCATCACAATGGTCTCCAAGTAAGGGAAGAGGTTATGTTTCTTCACCATCAAAGGCACATAGTACAGCTTCAGTGGCAGTGACAGGGCCATCTAGGCCACAGTTTAAGGATAGGGCATGCTATATCTGCGGACAGATAGGGCATTTCAAGTCAAACTGCCCAAGAAGAGATGTTGAAGTGACACAACAGCCAAGGCGGAATCAACAAGGAGCAGATAGACAACAACCCAGTAGTAGCAGAGGGTGCGGACGTGGTCAAGCGTCACAAGCAGGATCAAGTGCTCAAGGAAGTAGAGGACGTGGACAGCAAGCAACGGCTCGATTCTATGCTATGAGTCAACCATAGGCGATAGTCAACCCGCAAGTGGTAGTAGGTCAGATGGAGTTATTTCATTCTGATTTGTCTTCTTCTTGCTTTATATCTGTTCTGGTTGACCCAGGTGCTACGCACTCTTTTATCGCCCATAGTATGCTTGAAAATTGTCTTTCACCTATTAGCTGTAAGAAAGATAGCTTGTTGTTAGAAACCCCTCTTGACAGTTCGTCGGTGCTTCGAGAAGTGTGTCCATCCTGTGTTCTATCTTTTTCGGGACACAAGATACAAGTGGATCTTATACCACTTGATATACATGGATTCGATGTGATCCTCGGTATGGATACATTAGAGAAGCATAAGGTTGTGTTGGACTGTGGTTCCAAGCAAGCAGTGTTTGTTGATGATGGAGAGAAGTCGATCTTCCAAGGAGATAGGAAGATTCTTCTGACATGTCTAGTATCAGTGATGGTAGCAGAAAAGTTGCTACGACAAGGATGTAAGGCGTTCTTAGCTCATGTTGTGGATACCAAGGCAAAGGGTCCTAGCCTTGAGGAGGTAACGGTTGTCCAAGAGTTTGTGGATGTGTTTCCTGATGAGTTCCCCGATGTCCCTCCACCTCGAGAGATTGATTTTGAGATCAATCTGGTTCTAGGAACACAACTAGTTGCACAGACACCATATAGGATGGCTCCAGTAGAGATGGCAGAGCTAAAGAAGTAGTTACAAGAGTTGTTGGAGAAAGGTTTCATCCAACCGAGTATGTCGCCTTGGGGTGCTCTAGTGTTGTTTGTTAAGAAGAAAGACGGGTTGATGTGGTTATGTGTAGATTATTGGCAGTTGAACAAAGTCACGATCAAGAACAAGTACATGTTGTCGAGGATAGATGATTTGTTCGATCAGTTGCATGGTGCTACAGTGTTTTCAAAGATCGATCTATGGTCCGAATACCATCAGTTGAGGATCAAGGTGGATGACATACCAAAGTCAGCTTTTAGGACGAGGTATGGTCACTTCGAGTTTGTGGTTATGCTGTTTGGGCTAACCAATGTGCCTGTTGCTTTCATGGATTTAATGAACAGGGTGTTTTGTTCATTCCTAGATCAGTTTGTTGTAGTATTTATAGATGACATCTTGATCTACAGTCAGGACGGTCAGAAGCATGAACAACATCTTCGACAAGCATTGAATCTCCTTCGCCAACATCAGTTGTATGCCAAGTTTAGTAAGTGTGAGTTCTGGTTGAAAGAAGTAACTTTCTTGGGTCATGTGATATCTGCAGAAGGAGTTAAAGTGGACCCGAAGAAGGTGGAGTCCATTGCAGAATGGGAACAACCGAAGACGCAGACTGAAGTTCGTAGTTTCCTGGGTTTAGCATGATACTATCAGAGGTTTATAAAGGATTTCAGTGTGATTGCGTTACCAGTGACGAAGTTGACCCGAAAAGATGTACCTTTCGTCTGGAATGATCGTTTCCAGCAAGCTTTCCAAAGTTTGAAGGAGAAGATGACTAGTGCTCCAGTGCTAGTACTGCCAAAGCCTGGGAAGGGCTATGTTGTTTTCTACGATGCTTCCAAGAAGGGATTAGGATGTGTGCTGATGCAGGAAGATCATGTGGTTTCTTTTGCTTCGCGACAGCTTAAGAAACATGAGGAGAACTATCTGACACATGATTTGGAGTTGGCAGCGGTGGTCCATGCATTAAAGATTTGGAGACATTATCTTTACGGGGAAATGTGTCAGATCTTTACAGATCATAAGAATCTGAAGTACATCTTTTCGCAGAATGAGCTAAACATGTGACAGCGTCGTTGTATGGAGCTAATCAATGATTATGACTGCACCATTGAGTATCACCCTGGTAAAGCGAACGCGGTAGCTGACGCGCTTAGCCAAAAGTCTTCTTCTCTTCCTACAAAGAAGGCACAGTTGGGTTCCTTGGTATGCCATAGATGGGATATGTTTGTTTCCTTGCGACAGATGAATGTGCAGATGGAAGTTTCCTTGTTAGCAGGACTTTTGGCACAGATGCAAGTCAAGCCTACATTGAGACAGCAAATCAAAGATGCACAACAAACAGATGATACAATGTAGTTGATCAGGTCAGAACTCGGCACCGAAAAGCGTGATGGGTTCCATGAATCTGAAGATGGACTAGTTTGCTATCATAACAGAATGGTGGTCCCCGATGCTGATGATCTGAGGAAGCTAGTGCTTGATGAAGCACACACATCGATGTATGTTATGCATCCAGGAGTCACCAAGATGTATCATAATTTGAAGGACCTATATTGGTGGTCTGGCTTGAAGAGAGATGTAGCCGAGTTTGTGGCTAGGTGTGCGGTATGCCAGCAAGTCAAGGCTGAGCATCAGAAGTTGGCAGGTACGTTGCAACCCATGCCGATACCGCAGTGGAAATGGGATCATATAACCATGGATTTCGTAGTTGGTCTGCCCAGGAAAACTAAGAATCATGATTCCATTTGGGTGATAGCGGACAGATTGACGAAGTCTTCCCATTTCATACCTCTAAAGACAACATATACAGTCGAGAAGCTCACTCAGGTATATGTAGATGAGATAGTACGTTTGCACGGCGTACCAACAATGGTAGTTTCCGGCAAAGGTCCGCAGTTCACGAGTCGTTTCTGGGAACAATTGCATAAGGCGTTAGGAACACAGTTGAGGTTCAACACCGCTTTCCACCCGCAGACAGATGGACAGTCTGAGAGGACTATTCAGACTTTGGAGGATCTTCTTCGGGCTTGTGTTTTGCAGTTCCTAGGAAGTTGGGATGTACATCTCAGTTTGATAGAGTTTGCCTACAACAATAGTTACCAACGGAGCATTGACATGGCTCCCTATGAGGCCCTATATGGTAGGAAGTGCAGATCTCCCCTATGTTGGTATGAATATGGTCAGTATCAGTTTTTGGGTCCTGAGTTAGTACAGCAGACAATAGAAAAGATCAAAGTGATACAGCAACAACTGAAAGCGGCACAGGACAGATAGAAGTCTTATGCAAACAATCACCGACGACCTTTAGAGTTCCAAGTGGGAGACAAAGTGTACCTCAAGGTCTCTCCTTGGAAAGGCGTGCTAAGGTTTGGCCGGAAAGGTAAGCTAACACCCAGGTATATGGGACCATACCCGATAATAGCACGTGTTGGAAAGGTAGCTTACAAGTTAGAGCTACCACCAGAGTTGCATAGGTTACACCCAGTGTTCCACGTCAGCATGCTGAAGAAGAGTCACCCAGATATAGGGACAGTGATACAGCTAGTCAAGGTCAAGCTTGATGAAGATGTGACCTACAAGGAAGGTCCTGTGATGATCCTAGACAGAAGAGTAAAGAAGTTGAAGAGGAAGGACCTGGTTCTGGTAAAGGTTCTTTGGCATCATCGTGGCGTTGAGGAAGCCACGTGTGAGCTTGAGGAAGAGATGAGGAGGAAGTATCCCTCGCTTTTCTCTTCAGATTTTGGGGATGAAATCCCTTTGTAGAGGGTTATAGCTTGTAAGGACCCTGACCTCTGTTTAGGGCTTATCCTATTTGCTTTGCTTAACCCTGATGTTTAGTTGCTTGCTAATCACCTTTAGTGGTGATTAGGGTTTGTTTGTGCTTGTTGTGTGTTGGAGGTGCTACTTCCAATTAACCCAAGTTTAGGGTTTGTGGGCAAGATGTCACCTTGAGAAGTGTTCTTCTCTCTTTGCTTCCTTTAGTGTAGAGAGGAAGGGTTGGGCTCGTTGCTTGAGTTGCCTTGGGCTTGGATGAGCCTTGGTGGGCCTTGTTGTGCCTTGCTTGACCTGGTTGGACCTTGTGTCGGCCATGGGTGTGCTGGCCATGGTTGTGACGGCCATAGGTGTGACGCCCAGGGAGGTGTGTCAGGCATGGTGTTGGGGTGTATCGTCCATGGACCCCTTTGACCCTTTGACCTCATTTGTGTCACCACTAGTGGACACTTGGAGCTTGATGCTTGCATGTGGCAATGGCATTGGACATGTGTTTAAGTAAAGTTAGAGAGGTGGCATTGCCCATGGACAAGTGTCCCTAGGTGGGTGACACCTTGCCTTGTCTTACCTTGGTTTCTCCTCCATCCTCTCCTATATATGTGTTCCCTTTCTCTTTCTAAGGATCCCTTTAGTTCCTTAGTTTCCCCTCCCCTTTGGTTGCACGACACCCCTTCCTTTGCAAAGCTTGGTGGGCCATCCTTATCTTGGAGTCTTCTTCTTCTTCCTCTTGAAGTGGCTGAAGGTGTAGCTTGGTGCTAAGAGCTTGGAGCTTGCTTAAGGCGGGTTACATAACTCCTAACCCTAATCATATTACCTTCTTATATGTTCTTGTATGTTTTCTTATGATCATAATCGGCCATGTATGTTCTAAGATAAGTTTCTTACTTATTGCACCTTTAATCTTTTGGTTATGGTGATCTTGTTGTCCTAGTTGGTCGAACCATGTTTTAGGGTTTCCTTGTTGAGCAACACTCCTTTCCCTCCTTGGTCTAGAGAAGTGAGATTGAGCTCTAGTAATATGAGCAATACCCCTCTCTCGTTTAAGTTGAGAGGTGAGCTTGTGTTCTAGTTGCTTGAACAACACCCTCCTCTCACCATGGATTCGAGAGGTGAGCTTTTTGGTATATGTAGATCTATGTTAAGGTTGATCCTTTTGGTTTCCTGAGTTGTGATAGAGGTTGTGCAAGACCCCTCTCTCTTGGTTGTTGAGAGGTGAGTCGATCTTATTGATCATTCTAGGGTTTGGTGCCCTTGTGCTTGAGGTTGATGATGATCTTGTTGGGTTGTATCTTGCACGATATGGCTTTGGGATGGTGCTTCCCGATACCCTCTCTTAGACTAGAGTTCTGGGTCGATATGATGAGGTTGTGTTGGGCGATACACCTTGGTCTTTGCCTTGTGGGTTGTCCGATAGGATGAGGCTAGTTTGGTTGGACGATAGGCTTTCCCTTGGTGCCCTTGTATTGTTGGAAGATGTGTGTTTTAGTGGGCGTTAAAGGGTTGGTCCGGGCACCATGGATCTAGCCGATATGGTAGTGGTTGCCCGTTATAACCCTAACCCTATACACATGGATGCACGACACACATGGATGCACGATACACATGGATGAACGACACACATGGATGCACGATACACATGGATGCACGACACACATGGATGCACGATACACATGGATGCACGACACACATGGATGCACGATACACATGGATGCACGACACATATGGTAGCATGATACACCTTGAAGTGGTGGCCCGACATCCTTGCTTTAGGTCTGGACGATATGTGACTAGAATGCTTGGACGATATGAGAGAAGTTACCCTGCCCGATACCACCTCTAGTGAGGGTGCCCTACCTATCATACTTCTTGTGAGGGTAGTGGGCACTTCTAGTGAGGGTCATGTTCCACACAGAAACCCATCTGATGGTTCTTTATCATGCAATCACATTCTTGTTGATAAGAATTATGGTTTATGGTTTGTGAACCTTTGACATGTTTGGTAATAGTAAGGTGGTTGATATAGTAGAACACACATATGTAAGCATGACATACCTAAAACTCTAATGACATGATATTACGTGTTTATGATCATCTTGAATCATGTATATATAATGGTGAGTAAATGATAAGTTTGGAAGTATATGAGTTGCTTCACATTATGATGGTCACAGGTTTGAGGCATGAATGATAAAGTGTATAATCACCAATGTTGCCCTATATTTGATAACATGATCCTTCTGTTAATCCATGATGGCTTCAGTTATCTCTATGATTGTGTATACTAATCATGCAGGTGTTTCATGCAGATGCATAGCCAGGTAAAGGGCTATGAGGTATATATGTTTGAATATCACTACATTGATGGTCACTCTTTCTGATGAGATAACCTCCATCACCTGTATAATGTGTTTAGGTCTGAGGACCTGAGTTTGGCTAAAAATGCCTAGTTGAGGTGTTATCCTCTGATGATGAGATCTGGGATTGTTATCCCCAGTGACGAGAATGCTTTATGAGGTAGTGGTTTCTTGTGATGAGGGATTGAGATCCCGAGATATTGTGATGGTGGTGATAACAAGGTAACTTAATGTTATGTATGTGTTACAACCTGGTTGCCTCAACAATTCGCTTAAAATATACTAATTAGTTATAGTGAAATATTTCATTTAGTTTGCCCTGGACATAGATCAATCATCGTTAGTAGTTGGTGATGGTGAAATGGGTTCTCCTATGGGTTAACTCGGAGTGCATATTGTTGAATATGCGAGGTTTCTCCTAGCCTAAAATAGAGAGGATTCGAGTGCAGTTGCGGTTGCAGACTTGGGATAGATAGAGCATGGTGAACAGGCCCATGACTCAGTGTGATAGAGCATGAATGTGTTCATGGCTCAGGGAGCACGATGAACTGGCACATGGCTCAGATATACTAGCGCCGAGACCTGTACCAAGGCGAGCTAGAGAAAGGGTAGCCTGCAGGAGTTGAAGCTGAGGCCACTTAAGCATGAGACTGCGGTCCTACTTTGGTTCTCGTGAACTGAACACGAGGTGGGAGGTCGTGGAGTCTGGCTCTTCCATTGACATTGTATGGCACCGGCTCCGGGTTTCGCAGCCGTCGGTTGGATTTGAGTGGTGCGACTCACTTCCTTAGGGCATAATAACACATAATCCAGCCGAATAGTATTTATTGCTTAAGGCAAAACACAAAACATTGGTTGAGGCCCTGCTTGTGTAGTTGATCTTGCAGTTACTTATACGTTCCTTATGTTATGTGATAAGATCTTATAAATTGTATCTTGTAAATCATGTTCCATAAAGATATACTTGGTTATATGCTTTCCGTACATCTTGGTAAGCTCGATGGTAATAACAACTTTGCTCTATGGATTTCTCTTATTGTACATCTTATCGGTTATCTGTTGTTGCTACTTTAATCTTTCTAAGGTTTATGGTTTCGGCGGGGAGTTATGTTTCTCGCTGGGACTGTGTGTCTCACCCCGTTGGTTTACAACCTTTTTAGGTGTTCGCGCTAGATGTGGTGGTGGTCGCAGGGTTGCGGCCGAGCAACAAGATGAGCAGTAGAAGGCAAGAGATGGATATGCTGCTGTTTTGGTTGTTTTGTAGTAGAGTCTTAGAGTCATCCATGTACTCTCAGGTCCTCGGAGGCATTTTGACGTTGTTTTATGATGTATAGATGATGAAGTTTGTATCCTGCTGCTAGCTGGATGTGGCATGTTATGTATGTAAAAACAGGTGTTGAAGTCGTGTGTGGACAGGACAACTGACCTCCTAAGTTGTGGACGCGTATCAAGGCTTGTAAAAAAAATTTATAACTTGTTTTCTTGCAGAATGAGGAGCTGGATGTAATAGTTTCTTGGTTTATCTCCTTTCCGAAATCGGTTTAAATTAATTTGTATTTTTGGTAATAGGTGGTTTATGGTGTTTTCCGCACGTTTTCGTGTGGCACCTCGTTGTCTGTGTGATAGCGGGATGTGTCGCCACAAGATTTGTCCTAAAATTCCTCAATATTTTCCCACAACATTGTAACACTTTACGATGTAATTTTTCCTCAAGGTCAAAGATGCCCTACAAAAGTTCATATACTACTTTTAAAAATGTGAACGCAATATGAAACACTTTAAAAAATATAATTGTGCATATATCTCATAGATACATCCTTTTAGAAGAGGACTTTTATAGAAGTTTCAACTTTATGCCCAGATTTTATTGTTATTGACACTTTTCTACTAGCACTACCGCTAGATACTGCATGAAAGCATCGTGATTTGATGCAGTCGGGTATCTAGAGATATTGCCTGAAAGCACCATGATTTGATGCAGTAGGGTCATTGAATAGGATACCCTACTGCATCAAATTCAATGACCAACTTTGGACTTTTCCCCTTTGTGCTGATAACTTGTTCATCAAAGTGATGCCTCTTTTATGTGGATGGTGGTGATGTTGCACATCAGTTGCACCCGCATGGTGCTCATCCTAACCACAAAACACATACAAGTTATAAAGAATGTAAAATATATATCTAGCATATGAAGAACATATAGTTGTATAGAGAATGTAAAATGCACATATAGCATATACAAAATATATATATAACTTACAACATGTTCATTTGATGGTGTTCATCCTCATGGTTAGACACCGTCTAGAAAATGTCATATAAAAAATATTCAAGAAACACATATAAGTGATAAAGAATGTAAAATACATCTAGCATATGAAACATATATAATTGTGATAGAGACTGTAAAATTCCATCTACATTACACAACAATATAGAACTTGCACTAGGATCATCCAAATAGTGCCCATCCTCACAGTTAGATGTCATATAAAAATGTCATATTAAAAATAGTCAAGAAACATATATTAGTGATTAAGAATGTAAAATGTGCATATAGGATATGGGACATATATACCTATGACAGAGAATGTATAAAGCACATCTAGCATATAACACATCTCTGTGATAGATAATTTGAAATGAATGCCTCTAGTATTGGTTGGATCATTGATCAATTAGTATTCCTTATAGGGATCTCCATGTGTATATTCATCAATGTTAGATTCAACATTTACACTTGACAAGCCAACTGAGAATGAACTGGAGTCATCATACTTGTCAAAGTACTCTTCTTCATCTATAGGATCTGCAGTGAACTACCTTTTCCAATGAAGATCGACATACTACTTTTCATTTATAGGATCATCGATATAGAATATTTTCTTTTTATATGATGCCATGATGAAGGGTTCATCCTTCTTGCCAATCTTTTCACAATTTACTAATCTGAAATGCAATTAATCGACTACAACTCCTCTGTTGTTATCAACCCAATTACACATAAATGCGGGAACTCTAAAACTCATGTATCAAATTCCCATATGTCTTAAATGACACCACAATAAGACATTTTAGCTTCAAAATGAAGATGATTGAAGGGTGTCTCCACTGTTTTTTATGATACTTATACCATTTTGACACTTTTTTAGTATGAAAATGCATTTATGTCAAAAAAAATTGTAAGACATATCATTCATTTTTGGTTTAAAGGTGAGCCATTTTATATTTAAGCAACATTCTTTGATGTTTGAGATAGTCGATAGAAGAATTTATCTCCAAACCACCTAATTAATGTTAGATTATACTCTCTAGAAAGTCGCATTGAAATTGCCCGAGATATTTTGTCTTGATAAAATTGGTGTGATTGGTGATATAAATATCCACTTCATCAATGTTGTATAAAACATACAAGTGTGATAGTTCCCATATCTCATGACTAATTTCTTTTGCTCATTATCCTAAAGCCCCTTTTCTAGAATAAGTGACAATATTCTTTGATTTTTTAGGAGATTCATTATAACTTAGAAATTCATTACAAAATTCCATAACCTCCTTAGACACATAACTCTGAGTAATAATCCCTTCAAGTAGATAACACTTTTGAACATCACCTTAAAAAAACACTCATCTACCATTTGACCGGCCTAAATCGCACGTCCAAAAGAAGCAGATTAAAGTAGTCAGACTTTTAAAGAGATAACCCGACACTCAGCCCCCCATAACGATAACGGGGTCTGATTTAGCAATCGGGGTCAAACACAGGGACAAGGTTGGTCGTGTTAAGAACGCGGAATAAACACTCTATACTCCGGCATAAAAGAGGATTAAAATGTGTTCCCAAGGGAACGAAATCTCAAAAACAAAATAAGTAAAAGAAATAAACTGTAACAAGGTATATGGAATAACTTGGGCTGAGGTTCACCAACCAAGGCATCTCTCCAACATGCATACTATCTCTCTCCTGCTTACTCATATCAAGATTACAAGCAACCATAAAATGTTTATTCTACTCTCTCTCGAGATGAGGATAAATCTGGGCCTGAAAGAAGCCTCTCTCTCGAGATGACAACTCAAAAACCTCACAGCAAAACCTATGGTCTAAAGAGTTTAGCATTCCAACACTCTCGTGCATTCATGCTACTCCATAACACGGGATAAAAGCGATATTACTCTCTCGAGATATCAACAATCAAACATCACAAGATGGTAGCTAAGCATACAAGTGAAGCATTAAAATAGGCGCATGGAGATAATCTTGATAAAGGTAAGTGTATTCAAAAGAAAGAGACAATATACATATTGGGAGAGCCTTAGTGGCTACTCCCAACCCAAGTTATTGTGTTTAGCCGCTCATGCTTGCAGATAACATGGCAACGCTACAGAAAGATAGATCCATGAGATACCACGAAAAATGGAGGTGAGTACAGTGAGAGGAAATGATAGATCTAGAGGAGAAGAAACGTGATACTACACACTACTTCTTCAGATTTGGATCTATCATTTCCTCTCGCTGTACTCACCTCCATTCTTCATGGTATCTCATGGATCTATCTTTCTGTAGCGTCGACATGTTATCCGCAAGCATGAGCGGCTAAACACCATAACTTGGGTTGGGAGTAGCCACCAAGGCATCTCTCCAACATGCATACTATCTCTCTCTCCTTCTTACTCATATCAAGATTACAAGCAACCATAAAATGTTGATTCTACTCTCTCTCAAGATGAGGATAGATCTGGGCCTGAAAGAAGCCTCTCTCTCGAGATGACAACTCAAAAACCTCACAGCAAAACCTATGGTCTAAAGCGTTTAGCATTCCAACACTCTCGTGCATTCATGCTACTCCATAACATGGGATAAAAGCGATATTACTCTCTCGAGATATCAACAATCAAACATCACAAGATGGTAGCTAAGCATACAAGTGAAGCATTAAAATAGGCGCATTGAGATAATCTTGATAAGGGTAAGTGTATTCAAAAGAAAGAGACAATATACATATTGGGAGAGCCTCAGTGGCTACTCCCAACCCAAGTTATGGTGTTTAGCCGCTCATGCTTGTGGATAACATGGCGACACTACAGAAAGATAGATCCATGAGATACCACGAAGAATGGAGATGAGTACAGTGAGAGGAAATGATAGATCTAGAGGAGAAGAAACGTGATACTACACACTACTTATTCAGATCTGGATCTACCACGGGGACATCTCCTTCTCTCAAAGAAGTGGCAGGTGCGGGCGGTCGTCTTCTCTCTCCTCGACTTTCACTCCAGAGATCCAAGACTAATGGACCCTCGACTATGGGGTTGGGATGTGGAAGCACTTCGTGGTATCATGATCGGATCTCCCTTATCTGATGTCTTGATAAGACAGGTGGGGGCACTATTTATAGGCACCTTCCACCGACTTAAGACCGTGGTCGTGATTCTTTGGAGAGACTGCGATCGCGATCTATGGAGAGACCGCGGTCGTGATCTTTGTAGAGACCGTGATCACACTCTTTGGAGAGGTCGTGGACGCGATCTTTGGAGAGGTCGCGGTCGCGATCTTTGGAGAGGCCGCGGTTGCGGTCGCGATCTTTAGAGAGACCGTGGTTGCGATCTTTGGAGAGACTGCGGTCTTCTTGGTCACGATCTTTCTCGATCGTGATCTTCATTCACAGTCCTTGGAGAGGCCGCAGTTGCGATCTTTGGAGAGACCGCGGTCGCGGTTCTTTGGTGAGAATGTGGTCGTGATCTTTGCTGAATAACCGCGGTTGCAATCTCTAAGATCGCAGTCGTGGTTGGGCTGATTCCTGAAATCGCAAAAATAAGGTTTTAGTCAAGAAGATAGATAAAATGTGTGCAAAGTTGACTAAAGTTATTCTAAAAGTGGTGTTGAATATATATATAGAAACTACGTAAAGTGCAGTGTCATCAACTCCCCCAAACTTAGAATCAAGCATGTCCTCAGGCTAAATTTAGGCTCGAGTACTCAGAGAGAGAAAGGATGAACAAGGATAACATAATAGCATAGTTGAAATATCTCATTCTTGCATCAAGACTGTTGTTGCATGTATTCCATCCCTTAGGTATCAATCCCCCCTTTAGACTTAAGAGTTGCATAACCTCATATCATCTGTCATAACCTTCTATTGTAAAAGGATTCTCCTTCTCAACTCATAACCCTCCCTTAGCTAACATCCATACTGGTGCCACATCTTTTTGAATGGTAGCCTTTGCACCTATTCTTTATTCTCAGAGGGCCCTATGCTAATGTGTGTGGGTAGGCTTGAAGCTTTAAGGTGTTTCCTCTTCCTCCTGAATCCCTCACCCACAACTGTCGTAAGAACAGTGTTCCCCATTTTTGGGGCTTCTGACTTTAATTCAGGTGGTATGTGAGGTTCCATTCAGGATTGGAGGTGTGTGACCTTGGCTTCAAGTTTCTACTTACGGGCACGACATATCTGCACTCATGAGTGCAACAATATACCGACCGGGCAGAAACTTTTGGCATCTTTTAGGGCACATCTCTCGTATATTTTTTTTCTTTATTTTGTTTGATTTTTGGCTTTTTATCTCTCCTTTTAGGCTTGGGATTTAGGATTATATTGGTTTTCTTGCGTAGCCAAGCCTCTTTTTAGCTATATTCCTTGAATAAGGCAGCTTTTTCCTATCTACAGAGACTAGGATTTTCTGTATGCTAGCATCAGGTGGGGATGGTTTTTTTAGGAGTGTGACTAAGGTTCTCTTACTTTGCAGGGGTTAAGGTTGTTACATTTACAATGTCTTATTGTAAGAATGAGATATAACAGTGTTGCTACGATTGTTGTTTTACTCGTGTGTTTCTCATATCCTTCTCTCTCAGAGGTCTGGAGCACTATTTGTTTTTTGAAAATTTTAGCGAGAGGGAGCGAGCTTCTAAGAGGTCAGTTTTAATGAAAATTTTGAGATTTCAAAATTTTTGCGTAAGAACGTAAGAAAAAGGAAAGTGAAATATAAAGGGGAGTAAGGGAAAAGTTTTAGTACCTCTGCGGCCCGTTTATGACTCCTCCCCCAAACTTATCCTGAGCCCTATCTCGGGGTGTCAAAATTTGAGAAGAAGTATAAACAGGCCTTCTTTTTTTATTTACTTGGCGGGGAAAGCCCACTTGGACTCTAGGAGCATGTTGGCGTAGATACCCCTAAGTGCGTGATACTGCTCGTACTGCATGTTCTCCACCTTGAGGCTGGTAGTTGCAATAGCTACCATCCATGATAGGTAGAAGAACCCATAGTCATTTGATAGGGGTGTCTGCTGAGGGCTTTTATGGCAGTATTGGGTCTTCATGTAGTCTTTTCCTTGTATCATTGTGAACCCTTTGCAATGTTGTCGTATCACTTGGATGATGGCTTCAGCATAGGTGTTAGCCTTTTCTTTTGTGGGAGTTTTTGCTGTCGTCATATTAGTCGTTTTCTTTAGCGAAAAGGCTGCATCAGAGCTATTATACAGGACTACAATCTTTTTTAACAGGTTGATGTGCAGCAAAGTCCAATGGTTGTCGTGAAGAATCGGAAAAAATATGTGTTCAGGTGTGCCTGCTTGAAGCCGTCGCTGGAGTCACTCTGTTTCTCCGATATTCTTGTCCTTGAGGATGTCATCTACTAGTAGGAAATATGCCATGTGACGGTTTGGCATTGAATCTCCTAACAGCGCCTGGTAGGTTGACATCATACTCACTGAGAGGTACCCTCCTATTCTCAATGTTTCTCGGAGGCCATCTTTGAGCACGCAGATGCCATCTCGTTCGAAGATGACATCTCCCGACGAATCGTCTTCTTTTAGAGAACTCATGATTACTGTCAGTTCTTCCATCGACAGACTGAAGCAGCTCCATCTATCGAAGTTCTCAAAAGAAGGTACTATATCTCCTGTTGGGCCTTCTAGTCCTACATTCCCCAGATCTTCTTCTGCTTCTATTTCTACGGGCTACCCTTCTGCAAAAGGAGCTTCAGGAACGTTGAATGATGAAGGTTGTTGTTCATCTTCTTCTTGCTCTACAGCCTCTTCAATCTCAGCACCCCAGCCCGCTTTCCATGTTGTAGCTCTAGCTAGTTCTGTTGGGTCGACCCACATGTTTTTTAGTTGTTCCTTCCTAGGTGTTTTCTCAGGGAGAGGGATGTCTGCGTGTAACCTACGGGGCACAACATCAGCAGCCATCGCCGGATTCTTGAAGAATCGGTGATCGTATATGACCTCCATTATGTGCATGCCCCACAATCCATGTAGGTCTTCCTCGTGCAGGTCTTCCAGTGGAATGCCCTTATTGATTTCTTCCATCATATGTAGCACGATGAAGGTGCAATTCCCTGAACCAGCTCCTTCCTGGGGAATGTTCTTGTTTATGGAGAAGAGTTTCTAGGACCCTTGGAACCTTAGACTCGCCTCTTTAATAGCCCGTTGTAGGCGTATAGGAATTTTCAAGGCGTCCATGGCATCCTTCCTCTTGTAGACAAGTGAAGTGTTGTCCATCTCTGCTGCACAGCAATTGAGCACCATCGTCTTCCGCTCCACAAGGTCAATGACGATTAGGCCCCAATGCTTTGCGTTATGGATGGGTAGCACCACTGTCCTGGTTTCCCTTCTCCTGACTTCCGCTTGAAGTTCCAACACTTCTTCCACTCTGTAATCTTCTTTGTACACTAGGATGGCTAGACGTGTGGTGCCGTTGAAGATTGGTTGCAGCTTATCATGATGGAGGAATTCTTCCAAGAGGGTGGCGCAATGTACCTTGAACATCCTTTTGTATACTTGTGCTTTCTTCAGAAAGACCCTCTGGAAATCCTCCATGGTCAGACGTCTACCTTTGTTGATATACAAAGTGTCTGACCCTGGTAGATCGTCGTTGAGGACATCTGCCAGGACATGGACATCTCTGTAAGAGATGTGCGACACCGTCTTCATGTCCATGTCTTTCATTTTGCAAGGCAGAGGGGGAGCTACTGCATGTTGTAATGTTCGTTCTTCATCTTGCCTCTCCCTGGCGGGCTCTTCCGTAAAGAAGGTTGTTAGCCCGCCCTCCTCATCTTCTGATGTGGCTTCCTGCACCATCATTACTGGGCTTTCTCTGATAGTGGGCATAGCCTCGGCCACTTTTTCAGCACTCTTTGTCAGAGGTTGTGTTGTGGCCCCTTGTCTAGCTTTAGAGGAGGCTTCTGTGGTGACATCTTTTGCATGACTTTCTTCCGACGTCTGCCCCAGCTTGGCCTCAACCATCATATTTGACATGGCATCCATCTTCCCATCGTAGATGTAGTCATTGTGCTCTTCATGCGATGGGAAGAGGAGGAAGTCATTGGATTCTTCCATCTCAGCTCCTAGCTCGGCAATCAGCCTATCGATCTCTGTTGTGCCGGCCAAGCTAAGTGTTGCGACCATCTCCTCTCGGTGAGTTGTTGCTTCCTGCTCTTCTTTTGTCAGAGTGAGTGTGGGAGGGGTGAGGCGATGTCATGCCTGCTTCTCGTTCTTGTTGGCGAATTCGTCCATTGCCTCCTCCAGGTTGCAGTTGAGGTCAAACGCTCTTGATTGGGTTGTATGCTTTTCATACTGGGGGCTTGATCTTCCTACTGATTGGTTGCTTTTCTATTCAGCGATGGGAGATTGTATTCATGTTGTACTCCTATTCTTTGCTACGTCAAATCCTACCCCAGGCCCCCCTACATTGTCATCATGGCTAGAAGGGTTGGCCAGGGAGCATTCTGGGCTAGCAGGGTGCTTTGCCTGCCTGGCTTCGAGCTCTGCACGTTCCTGCTTGAGCTTCTTGCGGTCTTCTTGCATTATTTGTCATTCTTATTCTAGGGCAACCATTGCCTCTTCATATTCTTGGCACATTTACTCATTGTCTGCATGTATGGCCTGCCCTTTTTTCACAGGATTGTCATTTCCTCCTGCATTTTCGTCAGCATCCCCAACATCCTCCACTGATTGCTGAAGACTTCTTGCATGAATTCTGGGAGTTTTGACATCCTCTCATCTATCCCCTTCACCTACACTATTAGTGAAGATAGAGAAGTAGAAATTTTCTCATTTATTGTATTGGTTTGATGCATGTGTTCCCACATTGCATCAAACCTATTACCTAGGGCACCCCCGAAAGAGGATGTCTGTTGTTGGTGGTGGTGCAGTTGCTGTCCCGTGTGTGTTGTTGGCACGCTCGGCGCAGTCGGCTGCTTAGGTGGTGGCGGTGGGGGCATCTCCCCAGGTTGACTCTTCTTCGGCTCCACCGGTGGTGTGCCTTGAGAGGCTTGTCTTTCTACCTCTGCCTCCAGTACGTTGGTGCCTCGAGGGGTTTCTTCTTCTGGTTGGTCCCCTCTGGCTCTGACTCCGGTTGGATGGTGCGTTGCGGTGCTACGTCTGTGTCTGTAGTCTTTCCCGCTTCTCCCTCCATGGAAGTGGATTCCTCTTATGGTCTCGGGGAAGCGGGGTCTACAATTTGTACGTCCACTTGTTGTTCTGTGGCCCTCTTAATTTCAGCTGGCTTATTGGTGGCTTCTGGTTTCTTTTTATCCACCGCCAGTTTCTTTCGTGGCTCCGGGGTTTTCTTCACTACTTATGTTGGGACAATGCTTCCTTCTGGTATGAGTGCTGGTTCTGGCGATATGCTGGCATGCAGTGTCCCGCAGCTCATCTACTCGATGTCGTCGAGAGTCGGTCGCAGCTTGTGGGTGTCTTAGAACACCATTTATGAAAGGGGGAGTGGCTTCTTAAGTCATGGGTGCTTGAAATATGCTTTCTCCCCCTTCACTTCTAGAATTCCTATGCTGGCGGGGGACTTTGTATCGATACTTTGTTGTCCCTCCATTTCTTCATATTTTTCTAATTCACCTTCTTCCAATAGGTAGTCGGCGATCCTTGTTATTTGACCGCCCATACAGAAGGCAGACTTCCTCTTTGCCTCACCGCCCACAACCGAAGACAACCTTTTGATAAGGATCATTTCTATGTTCACTGGTCGCTTATTGATCATAGACCATATAAGGAAGAGATCCCCCTTGCTGACTGTCCCGGTCTCTGACCTGGCATCTATAGAGAAGGCGGTGATCTTCTGTATGATCTTGACGAAGCAGGAGGTGATTTTGGAGGCCTTGGAAGTTTTCGGGTTATGCCTTTCTTCTCCAGTCAGCTCCTCCCACATCTTGTTGCTGTCATATGCAGTAATATCCCTCTCTCCCAGCACACCTGAACAGGCTTTAGCCTATTCTTCAGATGCCATAAAGATCTTATTCAGATCGGTCTCTGTTATTAGATGGCTTTCGCCCCCAGCCGTACTTGGAGCTGGTAGTCCCCTCCCCCTGCTGCTCGCGTCCCATCACCAGTGGTGACCTTTGTCAGAGAGGACATAAATTCTAGGGTCAACCTCCGGTACGACCTTACTTCGGGCGTGCAGATATTACGTAGGTTTGCACCTTCTAGAAATTTCACTGTTCTGTCATACAGCCCTAGCTTTTTGAAGTCCTCCATGTCGAAGTAACGTGTCGGCATGCAATCCTTATTAGCGGACATCCAGTCGTAGGCGGACTGGTGCTTGATATCCCAGGGTATGAACTCTCACTCCCCTTGAGGCATAGAAACATCTTCCACTGCCTTTTTTAGTTTTTGCCTTCTTACTGGGCCTGGGTTCCTTAAATGTGGCCTTCCACTTCTTCCTGTGCACTAGGCTTCCTGCTCTTCAGGTCGATACTCTGAGGTCTCTGTTTCTTCCGTCTGCTCAGTTGCTTCTGTGGACTATTCTTGTGGCACCCCTATCAATATCCTCTGGTATTGCTCCAGTCTCAGTTGTAATTCCAGGCGTTTGGGGACTGGTAGGGCTGTGCTCTTTTTCAGCTTCTCGGTCAGGTCCTTGACTATCATCTCTACCTCCTTAAGGGAGGTAGCCCTCTGGTATAGGGGATCGCTAGAGGCTAGAGAAGACATTCTGCAGGTTAAAGTGAATTAGTCCAAAAAGATATTCTATTATCTTCCTAGACATAATTATCATCAAGTTGATGGTGATTATCAGGTTATAGGTTATCATTTTTAACTTTTTGGTTTCAAATTTATTAAACGGACAGTGAGGATCGTGGTTGCAGGTTTAATCATGGTCGCGGTCATCTCTTGAAAAGATCGCGGTCGTGATTCGATTCTTTTCTAAGGATGAAACTGTGGTCACGATGTTAATTTTGATTGCGATCATTATTGTTCAGAGGGGTTTGCGGTCGTGACAATTTTGAAGAGACTGCGGTCGCAGTTACCTCTTGAAAAGATCGTGATCATGATTCTTTTCTTTTGATAAAACTGTGGTTGTGATTAAAAATCGCGGTCGCAATTATAATCGTGGCCGCGGTCCTTTCTTCAGAAAACCTGACATTTAGAGCTTTTTAGGGTTTTTACGGTTTTTGGTTCTTAGGGTTCAACATGTCGTGGCGGATTGCGATGACCAAACTCTTGGTCATCTCCGCTTCTTTCAGTTCCTTAGACAGTTGTTCATCGACCAGTTATTATATATGTTTTTTCTTCTCATTATTAGGGTTTTCAGGACCTTCTTCTTGGCCGAGAAAAAGGACGGGGCTAAGCGCCCAGAAACAAGGCGTTGGTGAGACAAAAATTGGCTAAACGGTGAGAGTGGCTCGCCGTAACGATGAAGGGAGGTCTCCAGATCGAAAATAAAGCACGTCGGCACGAGCGGGTTACCTGATTGAAGGGAGAGGATGCGGCGACAACGAAGGTTACGAGCGGCAAGGCAAACGATCTCGGTGGGCACGCGATGACGAGTAGCTTGAGCGTCAGTCAATAATATCGCGGCTGCAGCTGTGGTTCTCGAGTCGAGCAGACAAGGAAAATCTAGGGATTTTTGCATGAAAGTGAAGGGAGCGTAAAGAGTTTGTCATTCCGCGACCGAGTCTATTTATAATCATACGGATCGCTTCTGAATTAATCGAGCAAAATACCACAGTTGCGATTTTTATCGCGGTCGCGATGTTTTAGAAAGGAATCACAGTCGCGATTATATTCGTAGTCACGATCCTTCTAAGAAAATTGTGGTCATAAAAATCCAACAAGCATTAGCAAAGTCGCGGTCGCGATTATATTCATGGTCGCAGTTATTATTAAGCCAAACCACCAACTCAGAAAAATAAGAAAAACTTAGACTATAAGAAAGAAAGAAGTATAAAGCAAAAAAATAAAGTGAAGAGAGATCAAAGACTTGGGTTGCCTCCCAAGAAGTGCTTGCTTTAAAGTCTCTTAGCAAGACTGCATAAATTCTTCACTCCTCTAGTCCTCCAGTGGGATGAGGAAACTCTCGATCCCTCTCCTTGTTGAGTTTGGTTGGTTCATCTAGGTTGATATCTGATCTTCTGACAAAGGCTTCATCCTCGTAGAATCTTTTCAACCTGTGGCCATTGACCTTGAAGATCCCAGTATTTTCTCCTTGAATCACCATAATTCCTGATGGATAAATCTTTTCCACAGAGAAAGGGCTTGACCATCTTGTTCTGAGCTTCCCAGGGAAAAGCCTGATGCTAGAATTGAAGAGAAGAACTTTGTCTCCTTCACGAATGTCCTTGTTCCTTAGGTGGGCATCATGCCACACCTTGGTCCTCTACTTGTAGATCTTTGCATTTT
The DNA here is from genome assembly GCA_963693085.1 of Alisma plantago-aquatica. Taxonomy (NCBI): domain Eukaryota; kingdom Viridiplantae; phylum Streptophyta; class Magnoliopsida; order Alismatales; family Alismataceae; genus Alisma; species Alisma plantago-aquatica. The sequence goes on along the minus strand of OY856409.1, from coordinate 1,971,256,880 downwards.
TGTAAGCATGTAATCTCAGCTTTTCGAGCTCTTGTTGCTGCATATATCTCTTTTGTCCCGCCTTTTCCAAATCCATATTCAGGAACTTAAACACCCAAAGGGCTTTGTGCTCTAACTCTAAGGGTAAATGACAAGACTTTCCATAGATTAGCTTGTAAGGCATGGTGCCTATGGGTGCCTTGTAAGCAGTTCTATAGGCCCACAAAGCATCGTCAAGCTTCATAGACCAGTCTTTCTGAGTACGGTTGACAATCTTTTCCAAGATTTGCTTAATTTGCCTATTGGATACCTCCACATGTCCAGAGGTTTGAGGGTGATAGGGTGTTGCAACCTTGTGTTGGGTTTTAGGGGAGACAGAGAAGGCAGCGGAAACAAAAAAAATTTCTCCCCCAACCCATACCGAGGAAACGCGTCAACGTCTATATAATAGGAAAGGATGGTTTGTGGAATCATACCTTGTCCCGAGGCTTGCTCGGCGACAATACCTCGCGCAATGTGCGGTCTTCAACTCCGGTCTTGGACGGTGTCTGTGCAGCTCCTGGTCGCACCGGGACTGGCGACTCCTCCTCCTACCGGACTGTCGGATGACAGTTGTCCTCCTAAGCGGCAGTGTCCTCCCGCCTCTGTAGTAGTCCACACGGACCACCTGAAACTCCACTCTCCTTATCCCACAAAGAAGTGGAAGGAGTCGCACCCTCCTGTTGACGTACTAGTCGCCAACACACTCTCCTGCTACCAGTTGCAACTGCAGTTGTCCTTCCCTTGCTGCACCTCCCTTTTGCGGGAAGCACTTGCTCGGGATCTCTCACGGTTACCAAAACCAGAGAGAACGACAACTTCGCAAAGCAACCGGCTTGCATTGAGTTGTACTTTGAGAAGCCCCCAATACCCCTATATATATAGGCAGGTCATGGGACAGGGTTCTCTGTGCCCGGAAATACGGGACTAAAGCAGGAGTAGAAGGGTTCGAGATTTTCCACAAAAAGCAACCATCTCGCAACCTGAACCGATCGGTTCACAAGTGAACCGGTCGGTTGGGGACCTGAACCGGTCGGTTGGAGCACCAACCGATCGGTTGGGACCCATGAGCCGATCGGTTCACTTCTGAACCGGTCGGTTCGTGGTCCTGATCAGTTCCCGATTGACTTTCCAACTTTCGTTTCTAATTGGTATCGAATACCAATCCTTGTTCCAATCAAATTGGGCAAGTGAAACGCAAGGAAAATTCTCACCGACCTGACTTTCCCAACTTGCTCGGTTGCACCAGTTGAACCGATCGGTTCAACACTTGAACCGCTCGTTTCACCCTGGGCTTGAGCCGATCGGCTCAACTCTTGAGCTGACCGGTTCAGCAACCTCAGCCGACCGGTTCAACACTTGAACCGATCGGTTGGGAGTACAGGTTGTGCAAAATCAGTCAAATGTGATTTCAATCAATCCGATACTCCAATCAATGCGTCCAACACCTTGAAGCATATGATATTGAGCTATCAACTGATTGAGTGTTTAATTGAACTACTAAACTCCTTTAGTAATCAATCTAAACATTGATTTGTGGACAAAACTCCTCTTCCAGGTTAAATCCTATGTGTGTGACCCTGCAGGTCCATTTCACATTGGCAGTGAAAGTCCATAACATTTATGACTTCACAAGCAAAGAGCGGTGCCTAGTCACACATCAGTGCTACCCAAGTGAAAGTAGAAAGATATAGAATAACTTTCATCCTACAATCCGTGAATGGTGTTACAGTGAATGTATAATTCCTTTGTCACTGATATCCTGAATGAACTCGAGGCATGGAGCAGTCATCCTGTCAACGTTCATTCACTTTCTTGATCTCAGAGTAGATTGAAGGAGATATGTATGACATCAACATCACATACTGATTCACACATGCGTGCGCACGCCTATCTCAATCCTACTCATCAAGTGGCCTTGGATATCAAACTCCCTCAGGAGGGACAAATCCCATATCTATCACTCACCCCTCAAAAGCCCCATGTGTCAAAGCCACCCAATCATCACCTTTATAACAACCCATGTTTCAGGACTGCGTTTGATGATGTCAAAGTGTGCCCAACGACATGTGTTGAGTGTAGTGATTTCAGGTCTAAGAATCACACTCACCACCATCACTGTGAGTACTGATTGTGACTACCATCTCATGGTTCCATGTGTCAAACTCACGGTGGGTCTGTCCGGTACCTTGTTCTCTAACAAGTACCTATGTGTTTGGTTTGATATCTCTATATCATGACTAATGAGATTCTGTCATCAACCAACACCACAATATAGTCTTGTGTGTCATTGCTGTCTATCTACCTTCCACAATGACATCCGACTAGGGACATAACAAGAATGTACAAACTCTTAGCATCCGTATGATCTCATCGTTCAAGTCCTTAACCTGAAAGCATACGTCATTGAGTACTGTCATTCTCTAGACATTCAATCTGATCTATCACTATCTCTTATGACTGAACCAGAAAGAATTGGAAGCTTGCCTTTGATGTTTATCAAATCAATCTTAATGTATCCCACCAATCATCCCATGATTGGCTCTCAGGGCATACATACCAACAGACTCCCACTTACACTGCGAGCCAATCACCCTTGAATCATATTCATAGTGATCTTCAGACATGTCCCACATGTTACTGTGCTCTAGTGCCAACATAGTGAGTAATGGCAACACCTTGCCAAAGTCTGTACAAATTGCATGTCTCACATCTCTACGCTGTACGTCACACGTATGAGATGGAGTTGTCGTAATATGCGATCTAGTATTCCATTGCTAACCTTTAGCCACATTGCATGATCAAGGATTCCAGACTTGTCATCAATAAGTGGAATATAAGTTCATCTCATGAACTTTCAGATCCATATAGTATCCGCTGATGTTCACTAACACACAGATACTCGACATTTCCCTTTTAAATGGTTTTATTGGAACACTTCCAATTATCAACAAACTTTCACTTTTATACATCCTATGTATATTTTGCGATTAATTTTCTGTCCTTTCGGAAGTTCGCATCAATGTAACTCTTTACATTGAACTCTTCCTTATCTCCATAGAACTAGTACTTCTCAAGTACTTATCAAGTCCTCATGGTATTCCAGTAACCCTTACTGGAAGTAGACAGACATCCACTCGTCATGTCCCACATACGAGTTATCAGGATGAGCACATCATATTTCTATGTCCCACATATAAGATGATGAATGCATTTTATTCTTGCCATGTCATACATGCAAAACAATGGGATGATTACAAACATGATAGATCCAGATCTATTCTTAGTGTTCCCATTCTTCATAAGAATTGGACACTTGGCCTTGGGATACTAACTCCATGTAACATGGACAATTTTTCTCCCACTGAATCTGTGTATACTGAACCCTTCAGTACAGATTGCCAATGTATGCTTTCTCTTTTCAGGTCAAGAGGTTTTCGAGAACTATCTCTATAGATCTCTATTCCTATCACATAGGAAACAACTCTATCTTCCTTAAAGATAACTTCCATTTTTGGATTTCCATTTTAGAACATTTCCATTTCACATTAACATGTGGAATGTAAATACGCTCCCACTAAATCACAGATCCCTTCCTTATCTTTGACATATCAGTCAAACCCTTTGACTATATCATCAAAGTAAAGATCCAATTTTGAGTTGCTTGTACTCAATCAATCATATTGATTAGTCCATTGTAACTTATAGACTTCATTTGCATTGGTGGATTCATAAACCTTATAGGTTGTGTCACGTACACATCCTTGTTTTATTCCTCATAGGAATGCGGTTTTAGTATCCATATGCCAAATGTCTTAGTCATTAAGTTGCAATCAACAAGCATCATCCTTCTCAAAATGTTATCCATGTGTCTTAACATTTAAGACTCAATTGCACTTATGGATTTCGTCCAATGAGTGCTACCATCAAGGTCATACCTTATGGTTCACATGGAAGTCATTTAGGATGTAATGGTCATATACTATAACTCAAAATCTGGTTCCTCACATTCATCTAGATAGTTGACTCATCACATGAACAACTTATCACATAGATAATTGAGGTGTATCTGTCAAGGATTTAAGAACTCACAACCCTTGTGATTCTTAATTCCTTTATTAGTGTGGGGTATTCATTTATTAAGAAGAATTCAGTTATTCGATAATCATTCTCTAACTCCTTAGAGTATGATTCCTTCTTGATTTAGACATCACTATGCCTTAATCATGAGTTCACTATGATACACTATCATAATCACTCATAAGGATCTCAAACATTTGGTTCAAGTATTTCATTCATTGATCTCATCAAGAATTAACACTTTACCAAATTTGTACTTCATCTATGATAATCTTGAACACTTCAAGATATTCATATTGGTATTTCTTTAAACACCGTTTGAAGTATTAGCATTTGTTCCAATAGGTGTGTAAATACATCACATGTATTATACCTAATAGGACAATCATTCTCCCACTACCATTAGTGAAGATTGTACAAGATATTCATGTCTCTTACTGGTTCTCTAACCAAAAGAGTCTAGATTTATCCATCATATGGAAACTAGAAATGAATTTCTCATGATTGATGCTAATTTGATTGTTTGAGTTATCAATAACTTTAGGTATCATTTTATCTTATGCATACCATGTATCACAAGATAAACAAGGCATTGCCACAAAGATCATATCTTTAAGATTGAAACATCAACTTTATTAATTGCCATCATTGTCATACAATATGCAATAATAAAGTGTTTCTATCTATTGGCAATATATGAAATAGCAGTTCTCAACTCTATTTCATGCCCTTTAGGCTGAAATAAACTGAAATATACTCCTATCTATGGCAGCAACACTTGCTCCAATGATGGGTACTTCTTTCTTGGTCCTTTCACAAAGGCCATCACTTCTTTGTGGATATTGCATATCATATATGACATATCCATCTCTTGGTATCATATACCTCAGATAAAGAAGCGGTTCATTTCATGATACCTTAGGTGGAGATCTCCATCCCCTCCTTCATCTTATTTTGTTCTTCCAGATATAGAGGGCAATCCCTCATACACCCTTTCCCCATGTGCCTTGAGGCTGAAGACGGCTTGGATTGCCGGCTAGCAATAGAACACTTCTTAGCTTTGCCCTTGCCCTTGCCCTTAAGACTTACCTTTTCTTTGATCACATCAAAGACTATGGTTTGTCTTTCTTCATCTTTGCCTCTACTATCCTCAACATGTCCAACAACTCTGTCAACGCTTGTCAAAGTTGTTCATGTTGCAGCTTATCATGAATTGTATGATTCTCACAACATTTGCAGTATCACACCAATAGCCAACTCTTGGCTCAGAGGGAATCCTTCTTAATCAGGTTTTCCACATACCCAATCACATTGAGTGTGTGAATACCTTACTGGATCTCCTTCTGTCATGACATACTAGGACAGTGTCTTGGAGACATCATATGTCTCATGTTGTCTCTGCAACTCATAGTTCAGAGAACACAACATCAAGCACTCCTTATCAATGTCTTTCTTAGTATGCTTCCATAAGCATACTTTCAGCCATTGAAGTGGTGGGATCGAGTTCATCTGGTTCTGGTATAACTAGGACTTGGAGCTTTTGCTCTTTGAGAACACTTCTCACCATCCTAACCAGTCGTGGAATTATTCCCATTTAATTTGTTGGTTTCAAAGACCGATCGCAAATAAAGTGATTTGTTGATTAACCATTTATTTTAACAAAAGGAAATATATGCAATTTTAGTCCAAAAACTCATTTTTGACTTGTTTGATTGATTTGAAAAGTTGACGATAAAATTAGGCCTTTAATTAATTATCGCTCCCACTATTTTACTTCAAATTGATAGCCCTCACCATCAATTCGGAAGATTGCAGCATACAACCTTCTAGTGGGCAAGATCCTGAAATCCTCTAAGTCATGGACCAGCTTGGGCTGTCACCCACAACATAGATCTCTCAGGTAGGCAACTTTTGCCAATTGCATCATATGCAACTCTTGATAAGATGTCATCTACAACTCCTTGCAATGATCATCTCCATGCCTCAAGGCGCTAGATCCTATCTAGGTCACCTTGTTAAGTCCGACCCAAAGCAAACACGATGAATATGCACCCTTCTTGGGCAGACCCACACATTCATCCTTCACGCTTCCACGAGGTAGACGGTGCACCACGCTAGGGTGTGCCCACACTTGGTCGAACAAGCTTTTCACCTGTGTTGCATTTGGAAGGCATCTAAAACTTAATATTTTCATGAGGGATTTGGTTTTTATATACATATACATATCCAATCACCACAATACATAGTATGTATCATATACATGCTATATCCCACAGAAAACATGCACAAAACGATAAAAGCGATGATTATGGCCATCCTAATGTGATTCCTCGAGCCAAGAGGAATCACGGTCATCTAGGCCTACATCACATGCAACCTGTACAAGATGAACTTTGTGCCTTGCCATCCGAGTTGATCAACTCATCACATGAATGATTTGTACTCTCCAGCCGGTCGTCTGGGTGCCACCAGCCGATCGGTTGGCTCCTCCAACCGATCGGTTCGCCTGGTCGTCGTGCATCTCGTCATGTCCACCACCCGCTTGTCTCGCTCCTCGAACCGGTCATCAACCGATCGGTTCACTCCTTGAATCGACCGTCTGAAACATCAACCGATCAGTTCACGCCTTGAACCGATTGTCTGAGCAGTCGTCTTGATGTCCGCCGGTCTTCGACATAACAGGAAATAAAAATCTATCCTATTTATTACATTGCTTCAAAAAGGGAAACCCCGAGTTACATTCGGGGGGAGCAAAGGTAGGAAAGAATCTCGAATTTATTTCGAGTTACATCAGGAATAAGAGAGGGAAGATCGGTGCGCAGACCGAGATGCAAGCAACCATAAACAACCACACACAGATAGGGGTTTATAGGCCATAATCACGCTACACACATCCACCACAAAACTCGTTTAAGGGCGACGCGTATCGAGTGCATTAATAATACATATCATATATGTAATTAGGGATTTGTGGATTTAGGATTGGACATGCATAAAGCCGATATTATTCGCATCACATGCAATAAATAAAGGCGACAAACCAAAGTCGATCATATCGATATTCCTAAAATATAGAGCAGTTGACGTGGCTCTGATACCACTGTTGGGTTTTAGGGGAGACAGAGAAGGCAGCGGAAACAAAAAAAATTTCTCCCCCAACCCATACCGAGGAAACGCGTCAACGTCTATATAATAGGAAAGGATGGTTTGTGGAATCATACCTTGTCCCGAGGCTTGCTCGGCGACAATACCTCGCGCAATGCGCGGTCTTCAACTCCGGTCTTGGACGGTGTCTATGCAGCTCCTGGTCGCACCGGGACTGACGACTCCTCCTCCTACCGGACTGTCGGATGACAGTTGTCCTCCTAAGCGGCAGTGTCCTCCCGCCTCTGTAGTAGTCCACACGGACCACCTGAAACTCCACTCTCCTTGTCCCACAAGGAAGTGGAAGGAGTCGCACCCTCCTGTTGACGTACTAGTCGCCAACACACTCTCCTACTACCAGTTGCAACTGCAGTTGTCCTTCCCTTGCTGCACCTCCCTTTTGCGGGAAGCACTTGCTCGGGATCTCTCACAGTTACCAAAACCAGAGAGAACGACAACTTCGCAAAGCAACTGGCTTGCATTGAGTTGTACTTTGAGAAGCCCCCAATACCCCTATATATAGGCGGGTCATGGGACAGGGTTCTCTGTGCCCGGCAATACGGGACTAAAGCAGGAGTAGAAGGGTTCGAGATTTTCCACAAAAAGCAACCATCTCGCAACCTAAACCGATCGGTTCACAAGTGAACCGGTCGGTTGGAGCACCAACCGATTGGTTGGGACCCATGAGCCGATCGGTTCACTTCTGAACCGGTCGGTTCGTGGTCCTGATCAGTTCCCGATTGACTTTCCAACTTTCATTTCTAATTGGTATCGAATACCAATCCTTGTTCCAATCAAATTGGGCAAGTGAAACGCAAGGAAAATTCTCACCGACCTGACTTTCCCAACTTGCTCAGTTGCACCAGTTGAACCGATCGGTTCAACACTTGAACCGCTCATTTCACCCTGGGCTTGAGCCGATCGGCTCAACTCTTGAGCCGACCGGTTCAGCAACCTCAGCCGACCGGTTCAACACTTGAACCGATCGGTTGGGAGTACAGGTTGTGCATAATCAGTCAAATGCAATTTCAATCAATCCGATACTCCAATCAATGCGTCCAACACCTTGAACCATATGATATTGAGCTATCAACTGATTGAGTGTTTAATTGAACTACTAAACTCCTTTAGTAATCAATCTAAACATTGATTTGTGGACAAAACTCCTCTTCCAGGTTAAATCCTATGTGTGTGACCCTACAGGTCCATTTCACGTTGGCAGTGAAAGTCCATAACATTTATGACTTCACAAGGAAAGAGCGGTGCCTAGTCACACATCAATGCTACCCAAGTGAAAGTAGAAAGATGGAGAACAACTTTCATCCTACAATTCGTGAATGGTGTTACAGTGAATGTATAATTCCTTTGTCACTGATATCCTGAATGAACTCGAGGCATGGAGCAGTCATCCTGTCAACGTTCATTCACTTTCTTGATCTCAGAGTAGATTGAAGAAGATATGTATGACATCAACATCACATACTGATTCACACATGTGTGCGCACGCCTATCTCAATCCTACTCATCAAGTGGCCTTGGATATCAAACTCCCTCAGGAGGGACAAATCCCATATCTATCACTCACCCCTCAAAAGCCCCATGTGTCAAAGCCACCCAATCATCACCTTTATAACAACCCATGTTTCAGGACTGCGTTTGATGATGTCAAAGTGTGCCCAACGACATGTGTTGAGTGTAGTGATTTCAGGTCTAAGAATCACACTCACCACCATCACTGTGAGTACTGACTGTGACTACCATCTCATGGTTCCATGTGTCAAACTCACGGTGGGTCTGTCCGGTACCTTGTTCTCTAACAAGTACCTATGTGTTTGGTTTGATATCTCTATATCATGACTAATGAGATTCTGTCATCAACCAACACCACAATCTAGTCTTGTGTGTCATTGCTGTCTATCTACCTTCCACAATGACATCCGACTAGGGACATAACAAGAATGTACAAAATCTTAGCATACGTATGATCTCATCGTTCAGGTCCTTAACCTGATAGCATACGTCATTGAGCACTGTCATTCTCTAGACATTCAATCTGTTCTATCACTATCTCTTATGACTGAACCAGAAAGAATTGGAAGCTTGCCTTTGATGTTTATCAAATCAATCTTAATGTATCCCATCAATCATCCCATGATTGGCTCTCAGGGCATACATACCAACACCTTGTACTTGACCCCATACTTCTTCAATAGCGCCTCAAATTGTTTCTCCCCAAAATGTGATCCGCCATTGCTTATCACGGTGTGGGGTACTCCAAAGTGCGGGGTACTCCAAAGCTTAATCACAGATTTAGAGTTGCAAGTTTGGGTAGCAACAGCTTCCACCCATTTCGACACGTAGTCCACAACCACTAATATGTACTGATAATCTTTTGACGAGGGGAAGGGACCTATGTAGTCTATTCCACAAAAGTCAAAGATCTCAACTTCTACCTAGTCTATCAAAGGCATTTCGTTCCTTTTTCCTATATTTTCAGTTGATTGGCACTCTTTGCATACTCTCACATAAGTAGCAACATCTTTGAATAATGAAGTCTACTAAAATCCTGATTGAAGCACCTTAACGGCAGTTCTGTCCCCACCATGATGCCCTCCATATGGTGAAGAGTGGCATTCCTTTAATATCAGTGGGGCTTCTTCTTTTGGTATGCATCTTCTGTACAAATTTTCCGAACATTTCTTGAATAGTAATGGGTAGTCCCAATAGTAATTCCTCACATCAGACAAGAGCTTCTTCTTCTGGTTGTATGTGATGTCTGGTGGTAACTCCCCACAAGCAAGGTAGTTGCAAATGTTCGCGAACCATTGGCAAGTTTTGTTCTTCGGTTCCTATCATGAGCAAAGCCTCATCTACGTAGTTATCATTAACGGGTGGCTCATTTTTGTCTTCTACAATGATCTGCGATAAATGGTCAGCCACTACGTTTTTCGCCCCTTTCTTGTCAATGATCTCATGATCGAATTCTTGGAGTAATAGGGCCCACCTCAGTAACCTAGGTTTTGTATCCTTCTTCTGCATTAGGTATCTGATAGCTCTGTGGTCAGTATAAACCTTTACCTTTGCTCCAATCAGATAGGACCTAAATTTGTCAAAAGCAAAAACAATAGCTAGCAATTCTTTCTTCGTGGTTGTGTAATTTACTTGGGCCTCGTCTAGGGTGCGGCTGGCATAGCAGATAACATGATGTTTTCTATCCTTCTTCTGCCCTAGGACTTCCCCTATGACATAGTCACTAGCATCGCACATTAGCTCGAAGGGTAACTCCCAATCCGGGGCTCGGAGAATAGGTGGGGTTACTAGGGCTTCCTTTAGGGTCTGAAAAGCCTTCAGACAATCATCTGTAAAATCAAATTATGTGTCTTTAACCTGCAGGTTTGAAAGGGGTTTCAATATCCTCGAAAAATCCTTGATGAATCTTCTATAATAACCGGCGTGTCCAAGAAAACTTCGCACTTCTATCACGGACTTAGGTGGAGGCAATTTAGAGATAGCTTCAATCTTGCTTATATCTACTTCAATACCTCTCTTTGAGACCTTGTACCCCAGGACTATGCCTTCTTGCACCATAAAATGGCATTTCTCCCTGTTAAGGACTAAGTTCTTCTCTTCACAACATTGTAGGACTAACGATAGGTTCCTCAAGCAACCGTCAAAATCTCTTCCGTAAACAGAAAAGCCGTCCATAAAGACTTCCACAATGTCTTCCAAAGAGTTTCAGAACATCGAGATCATGCAACGTTGGAATGTTGCAGGAGCATTGTATAGTTCGAACGACATTCTTCGGAAAGCATAGGTACCATATAGATAGGTGAAGGTGGTTTTCTCCTGATCGTCAGGTAGGATGGGAACTTGGTAAAATCCAGAATAACCATCCAAGAAGCAAAAGTATTCATGGTGTGCCAGTCTTTCTAGTACGTGGTCGATAAAGGGAAGAGGATAGTGATCTTTTTTTGTTGCTTGATTCAACTTTCGATAATCGATGCACATTCTCCATCCGGTAATAGTCCGGACGGCTACTTCATCTCCTTTATCACCTTTTACCACTGTCATCCCTCCTTTCTTTGGCACAACATGAATTGGGCTCACCCAATTGCTGTCGCTGATAGGGTAGATAATACCCGCATCTCTCAGCTTGATGAATTCCTTCTTTACAACTTATTTTAACATTTGATTCAGCTTCCTCTGGGGTTGAACCATAGGTTTTGCTAATTCTTCAAGATTTATGCAGTGCATACATAGAGCAGGGTTAATCCCCTTGATATCATTCACTGAATAGCCTATAGCTTGCCTATGGAGCCTTAGGTCATTAAGAAGTCTTCCCATTTGTTCTTTGGTCAGGCTAGCATTGACTATCACATGATTCCTCTCTTCAAGATTGAGAAACTCATATTTCAAACCTTCCGATAATTGCTTAAGTTCGGGTTTGGGTTTTTGTACTTCCTCTTCTTCACTTGTTAATTCTAGAGAAGCATACTTGACAACCTCAACAACCTCCTCTTCGTCTCTTAATTCCCCTACATTTTGATTTAGGTATTCGAGGATCTTAGCAACCTTGGGGTCATCGATTTCCTAATCTTCTTCATTTGACACCCTCATCAGAGGGTCTACCACTGATGTGTCTTCTTCCACTTCTTCGCAATATTGGTTGTAGCTATCCACGAAGTAAGCATATTCGAGCAGGAACGGTCCCTTCATAGCGTCTTTCACCATGAAATCTATGTGATCATTTCTGACCCTCAGAGTTATGATGTCCTCAGCAACATCAATCAGTGCCCTTCCGGTTGCTAAGAAAGGACGTCCAAAGATAATAGGGCATTTAGGGTCTTCAATAGTGTCAATGATAACAATATCACATGGGATGAAGAATTTCCCCACATGAATCGAAACATCTTCGACTACTCACACTGGTCTTTTGAAAGTGTGGTCTGCCAACTCAATTCTCATATTAGTCCTGACCATCTCAGTCAGTCCTAATCGTTGTGTGAGGCTTAAAGGCATTAAACTGATGCTAGCCCCCAGGTCAGAGAGACCTTTCCTTTTGATATTATCCCCTACTACAAAAGGTATAGTGAAGGCTCCTGGGTCATTCTTCTTAGTAGGCAGTTCTGCCTTTATGAAAGTTGTCGACATGCTGGCTAAGTGTACAGTTTCAATATTCCCTCCTCGTCTTTTCTTCGTGACCAGATCCTTGAAGAATTTTGCGTATGTTGGCATTTCTTCCAAGGCATCTAGGAATGGTACTTCCAGGTGTATCTTTTTCACCGATTCCATGAACTTCTCATAATTCTTCTTGAGGTGAGCCTTTACGAGCTTATAAGGGAAAGGTAATCTTGGTGAATAGTGACTCCTCTTGGCGAACAATTCTTCTTCAGGTTCTGGTTCCTTAACTGGTGGGTGCTAGTTTTCCCCCTTGGTTGGGTTATCTGTAACATTATCTGGCACCAGTTCTTTAGGTCTTATTTCCTCAGGGCACTCTATTGTCTTCCCCGATCTAAGGATTGTTGCCATCTTGGTAGATTCTGTGTTAGAAGGGATCTTCCCTGAGAGGTTCTTTATGAGCTCATCCAACTGAGCGAGCTGTTGGTCTATCTGGCGTTGATGTGTTTGCATATTTGCCATTTGTACTTGCATAGTGTTCAAAACGCCAGAGTTGGATAGCGCACTTTGCGCAAGTTGATTATTTATCGTGTCCTGTCTCTTCATAAAATCAGATAGTTGGCCTACTAAGTCAGGTTGTCTAGTACTTCTTGCTTGACTCTGTCCTTGAGGTTGTCCTTGTCCTTGACTTGCGTTAGCAGCTTGGCGGTTTTGATACTTACCTTGACATTGATAGTTGATTTTGTTTGTCTAGAAAGTGCTTGTCTTGGTGTATTGTCCTTACCCGCTCTTCTTCTCAAAACCAGGTAGTTGCTTGGGTGGATTATTCAATTGATGCAAATTTTCTGCTGCATCCTTGTTCCCATAGTTGAATCATGGGTGATCTGGTCTCTTAAAGTTAGCATAAGATACATTTTCAGCTTCCTCCTCTTCATACTCACTTTCACTAGATTCTTCGGGTCAGGTATATACGCAATTGTCTACCCCATGTCCACCTTCACCACAGGTGACACATTTCATCACTTTCTCAATTGGCTTCTTTCCTTTCCCTCCTGATTCCTTCAACTGTTTAACATCTGTGGCTATCTTTTGTATTTGAGACATGATTGCTTCAAGAGCCTTTGATTCAATCGACGGTCCTTCATTGGTGGCTTTCCTTGCATATCCTTTGTCGTCCCAGTCGTAATCAGTCCCAGCTTGTAACTCAACCATGTTTTCTATGATCTTTTTAGATCTACTAGGTTTTTTCCCGAGAAAGTCACTTCCAGCTGCTGCATTCAGCGAGACTCTCTCTTCAGGGGTTATACCATTGTAGAAAGTTGTTATTAAAAACCCCTCCTTGTAATTGTGGTGAGGGCAGTCTGTCTAGTACTCCTTATACCTTTCCCATGCTTCATGTAGATTCTCATTTGGCTTCTGCATGAAGGATGTGATCCTTTGCCTATTCCTGACAGTTTTCTCAGTAGGGTAGAACTTGTTCACGAAAGCGCCTGCCAGTGTGTTCCATCCATTCAAAGCTTGATGCGGTAGCCCAAGGTACCAGGATAGTGCCTTGTCCTCTAAAGAGAAGATGAAACCCTTGCAGTAAATGACTTCTTATGGAACTCCCTGCATTTTGATAGTGTCACAGATATTCTTAAAATCGTCAAGATGATGATAAGGGTTTTCGTTCTTTGAATTCCCTCGAAAGCTCTTGTTCTGGATCATAGATATGACAGATGGCTTCAATTCAAAGTTTGCTGCATTGAACCTTGGGATGACCATAGGACATCTTGAGTTATTAGCTTTTGTAGCTGCCAATTCCCAAAGAGTCTTCTCTTCTTCTTCATCCTCTTTGCTGGCGTTGTCCCTGCGAATTCATTCTTGGTGGTTTCTTTTGTTCCTGCGGAGATGACGACGCTCCTCATAGTGAGGATCGTCTTCAGGTTGATCTCGTTCTTCATAGAGATGATCGCCATTATAACGCCCATTTTCATCAACTTCTGGTGGGGGTGGGTGTTGTCTTATCCTCGCGTTCCGCTCGTCTGCGGACGAAGGTGGTTCCACGCGGGGTGGCATGGTGAGAGGAGTTAGTATGGGCTAAGCACTTCCTCCCTGGGTGGTACCTGGATAGAATGTACGATCAAGTAAGAAAAATCAGGCTTGATGAAGGCGAACTATTCTACGTAGGTCCAGGTTAGAAGACTTAGTGTGATAGTGATGTCGATCTTATTGCTAAGCTTGAGGCATGGGAGTATAGTTGGTGGACTCTGGTTCTTTAACAATACCATTTTGCCTTGTCCCCGGAAATGGCGCCAAAAAGTTGACCAACCTAAATTGCACGTCCAAAAGAAGCAGATTAAAGTAGTCAGACTTTTAAAGAGATCACCTGACACTCAGGCCCCTGCAACGATAACGGGGTTTGATGTAGCAATCGGGGTTGAACACAGGGACAAGGTTAGTCGTGTTAAGAACGCGGAATCAACACTCTATACTCTGGCATAAAAGAGGATTGAAATGTGTTCCCAAGGGAACAAAATCTCGAAAACAAAATAAGTAAAAGAAACAAACTGTAACAAGGTATATGGGATAACTTGGGCTGAGGTTCACCAACCAAGGCATCTCTCCAACATGGATACTATCTCTCTCTCCTACTTACTCATTTCAAGATTACAAGCAACCATAAAATGTCTATTCTACTCTCTCTCGAGATGAGGATAGATCTGGGCCTGAAAGAAGCCTCTCTCTCGAGATGACAACTAAAAAACCTCGCAGTAAAACCTATGGTCTAAAGCGTTTAGATTCCAACACTCTCGTGCATTCATGCTACTCCATAATACGGGATAAAAGCGATAATACTCTCTCGAGATATCAACAATCAAGCAACATAAGATGGTATCTAAGCATACAAGTGAAGCATTAAAATAGGCGTATGGAGATAATCTTGATAAGGGTAAGTGTATTCAAAAGAAAGAGATAATATACATATTGGGAGAGCCTTAGTGGCTACTCCCAACCCAAGTTATGGTGTTTAGCTACTCATGCTTGCGGATAACATGGCGACACTATAGAAACATAGATCCATGAGATACCATGAAGAATGGAGGTGAGTACAACAAGAGGAAATGATAGATCTAGAGGAGAAGAAACGTGATACTACACACTACTTCTTCAGATCTGGATCTACCACGGGGACGTCTCCTTCTCTCAAAGAAGTGGCGGGTGTAGGCGGTCGTCTTCTCTCTCCTCAGCTTTCGCTCCTGAGATCCAAGACTGATGGACCCTCAGCTATGGGGTTGGGATGCAGAAGCACTTCGTGGTATCAGGATCGGATCTCCCTTATCTGATGTCTTGACAAGACAGGTGGGGGCACTATTTATAGGTTCCTTCCACCGACTTAAGACCGCGGTCGCGATTCTTTGGAGAGGTCGCAGTCATGATCTTTGGAGAGACCGCGGTCGCGATTCTTTGGAGAGGCCGCGGTCGCGGTCTTTGGAGAGATTGCGGTCGCGATCTTTGGAGAGACCTCGGTTCTTCTTGGTCGCGATCTTTCTTGACTGTGATCTTCAGTCGCAGTCCTTGGAGAGGCCACGGTCACGATCTTTGGAGAGACCGCAGTCGCAGTTCTTTGGTGAGACCGTGGTCGCGATCTTTGCTGAATAACCACAATCGCAATCTCTAAGATCGCGGTCGCGGTTGGGCTGATTCCTGAAATCACAAAAATAAGGTTTTAGTCAAGAAGATAGACAAAATGTGCGCAAAGTTGACTAAAGTTATTCTAAAAGTGGTGTTGAATATATACAGAAAATACATAAAGTGTGATGTCATCACCATTCAAAAGCATACATCCGATACAAGAAAACCAAACCCAACATTTTCACTTCCCTAGTCAAATGGACAACAAATGTACCATGATATCAAAGAATGAATGAGAGAAATACATCTCAAGATGGCACACAGTAACAACCACTTCTCTTTGCAACTTCTCAAGATTATCAAGATCGGTAACTTTGTTGCATATAGTGTTATAGAAGAAACAAAGCCTAGTGATTGCAAATCTTACATTATTCGATGGTATAGATCAAATGGCCACGGGAAATATTTAATCCATTAGAGTGTGACAATCATGAGATTTAAAACCTATCAAATTCATATCCTTCATTGATACTAATCTACAAATATTGGAATAGTATCATGTGGTACCCTAACATTAAGCAAGCACTCATAAACATATCCCATCTCCTGTATATAAAATGTGTAATAATATGTGGTAAATATGTGTGGTGATCTCTGCTAACTTTTGTTGTTAATTCTTTCGTTATACCTATTTCACATAGGTCTATTCTGGATTTGATGCTATCTTTAGTCCTACCAGGTATTTTCAACAAAGTACCAATGACGCTAACACAAACATTTTTCTCAAAATGCATGAATCAATGCAATGCCTAACTATCAGAGAACTCCAATAAAAAAGATCCCAAAATATTGACCTCTTCTTCAATAAAGATTAATCACATGTGGGAATAGAATACTATGATCTCTTACCTAATGCATTGACAATGTCTTTTACTCTTCCATAAGAATCCTCCCCTGATATAGTTTAAGGGGAAATCTATTCCTTAGTTGATCCATTGAATACTTTGATCAACCTTCAGTAAGTATTTAGTTTTGGAAGAAACCTTCAATTACCAGGATATTATGTCCTATCGCCATATTTTAGTCATATTGAATTAGTGTTTTCCTCACATATAAGGCACATTTTGGATCCTTTTATGATGTATCTGAACATTTTCTCATATGTTGGAAAGTCATGAATAGTGTAAAACAACATAGCATGAAAAAGTAATGTCTCTCTATACGAAGCATCATAGGTCATCACACCTTCTCACCATAGTTTTTTAAGTTGTCAATCAGAGGTTCAAGAAAAACATCAATATTATTGACAGGTTGTGTGGGGCCCGATATCGAAAAGGATAACATGGCGTACTTATTTTCATAACAACTAGGGAGGAAGATTGTATATAGCAATCATAACAAGACAATTACTATGTTGGTTGCTTTTTTTCATATGGATTCTTCCCTTCAGTACAAAGCCCAAGTGTTAAATTCCCCAATTCTTTACCAAGTTTAGGGTATAATAAATCAATTTTTTTCCATTGTGGAAGTAGACGCATGTGGTAGGATCCCATCCTTGTTTTTGTTAACCTCTATATGCCAAGCCAAAATTTGTGCATCTATAGTATTGGAAAATAAGTATTGAAACTGTCATATTACCGGTACATATCACATCACCTTAGTAGTAGAGCAATTTTGGCCTTACCCGAAGTCACCATTTTGTACTTTGATGCCCCACATATTGGACAATCTTTCAATCGATATACTCCTTTTAAAATAACACACAGTCATTTGGACATGCATGTATCTTCTCATCCTCTATTTCAATTATACACAACCTTTTCTTTGTTCTATATGTTGAGACTAGAAGCTCGTTGCCTTCAAGATGAGTTTTTTCAACAAAGAGAATAGAGACGTGAACCTTTTGTTGCTCCACCTAATATTAGCCTTTAGAGTATACAATCTCAACACAATAGACAACTTCATAAACTTAGTACAACCTAAGCATAATGTTCTCTCAGTATCATGCACAATGTTTCTAAATAAGGAAGGTGGATCAATAAGATTTCTCTGACAATGATATAGCATTGCATCAACCATGTCTATTAGAATAGGTTATTTTACATCCAAATCCTTGACAATTTCTTCTTCAACACAAGTACAACTATCAACATATATTGATATCATAGTAGGAATCTCTCCTTGCCATTATCATTATGTATAGCCCTATACGATCCCATTACACATGACATGGCTTTTTATTTTGTCAACATTGTCGACTTTCAAGTGGTTACTTTAATTCCTATATGTAAAATAGAATCTGTCACACCCCGATCTCACACTAACCACAAATCACGAGATTAGGGCGCGACAGAGGGATTATCACATAAACAAATCACTGAGAACTTTTTCTTTTTAAAACCTCGTAATGATATCTGGATTATTGATGTAAACTAAAACATAGTAAACTATTGCGGAAGCATTTCAATTAAACTGGCTAGAGAACATAAACATAGTTTACAACATGTAACATTGTTTAACAGAAAGTAAAACATAACAGTTAATTTACATCTTTTACACATTCGCCATACATACTATCTCTCACCCACACCATATCCCAAGGACCGAGGGGAAAGGACTAAGAGACCTCTAACTAAACTAACTACATATACCTTCTACTGCCAAAAACTAGGATGGAAAGATCCTTCAGATTCTTGATGTTGTTGTTGACCTGAAAATGTTTGAGTAGAGGAGTGAGCCTACTCGCTCAATGAATAGCCTTTCATTTAGCTATCACAAAACAACTCATCAGATATATAAAATTGTAATAAAGCATAAGAACAGTTCTATACTGAGCAATTCTAATGGCATAATAATTCTATCAGGCAATATTCATATTTCTATATAACAGTAGGTATCACATAACTATAAGCATTAAATATCAGGAACTGCATATCTTAATTAGTTAGGCAATTATTAACAACTAACACAGAAGATTCTAAACTACTAACATATTAAATTTACTGTGATCCTATACGATTACATTTTTGTTATGCCCCAAACATATGCAGCGCACTCTGCATATGAAGATCTGTAGCGAACTACGATCCCACCGTACAAGACTTCGCGACACACCCGGGAAATGCTAAGTCTGACTTCTCATCCTGGTCTGCACATGACTCTCAGGCTCACAAGGCCTCACTGCACTAACTATGAGTGCTCTGGACTCCTCCCGCAACCTGTAGTGCACAGTCGGAGGGTCTGGGTTACCACCGTGACACACACACGGATTATTGTTGAATAACCCCTATTTACTCCAATGCCACAGTGATACACGCACGGATTATTTTTGAACACTGCCTTTCTGTCCTCGTGCCACCATGACACACGCACGGATTATTGTTGAACATGAGTCACCGACCATCTAGACACACGCTAGGTAGGTCGTTTCACCCCAAAGGTACAGACCGCGCAATGGGGTTCTACGGTGTTGGGGCACCTAAGTCTATTATAACACAATTATATCTTTCATTACTTTAGAACATACAACTGGATTAATACACTTGTTTATGAACTGTACTAATTTCAACCGCTACTCTGTATATACAGGAGTATTCATAGAGCAAGTCAATTATCTGTATTGTTCAAACATACACAACAACAATATTTCAGTTAATTAAATCTATTTCAACAATTGCATTAAGCACTTTTGGTTTCCGTTGAACCAAATAAAATCATTGAACTGTTCTACACTGATCAGAAGCTGTTCTAGATCATGTATAATCATACCGAAGCAATTTATAAAATAAAATTCAAGTTTCATCAAATACTGATAAAACGCCTGATAACCACTGATATCAGTGCAAAAATGCACAGTTTACCGAAAAAATCCAACGAAGGAGTTAAATGATGATAACTAAATGAACTCCTACTCACCGGGTTCGAAACATCTGGATTCGTTCAGCAATGCGTTTAGGGACCAGTTTTCGGGCACACGCAGGTCATCTTTAATCTTGGAACTGTTCTGAACTGAATGTGCTACACACAGTAGAAGCAACTCCTCTCGCATAGGTAGAATGGAGGCTGAGCTAAGTGCTAAACCATGGCTATTGGTTGTGGATACTTGCATAGACCTCAAGGACGAACCCCAAGTGGTTGATTTGGTGTTGTCCTTCACGCCCAACCGATCCTGGTTCAGACATGCTGCAAACAGCAGGTGCTTTGCTCATGCACAGGTGGAGGAAGGAGCTCGACTAGTAACTGAATCGAAGCTAGGGCTATGGATTCGAGCTAGGGCCTCATAGCCGAGGTCGAGGGCTTCTTAGCGCTACTCCTCACGCCCAAACGGCCCATGGCCGTGACTGAAACTACTGGCCGTAGCAGCAAGAGGGGGCGCCGCCCCTAGCTGATTAGGGCATAGCTACTGCTGGCCGCGCTCAACTGGTCGGGGCACCATGGTTTCTTATTTGAACCTCAAGCCGAAGTCGGGTGAAGTTCTTTGGTGCTGCCTCGTGCCCTAGGGCTCCTGGCCGGAGCCGTGCAGCTACTGCGCAGTAGCATGGCCGCCGGCTGCCCAAGCAGCTCGGGCGATCTGCTGGCAGGAAGAGGAAGGGGAAGGGAGGAAGAAGAAGAAGGGAGGAGAAGGGTAGAGAAGGTGGCGCTGCTGGATGGAGCTTTGGGGCTCGAGATCGCCCCTGATCTCTCACTCTCTCTGTCGCTCGGGCGCCGCCTAGCGGTTCCCTGTTTCATTGCTCGCGTGAAGATGAAAGGTTACAGGAAAAGAAAAATCAACCGACTCATTTAAGCAAATCGATTACTGGTAAAATTACATCCAAGTCCAGGACTTCTTAAAAATACCATAACTCCCGCCTCGAAAGTCCAATTAAGGTGATTTCTGTTGCAAACTTTCAAGCACGAAAACCACTACAACCTTGAAGCGAGAAAACATGCTAATTAGCGTGTTTCAACTAATCAAAATACTAATCGCTTCATAAACACTTGTTTAACTTAATGATCAACACTGCAATCATCATTAATTACCTCAGATGATTCAAAATCAACTATTGATTCATGAAGTAGCTTATTTTGATTAACCATGATGTTTAACAAAATACTTGGAACTAATCAAGGTGCATCACGCTGATCAAGGTATTTCTTGACTAACCCTAATATGGGTTGTAACAGAATCTATCTCCAGGTCATTTCCTGTGTTCTCCACAAATCTTATAAATTGATCAAGACCAGTAGTAAAATTTGGAGTGCAGTATTTTGGAGTGGACATACATGATCGGTCCGTTCTATGATCACAAGGGGAAAAAATATTAAATAAGGTGTTAGCTATGCTAATTTTAAAATGAAATATGTTTGAGTTGAATTAGTGTAGGGAAATATGGTGCCAGAGCAGGAAACATAAACAAAAATTTCACTGATATATTCCCCTTAAGACAGTAGATCATGTCAATAACTATGTAATGGGAAATATGGTTTGCGAGGTCATACCTAGTCATGGAGCAAGTCCAACAAAAATTCCCTCATTGTAGTGTGCAATTTTCTTCAACTGCACCTAGACAATGTCTGCATTGGCCTCTTGGTTGTTCAACACAGAAAACAGTTGACTTTGTCCTCTAAGCGAAAGACAATAGCCTCCTTGCCTCCATAGTGGTCCACAAGGACCACTGTGAACTCATGTTGTTTGAGAAGAATAGACAAGGAGTTATCTCTTCTTGTTGGTGTATTATCACCAACTTGCTCTCCTACGATTTTTCTCCCTTTCTAACCCTCCCTTTATCAGGTAGGACCTCCTCAGGTTCCCTCGGTTACCACAATAAGAGATGACAACAATTGCCAGAGCTAATTGATGTGTCTGACAAGCCCCCAGTGCCCCTCTATGTATGGGAGGGTTAGGGTCAGGGTTCCTAGATTGAGAGGGAGTCAAAGGGTACAAAATTTCATGAATTTTTGCATCCTACGACGGGAGAAACAGTCAGTTCACAAGTAAACCAATCAGTTGGCATGTGAGTCAATCGGTTCAACCCTTAAACCGGTCATTTCATCATGTTTCCCAATCACAATTGTAGTGCCAATTAATATCCAATTAATGCATAATATCATGTAAGTACTAATCCTTGATCCAAACAGATTGATCAATTAATCGAGCAGGTCATCACATGAACTTGTTATTTGAGACCATGAGTCGATCGGTTCACTAAGTGAACCGATTGGTTCATGCCCTAGTTCAGGTATTCATCAGCCAAAGTTATTTCCAATCAATCTAACACTCCAAATGATCAATTCAACACTTGAATCGGTTGATTCAGAGTCCAGTCAATCATAGTGTTGTTTAAATTGAATGACTACACATTTTAGTTATCAAGTTCAACATCATTCATGAATAAACTCCTATTACAAGTGTATCATGTGTATGACCCTATAGGTTCCAAGTTATGTTGGAAGTGAATGTCCATAACTAGTTTATGACATCACAAGCAATGAGAAGTATCTAGAAACACATGATTGCTATCCATGTAATTTGAAAAGTTGGAGAACAAATTCAGCCTACCATTTGTGATTGGTGTTACAATGTTTGTAGAGTTCCTTTGTCACTAATATTCAGATTGAACTCTCAAGGCATGGAATCATCATTCTCTTCAATGTTCAATCCATGTTCCTTGAACTAGAGAAGACTGTTTGACATATATGTAAGCTCAATATCACATATTGACTCACATGAGCATGTCCATACATTTCTCAATCTCACTTATCAAGTGGCTAGGATATCATATTCCTATAAGAGGGACAAATCCCATCTATATCACTCACAATCATCCCCATGTGTCATAGTGCACCCGAGCATCAATTTTATGGTAACCCTTATTTAAGGTCATGTTGGATGATGTCAAAGTACACCAAATGACATATGATGAGTGTAGTGACTTCTGGTCTAAGAACTAGAATCACCACCATCACTATGAGAGATGATTCTAACTACCATATAAGGATTTCTATGCATCACTCTCTCAAGGTGGGTTTGTCCGATACATTTTTCTCTAACAAGTATCTATATGTTTGGTTTAATATCACTTATCGTGACTTAATGAGATTTTTCATCAACCAACACACACTCTAGTCATATGTGTTATTGATGTCTATTTTCCTTCCACAATAACATCTGACTAGGGACATAACATGAATATATATATACTCTTGACATCTCTATGATCTTATTGTTCATGTCATCAACGTAATGATATATGTCCTTGAGTAATATCATTCTTTAGACATTTATTATGTTACATCATTATCTCATAATTGAATAAAACTAAATAAATTGAAAGATTACCTTTATTATTAAATAAATCATTTACACGATATGCCATTACTATCATCATATGATTGGCTTTGTGGGCATGCACACCAATAGACTCCCACTTGCACTTACAGACAATCACCAATGAATTTATTCCCAAATGATCTAGCATGACCATCATGCTTCTATTGCAAAAGTGCTTTTGTTAAGGGGTCACCCACATTGCTCTCGGTTGGTACTCTATAAATCTTCACATCTCCTTATTGTATGATCTCTCATATGAGATTGAATCGTATTTGTATATGCTTGGAACATTGATGTGATCTAAGTTCCTTGTCTTGTTTAATAGCTCCACTATTGTCACAATATAGCTCAATTGTATCGTTGATGTTTGAAACCACCCCAAGTTTAGAAATGAACTTCTTGATCCAAGCAACCTCCTTTGATGGATTGGATGCAACAATTAATATACTCGGCCTTTGTTGTAGAATCCGCAATTGTCTCTTGCTTGGAACTCTTCGAGCTCACAACTCCGTTGTTGAGGCAAAACACAAATCTAGATTGTGATTTGTAGTCATCTTTTTCAGTTTGGAAGCTTGCATCAGTGTAACCTTATACCACCAACTCTTCCTCTCTGTTGTAGACAGGAAACTAATCCTTAGTTCTTCTCAAGTACTTAAGGATATTCTTCATAGTTGTCTAGTGAGAATTACCTAGATCTGACTGATATCTACTTGTCATGCTCACAACATATGAGACATTAGGATGAGAACATAACATTGCATACATGATGGATCCAATTCCATATGCATATGGAATCCTACTCATGTGCTCCTTTTCTTCACAAGAATTGGGACATTGAGCTCTAGAGATTGTAACTCCATGAGTCATGGACAGGTATCCTCTCTTTGAGTCCTCCATGTTGAACCTCTTCAACACTTTGTCAATGTATGTGCTCTAACTCGGTCCAAGAAGCCTTCTAGATATATATCAATAGATCTTTATTCCCAAGATATAGGATGCTTCACCCAAGTCTTTCATATAAAATGTATTTCTTAGCCAGGTCTTTACCATCTACAAAGTAGGGATGTCATTCTCAGTCAATAGTATGTCATCCACGTACAATATGAGGAGTACAATCATGCTCCTACTAACCTTCTTGTAAACACAAGGTTCATCTTCATTGTGACTAAAGTCAAACTCTTTGACTATTTCATCAAATTGAATATTCCAGCTTTGAGATGCTTGTTTCACTCCATTGATTGACCTTTATAGCTTACAAACTTTATTTGCATCCTTTAGATTATAAAACCCTCAGGTTATATCATGTACACATCCTCAAGAAGATTCCCGTTAAGGAATGCAGTTTTAACATCCATCTGCCAAATCTCATAGTCATGATAAGATGCAATGGCAAGCATGATCCCGATGGACTTAACCATGGAAAATGGAGAAAAGGTTTCATGATACTCAATACATTAAACTTTTTTGAAACCCTTTGCAACCAATTTGTCTTTGTAAGTTTGTACGTTACCATCCATGTCAGTCTTCTTATTGAAGACCCATTTGCACCCTATGAGATTTACCCGTTCAGGTGGATCCAACAAGGTGCATACTTTTTTGGTGTACATGGATTCCATTTTAGATCTCATGGGCTCAAG
Organism: Alisma plantago-aquatica; assembly: GCA_963693085.1. Lineage (NCBI taxonomy): Eukaryota > Viridiplantae > Streptophyta > Magnoliopsida > Alismatales > Alismataceae > Alisma > Alisma plantago-aquatica. The sequence goes on along the minus strand of OY856409.1, from coordinate 1,971,231,959 downwards.
AAATTTCTCAGACTCTAGTCCCTTAGTATATTCTAGATAGTTTGTTGGCTCATAATTTATGACCAAATCATCGCCTTCTTGAGTCACAAGATAACCAAACCTTTCAGGCTCAAGGCATATCCTACTAGATCTACTAGGTTCTTGTATTACTTGGAATTTGAGATTCCACAATGATTTGTGATTCTCTTTTTTCCTCTTATACCTCTACTGGTTCAATGTTTTCTTATTGGTCTCCAACCTCTTCAAGTTCTACTTTCCTTCCACTGGTTCCTTTGGAAATAAATTCCCTTTTTGGGAATACATCATCTCTGGAAAAAGACACTTTATTGTTGGACAGGAAATAAAAGTAATATCCTTTGGTTTCCTTAGGATATCCAAAAAAATATTATTTATCTGATTTGGGTTCAAGATTTTCAGGAAACTTCTTTCTCACATAAGCTTCACAACCCCAAATCTTCATAAGAGACAAATTGGGATGCTTCCCATACCATAGCTCATATGGTGTCTTTTAACCAATTTAGATGGTACATGGTTTAGTTTAAACACGGTGGTTTCAAAAGAATAACCCCAGAATATTTCAGAAGTTCAGCTAATCTCATCATTGATCGTACCATATCTACCAATGTATGATTCCTTCTTTTTGATACACCACTGTACTATAGTTTTCCATGTGGAGTCCATTGTGATACGATACCACAAGTTCTCAGAAGGTTCTCAAACTCTTGTCTTAAGTATTTTCCACCCCAATCAGAATGAAATTATTTAATACTTTTGCCAAGTTGGTTTTGTACTTCATTCATGAAATCCTTGAACTTTTCAAGGGTTTCTGATTTATGTTTTATCAGGTAAACATAACCATACCTACGGAAGTCATCAGTAAAGGTAATGAAGTACTGAGAACTACCTCTTAGCATTTATTCTAAAAGAGCCACATACATCAGTATGAATGGTCCTATGAGATCACTTGCCCTCTCATTGTTTCCAATGAAAGGGGTCTTCGTCATCTTCCCCAACAAACAAGAATCACCATGTCTCTATTGATTCAAAATCAAAAGAGTCCAAATAACCATCTTTATGTAATCTAGATATGCAATTCTCATTTAATGTTCCCTAGACAACAATGCCAAAGTTATGTTTTTCTTGAGTTATCGAGTCTTAATCTTTTGGTATTTATGTTATTTACATCTCGTGCTAGATTCAAAAAATAAAGACCATAAGACATTGGGGCACTGCCATAAAAGATCTCATCTTTCGAAGAGAACATCAACCATTCTTAAAATTAAATTCATATCCATTCTTATCCATACTAGATATAGAATTATGTTTCTATTTATGGCAGGTGCATAATAGTAGTACATTAATTCTATTACAAGCCCTATGGGTAGAGATAAATTGTAGGTTCCAAGTGCAATGGCAACAACTCTTGCTCCATTTGTGACTCGCAATTTGACCTCTCCCTTTTTCAAAGATTTACTTCTTTTTCAGATGTTGCATATTTGAGCATATGTGAGATCCACATTCGATATCTAGTACCCAAGATGAACAAGAAGATAAATTTATCTCAATAACATATATACCTGAAGTAGAGATCTCTATCCACATCTTCATCTTTTTGAATGCCTTCAATTACATAAGACAAATTTCTCTTGTACTTTTCTTTCTACTTACTTGAGTATTGAAGATCTAGATTTATGTTTATCCTCTACACTCTTCATGGACTTGTTTCATCCTTGGACTCCATTATGCTTATCACTGTCACATATATGTCCTTCTTCATTCCTGCTTCAACATTTATTAGCATGCCAAGGAAATCTGACAATGGTCTGGCCATGTTATTCAAGTGGTAACACTCGATAAAATGGCTATATGATTTAGGCAATGATTGTAGAATCATATTTGTGGCCAACTCTTGGCTCAAAGTAAATCCCAGTTCTTCTATATGTTCCACATGTCCAATCATATTAAGCATATGGGTCTCTACTGGATCTCCCTCTGTCATCTTACACTCAAAGAGTGCCTTTGAGACATTGTAACTTTCTTGTTTTGTATGATTATGGTTTGTGTTCTTAAGATGTGTTATCATCGCATATATCCCTATATCTTCACATTGCCCATGCAACTCATAGTTCATGCAGCTTAGCATAAGGTGATTTATGTCTAAGTCATCATTAGCATGCTTCCAGTAAGGATCCACCTTAGCTCTAGGTACATTAGGAGCATGTACTTCTGGCAGTGGTTTATCTAGGACATAGATCTTATGATCATTATTGAGAGCCCTCTCAAAGTCCAAAACCATTTGTGGAAATTCATTCTGCTAAATTTGTCCTTCCTAAGGACAGATTGCAATGATGATTTGATTTCCATTTGATTTTAAAAGAGAAGATTTGAATTTTTTCAAAACACTTTTAATTTGATTTGATTTGAATAAATTTGATGATATTTAATTAGGCCTTTAACTAATTATTTTTCCCATGATTTTGTTCAAATTAATAGCCCTCACATATCAATTCGGAAGATTGCAACGTGCAACCTTCTAGTGAGCCAAGATCTAAAAGAATTAAATTATTACCCGGCCAAAGCCAATGTACATATTCAATCATTAAGGTGGGTAACATTTGTTAATTGCGTCTTATGCAATTCTTAGATAGATGATATGTGCAACTCTTTGTCATAGTCATATGCATGCTTCTAGGTGTTTAATCTCATTAAGACCGCCTAGCTAAGCCTAACCCAAAAGCCAACATGATAGTGATGCACCCTACTTGGTAGGCTGAGATAACTACTATCTCACTTCCATGAGATAAATAGTGCACCACGCTTGGAGTGTGCAACACACTTAGTGTGTCCATGCTTAGTCGATCAAGTTTTTCATGTGTGTTGCTAATAGAAATCATCTTAGACTTGATATGTTATTGAGGGATTTGTATCTATAAATACATATACATATACAATCAATGCATAGTATAGTACATATCATATACATGCTATATCCCACAAACATAAACCTGCAATAAAAATATCAGCGATGATAATGGTCATTTCATTAATTCCTTGGATCCACATGGAATTACAACCACCTAAGGTCTACATCACATTCAACAACATGTTGTTGATGAAGATCTATGCTTGAACCATCTAGATTGATCAGTTCAACTCTTGAACTGATCAACTTGCCTCCTGGTCAGTCGGTTGGTCTATCTGAACGGTTGTCTGGTCTCTGTTCCAACATCTTCTAGAACCTCCATTTGATCGATTGGGCCACTACCCGATCGGTTTGACTCCTCATGTTGTCTATCCTCCTCGATCCTCCAGTTGATTAGATGATCTTCTAAAACTATTCTAACATTGGCTCATCTAGTGTTGAACAACTTCTTCATCGTAGCAAGAAATTAAAAATATTCTAATGTTGTTTAACATATTATAAAGTAATAGGAAAACCTCAAGTTACATTGGAGGGGCACATAAGAAGAGAATAATATTTTGACATTTGGAAGAAGATAGAGGCTCAATACACAAACTGAGATATAAACATGAATAAACAATCCACACAACAATGCATAGAGATTAGGGTTATTTGCCATAACCATGATTCACTTCCACCATCAAAACCAATTTAGGGCAACATGTATAAATTGCATATATATCATATCATATCTATATAAGTTGGGATCATATGTGGTATTTAATCGAATATGCACATTAATCTTTTAGATATCCACATCATATGCAATAAATAAGAGATGAAAACCAAATCTGATCATATCGATTAAATTTTTTTACTGTTGGGGGAACTCACCCCCTAGGCGGAGGCCCAGATAACAGGGATGGTAAACCCAGGAGACCCGTGCGCCCGCACACCGGTATCTCAATAAGTCGCATCAGAGGTCGGCTAATACCACTATAGGGAAATATGGCAACAGAGCAGACAACGGAAACAAAAATTTGACTGTCATGTTCCCCTTAAGAGAGTAGATCATGTTAATAACTATGTAATGGTAAAGATGGTTTGCAAAGTCATACATGGTCTTGGAGTAAGTCCACTGACAATTCCCTCACTATAGTGTGTAACTTTCTTCAAACAACACCTAGAAAATATCTGCATCGACATCCTAGTTGTTCACCATGGACAACAATTTACTTTGTCCTTTGAGCGGGAGTTAATGGCCTCCTCACCTCTATAGTAGTCCACAAGGACCATCGGGAACTCCTATCATTTTAGAAGAACATACAAGGAGTTGTATCTCTAATTGGTGTACTAGTGCCAACTTGCTCTCCCACAATTGTTCTCCCTTCCTATCCCTCCCTTTATTAGGTAGGACTTACTTGGGTTCTCTGAGTTACCACAACAAGAGAAGAAAATAATTGTCAGAGCTAATTGGCGTGTCTGAGAAGCCCCCAGTACCCCTCTATTTATAGGAGGGTTAGGGTCAGGATTCGTAGTCTGAGAGGGAGTCGAAGGGTACATAATTTGTGAATTTCCACATCCAACGAGCAGAAAAATGGTCAGTTCATAGGAGAACCAAACAGTTGGCATGTGAGCCATTTGGTTCAACCCTAGAACCAACCGCTTCATCATGTTTCTCAATCACAATTGTAGTGGCAATTAATATCTAATTAATGCACAACATGACATCAAAACTAATCCTTGATCTGATCAGATTGATCAATTAATTGGGCAGTTCATCTCATGAACTGGTCATTTGAGACCATGAGCCGATCGATTCACTAAGTGAACTAGTCAGTTCATTCCCTACTTCAGGTATTGTTCAGCCAAATTTGTTTCCAATCAACTTGACACTCCAATTGATCGTATCAACACTTGCGCTGGTTGGTTCAGAGTTCTATCGATCATAGTGTTGTATAAATTGAATACCTAAACACTTCAGTAATCAAGATAAATATGATTCATGAATAAACTCCTATTACAAGTGTAGCCTATGTGTATGACCCTATAGATTCCAAGTTATGTTGGCAGTGAATGTCCATAACTAGTTATGACATCACAAGCAACTAGTGGTATCTATAAACACATCATTGCTACCCAAGTAATTTGGAAAGTTGGAGAACAAATTCAACCTATAACTTGTGATTTGGTGTTATAATGTTTGTATAGTTCCTTTGTGACTGATATCTGGATTGAACTCGAGGCATGGAATCATCATCCTCTTCAATGTGCAATCCATGTTCCTTGAAATAGAGAAGACTGTCTGACATATATGTAAGCTCAATATCACATATTGACTCACATGAACATGGACATGCATTTCTTAGTATAGCTTATCAAATGGATAGGATACCATACTCCTATAGGAGGGACAAATCCCATGTACATCACTCACAGTCGTCCCCAAGTGTCATAGTGTGCCCGAGCATCACCTTTATGGCAACCCTTATTCAAGGTCACCTTGGATGATGTCAAAGTACACCGAACCACATGTGATGAGTGTAGTGACTTCAAGTCTTAGAATCAAAATCACCACCATCACTATGAAAGATGATTCTAACTACCTTATAATGGTTTTCATACATCACTCTCAAGGTGGGTCTATTCGATACACAATTATTTAATAAGTATCTATATGTTTGGTTTGATATCACATATGGTGACTTAATGAGATTTTGTCATCAACCGACACACACTCTAGTATTATGTGTTATTGATGTCTATTTGCCTTCCACAATAACATCCTACTAGGGACATAACAAGAATATATATATAATCTTGACATATGTATGATCTTATTGCTCAGGTCATCAACCCAGAGGCATACATCATTAAGTAATATCATTCTTTAGAGATTTATTATGTTACATCATTATCTCATAACTGAATAAAACAGAATAAACTGGAAGATTGCCTTTATTATTAATCAAATCATTTACAAGATATGTCATTACAATCATCATATGATTAACTCTATGGGCATACACACCATTCTTCTTGAGGATATATGTGGTGTTGTGTTTGAACGTCTGAGCTTGTAATGTTTTAGACTCCTACTAGCACTTAGAGCCAATCACCCATGAATTTATTCTCAAGTGATCTAACATGACCATCATGCTTCTACTGTGAAAGTGCTTTTGGTAAGGGGTCAACCACATTTCCCTCGGTTGGTACTCTACAAATCTTCACAGCTCCTTATTGTACGATCTCTCGTATGAGATGGAACTGACATTGTATATTCTTGGAACATTGATGTGATTTGGGTTCCTTAGCTTGTATAATAGCCCCATTTCAGTCACAATATAGCTCAATTACATTGTTGATGCTTGGAACCACTCCAGTTCAGAAATGGACTTCTTAATCCAAACAACCTCATTTGATGTGTTGGAAGTAGAAATATACTCGACCTCTATTATAGAATCTATAATTGTCTCTTGTTTGGAACTCTTCTATCTCACAGCTCCATTGTTGAGGCTAAACACAAATCTAGACTATGATTTGTAGTCATATTTGTCAGTTTGGAGGCTTTCATCAGTGTAACCTTTTCCCACCAACTCTTCCTCTTCGTCGTAGACAAGGAACTGATCCTTAGTTTTTCTCAAGTACTTAAGGATGTTCTTCATGGTTGTGCAATGAGTATTACCTATATCTGATTGATATATGCTTGTCATGCTCAAGGCATATGAGACATCAAGATGAATACATAACATTGTGACAAGATGGCTCATGTGTTCCCTTTCTTTACAAGAATTGGGACATTGAGCTCTAGAGATGGTAACTCCATGAGTCATGGGCAGGTTTCCTCTCTTTGAGTCATCTATGTTGAACCTCTTCAACACTTTGTCAATGTATGTGCTCTGACTCAGTCCAAGAAGCCTTCTAGATCTATTTCTATATATCTTTATTCCCAAGATATAGGATGCTTTGCCTAAGTCTTTCATAGAAAATGTATTTCCTAGCCAGGTCTTTGCCATCTACAAAGTAGGGAGGTCATTCCTGATTAATAGTATTTCATCCACACATAGTATGGGGAATACAATCATGCTCCTGTGAACCTTCTTGTAAACACAAGGTTCATGTTCATTCTGATTAAATTCAAACTCTTTGACTATTTTGTCAAATCAAATATTTTAGCTCCAAGATGCTTGCTTCATTCCATAGATTGACCTTTTTATCTTACAAAATTTTATTTGCATACTTTGGATTTATAAAACCCTCAGGTTGTGTCATGTACACATCCTCAAGAAGATTCTCATTAAGAATGTGGTTTCAACATCCATCTGCCAAATCTCATAGTCATGAAAAGATGCAATGGAAAGCATGATCATGATGGACTTAACCATAGCAAATTGAAAAAAGTTTTCATCATGGTCAACACCTTGAACTTATTTGAAACCCTTTGCAACCAATCTGCCTTTGTAAGTTTGTACATTACCATCCATTTCAGTCTTCTTCTTAAAGACCCATTTGCACTCTTTGTGTTTTATCCCTTCAGGTTGATCCACCAAGGTACATACCTTGTTGGTGTAGATGGATTTCATCTCAGATCTCATGGCCTCAAGCAATTTCTCAAACTTTGGGTCCCTTAGTATCTTCTAGATAGGTTGTTGGCTCATCATCTATGACCAACTCACCGCCTTCTTGAGTCACAAGATAACCAAATCTTTCAAGCTCAAGGCATGTCCTACTAGATCTATTATGTTCTTGTGTTACTTGAGGAATTTAATATTCCACAATGATTTGTGATTCTCTTTGTTCCTCTTGTACCTCTATTGGTTCAATGTTTTCTTATTGGTCTTGAACCTCTTCGAATTCTACTTTCCTCCCACTAATTACTTTAGAAATGAATTCATTTTCTAGGAATACATCATCTCTGGCAACAGACACTTAGCTATTGGATAGGGAATAAAAGTAATATCCTTTGGTTTTCTTAGGATATCCAACAAATTATCATTTATCTAATTTGGATCCAAGCTTTCGGGAAACTTCTTTCTCAAGTAAGATGCACAACCCCAGATCTTCATAAAAGACAAATTGGGACGCTACCCATACCATATCTCATATGGCGTCTTTTGAACCAATTTAAATGGTACACGGTTTAGTGTAAACGAGGCGGTTTCAAGAGCATAACCCTAGAAGTTATTCAGAAGTTCAGCTAAACTCATCATTGATCGTACCATATCTAGCAATGTGTCTGTAAGGCCCCTGAACTTGCTTAATGATTTGAATGAGCTTAATTACCATAATTTAATGATTATAACCCTAATATAACCTTTTTATATGTTTTGAAATCATAAGACAAGCTTAAGTTTCAAATTTGGTCCAATTTGGACACTGTTTGAGCAAGTTATGCAATTTTTTGTACATTTTGGACTTTTCTGCAATTTAATTAATTGAGGGGTTTTATTTGCAATTTGTTACATACATTATGTTCCTTAGATGTTATATTATCATTCTTTAGATTTTTGATCCATGGGGATCCTAGTTGATCCATGGTTTGAAGGTGTCTTCCTCAAGGGTATTTTAGGGTTTACCCCTTCATGGATGAGCTACCTTTAGTAGCTACCAACTAATGAATTATGTGATTGGCTGGGAATTTTGAAAAAGGAAATTTAAGAAGGTCAATATGGATGGTGGGGGAGCTGCTTTTGTGTGTGCTTGTATATTATTAATAATTTAAGGCATAGACACATGGGGAAGCTACTTTTACACCTCATGCTTGCTTCTATCCTTATCCATGGGCTATATTTACCTCTTCTTTGCACAAATTAGAAACTGTGCTTGCTTTCTCTTTCCTCTAATGTGGAGCAACGAATCCATTCTGTTTTTCTATGGAACCAAGTGCTCTAAGGTAGAAGGCAACCTCTTTTTGGAGAAGAAGGTCTCCTAGAGCTCCATCTAGCCCTATCTAGGGTTTCCAAGGTCATCCTCCAGGGATTTCAACCAAGGAAAGTTTTTTTCTTCCTTCCTTCTCCGTTTCTCTTTCTCTTCTCCTTCCTTAGACCTTCCTTCAAGTTGGAACCTTGCTGTTCCATGGTGAAAGTGGCTCTAGAACTAAAAAATCTATCCTTCTTGTTTCTTTTTATAGGATTTTGCTTCTTTATGGAGAGAAATACTTATTTGGCCAAGTTCATGTCTGAATTCAAGGTTTTCTTGCTCTATTTGCTCAAGATTCTTTCTGTTTGAGATCTTACCTACTCTATAGAGGCGAGTTATATAACATTCTTCACTTATATTTCTTACTAGAAGCTTGTTAGTTCATGTTTATGCCTTAATGTGTTGATTTAAGCATAGAGAAACCATGCTTGTTTAGAATTTCGAATTTTTGTGGTGTTCCATGTTCTGTTCCAATTCTATATGAACTTGTTAACATGTGTACAGCTTTCTAAGGTGTAACATGATCTAGGACAGGTTGATAGCATCAACCTATGGTGCTAAGCACAAAATAAATGATGGTTCAAATTAGGGTTTTCAAGCTATTTTCTTCGCTATCACACAACCGATGGTTATACCATTCAATAACCAATGGTATTGCTATCTTGGCAACTAATGTTCGTGATCAAGGGTGTCAAATTTATGGTGAAAACCTATGGTCACCACCTTAGGTCAGGTTTTGGCTCAATTAGATGTTTAATATCATCCACTAAGTATTCTAATGATGTTATCAATCGATGATGACATTAGCTTAATATTTGATGGTGTTAACTGAATGTATTACTGATCTAACAACCAATTGTGACCTAATGATCACAATTAATGGTGGATCAGGTCATCACCACATATAAGGAGTTAAGAATGTAATTGTATATTTGACTATACCTTGAACCAATGGTTCCTTGGTTCAATTGATATAATGGTTAGACCTATACTTCAATTGATAACCTTGAACAATGAACCTGATCCAATGAATAATATTGGAAGCTTCAACATCAAATGGATTAGAATAAATCACATGGTATTATTTATGGGTCCTAGTGATGATATTTTGATGATTTAATATCATTAATTTGTAGTCTTACCTTTGCCATCATATAGTTATATTTGATAAATCGCTATAATAAGTGGATGTGTAACTCCCATGTGATTTAGCTTGTTATACCTAACCTTAGTGTAATTATATGATGTTGATTGGTTATAATCAGACCTCTTGAATGATTAATGTGATAATGAATTACACTCTTCTTGTGTTGAAACCACATTGTAGTACTATTTGAATATCATAGTGCCTTGTCATGTTAGTATCTATGGACACATATGTGCTAATGATCTTTTGAGCCTTGTTTAAGGCATGGAATGATGATGATAACCTTATTATGAATAATGTGATGGTCTTAATGATTTTTGTACATGTTTGAAGCCATGATTGAGGTGAAATCCTCTTCATGTTCCAATAAGGTTTAAAACCCTGGAACTTGTGATAAGATATTGGTATCTTGTAAAAGTATGATGATAAGTGTGGTCCATTAATTTGCAATGAATGATAGCATGTGGTAATGTGATTAATATTTATATCTCAATTTTTTTATATCTTTTGAAGTTGTTATACATATACTCTTGTTAGAAAAGAATTAGGGTTTGAATGTCCATTTGTATGATTTAGCCTTAATTCACCCAATTGGCATAACTAATTAAGTGAAACTCTAATTATGTAGTGTCTTGTGCCATAGATCTATCTGAGTGTTAGAAATTGCCAGATAGTGAAATGAGTATTCCTAAGTGATACTCAGAGTGCATATTGATGAGTATGCAGGGTGCCTGTCATCATGAATTCAAGTGTTAGGGAGGATGACAGTGGTCATACCTAGCCCTTAGTTTGAGAACGGGTGTGGTTGTGTCTCGGTGATTATATATATATATATATATATATATATATATATATATATATATATAGGGCCCATCTTTATTGCCCGCGTGGGTAGCTACCCGCCCACCCTTCCGACCACTTTTTTTTTAATTTTTTTTTCGTTATTGTAGAGGACTATTTTGTCTAGCTCTCCAAAAAATTTGAGCCAAAAATAATATCATTTGCCCCTCCAAAATAAAAAAACCCGTCCTTATATATATTTGCTGTATATTTTGTACAAAATTATTTTTTTGGCCAGCAGAGTTACTTTTTTGACACCATAGTTACTTTTTTTTACAGCAGAGTTACTTTCTTAGCTAGGAGAGTTACTTTTTTGGCTGCAGGGTAGTGAAAATCCATGCTACCCGCGCGGGCAATGAATAAACACCCATATATATATATATATATATATATATATATATATGATGAGATTGGAGGACAACTGTGGTTGTACCTCGGATGGTAGGGTATGCGTACCTACCTCCTTTCACTAGTGTCGTGACCTGTTTCAAGGATGGACTAGGCTGTTAGCAGCTTGACCTTATGTGTCATTGTGGTGGACCCGTACTCACCAGGGGCAGAGAAGATCTTAGGAGTCCGACACTTCCTAGATCTTGTATGGCACTGATTTTGACTTAGTAGTGGTCAGTTGGGACTTGAATGGTATTTCTCAAATCCCTTAGGGCAATGTAATAAAAGAAGTGATATAAGTCGTGTAGTATACTGACTATGGTTAAATATGTCTCACATTTTTATTAGTCTTTAACTTGTCTTTATACTATTCAGTGTTTACAAGATGATATCATATGACCTTTGAGTAATTATACTTCTTGTCAAGTTAATTTGCTTAATTGCTTAGTATGCTTAACCTATTCAATCTGCTTCAATTGCTTATTCATTACTATATCTACTCATTTCATTTACTGTCAATCAATATATTATAATCAATATATGTTGGAGAGAGTTATATCTCTCGTTGGGATTAGGTCTCACCTGTGGGTCACCACATTTTTTTTAGGTGGCCGCTAGTAATGAGGTCAAGGTCGCACTATGGAAGAGAACCAGCCTGGTGATCAATATATTCAGAAGTTTGGTTAGTTGTATATGTTAGTAGTAGAGTCCTAGTTTCATCCCTGTACTCTCAGGTCTAGGTATGGGATGTGTTTTCTAGATGATATACTTGTATCGACACGAGATTTTGGTAGTATGCCAGTGTTTGTAAATATATGGCATGTACATGTGAAATATCTTTTGTATGTAAGATGTGACTGAGGTCTTTGGACCCATATGTAAATACTTGTTACAGTATATGAGAATGGAATGATAGACCTTTTTATAAATGTTCTAGAGTTTATTTACATTTTTGGAATTTGTTTTAATTATTCCGCATTTTTAGTCTGTGATGAATTAGTAGTTGATTGTGTTTTGTGTTTTGAGTAATCTCATTAGCGTGATGAGGTGTCACAGGTTCCTTTTTTTATACATAATTGTGCTATGGTTTTCCAGGTGGAGTCCATTATGATATTTTACCACAAGCTCTTAGAAGGTCCTAAAACTTTTGGCTTAAGTATTCTCCAACCCAATCAAAATGAAGTGCTTTAATACCATTGCCAAGTTGGTTCTGTACTTCATTCATGAAATCCTTGAACTTTTCAAGGGTTTGTAATTTATGTTTCATTAGGTAAACATAATCATACCTGCTGAAGTCATTAGTAAAGGTAATGAAGTGATGATAACCACCTCTAGCATCTATTCTAAGAGGGCCACATACATCTATATGTATGAGTCCTAATAGATCACTAGCCCTCTCATTGTTTCCAATGAAAGGGGTCTTCCTCATCTTTCCCAACAAACAAGACTCACATGTCTCTATTGATTCAAAATAAAAAGTGTCAAGATAACCATCTTTATGTAGTTTAGATATGTGATTCTCATTTATGTTCCCTAGACAACATTGCCAAAGATATGTTTTGCTTGAGTTATCGAGTTCTAATCTTTTGGTATTTATGTTATATACAACTCTCATTAGATCCAGCAAATAAACACCATAAAACATTGGGGAACTTCCATAAAAGATCTCATCTTTTGAGTAGAACACTGACCATTCTTAATATAAAATTCATATCCATCCTTGTCCATACTAGATACAAAATGATGTTTCTATTAATGGCAGGTACATAATAGCAGTTCATTAACTCTATTATAATCCCTATGGGTAGAGATAAATTTTAGGTTCCAAGTGTAGTGGCAGAAACTCTTACTCCATTTGCGACTCACAGTTCGACCTCTCCCATTCTCAAAGGATTACTTCTTTTCAGATTTTGCATATTTGAGCATATGTGAGATACACATCCAGTATCTATCCACATTTTCATCTTCCTGAATGCCTTCAAGTACATAGGATAGATTCCTCTTGTACGTTTCTTTCTCCTTATCTTGAGTATTGAAGATCTAGATTTATTCTTAGCCTTTGAACTCTTCATGGCCTTTCTTTCATTCTCAGATTCCATTCTATTGATCGCTGTCACAGATATGTCCTTCTTTGTTCTTGCTTCAACATTTATTAGCATGCCAAGGAAATCTAACAATGGTCTGGCCATGTTATTCAAGTGGCAACACTTTATAAAATGACTATTTGTGTAAAGAGTGGGACCCGATAGTGGGCCCACTCAATGGTAAAAACACAAGCCATGAAATATTTAAGCAGCAGAAAACATAACTATTTACAAGGTTGTAAAATATTTCTATGTACATAACTTTCTCACCCTAAGGGTGGTACATAAAATCAACAAGTTACATCTATAAACACATAAGACCATATGAAAAGGGTAACAAATCTATCTCAAGTTGTCCTTATGTCTGCCAATTATCTCATGATCATCATGAGTCTCTTGCCTATAAAGAACCTACACCTGGGTAGAGGGAACACCCAGAAAAATAGGAAAACAAGGTATGTATCAGCAAAAGTTGAATATGTACATTAGAAGATTAACTAGGGCATTAAATATTTCAAAAGTAAGCAAGTTGTTCCCAACAAAAAGAGGGCCATTAAGTCTAATTAAGTTTCAATGAGAAGTAATAAGAGAACGAACTTTCAAAAAATGAGGCAATATAAATAACAATTCAGAGAATACATCTTGCCATTAACATCCACAATATCACAACAATCATAATCATTTGCATGTCGATATATTTAGACTAAATAGATAAAGTGCAACAAAGACACTGTTGGATCTTTGGTCTAAAAAATGGGTGGAATAGCACACCCTGGGCAGAAATAGCGCGCCCCTGTACAAAGAGAGGTGGAAATTGCCCACCCCGAGCGGAAATAGCACTCCCTAATTGTTTTACTCATGCACCATACAATAAATATCTAGCTAAATTACCAACATGCATAAATCGAGCGACAAGATATGGTATAAGTCATCAATATACTACGATGCTTCTTCTCAGTAAGAGGGGTCGATAGAGGGTCCACGGAGGTGGGACCATGGCGGAGGCACCAAGAAACTAGGAAGAAAATGAAGCACATAAGGGAAGCATGTGGGCACGGATGGGAGTAAAAAGAGAGGGGGAAAAGAAGGGAAGACGAGGCACATGGAATGGTGGCAGAAATTTGACTAGGATGATGCATAGAAGGGGGTTAGGTTGGCACCATTGGAGGGGTATGTGAGGGTCGCAGTGCCATAGGTGATGTGCTATGTATGGAGCTTCCAGAAAGCTTCTTGTTCGTTAGATGTGGCTCGGATCCATGGTCGTAGGATCCAATGGCATGAAACTAAGGTTAGGGCATGTGAGTCTTGTGATTGGTTTCTAGGAGAGGTTCTGGATTGTTGGAAAATAGAAGAGGGTAGTGCGCCGAGAACACGAGCGCCCACATTTGGGCCCAACATGGCTGGCCAAAAGACAAAGTAAGAGATTAAAACATTATTATCTAGGGCTTCGGGTGTAGACTATTAATTTAGCATATCTTCACCATCTGAGCTCCAAATTTTATGAAATTTAGTGTGTTGGAAACTTGAAAGTGTCATCTATCCAATGAGCACAATATTAGTGAGGAGAGAGACACATAGATGAGATCAAAAGGGAATGTGAGGGGATTAAGTACAATATGTTTACAACCTTGATTTCATACCAAATTGAGTCTCACCATTTGTCATGTGGATATAAGATAAACTCAACAAGTATCAAAATAACTCAAATCATGAGATTAAGGGCTAGAGTGATAAATTTATGTAAAGATGGAGTGCATAGAACATGCATGTAGAGATAGAAAAGTCAGGGTTATCACAAATATCGTGCCTCAGGAGAGGGCCTACGGATGTGAAGGGAATAACCTACAAATATCATTAATGAACCTATATAATTATTAAATCGCTACAAAAGTGGGATTTGTCATAGTATAGGTGGTGTATTACATTGTGGGAGCGGGTAATACTTGTTATATGTCCCTTGGTCCAACATTAGGGGTAAATAATTATTAATGAAATGGAGTTAAATGCAGTGTATATTGTGGTGAAACTGTGATCCTAAGGAATCTACCCATTCTTGATCACATTTCACTTAATTTAGATTTCTATTATTGTCCTTAGTTATAACCAAACAACCAATCACTTTTACCTAGGCCTAGCTGATTAGGTTATAGTTAGTACTAGTCTCTGGAGTACGTTTCCCCGAGTTCAACATTCGGGCCTCATAGTCCTATACTACTTCACACATACACATGCATTTTCCATGCACAGATTAGGCGTGTCAAGTTTTTAGTGTTGTTGCCAAGGAAATAACAACTATAGCACTACAAGTGTTGTGACCAACCACTCCAAGCTAATTGTTTTTCTTTTAGTTACATTTTAGATCTTTTCTTTGAAATTGCACATAACTAGAAATAATTTTCTTTTACCAATTCATTAGTATTCTCTGTTCTCTCATAGCCATTTAGTTTTAGGTACTAGTGCATGGTTCACACTCGAACAACAGATTATAGAAAGTCATCCCCACTTAATGTAGATTGGGAGGAGGTATTTTGTATGGTGTGAGAGTTTGAAACTTCTGTTAAGAAGCTCATTTAAACTCCACCACCACATGCAGAGCAAGCACATGTAGTAGAGATGGACCCAGATGCTGAAGAACATATTGAAGAAGGGCTTGAAGAATAGACATTCTAGGAGAAGATAAAAACATCATCATCCACAACTCAGTGGGGGGCAATAAAATGACAAGCAATCAATGTTGGCAGCTACAAGATAGATCCCAGACTAGTGGCATTACTCAAATAGCTGCCATTCCATGACTACAACATGGAGGACCTGATGGCACACATAAATAGCTTCTTGGAAAGCTATGACATGGTGAAGATGGACAAGGTGTTGGCCATAGTCATATACTTGAAGTTATTCTCTTACTCATTTTCAGACTAGGAAAAAGCATGATTTCTTAGTCTTCCTTTAGAATCCATAGAGATGTGGGATGAGATGATAGATGCCTTCTTCGAACAATATTTCCCACCCTAAAAGATAAATGAACTAATGACGAAGATACACAACTTCAAGCAACATGCTGAGGAGTCCTATTTTGAAGCCTGAGAGTGATTTCACAACATACTCAGGAAGGTCCCTCATCATGGGATTGACATGTACGACTAGGTGAAGATATTCTACTAAGGTCTACACAATGGGAGAGGACTAGCGTTGACAACGCATGATTAGGTTTCTTCCTAAATATTAAGGCTACAAAGTGTCATGAGATATTGAAGAACATGGGTAAGAACTAGTCCTTGAGGAGGAGTGAGAAGCACCAACAACAATTAAAAGTGCTATGGAATTAAGGGAGTTCACAAAACTCAAATCTCAAATGGACATACTCGCAAAGAGGCTTGATCAAAAATCTAGAACCTCACTTGGAGGTGAAGAGGAGGAGTGCATGTACTCATGCCAGCAATATTAGCAGGATAGAGGTCCTAGTAAGATAGACATAATTGAAGACATGTTAGGTAGACTAGTGACTCAGGATGAAGCCATACTAGACCATACTAAACATGTGTAGCAAAATCAAGAAGCACAGATCTGCGACATTTAAAATCAGATCTCTTAGTTGGCAGAGGTGGCACCCAATAAAGAAGCCTATTCAACTGGGATTTCCTAGGAACACAGATACAATGCAACATCATCATCAAGTAAATTTCGTCTCTATTTTTTAGGAAATAGAGTAGGTTACTGAGGAGTCACTAGATCAACACATTCTAGAGCCAGATTGAGTGCATGTACCAAAATTTTCATTTCCTAGTAGTCTGTACGGATGACCAGGGGGATGTAAAATGCTAGTGCACTATTCTCACACATGCACCTCGGTAGATGCATGGTCAACAACAACTGATGAGGGCACCCCATCTACATCATTGTTGTAAGATAAGGAACTTCAAGATTCCACCATTGTTATGTCCATGCCCCCACTTCTAGAGGAGGTGCATGTGCAAAAAGAACATGTGAAGGTTCTACTTCACATTGAAGCAATCACAATCAATAAGGAGGCACCCATAATTGAGAAGGAGCATCCACAGGACATCGATACACATGAGATGTTCTAGATTCTATCCTAGAAGGTGGCGTTGATGCAAGCTTAGGGGAGGAGATCCCTAATGTGACATACATCCCCCCACATAAGTGTGTAAAGAAACAACGTGCCATTCCCGTATAGTCTGAAGCCAAGAAAGAAGGAAAACCAATTCAAGAAATTCCTAGATATCTTCTGAAATGTCCATATTAACATCCCACTTGTGGAGGTGATAGAACATATTTCCGCATATGGAAGATTCTTGAAGGATGTCATCAACAAAAATAGATAGATAAAAAAATACAAATGTCTTTCATGTTGATGAAGTGGTGAGTTCCATGATCTAGGGAAGGTATCCGATGAAGAGAAAGGACCCAGGATGTCTCTAAAACCCTTGTTGTATCGGTAGCAAACATTTTTAACAAGCTCAATGTGACTCTAGGAGAAGCATAAATCTCATGCCTCTTGATACCTTTTGGGACTTGGGATTGAAGAAAGCAATTAAGACTTTCATGACAATCCAATTGGTAGACAAATTGATTCTGAGGTTATATGGGATATGCGAGGATGTTCTAGTCAAAGTCAATAAGTTCATCTATTATGTCGATTTTGTTTTTATGGATATGCATGAGATGCGGGGATCCATGAAGTTTTTAGAAAGGTCATTCCAAGATACGACCGATGTGATCATTGCCATGGGTAAAGGTTACTTGACACTCGAGATAGAGGATGTTGGAGTGGAGTTTTGACTATCAGATGAGTCTTCACAATCATACTATGATAATCCAAGTTGAAGAAAATCACCTTGTCGAGCCTAGAGCATTAAACAAGGGCGCTTATGGGAGGCAACCCAATTTTTTAATGTCATTTACATTTTGTTTAGGACTTTTCATTGTTTAAATTTCATATTTGTCTTGTTTGATTTTAAATTGATGTAAAAAGGTACCTTGATACTTTTGTTTGGTGTGCATGTAGAGTCAGAGTCAGTACTACCAACACTATTGTCGATACCACTGACTTGCTTAAAAATGTTCATCAGATATTTCACAAAAAGTCGATACCACCAACACTCAAGTCATGGTAATGAATCCTTGACATGTTGAATTCTAAAAAAATTAGAACAACGGACATCCAAGTCGGTACCACTGACTTTTCTCAAAAAAAAACACAGAGCTACAAGAAAAGATTGTCGATATCACTGACACACATGTTGGTGGCACTGACTCATATATCTCAAATAAGGATAAAGGATGTCGTATCTTGGTATCATTGACACCCATGTCGGTGGCTACAACATAGAGGGACATACACCAACATAATTTGATCCAAAGAGGCCACTGGGGATGTTTCAGCTGCCACCACCCTTCTGAGCACATGGTACCCCATTTCACCTCTTTGCTTGAGTTATGACTATGAGAACATAGTCAAGTTCAAGCTTAGGGGGTGTTGAAATGGCTTTATTTTTTTTTAATATTTCCTATCTTGTTTTAGCTTTTCTTATTTGCAAGTATAGTATCTACAATCTATCTAGTGTAATGAGCTTAGTTATCATAATTTCATCCATCATCAAAAGAAAAGAATGTGTTTTTTTGCATTTGCAATGATTTTTTTTAAATGAATACATATTTCTAATCTTATTTTGCAAAGTCTAAGGCAACACCATCCGAAGGAAGTGTTGGGGTTAGTCACCTTGAGGACACTCAATATGTATGAAAATTTTAATTTATCCAAGACGTGTGTATGATGATGAGGTTTGAGCCCAAACTGACCAAACAAGTAACGGCACCTTGAAGGGGTTCTTTAGAAAGAAACCCTGAGGTTACCATGTATACAGGTTGAGAGGAGAGAGACATATCATAGTTAAGACAGACATTGTCTCTTAATCACATGATTTTCCACTCACCTTTCATTATTTTTCATCCACCATCTTAAAATGATCAAGTAACCCAAATTGTTTCCTCTTGTTTTCATTGCATAACATAATAGGTAGCATGATATCTAGTTTCTTTTTATTGCATTAGTTATAAAAAGAAAAAAAAATATAGAGATGTGCATAATACATAGTTGCATAACACATTTCATGTAGATTGCATTCTCTTTTTGCATCATTCTTTACATCATGTATCTATGTAGCTTTCTCCTCAAATATAAAGTGAAAGGATACAAAGTTCCCTCAATAAATGATGAAAAAAAGAGATGTTGAAGAAAGCCTGAGCATAAATCATATATCATGCTAAAATAAGAGGGAAAATAGGAAATCAAATAGAGAGGGAGAAATGATGTCTTGAACTCAACTGAATTTTAATTCAAGAAGAAGTGAAAATAGTTACATGTATGCATTCTTTTACCCACACTCATCAATCAGATGAGACCTTCAATGCATTCATCATTCCACCACAATATTAGGCATTAATATTCAGCCATTTCTTATTCCCTTCATTCTGTAGGTTCATCATATCTTATTTTTACACAAATGATTTGGATGTTACTTGTGATTATTATATGTAACAACCTATTGAATTCCACCCGTTGCTCTTTATGGTAGGCTAAATATATGATTGATCCCCTCATTTATTTCTATACGGGTAACTGCTTTCAATATAGTTTGGAAGGTAGACAAGAGAAATGTAGATAGGGAATCAAATGGTACATCAAGAATATGCCTTGTTGACTATGATGTTAATTGTTCTATTAATAATGCTTCATTGATCTAAAGGTGCACATCTTCAATGAACATTTTTGGTCAGTTCAAAGTAGTTATTTGTTCACTAGTTGGTAAGGGCTGGTTTGGGACCGTCAGGTGGGGGTAATTGAGAAATGTAGTTCATATTGCTTGTCCACTCGATGACTTATTTCAAATTTATCCAAAGGTAGTGTTGATCGAGGGTGAGAAATATTCAAGCTTAGGGGATTTTGATGCACATGGTTTTAGTTGCTTTTCACATACTATTTTTCCATGTATTTAGTGCATAATTTCTCATTTTAACATTAATATATACACAATTTATCATTATTAGCTTGTGAAACATTATTGCATCAATTAATAAGTATTTCCACTGAATTATGTTAAATTATCATTTTTTATTTGAACTTATGTTGATTTTTCCTCACTTCAATATATTTGAGCACTAATTAGCAACTCGGTCCTACCAACACAAAACTTGGTGGTACCGACATTTTCTAGAAATTCAACAAGGAAGTCAAAGAAAACTCGATGCCATCGATTTATCAAGATTTTGAGTCAGTTGACAACTCAATGCCACTGACTTTTCAGTCAGTGGTACTGACTTTGCATGATTAGAGTAGATCAAAGATTAAGACAGATCTGACGACTGAGACTCAATGATGGCCAGAGCCCCACAGATGACCTAAAGAGAGTTTGGCTAAAGAGAGGATAAGGTTCTATCTCATTGCAATAGAGCTCGAAGTTGAGAGAGGGGGAGATGAAGAAGATGGCCACACATCAGATGATTCAGGCACCTCCGAGAAGTGAATTTGTAGTTGGAACACTACAGATCAAGGCGCTCACCAGAGGGGATCATCTAGATCAATTTCTCTAGGGGTTTTCCATAGTTTTCTTGATATTTAGCCCTTTGTCTCTATCTTCCTTGTTTTATTTGTTGATAAAAATCATGCATGGCTAATCTTCTTGTTCCTTAGGACCCAAGAGTAGCTCGATTTTCCATTGTATTTGACTTCCATGATTTAATATATGTATATATCCCTTAATTTTGGACTTAAATCTATGATTGCTTAATGAATTGCATGTGCTTTTCACCATAATCAATTCCTTAGACTGTTAATTGCTTCAGGAGAGGGATTAAGGTTTGGATAACCAATATCGTGCCTTGGGAGAGGGTCTACGACTGTGAAAGGAATAACCTAGATATCTTTAATGCACCTATATAATTCTTAAATCTCTATAAAAGTGGGATTTGTCTTAGTATAGGTAGTGTATTACACTGTAGATCAGGTAATATTTGCTACAAATCCCTTGGTTCAACATTAGGGATAAATGATTAATACTGAAATGAAGTTAAATGTAATGTATACCATGGTAAAACTGTGATCCTAAGGAATCCACCAATTCTTGATCACGTTCCACTTAATTTAGATTTCAATTCTTGTCCTTAGTTATAAAAAAACAACCAGTCACTTTTTCCTAGGCCTTGTTGATTAGGTTATAGTTAGTAGTAGTCTTTGGAGTACGTTTCCCTGAGTTCAACATTCAGGCCTCATAGGCCTATACTACTCGACGCATATACTTGGGTTTTGTATGCATAGTTTAGGCCTTGCACAACCCGCTCGACCAAGGACCCTCCGTGACATAAGAATCAACCTTGTCTATGGAGGTACGCGTCAAACAACGAAATGACAAAACCTATCAACAAAATCTGCACTAGACTCATCTTCAACAGATTCACAAGAACCACTGATTGTTGCTTTTGCAAGATGGTTATTTGATCAATCGAATTCTTCCTCTGAAGAGTCACCTCCAGTAACTGCTTATCAGAGGCCGTTTTGGATGTAGCTACCAACACATCCCGACCATCCATTGCTTTCTTGGAAGATACTTATGAAACTTCTGTTACACAAGACAACATTTACCTAGTCAATGGTAATGGCTCGTCGGAGATGTGTTTAACACCTATTGTGTGAACTTACCTTTTCAGTTGTGGTTAAATTGATTGGGAGAATGGTGGTTATCTTACTCTTTGCGATTGTATGATACTACTCTGGAAGACAATAGGGATATGGGAGATCTATGAACTAAGAATTTGCACCTTTGGAGTTCAGTCTTTCTATAAATCTGACTATATCAAGGCACTAATAAAGGGGCCATAGTCTATCTTTCTATGTTGTTTGATGGTATGTCAATGATATCCTAAATTTATTCCTACAATAGGCATTCCTTCAAAAGTGGTGGTCTAGACTCGAATTGCGGATCTTGCAATTCACTTATACCATAATAGTATGTTTGAGAGAATTGAATATATTCTTATTTGTCTGTTCAGAGTTGATGATCACATTATTAATCACACTAGAAGTCACTTCACAAGGTTGTCTATAGAACTTGATACTACTAAATTGATCTTGCCATCAATCCCTATAGAAGGTAACACTTACCAAGTTGAATATGAGTCATCACCTTTGATTTGTCATTCCTATGAGATGCTTGGCCATCCTCAACATGAATGTCCTACCAAATCAACAACTATTCCAAAATTTAAGTCTTAGGCTGCACACCACACTGATGATGCATGCATGGCATGGATTGAAAAGGAAGACAAATGGAAAATTTTCTATGGCAAAAAAATCCACTCTAGGCACCCACAAAAAAGACCTAGTCGCCAACCCAATAGTCAGATTGACTATCTGAATAATCACCATACTAATATTTCAAACTAGTTTGCTACTTTCCATGATGTGGAGGATGTAGACTCTATAGTGCAGGAGATAACTGGAAAAGGAGAAACAACCTTCCAACGTTGATCAAAGGGGGGAACATTGGGACCATAAGTGCAAGCATACGTCTTCCCCAAGCAACCAACAAGATGATGTCACTGCTATTTAGCACGTTCCCGTAGAAAACTCGCCGCAGAATGTTTTTACTGCACCAACTAAAACATTGATAAAAAATGATACACCTCAACCTATTATTTCAAATAATTAAGTGGCAACCAGGTATTGATGAAGCAATTATTCACTCAAATGATAACACAGTCCATTGCTCTCCCAAGATACTCCATGTCAGACCTTTGATCCGGTTGAAGACCTCATACTAGATCTTCCTACAACTCCTTCACATGATTACTCAAAAGAAGTAGACAAGGAGACTTAGGGAAGTAGCAGAAAAATGAAAATGGCTCCGTATCAAATGAGAGCCCAAACAAATAAGTTACTGGAGCATATGGTAATTGCGGATCAGTAGGAACCTCAAACTTCTACTTAATTTATGATTAATATCCTCTACTAGAATGTTAAGGGGACTTGGGAATTCGTTTACTCAAGATTACCTAATGGAGAAGGTTTGTGTTCATAAACCACATTTGATTGGCATTTTAGAACCTGGAATCTCCACCACATGTGCTGATGAAGTAATCACAAAATTGGGATTCTTTAACTCACACCGCGTTGAAATGAGATGGTTCTCTGGAGGTATTTGGTTATTGTGGAATGATCATATTATCAACGTTAAGATTCTTGCCAGCCATTGACATGTAATACATTGCTTTGTTAATGACAATATTCGTGTATAGTTGTATATGTTCATCCCCACCCGACTGTGAAGAAACTTTTCTAGAAGTATCTTCCGCATTTAGCAGTTACAATCAACAAAACTTGGCTAGTTTTAGGTGATTTCAACATGATGTTGTCACAAACTGAAAGCTCCTACAATTCTTATTTTAAATTTTTAGAAGCTTCTTCTTTTCAAACATGTCTTATTTAATATGATCTGGTAGATTTACGATTCTCTAGATATATGTATACCTACAAGGGTGGCGCTTTGCATGAAAGTCTTGATAGGATTATGCACATTTCATATTGGATTCCATCCAATTATAACTATTAGATTCATCACTTAATGCACATAAATTCTAATCATAACCCAATTTTGTTACAATCATAGAAAATTCTCATTTCCAACCAGGGTTTAAAACTAAATCTAGTCGGAATGACAAGGCATCATCCAAACAGTTGGTAGCAGAAAAATTGAACAATGATACATATTTTGTCACGAGATTTGCCCAACTAAACTACATATCATTGCTTGACATAATCTTCAATTGAGACATAATTAGTCTACTAAACATCATCTTCTACAGATGATAGACTCTATTTAGAATGAAATCATTACAAATTACTCTATAATTTTGGACTCTCACTATAATTCTTTACAAAAACAATATGAAACTTTTGTTATTGATGAGGTATGTAACCTCAAACAACATCGCCATATTAATTGCATTGAAAATGGTGAATCCACATCAGCTTTCTTCCATGCCTATGCGAAGACCAGACGACAACAAAATCAAACTGCAACACTAATGGACTCAAATGATAACTGGGTGCATCAAAGTCATCAACTGAAAATGATGGTTCTTGATTATTTTATATCTCAATTCTAGACCCCTTTCTGTACAACTATGATGCATATTCAGGAAATATCAGATCTTAATTATTGCCTCTAAGATTCATATTCCTTCTCCCTTGCTGCTAACCCTACTGCAATTGAAATTCTCATGACTCTAAAATCAATGCCAAGGAATAAGGCAACAAACCAAAATGACATTGACATAGAGTTTATGATTAGCCATTGTCATATATTTCAAGAATCTCTTCTACTAACATGTACACTTGATTTCAATGGATATCCTCTACCTAATGGATTATGCAATGCAATTCTATTTCTTATCCTTAAAGTACCACACCCATAATCTTGTAATCAACTTTGTCCCATTTCTCTATATATACTACCCTTAAACTAATCTCTAAAATAGTTGCCAACAAACTAAAAGGCCATATGACTATGTGGATTGATCCATCTCAGTCGAGCTTTGTTCCTGGCAGACAAATCAATGATAACGTTATACTTGTTCAAGAGATAATCCATGCTATAGACAATCCTAATTCTTCTTGACGAATGGCCATCAAAATTGATCTAGCTCAAGCATCTGATTACCTGTCTTGGGAGTCCTTACAAGATACAATCACAAATGCAGTTTCTCAACTACTATTGTCAACTATATTATGAACTCTATTTGTGGTGGCCCTATACAAATTGCCTAGAATGGTGGAAAGCTACACCCCTTCAAAGAAACTAGGGGACTTTGCCAAGGAGATCCTTGTCTCCATACTTATTTGTAATTTTTATAAACCGAATTAGCTTTCTGATCAATTTGGAAGTAAGAGTTGGTTTATGGAAACATATTTCTATGTCGCAAACCAGACTCGCAATACCACACATGACTTTTGCATATGACATCTTCTTATTTTCCAAGGTTGATCTGCAGCAAATATACACTATCACGAGATGTCTATACCAATTTGAGTTGCTTCGGGACAATGCCTATCTCCAAATAAGAGCGATATTTTCTTCTCAAATTTAGTTTCTTCTTCTCTTCAGCCGCAGATATGTGATATTGTTGGTATGCAACCGACCATTGATATAGGCCAATATCTTGGAGTCCTTGTTTTGCATGGATGAGTAACTGACCATACTTATGAAGCAATATATAAAAAGATACAATGCAAAATCACAAGTTGGGACGCCAAGCCCTAATCTCTCACATGTAGGGTTTGTCGGGTTAAATCTATATTAACTACGATCCCTACATATATATACCATGCATACAACTATGTTACTTACAAGTTTGTGTGAATAAATTGACCAATTGATACGACAATTCATTTGGAGAAGATCCTCTGGAGCACAATCTTTTTCTCTGGTGGCATGGGAGCGGGTGATAGCACCAACAAACCTTGGAGGATTGGGCATGGCATCCATTCATGACTGGAACATTGCTTTAATTCAAAAATCTTCTTGGGAGTTTTTAACTAGTCGTAACGTTTTAAGGTGTCATTCCATATTAGCGAAGTATCAACATCACAATCCTTTGCATTATTACATATTACACCTTCTATAAAACTTTATTATCTCTATTTGACCAACTATGACAATTAAGCTCAATTTCAGTTGCTAATGGCTCATATGTATATGTACAAAATGATAATTGGATCCCATAGATTACATGCCAACTTACTTCAACTTTGGTACCTCTCCCTCCTGAATTGCATGATATGGAAGTGTCCAACATGATAACTGATGATAGGAAATGAGACATGAGTTTCCTTGACCAATTTTTTGCACCTCATACTATCAAAAGAATTCTCAGCATTCCAATATGTCATTTAAATGATCACCATGATATGTGGGTATGGGCTCATACCAAATTTGGTTGTTTCCAAACATCTACGACATATCAAAATATAATACACGATAAGGTTAGGAGAAGATGGGTCATTGGTGGAAACCATGAAAAATGAGAATTCCAACCAAATATAAATACTTTCTATGGTTGGTGTTTCATGAGGCGTTGATGTCTAACTCAATGCTTCCTTTTCTATATGTCATGACAATGAGGAAACTACGTTATATATTTTACCAGATTGCCTTGTAGTTACCGAACTATGGTAAAAGATTAAACATCCAGTTACAAATTAACCACTTCTTTGACAAGTCTTTGCATTCCTGGAGGGACTGTTAGAATCAAATGGGACCATATATATTTCCATGGCTTCCTGTTATCAACTATGGCTTGCAAAGAATAATCATATTTTAATAGTATTAACCATCACGTTGACTCTCTTCTAATTTCAACCTATTTGGTTGCTTCAACTCAGTCAAAAATTTTCAATACATGCATCACTGCTTCAGTTTCACAAAGGAATTATGCTCTTGCAGGCATTCCAAACACTCCTAATGGACGAATACATCTTGCTGTTGATGTTTGTCATAATAGTACCTCAATTGCTGTTCTAACTCGGTCACACTGTGACATCTGGCTAGGCGATTGGACAAGACGTATATATACTAGCTCAATGCTAGACGCTGAGGTCGCAACAATTTATGTAGCTCTTGATCAAGCTTGGGTAAGACGATGGTCCGTACTTCTCATCTTCTCAGATGTAAACTTGCTATCGAAAATAGTAAGGATCATAATCTGATTTCTCCAAGATTACATAATTGGCTTATGACAATTTTGTATTTTCCGCATCGACCTTGGAATGTACAAATGAAAAAGTTCATAAATCTCAGATTTTTGAAGCAACATCATAGTTTGGTTGAAAATGAACATAAACATCCTGACCCTCTAGAAGATTTTTCGGTAAATAAATGATTCTCTTTAAGCTCTATTCTTTGTAAACTCATGTCCTTGCTATGCAAGCATCTAATGAAACTTAAGTTTTCTCAAACAAAGTATTATGACAATACTTTTACATTTTGTTACAATTTTTTCAACATTAATTTTTATGTTTTTTTTCTTCTTTCAATTTCACGTTTCCTCTTTGCTATTTGTATTTTTTTTTATAATTTTACGCTCAGCCCCGACTCCGCGAGAAATACCCCGACCTCCGACCTCTGATCGTTCGGCAACGCGTTAGAATCTAACGCTGCCGCTGGCCAGTCACCGTGGGAATTTGACGCTATAGAAAATAACAAAAACCAACGCTCCACGATACGAAATACAAAATACAGTAGAAAAAGAAACCGAGAGCGGTGTATAGTTGCCCTGCCCCAACTCCTGCACGCGTTGCCAAACGCTACACGACCCGACCAAGCAGCCCGACCAAGCCGGCCACTGAAGCAGCCCCGCCGACCGCTCAAAGCAGCAGAGGCGCTGGCCCTGCAAGGAGTATCAGCGCCAGCCACCGCAAGGAGTAGCGACTACCACTCCAGCAAGCGGTGAAGGCCATACAAGCTGGAGGTATGTCCTTTCTTCATACTTTCCTACGATACCTCCTGCCCTCCTCACCTTCTCCTCATCTTCTTCACTTACATGTATCCGATCCCTTCCATTTTGCTTCTTTCTATTAGCTTTCTTCTCCAATTGCCAACAGCCCACATTCCAGACGAGCTGTTTGTTTGGTGAGTAGGGAGCAGACGATAGGTAGGCAACCTTTCTCCAATTCTTTTGATTGAAATTCCCCCCCATCTGTCCTCAATTTCTCTCTCCTTATTCTTACTCACTCTATTCCTCTGATTCTAATACACAGCCACGCAATTGGGTTGTTTGAGCTGTTTGAGGCTGCTGCATAGTGCATATAGTGCTCTCTAGTAAATGTTGCAGTGCATATAGTGCTTAGAAGGCCACGCTACTCCTGTCATCATCAGGACGTGATTCCCTTTGTAAGTCTCTCTAATTAGTAACCTGTTCCCTGTTCAACCTTTTGGAACATAATATTTGACTTGATTATTCTGTTTTGGTATTGGATCAATATGTAAATCACGTTATATATAGTCAAGCTAGAATACACTGGAATATATGGATATACACCGTACACTCAAGTGGAGTTTACATATCAAGACTTATATGTTGAAAGATTTGAACCGTTGATCTTCATTGTTATATTAAATATAGGCTATATTCACAATTTGAGCTCATTTAGATGAGTGTAAACCACTAATCTAAGGACAACTGAATCAACGTAAAAAAATAATTTCAAGTGCATCATTTTTGTTGTGTTTAGATGTACGGCCTGTAAGTGCACAAACCAGCCCAAATTTTGGGTTAGAAGAAAAGATTTACTCCCCCTCCCCCAAACCGTAGCGGAGGGTCGACGTCTGGAGGGTGGTAAATTTGAGGAGGCAACTGTGAATCGAACCCGGGTCCCTTTGTTAGGGGACAACATGCTTGACCATTTGAACCACTCCTAGCCGGCAACAAGCTCCAATTTTATGTGTAAGCTACTGATTAGGTATTTAAGAGGATCAACAATTTAGATTTTATAAATAATTGTTGTATGATGAAAAACAACTTGAGTGTTTGCATCAGGTACATTCGAGTGTGTTCCAGCCCCCCCTCTCCTCCTCCTCCTCCTCTTCTATATATAATATACGAGATGACTGAGCTATGGAACAAAAATAGAGGAAGTCATTCCTTCCATTTCTGACACAGTGAACTTTTTTTGTTTGGCGATTGATTGAACTGTAGGACAACTAAACATCACGTATCGACGACCAACCCACTTCGATATCCCCTCTGCAATTCCATTAGATTGGGGAGAGAGTTCTGAAGAAGAAAAAGAATCCAAGTGAGGCGACGATCCCACTTCAAATCATTTGCACACACACAAACACACACACACACACACATATATATATATATATATATATATATATGGATCATGTGTGCATATATATGTATATACACACACACACATATAAATACATACATACATACTAGGAAGCATAGACACTACCCTGGGGCAGCCGTGGCCGTCCTGGACACGTGTCGGACACGGACACGGTGTGAACACGACTGGACGCGGTGGACACAGTTAAGAAATGTCCACTTTTTTTTTTTTAAAAGCATGGACATGGCGTGGACATGGCTGGGATAGCCTGGACACGGTGTGGAATGCCATGGACATGGCTGACCCAAACTAATTCCCTATATAAAAGGAATATAAATTATATGCTCCTCTCTCCCTCCTCTTATTCTACCACAGTACTATTATGTCTCCTCGTCCTTCTCCTAATTGTTGTTATATATTTACCTATTATCATCATACTTATACATATAATTCATCATTCTTATAAAGAATGTTCTAGAATTCGACGTACAAATTCATTGTAATACACCATTCTTCATTCATATTTACTCGATTTCATACTGCAAATGTATTCTACATTAATTATTCTTTATCGATCATTTAAAATCTCATAATGGAAACATACTAGTGATTTCTTACAAAGTCTGCATTCATATCGTAAGTGAATTCTGGGTTTGATTTTATATTTCTTTTAATTTATTTCTTTACATACTAGTGATTTCTTATAAAGTCTGCATTTATATCATAAGTGAATTCTGGGTTTGATTTTATATTTCTTTTAATTTTGTTTCTTTAAATCTCATGTTATCGGTTACTTTACAGATTTGGATACATGGATATTATATGCATTATTTCCCTAATATATGTATGTATATGTATATTTGTGTACATGTTAACTCAATGTTATGTTATATACATGAATATGTATATATATGTGTGTGTTAATATGTATACTTATACAAATGTTTATTTATGTTTATGTATATGTGTATGCTGTGTCCAACGCCGTGTCCGTGTCCTATATTTTTGAAAATTGTCAGTGTCCCATGTCCGTGTCCGTGTCCATGCCATGTCCCATGTTCGTGTTCATGCCTCCTAGCATATATAGTATAGATGTATATATTCATATGTATGTATACATATATGTCATATATGTACATATCTATATATACACATATCTATATACATATGTATATATATTGGATTAAGAGAGGCATTCTCTACCTCTCTCCCATGCTCGTGACGGAGGCCGAACGTCCGGGAGGGTGGTAAACCAAGGTGGCAGCTGGGATTCGAACTCGGGTCCCTTTTTTAGGGGACACCGTGCTTGACCACTTGAGCCACTCCTTGTCGGCTTACGTATGTGTATATATATGTATATATGTATGTATCCATTTTTCCCAAATTTTTTACAAAATAGTTGACTGAATTCATACGATTTCCCAATTTTTATCTAAATATTCTGCATAATTACCAAATGCCAAATTTGCCAGCCTCGTGGGATGATGTGACTATGCTCGATAGGTTGGGGGAATGGAGACAAGGGATCTTGGTGCCTTTTCTGACAAAGGGCTAGGGAAGTTGGAGAATTGTAAAGTAGAAATCGGAGGGGAGGATACAATGATTTGGACACGTATGGATAATGATGACATTTTTACTACAAAGACCAAGGAGTAGTGGAAGTAGGGAAGGGAGTTGGTTGCTGTGGTGGCGGGTGTGCAGTTAGCTAGGTCTAGCATCACAAGCTTCGAAGGAAGGTAGCGGCAATGGCTTGGAAATTTGAAGACGGGGCTGCTTCTTATGAACATTAGGGTATAGAGTTGTCACATTGAAAAGCTTCTAGATGCGGAAAGAAGAGGAGATTGTAGATTTGTTCGTCATGTGGAGGCCTCAAGGAGGTGGAGAAGAGTGGGGGAGATCCTAGATATCTCACGCTCGCATACATCAAGTACCATGGGACGTGCCTTGCATAGGTCTTGGAGGAAAGTGAATGAAGTGAGTTGGTTAGGTATGACGAGCGGGTCGCTCTTGGAGGTTGTTACTTGGTTTTCTTGGTAGGAGAAATGAGGATGGACCCAATAGGGTGTGATAGAGAGCTCGTGACATAGTTAAACTTTGTGTTATCAAATGGGCCTTTAGTAGCATTGAGGTAGATTGGAGCCTTGGAGGATGAAGAGGTTCACACTAGAGATCTCTTGAGGATTATATATAAAGGGGTTAGTTGTTGTAAACCTCTTCCTCCAGAGCTAAAGCTTAATGTAAGGGAGTTGGAAGTTAGGAATTTGGGAGAAGGACCTAGAGTTAGGGCGATTGGGGTGGATCTTGAGGGATTAGTTGGGGACTGACTTTTCTTGGGAATGGGGTAGATGGATGATGAGTAGCATCAAAATTCTAAATCCTTTCTTTTGGACTTCTAGAGGTGCAATGAGTAAGGTTGGACACTATTTTCCTTTGATCTTATTGTTTACGTCTCATTGAGATACTGATAGTTCATTTAGAGTTCCATGGAGATTCCACATGGATCTTTTACAACTACAGTAGGTTCTCAGGGACAAAGGTAGGAGTTGCGATGATGTGTATATGTAGGCAAATAAATCGGACGATTGCCCTTGCTATCTGTGGATTCATAGTTGGCCAATGGTTATGAGTAGGTTGACGGACATTCCAACCCCATGTTTGTGGCATGTCAACTTGGAGATGCATTGAATAACATATGTCAAGATGATACAAGATGAGAGACATAAATAAATGCATAGTAGTGTTGATATGTTTTTTATTTGATTATTGCCCCATTTTTGCGCAGGTTGTAAGAGCCTTTTAGCATTTCCTTTTGACTTGTTGGGAGAACGAGATGGATGGACTCAAATTAATGTTTTTAAAAGGAGGCTTGTGGTGTTGTATAGAAAAATGAATAGATTTTATACATAGTTTTTGATTATTTTAGAAAGAGATTGCCTATTGAGTGCCTAGGGAAGTTTGTTGGCGGGTGGAGAAAAGAGGGGTTCCATATTGACTTGTCAGAAGATACAAATAGTAACTCAACCGCTTGTGTCAAGATCTCATGAGGGTAGACATTAAGGTTTCCAATAAGGTGGGGCATCGAGATCTACTTTAATTCGCTATAGATTTGTTAAATCTAGAAATGAGTTATTAAAATGCGTTCATAATGATAAACTTTCGTGCATGTTATTTTCAATGATATATGGCAATTATTGAAACTAAAGATGAAGTGAACCATAGACAAAAACTATGGTGAAATGCTTTGTGATTCAAAGGTTGTAAGACTAGTTGAACATGACTATTATGTTGCAATTTTAGTCAATTGAAAGGCTTGAAGGTGGTGAAGCAAAGTTGGGTGATATCAATATCACAAAATGTGCCAGGTTTTGCTACCTAGGTCCATAATTCACATGGAAAATGAATTGCATAGCATGTCTCTTGTTACAATTTTAAGGTCGATGAAACAAGGTGTGACCTTGATTTTATGCAATCCTAAAATACAACTTAGATAAAAAAGTAAGTTTAATGGAATAAATTTACACCCTAATAAGTTTTGTGATAGTGAATTTTAAGATGCCTACAAACAAGGTATTAATAAGATAATTGTTGTATAGTAAGAATACTAAGATGAATACGTAGAAAGCAAGAAAGATCATTTGAAAAATGATTGCATTATGAATAAAGTGGGAGTGACAAATATTGAGTATAATCTTCAATAGGGCTGCCTTAAATGGTTCTAATGTGGATCAAAGATTGCGAAATGCACTAAAATACTAATTTCAATGCGTTAGACATAGTTAAAAACATGAGAGATAGGTCTTAATTAACTTGGAGAAAGCTTTTTAGGAGAGATTTGCTTTTATTGCATCTCGACGGAATATGATTAAGAAAAGTTTAATATAAACAATGATATAGCTAGCTAGTTGACATGATCGAGATGTAGGCTTAGATGATGGAGACAACAATGATATGTTTGCATATAATATCCCATGGGTTTATATACTATGTACTAAAATAAGATGTAAATGTGGAATCTATATTGTACTCAAATTAAGGTTTAAGATCAATAAACAATCAAATTAATGTCAAATATAGATATGCAGGTAGGAACTTTGAAAATGAGGAAAGGATGAGTATCAGGTACCATGATCTTTCAAAATAAAGAACAACTTGCTAAGTCAACTTGATCAAATTCTTGTTCTCGGATCTCTTGTCTGTTCAATATAAATGACAATTCTAGAAGATTTTAAGCTGTCTAACATAGGGTAAAAATATTAAAAATGATACAAGACTAAATTTGAACAAGCGCTAAAGTACAGTAACATCGAAACCACCCAAGTATCCTAGAACTCAGACGCTTCTAATTATTTTTATCTCATTATTCGTCCATCTTCCTCTTTTTTTATCAATACCATTTTCATCTCGCTCTTTGGTATGCATCAGACTCCTATTTCATTTCATCATTATCATCTTGTTGTTTTTCACCTAGTCATCTTTATCTTCAATAAGTGCAAGTATTTTTTCCCCTCCTGCATAACAAAAATTGCCAAAGAGGTTTTTGGAGGAGTCCAAAGGTTGTCGGCCTCCACAAAAAGAGACTTGGTGGTGGAATGATGAGGTACGAAAGGCTATTAAACCGAAATAGGAGATCTATAGGAGCTTGCCCGAATCTCGAGATGATAGAGCGTTCCAAAGATACAAGCAAGCAAAGAAAGAAGCTAAAAAGGTTGTTCAGGAGGCAAGGTCTAGATATTTTGATGATATTCATTAGAAGCTGGACACAAGAGAAGGGGAAAAAGATATATATAAAATGGTTCGTATAAGAGAAAAGAAAGGAAGAGACTTGAGTCAAGTAAAATGCATTAAGAATGAAGATGGTAGAGTGTTGGTGAAGGACGATGATATCAAGAACGAATGGAGAGATTACTTCCATAAGCTTTTCAATGGAGTAACTGTAAATAATGTTAATGACTCATGTGACATGAATACAAGAGATATCATTTACACATGACGAGTTTCACTATTTGAGGTCAAGAATGCTTTGAGAAAGATGAAAATGAAAAAGGCATGCGGACTAGACGATATTCCCATTGATATATGGAAGAGTATGGGGGATGAAGGAGTTATGTGGTTAACAAATTTCTTTAACAGGATCATGAAGACCAAGAAGATGCCAAATCAATGGAGAAATAGTACTATAGTCCTCATCTACACAAACAAAGGTGATGTTCAGAGCTGCACAAACTACAGAGATATCAAGTTGACGAGTCAGACAATGAAGCTTTGAGAGAGGATTATTGAGCAGAGGTTAAGATCTATAATGTCGATATCAAACAACTAATTTGGTTTCATGCCTGGAAGATCTACAACAAATGCCATCTTTCTAATAAGGAGGCTTATGGAGAAGTATAGAGAAAACAAAAGTGATCTTCATATGGTTTTTATTGATTTGGAAAAGGTTTATAATCAAGTACCCATGGAAGTGTTGTGGATGGTTTAGAAGAAAAAGGGTGTGCCAATCCAATACATTGGCTTGATTAAAGATGTATGATAGCTCTATTGTAAGTGTGAAGACTCCTGAAGGAGAGTACCAAATTTTCCTATCACAATTGGGGTACATCAAGGATCCACACTCAACCCATATCTGTTAGTTCTTGTTATGGATGAATTGACAAAGAATGTTCAGGATGATATTCCTTGGTGTATGTTATTTGCTGATGATATTGTATTGATAAATGAAACTAAATATGGATTGAATGATAAAGTTGAACTTTGGAGAAAGGCAATGGAATCAAATGGATTGATGATTAGTAGGAACAAAACTGAGTATATGCATTGTAATTTCAGCCAATCTCGCAGTATGAATGGTGAAGCCAAGTTGGACGGAGTAGATTTACCAGAATGTGATAAATTTTGTTACTTGGGTTCTATTATTCAAATAGATGGGGATGTCCAAAATGACACTTTTCACAAGATCACTGTAGGATGGTTGAAATAGAGTGCAACTGGAGTATTATGTGATCGGAAGATCCCTCTCAGATTAAAAAGCAAGTTTTATATAACTGCTATACGACCAACCATGCTCTATGGGAGTAAACGTTGGGTTGTGAAGAAACAAGGTCTCAACAAGATGAACGTGGCTGAAATGCATATGCTGAGATGGATGTGTGGGAAGACAAGAAAAGATCGCTTGAGAAATGACTATATCAGGAATAAAGTGGGGGCGGCGAGCATTGAGGACAAGTTGCGCAAGGGCCGACTCAGATGGTATGGATATATGCAACACAGACCGACTAATGTGCATATACGAAGTAATGCTATTGAGTCAAACACAAATAATAGAAGAAGAGGAAGGCCTAAATTAACATGGGGAGAGCTTATAAAGAGAGATTTTGAATCTCTACATCTCGACCAGAATATGACCCATGATAAATCGGAATGGAAATGAAGGATCCATGTAGCCGATCCCAACATAGTTGGGACGGAGGCTTAGATGATGATGATGATGCCTTTTCCCCTCTTTATGAAGAGACACTTGGAAGTTCTCCTTGTCCTCGACTTGTGGTATGCCCTTAATCTAGAAGCGGGTCTTCTTGCAGGTTATATCTAGCTTGATAACCAGTTGCCTGGATAGCTTCATTAACTCGACTCTATATAACTCCTGCCACCACATGATCCTCTGGCATGATTGTCATCCATTAGGGTGATAGGGTCAAATTTTTTATCTAAAACATCTAACTTTTAATCTTTTATTAAGCTAGCGGCTGTATTTTCAAGGTCATTCAGTCCTTTTACCGGAAGCTTGTTCCTCCTTGCATGGATCTGCAATAGCAATTTTAGTTTTAATTGGCAAGGATCATATTCACAACTTACAAGTTCATAAGTAACCTAATAACAAGTATTCATACAATATTCATTTGTCTTTGTCATTAATTTGTGACGAATAGCAATTTCTTTGCTGAACAATCACTGCCACTCTTTACAAATGCTACTTAAAAATATTGTCGAGACAATATCAACAATGTATTTACGATGTGTTCGATACAAGAGAAACCCTCTCGGCCTCTCCTATGTATAAGAGAGGTGGAGACAACCGTAGACCTTACGAAACTCTATTGGAATGACCGACTTATTGGACTCTGACATATATGGGCTTATAGACACAAGCCCATATACATGACTTAATATCTCCTTTTACTTCTAACAACCCCTCAAGCTGGATCACGGGGTAATTGCATGTCCACCTTGTACATAGATGGGATGGAGTTCACCATGAGACGGAAAATAAAAGTAGTCATAAACATGACAAATAAATTAAAAAAGAAGATATACTTTGCATGACATGCCCACTCCCGATTAATTTGCTTTCCTCAAACTTTGATATTCTTGACATCTTTGACGTCCCCCCCGAAGTAGATAATATCAGAATCAACATGTTCACTTGAAAGATTGGATCTTGTATCTGGAGTAGATAACATATGGAAGAACCATGCAAATTGATTTGAATCACCAACTAGGCCCTATCATCGTTGAACTGGTTTCTGATGACAACGACTAGTAGAATAACACATGGTAGCCTGAACATAAATCTGTACCACTAGAAGAATATGTTGCAGCTGATGGTTAATGTGCTTTAGGGCATGGGCAAACAATATGGAAACCTCGATGATGGAGCTGCGTGAATGATGTTCTGCAAAGGACTGGTGTACGGAACTGACACACAACCAAATAATGTAAAACTACGTGCTAACTTAAGATAAACGAAGCAATGGCTAAAAGATAATTCTTATTCTTCAACTGTGTCTCTACATGGATGCAAATAGAGCCTTTATATAGGCTTTTAAAAGAAAGACTAAGCGGGTGTAGCCAATGTGGGACTAAACCACTTGACTTTACAAAAGCCCAAAAACGAGAAACAAAGGCAAAATAAAATAATGCCTGCTAATGAAGCCTAACTAATGACACGACGCCGTCTACGCTCATAAGTACGTAAAGGTGGCGCCTGTCCTACATCAACTCCCCTCGGCTGCAAAAGACTCGACTCCGTCGAGTCAGTACTAAGGTAGAGCTCAAGAAGACCTGCATCAATGCAACAAAACTCCTCCTCGATGATCCAGGTGGCGTCTGCTGAAGAACGACCTCTCCAGTGAACCAAGAAACGATGTACGGTGCCCTGGCTGGTGAGGACGGTCTGGTCGTCCAAGACGGTGTCAATGCGTTTGGGCGGCTGCTGAGGAAGTCGAGGCAGAGGCGGTAACGCTGTTGAAGACGGTGGAACACAATGACGATCTGAAGAAGCAGCTGGTGGTGGTAGAGGGGGCTCGAATGTACCACGATAAGGAGAAAGATCTTCCACATTGAATATTGCACTAATGCCCCAATCTACTGGCAAATCCAGTACATAGGCATTGGATCCCTGTCGACTAAGTATTTGGAAAGGTCCTGACGTTCTGGCATGAAGCTTCTTGAAAGAATTTTTGGGGTAGCGTTTAGGACGCACACATACTAAAACATAATCTCCCACATTAAATTCTTGAAACCTGCGGTGTGCATCTGCAGAAAGCTTGTAGTTTTCATAAGACAAAGTAAGTTTTTGGCAAATCTCAGCATGCAAATCATGAATGTGCTGGGCAAAGGTTTTCAGCAGTGTGGGAAGGTTGGCCAGTAGTGGACATGGGTATGAGATCTATAGGCTGGTGGGGCTTGTAACCATTAACAACTTCAAAAGGGCTCTTTCCTGTGGATCGATTAACATAACTGTTGTAAGCAAATTCAGCAGTAGGTAGCAATAAGTCCCAATTGCCTAAACGTTCCCCAACAAGACATCGCAGGAGGTTGCCCAAACTCCTGTTGACCACCTCAGTTTGACCATCAGTTTGAGGGTGGAAGGCGGAAGAGAATTTGATATTTGTACCAAAGATTTTCCATAAGGTCTTCCAGAAGTAGCTAACAAACTTAACATCACAGTCAGAGACTATGGTAGTAGGGAGTCCATGTAGCTTGACTACCTCATTGAAGAAAAGGCGGGCAACAGTGTTTTGAAAAGCGTCCCAGGCGCCCGCCTGAGCGGCCAAGAGGCCCAACCGCCTGGTTAAGGCTTTGAGCGGCCACTCAGGCGGCAGCCCATTAAGCGGCCGCCTAAACCCGCTTTAACCCGCCTATGCGCCCGCCTGATTCCTTGTTTTGGGCACCCGCTTTTGGCCGCCTAATTTTTGGGCGCTGGATTTTGGTATCGTTGCTTTCATTTTTCATTTTTTTGTAATCAAATGTTGTTGCTGCTACTATATATTGACTTGCCTAGTATCTATGTATGTGCATGAGTGACTGTATTAGCATGTAATATAATATACAATACTATAAGTCTGTAATAATATAATACATTGCTGTTGTACATTGTTTAATATGAAACGTTACTGTATGATACATTTAATAATGCACCAATACATACATAAATATCTACTGCATATTGTATTTATGTACCCTTCTACCTTATATAATATAATGTACTGATACATTTTATCGTGTAATGTATATTCTACTGTTTACTGGATATTGATAATAAAGCATTCTATATATTCTAATTGTTTACTGCATAATCTACATTAATACATTATATATCTTCTACTGCTTACTGCATTTTAGTACATATAATCAGAATATATTCACTGCAGTGAAAGTAAACTATTTGGGTATTAGTAGTACCCAAATACCATATTACAACTGTGTCAAAAACTATCTGGGTGCTTTATTTTTTTGTGTAGGCTGTCTAAATAAGTATAAAAGTTCCTTATAAATATATTACTTATATACAAATATGTATATATTTTCTATTAAATTATAGAAGAATTTAGGTACCCGCTTTTTCAAAAAGCGCCCGCTTGAGCGGCCGCCTGGCGCTCAAGCGGCCACAAGGTGCTCTCCGCACGCCTCCCGCTTCCCGCTTTCTAAAACATTGGCGGGCAATACGAAAGGCGTCAGAATTCTTACTACAGGTAATGAAGTGGGCCATCTTTGAAAAACAGTCAACAACCATGAACACAGAGTCATTGCCACGGGAAGTGCGGGGAAGACCTAAAATAAAATGCATACTTAGATCCTTCCAAGGCTTATGGGGAATAGGGAGGGGAGTGTAAAGACCCGTATTTTGTCTTTTGGTTTTGGCCAATTGACAAGTACGACACTGAGACACGATGCGAGCTACATCACGTCGTAAGGAAGGCCAATAAAATCTGTCTGTCACTAGAGTGGTGGTCTTATCCCTACCAAAATGGCCAGCGAGACCACCAACATGTAATTCCCAAATGAGAAAATCTCGAACTGAAGTAGAAGGCATACATAACTGCGTGCCGCGAAAAAGAAATCCCTCTCGTAGAACAAAATCAGAAGCATGGCCAGGTGTATTACTGAGAAGGTCGGAATGAATAGTCGCAAAGTCAGGACAAGTGGAATATTGCTCTTTGAGATGTTCGAAGCCCACAACTTCAACGCTCCTAGACTGTAGGGTGGTCAAACAACGGCTGAGAGCGTCTGCGACCTTCTTCTCAACACCTAAGCGATGTTTGAGAACAAAAGTGTACTCTGGAAGAAACTCACACCACTTGGCGTGACACATACTTAAATTCTTTTGGGAATTTAGAAAGAGAAGGGCTCGATGGCCAGACTAAAGGATGAACTCCTGATGGAGAAGGTAGTGCCTCCAATGACACAAGGATTGTACAACAACGTAGAATTCTTTATCGTAAGTGGATATTTACGCTTTGCATCGTTAAGTTTCTCACTGAAAAAGGCAACATGGTGCCCTTCTTGACTAAGAACACCTCCAATGCCAACATCGGAAGCGTCACAAGATACTTCAAATGGAAGTGAGAAAACAGGAAGGCGAAGAACTGGGGCTTCGGTCAACTTGGTTTTGACAGCCTCAAAAGCACGTCTTGCAGATGGCGTCCACTCTAATTT
Organism: Alisma plantago-aquatica; assembly: GCA_963693085.1. Classification (NCBI taxonomy): domain Eukaryota; kingdom Viridiplantae; phylum Streptophyta; class Magnoliopsida; order Alismatales; family Alismataceae; genus Alisma; species Alisma plantago-aquatica. The sequence goes on along the minus strand of OY856409.1, from coordinate 1,971,191,829 downwards.
GTCACACTTCATTAACTCAGTGAGGAGCCATAATGGTGCTCAATCCTTGAACAAAACGACGATAAAAAGTAGCCAGCCCGTGAAAGCTACGAAGCTCAGAAATTGAAGTGGGTTGGGGCCAATCAGTGATGGCTTTGACTTTGGCCGGGTCAGCCTCAATGCCGGTAGATGATACAAAGTAGCCAAGGAATAAGAATTTATCTTGAAGGAACGAGCACTTCTTTAGATTGACATATAGTTTCTCAGTTCGAAGTGTGTCGAAGATAAGCCGAAGATGAATTAGGTGTTCGTCCTTAGTCTTGCTAAAAATCAGAATGTCATCAAAGTAGACCACTAAATTTTTTCCAATGAATGGTCGTAACACATGGTTCATGACATGTATGAAGGTGCTGGGTGCGTTGGACAGGCCAAAAGGCATGACTAGCCACTCATATAATCTGTTGGGAGTTTTGAAGACAGTCTTCCATTCATGGGACTCCTTGACACGGATCTGGTGATACCCGCTACGGAGGTCAATCTTGGAGAAATAGCGGGATCCCATCAATAGATCAAGCATGTCCTCAAGACGTGGAATAGGGGATCGATATTTGACAGTGATTTTATTAATGGGACGACAATCTAAACACATACGCCAACTACCATCCTTCTTGGGAGCAAGGAGTGCAGGAATCACACAAGGACTCTTGCTCTCACGAATGAACCCTTTGAGAAGGAGGGCATCAACTTGACGTTTCAATTCAGCATGCTCAGTCGGGTTCACACGGTAATGTGATCGGTTAGGTAGCGAAGACCCGATATCAAATCAATCTCATGCTGAATATCATGCAAAGGGGGAAGTTCATCAGGAAGGTCGACGGGTGTCATGTCCTTGAACTCGTCGAGAAGGGAGACAAATTCTGGTGGGAGCTGAAAATCGGACACGGGAGTGGATTCTTTGATGTATAGCACATACATGCATCCTGATTCTAGACTGGTTTCTTCAAGCTCTCGTCGAGTGACAAGGTGTAGAGAGTGCTAGGATTTGGAGGATTGGGGGTCTAGTGGTGGATTCCTTTTGATAGGAGGGATGAATTGAGTAGGTGCTAATCGGATGTGTTTGCCTTTGTGCTTCAAGGTATAAACGTTGGAGCGTCCCTCATTGTGGGCATCTAAATCATAAATCCTAGGGCGTCCTAGAATGATGTGGCCAACATCCATGGGCAACACGTCACACCAAATGTGGTCCGAATAAGCACCTAAAGTGATGGGTACAAGACAACATTGGGTGATGGGCAAGCTGATTTGGTTCACCCAACGAACTTTGTGGTTGAGGATGGGGCTCTGGACGCAAGTCCATGCGCTTCAATCCATAGGGTGAAATGATGTTTTGAGAACTGCCACCATCAATGAGTAGTTTGCAACTTTTACTTGCGTGTTTGAAGAAGGTTTGGAAGGGGGTGGTGCGTTTCCATTCAGCCCCTTCTGAAGGGGTAGCTAAAACACGCATGACCTGGAGATATGACGAATCATAATCATAGTTGTAATTAGCGTCATCATCGGAAGGTTCAAAGGCAGGATAAACATGCTCGTATTCAATGTCATCCTCAGGGGTGGGATCAGGAGTATCAGAGGACATAAAAAGGGCACGACGAGGGCATTGAGCAGCTAGGTGAGTCGTGCTGTGACAATGAAAGCATTCACGACCTCGCGGAGGGGGGTGAACTGGAGTTGTGACTACCTCCTTGCCTTTATTGGAGGAAGGGGTTGAAGAACTCTGGGGAGGTGGTTGGGGTAGGGGATGGGCAGAGCGATTCGGGGTAGTGGAAGGGTTATTGGTTGAGTGAATACATTGTCCAAAACGAGAAAAGGAAGCACCACGAGAAGCAGGCTGAAGGTAACTCTCTACCTTTTGGGCACGGTGAAAAGCATCATCCAAGGAGTCATACTGTTGTGACTCCATTTCTCGTATAATGTCAGGCTATGAAGCACGAATACTCCAAAACAGATGTCGTACCCGTATCCGATACGTATGGGATACCAATACTCCGTGGATACTCCTGGATACATATCGAATACTCCCAATCCGTATCCATCTGTATCCAAGCCGTATCCAGTCGGTAAAAACTAGAAAAAAATATGGGCATGACATTGCTTGATTAGCATTTGACCCCAGCTCATGTCTTAACCCTCTCTGCTAAGTAGTAGCTTGCAGCAAGGCTGTCACAGTTGCTTCCTTGAAGCAGTTCAAGGTTAGTCACCATTCCTCTTGCTAAATGCCAACCTTCCTTCTTCTCTTTATTGTTTATACCTCTGTATTTTGGGATTTCACTTTTTAAAGGACTTCCAAGCACCGATACTCGAAAATAGGCGTCCTACCAATACTGAATACATATATGATACTAATACTCCCTAGATACTCTCTAATACATACCAAATACTTCTTAAGTCGTGTTCCTTTTTTTATTAGCAAGATATGACCTCAATGTAGTCAGGATACAACCAAACCATTTAGCAGCCAAGAGTAGGGCTGGCAAAACCTGACCCGACCCGACTGAAGCGGGTTCGGGTCTTGATTTTTTTGACCCGACCCGAAATGACCCGAACCCGAAAAACCCGAAATTATTTGCGGGTCGGGTCCGGGTTTGCAATTCTCGACCCGCAAAACCCGCTCGACCCGAAATTATATTTTCGTATGTATATATATTTTTCCATGTTCTACCCATATAAATTTTTAACACAAACATAAATTTGTGATAGTTTATATAAATCTTTGCTTGCAAAACAATAATTAATTAGCAAATTCTGCAACAATTTCGGGTCTAGAGGGTTTGAATTTTCGGGTTTTTCGGGTTTCTATTTTCGGGTTTTTCGGGTTTGCATTATCGGGTTTTTCGGGTTTGCATATTATATAATATTTTCGGGTCCATCGGGTTAATCGGGTCAGACCCACAAATATGAATTTCGGGTTCGGGTCAAACATGTATGACCCGTAATTATTTTCGGGTCGGGTTCGGGTCGAGTATATTTGATATGACCCGAATTGACCCGAAATAGGACCCGCTCAACCCGGACCCGATTGCCAGCCCTAGCCAAGAGAGCACCCCACTCGTGTGATCCCTCAAAATCCCAAAACCATGTGACTTCCAACTCTAGACTCCCCCTATTGTATTGTGATTTGAGAATGAAATTGGTATTCTCTGTTGAAATTTTAAAATAAATAATAGAAAAATTGTTGTAACCATGTACCTGTATGTTATATTTTCGAAAATTGTCGTATCCCCATATTGTACCCGTATACATTTTTGTATCTATATTCGTGCTTCATAGTTGCTAGCCATACATGATAGAAGATAGTTGGTATCACAGATGACACAACTCACTTTACAACACAACATTACATGATACATGGAATGTGAAAGGTTTAGAATATGATATTATCATGTCTTTTTGTAACTTCTATCTCACATTAATATGAATGAAAGACCCCATTTTAAATCATTGTTTGATATTATAGTATTGGTTTCCATTTTCTTTAGAAATATTGTGATTTTTGAATAAAATTTGATTGTCTTCATCTATTTTTAAAATAAATATATTAGTTATTTTTTAAAATATTAAAATAAATATTAAAAAATTGTCGTATCCATGGCGTACCCGTATCCTATATTTTCGAAAATTGTCGTATCCCCGTACCCGTACCCGTACCCGTATCAGATACGTATGCGTATCCGTGCTTCCTAGATGTCAGGGTGTAAACGGTGCACAAAACGAGCGGCCAATTGCCAATCTGAGTCATTGTGAATACAGCGGTTCTTGGCTTCCTCAAATCGTTCCATGTACTCTTGAACAGATGATGACCCTTGGCTAAGGGCCATCTAGTCAGAAAGAAGTTGTCTTTGGTATTGGGTGAGAACATAGCGTTCACGTAGCTTAGTTTTCATCTCATCCTAGAAGAGGATTGGGAGTTGACCACTACGCTCCATATCACGTTGGACACCTTGCCAATACCTCTCGGCAGACCCTTCTAGTTTCATCTTGGCAAACCTAATTCGTTGGGTGTCTGTCATGTTATACCAGTCGAAGTAATCTTCCAAACTAGCAATCCAATTGAGGAAAGCCTTAGGGTCAAGTTTACCATCAAACGTTGGGGCATCGACATTAACTCCTCGGGTGATATCATCATGAGGCAGGTGTCTCAGGTGGTACTGACCATATGGGTTTTGAGGAAAGGCTGGACCACGTGGGGGGGGGGGCGTGATATGCATCATGTCCAGGGAGACGAGGACGTGGCTGAGGTGGTGGAATGGGGTGATGAGGCGGAGGCATTGGTTGTTGAGGGTGTGGATAATGGTTTGCAGGAACGAATTGTGAAGTAGAGGGAATGTGTTGGGGTGGGTATGGTGGTCGTGGTGCAACGGGTTGAGGTGTATAAGCGACAGGGTGATAATGGATCGGGAGGTAGGGGTGGTTTTCCTCATAGGGTTGTGGAGTATAATGGTCCTGTTCAGTAAAAGGCTCAGCGGCCCCTAAGTTTTGGTACTCGGGGATCCCTTGTGGTTGTGGTGCACAAAATTGTAGGGGAGCAACATGCAAAGGAGTTTGTGGTGCATTCCCGTTATTTGGTGGCATACCATATCCTAGATAAGGTGCTGAAGTCTGATTAGCCTGGAGAGTATGTGCATGGCGAAGAGTGCGAAGCTCAGCCAAGATGGAATTGATTGACTGACCCACAGTTTCAAGGGTAAACGAAGGTTGGGAAGACGTAGGGGCTGCTTCTGATGTGGGTTCTAAAACCAGGCTATTAGACCTACGGTCGGACTTAATGATTTGCAACGAAATAGCCAAAAATATATTATGCCAAATGAAAATTAGTTCTGAAATGGACGACGCAAAACGATTCAAGAAAACAATGCGGACAAATATATGATGGTAAAATAGTGCACCGAACAAGGGAAAACCTTTCTAAAAATTGGGACTTGGCAGTTTTTTTTGGGTGGATGAATCAAAACTTCCTACAGACCCTTTGCGAATGTACTAAAAATGCAGTAGATAAGTAAAAGCATAATAAATAATGAAAAGATCTTACCCAAAGTGATGATAATCGTTGCTTCCTTGCTTTGGATATAGATGGAGAGAATTACCTCGAGAAGAAGTAATATATATGTGCCCTGACCCTACGCGGATCCAACTCCGTTACAGGGGGCCAGCGACCCCTTGCTTGGGGGTTCGGGGGCGAGAGCCACAAATTTTTTTTTTCGGGGGTTGCTTACTAGCGGCCGTGGGCCAGTTGTCGATGGAGTTGTGGAGGGCTGACCAAAGGGCGGCAACGGCGACAGCGGTAGCAACAGGCAGCGGCGGCGGCTTGGGGCCAATTGTCGACAAAGTAGTGGATGGCTGACCAAAGGGCGGTGGCGGCAGCAGCACGCGGTGGCGGAGGAAGCAACAGGCAGTGGCAGCAGGTTACGACGGCGGCGGCCAAAGATAGAAGCGGTGGTAGGCAACAGACAAGGGGGCGGCGGCGGCGGGTACACGGAGAACGGCTGCTGGACAGTACCTAACCCTAATGTTTTTAGGGTTAGGCTCTGATACCACTTAATGTAAAACTACATGCTAACTTAAGATAAACGAAGCAATGGCTAAAAGATAATTCTTATTCTTCAACTGTGTCTCTACATGGACGCAGATAGAGCCTTTATATAGGCTTTTAAAAGAAAGACTAAGCGGGCGCAGCCAATGTGGGACTAAACCACTTGACTTTACAAAAGCCCAAAAACGAGAAACAAAGGCAAAATAAAATAAAGCCTGCTAATGAAGCCTAATGACACGGCGCCGTCTACGCTCATAAGTGTGTAAAGGTGGGGCCTGTCCTACATCACCAACTGTGCAAATACTCCAAGATGCTTCCAAGCTAGATGACTAATGCGTCACTTGATTGGGATGACCAGGGCGTAGCCAAGGGTGACATATACACCTGATGCAGACTGAAGAAGCCTGAGACAACACACATGAGAGATAATTTTCTTGCCTTAATGGTGGGAAGAGAAAACTAGGATATCAACTCGAAAATTAAATGGTGAGACTTGACTTCGGCCTTGAGATCTGAAATTTGGATGACGCATAAAGAACTGAAGCTCCAAGATAGTAGACAACCTGCAGAAGATAGAAATTTGACCCTTTTTTTCATCTCATCGTCTTCTCTCTTTTGAACTCTTACTCTCTCCTCACACTCATTCTTCTATTCTCATATCATCTGTATCTCCCTCTCACACCAACCATGAAGAGAAAACAAAAGTGGTTTGGATGAAAGACAAAGATAAACTCCCCTATGACAAGATTTGGATGGTAAGTATGGGAAATGGGTTGTGCGGGACAATGAGTGAGATGAGAAAGTTTTACTTGACATGATTAGAGAAGTTATCTAAAGTTTTACTTGACATGATTAGAGAAGTTATCTGTTTGATCGCTCAACGGCTTGAGAAAACTGGACCAATGACGGGCTTCTTGTTTGAAGGGCTGAACCTTGCACTTGAAAGAGATCAACCTAGCGCTTGAGAGAACTTGACTTCACACTTCAGCATAGTTATACGAGCGCTGGCCTAGGCGGTGCCTAGATGGCCACCTGGTTTCCAACCTGGACGCCCAGCCTAATTAGGCTGTTGGGCGACCCGGGCGGGGCCGCCTAGGGGCCTACTGGGCCTAAAATCTGGGCAATTTTTCTCTTCTTCTTATCTTCTATTCCGTTTCTTCTGATATTTATTCTTCCTCCTTAATCTTTCCTCTTGTTTTTTCTTTTCCTTTACAGCTACACCAAGCCGCAAAGTTGTTGCAATACCAGTGCATTCCTCTTTATTTTCATTTCTTATTTTTGCTTTATCAAGCAGCAGATTGCTGCCGTGTTAGAGTTACTGCTGCTGTACGATTTTTCATTTACTGCTGCTCCACTTAACGATTTACTACACATTCCATGATTTTTCTTCTTCTTCGTCCTCCTATTCCTACAACCTGTTTATTAATCTCTTATATGAGTGCACTCAAATTAATACGATGCTAATTTCTTGCTTGCATTTCCAGTTTTTTCTTACTCTAGCGTTTCTTTATGTAAATTAAATTATTCATATTTACACATATACCACAATAATGTTTCTAATTTTTTCTACCTCCTTTCTACTTTCATTTTGTTATTATTTCTTCTTCCTCTACCAATATTCTTCTGCTTTATTTGTTTTCTCCATGGTTTCACCATATGTAAGGTTCATGCTGCATGATGCTCCACTTTTCCTTTTCTTTTTTCGTTTGTTTTTGTTCTTCATCTTCCCCCAACCTCATTGTTGATTTCTTTGTTTTAATTTGTTCTTCCTCAAGTTTACCCATTCTCTTTTTTCCTTTTCTTTTCTCCTCTCCTAATTCCTAATGATTCATATATTGCTCGTAGGTTAATATATAACTATATATGCATGTTTATATATATGTTTACATATTTGTATAACCATAACTATATATATAATATAAAAATGAAATAAATAAATAAATAGAAAAAAAATTAGAAATGCCTATGCCTCCGCCTAGGCTGTTTGGGTATCCCTAGGCACCGCCAGGCCGCCTAGACAACCTAGCTCTTTAAAGAGGACGATTCATGTTCAAAGGGAGTACGTCTGGAAGTGTCCCTTGATCTGCAGACCCAAATTTCTGACCAAGATAGCTTGCAACAACAGATATAACAGAGCAGCAAGACTTTCGAACCAAGGACACAACATGTAACTTGGTGGACATGCCGTGTTGGATTGCATTTGGAGTTTCAGACCTCTGACATGTAGTGTGATGCGGATGATATGAGTGTCACAGGGAGACTCGCCATGTTGGACGGATGACACACTGTGTTTGCCGTTGTCAGGGTGGACAAAACCCTAGTGGCGACACGACATGTTGAATTGATGACATGCCATGTCCGCTGCCGACAGGGTAGGAGAAACCCTAGTGGCAATACAACACATTGATTGGATGACACTCCGAGCCACCTATTCTGGAACCCGATGACTACGCTGGTGTCGGACACATTATGTCGATTGACTGATTCAATGTGTCCATGGTTGCTGGAGCGTGATGGCTGCTATGAGATCGCAATTGTGCTGACATCATGTTCTGTGGTTTGAACGACACACCGTGTTGTCGATTGCTGCTGCATGACGACTACACCTAGACAATGCTTTTGAACTAGAAAAGGGAGAAACCTTCATCGACCTATTGGGGACGCCGTGGCCGGAGGTGTTGACGCCACTATCAACATTGGATTTGCCGCTGATGAAGAAACTAGGAAGAAAGTCCAGACGTTTAGCCTTGACTTGTTGACTCGTCAGGGATGTCGTGATGGATATGAGCATGTGGCGGTGGAGCATGTCGATGTAGAGGAACAAAACAAGGGGATGATTTGGACACCTTGGACTAGTAGAAGCGAGATGTGCACCAGGGATGTTAGAATTTGCAGAAGCACCATGGAAGATGATGTAGATATAATAGCTACAATGAAGACAATCTTGGTTAGGTCACAGGATGGCGGAGATGACAAATAAGAGGAGAGAGACAACCCTGCGAGCAACTAACCAAGACAGGGCGGCCGACTGCGGGCGAAGATCTTCTTGCTATATCTCTAGGGCTAGGACCCCGAAAAAATTGCTCTAATACCATGTTACTGAAAATAATGTGGACACAATAAGAACAATGCATTTGTGATGTGTTTTATACAAGAGACCCTTTCCTATATATAAGAGAGGTAGACATAACCGTAGACCTAGCAGAACTTTATTACACCGACTGACTTGTTGGACCTCGATTTACATGGGTTTATTGACACAGACCCATATTATATAGACTTAGTATCTCCCTTGTAACAATACAGTTCCAACTCCTCAGAAAATTTCTCTTCCTTGGTAGTATCATTGACCATTGACATTAGGTAATCTAAGATATCGAGTCAAATTGGCAGTAAAACAATAATTTTTTCTTAGCTTTATAGTACATGTTTAGATTAATTGGGGGAACCCATGCCATAAAGAGATTTATTATGTGGTACAACCATCTTTTGCTTACAATCTCAATGATGGGCTCTTTTTTACTCTGAGAAAAATTTGCTTTCATCTCCTGCTTGCATAGAATTAAACGTCTGATTTCGATGTCGTGTCCGATGGCCCAGAAACAAATTTTTTTTGAAATTTCGCGCGAAATTTCGATATTTACGGCTCTAACAATTTTGACGACCGAATAAGCGAATTAAATCATGAAAATTTACCAGGACGATCTAAACGCCAAGATCTACTCAAATATGCAATAATATTTCATATTGGATATGTGGGGTGGGGGGTCTCCCACATTTGTAAGTGAAGGAAGCTGAACAATTTCGACAGAATTTCGATGGCAAAATGAAGGAATTAACTTATGAAATTTTGTAAACACAATGTTGAGACATAAACACACTAGACTATATAATACATTTATATGTTTAGAGGTTATGGTGGGATACATGTCTTGATGAGTGAGTGCATAAATGAACATATCTGTCAAGTCTGCTAGACAGTTAGTCTGTTAAAAGCTTCAAGTTACAACTTATAACTTAAAATTTATAGTTACAAGTTCCAAACTTACCAACTACAATTTGTACTAGTCTAGTATGAGCATTTAACTAAGTTACATGGGACATTTATGCATAGATTCAAGAAAGAACTTTGTTATTTTTGGAGTATATGGTCGGATTAAGAAAGATAGCCTTTAGAAGCGAGAGATTAAAAAAAAATTGCCAAAATACCCAAGATGTAGCATTATCAGCTTTTGGAACAAATATCTCGAAATTTAATTTGTGTTTCTGTACCATTTCGCGAAGTTACGGCCCAAACTGGGCTTTTTGGTGCGAAATTTCACCATTTTTGTCGAAATTTCGCACCTAAGGTCGAAATTTTTGCGAAATTACATCCCATTCCCTGCATTTGTGTGTTTCGCATGTCCGATCGTAGGTTTCGATGTCCGATTGCAAAAAAAATGAAATTTCGATCAAAATTTTGTTGCATGCCTGCTTGGTTCTTTGAATTGCTGCAACAATGTATCCAGCAGTAGGCCTTTTACATCCACAAGGCTCAACATTTGCAAACGTAGTTGAGATACCTGAGTATGTCTTCCAGTGCATTCTGAAAGGCTCTAGAACACACTACTGCTGCTACATTCCTCCCCATGTTTGTCCTTACCTTCTTTTGTTCTCATGCATTTGAATTAAGGTCGTTTTTTGAAACTCTTTACTCCAATTTGTCATAATTCCTTATAAATCCCCTTGGTTTAACTAATTCGGAGGAACCCATGCACGAGTTATCATCTAGTGTAAGGGTTTTCTTTGGATTCGTTGACGAACTTTGAAGGAGTTGTTTGGAATAATTAGCATACAACAGGGAGTTTTTTGTGGCTGCTTTTTAATGACATGGGTTGCTTGGAATTATGCAAACCATGGGTGAGTTTAAAGGAAATCTGGAAGTGTAGAGGGTTCTTTCTGGAATAACTCCTTGAATCAATCATAGCAAACAATCTCTTTATTGTTCAAGTAAACTATGCAAATCAAGAAAGCAGTGATAATGAAGTCACTTTAGGTTTCTTCAAAGCAGTGCTGCCTCTACTTCTATTTTGTGAATCCGTAATGCAGGTGGTTATGTTGTAGATGTAGGATGTCAACGTCAAGCATCTTGCTCTTCGTGGTTACAGGAAACTTAATCTAGCATACGTCCCACACAATATGCTGGTGTCCAAAATAAATGTCTATTTTTGATACAAATCCTTTCATTATTTATAAGTACCTACACTTTCTTTTCTCCATTTTTGTTAATCATTCATCAAGAACAGCAGCATGTATTTGCTGGTACGGTCTACAGAAGAAGCATCGGTGCAATATAACTTGAATGACCCTACAGAAACTGTCCACTAGAAAGTAGTGAAGCTTCTTTGCCTTCTATTTTGATCAGTCTTCAGGCATTATAGTGCAGCCATACATTTCTGTTTATTCTTGCTTCCTTTCTGACTCCTTTGTTTGCCCATATTGTCTCTTCAACAAGGGATTCTTAAGTTGATTACAGGAGGGGTGATGCATCCTCTGCTGGCTGGCATAATTGGTTCTACTAGCCCTTGTTAAAGATGTATGATTTATAGAGCCAATAAAGGTCACCTGTGCTGCTTCCTTCTTGAAAGATACACTCAATTATCTCCACTACTTTACTGGCCTTCCTTTCTGCAACAACCTTCCATGTGGTAAGAGTCATGTGAATCTAGAGAACTGGTAGCAGTAGTCTCCTCTTATAGCAGCTATGGCTAAAGCAGACCCACTTTAACGGACTGAACTTGTTGCCTTGTAGCAGCAACTACAAGATCATCTTCTTCAACATCCTCAAACTGGACAGCTACAAAAATCTTATCATTTAAGCATAAATTTTTATCTGGCTTCTGGTTCTACTAAGCTCTTTGAAAGCCTCAATTCATCTCGGATGATTCCAGTACTCTTAAATTATTTTGTAGTGTCTGGAATTCCGTCAATGATCTATTGATTCAACCTATCAATCTGAAGTTGCATATTTGCCTACATTAGCCATTTAGGAAGTATATCAGGCATTGGCAAAAAAAAAACCAAATAACATCACTCGATCCGAACCATTTCCACCCCAAGTCATATCTCTGGTATATGATATATCCATTTCGTATGGTAGGATCTGGTTTGGATGATATACAAAAACCATTTATTGGTTCGGTAATTGCAAAAATCCAAACCCTCCTTCGAAAGCCGAGCGTTATTTTTTTGCAATCTAGTTTGGAGAAAAACCAACGTCCAGCATGCTTTCGCCTTGCAGTCTGGCTCACGTAGAGAAGGTAGTCCGACAAAACGAAGATCAGGAATGGATTGTTCACAACCACCTCTAACGGAATAGCAAGCCCGCCGTGTGCCATGTTGCTGCCATGTATTTTAAGGGACAAACAGACAATAAAGTTGGCCTAGCGATGATCCCAGAGGCATGCCTCCGGCGGCGGCCTTGCATGATGAACTTGAATGTTTAGACCTCCACGCCGGCATCGAGCTTGGTAGTGATACCTCTTTGAGATAGAAATATGCCTCAAGCGGAAGCCCTACTTGATGAACTTCGACGTTAGGACCTTCATGCCGGTGTCAATCTTGAGATTTCTGACGGTATACCTCTCCTGGACGGCGGCGTGCCTTCAGCGGTGGCCCTCAATGAGGAATTTGGACAGCAAGACTCCCACTCTGGTTTGGCGACGACTTTGCAGGAGGAACTTGGACGCCAGCATCTGCACGTCAACGCTGAGCCTAGTGCTGATGCCTCTCTAGAACATCAAAGCCGATGCTGCCAGTAGACCGCTCAAGATGCTGCAGACCAGCAAGTAGACAAAGGTTGCGCCCGACTACTACGGTGAAAATGACCCTCCCTCGAGGAGGCGGTGGCGACATCGTCATTGCTCAGGACTATTGCTCGCCAATCTGTGGACGTAGTTACCATGATGCATGGCGACTACTAGGCGACAGGAGGAACACATGATTTGAGTGTTCCTAATGACCCTCTAGCTCTGCGTCAACTCTGACGACTAGTTCACCAATCCGCTGCCAACATGCGACAATCTTACATGGAGGCCATGGCAGAGGGGTTCAGTGCACTGGAATAGGTTCAGAGCTGTAATGAAGAAGACGGGGGGCCATTCGTGAGGGAGGTAAGTAGAGACTGCGTGCAATTTTCACTATTGCCGTCGTGGGGCAAAGAGTGCACATCTCATGCCATCAATACATATATTTGGATGTTTGGGTCCCCGTGGTGCCCCGAATGTGGACGTCCATTTGAGTGGTTTTCTTTTCAATGGGTTGCCCTGGTTGAAAATATAGATGGGTGCAACACAGGCGGTGAATGGAGGGACCAAAACCGCCCCATTGCCATCCCTAGTATCAAGCTAGTATATTTTTGTCCAATGCGTTAGGCCAAAAGGATACTTCCACGGTTCCACCCAAGATCATTTAATTGGCCTTTTGTGCAGTGTCATTTACCACATTGAAAACTTCGAAAGAATTTTCCTATGGGGATAGGAGCATTGTGATCTCCCTCCCCCATTTTGATAGGATCTGTTGTATACAAGGAAGCAAAGTTTCAAGCAACAACTTAGCCAAAAAAGGAGATGTTAAATAAACTGCTTATTTGCCATTAAGTTGATAATTCACAATACAAACATTAGTAATCCAACATTAGAAATTAGAAAAAAAAAACTAAAATACTTACTAGGTTCTCAATTGAAAGAGGAGCACCAGGAAGTGCAAGGGCTTTCATCTGCCTTTGTTGTCAACACTAGCAAAAACCACTGGGCAGCTTCACTACCCTTTCTGCCAGAGGCAGCGGTGCAACAAGCCAGCAACTGGATTAAAGTAGCAGGGATGCAACAACCTACGTGGCAAAACAACACCTACGAGGAGGGCACAACATTGCCCACAAACGTGGAGAAGATAAAATGGACAAAACGATCGATACCATTGGCAAAGTCATCGAGGTCCAAGCCCTTGAATGCATCGTGTTGGCTGAAAGCAGCCTTCATAGTTGGGGACCGGGTAACCCTTGAAACTTTTCTTTTTGCATTTATATTAATTTCTATTTCAGCCAATTGGCCAGCCCAAGCAATATGGCACCCGAGAATGCTGCCCACCGGCAGCAGCCTAGATGGCCCCTCTTTGAGCATCTACCTGATTAGGTGGCCTCATAGTGCCTGCCTTAACTACCATGCTTTTATTTCTACTAAGCAGCAGTTATTTTAACAGTTTGGTTCCACCAGGTACAGCTGTGAGTAAGACTTTCTGGTAGTCTTTTTGGTAAGAATTCTAATACTTCCCATGCTGGAATTTTCTACAGAATGAAGGTCCATTATGCACCAGTAAAGCTATCACTTGTAAATAGAATCCATACTGGATCTAAATCCTGTTTGATATCCCTCCTATGGTGGGGACTAAGTTATGGAAGCTCCAATGGGGCATAATCAGAATACTAATTCAGATATAATGGTGTGAAAAGAACGCCAACTCGGACAAAGAATGTTAATGAGCGATGATCTTTATTCCCGTGGATATGAGTAGTAATATCCTATCCCGATTTTTTCAGCTACACTCCGTCTCTTCTGTATGTAACTACGGTTGCACCATCTGTTTCCCACGTGTGTACGGGTCTTTCAATGTCAATTACTACAAGAATGCTTGATACTCCAATGATTGGACTGTCGCAAAACCAGCGACATTGCACAGGAATTTGATTGCATTGCCTGTTCACGGGACATTACGAAAGTAGCATTCACCCTGTTGAGAGTTATTTATCTAATGGATTGTTATCTATTTAGTAAATGGGCCGTCTCTGTTATCTTTAGAGTAGAAGTCGTCTCCACCGCCTCGACCATCATCTCCTTCATTGCGACAATCATCTTCGTCATCTTCATCAAACACTAGTGGTGATCTTCATCATCATTGATAAGGAATCGTTGTCCAACTCCGAACAGTGGGCTGTTCTCATCTCTCCCACCAAATCGTCGTCCTAAAGCTACCCTTATCTTCATATTTTCCCTTTAAGACATAGTAGAAGTTCCCCGGCATCTACCCCTTGGTGTTGGCCAGATCTCCCAGTCATGTTTGTCGTAGCAACACCATGTCCCCAAAGGTTTGTCCATCATCAGTAAATTCTAGCATGACATATACTCTTTTCTATTATCATCACACGTCGTGTACCCTAAGTACATGACATGTACTCTTCATATTTTCATCAAAATTCACAATTCGTTTAAATCATCCACACTGAGATTGATCAAATTCACTCTCCATCATGATCGAGAAGAAAGAAAGTGTTCCCTCCCTGTAACCATCCCTCCTTGTAAGGGATCAAGCCATCACAACCTAGAAACTCAATGAGAAGAACTTCACTCAATGAAGTCGCGCCATCAAGACTTGGTTCAAAGGACAATGAAAGTTTAGACATCTTGAAAAGAAACCTCCTGGGGAGACACTTTGGAGCATTAGGAACAAAGTGATGCAAACCTTTTGTCTATTCTGTGGAATTCTATGGAGGCTCATGTGGTTGACCTCAGTATCCACTTTGAGAGGTGTAAAGAAGTTTGAGATCGTCTTCACTTGGCGTACTCATCAAAGTATGCATGTATGACATGGCAATGGAAATGTATAATCTACAACAAAATGACAAATCCTTGACTCATAATTTGGCAAAGTCACGTGCATCACCAATGACCATCATGCCTAACTTACTCTATCTGCTAACTTCAAGGAGCTCCAGAAACAAAGGAACCGCATGCATGTCATAAAGTTCCTCACCGGACTCCGACGTGAATATGAAGCAGTCGAATTCTTTTTTAGCCTGACCTTCCTTCT
This sequence comes from Alisma plantago-aquatica, assembly GCA_963693085.1. Classification (NCBI taxonomy): domain Eukaryota; kingdom Viridiplantae; phylum Streptophyta; class Magnoliopsida; order Alismatales; family Alismataceae; genus Alisma; species Alisma plantago-aquatica. The sequence goes on along the minus strand of OY856409.1, from coordinate 1,971,176,420 downwards.
CTTGCTAAAGCATACAAATGTGTTTTACGTGCATTTTCAAGCAAACCACTCATACTACTATTGATAAATTAGCAATGATCTCTATCGTGAATACTCAGACTAGTCACAGAGGCAGATCCACTAGAGGACAAGGACGTTCAAAAGGCACTCATCGTGGGAAGAAAACACATTGGAAGGAAACTTGCCATGAGATTTAATGGTATCCGTCTAAATCTTCAATCACTAATGTTGCATCTATTCATGGATCTCTAAAACAGCCCACATGCAATATATAAGTAACTGGTAAAAAATGTAACTAGTTCTACTAGTTCAAAGTATCTCAGCAAGCCTCTTGATATGTTGCTTCAATCACCTCCTTCACTCAACGGTCGAGTGATTGGACTGCATCTCTCAATCTTCTTATATAGGTTTGTCTTCTTGGGTTCTTGACTCTGGAGCAATAGATTGCCTTATAGATACACTCAACCTCATATCAACTTTGCCAACCAATAAATAGCCTCTACCTCAAGTTACCATAGTCGGTGGATCTACAGTGAGTATTCAAGGAACTAGGATCACCAAACCTCTACCAAAATTAACCTTGCCATCAGCTATTTGTTCTCAAATTGCCCTTTAATTAGATTTCTATAAGCAAGTCAACTCGTTCTCTCCGAGCCTAGGTTACAATTAACTCAGATGGTTGTTGTTATATAGGATCTCTAAACGCGGAGTTTGAGTGGAGGCGTGTATGAACTTGCAGGTATCTACTATCTTGGTCAAGCTTCCAAAGCGTGTATAGCATCTACTCATGTTCACATCCACAGTCAACTTGGACACTGATTTGAATAAACTCAAGATTCTCAATTCTCGGTATTCGTGTCTTTACAAGTTAGAATGTGAGTCATGTTAGTTAGGCAAGCACATTGGTCGATAAATGCTAAGTTTTTATAACACTCATTCAGACGTATGAGACCCTATCAGGTTCCATCAAAGTTAGGTCATATATATTCTCTCTATTTCATTGATGACTTTTCTTGAGTAACATGGTTGAATGTAATGAAAGATCATTCATCTATAATAAAAAGTTTTTATCAAGAAAATCGAACTCAGTTTTTTAGATGTATTCAGATTTTTAGTACAAAAAATGTCAAGGAATACTTCGGTCATACTCGCACCTGGTTTCCGTTCAGCAAAGGTCAGATCCACCAATCCTCATGCCCACATGCACCCTAGAAGAATGGAATGGACGATAGGAAGAACATTGTGGAAGTTGCCAGAATCATCCTTCATATGAAAGCATCAAAGGTTTTCTGGGGTGGGGTTTTCCTAATCGCCACTCATGTCATTAGTTGCATGCCATCTTCCACTTTAAACAATTAGATCTTTTTAGGCCCTTTGCCAAATCACCCAATATATGTGTTCCTCCAAAAGCATTTGGGTGTGTTTGCTTTTTCCATAATCTTGGGCTTGGTCGTGATAAACTCATTCCAAGGACTACTAAATGTGTTTTCCTTGGTTATCCAAATGCCAAAAAGGGTATAGATGATATAGTCCCAGTAGGCAGTTAACACAAATTTCTTGTTTCTACGGATGTCACCTTCGTTGAAGATCCATTCTTTTAAGAAACTCAAACCACTCTTGAACTTGAGGAGTCTTTCAAATCATATGGTTATTGAACTCTCAACATTTGGTCAAGTGGTGCTATGTACTCACAAGATTCCCACTTCCTCCATGTCCTCAACACCTATCACGCCTGAGAAACCTCTCATCACACATGTCTATACACGTCGTGGAAGGCAAGTCTATGAAATATGTAGTAAACAATGCATGAATCAACCCTCCTTCAATCACCACTTAGTTTGAAGGTCCCACCGAGACAAAAAGTTCTCTTAGTCTTCCCATTGCGCTCCAGAAAGAAAAATGGTCATGTACACTTCATTCTATTTCTAACTTTGCCTCGTATGATTGTTTATTTATATCATATAAAACCTTTCTCTCTTCTTATCTGACATTGCCATGCCTAATTCTATTTCAATTGCTATGAGTCATCTGGGATGGCGACGACTATAGAAGATGAGATGATAGCTCTTCGCCTAAATCATACATGAAGTCTTGTTCCCACTCCGACAAAGCTATAGTTGGATGCTAAAGTGGGTCTTTGTTGTAAAAGTAGGGCCTAGCAGATAAATTGATCGCTTGAAGGTTGTTTTGTAGTTAAGGGCTACACTCAAGTATATGGGAAGGTTTATATGGAGACTTTTCCCATGGTGGACAAAATGTCTTTTGTTCGAATATTTCTTTGGTTCTTCTTTTCTCATGGCCTACAGATCAAGTGATATCAAAAATGTTTTCCTTCATGTTGATATATCAAAAGAAATTTATATGGACCAAACTCTGGGATTCATTGCTCGAGGGGAGTCTCATCTTGTTAGTAGGCGTCGTCTACATCTTGTCATTGACACATCACACAGAAGCCTAGTCTTCGTCTAGTATCATGTCGTCTACGGCACCTTAGTTTAAAGTTAGTGTTATTATTAGATATGCTTTGATCATACTTAAGCGGCCATGGTGGTACGATCATCAAGCACTACTTGATGGTTTCTCTAATACATACCCATCTCAGACCACAAGTGGCAACTTTAGATGGTTTCCCTAACATGTAGCACTGCTTCAATGCACACTTCGTCTTATGCCATCAACAACTACATCGAAAGGAATTTTGGGAACACTGCCTGACTCACTAGTGGCTCATCTTTCTCATCCAGGGGAGATGATGTAGGACAAGACGCTCACTCAACTCATGTTCAAGGCAAGGAGACCAAGGGAAACTGATTAGATTGTTTTAAGTATTTATTTGGGTTTATTATTTATTTGTGAACTTTCCATTTTTAGGGGTTTTCTTTTCATTTCACAATAATAATAGGTCAATAAGGCTTTGAGTCTTGCAAGTGATAAAAGTCAGCCTTAAAGGATTTGTCCATGCAGTCAGTTTGATTTTGAGAATTTGGTTTATTGTTATTCCTTTAATCTCCTTTTTCCTCTCAATGTGTCACATCAATATCAGTTGATAAAGTTACACAAATGGATGTCAATCACCATCAGTCCTTATATATACCATTGTGAGTTCATCTTAGATTTTACATGTAGACTCTCAAAGACAATTTCGTTTGCAATTTTGATTCAATGTCAGCTTTGTAATGCAAATCCTCAATGACAAGAAATAATTACATAGTAACTGCATTTTCAAATTTTACACTCTAAAATAGTCTGCAGCAGCAACAACTGCTACACTAACGTGTCCAGAGAGTGTCCGAGCACTGTCCAACCAGGCTACAAAAAAGAACCAAAATGGGTAGGACACATCCTGGCCATGCCCAAAACGTTTGGACCATGTCCGGGAAGCATCAGTGTCCAAAACGTTGTCCGACACGAACACGGGGTGCTGTATATAAGTGTTCATGCTTCCTAACTTCTAGCCTTGTACCAATTATGGACAAGCTAGCTGGTATTCTAAGATGCTTCAAATACATAACCTTTAAATGATAGTTTGGATGGGCTTGTGTAAAATTTTGTAATCCCACCTGAATCTTTCCAAATTGCATAGTTCTCTAGGAGGAAAGATATTATTGGTTGTAGTTCACTAGTTGTACTGAAATTTTGCTACTATATACCCACCCGTTCCATTATGGTCGGCACATATTACAGAGAGAAATGCCCTCTAGAGCTGTAGATAAGGATGTCAATCACGTGAATATTGAATTCTTGCTGAAGTTAGAAAACACCAAAAAGACTACAACAAAAGAATTGATTAGAAGCTTGCTGCTGAAGAAAAGTATGAATAGGCTCCTGGATTTCGAAACTAAAAGCAATGGAAGTGTTTTACAAGAAAAATGCAGCCAGCTGATAAACATTGTAGTGTTTTACAAGAAAAAAAACAGTAGCCATGTTTACCAAATGCTAGGAAGGAGTTCAGAATATGACCCCAATTTGCTCTGTAACAAAACCTCCGTGCACCATAGAAATCCTCACTTTTCTGTTACATTCAAATTTCCCAGGGTGTTAGACACTTAGGCACAAACTACACAGGTATCAAGCCGATGAGTCACACTATGAAGCTTTGGGAGACGATCATTGAGCAAAGGCTAAGATCACCAACAGATGCTATTTTCTGCCCGGAAGATATCAGACAACCAATTTGGTTTTATGCCTGGAAGATCACCAACAGATGATATTTTTCTGATAAGTAGGCTTATGGAGAAGTATAGAGAAAACAAAAGAGATCTTCATGTGGTGTTTATTGATCTGGAAAAGGACTATACTCGAGTACCCAGAGATGTGTTATGGAGGGTTTTGCATAAAAAGGGTGTGCCTATCCAATACATTGACCTGACTAAAGACATGTAAGATGGCTCAAATGCAAGTGTTAGGACTCCTGGAGGAGAGATACAAACTTTTCCTATCACCGTTGGGGTACATCAAGAATCAGCACGTAGCACATATCTATTTGTTCTTGTTATGGATGAGTTGACAAAGCATGTTCAAGATAATATCCCTTGATGTATATTATTTACTGATGATATTATGTTGATTGATGAAAGAAAGAAATATTGAAAGATAATGTTGAACTTTGGAGAAATGCATTGGAATCTAACGGATTTATGATCAGTAGAAGCTAAACTGAATATATGTCTTGCAATTTCGGTTAGTCTAGAATTGTGAATGGTGGAGTCAAGTTGGATGGAATGGATGTACCAAAATACCAATATGTGGTAAGTTTCCTTACTTGAGTTCTATTATTGAAAAGGGGGGTGAGGTCCAAGATGATGTTTGTCATAGGATCATAATAGGATGGTTGGAGTGGAGTGCAACTGGAATAGTATGTGACCAAAAGACCCCTCTCAGATTTAAAAGTAAGTTTTATAGAACAGCTATACTGCCAGCCATGTTGTATGGGAGTGAATGCTGGGCAGTGAAGAAACAAGGTATCCATATGATGTATGTGGCCAAAATGCGTATGCTGAGATGGATGTATGGGAAGACAAGAAAAGATCATTTGAGGAATGACTATATCAGGAACAAATTGGGGGTGGTGAGCATCAAGGACTAGTTGCGTGAAAGCCGTCTAAGCATGGAACAAAATTTCGATCAAAATTTTGTTTTTTTACATTGGACATCAAAACGCATGTACACAGGGACTAGTCTGCAATTTTGCAAAAATTTCGCAATTGCCGTCGAAATTTCGCAAAACATGGGGTCTTTTGGTGCAAAAAGCCCAGTTTGGGCCTTGAAATCACGAAATCAGTGCAGGACGCAACTCCCGTTTCGCAAAACAATGTTCCGCGGACTGGGTGAGCTGCGTTTTTTCTTATTTGGCGATTTTCTTGAGATTTCTTGCTCCCCGAGGCTGCTCTACTTGATTCTAAGTATGTTACACCTCTCCCTAGCCCATCTACTCCTTCTATCTCTACTCACTTTTATACCTATCTTAATGTATACTCCGAAAATCCTAAATTTCGGAATGACATTTCTCTCATAATACTCAAGATCTTGAAGTGAAACTTGTAGGTCTAAGAAACAATAGTGTGAAATACGTATGTGTATACTTATTTTGAAAATCCAATCAGTATATTTCGTATTTATACCAAAAAATGGCTAAAATGTTTTTTTAATGAAATTTCTTTTTTTTTGTATTTTTACACTTATGTAACCCGAAATATATTATAATACTAGACAAATACAATACATGTTAACTAATTTCAGACTTTTTAGTATTGTAACTTCATTTTTATTTTTATACCAATTTAAGTATTAATTTCAGACCTTAAATTTTTTTATTTTTTGTATTTTTACACTTATAAAACCTAAAATGTATTATAATACTAGACTAATACAATATATGTTAACTACTTTCAGACTTTTCAATATTGTAACTTCAATTTTTATTTTTATACCAATTTAAATATTAATTTCAGACCTTAAATTTTCTTATTTTTTTGTATTTTTACACTTATAAAACCTAAAATGTATTATAATACTAGACTAATACAATATATGTTAACTAATTTCAGAGTTTTCAATATTGTAACTTCAATTTTTATTTTTATACCAATTTAAATATTAATTTCAGACCTTAAATTTTAAAAAAATGAACAAATAAAAATAAAAATGATGAAGTACTTAGTTATACGTTGAACTTCTAAGTTTCTAACATGCAATTTTAGGCTTTAGGGTTCATTTATGTGCATGTGTTGACTTGATGTGATGGTTTATTCATGTTTTTATTTTTCAAAATTGCAGTACATGGCTTCTTCAGCTGGTGATAGTGAAGGTGGAAGGAGAAATGATGAAGGTGGTAGAAAGGTCACTGATTTTGCATGGGCTCATTGTGATCAAGTTCCTGGTACTAAACAACATGTAATTTGCAAATATTGTGCCCAGAAGATAGGGGGTGGGGGGATTACAAGATTCAAATCCCACATTGTTGGTGGTGACAGGAACATGGTAATGTGCAAGAAATGCCCTCAAGGAGTGAGGGACGACTTCCGGGAATTAATGAGTCAGAAGAAAAACATTCGTCAACATCAACAAGAACTTGATCAACTTTATGTTGATACCTTATTTGAATATGGGAGAGGAGGTTCTTCTGCTGAGTCTGACTCAAATGTAGATTATCCTGAAGGTTATATCACCTCCCAACAATGTCGCTTGTATCGCATGGCTCTTAGAGATTCCAAAAAGCAAGCATGGGAGAGAGAACAACATGATGCATATAGGAGGGGCATTGGCCCATCTGTTTTTTAGCATGGAGGCAGTGGTTCAGGTCGTGTATCCATCCCCGTGGTTGACTTAGGAGATGACAGTGATAGGCCTGCCCAAGTTAAAAGAAAGAAAGGGACAACTGATAGCATGTTCAAATCTCATAGCACAACAAGAGGGAGGTTGGGTGTAGATATAGATGAGCCAGGTATGAGAAGGTCAAAAGCAGTACAACAGAAGCTGAAATTTGTGTTTTTTGGTGCAAAGAACAAGGTTGGCAAAGCAGTGGGTAAATGCTTCTTTGCCCATGGGATCCCTGCACACGTGGCTACTGAGCCATATCTACAACACCTCTTGAGAACTGCAGGGGAGGCTGGACCGGGTGTTAAAGCTCCCACTGCACATGAGCTTATGAATGTATACCTTCCTAGTGGAGATCCAAAAATGGATTGATGATAAGAAACAAAGGTAACTAAGGCACTAAGATTCTTTATTGTCCACTCTTGATTGTTGCATCTTTGAAGACTTTGAGTTTCTAACTCTACTTTTGTAATGTTTGTTGTAGGTGGGAAAATTATGGTGTGACATTAATGGTTGATGGTTGGACATCTGGAAATAGAAAACAAATCATCAATTTTCTTGCCTACTGTAATGGATCCAACATTTTCCTTGGATCTGTAGATGCTTCCGGTGAGGCTCGGACTTCTAAATACATATCTAAATTGATGACCAGATATATCAAAGAAGTTGGTGTGCAAAATGTGGTTCAAATTGTAATTGATAATGGATCCAATTTCAAGAAGGTTGGAAAGTCTTTGATGGATAGGTATCCAATCTATTGGACTCCTTGTGCGGCTCACTGCATTGACTTGATTCTGAAAGATATAGGTGGGCCATATATGTTTGTTTGTCTCCTTGTATTCCAATTTCGAATTCCAAATGACTCGGACACTCATAGTCTCATAGTGTCATTATTTGATTTCATGCTTTGGTTTGTTAAAATGTAGGTGGGTTGTCTCATGTAAAGAATTTGACCATTGGAGCCAGGATAATCACAAGCTTCATATACAATCGCTCATTTCTTTTAGCTACTATGAGGAGGAAGGAGTATTGTGGTGGTGACTTGGTGCGGCCAGGAGTCACCTGTTTTGCTTCTAATTTTTGGCATTGCAAAGCCTGAAGTCAAAGAGGGATGGGTTGAGAAAATTATTTGCTAGAGTTGAATGGGGTTCAATGAGGAAAGTAAGACAACACTAGGGGCCAAGATAGAAGACCTTGTCAACAGTAGAAGCTTTTGGGAGAGAGTTACTAAAATTTTTAAGATCACGGAACCAATAGTGAAGGTGCTCAGGTTGGTGGATGGAGATAAGTCGCCAACCATACCCTACTTGTATGAAGCAATAACAATGATGGAGACAATACTGAAAATTGTTCCAAGAGGAAATGCCCAATACATGAAAATTATAAGGAAGCGGTGGGAGAAAATGCTTTTACACCCTATGCACAAAGCTGGTGAGCATAACTGATACTTATTCAATAGTAATAGACATTTCTATTTCTTAATAGATGATGCTTGACAGTTGACACATACAATTTTACTTATAGCCATTTCTATGTCTTGTAGCCCACTACTTGAACCCTAGATTCCAATACAAATACCAGTTAGGGTTCAAGAGTGACTTCATGGCAACTATTAAGTATGTTGTAGAGAAACTTGTCACCACATCTGAAGAGAGGGTGATTATTATGGATCAGGTAATACATATAATCCGGATTTATTATTTATTGAGAATAAATTCAGATTTTATTACCCTTGACCTTGTCATGTTACTTTGCAATTGTAGTTGAGGTAGTTCAGAGAAGGCATTGGATGCTTTGCGCATCCAAGTGCTATTGTTGATAGAGAAAAAGTTGTTCCATGTGAGTGGTGGTCATGGCATGGCACAGGTTGTGAAGAGCTACGTCGCATTGCTGAGAATTCTATCACAGACAACTACTGCAGGTTATTGCGATAGAAATTAGTCCACATTCAACCTCATTCATAGCAAAAGACGAAACAGACTTGGTGCACAACGTCTATATGACTTGGTATATGTTCACTATAACATGAGGTTGAGGGCAAAAGACCTTAGAGAGCCAAAATTTAGAGAAGTGGATCTTTCTACTATCCATGATCCAATTGATACTGCTTTTACCTTTGGTGGTGGTGATGACATTGTTGATCCAGAGGATAATCCATTGCAGCAATGGATGAATGAGATTGGTGGTGCCCCAATTTTAGACAATGATGGCAGGCCAGATCCCACTGTGGAGGCAACATTTATGCCTAGTACTAGAGAAGAACAAGAGACAACTAGAAGAGACCGCATCCATGTACAAAGAATTGAAGAAGAAGAAGAAGAGCACATTTAAGATGAGATGGATATTGAACAGGCAGTTGAAGGTGGAACTCATACTACTAGCCACTCTTCCAAATCTGATGATGATCATGATGATGATGATAATGATGATGATAATGATGATGATGGTGTTTGATGATGATGATGGTGATGAATGTTGATGGTGATGGTGGTGACCAAGAAGGCGATGATAATAACGAAGAGTGGTCTCGGTTTTTGAATGATGATGATGATCGACCTTATCTCTTTAAACCTAGGGATGAAGTTGCACCTGCAGAAAGTCTAATTCCATTTGTTGATAGTATATTCCAAAGAAGAAAAACTAGAGGTACAAAAGAATATATTGGCACACCAGAAGGTCCAACACCGTCACCACTACCTCTAGCTATTCTTCCAGCTCCTCAATACTAAAGTGATTATATTTCTGATTTGGCTGAATCGGTTGGGAGCATTAGCATTTCAGACAGGAATTCATCTTCTATTGTTGATTCTTTATTTGGGTACCCTTCTACACAAACACAACCCGCAGTCGCACAACCACCTCAACAAGATCCCTATAATTATGGCTATAGTTATGGTTGGAGTCATGGGAATTGTGGTGGTTGTTATTCTTCTTCTGAAGGTATACAACCAGGTTATATGTATGGATATGGATACAATGACCCACAGTTGCAAGGTTACTCTTATACTGAACAACATGTTCATATGGAATCTAATGATGGTGGGCAAACTTGGCAAGGATACCTTGATGTTTTGTATGTTCCTCCATCAGTTGTTGCTCCTCCAGCTCCAGTTGCTTAACAACCATATATCGATCAAGCAAAAGCACTTGAGGAGTTTTTCCCAAAACATGGGATGATGCAGTTTGTGTCTGATGAGATCTACCAAGAACACATTCAGACATATAACCAAGTATACAGGAATCATATGAGTTGGGCAACATATGTTGATAGAATCAATGAGAATATGTAAGGTCAACCACCACGAGGACAACCACCATGACGACACTCAAGCTTCAACTAGGATTGTTGGACTCCTTGTTTCCTACTCCACAAGACTTATGGAACATCATAATGTGTAAGTTTGTTAGTTGTTAATTTTTTTTATATATTATAAGTTGTAATTTGTAAGCTTGCAAGTTGTAAGTTGTAAGTTGTAACTGTAAGTTTTAAAGTCTAGTTGTTTTAACTTGAAATTTGTAAGTTTGTAACAGTCTAACTGTCTAGCAGACTTGACATTTCTGTTCATTTGTGCACTCACTCATCAAGACATGGATCCCACCCTAACCTCTAAACATATAAATTCATTATATAATCTAGTGTGTTTATGTCTAGATTTTGTGTTTGCAGAATTGCAAAGCTTAATTCCTTCATTTTGCCATCAAAATTCTGTCGAAATTGTTCAACTTCACTTACAAATGTGGGAGACCCCCCCTCCACATATCCAATATGAAATATTATTGCACATTTGAGTTTTTCTTGGCGTTTCGATCATCCTGGTAAACTTTCATGATTTAATTCACTTATTTGGTCATCGAAATCGTTAGGGCCGTAAATATCAAAATTTCGTGCGAAATTTCAAAAAAAAATATGTTTCCGGGCTATCAGACACGACATCGAAATCGGACATTTAATTCTATGCGTCTAAGATGGTATGGACATGTGCAGTGCCTCGACAAGTGCAGCTATTCGAAGAAAGGTTATTGAGTCAAGCACAATTAAAAGAAGCAGAGGCAGACCTAAATTAACTTGGGAATAGCTTATAAAGAGAGATTTTGAATATTTACGTCTTGATCGGAGTATGGCCCATAACAGAGCTGATTGGAAAAGAAGGATCGATGTAGTCGACCCAAACATGGTTGTGATTGAGGCTTAGGTGGTGGTGATGATGATGATGTTAGACACTTACTTAGGATCTCTAATAGGTCGGTTTTTTAATATGTTACAAGCATTATTGATAGTGGAAAGGATGACTTAATGAATCTCTAGGGTAATTTGTTTCGATGCAATTTCATGATCCAAGTGCTACAACATGTTAGTTGTCTGCCCTTATCAACAACACTTACAGATAAATTCCAAGAATGTTTAATAGTCACAAATGTGTGCCTTTAATGAAACTATGGAACAGTTTTTCCAAGTGTGATTCCATGGTCCAACTGCTATACCATGAGCGTTGATGCCCCTTCCGTTCAATAGGTTTATTATTAGGGTGATATTTGTTTTGACTTTAAAGATGGACTTTCAGTTTGTAGCACATAACAATTCAAGCTATTAACTCCACCTTATTGATGCCACACATCAGCATTGGCATGTCTGTCTGCTTGCATGCATAGTCACAATATACTGACTTTTTGAAAAAGTCACATTTAAAACACAAATTTTTTAGACGGATCAAACGGCCAAAAAACTTCGAATTCCCAAATTTACATTTTATTCCCGTTTTATTCACAAATTATTAGTGTATGGCGTCTTCATCCTGTTTTATTTGTTTTTAACGTACTTCCCTATTTTACATTGTTTAAGACTGACTTAATTTGAGTGTATGTGTGTGTGTGTATTATATATGTGTCTAATATATGTATCCAATAGATGTATAGATATGTAGTTATATATGTGCACTATATGTATACATATATATGTGTATGCAATATATATATATGTGCATATATGTGTGCGTCTACAATAGATATATGCACAATAGATATACATATGCACATATCAACAAAAGTCTCTGAATTTTACGAAAAATTGGCGATTTTCACGATTTTATAAGCTCTCGAATTTTCACCACGATTAATACGTCGGTCACCAATTTTTTGCGACTTTCCACATTTTTCCCGCTTTTTCGTGATTTATACGACTTTTCACGATTCTTCGTGACTTTTCACGTTTTTTCACAATTTTTCTCTTTTAAGTCGTCTTTTTTACCAAACCATATACAGAGAAATCATGATATACACTAAACCTCCAACTCCAACTCTCCCGACAGTCCATTGTTATTATTCAACTATTCTTTAATTCTTTTCCTACTTTTTTCACTCAATAGGATTGTATGTCTAGTGACCTAAATAGTTACATCTTCATCTGATATGTATGTATATATATACATACATATCTATCTATATATGTATATGTGTATATACATAACCAACTTATTCTTGATTTTTTCCAAATAGTTGACCAAACTTTGACCGAAATATATCAATTTTTCACAAATTTTTTCCAAATTCCGATTTTTTCCGACCAACAGAAAAGTAGTCGAACCCCGGTTTTGTCACTATGCTTATACATACACGTGTGAATACATATTTATCCTTTGATTTTTTCACGGATCGTTGACCGTATTTTTATTGTACGTTGACCGCTTTTTACTTGAATTTCCCGCATAATTGTCGAATCCCAAATTTTCAACACGACTGAACGTGTCCCAAATACCGAATTTGTGACTATGCTTGCATGTGGATTAAGATGTCTATTCGCCAACTTAATGTTTCCCAAACAAAAATCTATTGTGTGCCACAATGTTTGTTGTGTAGAAGGAAATAGTTCACTCAACAGTGGATGGTGCTCATAGTAACAAAAGTCTCCAAATTTTAAGAAAAAATTGATGATTTTGGTGATTATATAGGGTGTCGAATATTCAACACGATTAATACGTCAGTTGCCGATTTTTCACGAATTTTCCTGATTTTTTGTGATTTATACGATTTTTCACGATTTTCATGACTTTTCACAATTTTTCTCTTTTAAGCCGCTTGCTCTTTTTTTACCGAACCATGTACACAAAACTCATGATATACACTAACTCCAACCCCCACTCTCCCGACAATCCATTGTTATTGCTCAACTATTTTTTAATTCTTATCCTACTTATTCGCTCAATAAGATTGTATGTCTTGTGACCTTATCAGTTACATGATATGTGTTAGATAATATTTTTATTTATGTCTTTGTTATTTGTAGGCACACTACCGCAGCCGCCGGCCGGTCGGCTTCCCACCGCCGTCGTGCTCCTCTCCGGGGGCCGGTAGTTCGTCTCCAGTTGGTCGTTGCGCGGTCATGTTGGTTCCTTCTTCCGTGCACGTACTGGCTGGTTGAATCTTCGGCGGATCCCTTGGTTGGCTTTCGTCTCGGGAGTCGACGTGCTTTCGTGCTTCTCCCTCCCTATCTGCCCGTGTAGGCCCTTGAGCCGCCGGGTTCTCTACTGCGCCTAGGTGTAGCCCTTATGTAGGCTGGTCCTTTGTGGATCTCTGCTCTGTCTGTCGTCGTCTAGTTGGCGGATCTAGACGGTCTTCCGCTGCTGCTATTTTCTGCTTTGTGTTTGGACCTGGCTTGCTGCTACATCTATGGCTTCTTCACATGAGGACTACCGCCGTCAGGTGACAACCGTGAAACTCGACGGCCGCAACTATCAACAATGGGTGTGTTCCATGGAGATTTTTGCAAAATCTCAGGGGAAGCACTCACATCTGACCGAGAATCCGCCACCTGCCCCGCCTGCCACTGCCGAGTCCAAGGAAAAAAAACTCTATGATGACTGGGTCAAGGATGACTCTACTGTGATGACCTGGATTCTGAACAGCAGCGAGACTCGCATCAGTGTTACTCTCCTGCGCCTTCCGACGAAGAAAGAGATGTGGGATCAGCTTGCGAGCACCTACTCCCACAGCAAGAATCCGAAGAAGGTATTTGATCTGAAAAAACAACTGGCTCGCCTATAGTTTACTAGGTCGGACATTGCAGACTACTTTTCTACATTCAAAGGTGTTTGGGTTGAACTTGAGACGTTGCATCCTCTTTCTATGGACTTGGCCACCATGCAGCGCCACAGACAGGAACTTCAGGTGGTCCAGTTTCTTTGTGGTCTTCCTGACTCCTATGCTGGAGTGGTTGACCAGATCCTTGTCGGCGACCCACTGCCCACGTTGGAGAGTGCCTTCCAACACCTTCAACACCCGCCAGCCTCTTCTACTGATCTGTCTACTGATATAGCTGACCCCACTGCTCTTGCTGTCATGGGTGGCAGGGGTCGTGGTCGCGGCCGCGGCCGCCCTCCTACTAATCCTGGTCGGGGTTGGGGTCGAGGATCTTCTAGTCGCGGTACTTTTGGCCGTAGCTCTTCTACTGACTCATCTACCGGAGCCGCTCCTCAGCGGTATTGTGACTTCTGTGGCCGTAATAATCACACTGAAGACAAGTGTTGGAAGAAACACGACACTCCTGCATGGAAAAACGTTACTACCGAGCGTACTACTCCGACATCTCCTATTGCCACTTCGACTGAGGCCATTGGTGAGTTTATTCGCTCAAAGGTGGAATGTTTGCAACAGGAGCGGACTGCTTCATCCTCATCGGTTGGGACTTCTGGTGCTCTGCAGCCACCTACTCGGGTTTTGACTCTGACTTTCTGAGTGCCTCCATTTCTTCTTCTACTGGTAATACAAAATGGGTGATCGACTCCGGCGCCTCGTCTCATATTTCTGGCAACCATTCTCTTTTTTCTAATATGTTTAAACCCCGCTCTAAGTCTACTATGATGCTTGCTGATGGGTCCAAGACTACAGTCTCTGGCATTGGGGATGTCTTTGCCCGCATCCTTCTACATTCTGCTTTATATGTGCCAAATTTTCCTTTAAATCTGTTATCGGTAAGCAAACTTGTTCGCGGCCTTAACTGCAGCCAGACATTTGCTCCGGGTGAATGTGTTTTTCAGGACCTTCGCACGAGGACGAAGATTGGTGGGGGCCATGAAGGACCAGATGGACTCTATTACCTGGGTGATCTATGACTGCTCAGCAATTCTATTTCTGCCTTGGCTCTAGCAGCATCTGTTTCTGCATCACAGTGGCATTTTCGGCTTGGACACCAGTCAGCAGCAAAGTTAAAATATGTGTTTCCTGGTGGTCGTATGCCTGTATTTAAATGTGAAGCTTGTCAATTGGGCAAGCAAACTAGATCTGTATTCCCTAAAAAAATTCAGATTGCTAGCACTGTTGTGTTTGATTTAGTACATGCCGATGTGTGGGGTCCATGTCACATTCCTAGCTTATCTGGCAACAAATATTTTATTCTATTTATTGATGACTATTCTCGGGCTACATGGTTATTTCTGTTAAAAACCGATCTGAAGTAGTGCCTACAATTAAATTCTTCTTTGCTGAGATTAAAACACAATACTCGATGCCTATTAAAATTTTTACAACTGATAATGTATTAGAATTTGTTTAAAGCTCTGTTGAGGTGTTTTGTCGATCTGTGGGGACGATTCATCAAACTTCTTGTGCGTATACACCCCAACAGAATGGTGTGGCTAAAAGGAAAAATAGGCATATGCTTGAGGTTGCCAGGACTATTATGCTTCACTCTAATGTTCCCAAACATTTCTGGCCGGAAGCTATTCTTACTGCATGTTTCTTAATAAATCGCATGTCGTCTTCTGTCATTGGTAATAAGATACCTGTACAGGTGCTCCAACCAAGTCTTCTGCTTTTTTCTGTTCCTCCGCGGATTTTTGGGTCTACGTGTTTTGTGCGGTTGCTTGGTCCTAATCAAAATAAACTGTCCCCTAGAGCTGCAAAATGTGTTTTTCTGGGATACTCACGGACTCAGAAGGGATATCGCTGTTATGATCCGGAGACAAGAAAATGGTTTCTGAGTAGTGATGTGGTCTTTTTTGAAGATACTCCATACTATTCCTCTAAGGGGACACACCTGAGCTCGGATTTGATTTCTGCACCTCTGCCTATGACTTGTGATTCTGATAACACTACTGAACAACATGAGACAACTACTACTCCTTTATGTGTGTATCAACGTAGAAATTGTGTTGCACAACCCACCACTGATGAAGACCCCCCCATTACACACCAATCTTCTCCTTCTGAAGGTCCTGCGCCCACAGAGGTATTTTCTGATCTAGACTTACCTATTGCTCTCCGGAAAGGCACTAGATCTTGTACATCTCATAATATAGCTAATCATGTTTCTACTAACCATCTGAGTATTCATGTTAGCAATTTTGTCACTGCTTTATCTGCCATTTCTGTACCCAAAAATGTTGGGGATGCTCTACAGAGTCAGGCATGGACTCAAGCCATGACAGAGGAGATGGCTGCTCTCACTGACAGGGGTACCTTGGATCTTGTTGATCCTCCTTCTGACTGTAAACCAGTTGGCTGCCGCTGGGTTTACACTGTTAAATATCATCCAGATGGGACTATAGAACGCCTAAAAGCTCGTCTTGTGGAAAAAGGTTACACTCAGACTTATGGCTTTGATTATTTTGAAACCTTCTCTCATGTTGCTAAGCTGAATTCAGTGCGAATTCTTCTGTCTGTGGTTGTTAATCTGGACTGGCCTCTCATTCAGCTTGATGTCAAGAATGCATTTCTTTATGGTGAGGAGGAAGTGTATATGGAGCAACCACCTGGGTTTGTTGCTCAGGGGGAGTCACATAAAGTTTGTCGCCTCAAGAAATCTATCTATGGACTGAAGCAAAGCCCTCGTGCCTGGTTGGAGAAACTAAGCACTACTTTGTCTACTTGTGGGTTTCTCAGATCTCATGTTGATCATTCCGTGTTTGTTAAGAAGACATCTGCTGGTATTGTTGTCCTTATTGTATATGTTGATGACATTATTCTGTCAGCCAATGATATTTCTAAAATTAATGCAACCAAAGCCTATCTCTGTAAACATTTTGTTACTAAAGATCTGGGAAAACTGTGGTATTTTCCGGGAATTGAGGTTTCAAGGACCTCTAGTGCTCTTGTTCTGTCACAGTGGAAGTATGTCCTAGATCTTCTACAGGAAACGGGTATGCTTGGAGCTCGACCTGCTGACACACCGCTTGACCCCAATGTGAATTAGGATGATGCTGATTCACCTTTGTATCCAGATAGTAAAAGATACAGACGTCTGGTTGGGAAGCTGATTTATCTCGCTGTTACTAGAGCCGACATTTCTACGACAGTTGGTCTTGTTAGCCGCTATCTTGATAAGCCTAACAATGTCATTGGGAAGCTTTCTTGTCATATTCTAAGGTATCTGAAGAATTCTCTTGGTAAAGGCTTACACTATAGAAAGCGTGGTCACTGTTCTTTTGAGGGCTATTCTGATTCTGACTATGCTGGTAGCAAGACAGACAGGAAGTCACCTTCTGGCTATTGCACCTATGTTGGAGGGAATTTAGTCACTTGGAGGAGCAAAAAGCAAAATGTGGTGGTTAGATCCGGTGTTGAAGCAGAGTATCGTGCTATCGCTCATACTGCTTGTGAGCTTATGTGGGTGCAATCTCTTCTGAAGGAGTTTCATGTGTCTTTATCTGATCTTGTTCTGATGCATTGTGATAACAAGGCAGCTATCTTTATTGCGAGTAATCCTGTCTTTCATAAGTGGACTAAACATATTGAAGTCAACTGCCACTTTATCCGTGAGGCCATCATGTCTGGACGCATCTGTACTCCCTTTACTCGCTCTGAAGATCAGGTTGCTGACATCTTCACCAAGTTGCTGGCTAAGAAGCACTTTTGCGCTCTTGTGGACAAGTTGGGCATGATCGACATCTATGCTCCAACTTGAGGGGGAGTGTTAGATAATATTTTTATTTATGTCTTTGTTATATTGTCTTGATATTTCCATATTCTGTAAGGACCTTTCTATAAATGTTTATTCTATAAATATATGGGGTACACACATTGTACACCCCAACACTTACCGCTCACTTTAGAACATGTATTTGATATGTATATATATACATACATGGTGTATAGCGTTGTGCTATATGTAACTCTTGACCTCCTATAATTTTTAGGAGGGAGTCGGAATTTACTTACCTGATTCTGATACATACATACATATATGTATGTGTGTATATATATATTTACCTAATGTTCCGATGTGTGTATATATATGTATGTATATATCTGACTTATTCAGTATTATTTCCGAATAGTTGACCAAACTTTGACCAACATTTACTAATTTTTCACAAATTTTCCCGATTCTTTCCGAATTCCGATTTTTCTGATTAGCTGAAAAATTGCCATATCCCAAATTTGTCACCATGATGGTACTTAGTGGGAGGTCCTTATCATGAGGAATTTTACTGCAAATTGACTTCATTAGACTGTTGCCTGAAGCCTGGAAACAATAGTCCTCATATTACAACCGATTGGCATCTGTCAGAGAGCCAATAGATCATAGATGGCTACTAGATAATCCATTAGAGAGACTTTACTATATATGGGAGAGGGAACAACATTACAAACCATAGTAACAAAAGTCTCCAAATTTACGAAAAATCGGCGATTTTTTGCGATTATATAGGCTCCTGAATGTTCACCACGATTAATACGTCGTTCGCCGAATTTTTGCGACTTTTCACAAATTTTTCCACTTTTTCACGATTTATACGTTTTTTCATGATTCTTCATGACTTTTCACGGTTTTTTAACGGTTTTTCTCTTTTAAGAGGTTTGCTCTTTTTTTACTAAACCATGTATTGGGAACTCCTGATATACACTAAACCTCCAAGCCCCCACTCTCCCAACGGTCCATTGTTATTGTTCAACTATTCTTTAATTCTTTTCCTACTTTTTTCACTCAATAAGATTGTATCTCTAGTGACCCTAATAGCTACATTTGTATCTGATATGTATGTATATATACATACATATATATCTATATATGTATATGTATATGTATATATATACATATGTATACATATATGTATATATATCTGTATATATAAGTGTATATATGTATATATATACATAGATATATAGCCCAACTTATTCTCGATTATTGCTGAATAGTTGACCGAAGTTTGACCGAAAAATATTGATTTTTTTACTAACTTTTCCGATTTTTGATATTTTCTGGCGAGCCGAAAAGTTGTCGAATCCAGAATTTATCACTATGTTACAGACTTGGACACAACCCTAATGGACCAGCACACGTCATCTAAATTGGTGGTGATGAATTCCACCATGGAGATGACAATAGCCATGCACAACTTCTGTGGAGGTCGTCTGACGCCTATGGTGGTGATGACTAAAATAGTTGGCAGTGGGCTATTGCTTGACTTCTTCTAGAATTGGGGTTATAGACTGCTATGTTTTGAGGCCATGTTAAGAACGAAAATATGGAGGTAGTTAAACTTGACTTGTATTATGAACATGGCACACCTATTTGTATACACTTGGCTGGCAGCCAACAACCCAATCACTCAGATGGGACCTCTTCCATATATACAAAGTATAGGAATAAGAAACAAAGAATAAAGAATGATAAATATTTGCCTTCAAAAAGGAATGATAAATAGTTAATAATTATTATTCTAGCGCTTGTAAATCATAATTTTTTCGTACCAAGAACACCGTAGTAGACTCAATAGCAAAACACTCTCCTTTCTAGTTTAATCATCTCTATTTTTGTTGATAAGCCTAGTTGGTTACTTGGTAGTGTTAGTGTAGATCTCTTATCTGTCTTAGCTTGCAATGGAGAGCGGGATCAATAAAAGTAAGTCTCTATGTTTCACAATAATAAAAAATTCTACTCCTGTTTGGCTGCATTCTTTTCTGCTAGAGAATCAGTTTAATGATTCTTTTGTGTCATGTATAATGGGTTTACCTAGTAGTATACTTGTAAGGCGGCAAGGTGCCCAATGCCGAGGTTGGACTCCTAGATGACTTATATTTTTCCCCAACCTATTTTGTCCTTAGATCATTGGGTTTTGCCATAAAAAAGGATTGGCATCCCAATTTGTAGCTCGGGCCTCTGGGAAGGTGTTTATTTAGGGAATTATGTATTATAGTTTCCTAGCAAGATGACTTTTTAAAATATATGGATGTCATTATCAGAACAACATCACAAGATATCCATAACATACATATATCTCGTATATTTCATTAGTATTACCCACACATATACACATATTTTATGGTTATGTGCATAGAAGCTAATTTAGTTTATAGCTATACTCACAGATATACATATATTTTATGGTTAATCCAAAAAGTATGTACTAAACCATGTAGATTCGATAACCAAAATTTATTTGACTGTCAATATCGATATTTTAAGTTGCAACTGATTACAACCTTAACAATGATAACACAATCTTTATATAATCAGACATCCAATTTTTATTTCAATCTCCCTAATCATTCTCACTACTATATAACGTAGGATCCAGGTGACTGCCATCCAGTGCGGCATCTTGGGTGCACTCTTGAACTGGCTAACAACTCCCACTGTGTAGGAAATATCAAGATGAGTAACAGTCAAATAGACTAGCTTACAATCCGTCTGTACTGTGCTGGATCCGAAAAATCACTGTCATCAGAAATAGTCGCCTTGCTATGATAATCCATAGGCGTGGAGACTCGTTTGTAATGTGTCATGCCTGTCTCTGTAAGAAGATCTAGAATATATTTTTGCTGAGAAAGATTTGTGCCTTTCTTGGAACGTTGAACCTCTAATCCAAGAAAATAACAATGGTTGCCTAAATCTTTTGTCTGAAACAACGTTTGTAGCCACTCCTTGAGCTTGGAAACGCCAGTAAGATCATCACCTATGATGACAATATCGTCCACATACAAAACCAGAATAACAATGCCACTAGAGGATTTGCACACAAATAAAGAGTGATCAGTAGAAGACCGTCTGAACCCAAACTGTATAAATGCAACACTAAATTTATCAAACCATGCCCGTGGTGATTGTTTCAGGCCATACAAGGATTTCTTCAGTTTGCACACCTTTTGACACTCCCCCTGAGCAACATACCCTTCAAGAAGACCACCATGAAGAAATTCATTTTTTATATTCAGCTGGTGAAGTGGCCAATCATAATGAGTAACAACAAAAATAAGGATATGTACAAAATTGAGCTGAGCAACCGGAGAAAAAGTCTCGAAGAAGTCTACTCCATCTGTCTGAGTGTACCCTTTGGCCACCAAACAAGCCTTCAAGCGGTCAATAGATCCATGTAGTTTCTATTACAAATGTATACACCCAACGACAACCCACAACAAGCTTCCTAAGGGGAAAATCCACCAAGTCCTAGGTGGATTTCTCGTAAAGAGCTTTCTTCTCACTATCCATGGTTTGTACCCATTTGTCATGTCAGGCTTCTTCTGCATATGAGCAAGGAAAAGCTGTAGAATCTGACTGAAGAGAAAATGTGTGCGCTATTGGTGATGGGATAGCAACACACACTAGAGATCGGATGCCGTATTCTGCAAGACTGAACACCTTTACGAGCTGCAACTAAAAGGTGTAAGTTTGAAACATGAGCATCAAGAGAACTCTCAACATGAACATGTACCTCAGGAGCATACGACGATGATGAGTCAATCTGATGGACTGATGTCGCACATCTTTTTAGTGATGCCCTGTTCGCATGGTGTAAACCAGTGGAAAAGGTTGAATAAGTGGAGGTGTAGGTGGTGATACAATAGTAGTATGTAGCACACTCTCATCACTCGACACAGTGAGTGGTGGCTCTCACTCTCTCACACTATCATTCTCAAAGGTAAGTTAACTCTCATGGTTGTGCTCCCCCTCATGCTAGAAAGAGTAACTAGAGAACAAAGTGGACTCATGAAAAGTAACTTCAGCCGACAAAAACATACGACAAAGATGAGGAGAATAACATTTATACCCCTTTTGTGTGGGAGAATATCCCCAAAAGACAGTGCAGACTGCGCAAGGAAACAACTTGTCTGCACGTGGATCAAACACATGAACAAACGCAGTGCAACCAAAGACACAGAGGGGAACATAAAAAGTGTGCTCGTCTGGTCATAAAATAGGAAAGGAGGTGGCCCCATGCAAGACAGAAAATGGCTAACGATTAATCAAGAAACAAGCAGTGAGAAGGGCATTAGAGCAAAACTTCTTTGACATAGACCTATGAAAAAGTAGCGTACGGGCTACACCAAGTAAATGACGATCCTTGCGCTCAATAACTCCACTTTGTTGAGGTGTATGAGGACAAGTCGTTTGGTGAATCATGCCTCACAGAAACTAGAGAGCCTTTTGAACATACTCCTAGGCATTATCTGTACGATGAATTTTTATGAGTATTAAACTGAGCTTTTATTAATTGATGAAACGTCTGGATGACAGAGAAAACTTTATCTCGAGACTTAAGTAATACCCAAGTCATTCAGTAGAAATCATCAATAAAAGAAAGAAAGTAACAAAAGCTATTGTAACTCGGTTCTTTAACATGACCCCAAACATCACTATGAATAAGATCAAAAGGACGCTTAGAGCGTTTTTATAGTACGATTAGGGAAAGAAACACAATGATGCCTGCCAAGTTGACAAGACTGACATTCGATAGACTTTATCGAAAATAAGCTGGGAACAAGCTTATGAAGACTTTGCAAGGAGAGATGTCCATAGAGACAATGCCATTGTAAGGGAGAGCAACTGAGGACGGTAGATGCGGTGGAAGAGATCTGGCGAGCTGGGGGATCACCCTCGAAGTAGAGATCGCCTTTCCTAGAATCCCAGCCAATCATTTTCTGCCTTGTGGGATTCTGTAACATGAAGGAAGACCCAAATATCACCAAGCAGTTTAAGGAATCAACCAACCTATCTACAAACATTAGATTAAAAGAAAAGTTTGGTACATAATGTACGTACTTTAGAGTCACAGAAGATGATGCCTATACAAATCCACAAGCCTGTACTCGTCTGACCGATCCATTAGCTAGAGTCACAAAAGAATGTGGAATATACGAATCTGAGGAAAGAAGCATGGATCATACATCCATCATATACTAGGAGGCCCTTGAATCCACCAACCATGTCGAATATGGGTGGGAAGCAATAAGTGATGTCCCTTGTTTAACTAAACCTGAGACAATATTTGCGGAGGAACCAAGAAAAACTTGTTGAGTGGCCTGAAGAAGACGACCATTCTCCTCGAAGATGGTAATATCCATGCTCTCGCTAGATTCAAGGATGGTATATATGGCGTTCATCTAGAAAAAAATAATTCTCTGAGGTGTGCGTCACAGAAATTGATTGATCATTATAGACTATTATAGCAGAAGTAACTGGCTTTTTGTCTCCCATAGTGAGATCGTATCCGAATGATTTTGGTAGCAGAAGTTGAGACATACTGATGGAAGGACACCGCGTAGAAATTCTGACATGCTGTGTGGAGGTCTGACACATTGTGTAAGATGTCGCAGACGTGAAATACACTTTTGCCAACGCGCCATGTTGAAAAATCAACACGCTGTGTATGATGTCGCAGGCGTGAAACAAACTTCCACCAACACACTATCTGAAAGCCAACATGTCGTATAAGATGTCGAAGGCATGAAAAATAGGTTTCGCCGTGTGAGCCAGATGACACACCGTGTCAGACGAACTCTGCTGCAGATTTGGACGGGAAATGCATTGTCAAAAGGAAAGATAGCCTTGGGAAGACGCATCCGGGAGAAAGATAACCCCAGAAGACGAATCGGGGGTGACGGGAATCAGCACCGTCACTTGTGTCACTGAGTATGGTTTAATCTAATTAATTTGACCGTGACACTTCAGGATTTACATACATGCATATTAAATGATTGGCCGGGGGTGACGGGAATTAGCACCGTCACTTGTGTCAATAGTTGATGCGAATATGACTTTTCAACAACCCCTAGAAGCTTGGGCACTCATCCACGTACGACGAATATGTGAAGAGGAAGAGAATTAGGGAGGACGTCGTTTCTCCTCTCCACGGAATAGACCGAGCGGTTCTCCTCTCCTTCAAGCAACCACCGTGTTGTAGCAGAGATGGAGGAGACGGAAAGGCTGTCGGCACCCGACAAGGGATCGGAGCCGACGACACTTGGCTGTGGCAGGGGCGAGCATGGAGAGGAGAGGGAGAGAGAGAGGGGAAGGTGAAGGCGGCAACTAGGGTTAACTCTCTAGGGCTTGCTCTGATACCATGTTAAAAGATTGGGCCAAAGCGATGCCCTGCTATAGCAGATTAGCCTTTATTGTATAGGAAGTGAACATTTACATAATAGACCCAATAAAGAAGGAAATAAGGAAAGACTACATGAATAGCTTCTATTTTATAACAATGGCTTTGTAGATACATATATTTCACATCAAGTATGAGTATTTGGCGTTCCAATGACATGCAAGGGTGGATGTTATGTAACTACTATAGATCTTCTACGTTGCAACTAAAAATATAACGAAGTCCAATATAATAATTAAATTCAAGGCATAGGCTAGGGGAAATCTGAAAATGGACATTCATTATTATCATCATTTAAGCCTCATTCCCAACCATGTTGGAGTCAGCTACATGGATCCTTTTTTTCATTCAGCTCTGTTATGGGTCACGTTCTCATTAAGAAGTAAATAATAATGGTATTTAATCATCATTAAGGCTGTTAATATCTAATATTAATGGTATGTAGATACCTAACTTAGGTAAAAACTTGAACATTAAGACCCTAAAGAAGAACATTGATAACCATTGATGAGCCTAGGGACCCAAAAAATACAGCAGGTGGCCTCACAAGCTGCAGTGGCAGGACAAGGCACACCCCCTTGATGTGCCTTGATGCCTAGGTGCCCGCCTTAGCAAGTCTGCCCAGTAGTTATTGGAATACAAGTTTGTGGTGTTTCCTCTCATATTGACATGGGAGTAAGGATTCAATAGTGATCCGATGCTACCTTCCCTAATTATGTTTTTCCATTTTGAATTTATGTTGGAAAAATCTTATTTGTTGTATTTTTTGTCCTTATGCCATTAGTATTTCTTCTTATATTTTCCTCTTTGAAATATTCTGCAATTGTGCTTGTCACTTCAAAATAATATGCATCTGTATATTGTTCATTTCAGGAATGACCAGGCATTGTCGAGGTTCCCTTGGTTTCCAATTCTTGCTGATAAGAAGTTTTAGGCGGTTCTTTTCTTCCAATGGCTTATGTGAAATGGTTGAATCTCCTGAGCTTCCACCTTGGGTCAACTCTTTGCAGAATGAAAACTTGAAATTGGGGGAGACAGAAGATTTTGTTCTCCCAACAAAGTTAGACGTCTTAGGGGAATGGACGAGCATTTCAAAATCAGATTTTTGCCAAACAGAAACTCAGACTATATGCAACCCAAGTATCAACATTTCAAATTCAGATATAAATACTATAGGCTATATTTTGAAGGCTCCATTTGAGTCTCCTGCAGCAGTGGTACAAGCTCTTGATGGTTGTGATGTTAATGTGTCGGATGAGTTGGTCAACCGAACACTTAGGAGGCTCGGCAACAACTGGATTTCAGCTTTTGGTTTCTTCACCTGGGCTGATGGGCAGTTGGGCTACATGCACAAATCCAACTCTTACGATGCCATGGTTGATATTTTGGGGAAAGCTAAAAAATTTGATCTGATGTGGTCTTTGATAAAGGAAATGGTTGACATGGGGCAGCTGATAACACTAACAACTATGGCTAATGTCATGAGGAGGCTTGCCCGGGCTGGCAGATGGAGTGAATCAATAAATACCTTCCGCAAGATAGAGCAATTTGGACTTATTAAGGACACTGCAACTCTGAATGTGCTTCTAAACGCATTGTGCAAAGAGAGCAGCGTCAAACGTGCTTGGGGTGTTTATATGGAGTTTAAGGATACAATTCCTCCTGATGCTAGTACTTTTAATTCGCTGGTCAATGGATGGTGCAAAGCACGTAAAATAGATGAGGCTCTCTTTACCTTGGAAGAAATGAAAAGATCGGGACTCAAGCCTTGTGCCATTTCTTATACTTGTTTAGTGGAAGCTTATTGCATGGAAAAAAATTTCCGCAAAGTTGATGATATTTTGAATGAGATGAAGGCTAATGGATGCCATCCAAACATTGTCACATATACAATCTTGATGCATGCTCTAGGGAAGGCAAAAGAAATTGGACAGGCATTGCTAATTTATGATAAGCTGAAAAATGATGGTTGCATTCCGGACGTGCCATTCTACAACTCCTTAATTTACATATTAGCTAGAGCAGGACATCTGAAAGACGCATATGCCATCTACGAAGAGATGAAGAAATGTGGTTTTATCCCTGATGTCACCACGTATAATACTCTAATTGCTGCTGCTTGTGATCATTCCTCCGAGCAAAATGCACTAAAGTTTCTTCATGAGATGGACAAATATAGTTGCAGGCCAAATATTATGACCTTTTCCCGCTTATTGAAAATGGCATGTAATACCAAAGCAGCAAAATTACTTAGTTATTTATTAGATTATATCTCTAGAAAGGATATAAGCCTCGACTTGGGTACATATACATTGCTGGTAGACAAACTTTGTAAAAATGGAAAACTGGTGCATGCTTGCACACTGTTTGAAGAAATGGTGATGATAGGATTCCTTCCTAGGAATAGTTCATACCTGATGCTCATGGAGGAATTAGAAAAGGCAAATAATCAAGAGGGAAAGGAAAATCTACGCAAGTTGATGGCAAAAGCACATGGTATGAACAAGTAGTGTTTATACATATCTTCACTTCTATCTATGGAAATCTCTGCTGCTTTTTCTTGAGAGGAGTGCTTGCTTGTTAACATCAAAGTACAGCAGGTACTACTGGATGCAAAAATCAGACCCATGTATATCTGTCATTGGTGTTAATGTAAGTGTATCCAGTATACACAAGCTCATTTTGGAAGTTTGGCTCTCCATTCACAAGTTTAGGCTATGTTTTATTCCATATAAGCAGTCATGGTGGCATCATCATCCAGAAGATGAACAATTTATGAGTTATAAGGCTTTGCAGGTGAAATATCTTTCTTCATTGCGAGAAATTACTTTTATTTCTGTTAGATTAATAGGTTAAGTAATCTATTGTGTACATGGGCCTGTTGCCCATGGCTCATTAGGGTTTAGTCTGCTTCCTTGTAGTTGCCCCCTCTCCTATATATATAGGACATGGGCGTACAATGTTTTATATCAATTCAATATACAATCAAGTATTATTTTCCACATGGTATTACAGCGGGCATATCTAAGGGAAGAGTAGCCAACCCTAACCTAGCCGCCGCCCTTCCTCCCTCTCCACGCGAGCAACAACCCTAGTTGCCGCCTCTCTCTTCTAGAGAGAGCTATAGAGGGGGCGTCTCCGCCTGCAGGCGGCTGCCGCCATCTCCATGGCTTAGACCGGCCACCCGCAAGGCATATCTCGACCTCCATGTCTTCTCCTTCTGTTTCTTAAAAATCCAATTTTTTCTTTCCATACGCCGGCAATCTCCGTCTCGGCTCTATACAACTGCCATCATCAAGCCACTGTCGGCCAGCAACAACCGCCACTAGTTGCAGCCGCCACCGGCCAGGACAGCAGCCGACGTTGCCTGTAGATACAACCGCCGTCGTTGGTCCCCTGCTGCAACATCCATATCCGCCGTAGAGCAACCGCAGATCACCGAATAGCAGCAGCGCCACCTCCGCCTATTCCAGCTAACAACAGGTGCCGCCGCCAATCAACAACAACAAACAACAACAACTGCAGCTAGCGACAACCATCATGTTGCTGCCGCATCACTTTGCCACCGGCCGTAACAATCAACAATCATCATCTAGCCGTGCTGCTACCATTATCTAGCCGTGCCACTCTGACGTCCTTAGCACCAGCCTTTGCCGTCGCTTATGGAGAAGCTTCACACTTGGCTCCACATGTAGCGTCATGGCCTGTAATATCTCCAGAGCCGCACAGGAGCCCATTATCATCTCCTCCGATGCGGCCAAGTCCTACAGTATCCGAACGACATTATACAACCTTTCCACTCCATCCCGCCGCTGCTGACATCATAGATCCATGTCGTCGGTCATTGTATGCCATCCTCTACCGCCCAGCTGTCACCACTACTCCATTGCCATCGTTGTTAAGTCCTACTGCTGCCGCCTCGATCCCGTAAGCTACTGCTCTTCATCACTCCATTTTTTGAATGCCATCACCCCCAATTGTTCTATCTTCTCCTATGTTCTCGACGTCCCATTTAAGTTTTCTACTCTGATCTTGCATTAACCCATTTAGCATCTTCTCTCCAGTTATCGGTTTCCAAACTCCATATATTGCACTTCTCAATTTCACAAATTCCTCTCAATTCCACCAATTCCTTTCCCATCCTTCCACCCATCATGTACGTATCCCCTTTTCCACGTGCAGGGGGTTCCTATATCCTTTCCTCCACACCATATACTCACTCTCTTCGTATTTGGTGTGGGGGGGATAGAGAGGAGAGGAAGAGTATGAGAAGAGAGAGAGCATGAGAAGAGTATGAGGGAGAGCATGAGGGAGAGTATGAGAGAGATGAGAGTGATGATTCCAGGCTACTATCGTTATGGAGCTTTTCAACACATTTGTTCTCCACTTCCAGACAACATTGAAGGATCTCCATTGCAACGTTGACACCTAGCTTCTCACGTTCGTACCGGATTATGTACGTCAGGACAAGAGTTTGCTACACATATTTCAACCCTCTTATTTCCTCTTCCTTCGGTGTTAATGGTGGTTCAGTTGATCACTCTTGCTGCATTCTTGAGAGACAGATGAGTGCTTCTTCAGACTTCTAAGAAGCTCTACAATTTCAAGCCTGTCAAGTCTACATCTGTAAGGTTGATAGTTCATCTAGTTTATCTTCACTGAGCTTCTTACATTACGTCTTCTCCGAGCTGCATCTGTTGTTTTAGCATCACCTTCCACTGATCTACTTGGGCCTTTCCTTGATGGATGATCTCCTTTCCCGTCAAGCCCCAAGATTCATGCGCTAGATTTATGGTACATGCATCATATCATTAACACATCGTCCATTTGTGTTTGTGCCACCTTATGCACGTTTTTCCAGACAATTTGAAGATTCCACTACTGCTACAGTCGTCATTGTGTATCCGCGTTCGTGCCGCGTTAAGTACGTGAGGTGTGTGATCATGCCCTCTTTTCCACTCACACATTCCTTTCCAGTGAAGATGGTGTAGTCATGGTATTTATGATTGTTTGCTCCAAGTGGTGATTTCTGCTGGAGTATTCAGGTCCATTCATCAGATGTTCTTCATTCCAGATGCACTCCAAAAGACATTCTTCAAAGCTCGAGGATCTACAACCTGCAAAATACAATTCCAAAGAAGAGAGACATCGTCATCATAAGATTAAGGGGGAGTATTGTTTAAGGGGAAGTATCAATCTTTTGTATGGGGGAGTGACATTTATCTTTTATCTTTTCTATCTTTCGTTTATCATTTCTTTTATCGTTTAATTGGGTCATGTAACTCCAAGCTTAGACATGTTTCACACATGATCCAGCTTGAGGGGGAGTGTTAGAATATTAACCTATTTAGTTATTAGGTTAATTAGTCTATTGTGTACATGTGCATGTTGCCCATGACCCATTAGGGTTTAGTCTGCTTCCTTGTAGTTGCCTCCTCTCCTATATATATAGGACGGGGGTGTACAATCTATTATATCAATTCAATATACAATCAAATATTACAATGTTATGATAGTCCCATACCGCTGAGCTCAGGGGTGGTCCTGGAGCTTATAAGGTGTGTGGCCCCTTCACCCATTGCCAATTGGTTTTGGGTTGAATACCACACATTCTAATATGGTATCAGAGCGGACCCTATGAGACAAGTGTGAGGACCACACCCTACCTAAAAAATAACAAGTGCAAGCACATGAAAGTGGCTGTACTTGAGGGGGGATGTTATAATCATGGAACAAGACTTCGACTTCGAGCCGACTTCGACAGGTGTGAACATGGAAGTTTGTGGAAATGTCGAGGAAATGTCAAGGATTTTTACAACCAAACTTCGACGCAACTTCGACAAAAATTAAGCTAAAAATAGTCATCTTGTGATGAAAATCGATAGATTTCATCAAATCTAACTAAAAAACACAATATATGTTTACATATAGCCATCCATATAGGTTTACATATGTAGATAACTACACGATTACATACAGTCGTTTCCAAACTACAAAGTTCTTCCATATGTAAAGTTTGTGACACTAAACAAACTACATAAAAATGATGTAAATCCATGCTAGATTTAGCAGCGGGGGTCGGTCTATTACTGTTAGCTTAGAATAGTAAAAAATAACATCAAAATCATCTTACCTCAAGCTCCAACACTTCCCCCCCCTCACACAACAAACTCCACAAAACACCAGAAGAATGCCGCCAACTTCGACGACTTCGATAGATGTCGAGGATATTGTGGAATTTTTGAATGGACTTGGGTCAACTTCGTCGACATATGGGGAAATGTCAACAACTTTGACGAAATGTCGAGGATATTGTGGAATAAGGATGTTTATGTGGATTCGACGTCGCCAACCGTCAACATAGACATTATCTGCGAAATTTCACCCCATGTCGAAGACATTTAGTACCATGTTTATAATAGTCCCATACCGCTGAGCTCAGGGTTGCATCTGGACCTTAGAAGGTGTGTGGTCCCTTCACCCATTGCCAATTGGTTTTGGGTTGAATACCACACATTCTAATAGTTTCAATTACAGTTATATCTATACAACAAATTTCCTTTCAAATATTGCAGTTTGAATATCTGAATTGAGATTTGTTGTCATATGATTCTGATTGTACCGATGCAAATAGTTTAATGAGGCTATTTATTCAAGCTCATAAGCTGTCATAACTTTTTATGGAGGACTGTAGTTGAGGTGGGTGCCTAAGTGTCGCCTAGGCACCCATGGGGGGCTTGCCTATGCCTTTGTTAGATTAAAACTAAGAAAAAAAAGCCTGGGGCACCCACATGGTTTTTCTTCCATTTTAGGCATTTTTAGATTCTACTTTAGTCTTACATGACAATTTAGGGTGTATGATATCAAATGTGGACATTATCTATTGGGCTTAGGCCTGCATATGTTTTCCTTATAAATTCTTTTATTTTACTTGTAAAGTAAAACGTTCGTCTTCCTATTGAATACTCCATTTTGGTAAATGAATAACATATGAAATAGTTTTCTAATACAATTCTAAAATATAACATATAGACAACCTAAAGTTATGCCTCCGTGGAGGTGCATATTACAAATTTGGCTGCCATTCCATTTTGGATGGTACGCAGATCTAAAGATAAAAGCCGAAAAGGTAGAAGATGGCATATCACATTTCTATTTATGATATGCAAGATATGCTGTAAGGTGAAAATTGAGTTATCAACTAGCACCCTAAAGTTATCAAGTGCAAACTGGAGGAAAAGGTGATGGTTTGCTTTACATGCATCACTATGTTTATGAACTTTTTGTGTAAATCTTCAGATGCTTCCTGACCTACCTTGAAGTTATTTGAGATAATCCTAGTTAGTGGAGAGACCCAGTAAGATCGACTCAACTGTGCTTGCTATCAACCCAATCAAATAACAAGATGTTAACATGATTCTGGGTGTGGAAGCCTTCATAATTAATGGCATGTCTCAACAAAGGTGGCCAAAGCTTCTGTTAAGGCGTTAATCCCATCACAAGTAATTATGTCAAAGAGGGCATCTCGAACGGCATCATGGCAAAACTTGAAACTTGGGCGGATGAGACAATGTACAATGCAGTCATCAAATCAAGCTCTACAAAATGACAAAAGGGACTGCTCATTGCCATGATTAAGAGGGATCATGAGGTAGTAATGTAAAATAGCTCGATACTCAACCAGAACCATTGATAACCCAAGACCACCTACGAGAAGAAGAAAATCTTGTGCATAGTCAGACTGTAGAGAGAACAAGTCATTGTCGATGAGACAACTCAGAGGCCTTGAAGTGCTAGAAAACCATGTTGTAGTGAGCGTCTTCCAAAAGAGACTGTCTTAGGGGTGGCATAATGTGTACATGACAACTTAGACCTACAAAAGGATGGAAGATGATTGCAAACCAAAGCATAAGCGGCAACAAACGGGGTACAAACAAGAATATGACCAACCTCGCAAAGAATATGGCCCTAAAGCTGTATAATATGAACTCGAGAAGCAACATAGACGTTCTTGCCAACATCCTAGGCAATAGGGATACCTAACTCATCGACCTGGACAGATAATGTGGCAAGTGCCACTATAGGTCACAAAATCCTTGGCCTTCACCTACAACAATTTGTGAAACTTAAGTTGATCCATGTACCACTTTAGTGTATGTTTAATCCCTCTTCTCTCTAAGCCTCCTATGTATAGGAGTCTATTGTAATTAACTTTAGTTGATGATAACACCATCTTAATCCTTCTCACATGGTATCAGAGTAAATCTAATCTTAACCAAACCTAGCAATCACTCCACCTCTCCTCTTCCTACGCCCCTAGCGCCGCCACCCTTCTCTTCTCTTGCTGCAGCCTGTAGGGACACACAGCTGCTTCCTATTGCTGGCAACGAGACCAACATGCTATAGTGTAAGTGCTGCTAGTAGGGCTGGCTGCTACAACTGTTGTCTCCACAATAGTTGACAACGAGATTGCAAGCATGACATTAAAAAACCCCGTCTTGAGGCTTTAGAGGCTTATGCCTCGAGGCGAGGCTATCCCATTTGCGCATTGAGGCTTACACCTCAATGTCATGGACTGATGGACTGAGGCTTACACCTCAAAATGTGAGACTCGCCTCAGGCTACTGAGGCTCTAAGGCTTAACTGAGGTGCAAGCCTCAATTTTGGAAGATAATGTCTTATGTTAACCCCCAAGTTTTGTTACATTTGTGACAATTACACACTTTCTTTAAAACTTACTCTATTTGGTGTGTTGTAATTGATTATCATTCTCCCATTAATGAGTTTACATAACTTTTATATGTTCAGACTCAAACTCAAACTCACTTTTGATTTAGATTTTATAAACTTTACTAAATTTATTTTTTGTGCCACATGTTTTATTTAATATGTTTTTACAAATCTCATCTTTATTTATCTTGATTTCTACCCAAATTATGTATGCCCTAATTTTCCTTATCAAGTAAAAGAAATGGATCTCACAGTACAAATCATTGATATCTTATTAGTTGCTACAATCTTGTTTTAGTGTTTTGATGGTCTTTGTTAAAAACATTGCTCTTTATCCCTATCTCTCCTTGTTCACTTGGGTTAAAAGTTTCTGTTTCGTTTTTACTTTTTCTTCTACGTAAATATATATACTATACATGCACATATTCATAGATATAGTCATATACTTACATATGTATTATACAAATGTATATAATACATATGCACACATATACATATATGTAGAAATGCATATATATGTACATATTATCTCCAATTGAACGCCTTGTACATATTTTGAGGCTTATGCATCGAACGCCTTGAGGCTTACGCATCGAGCGCCTTATGGCTTACACCTCTTCTCATTGAGACAAAAATACCTCATCACGCCTTGCCCACTTTAAAACTTGGCGACGAGGCGTTTAGCAGTCTACCAGTGCCCGTCGCCATTCTAGCTCCATTCGACATTGTTGTCGTTGTGTCATTTTTGGCGTTAGGAGAGGGTCTCCCGACATTTTCTAAGCTTCTCTTATGCTCCCTTCCATCTCATGTACTTTCTTTTCTTGTAAAACAAAAGAACATGATAGTTGCTTTTGTATATAGCAACAACAACAAAGGGGGATCTACATTGTTCCTTCTTTCCCGTACGATTTGAAATGCATGGGTGAGCTCTTTGCTATCTGATTAGGGGAACATGCTTTAACATAATAACTCATAGATCTTGTTATTTTTTACCCACCACATGCTCTATTCAATTAGATATATTTTCTACTTCTTGTAGACTTGTACCATGCTCGCACGTCTAACAATATACTCCCATCTTTTAGTACTGTGCTGACACTCAGGTAGCATGTTCTCTCATCATCATCATCATCATCATTCTCATTATCTAAGCCTCAATCCCAACCATGTTGAGGTCGGCTACATGGATCCTTCTTTTCCAAGCAACTCTGTTATGGGCTATACTCTGGTCAAGATGTAAAGATTCAAAATCTCGCTTTATGAGTTCTTCCCAAGTTAATTTAGGTCTGCCTCTGCTTCTTTTCATTGTGCTTGACTCAATAACCCTTCTTCGAATAGGTGCATTTGTCGATCGTTGCTGCACATGTTCATACCATCTTAGACGACCTTCACGCAACTTGTCCTCGTTGCTCGCCATCCCCACTTTGTTCCTGATATAGTCGTTCCTCAAACGATCTTTTCTTGTCTTTCCACACATCCATCTTACCATATGCATTTCCGCCACATTCATCTTATTGAGACCTTGTTTCTTCACTGCCCACCATTCACCCCGTATAGCATGGCTGGTTGTATAGTTGTTTTATAAAACTTGTTTTTTAATCTAAGTGGGATCTTCTGGTCACATACTACTTCAGTTGCACTCCTCCACTTCAACCATCCTGCTACGATCCTGTGACAAACATCATCTTGGGCTTAACCCTCCTTTTCAATAATAGAACCCAAGTAACGAAATTTATCACATACTGATACATCCATTCCACCGAACTTGACTCACCAATTCAGAATTCTAGATTGGCTAAAGTTGCAATGCATGTATTCAATTTTGCTTCTACTAATCATAAGTCCGTTAGATTCCAATGCATTTCTCCATAGTTCAAATTTACCATTCAATGTTTATTTTCTTTCGTCAATCAACACAATATCATCAGCAAATAGCAATGCACCAAGGGATATTATCTTGAACATGCTTTGTCAACGCATCCATAACAAGAACAAATAGATATGGGCTGAGTGTCGATCCTTGATGTACCCCAAGGGTGATAGGAAAAGTCTCTCCTCCCAAGAGTCCTAACTCTTGCAATTGAGTCATGATACATGTCTTTAATCAAGTCGATGTAATGAATAGGCACACCCTTTTGATGCAAAATCCTCCATAACACTTCCTTGGGTACTCGGTCATAGGCCTTTTCCGGATCAATAAACACCATATGAAGATCAATAAACTATACTAGTAGATCTTCCTGGTTAATTTTTATTAATTAATTGGTTCATTTGGCTGTTGAAACACCAGGAACACATTTGTCAAAAATCCTGTCAAAATTTGTTAACATCTCTATTATGTGGCCACTGAAACGACATTGAAATTGGACATTTTCTTCCTTGATTTCAAGCCTACTGACCTAAAAAGAACATTACATTGTTTCAAGATAACTATTTATGTAGAAATTTGATTATTTAGTTATTCGCCACAACATTAGCCAATTTCAGATATTGAATATAATTTCACTTTGTTATTATCATTTAAGCCACAATCCCAACTATGTTTGAGTCGGATTGCGTTCTTCTTTTCCAATCAGCTTTCTTATGTGTAATATTTTGATCATGATGCAAAGATTCAAAATTTCTCCTCAGCTCTTTCCTAGTTAATTTAGGCCTTAATATGCTTTACTCAATAGCATTGCTCCGAATAGGTGCGTACGTCGGGCTACATTGCACATGTTCATACTATCTCAGACGACCCTCACACAATTTGTCCTAAATACTCACCACCTCCACTTTTGTTCCTGATACTATTAGCCTTGTCACGATGACAAGTACTTGTCATTAATGATACATTATTGCTGCATATGGTAGAAAATAAAGATAAAACACGACTCATTTAATCCAACACTTGAACCAGATCAATTATGTTCATATGTTAAAAAGACCCTCTTTTCTCCACTTCATGAAAGGAGCAATTATGCTCTGAAGCACGTCATTAGCTAAGCAAAATGATCATGGAAGCTATACTTCAAAGGACCATTTTCATTTTTTGGGCGTGTGTGTGTGTGTGTGTGTGGCGGTCGTATGGCCCCTGCCTGATCTCCCTTGGATCTGCTTCTAGATTCGGGCTTCAGAAAATCAGTGTTGGTTCATTAATCATATGCCAGCTTGCAAGGTTATTAAATGTTATAGGATACAACTACCTGCAAACTTTTTAGTTTTCAAATTTTATTTGATAGCAATGCAGGAAGTGTCCGAGGTTCCTCTAGGTGCCCTGCCATCACCACCAACACGCATCCAATTAATGAACATTTATTTTGTTTTCGTGTCAGCTATTTTCTGTTAAGTCTCAAATTATTTAGATCTCATTTTTCTTAATCTTTGCGAATCTACAGATTGTTGGTATTTTGAAATGCAGCAGCGATGGCAATGGAAGATTCATTTTTGTCCACAAAACAGATCTATATTCATCAAGCACAGCTATGCCAGCCAGCTATATCTCCATGGTTTTACTATCAATCAGCCGTCTTCACCAAATTTTACCCCTAACTTCTGTGGCTTCACCAGATCTTAAAAAAATCTGTCTGGGTGTCGCAGGCCCATCCCATAGTTGACTGGGTTTCCAGGTTTCTTCTTCATTAAGCCTGCTTCTTGCACCCTGCTTGGCCTGATTTCCTGCTACCAGCCCTGCATAGTCCCATTGCTAGGATCCGGATACCGCACCAACAACAACAGTTGCTCCAATAAGCCACCATCCGCCCACCATACGAAGAGAGAGAAGATTGGGAGCGAGTCCTTGTTACCCCCCTGCTGTTGCTGCTTTATGCTACTATTCCCTTGTTTCTTGTGCCCACAGTCAGCTGGTCTTCACTTCTGCTGCTCTCTAGATTGTATGTGCAGACAGAAACCAGCCACATCTATTTCAGCTGCCATAGTGATTATTTCTACAGCAGAACCCTGTTGGGATCCATCTCATATTGTTAAAAGAATCAATGAGGATCCAGTCAACTGGCCTGCTATTGGTTGGATTTAACTGGCTCGCTGCTTGAATGTCTGACGAGTGCTTTGTCACTGGGATCTTAATTGGTAAGTTGCTGCTTCTCCTTTTATCTACTTATCTGCCTCGATTTGAACCCACTAGGGTGCCTATCATTTCAAGCTGCACACAGGCATTTTGATATCAGGTCCAGGTTGATCCTTTTGTTTCGCACCCCCCTCTGAAAGTCAATGTTCTACAATAGGATCCGCACATCTACGGGCTTCGACTAGCAACATGAATAACCCTTTCTCTTGTTTCATTTACGTTGTCAATTCTTTAAACATTTTGTTTTTCCTTTCAGGAACATATAAGTTAGTCATTGTCTACTTCTGAACAACAATATTTCCTGTCTTTGTCAAATAATCTGCATATCAATCGTTTTCTTGAACTTGCTCTTGTAACCATGTATCTCACTATGATCGAGACATGCCTTTTACTGTGTCTTGTGGGTGAAGGGTTTAATTTTCTATCCGAACCTAACTTGTTTCACCAAACTTTGGTACATAATGAATAAGGGGAAGGGAAAAGAAAGAAAGGGTAGAAGGGGATGCTAATTTAAATGTGTTTGGTCAGCATGACCAAACGAAGGGAACGGGGCATTTTTTTAGTGCATGTTGTTGATAAATTTTGAGCTACCTCTTTCTGATATTTGATTGTGGGCTCAAGATCTTCTCCATTTTTTAAAATCTTTTTTACTAAATTTATGTCAAGCTATCCAAATTCCCTCAAATATCAATATTCCCCGAGTTTCCCTGTAATTTTATGCCACATGCCACCCAGGTTAGCAAAAACTTAACTCAAATGACAAGGTCACTGGTATGAAGAGATACGACCAACTCGGAACAAAAAAAATCACCACAATGATAAACTGTAACTCCCAAACCAATTTATATGTCTCTAAGCCCACTCACGTCAGGTACAAATCATGTAGTCCCGATATACTAAGGACGATTGGAGGGACCGGACCAAGCAGAAACAAAATCGTCTAGCATAATGCATACACATGACACATCCAACGAGGACATATAAGCTGACCCACAAATATAAACAATATATCATCTTATCTCTAATCAACTGAAGCTAAGTTTTCATTAGGCTCATAACCAAAAGGATTTACTCCTTAATCTATTACAGCAATGTTCATACAACACCAGATTGCAACGGCTATATATCTAAGAACTACAATTGTCAAGCTGAGAACTACAATTGAAGAATATATGTCATCTGTAAGCTAAAAGGAAACACAGGTGATAAACAACGATCTCAATCATTTGTCCTAGACCTGAGTACGCAGAAACAAAACTATAGATTCCAACAAATAGAAAATACCGTTGGGCTACTAGAAATGGGTATGTGAAAATGACAGTAAATGGAAATCAGTTTGCTTTCTAGACCTATAGCCTGCGTTTGGCACAGGACTGGGATTCTGGAATCTGGACTGGGTTAGTCAGGGTTAGTCTGGATTCCGGTGCTGGGGCAGTCAAGATGCAGTCTGATTTTGTTTGGCAACGCAGTCTGATTCTGGTCAGCTGGTCTGATTTCTGTCTGACTGCAGTCTGAATCTGTTTGGCTGGAATTCTGATTCTGTTTGGCAGCGTAGTCAGTATCTGCTTATTCTGTCACGTTCTTGCATCACTGTTTGAACAAGTATGCAAAATGTATATTTGTGATGTCAGTTCAACCTTAGTTTAGAATATATATAAAATATATTTTATTTGTGTTGTGTGGGTGTTATTTTGTATATTTATAATAGTGCAAATAAGATATGATAATTCTAATTTTTACGTAGTGATTAAAAATTAACTGTCATGTTCTTGCATCACTGTTTGAACAAGTACGCTGATTGTGTATTTGTGATGTCACTTCAACCTAAGTTTAGAATATATTAAAAATATATTTTATTTGTGTTGTGTGGGTGTTATTTTGTATATTTATAATAGTGCAAATAAGATATGATAATTCTAATTTTAACGTAGTGATTAAAAAGTAATGAAACGTTACTGTCGTCTGGAATGACTTTTGCATGTGGTATATATGTAATGTTGAACATAGTTAATTGTCGTCATGAGTGTGACAAATTACATAATCGTCAGTAAAAGTCAAGCTACATGAAATATGAAATTGGCAGTCAAGCTACATGAAATATGAAATTGGCGTAATATATTTTGTTCATAATATAAACAAATTACATTATCGTCAGTAAAAGCAACTGATAATAATCATATTGTCGTCATCAGTGAAACATAAACGATCACTGATAATAACATAATTGTTTACGGGCGATCTTTGTCAGGGGAGAAGGACAAAAAATGGGAGCAATAAACAGCCAAACCAAAGCTAAGATTGTGACAAGGCACTTTGGAGAGACATGGTTGGATGTGGATCTTGATTAAAATAGGCCAACGTTATGGCCTCATCGTACTCGTCCCATGACACTGGGCATGGTTCCTGCACCGACTGCTTGTTTTGTTGTTTGATGTCGTCTTTTGGGCAATCAAACAACAATGGCAAATGAGGAACATGCTGACTGACTTTGCCCTTGAGGACTTTGCCCTTGACTTGATCATCGATCCCAATTTTACCCTCCTCGTTTGTGTGATTGCAACATGGTTTTGTGCATAAAAGGTTATCTTCAACATATTTATGAATTTTTTTCGGTGACATCAAAAGTTTTTCAAAATTTTCCCTTGCCTTTGCACGCGATGTCGACATCTAAAATTAAAAAAAAAATAAAGGTATGAACAAATAACATAATTCGTAAAGTAACTGTGGCAATAAGATAATAATGAAGTAGGAAATTTGATCGCATTATGGTAGCAACATATAATAATGTAACACGTAAGTAGAGAATGTATATTGTTGCGACGCAAAAACACAACTACATTTAGCACAAATGTTACAAGTTCATTTGTTTATTTTAATCGTCAGTGCTAAAAAAAATCCCTGGTGGGTAAGTGCGACGCGTCGTCAAGAAGTTGCGTTCAATGCTTTGTTGCGCGGCCAATGTGGGGGGAGGCAATAAATCTGCCAATATGAACATATTGTCTCTTACAAACTCTCTTTTGATGTATTGCCATCGCATTTGCAACTCATGCAATGAAATGTAAGGGCCTCCTATTATGTATAAGAACTGGTGCCATGCCTCCATCCAAGCCTGTGTAGAGTATACTCCATTTACACATCTACCCACGTGATATTGGGTTCTCATCAAACCCCTGAGAACCATATCAAGCTCGTGTGACCAGATAAAAGACGGTGTCGGCGGTTGGCCAGCCATATAACAGATTCTGTAAGTAATATATTTTTTAAAAGTAAGGGTGTATATCACAATTAATTGTATTATTTGGTTTGAGCTAACGTTAAGAAAAAATTTGAATAATAACATACATCATTAATAAAACACTCATCAACATGAAGAAAATTTTCATACCACTTAAAATGTAATATGACGTTTATAAAAGTGCCTAAATTAAACAAGTGTATGATGTTCATAACATCCATTGATAGTCATTCTAAACAGAGAAGACAATGTAAATGCATTTTCCATTCAACGTTATGGAGTCATTTGAGGTGAAGGGATGTCCAGAAGTAGACGACAATCTTCCTCCAGACTGGCAACGTTGCGTTCTAAAATCTCATGCTCATACTTTTTGTTAGAGTATAATTCATCGTAGTTGTAATGCATTTCAACGAAGTCCTTCATGTTCATCGCCTGACCCCACACTGACTTGCACTCAACAGTTAGTAACATAATCTCCACTTTCAATGAATCAATTGTTGGGGGGAGATCGACTGCCCAATGTAAGTATCTGCATCGGTCTTTTCCCTAAAATGTAGTACGAGGTACAAGTTAATGGCAACGAATGCGGAACCTCGACAAGAACAGTCTATTATTTATTGATGTACTATCACACCTCACGAGTAGGGCATATGTAATACATTTCGCCCGACCTTTGACTCAGAATGGCAAAGTCATTTAACCCTGCATCCTCTGTGTTAAACCGTAAGGCTGCATTTAGCCCACAATCACACCTCGGAACCTCACATGGAATCATCGACATCTAATAAAACAAAATTGATGATTAATAGAAAAATATCGGGTTCATGACATAGTTTTCGAAGATAATATGAAGACCATTTGTTCAGGAGTAGCTAATTGTTGCAACAGACAAGTGGAGTTCATTTGGACATATCATAATATAGTATATCTATGACGTATTGTATCCATCTTCTTCTGATGAAGATTCATTATCGCTCGTAATTTGAAGTCGGTGGCGAAGATATCGGCACCTGTCACGCATACTTGAAATTTCTTCTTGTAACCTATATGTGTCTGCTCTGGTTGAACAGACAAAGGCACAATGTTCTGACCAGAACTTGCGTTCACTACGTGCATATGTGAGTTGTGATACCATTGCATCCCTAATTGCAGTCAGCGTAGCCACTGTAGCTGGTACTTGCTGCGCGGGCAACCTCATATGACATCTGGTTTGTACAAGACCCCTACCACATGTAAAATATGTCCTGTGGGGATTGTTGTCTTCAAACCGTCCATTTGCCGCATCTGTGGCATCCATGTACACTCGTACGGTGCACTGCAGACCACATGGGCACGACGACATGTCATTGTCCATTTCTAGACAGAAAACCTAATGAGACATAATTTCACATTGTTTATAAGTAGGCAAAATTGTAGTGAACAATACAGTTTGAGAACAAAAGTTGGCCGTTAGGTTACACAAAAAAGGGAGTAAGTGAAACATGTTGTAGAACATGTTTCAATGTCTGTAAGTTACAAAACAAATGTATAAATCACTGATTTGCCCACATAGAATTGGCAACAGTTTCGCGCAAGACATCTCCCTCTCTAGCATCGGCCTGGCTTGTTTGTTGCAGACAACTCAATTCGTTCGAGATGTCAGTGGTAGTATGAGGGTCATCCAAGTTTTCGTCCATCATAGGATCACCATCATTTTGGCGTCGGATAAAATTGTGAACGATACAACAAACCATTACAATCCGAGACTGAGACTGCACGGGAAAAGTTGCTCCTTTACGAAAGTAGGAAAACCTCTTATTCAACACACCAAAGGCTCGCTCGACAACGTTACGTAGTTGAGCATGTCGGTGGTTGAACATTTCCTTTTTGCTTGTGTATGAGCCTCTGTTACCCCGATACTCTGCTATATGGTAAGCAACGTTTCGATATGGTGTAAGAAATTGCCTGGTGTTGGCGTACCCTGCATCAACAAGATAGTACTTCCCAGCGGGTACTTGGAACCCGCCTGTGGTTGTAGCTGCCTGAAGTACCCTTTGGTCAGCAGTAGATCCCTCCCAACCAGTCATGATATATGTAAACTCCATTGAGAAGTCGACTGCAGCCATGACATTCATGGAAACATTCCCTTTTCTATTTCTATATCGGTTCTGCTTTTCGCGCTTCACCAAAACGGGGATGTGTGTCCCGTCAATTGCCCCAATGGCATCCTAAGACAAGTATATAAGAAATACGCAAGTAAATACCAAACTCAACGATGACGATAGTGGTTATATTAACAATGGAATGGACAATGGTCAACTAAGTGATGGTCATACCTTGAAGTAAGGGTAAAATCTTGGACTCTCGCCGATGCGGCGGTGCAGAGTTGTGGATGCAGTTGGCATGACAATATATTCGCTGCACAAAGCACACACTGCATCCAACACCTCGTTAAACTTTCTACTTATGGTCTCACCACTGTGAATGTAGTCCTCAGCAAGAACACGGTTGGTATGGCCATGACCAACCATCTGAAGGAAGTAGCAAACTGCCTCCACTGATGACACACCTCTGGTACTTTTCAACAAACCTCAGTCCTCAAGTTTGTCAACAAAGGCTAAAACCGTGTTGGGTAGCATACGGTACAGATCGTACGCCCTCCTTTCATGGCCGGTTATTATTTCTAAAACCTTTTGATGGCCGCTCCTAATACTAACCGATCTCGGTATTGGTTGGTGTGTGGTTGAGGCGTCTGAATTTGCCATGATATTGTGGGAAATTTGGTCGGCTATTTGGTAGGATATTGCGTTAGCAATATCATAAGCCGGACCAGACATAAGATGCAGTACTTGTAGAATGTCATCAGTTGTTTCATATGGATGCATACCAGCCATCACGTCTATAATTAAAAGCGATTATCCGCATCAGGGAAATATCGAGATATTGCAGAAATGAAATTAGGGCTTTGTTCCATTAAAACCATTACATAGTACTATAGTTCAGAGCTTGTTCCCAACTATATAAAATAGTACAACAACAACTGAATAAAATAGTACAACAACTTCTGATAAAGTTCATCAAATAAAAGGCAGGATACTGATATACTTATTAAATTAGTCAACCTCAAAAGTACGGTGGAGATTGTGGCGTGAAGGGTGATTGTGATGCAGAAGCTGTGTTCTTCATTTCCCACAAGTCTTGCAACCAAATGGTAATTTTTTGTGGGGTGTCCATAAGGCTTAGGTAAATGTTACGGTTAGCTGGATCTTTTATGGCATGCACAAGAGTGGTAAAAACTGGGACAGGGGCGTCATGGTAGGTTGCGTGAAAGTGGTGCAAAATGGTTTGGTATTCGTCTTTATCATTACACCTAGCAGCAATTCCGCTGCCCATCTCATGTACCTTGGAAAACACCTTTCTGAATTCGGACACAACATCATTAGACAGGACACAACTGTCCTGTGAGCTTGACGCTCGCTTCCTACGTCTGATCGTGGTGGGAGTTGTTGCACCAACACCTTGGTTGTGTGATCCGCCATTGGTGTCCTCACTTTGTGTCCCAGAATTAACCACGTCTTCAGTGAAACCGGTTGGACCGGTTGGTTCTGGGCTGACAAATGAATCAGATGCATCTAGGTCAACAACAACATCATCTTCAGATGCAACATCAGAAGGAGGTTGTCTATCAGTTGAGGACATTGCATGATGGCCCCTAGC
Organism: Alisma plantago-aquatica; assembly: GCA_963693085.1. Classification (NCBI taxonomy): domain Eukaryota; kingdom Viridiplantae; phylum Streptophyta; class Magnoliopsida; order Alismatales; family Alismataceae; genus Alisma; species Alisma plantago-aquatica. Next base: position 1,971,132,565 of record OY856409.1, on the reverse strand, counting down.
TATGTTCCTCCCCCCATCAGCTCGACGTCGTGGTAGTGGTAGAATGGTTTGTTGATCAATCTCGCTAGTTCCCTGTTTGTCTAAAATAGGGGACAACTACTGATTAGGTCAATAGTAACAAATTTAATTTAATATATAATAGTCAGGGGAGTATATATTATTAGACATACCGCAAGTGCCTCCCTCCACTCCGGGGTGTTAGGCAATATTGGCTTGTGCCTGCTGTCATCCCATCCAACACCACTTTTGTTGGTTACCAGTTTTATCTTTGCATAGTCTCTTCTGAGGTTCTTCCACCGAGTTTTTAACTGATCAAATGTACCCTCGTTCCTCCCCATCCTGATATGCCAATCGCGTAGCGTCCCCCTCCACGCGTCCCTAGTAAATATTCCATCGACGCACCTACCCATGTCATATTGTCTCCTCAATGCCGCAACCAGAGCCTCATCCAACTCTTTCGACCATACAATACGGAACCTCGGGTTGGGTGCAGCCATAGTAGCAATGACACTGCAATATATCAATTTAGTGTGGGTGTTTAAACGAAACCGTCATACAAACCTAGTATGAGACTACACAGTTGAAAGCAATAACTTGTATTGAAGTAGGCTAAGACAAGATCCATTACCCGGACCAGTCATAAGATCCAAAATGTGTACAATAAATTTTAAATTGTAGTTAAATTTGAAATGGTTGTAGCAAACGCATCATCAAATATGTTCATTACAGGAAAACTACATAAATAGCAAGCATTCAACATGCCATTCACATTAAACATGTTCGTATTGCTCATGAGATATACCTGGTAAGCCCAAGTGAAGGTTGAAGAGAGTTGCACGGCCAGCGACAGGGCCAGGGACGGTACATACAAGAAATTCAGAGGGAACACAGATTAGCTGAAATAGTGGTATTATTTGCAATATAATCAGCAAAATACTAATGGGTGTACATTTTGGTCTACATGAAAAATAAAATCATTCATTCAAGCTAACATTAAAATCATTCATTCAAGCTAACATATATCACAAAGCATAATTGTTTCACAACAGAACTGACATTTGAAGTATATATCCCTATATATCACAAAATTCTTATACTAACTGGTAAAAAATTACTAACCTCACAACACAACTGAATTTGTTACAATAGTAACATTGTAAAAATATTAGTATATTTTTGTTACAACTGAATTCGTGTGTACAATAGTAACATTGTAAAAATATTGGTATATGTCTGATGTATCACAACCCTAGCACAACAACCACAATTTGCACAATTGCCGCCATATAGTTTTCTTTTCATGGCTAAGGTTATTATGATGTAATGGACAGTAGGGTTCTCATATAAGTTGACAATATAAATAAGCCTGTACTCGAACTCCTTAAAACTCAACACTTCTACAAGCATTCACAGCAATCCAATTTTAACATAAGATTCGAGTACAAGATTGAGCAGTTCTGCTCATACAGTGCGAATAGATCACTAATTGCAAACGGATCACTAATTGCAAACAGTTCTGCAAACAGTTCTGCTCATGTGTCCTGATATATAGAAGGTAATATACAGAGAAGCTAAACAATGCACTATAAGGAGCTAAGGGCATATTTGACAGCATACTTCTATAATCCTAGAAAATTAAACATGGGAAGGATTTTTAAGCAGTATAGCAATTATAGCTGATATGTGCATGATTGAAATCGAGATTTTGGACTGTCGAGTATGCTCCAGTGTGTAAAATAAAGATATGATACTCATTAATATTATTTTTTAAACAAATACTATTAATGTTACATGTCTTTTCTCCATCCAAGGCAGTATCTTGTGTGCATTTGTTTTGATCACAGCTATAAATGTCAAAGTGAGGGCCATGTCGAGTACCAAAAAATATAGAACCAAAAAACAGGATTCTTCACCATGAAGAGAAAGTGATCTTACAAAAAAATGAAACCACAATGTGTTTGTGAATGAGAATGCGTTCAACTTCTATTGAGAAACCCATAGCATTTTGAGAAAAGTCAAACAAAATTTGTTTGCTATGATTTTAGTCATGTATATAGTTTGATTCATTTTTTTTCACTCTGTTTTTTCTTACTCTTGTGTAATTAGATATGTGAAACAAGATGGGCCTACAATGATACAACCATATATAGAAGGAAAAGAAAAACCAAAAATGTTACTAGGTCTAATTGGAATAGTATCAATCTCTACACAGGCAAACTATATCACATTATACAGTATCATGATTCAAGGAGATCCCAATTTAGTGAGTGATGATAGTAATCACTAGGTGGGTGTACAAACCAACCTTAAAACTACACTAATTCTAGTGGTTGAGTGTTTTCCTAACCGAACATGTTGCTGACAAGTTGCAGGTGAACAAAAAAGTGTTGCCAAATTCGGTCCAAAGTAAGAAACTACTTGCATATTAAAAAGTAAGTCAATTTTTATAATGATATTAGCCTGAGTTTGAGGACATTATTGATGATATTTAATTAAAATACCTAATATAGTTTGACAATAAAATATTATTTGCATATACACAAAATGGACAATCTTATTATTTGAACAAAAAGAAACATGTTTTGAATAAGATACAATTGTATACAAAATAGAATCATAGTTAAGATGTACACAATATGTTAAAAGTATTTTTACTAACAATGCAGACACTGATTAAAATCTCTGGTTGATCTAAGAATTTTTAGTCCAATCTTGCCCATACTACCTATCCAAATTAGAAGAAGCTCAATAATCGAGTAAGGGTCACATTTGTATCCACCACTAACAAGACCAGGGGAGTTGAATAGTAAACCTCCATGCATGGAACTCATCATCCAATGATAAAAAATGCCCTATATTTGGTGGTTTGAGTTACCTTTATTATAATTTTGAAATAATAATCTAATATGTGGCTATTTAAGTAACAAAGTGATGTTTGCATATAACTATATAATGTTTATGACATACATCTTATAGATTCCTATTTTTAGTATATTATATTTAATCTATTTAAATTTTAACAAATACTAGAAATACAAGCATACACATTATATAGTGTATTTTCTTCTCTTACCATTGGAAACAAAATAGAAACACACTAGGGATTCAATTTTCTTAAGTAATAACCTTTTACTTACATATTCATATGTAATACAACCGACAATATAAATAAGCCTGTACTCGAACTCCTTAAAACTCAACACTTCTACAAGCATTCACAACAATCCAATTTGAACATAAGATTCGAGTAAAAGATTGAGCAGTTCTGCTCATACAGTGCAAACAGATCACTAATTAGCTAATCAGGAGCATGTATCCTGATATATAGAAGGTAATATACAGAGAAGCTAAACAATGCACTATAAGGAGCTAAGGGCATATTTGGTAGCATACTTCTATAATCCCAGAAAATTAAACATGGGAAGGATTATTAAGTAGTATAGCAATTATAACTGATATGTGCATGATTGAAATCGAGATTCTAGACTGGAATAATTTTTGAGTTCATTCATACAGGTCCTAAGGTATTTTCTATCATCATCACCACAGTAGCTTTGAGGCTCACATTTTTTCAGTTCATTCAAGCTGGCTCCTTGCAGCCTTTTTGACAATGGAAGTCGAAGATACCATTTTGTCCCAGAAATTAGTGTAATTACGAGGTACTCTAATGTAGTCTATCATCATCACCTTGATATTTTGAAATGTTACTGAAAAGCAGGTCGGCAGAGACATATACCAATTTTACAATGTTACTGAAAACCTTGCAATGTTACTGAAAAGGGGCGGCGGAGACCAACCTTGGAAGCAGGTCGGCGAGACATATACCAAATTTATAATGTTACTGAAAAGGGGCGGCGGATACCTACCTTGCAAGCAGGTCGACGACTTCCCACAACAGGGGCTCGGCAGTGGCGGCGGAACAGAAGATTGTATGGAGGCTTTGAAGGTGAAAAGCGACGAGATCGATGATGAAGTGCACAACTATATAGCAGGCGCGACAGTGGTTGCCCTTCCTAGGGTTTACTGCACGGCTTGATGTGAGTTGACAACTCGGTAGGGTTCTTTGTCCGCGTGTAGACTGCCGGAGTAGCTCGGCGCTTGCAGATGAGCCACCACAACTTTGCCGCTTGATTGACCTGGTACTCCGCCTACTCCACTGGGCAGGGTTTGGTGTACGCCAGTCGCCTGGCATGGCTGCCGCTGGAAACGACCGATGGAAACGATGGCTCAACTTTAATAATAGCGATAATAGTAATGGCGAGGATAGACCACATAGCTCGTCTCGAGGTCTCGGGAGAGGAGGTCTTGGGAGAGAAGAGAGGATAGACCACAGAGCAGAAGGAGCAGAAGATAGAGCAGGTAGAGGGGAAAGGAGAAGAATGTCGGGATGGGTGTGGGGCGAGGAGAGGATCAGATCGCCAAAACCGGTTTGTGAACCAGAATCCCGCCTCTCGTGGGACTGGGACAACCCGGGTTGGGGGGTTCCGTTATCCCATAACGGAGGATTTTCAGGGTTGCGAACCAAACACGAACCAGCCTCAAACCGGCAGTTGTTTGGAAGGGTTGGCACTAAAAGACAACACGAAACCGGGTTTCGGTCCCGTGCCAAACGGGATTTGGATCAATTTCAAATATGAAAATTACAGATTGGACATTTGGTATTGCTATATCCACTTTGAAAATTACATGAATTTTACAAATATATATATATACAATAGTAAATATATATATATATATATATATATATATATATATATATATACAGTCAGGCTAGAATACACTCCAGTGTATTCAGAGCATAATACACTGAAGTAGTTTTTTATGATGCAATATTTTTTTTAAAATCTAATCCATTGATCTTCTTAAACATCTTGTGAATAACTCATATACACAATTTGAGCACATTTGGACATTTGTAGGTCATGTTATAAAGATTGCAAAAATTATGCATTTCAAACTAGTTTTGCGTGTCGATTTTGTTGCTCTCGGATGAGTGACTTACACTCATCCAAATGTGCTTAAAATTTGTATGTAGTCTAGTTATAGTATGACAGTGAAGATCAATGGCTTGTATTTTATAAACAAATAGTCTTGATATGCAAACACACTTGAGTGCATTCATGCGATCTGTACACTCGAGCGTATTCTAGCCTGACTCTCTCTCTCTCTCTCTCTCTCTCTCTCTATATATATATATATATATATATATATATATATATGGGTGTTCATTCATTGCCCGCGCGGGTAGCATGGATTTTCACTACCCTGCAGCCAAAAAAGTAACTCTCCTAGCTAAGAAAGTAACTCTGCTGTAAAAAAAAGTAACTATGGTGTTAAAAAAGTAACTCTGCTGGCCAAAAAAGTAACTCTGTACAAAATATACAGCAGACATATATAAGGACGGGTTTTTTGATTTTGGAGGGGCAAATGATATTATTTTTGGCTCAAATTTTTTGGAGAACTAGACAAAATAGTCCTCTACAATTTCGAATTTTTTTTTTGAAAAAAAGTGATCGGAAGGGTGGGCGGGTAGCTACCCGCGCGGGCAATAAAGATGAGCTCTATATATATATATATATATATATATATATACATAGTCCATCTTTGTTACCTGTGTGGATAGCATGAATTCGCTACCCGTGTAATTGTATATTTGTTATAGCTGTTACTAATTTAACTATTTACAAATAAAAGTTATAGTGTATAAGGTAAAATAACCCTTTACATGTATAAAGCAAGAAACTCCAAAAAAAGTAACCAAATGTGGAGCGAGTAGCTACCCGCGTGGGCATTGAATGAACGCCCATATATATATATAAATATTTTAGCCTATGTACTTAATGTATATTAATATCTAATATGTATAATATATATATTAACACAATTGTACCTATTTATTAGAATTGGGGTATTATATGTTTAGATCAAATTCAGATGTTATCGTATGATATCCATCAGATTCCAGATTAAATTTTTATTTTCTGTTTCAGATATTAGATATAGCAATATTTGATCGGTATTCTATTTGTTTACAAGACTATTGCTTCCTTAGTAAAGGGTATTTCTCACTTTACGGTAGACATAAAAATAAGAACTCATATGCATGTTATATATATTATTTATCTGCAATGCATGTTATATATATATTTTGGCTTAGAGAATAGTCTAATTACTTTTATATAACTTTCATGTAGTTCCAACAAATTAAAGAAATGTCCCTACAAAAGTGCGGTAACAAATTGGGTTGCCAAGTCTTTCTGGATGACAAGTCAATAGATCTAAAAACAAAATTAATTAAGTAAAACAATTGCAGTCTGAGAATATTAAGTCTGAAGAAAACTATAACGATTCAGTTAATTGCTTGTCCATTTTTCACGCATTGGTGGATGCGTTCCCTATCCGTACATATCCAAATTTATAAACAATTGACTAAATTATATGCAAGCGTCAACAAAATGTAAGAGTATGACCGTCATGAGATGTAGTGTTCCTAATCTAAATTGCATGTCTCCGAAACAAACTACCCAACATTTTATATATCTGCCTAGGCGCAAATTTACCGTCTATGCCGCCATCCTTTTCGTGTTCCAACACTTCTACTATAATATCCAAAAACCATCTCTTACATTTGTGATGGTTGCACACTGTTGATATACCTTGCATTCTTGCACGAAATAGTGAAAATCAATTCATATTTGGTATTCAATATACGTATCACCACATAGTGGAAGATAAATGCGCTTCAATAGACTCGAGAAGTGGCGGGACAGGGACATATCTTTTTGTCGGGACATGGATACTTGAAACTAAAGATTTGAACTAATGGTGTACAACGATACACTTGTGTAAACGCTTATACTACTAATATGTCATCTTCTTATATGTACCTCTACTAAAGTGCTTTACTAACACACGCTAGATTATTTTTGCCCACCTTCTATTCTTGGTGAGTTAGGGATGAATATCAGGTTGAGGAATATATGGTATCTGGTAGGCTCATGCTCAAGTCTATATTGTTATAGAGGCTACAAGTAAACATGTAATTGGATATCCGAAATCCACACATTCGATCCAGATTTGAGTTCGTTTGAAAAAATCTAACATCCGCTAGATTTTGATCGGATTTCAGATATCACATTTCGGATACGAATTTTCGGATCGGATATCGAATATTGCTATATTTGTTGTTTTAAATTTTAATTTGACAAATATATACATATGTTATTAAATTATATAATGAATACTAAATATTATATATATATATATTTATATATAATGTAATGTGAATATTTTATATATATACTATATACATCAAATTTAAATGTAATTTTTTTTGTTCAGATCAGATATATATCCGAATTTTGATATTATCTGTTTAGGTCAGATTTGAATGTCATCCTATTATATCCACTGGGTATTTGATTGAACGTTTTTTCAGATTCAGGTACCAAATATAACAATATCCGGTTTGTATTGGATATGTTTACAGGTTTAGTTACAACCTGAGTCTAGGTTTAAATGATGCTTGCAAAAGTTGGCCGGAACCTGACCTATCAAATAGCATGCAAAAATGAATGTTATTTCAAAACATATACGTAGATGTAAATTTATTACATGGATAAATGAAAAAAATGCCACTTGGAAAGTCTTTAGTCAACGTAATCGTAAAAAGGATGTGTATTTCATAAGCATATTTGGTTATGAAAAGATGCATATGTATCACATTTGGATATATGAGTATGCGGGTCTGGTTTGCTTTGAACTGGACCGGGCTTGTGTGAAAAATCTAAGCCGAAACTTTTGTCCAAGCCTGCCCATGCAAGTTTTGTGGACCCAATATGGATGTGGTTATGCGAGTCAGGATATTTGTTGATCGGGCTGCCCTTGATAAATACTAAGCCCATGTTTGGGAACGGACTGGGCTTGGATTAGCGCCCGTCGTTTAGCGCCACGAGGGCCTGATCTGGTCCGGTTTGGTCGAAAAATGTGTTTGGAAGCCAACCCAGTTTGATCCCCGTTTTGGAATAACGGAATCCCATAATCCGCATAATCCCAGTCCCGGTCGAGGCAGGATTGCGAATCTCAGTCCGATTTCTGCCCAGACACAACCCCCCGACCCCGATCCCTCGCACCCCTCCCTCTCGCCCTAGTCTTCTCCCTCTCGCCCTAGCCTTCTCCCTCTCGGCGCTCTGCCTCCCGACGCTTCGCATCTCTTCTCTGCGCGCAATATTGTTGGTCAGTGTGTGAGAGAAGTAAAGCGATGTCTGCGACCTCGACCAAATCGCGGATAGAGGCCATAGGTCATCGTCGGGCGAAGCGCCCGCGTGGAGAATTAATTCAGCCGTCTGCAACTGTCGGTCTACTAGGGCGGCTACATCCCTCAAAAGCAAGGTAACCCATACCCTGCCCTGGTCTTCGACTATCTCAATCTGACATTGTCCCATCTTGTCGACGCATAGAAGAAACCCTAGCGCGTCCAAGGCAAAGTGTCCGTCTGCCTTCATATTCGCCTTGTGCTGCGAGGTTCTTCACTTCCACATACGCCTGTTGGAGCAGCTGTTCGCGGAAGCTGGTCGTCCCTAGCTGAAATCCGGCGGTTCTCCTCCCTGGTGCTCCGGCGGCGCTACACACAGCCAGGATTCCGCAGTGCTTCTTCTTTGTCGCCCCTTCCTGCTAAGGTTGGTTACGAAATAGGGTAGCCGACTCTTTGTTTGTGATGTCGATTAGGGCAGACATTTCTGAGGTAGATTGGTCATTAATTTGTGTATTTATTCAGCCGACATTGGTTCCAAACAAGTTAATCGTTGTGTATGACAGTCACATTTTATCAGTCGATGGCATAGTTTAAGCAATGTTTGTCGTTGTTATGCTTTTTTCACAATATATCCATCTATGTAGTATTATTGTTAATCGTTGTGTATGACAGTCAGAATATATCCATCTCATTATTCATGTTTGAATACGGCCAGAGAGGATGCCAGGGAATAATACAACCTTTTTGGTTGATATCTACCCCAAAGTTCCTTCTTTCTCTCCCGTTGTTATGCTTTTTTCATTTCCTGTTGCTTGCTATATGGAGATAATTTGGACTAGGACGAGATAGTCTTTATCTAGTACCCACTAGTATCCCAAAATGATTTTATTGTCGAAAAAATAACTGTAATAACTGATTATGTGCATCTAGGGAATAATAAAATGATAAACATTACTTATAACTAGCTTTAGTTATACATTACTTGTAGTATTATTGGTATAAGTACCATATTTCATGCTTTATAACTTTTAAATGCTATGATAATATTTTTGTTGCTTGAAACTCAAATAGACTCATGTGCAATTTACTAGTATTTCTGTATAGAATACCTAGGTCTGTAAAAAATGGAATCAATTTCGACTAGGAAGAGATAATCTGTAAAATAAATGATTTTCTTGACCCAACTTCCTCTGTTTCAACTCATATGACAAATATGTTTGGATTGCTATAATACAACCTTTTTGGTTGATATCTACCCCAAAGTTCCTTCTTTCTCTCCCGTTGTTATACTTTTTTCATTTCCCGTTGCTTGCTATATGGAGATAATTTGGACTAGGACGAGATAGTCTTTATCTAGTACCCACAAGTATCCCAAAATGATTTTATTGTCTAAAAAATAACTGTAATAACTGATTATGTGCATCTAGGGAATAATAAAATGATAAACAGTATTTAGAACTAGCTTTTGTTATACATTACTTGTAGTATTATTGGTATAAGTACCATATTTCATGCTTTATAACTTTTAAATGCTATGATAATATTTTTGTTGCTTGAAACTCATCAAACAAATATGTTTTGATTATCCTATCATGGGTTCTTGTTGAGTTTCCATGCACTAAACCTGTAGATTACACTGAAATAGAAAAATTTTTTACATACATGTGCAATTTAGTAGTGTTTATGTTATAGAATACCTAGGTCTGTAAAAAATGGAATCAGTTTCGACTATGAAGAGATAATCTGTAAAATAAATGATTATTGTTTTGGATTCTACACAATGGTTGAATTACATTGAGTTTATTTGATCACCATAATTTATTTCTCACATTTGATTTGTATTTGAAAGGCAACCCAGTCTATTTGATTTCTATTTGATCACCATAGTAGTTTTCAGTGACCCAACCCAGTCTGTTTCAACAACTTGTTGCAGTTCAAATCTCTTTACATTTGTGATATTAATTTATAATCATACTCTTTCTACGTGCACATTAATTTAACTTTTAAATGCTATGATAATATTTCTTATTTTTGAAACTCATCAAACAATTATGTTTGGATTGTCATGTCATGGGTTCTTGTTGAGTTTCCATGCACTGAACCTGTACATTACATTGAAATAGAACAACTTTTTCATTGTTGTAATAAGGGGGAACAATTTAATCTACTGATTTAATCTATGATAATAACTAGCTCAGTCAAAAATTGAATCAATTTAATCTACTGATTAGTATTGCAGTATTATAGGTCAAAAATGAGTACCAATAACTACCTTTATTTATACATTACTTGTATTATAGGTCATGATTTATAACATTGAAATGATATCATAATATTTCTTTTGCTTGAAAGTATCAAACAAATATGCTTGGATTATCCTATCATGGCTTGTTGTTGACTTTCCATGCACTGAACATGTACATTACACTGAAATAGAACTGTTTTATACATACATGTGCAATTTAGCAGTGTTTCTGTTATAGAATACCTAGGTCTGTACAAAATGGAATCAATTTGACTAGGAAGAGATAATCTTTAAAATAAATGATTATTTTTTGGATTCTACACAATGATTGAATTACATTGAGTCTATTTGATCACCATAATTTATTTCTGACATATGATTTGTATTTGAAAGACAAATGTTGTGTTTCTTGCATAGATAAGTTTGTGAAAGTAGGAATTTTCTTATGTAGATACAATGTTGTGGTTCATAATGACATTTTACTAAATTACATGAATTACTCAATCTATTAATATGATACAACATTAGGCAATTCCTCAGTTTAAGCATCATTTTGTCGACCTATTTGATTATTATAGCTAGTAATAGTTTTCAGTGACCCAACTTCCTCTGTTTCAACAACTCAAATAGAACAATTTTATACCGACATGTGCAATGTAGCAATGATTGTGTTACAGAATCAATTTTGGTGTATAGAGTAAGTTTAGTTACAGAATACTTCCAGGACACACCAACATAGTAGTAGCTGTTGTATAGAGTAATTTTGGTGTAATTGCAGCTCACCCATCACCATTCCAGTACATGCTTTCGTTGGCTTAGCAAGTAATGCAAGACAGATATGTTATCAGCAAACAAAACACATCTTTAAATATAGCTAACGTGTACAATTTGAGATGAATCTGATGACATGAATCAAATTCCACTGTAGTATTATCTTGATAGCATAACGATTTGTGTATCATAATATATTGCAGCACCTGCGGGGGTATGTCTTTCGGTGAGCCCAAGTTTCGTATTGTTTGGGCAAGAGACTCTGATGCCGCTCTAGTATCAGCATTGTGCAGACAATATGACCTAGGCAGGTGTGTCGATGGTCATTTCACTAGGGAGGCTTGGAGGGAGGCAACTGTGGAAATGTAAAATAGGACGGGGAAGACGGCCTGCAATATAGACCAGCTCAAAACTCGGTGGAAGAACTTGAGGAGGGACTATGCCGCTTTGAAGCTTGTGACGAATAAGAGTGGCGTTGGATGGGATGACACTAGGCATAAGCCCACGCTGCCTGATAGCCCTGAATGGAGGGAGAGCCTTACGGTATATCCAATAACCAGTCCCTTAATCGAATAAAGTAATGTCCTATATTTACACTTAAACTTTCCTAATACAAATTTTTCATATACTTAGGCAAACAAGGACCTTGCTAGGTTGCTTAACAAGCCGTTTCCCCACTACTATGACATCGAGATGATGGCGGGGAGGAACATTGCTAGAGGATGTCATGCAATGTCTTCAACGGACACACAAATCCCTTCTGACGTTGCCTCCGAGGATGATGTCAGTGTCGACTTAGATGGGTCAGAGACACCCATGAACACTGGAAGCCAATCAGGGGTACCGAATATGGCCGCATATGGGATGCAAAGTGACGGAGACACCGGGGGAGGCGGAACAGATACACAGAGTGTTGGCGGGAGGCCTCCTGTCGTTAGGCGCAAGAAGCGGCCATCAATGGCTGAAGACCGATGTGGGCTTTCAAATGAAGTGTTATCTGAATTCACACAGGTTTATGCAAAGGTTCACAAGTTAGGCAGTGGTGTGGCAACTAGAGCCTTTGAAAAGAAAGAGTTTACAACCATCTTATAACATTTCCATGACACTTACCCAGATGCCCCCACTGGTGTGTTTACAACACTTGTGAACGCCATCAAGGACTCAACAAACCGCAACATCTACCTCAGCCTTATAGACACACCTCAAAAGATAACCATATGGTTGCAAGACCTTTGGGAAAGGTCCCAAGCTGCCAATGCAACACCAACCCCTTCAATGCCATCCTCGTTTATGCCATCTCACAATGCATTTTTCCCGCAATCCCCAACACCCAACTTCAGCAACAGCTCAAGTATGCCATCGTCGTTTATGACATCTCTCCGTGCATTTTTTCCTTCGTCCAATGATGCTGGCCCTTCCGAATCATAAGGGGGAACATCAGTTTGATTAACGGCCAGACATTTCACTCAGCAAATCAGTAGAAAGTTATTTCATTGTTGTAATAATCTATTTCCCTTCGAAACATTTTCTTTCGCCATAATCTAATTTGCTGAATTGTTGAAATATTTTTATTCCCGTCCAGACATTATTTTACCGCAGAAACTAAATTGATTAACTGTTGTAATAATTTATTTCACTGCCATGCTTTTATTTTGCGTTCAATCTAATTCACTATGTATCCGACAAGCCATTATTTTATATGTCCACGGTTACATATGATTGTAGACTAGTCATTTTTTCCTTGTCATTGCCATGACAACCTTGCTATGCTTCCACTTGTAGGCATCATGTCAACCACTGACCAAACAGAAACACCTGACCTCCTCACGCACATTCTACATACATTGTCTGGTCCAGCTAATCACATTGCTGATACAATAGCCGAGTCCATAGCGAACTCCATCATTGTCGACATTTCCGACATACCACCTACAATACCTAGGTCAGTTAGCATTAGGAGTGGCCACCAGAAGGTCTTAGAAATTTTAAACGGCCATGAACAAAGGGCTTATGACCTATATCGAATGAGACCACATTCTATATTGGCCCTTGTCGACAAGCTTGAGAGTCGGGCCTTGTTACGAAGTACTAGAGGCGTCAGTTCGGTTGAGGCTGTGTGCTACTTCCTACAAATGGTTGGCCATGGACATACAAACCGTGCTTTGGCTGAAGACTACATTCATTCTGGTGAGACCAAGTAGAAAGTTCAACGAAGTCTTGGACGCTGTGTGTTCGTTGTCCAATGAGTACATTGTCATGCAAACTACAACGACATGCACGACAACACATTCTTGTATATTGGAGACCCCAAGGTTCTACCCGTACTTCAAGGTAATAGTTAGCCCCTACAATCTTTAATCATTTGGAAATATTTATTATGTTTACAACCTATTTTGGTGTTATAGAATGCCATCGGGGCAATTGACGGAACACACATCCCCGTCTTGGTTAAATGAGACAAGCAAAATCACTACCGAGACAGAAAAGAGAATGTCTCTCTTAATGTCTTGGCTGTAGTTGACTTCTCCATGGAGTTTACATATGTCCTAACTGGGTGGGAGGGATCGACTGCTGACCAACGGGTCCTACAGTCAACGACAACCACGGGCGGGTTTAAAGTTCCGCCGGAAAAGTTTTACCTAGTTGATGCAGGGTATGCCAACACTCGGCAATTCCTTACACCGTATCGCAACACAGCTTACCATATTTCTGAGTACCGAGGAAACAGACATGCCTACACCAGTAAGAAGGAGATGTTCAACCACCGCCACACACAATTACGTAATGTTGTAGAAAGAGCATTTAGGGTGCTGAAGTGGCAGTTTGCCTACCTTAAAAAGGGAGCGACATATCCCATACATTCGCAGTGTCGCCTCGTAATGACTTGTTGTATCCTCCACAATTTCATACGCCGCCAACATGATGGCGACAGTATCATGGACGAACTCGCAGATGACATTTCAACATCTGCCGTTCCCCCTGCTGGGGTTGACCTGAGTTCCCTCCAACAAACAACTCAGGCCTATTCAAGGGAAGGCGATCGTTTATGTGAATCCATTTCTAATTTGCTATGGGATGCCCGTTGACGTACAATTGTATATGTAATAGTCTTCGACATTATTTGAAAAATTGTCCACGACATAACTTTGTAGCCTTTAGTTGTTTTTTTACGAACCTTTTACTGGATCCTAATAATATACATGACATAATGAATCAGTAGGTTGTCTTGAAATGGATAATGGAATGCCTTGCTGTACATGCGGCCTTCAATGCACTGTACGTGTGTATATGGATGACGCGGACACGACAAATGAACGTTTTGAAAATAACAACCCCTACAGACCGTATTTTACATGTGGTTGGGGGCTTGTTTGGAACAGATGTCAGATGAGATTGCCCGTGCAGCGTGTACCACCCACAGTTGCCACACTTACTGCAGTTAGGGATGCTATGCTAACACAACTTGCATATGCACGCAACGAACGTAAGCTATGGTCTGAACAATGTGACTTTGTCAGTTCGACAAGAGCAGACACCGATAGGCTCGGACAAGATATTTCCACTCTACGTGAGAGGTGCCAATATCTTCGCCAACGACTTCACATCACGAGCAATAACGACTCTTCAAACGAGGACATATACAATACATCATAGATGTAGAACAAGCAGTTAGGCCTATTTTATCTTCGGAAAGTTGTATTTGAAATCTATGTTCAGAATCCGACAATATTTTTACTAATCCTCAATTACCTCAATTATGTTTTAGATGTCAATGGATCCATTTGAAGTTCCGAGGTGTGATTGTGGGTTAGATGCAGCCTTGCGGCTTAACACAGAGGATGCATGGTTGTATGATTTTGACATTCTGAGTGAAAGGCCGGGCGAAATGTATTACATATGTCCTTCTCGTGAGGTGCACTAGTAAATACATACATAATAGGTTGCCGTTGTGTATGCTGCACATTCTTTGTCATTCATTAAACTTGATAATACATTGTAGGGAAAAGATCGGTGCAGATACTTCCGTTGGGCAGTCGATCTCCCCACAACAATTGATTCTTTGAAAGCTGAGATTATGTTACTAACTGTCGGGTGCAAGTCAGTGTGGGGCCAGGCAATGAACATGAAGGACTTTGTTGAAATTCATCACAACTACGATGATATATACACCCAAAAAAAGTATGAGTATGAGGGTCTAGAACGCTACGTTGCCAGTCTGGAGGAAGAATGTAGTCTTCTTTTAGACATTCCTTCACCCACGGTGACGCCATAACGTTTAATGGCAGAGAGCTACATTTAGTTTGGTGTGTCGATTTACATTGTCCACCATTTGATGTTTTTAACATTAAATCTTTCTGAATTCATCCGACATTAACATGCTTTTGTTATTTATCATAATGGTGGTGTATGTTTTATGGAGGGTGTATGTTTTTTCACCGTGATGTTGATAAATGTTAGTTAGTACTGAATATGCATTTTATATTTCCTTAATTGTGCGATACACACTTACGTCTAAAACATATTACTTACAGAATCTGTAATATGGCTGGGCCTCCAAGGACGCCTTCTTTTATGTGGTGTACGGAGCTTGATATAGTTTTCATAGGTATGATGAGAAACCAATATGAGTTGGGGAGATGTGTTAATGGAGTATATACTACACAGGCTTGGATGGAGGGGGGAGATGTGTTAATGGAGTATATACTACACAGGCTTGGATGGAGGCATGGTGTGACTTCTGAAACATAACTGGGGGGCCTTACATATCTTTGACTGAGTTGCAGATGAGATGGCAACACATAAGGAGAGAGTTCATAAGAGACAATCTTTTTATTTTGGGAGATTTATTGCCTCCCCCGCCATTGCCCGTGCAACACAACTTCATGACGACTCGTCACATTTACCCACATGGGGTTGCTGAATACCTTATTAACACCGATGAGTGAATCAAACAACCACGTTAGACGGCGAAAATAACACATTAACTTGTAATATATTTCCACGTTTTTGTAGTTGTTTGTGTTACCTCGGAACATTTATTTGTATGTAGCTAAGTTTGTTTGGAGCTTTATTGTTATGTATTGAATGCATACATCACGTTCTTATTTGTTTGTAGCTAAGTTTGTTTGGAGCATTAATTTGTATTCAATATTGTCACAGTTATCTTACTATTATTGATATTTGCTAATACTTATATTTATTTATTAACTATAGATGTCATCATCACGGTCACGGTCAAAGGCAAGGACAAAATTTGAAAAACTATTGATGTCTCCGTCGAAGATTAAAAAATATGTAGAAGAAAACCTTGTTTGCAAGAAAAAATGTTGCGAGCCTACACGCGATGAGGGCCCAAATGAGAGAGACGAACAAGCCAAGAGTGTTACTCATCCTATTCACCATCTGCCGTTGCTGTTCGAGTGGCCAAAAGACGTCAGCAAACAGGAAAGAAATCAGTTGTTGGACGAAGCCTGTCCTGTGTCGTGGGACGAGTACGACGAGGCCATGAAGTTGGCCGACGAGTCCGACAAGGCATGAAGTTGGCTGCTTGCTCACCAACTTATTAGATTGTGTACCTTTGTCTTTGTCTAGGTCCAGGGCAGACCTCTCGTTTCAGTTTGTATGTTACATATGTATTTGCCCGGGAATCAATAAAATATTATCTTTTTATTTATGTGGTATTACGTTATGCTACAGACATGCTACGCACGTTTGCTACTATTTAATTTAAATACATAAATTATATTATGTATTTGTTATTTAGTATATAATACACTTCGCTGCTTAAGCGGCAACACAACTACACATTCCTTATTCTTGTTAAAACGGTTCTACAACATCAGGACAGAATCAGCAGATACTGACTACGTTGCCAAACAAAATCAGACTGAATCCAGTCTAGTAGCCAAACAGAATCAGACTGCAATCAGACTCAAATCAGACCAGCTGACCAGAATCAGACTGGGTTGTCAAACAGAATCAGACTGAATCCTGGCTAACCCCGTCTAATCCAGTCCAGACTACGAAATCCCAATCCGTTCTCAAACAAGGGCTAAGGCTCTCTTGGTTTGCAGAAAAGGACTACGATAGGATACTTCAGTGGCTAGGAAAGAACGGGATTTATATAGGATTGAGTGTTTGTTTTCCTATCTTTGTTTGGATGTACACAAGAAAGGACTACATAACCTTTCTCCTTCGTCCGTTCACCAACAACAGCACGTTCAGGCTGCACAACCAGTGCACAACCATAACTTTTGTGGAAATGAATATTGTCGTACGCAGATGGGGGAGGACGCAAGTGTTTTAATGTCTAGTGTTACGACAATGAATAAGAACAATAGAACCAGCTACATCTATTATTATGCATAAGAAATTCAACCACTTGACGGAAGTTACGATTTTGAACGAAGCTTTTTCGCTGATTTATATATGATGGATGTATACTGATGCAAACTTGTTCCGAGAGTAAGAAGGGGCAGGTGTTTGACTAGAAAACGAGGACACCGAAGTCTAGTAGGAAACCGGCGAAGAGGCTGCCAAGATTTGGGAAGGGTTGCAGGATACATGCCGATGGAATATGTTGAAGGTCATCAACTGTGGATAGAGCGAAGCACCTGGTAGACATGTCAGAGAATCCGGAGATTATCGAAAGTTGGGGGATAGCTAAGTGGGGCAGCGCCACGACGGGGTTGGGGGTGCGGTGAGGTGGGTGGGGGAGTGAGGTGTCTACGGCGTCGGGGTGATCAAAGAGCCCGCGTATCCGGGGTAATACCTGAGAGGAGCGCGGAATGTAGATATCCCACCGGCAGGACTGTGTAGCCGCCAGGTTAGAGATCCCGTTCTAAAAAAATCCAACCAAACATGGATTTATAAAAGTGGGTAGGATTAGAGTCCATCCAAACATGTATTTATAAAAGTGGGTAGGATTAGAGTCCAATTGTAGAACTAATACTGCGTACCAAACGTCCGTAATACTCAACTGGAGCCCAAACTTAGTTTGAGCGTGTAGTGACGCCGAAAAATAGTGGGTCTCCAACTCCAAGCACGACTCACTAGAAACTTACCGATATCAATTGAGTTCTTTGGCATTATTAATATTTGGCCATTGTTCATTCCTTACTATCTTATTTAAAATTCAAAAGACTCGTTTGAACACGGTACATCGAATTTTCGGTAGAAGGTGCTTTATTCACATCCGTTTTGTATACGTTGTATAAAGTTTAAAATTATGTTTAATATTGAGGTATAAGTTTAACCGCGTTTAAATTTGTGAGTTAAATTTTTTCCGGCTTATACTTGGCCTGACAAGTATGATATTTATGAATAAATCTAAAATGGGGGATAACTTCTCCAATCCTAGCCAACAAGATTCCCGCATTACTTATTTGCATGTCTGTTACGTTATAACTTACACTGATGACAAGTGTGATGACAACTAACATAAAATTGACACTAAATATCACAGCAAACAATTATAACCCCAGTAATCATAAAGTGTTCTTATTTTAGAAATTGCACATAATGACGCCTATTATTAAATAGCTCGACACGATGAACGTATTGGCTCTAAGCATCATTGAGCACATTCCAACGCAGGTGATCAATGACAAGAATTTAGCTGCATCATAAAGTTTCTGTAGAGGATAAAATAGACAAATAATCACGTACATGTACTTCACTTTACTAGAGAGTCACTAACATCGTTATGCACCATGTTATATTATATTCAAATTATACTTTTGTACATTATAACCACTCATATTTTTCACGGAAATACATTATAAAAGAAAATCGTCATTAGAAGAGCTACTTTTCGAAAACAAACATCGAGTTTTTACTAGTTTTATGTACCAGATTTAATTCTTTATTCCCGCTGGGATCTCAATGATTTTTTCTTCTTCCATCTATTGAAAATGACATTTTCTACTGCTGAGGAGGAAATGTTCTTGAAAAAGCATATCAAGGCATATCAATGGAAGTCAAGTCTTGGAAGAATTTTCTAATTTGGGCTGCCCATTTTATATATTTTCCATGCTTTACAAATTATTTATGTTCAATTAAACACAAACAACATGTTAATGAAATGTTCTATATAGATACATAAAACATAATTTCTTGAATTTAACTTTTTGGTGTTTAAGTTTAAGCTATTCAATTGTATAGTGCCCTATTTGACTAAAAATCCCAAACCAGATGTTGATGCATCTTCCCTTCCTTATACACAAGTGCAGTTGTGGCCAACACCTTTTGTGGCAAGGTCGTAGCAGTGAATCAACAACCCTTACCAACATGCTTGGGAGTATGGCAAACACCCATCACCCCCAAATGTTTGAGCTGTGTCTAAGGCCAACATAGGATAATATATGGGCATAAAGCTCATCTTCTCTTATTTACATCTAGTGTAGATATGCTGTCCTCTCTCAACAATACCAACACAAGCCCCGAGCTATGAGCCATATTTATGACCCATCCTCTTAACACACTTAAATAGACATGGTCAAACTGGGTCAAAATCTGCAGGCACCCATGGGTCGACCCATTTAAGTCAGATTTGGTTGATGAAATTTGCCACCCACTGGAAATTATCCAAACTCATACCCACCCGTTTATTTAGCATGTTTTGTGGATGTCTCACAGGTGACTCGCTTAACTAAATTACTCATATAAATATATATATAAGGATACACTAGTACTTAGAATAAATAATATGATCTAATAATAACCATTAATTGTTAAGGACATCCGGTTCAAACTCGAACTTGTCCAACACGATTTGATATTAGAGAGGAATACTGGGGAAAAATAAATCCACGTCTATTACATTATCTTATTGTTGTATTAAACTTAATCTGGAGTCATAGTATACGTTAGTAGCTCTAGTTTATTGATCATAATCTTACATTAGATGATTTTTTAACTATACATTAGAAAATTTTACCTAAAAATATGTATAACCTGAATGGTTATATAAAATGCCATACTTTTTATTTCATGGTGACAATGTATAGTAGTTGGTTGTTCTAGTGCCATATTTCATATAATAATACTAGAGAATGAACTTTTACCGTTATAGTAGCAACTTACAAAATAATTGTTTTTTGAACACTTTATATGGGCACCCGTGGGTGACCTGCAACCTATTGGGTCGGGTTTGGATTTTTATTTCTTTGACCCATTTAGAATTGCATCTTTTTGACCCACACCCGCAACGACTCAACCCAAGCCCAACCCACCTACCTGTTTGACAAGACTACACTTAAATCACCATGAAAAATTAAGATAGAAAATTGACGAATGCATATTCATCCTAGTTTTTGTTGCATTTTTAGTGTAGTTTTGTATTTATTTTCATCATTTTATTTTAAAACATTTATTTTCATCATTTTATTTTAAAACTATCTCATATCTAGGCTTGCTAATTCCCGTTTTTCATGTAAAATTTGAACTCCATATCTCATGCATCAACGTAAGAAATGGTGGTTCTGCTAATAGACTACCATGCACATGAAATTCTTGAATAAATAGTCCATATTTCTGTTGATATGTCCTTGCATTAGTTGTTGATTCGATCGGTTGATGCCTCATGAGCGCAGACCTCACAACACACCAATAAGCCCCCTCCCTAGGGTGCGGATTTGCTTCACATTGTCAGTCCATCAGTAGTTGACAACTGATGGAAGCCATTTTGTCGCTTCACATCTTTCTACCCTCTAGTCAATTTACATCACTTTGCCATTCCATCAGTTAACAACCAATGGAAGCCCAACATTCGCCTTCCGATTGAAATGCTACTCTTTCTTCCAATGAAAATCCAGCACACATGCCTAATGATGGAACTACTGAGTTTGTCTATTGATCAATGCTTTCTAATGGAATTTCTAGTTGTCTTCCTGCAGACACCCGACATTTGCCTTCTAATGGTTAAGCTATGTTTACCTTCTGATGGAAGTTCTATATCCAACTATCGATGCTCGCCTTCCAATGGTTCTTCTGCACATACCTTTTGATGGAAGTTCTATATCCAACTACTGATGCTCGCTTTCTAATGATTCTCCTGCACATACATTCCGATGGAAGTTCTGTACCCAATTATTGATGGCCGACCTGCACTCAGCAATCGACGAAACCCTAGATTGTCTTTTGATGGTTGTCCTGATCTTTCACCTATCGATGGTCCACCTAATCCCGCACCTACCAATAGAAGTTCTATAGGTTGTGAGACCCTTCCTCTACCTTCTCTGCTATCGCTTCACCTCCATGGTGGCTGAAGGGTTAACTGCAAGGCGGCTGAGAGGGTTTAAACCCTATCCTCCACCTATAAATACAAGGCCACCATCTCCAAGAAAGGGATCCACCCCCACGCCACTAGGATGTCAAAACTAACTTTGAGTGTCCACCTCCAGATTCCATTAGTTGATTCCATCGGTTGACAAACATCAATCGACGACATAAGGGGGACAAGAGTTTTTTGGAAAAACACAGGAAGAAAGGGAGTCTGAATGCGTCAGTGAAGCAAATATCGTGAAACCTTAGAAAATAAGAGATTAATATATACATGATCAGGAGAGGAAGCTAGAGGTAAAGGAAGTAGAGAAAAATGTGTGAAGGAGAGAGAATCATGACTACCATATCGCTTATAGAAAAGGAAAGTTGGGTGTGGAAGGAGAGAGGGAAATCATCGATCAAATCCGGGCCCAAGGGAATAAATTGTGGAGGACATCTGAATCACTCGTTCAGTGGACCTAACCTTGAAAGCTTTAAAGGAGTGCATGACAAATAATACATGTAGAACTTCAGAAAAGTGGACACATCATTAAATGTGATTTATATTAGGGTAGACACGAGTACATTATGTTTGTTGTTTTAACTTACCTTCCTAGGATTATCTAATTAATCTCAATCTTGGCACCCAAGATAATTGAGACCCAAGGAGCATGATTTTGTTGTTGGATTTGAGTTTTGAAGTTTCCTCTTCTGAGTTACAACACATTTATGCTTTAGGCTATTTACCTTCATCTATATATCCTCTTTTTCATCAATAATCATAAATTAGAATCCAATTAACCTAACATTGCTATCAAAAGAGTCAGATCATATTATTATGCAAAAATTAGATTGTTTGCTCAATTCCCCATTAAGTCCATAAATATCAACATAAGGACACATTATTTTTACCTATTTTTGTAAAATTTTCAATGATTATTCCATTTCATATGTTAAGCATATTATACCTCTCATTAGACATATTTTAGACATTATGCATGCATTAGTGAACAAAGAAGCATATATTCATGAATAAAAGGGATTACTTACATATTAAACATATATAATTTATTAGGCCTATCTTATGTTCATAAAGATATCTTAGGTTATTACGACACCCAATGATGCTGATGCATCATGTGGGTACTAAACTTGAGTAGGTTAGGTTACCCAACTACAAGTTAGGATTTAGGTTCCATATATTCTCTTCATCATCATATGAAAATTTATAGGTCCATGTATGATTATATTTATGTGTAACCTTAGCTAGGGTTTATACATGACTTACTCATTATATATGCAATAAATGTTCTTTAGGGCACAATGAGTGTATATGGGTTTATATGAATCTTTGTTTGGTTACTAAGGATCTACGTATAGAAACATCACATTTAAATGAATATGGTTTTAGATCAAAGATGTTAGGCTTTAGTATGCTATAACACTCCACCCCTTAGAGAAGATTTTGTCCCTGAAATCCAACCATCCTTACACTACCAACTAGCTACTCTCCACCCCTTAGAGAGGTTTATCCTAATAAGTCAAGTTAAATAAATCTTAAGGATATTAGAGTTATAGATTAAACATAGGGGTGTGTTTAGGATATACATAGATCATGTCACCAACAAAAAGGTCATAACCATCTAGAGTTGAGTTTTAGGATCTTGTGGTTCTAACATAACAACCCTATGATTCACATGAATATTGAAAATGGTAGTGGGTAAAACTCTTCACATCTTAGGGGTACCTAATGGTAGGTCTACTTAACGTTTATTGCCATCCATATCCTCTTAGTTATCTCTCCAGACTCAAAACTAGGATTTGAGAGTTCTATTCTATCTAATTCTAAGACTTCTCTACCATAACTTTCTACACCTCTTCCTTGTGACTCAATTTGAGAATTCTTTGACAAAATCCATAATTTTTTTCTCTGTATATATAATAGTATAATGGAAAATAATGGGTGGTGCAATGAAATATATTAGAAAAAAAATAAAAGATGGATCTAAAATCAGTTGCGAGAGTTCAGTCACACAATTTTCATGGTAGGATATCCTTATCATTTTACATTAACAACCTCATTACCCAACTTCATCCTAAGACCAAAAATCATAACTTCTAAAGAATTACATTATGACTAACCAAGATTATAGTGTTAGAGTTACTAAGTCCTCATCACATTAGGGTTTTACTAACATGATTCTTAGGTGTATATCATATGATTCTGAATCTTCCTTTTATCATCTCTTGAATAATTTAGGTAAAGTATAGGACAACAATCTCATCTAGGGTTTCCACATATGGTAAGGGTTTTATCTAGGGAGATAAAATAAAAGTAGTCAGATACCAACTACCAAAGTTCTAACACCATCTTGTAAGGAGTGGAACCTGAGAGGGGATATGTTCCTTACTCAAGTTGAGTATTAAACCCATCTAATCCAAACACACTAACATGTATATTAGAATAGATGTATTTTTTCATTTTTTAAATGAATGGTATACACGAGTAGTGGTAGAATAAAATAACATGACTATTTTCAATTTACAAGGTTACATAATAATCTCCTACTTGGAATGTACATGCGGAAAAAAACTTCCTCACTAAGTAGAGGGATGTACAAGCTATTTTAAGTCTATCTCCTAAGAGTAAGCTCCTCTAAATCAGGTCCATCTTATCATGCCAAATCTTTTGTGACCTTATACCTAAGGGGTTGGAAGCATACCCCACAGGAGATGACACAGTGAAAATTGTCAGCATAAAAATGTCAATATGCACACATAAATATGAATTGAGCTATATCAGGAGAAAAGGACATCAATAAACATTCAAGGCTTTCCAAATCAAGAGAGAGATATCAAAACATCTAAGTGGATGATCAAAAGAATAATGATTACTAAAAAGATAATTCTTTCAAAAAGATCATTAATAAGTGGGTTTCTTGCCTTTTAAACATATTACATCAATAATCTCATAAAACATAATTAATTGCATAAGTAATAATAAGAAGACTAGCATATACTGAAAAGTATGGTAGGAATCCATATATTCCATGACAAGGGGTAGGACGACTGAAACCACAACGCCAAATAAATACAGAGTTTTGTAGGAGGACTAAAACCTTAGTGCATGGCATGAGAATATAACCCAATGCCTACTATCATATGTGGATGGGAAATAAAACCTAGTGCCTGGCAGGGGAATAAAATCCAATGCCTAAAACGTCATAATTGCCAAGGGGAATAAAACCCACTTCCTAAAGTATGATGTCATTATATCTAGATATGATGAGTCAATCACACATACAAAATAGGGCATGCAAGATAAAGTATAGTCAAGCTCAAATAAGGGATGAGAATATCCATATATTATCAAGTGGGGTCAAAGGACCCATAAACAAATATTGAGCCATCTCCACAAATAAGATACATCACAAGAACATCAAAGTTCATCAATTGAAAGTTAGGGTTTCATTAGTTCAATTCCTCAAATTAGGGTTACCAGTATGGAACAATATGAATAAGATACAAGTTAGGATCCGATAAGCATATCCAACAAAGAAGATCAAAAGATCTATTTAGGAAACTAGATCCATATAGTCCAATCAAATCACAAAATAAGAACTTCAATATACTAATGCCTCATAGGAGTTCAAGTTAGAGAAAAAGAAGAGATTAATTACTATGACTCTTGGAAAATACACTATACATCATATCAAGTTCAAGTTATATCTAGGGTCAACCCTAGTTCCACATTAGGTTCACATGCCACCTATTAGTAACTTATATGAAATTAGGGTTACATTCACATTAATTGCACAAACCTTAAAATTTTATTTTTATTATTAAGGTGTTAAAATTGTACTATCTTGTAGGTCATATATTCTAGACTCTATATCATAGTTTACTTTATTTTTTTGACTTATATATTATTATATATGAATTTTAGAAACTCTCTCCAATTAGAAAAACCCATGCAAATCACATAGTTGTTAGATTAAAATTTGGAAATAAAATTGGTCACCAATGGATGGAAAAAATACCACAATTTCAAAACACATATTATTTTATTTTTTCTGACTTATGACTGATTAACTGTGAATTTTAAAATATGACCAACCAAAAATATCAAAAAATCTACTTTTACAAATGCCCATCTAGTTAGACAACCTCTCGACTAATTTGACTCTTTTATGTCTTTCCATGTGGCATATGTCATCCAAACAAAAATGTGAGCATATCAAATAAGAACCAGATGAAATTTACCAAAATACCCCTTTAAGAGAATCAAGCCAAAAACAATCAAGAGGGGTAAACTAATAAATATAATCCTCCAAGGTTCTTCCGCCAACAATCCTATAAGCATTCAACTAAGAGCCTCATGCTTCTATTCAAGTTCGGGAAAGATGAATCTTTATTTGCAATAAGGATCACAACTAGATAGCTTGACCCCCTCTGGTCCCAAAGAGCCCAACGTCGGATATTGGGGCAAACAAAAACTCTTAACCATAGTGCTGCCACCACAACTGAAGGGAGGAGAAAAAAACAAAGCGAAGAGCATTTTAGGCCTCAACTCATGATTGCACATGACTCACAACTTCAAACCAAATTTGACCAACACGAAAAAATCCAGGAGAAGAAGGTTTGAGACTAGAGATTTCAATTATGGTCTAGGTCAGCAAGGATTTAGGGAAAAACCATACACTAGTTCAAAAAGGTTGGAAGAGACAGTACCATCTTGGAGGAAGTAGGAATGATTCTGAATGAACTCCAATTCTCACGATGGATAGGAACCGTAGGTTGAGTGCAAGGACGTGCAACGATAAAGGCAGAGTAGGGGGTGCTTGGGGAGGAAGGGATTAAGGAATCATGCACCTTGTCATCATGAGGGACCAAGCTTTGTTTTCCAATAGCTATGTATAGGTAAGAGGGATTAGGACGCAAGGGGGGACATGAGGATTCTTGGAAACAAGGGAAGAAAGGGAGCCACGGTGTGCCAATGAAGCATACACCATGAAACCCTAGAAAATTTGAGATAAATATATACATAATTGGGAGAGGAAGCTAGAGGAAAAACAAATGAAGAAAAAAGTATGAAGGAGATAGAGATAGCTTGAAGAGAAAATAATGAATACTATAACATAGACAAAAAGGAAAGTCGGGTGAAGGAGAGAGGGAAACTGTCGATCAAATATGGGCCCAATAGAAATAAATTGCGGAGGCAATCTAGACCGCTTGCTTAGTGGACCAAACTGGTAAACTTGTAAAGGAGTGTGCGACATATAATGCATGCATAAATATATGAAAGTGGGCACATCATTTAAATTCAGTTTATATTAGGATTATATTAGTACATTATCTTTTCTATTTGAATTTACCTGCCTAGGATCATACAATCTCAAAATGGAACCCAAGCTAGTTGATACACAAGGAACATGATTTTGATGTTGGTTTTGGGTTTGAAGTTTCCTTTTATGAGTTATAAAACAATTAGGGTTTAGGCTATATATCTTCATATATATTATTACATATCCTCTTTTTAATCAATAATAATAAGTTAGAGTCCTATTAGCCTCACGTTGCTATCATAAGAGTTATCTTATATTATTATTTACAAATTAGGTTGCTTTGCTCAATTACCCATTAAGTCCATTAGTATCAACATTAACTTATATAATGGTACATTATTCTCATCCTTTTTCTTGAAAACTTCAATTATTATTCCAATTCATATATTAAGCAAATTATACCTCTCATTAGACATATTTTAGTCATTACATATGTATTAGTGAACAAAGAAGCATATATTCTTTAATAAAAGGGAGTACTTACATGTTAAGCATCATTTAGTTTATTAGGTCTATCTTATGTTTATAAAGAATTTTAAGTTAATATGACACATAATGATGCTAATGCATCACATGAAGTACCAAACATGGGCAGGTTAGGTTAGCCAACTACTTTTGGTTCTATATATTCTTTTCATCATCATAGGATGGTTTATAGCTTCAACATATGTTATAGTCTCATGTAACCTTAGCTAGGGTTTATACATTCGTTACTCATTATATATGCAATTAATGTCCATTAGGGTACAAAGGAGTGCATCCGAGTTTATATGAATCGTTGCTTGGCCAAAACTATGGGTCTAAGCATACAAATATCACATCTAAGGGATTAGGATTTTGAGTCAAGATGGCACTCCACCCCTTAAAAAGCATTTTGTCCCTAAAATTTAACCATCCTTACGCTACCAACCGACCACTCCACACCCTATAAAGAGGTTTATCCTAATAAGCCAATTTAAACAACTCTTAAGGGTATTAGGGCTACAAATTATACATAGGGGTATGTTTAGAATATGCATAGATCATGACACCAATGAAAAGGTCCACCTTGGGTTGAGTTTTAGGTACTTGTGATTCTAACATAATAACCTATGATTCACATGAACATTTAAAAAGTCAGTGGGTACACCTCTCCACATCTTAGGGGGACAAAAGGGTAGGCCCACTAAACATTTATTACCATCCACATCCTCTTAGTCATATCTTCATGCTCAAAATTAGGGTTTTCCATTTCTATTCTAATAAATTCCAAGATTTCTCTATCAAATTTTCATACATATCTTCCTTGTGACTCAGTTTGCGAATCTATTAATAAAATCGACAAATTGTTTCCTTTTATATATATTATAATAGAAAATAGTTTTTGGTGATGAAATCTATTCGACATAAAACAAAAGATGAATCCAAAATCAACTGCAAGAGATGAGTCACAAAATTTTCATGGTAGGTTATCCTTATCGTACTACTTTAGCATTCTCATTGCTTAATTCCATCCTAAGATAAAAAATCTTAACTTCCAAGGAGATACATCACAACTAACCAAGATTATAGGGTTAGAGCTCCTAAATCCTCATCAGGATTGGATTTTATTTATTGTGATTCTAATGTGTATTTCATATGAATCTAAATCTTACTTTCATCATCTCATGAATAACTTAGCTCAATTCTAGGGTAAACATTTCATCTAGAATTTCCACATAGGGTAAGGGTTTTATCAAATGAGATAAAATTGAAATAGTTAAAATCTGACTACCAACACTCTGATACCATCTTGTAAGGAGTGGGACCCGAGAGGAGATCCACTCCTTAATTTGAGAAACAACCCATCTAATCGAAACACACTAACAAGCATGTTGGATAGATGTATTTTTGGGGTTTCTCACATGAATGATATACAATATTACAACAAAATTAAACAACATGGCTGCTTTCAATTTACAAGATTACATAATAATCTCCCACTTGTGGTGGACATGAGAAAACAACTTCTTCACTAGAAAGAGGGATGCCCAAGTTATTTAAAGTCAATCTCCTTAGAATCAACTCCACTAAGTCACTTCCATATCATCATGTCAACTCTTTCGTCTTTTAACCTAAGGGGTTGGAAGCATACCCCACAAGAGAACACAAAGTGAAAATTGTTAACATAAAAATTTCGATATGTGCAGATAAATATGAATTGAGCATTGTTAGGAAAAATGACATCAATAAACTATTTAAGGCTTCCCAAAACAAGAGAGAGATATTAAAACATCCAAGCAGATGATCAAAAGAATAATGATTACTAAAAAGATGGTTCTTTTAGAGAAGATGATCAATAAGAGAGTTTCTTTTCTTTTAAACAATGTCACATCAATAATCTCAAAAATAGAAACAGTTGCATGGTGAATAATAAGCATACTAGCATACACTTAAAATCATGAAAGGAACCTATATGTACCATACTAAGGGGCAGGTGGACTAAAACCTCAGTGCCAAATGAATATAGAGTTTTGCATTGGATTAAAATCCTCAGTGCATGGCAAGGGAATACAACTCAATGCCTAATACCATATATAACAAATGAATAAAACTTAGTGCCTGATAATGGAATAAACTCCAGTGCCTTCATAAATGGCAGGGGAGTAAAACTTAGCACCTAAAAATATGGTGTCACTACTTCTAGTTATGACTAGTCAATCACACATGCAAACATGACATGCAAGATAAAGTATAGTCATGCTCAAATAAGGGATGTGAACATCCTTCAATTACTAAATGGGGTTAAAAAAACCATAACAAAATATTAAGCCATCTCTAAAAATAAATACATCATAAGACCATAAAAGTTCACCACTTGAAAGTTAGGGTCTCATTTAGCTAAATTCCTCAAATTAGGGTTGCCAAGATGGTGCAATATGAATAAGATACAAATTATGACCCAACAAGCGTATCAAACAAATTAAGAAGATCATAAGATCAATTTTAGTAATCTAGATCTAAATAGTCCAATCAAATCATAAATGAAGAATTTGAATATGGTAATGCCTCATAGGGGTTCAAGAAAGAAAAAAGAAGAGATTAGTTGCTCAATATGAATCGTGGGGAATGCAACATACCTCAGATCAAGTTCTACCTATATCCAAGATCAACCCTAGCTTTACACCAGGTTCACATGCCACATGTTAAAAGCATGCATGAAATTAGGGCTATGTTCACATTAATTCTAGAAATTATAAAATCATCTTTTTGATTAAGGTGTTAGATTATAGAAACTACATCACAATGTAGGTTATATCTTCTTGAGTCCATATCATATTTTACTTAATTTTTTGACTTATATATTATTAGATACGAATTTTAGAAATTTTGGTCAATTAGAAAAATCCATAAAAATTACGTAGTTATAAAATTAGATTAACATTTGGTGATAAATTTGGTAATATTTGATGAAGAAAATACCACAATTTCAAAACACATTTTGTTTTATTTTTCTAA
This sequence comes from Alisma plantago-aquatica, assembly GCA_963693085.1. NCBI lineage: Eukaryota > Viridiplantae > Streptophyta > Magnoliopsida > Alismatales > Alismataceae > Alisma > Alisma plantago-aquatica. The sequence continues at coordinate 1,971,102,210 of OY856409.1, read as the reverse complement.
CTTATGGTTGGTTTACTATGAATTTATAACATCTGATCAATTAAAAATATCAGAAAGTCCACTTGTGCAAATGCTTATCCACTTAGAGAGGTGGGCCCAATTAATGTGAAGTTATTAAGTCTTTCCACATGGCATGATAAGAGAATATGACCAAAATCAATCAAGGGGGGTGAAATAGTAAACATGTTCCTCCAAGGTTCTTTTGTCAACTGTCACGTGAGTAGTTGACTGGGAGCCCCATGCTTTGATTCAATCTCAGGAAATACGAATCTTACTGCAAACAAGGTCACAACTGAATAGCTTGACCCCCTCCTGTCCCAAAGAGGCCAGTGTCACATACTGGGTCTGAAAAAGACTCTTGACAACAGTGCCACCACTGCGACAAAAAGGAGGTGAAAAAAACCATAAAGCGTTTTAGGCCTCAACTCACGATGGCATAAGACTCACAGATTCAAACCTCTAACCAACAAAAAAAATCAAGGAGAAGATGGTTGGAGACTAGAGATTTCTCTTATAGTCAATATCGGGGAAAACCTACAGTAGTCCAGAAAAGCAAATTGCAAGAGGCAGTACCATCGAGAGGAGGTAGGAATGATTTTGAATAAACTATAATTCTCACAGTGGTCAGGAACCATAGGTCGAGTTTGGAGAGGTGCGGTGACGCAGGCAGAGTAGGGGAGAAGTGCTTGGGGAAGAAAAGGGTCAAGGAAACACACACCTTGTGTTCCCGAGGGACCTTGCTTTGTTTTCCAATAGCTATAATTGGAAAGAGGGATCATGAAATAGGGGGGACAAGATGATTTTGGGAAACAAGGGAAGAAAGGGTGTTGAGATGTGCCAAAGAAGTAGACATTGTGAAACTCTAGAAAATTTGAGATCAATATATATGAAATAGGGAGAGGAAGCTAGAGGAAAAGAAATTAGAGGAAAAGGTGCAAAGGAGAGAGATAGATTAAAGATGGAATCTTGATTACTTTAACCCTGACATAAAAGGAAAGTCAGACAGAGAAGGAGAGAGGGAAACCATCATCAAATACGTGCCTTGCAGAATAAGTCATATAGGAGATCTAGAACGCATGTTCAATGGATCAAATGGGATAGCTGTAAAAGGGCATGTGACTAGATAATGCCCACGGAATTTAAAGTGGGCACATCGTTTAAAATCAATTTATATTAGGGTAGATATAAGTACTTTATGTTTTCTATTATAATTTACCTACCTAAGATTATCCAATTAATCTCAAACTTGGTAGTTACGTTAATTGAGACTCAAGGAACACGATTTTGCTACTAAATTTGGGTTTTGAAGTTTCCTTTAATGAGTTGTAACACAATTAGGGTTTAGGCTATATATCTTCATATACATTATTATATGTCTTCTTTTTTCATCAATGATCATAAACTAAAGTCTTATTAACCTCACATTGCTATGAAAAAAGCTACTTATATTATTATGCACACACTTGGTTAGTTTGCTCAATTACCCAAGCAATCCATTCATAATAACATTAACTTATATAATGGCACATTATCCTCATCCGTTTCATTAAAAAAATTTATTATTCCATTACATATATTAAGCACATTATACATCTCATTGGACGTAATTTTGTCATTATGTATGCATTAGTAAACAAAGAAGCATATTTTCCTTAATAAAAGGGATTGCTTACATCTTAAGCATTATTTAGTTTACTGGGCCTATTTTATATTTCTAAAGATATCAGGTTATTATGACACTTAATGATGTTAATGCGTCACATGAGGTATCAAACATGGGTAGGTTGGGTTGGCCATCTACTAATTAGGGTTTAGGTTATATGCATTCTTTTCATCATCATGTGAGGGTTTACAAGTCCATGCTATGATTATAGTTTCATGTAACCTTAGCTAGGGTTTATACACGAGTTACCCATTATATATGCAATTAATGTTTATTAGGGTACAAATGAGTGTATTTAGGTTTATATGAATCCTTGTTTGACCAAAACTAAGGGTCTAAGTATACAAACATCACATCTAATGGAGTAGGATTTCTACAGTCAAAATGCTAGGTTTCAATATGTTACATAAACCCATACCATCCTAGTGCTTCCATCCATTGATACATACAACTTTAATACATCTTCTGTTATTTGCAAACTTAGTTTTATCAACAACTAAATCTCTAACATTGTGTTAACTACTAAGCCTTTTCAGTTGCATTGATCATATTAATCTTAAATAGGTTGTCCTTTGGGTTGGATCCTAAACAATACTAGGACAAGACCCATCTACTTGCAGGTGGGATTATCTTACACTTAGTTAAGTAAACTTTACAGATTCATCTCTAATGAATTCATCTGTGCGACAAATCATACATCAAATTTTGGTACAGTTGTCAGGACAATGAAATTCTCTGATCAACTTAAACAACTTGGATTTATTATTTTTTACAATTGATATTATAAAAAATCATATTGAATCCAACTCAGCTTCAACCATCTGAAGTTGGTCGTGTGCACTTCTTAAGTGATCCATTGTGCATGCGACACTCTTCTAGCGTCAACTCCATCACATACTTTGACCCTGATATTGAACAAACCTACTGTAGTCTCCTTGGGGAACTCAAAGCACATATGGTAGAAAAAGAGATCAACTATAGAGTTGAAGTAACACTAGAAGCACATAGGGGCAACTTTGTGGTGGAAGCCAAAGATGCAATTTAAGTAGAATTATGAGCAACAGAAGAAGTTGAACGATAGAGAGAGCTAAGAGAGTTCTATTCCCAAGGTTGAAGACATCCGCAACACAATTGTTCAACTAGATATTGCAATACCAAATTTTGAAATCAAGACGTAGTGGGTAATGATTATGCAAAACAATAATTTTACAGGAAGGACCGGTGAGGACACACTTGACCATCTAAATAAGTTCACACATATATGTAGGCAAAGCAAGCAAGTGGGAATATTCTATGAAGCCATGAAGCTACATCTATTCTACTAATCCTTCGCCGACAAGGATATAGTGTGGTACAATTCCCTAGATGATTACAATATGAGGACTTGGGAGGAACTTCAAAATAAGTTCCTTGAGAAGTTCTTTTGCCCTCACTCACCTACAAGATCAGAGGGCAAATAACTGAGTTTAGACAGATCCCAAGAGAAACTATCTTCAAAATCTGAGAACAATTCAAGGAGCTTTTGCACAAATGCCCTCATCACGACATCTCATATGTACAATTTATTGATACATTCTATAGGGGTGTCAATGATGATATTAAGCAATTTATTGATGCTGCTTCCAACGGAAATTTAATGCAATTGCGCTTTGGCGATGCCTGTAAGGTGGTGAGCAGGGGAGCCAAGACCAAGCTAATCGAGTCTCCTCACATAAGAGAGGAGTTCTCAAAGTTTCTGTGGCGGAAGATAAATTTGAGCTAAATGCTTTTGTTGAATCGTTGAAGGGCCTTGCCATTAAAAAAGACAATCTTGAGTCAACCCTCATGATACATGGGCAAAGAAGCTCGTCCTTTACAAGTTGGGTTAGCCTCATAAGTTTTCCAAGTCTATAGTACGGAATGGCACACAAGTCTGTAATGAAACCACATTTACCAAGCCACTCTGAACAATGCACAAGCCTCAATTCAACAATAACCCGGTCATTGAAGATTTCAATGTTGTTAACTCCATTCCAGGCCAGAGCAACTATGATCCACAAATGAGGAATCATCTCATCTTCCAGTATGGAAACCCATATGGAGCTACAAACACACACCAACTAAAGCAAGGACCTAACAAAAATCAAGTTCAGGGTCATCATAGTTTCAAGCAGAATCAGAACTATTAGTTGAACTACTTTAATTCTGGACAATACCACAAAAACTATATAACTAAGGAAACAACTACAATCTAGGACAACGATCCTACAACAAACAAGGACAACTTCCATTAGGATAGTGCAACCAGCAGAACATGCGTGTCTTCAATGATCAAAGCTACCTTAACACTATTGAGAAGATTCTAGCAAGTTAGCAGGCATACAATAAGACCATGGAGCTCAACTTGTACAGATCATTACAACCACTAACCCTCCAGTGGGTTCATTTACATGCTACCTCGAGAACAATCCCAAGAATCAAGGGATTTGAAGACATTGACCACACCGATTTTTGGGTTTGTTCTACTAGCACCCCCAATCACAATCATCAACAACAACATGCTCATCTTAAAGATGACAGAGAGTATGAAGTCACACGTGTGGTTGTGCCTATTGAACCTTTGACCGAAACTCCTCAGTTGGATGGCACATGTCTTCCAGTGACAAGCAACTCGACTAACCCCGAGAAGGCACCAAAATCTGCACCAATGACTCCTATCCTAGTGGTTCATGTCTAGAAACCATGTGTCCTTACCATATCCATCTAGCTCATACAGGGATAGACTCAAGATTCATGAAGTTGAAGGAAGATAAAAGAAGGTATGCGTTGATATTTCCTTCCTTGACACTTTGGCAGAGATCCCCTTATGGACCAAATTCTTCAAAGCCCTCCTCACTTGCAAGTACCTAACTTGCGCTTTGGCGATGCCTGCAAGGTGGTGAGTAGGGGAGCCAAGACCAAGCTAATTGAGGCTCCTCACATAAGAGAGGAGTTCTCAAAGTTTCTGTGGTGGAAGATGAATTTGAGCTAAATGCTTTTGTTGAATCGTTGAAGGGCCTTGCCATTAAAAAAGACAATCTTGAGTCAACCCTCATGATACATGGGCAAAGAAGCTCATCCTTTACAAGTTGGGTTAGCCTCATAAGTTTTCCAAGTCTATAGTACGGAATGGCACACAAGTCTGGAATGAAACCACATTTACCAAGCCACTCTGAACAATGCACCAGCCTCAATTCAACAATAGCCCGGTCATTGAAGATTTCAATGTTGTTAACTCCTTTCCAGGACAGAGCAACTATGATCCAAAAATGAGGAATCATCTCGGCTTCCAGTATGGAAACCCATATGGAGCTATAAACACACACCAACTGAAGCAAGGACCTAACAAAAATCAAGTTTAGGGTCCTCATAGTTTAAGCAGAATTAGAATTATCAGTTGAACAATTTTAATTCTGGACAATACCATAAAAACTATAACTAAGGAAACAACTACAATCTAGGACAACAATCCTACAACAAACATGGACAACTTCCATTAGGATAGTGCAACCAACAAAACATGCATGTCTTCAATGATCAAAGCTGCCTTAACACTATTGAGAAGATTCTAGCAAGTTAGCAGGCATACAATAAGACCATGGAGCTCAACTTGTATAGATCACTAAAATCACTAACCCTCCAGTGAGTTCATTTACATGCTACCTCGAGAACAATCCCAAAGAATCAAGGGATTTGAAGACAGTGACCACACCCATTTTTGGGTTTGTTCTACTAGCACCCCCAATCACAATCATCAACAACAACATGCTCATCTTAAAGATGACAAAGAGTATGAAGTCACACCTGTGGTTGTGCCTGTTGAACCTTTGACTGAAACTCCTCAGCTAGATGGCACATGTCCTCCAGTGACAAGCAACCCGACTAACCCTGAGAAGGCACCGAAATCTGCACCAATGACTCCTATCCTAGTGGTGCCTGTCTAGAAACCATGTGTCCTTACCATATCCATCTAGCTCATATAGGGATAGACTCAAGATTCATGAAGTACAAGGAAAGATAGAAGAAGCTATGTGTCAATATTTCCTTCCTTGACGCTTTGGCAGAAATCCCCTTATGGAACAAATTCTTCAAAGCCCTGCTCACTTACAAGTACCTAACAGAGGAAGGTGAGACCATGAAACTAGCACGACCAACATAGACATCATCCAAAGCAAGATGTCAAAAAATCTCAAAGATCTGGGAACTTTCAGGATCTCTTGATTTGTTGGGGAATCCACATGCCAAAAAGGTCTAGCTGATTTGGGGCAAGTATCTTTATCTTGTCATGCAACTTATGCAAAAGACTAGGATTCACCACTGACATCCTTCCCACTGACATTATGATTCAACTTACTGACTCTTCTATGACCACCCTCATGAGGGATTGTAGAAGACTTCAATATGAGAGTGGGTCCCAAATTGTAGTGCCCTTGTAACTTTGTCATTATGGACGTCAAGGAGAACCTATGATACCCCCTCATCTTTGGTTGTCCTTTCCTCGAAACAACCTATGAACTCATTGACATAGAAGTTGGAATCTTGACGCTGAGGCTAAGAACAAACACAATTGACGTCAAGGTCTTTGAGAGCTTCAAAGGACCCTTGTTCCAGGATTAATGCTTTTTGATTGATTGCATCGAAAAAATTGCACAACTGCAACATGCGTTACCAATTTTTTGTGACTCTCTTGAGACAAGACTCATCAAACCCAACACCCACAAGATGAGTGACAAATACATGGAGCAATTTCTCTTTCACCTAGACAACACTGAGGAAGACCCAAAGCTGAATTTGAAAAACTCAAGTCTTTCTCAATACTTGAAGAAGAACATAAGGAGCCTGCCGCACAAGAGATAAAGCCTCTATTTGAGGGGCTAAAATACATCTTCCTAGATGAGAAAGAGGTCTGTCCATTTGTCATCAATGCAAATCTCACTGGCTGAGAACCATGATAGGTTTTTGACAGAACTCAAGAAGTGGAAGAGGGCATTAGGTTACAAGATGACTAACCACTGGAGCAAGCCAAGCCCTCTGTATGCACATGATTAACATAGTTGACAACTACAAGCCCTCCATGAGCCCCAACATAGGCCAAACCCAACTTTGGAGGAAGTTGTGTGCAATGAGGCAATAAAGCTACTGCTTTTTAGATCATCAATCCCATCTCCGGTTCACCATGGGTTAGTCGGAGCACTATTGTAGTGTTGAACGAGAAGAATGTACTTATTCCTTCCCGTACTGTAACTGAGTGGCACATGTGAAACGACTATAATAAGCTCAACAATGCAACTCGCAAAGACCAGTTCCCACTCCCTTTTCTTGATCAAGTCCTAGAGAAACTTGCACACTAGAAATTCTTCTGTTACTTGGATGGATACTACGACTCCTACCAGATACCCATCCATCCTAGTGATCAATAAAAGATCATTTCATGTGTCTCTTTAACATATATACCTTCCGCCGAATGCCCTTCAAACTATACAATGCACCCTCCACTTTTCAGCGTTGCATGTCTGCTACTTTGTCAGACTTATAGAAATCATAATAGATATCTTCATAGATGACTTATTAGTCTATAGAAATTCTTTTGATGCATGCATACACCATCTTTCCCTAGTCTTAGAACATTATGAAGATACATATTTGGTGCTTAATAGGGAAAAATGTCACCTCATCATGAAAGAGGGCATCGTTCTAGGATATTGTGTAATTTCTAGAAGCATTGAAGTTGACAAAGAAAATATCAGTGATTGCCAAGCTATTTCGTCCCACCATTATCAGGTAAGTCCGGGCATTCCCAGGACATGTCAGATTCTATAGGAGGTTCATATACAATTTTAGCAAAATCACCAAGCCTCTCACATATCTTCTTTAGAAAGATGTGGATTCCATCTTTGAATCTGAATGTATGAAGATCTTCAACACTATAAAAGAATCTCTCATTTCTGCCTCCATTCACTGTGCCCTAGATTGGTATCTATTGTGGAACCATTTGTTACCCAAATCCTAACTTCAAATGACTATAAAGTCAATGGTGATAGGACCTAGGCGTCAGTCCCTAGCACGGTATTGTCAAAGTGTGAATGTGGAAGCGTAAAGCTTGGCATACATGAACAAATAACGAAATAAAAACATCAATTATAATCTCAACATTCAACAAGATATATTAAACAACATTGTTTATTACAAGCTTTCAATTACATATTCAAGAGTATGATTTTAGAAGACCTCTCATGTATACTAGGGATCTTACAACAAGTACACCTGACATAGCTCACCAAGTTCATCAACTTCTAGCCATCTCTGAAACTATAAAATTTGTGAAACAAGGCGGGTCAAGCACACGAGGTGTTGAGTACAGGGCTAAAAGATACCTATACATAAGCTTTGCATAATTTGAAAAGAGTTGTAGAAATAACGAACAAGAATAAATAATTTAAGTATTTAGCAAAGTGAGAGCCCTAATTTGATATCATTTCACTGCAATTTTATCATCATTTTGTGCATGCATCAATATCATGTATTCATAAGGCCTTTTATGGACAACTTCTCATTGGAAGAGTCTATGAGGGTGCTTAAGATTAGCTAAACCTTTTATTGACATGGTCAGTCCACCCTATCTTGATAACTCAAGTAGGACGCCCAACCTTATCTCCTTACCCCAAAACATTAGGTAGGAGCATGAAGTTTGTATCATGGAGTTTCTATGTTATGTTTGCAGGTTATAAAACAATGACACGAGACAAACATCGAGTATAATACTAGAGTACTACATGACAATATTTGAGCAAGTAAACAAGCATACATATGTATCACATTTCAAGCAATAAAGCCATAGTCATATAATTATTTAAAGCTCGTACATGATATAAGAGATTTCATAACCTAAGTCATCCTTTACCATCTAGCCATAAGCAACACCTAATTAAGCAAAACATTACATACATGTATTAGATTCTCATCATTAACCTTGATTATCTTCATTTTAGGATTTTGGCCAAGTTAGGTTACAAGTTGCTTAATTACATGCTTGATGGTCTTTTACTGATTTAGGGTCCATCATAAGGGTGTGGTTCAAGTTTCATGTCATTATGATGTTCCATCAATTTTATATGATTATTTCAAGATTTGAGTCACTTATGTACATAAACTAGGTCAAAAGACTCAAAATAGAGCAACCAATGTCAAGATTCATCAGGCCAAGGGATCCAATCATTAAAGGTGGTTTAGATCAGCAATACTAGGTCATAAGAAACACACGCCATATAGGTGGATGTTCCCTAGGGTCTAGGCATCATATTTCCAACCTTTGAGTATCAACGTTACAACATATATGCAAGCATCAACATAGTTCATAAGCCATTGGGGGTCAACATGTGACTCAGGTAGGAGATCCACATGCAAGGGGTTAAGAATAGAAGGTTCAACTCTAATTTGAGAAGAGAGAGCATAATAAAAGAGCCCATATCGAGATTAGGACAGAAACAAGGCAAACAAGTCATATGTGTCACACTAGGTCACCACTAGTGGACTTAGAGTCACATGCAACATCATAAGATAAAATAGGGAGATCATGGACATTAGTATCTTCAAACATCATAGGGGTACTGATTTTAAGGATATAAGAGGGTTTGATGTCATCAAAGACCAAGGTTCCACATTATAAACATGCATCACCTTAGAGGCTCATATTCATGCATTTAGGTATCCTATGATTGAACCATAGAAAAGGAGGGCAAGAGTGGATGTATGCATTGTAAGATAGCACAAAGCTACTGATTTCAGATTATGAGAGACTTGGATGTCATTTAGAAGCATGAAATCAAAGAGGAACAACGTTCACCATTTATATTCAATTCAAGTCACATTTATGCAATAAGAGTCATCAAGAGTATAAGATGGGTGATTAAGTCTTTTCTAGTGCATAAAGTCCATTAAGTATAGTGATGTTAGGATTAAGAAGTAGATTGAGCATCAAGATTCAAGTTTTAATCATGATCATGCATTAAAAATATGGTCAAAGTAGTTAAAAAGTCACATTTTAAGCAAAATAACGGAATTTGAAGAAGATTCAGGGTTTAAAAGTATGTTCTTTGTGTAAGGAGCACTTGTAGTAGGCGCCAACACGCATGGGGCCGATGGGCTATGTGGCGCTCACCCATTCACCTCATCACCCTGCTCTCACATTGTTGGGCCATTGTCGCCCCCGATCTCATCGCCCATTTGCGGTGGTGTGTGGCTTGTCACCACTACATCGCCTCCAAGTGGTCGGTGGTCAACACCCACTTGGACCGCCAGTTGGGACAACACGGGACATGCATGGATGAAACTTGGTAGTTGCTCGGTGATCGAACGTACCACGATTCGTCTTCTTTACTAGATGACACCCGACCCACATGGCCACCCGCAGAGGCGTTACCTCACCAGTGTGATGGGACCGGAGCTTTGAGACTTGTAGACGACTGTAAAGGAGACATTTCTCCTTGCCTTGGCCCGATGAATCCGAAGAGGGTCATGGGTGGAGGCGATGAGGACTATGGTACAGAAACCCTCAGGTGGCGGTTGCGGCGGCGCCGTTGTGAAGCATGGAGGACGAGGGTCCGTTAGGGTTGGGTTTAGAGTGTGAAAGAGGAGAAAAAGAGAGGGGAACTGAAAGAGAGAGTTGCGGTGGGAAGTTCTAGCTAGCCAAAATGAGAAAAGTTCAAAGATGAAGCTGATTGGCTGAGCTACTACAATAGCAGGTAGCACAATATGGACCAAGGAAGGAGAAAACACCATATCCGTCAGATCCTTGATTGTAGATCTAAAGGTCTAGATAAGGGGGCGTGTTAGTGTTTTCCTAACTAAGAGTGGTTGCTGCTGCGCCGCACCCCTATTGGGCCCAAATAAGGTACCAAAGAAAAAGATAAATCGTGATTAAAAAATGCAACTTTGAAGTACCATAACTTGAGATACAATGGTCCAACTGAGGCGATTCTTGAGCTATTGGAAAGATAATTGAGAGCTCTATAACATGAAGTATACTAGGAATCCAAAATGTCATAGTGATGAGGTTCAAATTATATTGAAAGATGGTGACATGTTAAGGAAGGATACTTAGTCCAATTTCTCAAATTAGAACCACATATCATGAAATTAGTCATCGAGATGATCAAATTGGGTCATCAATACTCTTAAGTACTGCTATTGAAATTATATGGATTGAGATGGGTCTCTTGAAGAGAGAGAATGAGTATAATAGATGAGATAGAAATCCAAGTTGTCACATCCTTCCCTCCTTAAAAGATTTTTTATCCTTGAAATTTGTCCAAGATCATATTCAAGGGTTAAAGTTTGAGATTAAGAGTCCAAGTCAACATTTCATCATGTTTAGGCGACCAAGGCTTAAGTGTCAAGGCATCCCCCATCATGGGGAGCATACTTAAGTCATCATCATCAAGGATGTACTCTTTCCATTTATATATGTATTACTTAGTGTTCCAACATAATATGACACCATCTTAACATTAGGGTGTTCCCATCCCTTAGTAACCCTACATTAGGGTTTTTCTTCATATCTTCATACGAGACCAAGGTGTATTATAAAAATCTATTTTATCAACTATCAAACTAACATGTTTACAATCATGACTTCCAAATGGGATCACCATTGAATGTTGATATTTCATCATTCTACTAAATTTCATGCCTGACTTGGTTTTCCTCAAGTTCTACCAACTCTACTCAATTATATTCATTCATTTTTTTCCAATTTGGATCCATAATTAAGAAATTTATTCATCATGTTTATTTGACCAAGAGCATCGTCACATCGAGTTAATCATTTTTCATTTGGGTGTGAGATTAGGCATGTTACCCGTGAGTATTCATGCTAAGATATCTAGGCATCATCATATGAAGTTCATGATGTCAAAACTACATCGTTTGTGTATGGTATGATTTCATATTAGGTCTAGCTCATGAGAGTGACTTATCATACATATTTTGGGTTAACATAAAGGAGATTGTTTAGTGTATTGTGCATCAATTTGTATTCAATTAAAGTCACATTTATGCAATAAGAGTCATCAAGAGTACATGATGGGTGATTAAGTCTTCTCTATTGCATAAAGTCCATTAAGTATACTAATGTTAGGATTAAGAAGTAGATTGAGCATCAAGACCCAAGCTTTAATCATGATCATGCATTAAATTTGGTCAAAATAGTTAGAGGTCACATTTTTAGCGAAATAACATAATTAGAAGAAGATTCAGGGTCTAAAAGTATGCTCATTATGTATCATCGAGATGATCAAAATGGTATATTTATTTGCCTAATTTAGCCAAGGAGTTTGAGAGTTATCAATTTTTGAAAGCTTAACATGAAAACTGTAGGTTAACTACACATGACATTACCTTCCATTCATTCATCAATGTACTGGTCAATCTAGGCCGCTTATCCCAGATCCAGCTGCTACAGAGCACTTGTAGCATGCTCCAGAACGCGTGGGGCCGATGGGTAGTGTGGCACCCACCCATTTGCCTCGTCACACCACCTTCACATCGCAGGGCTGCTATCGCCCCAGTCTCATCGCCCAATCGTGGTGGCGTGCGACTTGTCACTGATGGTTCGCCTCCAAGTTGTCAGTGGTCAGCACCCGCTTGGACCGCTGGCTGGGACAACAAGGGACGTGCACGGCTGAATTTTGGTTGTTGCTCGGTGATCAAATAAGCCACAATACATCTTCTTTACTAGATGACACCCAATTCGCATGGCCGCCCATGACGGTGTTACTCACTGGTGTGATGGAACCGGAGCTTTTGGCCTTGCGGACATCCATAAAGGAGACGTTCCTCCTTGCCTTGACCGGGAAATCCAAAGAGGTTCATGGGTAGAGGCGATGAGGCCTATGGCATAGAGACCCTTGGGTGGTGGCCGCGGCGTTGTCACCCTGAAGCATGGAGGATGAGTGTCTCTTAGGGTGGGGTTTAGAGTGGGAATGAGGAGAAAAAGAGAGGGGAAATGAAAGAGAGAGTTGCGACGGGAAGTTCTAGCAAGACAAAATGAGAAAAGCTTCAAAGACAGAGCTGATTGGTTGAGCTGCTATCGTAGCAGGTAGCATTGTATGGACAAAAACACCATATCCGTCAGATCCTTGATCACAAATCTAATGCTCTAGAGAGAGGGCTCATTAGGGTTTTCCTAACCAAGAGTGGTGGCTTCTGGGCCGCGCCCCTATTGGGCCCAAATAAGGTAGCAAAGAAAAAGATAAATCAAGATTAAAACAAGCAATTGAAGTACCATAAATTGAGCTAGGATTGTCCAATTTAGGCAATTCTTGCACCGTTGGAAATGCAATTGAGAGTTCTACAACATGACGCATACTAGGAATCCAAAATGTCATAGTGATGAATTTCAAATTATACTGCTAGATGGTGATATGTTAAGGAATGATGCTTAGTTCAAAATTTCAAGTAGAGCCACATATAACGAAATTAGTCATCAAGGTGATCAAATTGGGTCATCAATACTCTTAAGTATTGTGATTGGAATTATATGGATTGAGATGGGTCTCTTGAAGAGAGAGAATGAGTATAATAGATGAGATAGAAATCCATGTTGTTACACCTTTCATCCTTAAAAGAAATTTTATCCTCAAAATTCATCCAAGATCATATTCAAGGGTTAAAGTTCAAGATCAAGAGTCCATGTCAATATTTCATCGTGTTTACATGACCAATGCTTAGTGTCAAGGCATCCCCCACCATGGGGTGCATACTTAGGTCATCATCATCAAGGATGTACTCTCTCCATTTATATATGTATTGGTGTTCCAACATAATATGACATCATCTTGACATCAGGGTTTTCCCATCCCTTAGTATCCCTACATTAGGATTTTTGTTCATATCTTCATACGAGACCGAGGTGTACTATCAAAATGTATGTTATCAATTCTCAAACAAACATGTTCACAATCTTGATTTCCAAATGAGATCACCATTGAACGTTGATATTTCATCATTATACTAGATTTCATGCACCACTTGGTTATCCCCAAGTTTTACCAACTCCAATCAATTATGTTCATTCATTTTTTTCATTTTGGGTACCTAATTAAGCAATTTATTCATCATGTTTGTTCGAGTTATGACCCCAAGAACATCGTCACATTGAGTTAATCATTTTTCATATGGAGTATGAGATTAGGCATGTTACCCATGATTATTCAAGCTAAGATCTCTAGCCATCATTGTATCAAGTTCATGGCTTCAAAACTACATCATTCGTGTATGGTATGATTTCATATTAGGTCTAGCTCATGACAGTGACTTATCATACGTATTCAAGGTTAACATAAGTGAGATTATTTCGTGTATAATGCATCAATTGAGGGACATCATTATCATCAACATTGAGGTTTCATTGTCATTTCACTTGTATCATAGAAAGAGCTCCTCAAGCTCGAGCCACTCAAGCTAAGACTTATCTAAGTCCAACAAGACATGCTAACCACAACCATCTACACATAACAAAATTTCTACCAAACTATCAGTACAAGGGCAACCACTAGATTCCTTTACATACAACCACCACCTAAGTATGAGGATCATCATGGGTATCACACATCATGTACATCGTCTTAGGGTCTTGGGACATTTCCTCACCTATATAGCAAACATCATGTATTCAACTGCCTCTTTGTCTAGGGTTGGAACTTTCCATAGGTAATCCGAGGTTTAACAATTATAAAGGGACCACAACTAGGTGACTCAACTCATATACCTAGAAGTATTCTATCTAGGGACTCATCATCATGTATTTCATCGTGCATATTTTCAACATTTCACATATTTTGGAGTTTAGATACTCTGACCTTCTCCCGTGGCGGGTCAGCTCGTATCAAGAAGTCACCCTTTTTGTATGTCCCATGCTAGAGGTCCTCCTTCATAGAGAGGTTGAGGCCCGTATTGGTTTCAAATCATATATCACACGTCATATCTCATCATATACAAGACTAGGCACAAGCAAGCATGCCAACCCACAAGCTATGTTTAGGACATCAACCAATTCACACATATTGTATAAGGTGCTAGGTTTATCTAGGGTTGCATGGTAAAACTCATATCCTATCATCAAACATAACATGAATCATCTTGAAACATATCATAACGTCACATCATCATCGTCATCATCATCATCAGGCTACTTACTAGCCTAACCTTTATCATGGCTCTAGAGAACTCTAGAGGCTACATCTATCATCTAAACTCTCTCATCTGGACTTGATATTACATCTCTTAATCTTAGGCTACATGGAAGCTCACTTCCTTTCTATGTGCGGTAATATTTTTCATATGTACATATACTAATACTTGAAATAGGTTTTCTCCAATGTTGAAACAGGTGATTGAAACCACCATACTCCATTCAAATAAAACCAAAACCAAAATGATTTACCACACTCATCAGACATTGTAGTATCATGACACCCAGAGAACTAGCAAGAACATGGTGCACACCTTTGTAGCTACCCCGAGCACATGCCCATAACATATGTCTAGGGTGGTAATAAGAACTCCCTTTTTACACCCTCCTGAGCCTACAACCCATACTACACGATAGAAAGAGGAGAAAAGTAAGGTTCTAGGGATTACACAAGTCTACACCTAGTTCTATGACATCTAGGTTCTAACCTTGAGGCTAAGTCAACTTAGTTCACAAAAGACAACTCATTAAGTTTTTACGGTTGAGATGTAAGGTTATGTTTAGGTTGTGTTTCATGTGAGCAATGGTTGGTGTAGTTATTGTTCATGCTCTGATACCATCTGTCGTGGAACCATTTGTTACCCAAATCCTAACTCCAAATGACTGTAAAGTCAATGGCGATAGGACCTAGGCATCCGTACCTAGCATGGTATTGCCAAAGTGTGAATGAAGAAGCGTAAAGCTTAGCATACATGAACAAATAACAAGATAAAACACCAATCATAATCTCAACATTCAATAAGATATATTAAACAACATTGTTTATTACAAGCTTTAAATTACATATTCAAGAGTACGATTTTATAAGACCGCTCATGTATACTAGGGATCTTACAAAAACTACACTTGACATAGCCCACCAAACCCATCAACTTCTAGCCATCTATGAACCTATAAAATACATGAAACAAGGCGGGTCAAGCACACCAGGTGCTGAGTACAGGGATGAAAGATACATATACACAAGCTTTGCATAGTTTAAAAAGAGTTACAGAAAAACAAACAAGAATAAGCAAGTTAAGTATTTGCCAAAGTGAGAGCCCAAGTTTTATATCATTTCACTCCAATTATACCATCATTTCGTGCATTCATCAATATCATGTATTTGTAAGGCCTTTTATGGACAACATCTCATTGGAAGAGTCTATGAGGGTGCTCAAGATTAGCTAACCTTTTTATCGAAATGGTCCGCTTTATCTTGATAACTCAAGTAGGATGCCCAACCTTATGTCCTTACACCAAAACTTCATGCAGGTGCATTAGGTTTGTATAATGGAGTTTCTAAGTTATGTTTGTAGGTTATAAAACAACAACATGAGACAAACATTGAGTATAATACTAGAGTACTACTTGGCAACATTTGAGCAAGTAAACAAGGATACATATGTATCCCATTTCAAACAAGAAAGCCATAGTCATATAATTATTTAAAGTCCGTACCTAATTTTAGAGATTTCATAACCTAACCAATCCTTGACCATCTAGCCATTAGCAACAACCGATTAAGCACAAGATTACATACATGGATTATATTTTCATCATTAACCCTAATTATCTTCATTTTAGGGTTTTGGCCAAGTTTGGTTGCAAGTTGCTTAATTACATGTTTAAGGTATTTTACTGATTTAGGGTCCATCATAAGGGTGTGGTTCAAGTTTCATATCATTCAATGTTCCATCGATTCGATATGATTATTCCAAGATTTGAGTCGCTTATGTACATAAACTGGGTCAAAAGACTCAAAATAGAGAAACCAAGGTCAAGATTCATCAGGTCAAGGGATCCAATAATTAAAGGTGGTTTAGATCAGCAACACTAGGTCATAAGAAACACATGCCATATAGATGGATGCCCCCTAGGGTCTAGGCATCATATTCCCAACCTTGAGTATCAATATTACAAAAGATATGCAAGCATCAACATCGTTCATATGCCATTGGGGGTCAACATGTGACTCAGGCAGGACATCCACATGCAAGGGGTCAAGAATAGAAGGCTCAACTTTGATTTGAGAAGAGAGATCATAACAAAAGGACCCATATCGATATTAGGGCATTAGCAAGGCAAACAAGTCATATGTGTCACACTAGGTCACCTCTAGTGGACTTAGAGTCACATGTAACATCATAACATAAAATAGGGAGATCATGAACATTAGTATCTTCAAACATCATAGGGGTACTGATTTCAAGGATATAAGAGGGTTTGATGTCATCAAAGACCAAGGTTCCACATTGTAAACATGCATCACCATAGAGACGCATATTCATCCATTTAGGTATCCTATGATTGAACCGTAGTAGAAGGAGGGAAAAAGTGGATGTATGCATTGTAAGTTAGAACAAAGCTAATGATTTCAGATTATGAGACTTGGATGTCATTTAGAAGCATGAAAGCAAAGAGGAACAAAGTTCACCATTTATATTCAATTCAAGTCACATTTATGCAATAAAAATCATCAAGAGTACATGATGAGTGATTAAGGCTTCTCTAACGCATAAAGTCCATCAAGTATACTGATGTTAGGATTAAGAATTAGATTGAGCATAAAGATCCAAGCTTTAATCTTGATCATGCATTAAATATGGTCAAAGTAGTTAAAGGTCAAATTTTTAGCAAAATAATGGAATTAGAAGAAAATTCATGGTTTAAAAGTATGTTCGTCATGTGGGGATCGTTGAGTTGATCAAATTGGTATATTTATATGTCTAATTTGGCCAAGGGGTTTGAGAGTTATCAATATTTGAAAGCTTGACATGAAACCTATAGGAAAATCACACATGGAATTACTTTCCATTCATTCATTTATGTACTGGTCGATCTGGGCCGCCGATCCCAAATCATGCAACTGCGGAGCACTTGTAGCAGGCGCCAACATGTGTGGGGTCGATGTGCCATGTGGCACCCACCCATTCGCCTCGTCACCCTGCCCATGCGTTGTTGGGCTACTGTCACCCCAGTCTCATGGCCCATTTGCGGTGGTGCGCTGCTTGTCGCCGATGGCTCGCCTCCAAGTGGTCGGTGGTCAACACCCGCTTGGACCGCTGGTTGGGATAATAAGGGATGTGCCCGACTGAATCTTGGTTGTTGCTGGATGATCAAACATATCACAATCCGTGTTCTTTACTGGATGACACCCGACCCGCACGGTTGCTCGCGGAGGCGTTATCTCGTCGGCGTGATGGGACCAGAGCTTTGGGTCTTGGAGATGGCTGTAAAGGAGATGTTTCTCCTTGCCTTGGCCCGACGAATATGAAGAGGGTCATGGGTGGAGGTGATGAGGCATATGGCACAAAGACCCTCGGGTGGCAGCCGCGGCGCCGCCGCTGTGAAGCATGGAGGACAACGGTCGATTAGGGTGGGTTTAGAGTGTGAAATAGGATAAAAAGAGAGGGGAAATGAAAGTTAGAGTTGCGATGGAAAGTTATAGCTAGTCAAAATGAGAAAAGCTTCAAAGATGGAGCTGATTGGCCGAGCTGCTACAGTAGCAAGTAGCATTGTACAAACCAAGGAAGGAGAAACACCATATCCGTCGGATCCTTGATCACAGATCTAAAGGTCTAGAGAGGGGCAAGTTAGCAATTGTCTATCCAAGAGTGGTTGCTCCTGGGTCACGCCCCTATTAGGCCCAAATAAGGTACCAAAGAAAAAGATAAATTGAGATTAAAACAAGCAGCTTTTAAAGTACCATAACTTGAGCTAGGATGGTCCACGTGAGGCGATTCTTATGCTGTTGGAAAGATAAGTGAGAGCTCAATAAGTGAGAGCTCTACAACATGAAGTATACTAGGAATCCAAAATGTCATAGTGATGAGGTTCAAATTATATTGCAAGATGGTGACATGTTAATGAATGATACTTAGTTCAATTTCTAAAATTAGAGCCACATATCATGAAATTAGTCATTGAGGTGATCAAATTGGGTCATCAATACTCTTATGTACTGTGATTGAAATTATATGGATTGTCATGGGCCTCTTGAAGAGAGAAAATGAATATAATAGATGAGACAGAAATCTAGGTTGTCACAGTCTCATTCCTTTGAAATCATGTGTGATGTTAGTGACTACGTCATAGGTTTAGTTATGGGGCAACACTCAAAGGAATCATGCAACCACCAAAAGGAGCTTCTCTCCATTGTCTTTGATTTCAACAAGTTTTCCTACTATCTCATAGACTCACATCTGATTGTCTACAATAATCATGTTGCTACCAAGTATTTGTTGTTGAAAAAGGACACAAAGCCGACTGATCAAATGGATCTTGTTGATGTAAGAGTTTGATTTCTAAATCAAAGACAAGAAAGGAACTGAAAATATTGTTGTCGATCATCTTATACGATTGCATATCCAAGACAACAACATAGTTCCCATCAACAATTCTTTTCTTGATGACCACTTCTTAAAGGTGACCGTATATACCCCGTGGTATATTGATTTTGTAAAATACCTAGATACATGAGTCCTTTATCCAGGCTGCACATGGAATGAAAAAAAGAGATTCATGTTAGACATTCTCCATTAATTCTGGGATGAGCATTATCAGTTTAGGTTGTGTTTAGACAACCTCTACTTCCTATGCATCTCTGAAGAGGAAGCTCCTATCATTCTTGAGCAGTGACATTTTGGCCCAACTGAGGGCCACATGAGCTCCAAAAAGACACTCAAGGTCCTTCAATGTGGGTTCTTTTGACCTATATTTTGAAGCATGCCCATAGCTATGTCAAGTCTTGTAAGAAATGTCAAAGATCTGCTCATATTTCTAAGATATATGAAATGTTGCTCAATCTTTGGAAAAAAGTTGCGATCTTCAATGTTTGGGGTGTAGATTGCATATGATCATTCCTCTCTTCTCATGGCTTCACATACATTCTTATCATTGTTGATTATGTCTCTGAATGGGTCAAAGATATCCCCACAATCTCTTGCAACTCCAAACCAATCATCAAGATTTTCAACAAAATCATCTTTCTAGCTTTGAGTCCCACATATCGTCATTTCTAACGGGGGATCACACTTCCTTAATGGAATCTTTGAAGTACTTATTCACAAGTATGATGTCTCTCAATGTGTGGCTACTCTATATCATCCACCAACAAATGGTCAAGTGGAAGTTTCCAACTGTCAAATCAAAGCTATTTTAGAGAACACATTCGATCAAACAAGATAAGAGTGGGCATACAAGTTGAATTGACACACTATGGGCTTACATAACTACCTACAAGACTCCCTAACACACTACACCTTTATGTCTCATCTTTGAGAAATCTTGTCATGTATTAGTGGATCTTGAACACAAAGTACGATGGGCCATCAGGAAGCTCAACTTTGACCTCTGTGTAGTAAAAGAAAAACATCTACTTAAAGTATAAGAGCTAGAAGATTCATAGCTGACTACCTATGAAAATCCACACATTTACAAGGAGTGCATAATAATGTGAATTATGACCACTTAAAGAGGAAAGATCTATAGGTCATAGATCAAGTATTACTACACAACTCTCATCTCTGTCTTTTTCCAAGAAAGCTCCGGGCCTGATGGTAGACTCCATTCATCATCAAGCACATCTTCCCTCATGGAGCTAATACAATTTGAAGCGAGAAAATTGGTGAATTCAAAGTTAATGGACAATGTCTCAAACGTTACTTCACAATGGATGATATGCATGCCAACCAACAACTGGTGGTCCTCCCCCTACATATCATGATTGAGCTCCGTGTGTTGAGATGTCGACGTTAAACAAAGAAAAGAAGCTTCTCAGGAGGCTACCCGAGCGTCACTTCCATTTTTAGCTATCTTTCCATTTTATTGCATCTTTGCATTTAGTGCATCTCATGACAATATCGTACATCTAACAATTTTGATTGTAGGCGAATGACTGTTGCTGAATGGAGAGAAACCACGACTCGTGGTTCAACCAACAAGATTCTTCCCCTCCATCTTGATGAGAAAATAAATAAGTACATGGTGGAGGATGGGTGGCACATATTCTACTCTCTACCCACACCTATTTGTTTATAACTTATTATCTTATCATTGCATTCTGCATTGCATTTAGCGTAATTTTTAGGTTGAATTTAAAGTAATCAAAGCCATTATCTGGCTGACTTAGGTTCAACTTTTTGTTGGAATCCATGCATATTTATCATTTAAATCCCCATTATTTGAATTAAGACCTCACCAAGACCAATTTTTCGAAACAAACTAATGGCTAGAAATCACCCTATATAGTTTAGGAACCCAAACACCATGTTTTTCTGAAAAAGATGGCAAGTATTTGAGGAACTGAGAAAGATCAAACACATCATTATTCTAACTGATTAGTGAGAAAATGCATGAAATTATCACTTTTCCCTTATCATGTCACCATTTGAGCGTGATGAAGCTAGGAGAACAACTCATTGCATTGAATCACAAATCAAGTTACATACATTTTTACCCTTCTTCTACACTTCTGCTTTCACCTTCTTACCTTCCATATATCAAAAAGAAATAAAGAGCCATACAAAATGCCAAACTCTAAGTTTGGGGTGGCACACTTCCTCCATACTCTATTTGCTTTTTCCATACCCCTCTTTATGTAATATGGGCGTAGCACCAAAAAAAGATACCAATTTGCACATAAAAGTATTGTAATATATATATATATATATATATATATATATATAGGGTCGCGATCCAGTGAGAAACATCCTACGGTGAGACCATGAAAGGCATTTGAATAACTAAAAATTTGTAAGTGTTTTTTAAAATCCAACCGTATAGGTGGGAAAAACATCAATTCATTTACCTTCTCACAAAAAATCATTGCAATTAGACATTGTTCACATGTCCATATGTACAATATACACTTTTTGCATCCAACGGCCAGCCAGAAATTCATTATAGAGCGTCAAAAAGTATTTTTTTTGTTGTGAATGATATACAAATCGGATGGTGATAAAATTTTATAGGAAGGTAAATATTAAGTTATGTTTGTAATCTATACGGTTAGATTATGAAAAATTGGTCCATGTGAAGAGTTATTCAAATGTCTCTCATGCTCTCACCAAGATATGTTTCTCACTGGATCATTGTCATATATATATATATATATAAATAAATAAATATATATATATATATATATATATATATATATATTAGACACACACACACCAATATGAAATTTCAAGTCGAATAGAGGAGAGATTTACATCTCCCTTTTACAACACCTCTCCATTTTCCACCTAGACACAATGAAAGTCTCATTTTAATATCATTTTCATCCACCATATTGTTGGATCCTATGCTCACTTGTTGTTCTTTCAGATTCTCTGGACTTCCATAAAAAACTATTAGATGTGCTTGGTATCAGGATGGTAGTGAGGAAGTATTTTCGAGAAGCAAAATCAAAATGATGATATGGATAAATATATTTTTCTATCTCAAGAAGTTGAACAACTTGTCCATATCAAGTGCTAGGAAAATGAACATGATGTAAAGATGAGACAATCACATGGGCTAAATGTATTCAGTTGGTGATCGTTTTAGATTTTGTGTTATCTGAGGTCAATCAACATTCTAGTTCAGGGTTATTTGATGAATGTATA
This sequence comes from Alisma plantago-aquatica, assembly GCA_963693085.1. Lineage (NCBI taxonomy): Eukaryota > Viridiplantae > Streptophyta > Magnoliopsida > Alismatales > Alismataceae > Alisma > Alisma plantago-aquatica. Next base: position 1,971,079,691 of record OY856409.1, on the reverse strand, counting down.
TTTATCCTAGTTTTATTTGTATTTTTAGCTTTGTCTTGTATTAATTTTATCATTTTACTTTATAACTAACTTACATCTTGGTTTTCTTAGTTTTATGTTAATTGATAGGAGTTTGATCTAAATCCCTAATTTTCATGGTAGGTTTAAACTCCATATCTCATGCACCATATTTGGAGACGGTGATTTTGGTAACCAATTGGAGGGCACAATAATTTTTTGAATAAATGGAACATATCTTCTTTGATCATTCCCTTCATCTATTAATGATTCCTTCAGTTGATGCCTCATGAGCATAGACCTCACAACACATGCAATAACCCTTTCTTGGGTGGATTTGGTTTTTGCTTTACTCTTTCCATCCTCTAACAACCAATGGAAGCCATTTCATCAGTTCACATCTTTCAACCATTATGTTGGTTTAAATCACTATGATATTTCGTCAGTTGCGAACCGATCGAAGCCCAATGTTGACCTTCCGACAAGAATGATGCACTCCATTTCAATGGAAATCAACACACATGTCTAAGAATGGAACTATTGAGCATGTCTATACATATTCCTTTCCATTGAATTTCAACACTGTCTTTTCACGGGGACCAACAATATGCCTTTTGATTACTGTCATGACCTTTCTCCTACCAATATTCCACCTAACTCTTCACTAGCACTGGAAGTTCTAAGTGTCGTGAGGCTCTTCGTCTACCTCTCACAGTATCACTTTACCTCCATGATTACTGAAGGGTTAACTACAATGCGTCTGGAAGGGTTTAAGTCCTAACCTCCACCTATAAGTACTAGGCGGCCACCTCTACAAAAAGGATCCACCCCATGATGCTTCCAGACTGTTGAAACAAACTCTGAGCTTCCACTTCCATATTCCATCGGTTGATGGATGTCAATTGACGATTTCTACCTCCACTTATGCCAAGTACCCGAGGATCGTACCTCAAAAGAGGCTATTCTTGTGGTGCTCACGTCTATTGGTTGATCGATTCCACCCTCGTCAACCAACTGCTCCTTCCTTACAACAGATAGATCATAATCGTTGAAGGAAGAAGACGCCCCCAAGACATCCTTAGATGAATGTCAAGGAGTGATCTTGCTATTGTATTGACTTCCATCATTCTTGACTTTGAATACTAATATATGAACATCACAATTGCTCCTCTTTTTTCTACATTTGTGGTGGCTTTTTTCGCTTCCTCCTTTATTAATCTTGATACTAATGTGATGAGCAAGTAGTCCTCTCGCTAGAGTACGGGGAGTAGCTCCACTACCCAATTTCATTCTCTTTACTGTATATGTTATTGTATAAACCATCATATTTGGAAATCAATTGTTTCATTCTTGTATTCTTGCCTGATCATCAAGTTTACTTGTTTATTAGATCTTGAGTGTAGAGAAATCTAGGATCTCAGATATCAATTGATTCCTATTAAATTCTTGTTGAAAATTTAGATAGGTGTTTCTCAAGGCGGTAGATGTATGATCTCTAGGTAATGTGATAGTGATCTCAGAATGATGTTTGTATGGGTATCAATCCTAAGGATGAAAGAGGATTTATCGGGTCTCAAGATATATATTTTTATGCTTAATATGATGCAACACGAGTGAGAATGATAGGTAGCAGTGGTGAAACCTGTACCATCCTAGTGTTTCCATCCATTGATACATATAACTCTAATATAACCTTTCTTATTTACAACCCTAGTTTAATCAACAACTAAATCCAATGTTGTGCTAAATACTAGTTCTTGTTAGTTACATTGATCAAATTACTCTTAAATAAGTTGTCATTTGGATCGGGTCTTGAACTATACTACAGTAAGACTTGTCCACTTGCGGGTCGGATTATTGCACACTTAGTTAAGTTAAACTCTAGGGATTTTCATCCCTAGTGAATTTTATCATGCGGTAAATCACACATCGATAACCACGTGCCATGTTCTGTTGTACGATTAGTACTTTCACTTATAATTAGGTGAACTAGTAATCAAGGCACACACTTTTCTGAATGAGTGGATTTTATCACAATTTATCTCTTATTCATATTTTATGAAAGAAAAAAAATGTCATCATCAAATAATGATTCACGCATAATTTCATTACAAAGGAACTCAATTAGGCATCATCAAATTTGTCTAGCATAATCATGGAACCAATCACGAATCTATGAGTTACTCACAAATCTTACATGGTTAGGTTTTATAAGCAACTAGACACTAAACACGTACTTACCAAAGCATCATTATCATAGTTTTTATGCATTTATTGTTCATTTAGATTAATTACATGTGGACCATTAGTACGTATGCATGAATTCATCTAGGTACTACGACACATGAAGATTACAAGACAAGTATTTTAGGAAATGATAATTTATTATAAGCCAATCAAGTGATTCATACGGTAAGAAGAACCTTATTGTACTAAACATGGTCTTACATCAAGAGAAGATAAAACATAAATTGAGATGTCAATTAATTAATTTCAAGGTTATCAAAGCATCTTTTAGTTCCTGTATAATTAATAATGCACAATAGCATTTTATTTCCATACAGAATTATGAAGGATAAGAATCCGCTGATGGATGCATATTCATTGCCATTTCTAAATTATTTTCTCATTTGTTTGTCACTTGGATCATTTTTTATTTCAGTTTCATCAATGTTGTTCTTATATTATGCATTAGGATTTTTATTAAAATTCTTACACTTATGCAGAAGAAAGCACACCTCAACTCAAGAGAAAGATATTTTCCTTCTTGGGCCCATGTTCAGGTTTTTGGAACAATTTCATAGCAGATTGGAGCTAAACTGCTCAAGTCATGCATGTTTTCAGGCAATCAGGGTTCCTAGTCGACCTACCAACCTACGCATCCAAGAGAAAGCATTAGTCTAATGATCTCCTTCACTAATATGTCAATCAGAAGGCCATCAATTTTACAATAATTGATGAATTTGTAAAGAGATTAAATGATCAACCGGTCCACTCCCTCAGTCGACTGATCCACCTCTAGCAGATTGCCTCAAGGATGCAGCTTATCGGTCGACTAGCCAAAATTCCTCCAAAGTCAAAAGTTCACATCAACATCAAGTGTTCATCAAATCAGGCAAATCCCTTCCGGGATCGATCGATCCATTGATTCTATAGAAGATTATCAAAATGGTGATCGATCGACCAGTCTTATTGGTCATCGACCAAAATTCAATTAGTTGTTCTGCCAAGTCAATGGTTAGTCAACCAGAGCATTTGGTCGCCCAATCAATGTGGTAGATGATAGAACTACATGTTGGCTAAATTGGACATTATAATAATTCCTTTGTTTTGATGATGACAAACATTTCTTTCTTGTGGTTTTAACTTGCCATTTGAGTGTTTCAGGGACAAGCATGTAATGTGGTGGATATCAAAGACTTGGAAGATCAATTTTCTAAAATTGCTTTATTTTCATAATTGTAATCAATGTAAAAACTTGTGCAAGTTTATAATGTACAAGTACTTAGATATCATGTAAATCAAGCGTTTAGATCTTCCCTATCCACACACAACACTTAGATAGGTCATCCCCCAAGATAGTAATATAATAGCACATTGATACACACACTCAATAAATGAATATATTGAATAAGGGATGTTCTCGGTCGACAAACACTTCGATCGAGACACTCTCGGTCGACAAAATTCTTGACCGAGAACAGGTCCTCCTAGCCGTTAGACTGAGTTAGAAAAATGGTTGGGAGTTGGAATCAAACGTTTCAATACACTTTCCCCAGACTCACCCTCGGTCGACAAATTCCTCGACTGAGAGACACTCGGTCGACAAACTTCTCGACCGAGAAGGCTTCTGTCTGCACTTTTCAGGATTAATTAACTAGCAATTACAAATGCAATTAGTGGATATCTAACGGCTAGTTGAGCACTAAGAACCCCCTAAAAGTATCTAGAACGTCCCTAAGCACTAGTAGGCCATTCCTATAAATAGGACATGCCTTAGGACACCTAAACTCACTTGAGTACACAACTTGCATATACAATTCACTTGAAATCACATTGTAGCAAGACATTAGCAAAGCTTTCACTTGCAAAACATTTCCACAAACTTTGAATTCATGTCCTATAGGCTGATATCTCCTATCCACTATACATTCACGTCCATCCACTTTGGTTAGGAGACAAACACTTGATATAGGATTCAAGCCTTGTGCTACATTGGTAAAGTTGTACTTTCCTGCTTCTTTCTTGTTCCTTCTTATTGCTTTGGTTCTCCTTTTCTACTCCTAGGTTGGAGGTTGCGGAAAGGAGGTTGTTGGAGCTTCTTCGGTGGTGAAGGTAGCTTGGCAGACTTAGGATTACTTCAAGAAGGCTGTCTCAACGAGAAGCTACTTCAAGAGGAAGGCTACTTCAAGGGGGAGCTTGGAGTTACTTCAAGGAAGGTTGATTCAAGGTTGGTGATACTACTTCTAAGTGAAGGCTATGCTAAGGGTGAAGGTATTTGTATCTTATGTAACATCCTTGTGAGGTAATAAAATACAAGTGCTTTTAATATCCCAATTGGAAACAATTGGGTAGTGGATTGACTCCCTTAGTATTTGCTAAGGGTGGAACCACTCTAAACGTCTTGTCTCCTTCTCCAAATTATAATTGTGGTTCTTGGTTGAATTAATTTTAAAATTATTATAAAACCCTATTCACCCCCCTCTAGTATTTTTCAATTGGTATCATAGCAGGCTTCAAAGAACTTTAACAAAGTCTTGAAGAAAATGGGTGATGGGGTACTAAACAACCTCAACTTGGAAGGAACACTTGTGGCTCGGCCTCCACCATTTGATGGCACCGACTACACCTATTGGAAAAGGAATATGCAATTCTACTTTCAAGGAATCAGCTGGGATCTCTGGGGAATGGTGTCAAATGCCTATGATCTTCCTCAAATTGACTATGCTACATGGGATGCAAACACGGTGAGATCAACTCAATTAAATGCAAAGGCTGTAAGTATTCTTTATTGTTCAATTTCCGTAGGTGAGTTAAATAGAATTTCAAATTGTGAAACTGCATATGAGATATGACATAGACTCTCCATTATCTATGAAGGAACTATTCAAGTAACAAATTCCAAAATTGTATGCTTAAACAAAAGTTTGAACAGTTTCGTATGGAACCAAATGAGTCTATTAGTGAAATGTATGCAAAGATTTCTTCTATTTTTAATGGTTTGAATGCATTAGGTAAATCCATTAGTGAAGAAGATCAAATGTCAAAAATTCTTAGGTCTCTTCCTCCTAAGTACAAGCCTAAGGTGGCCGCAAATGAAGAAGCCAATGACCTCACCCGACTAAGGATGGTGCAACTCATTGGCAACTTAGAAGCACATGAGGCAACCTTGGAGGAGGAAGAAAGATGAGAGTGTGAACTTCAACAAGGAAGAAAGAAGGACATGGCTTTCAAGGCTACAAAGGTCATCACTCAAGAAAGTGATGAGACAAGTGATGGAGATGAGGGAGAAGAAGCTCTAATTTTAAATGGTAAGAAATATAGAAGATTTAAATCTAACAAAGTTATTGGTTCTTCTTCTTCTTCCTCTCCTAGGTGTTTTGAATGTGGAAAGAAGGGACATCTTAAGAATGAATGTCCTAAAGAAAAGAAAGGGAAGAAAAGCTCATCTAAGAAGAAGGGAGAAAAATCATACAAAGCTGCATGAGATGAGTCAAGTGATAGTGAGAGTGGAGAAGAGAATGTGGAGTGTCTCATGGCCAAAGAAAATGATAGTGATGTTTCTCAAGAGGTAAACCTTCTTGATTTGACAAAAGAAGATCTAATTGTTAGTCTTCAAGATACTCATGACAAATATGTTGATTGCAAAAACAAACTAAAGAAGGTTACTAGAACTAATGAGAATTTATATGCTAAATTAAATAATATTTCTTTTGAAAAGGACAAAATTATTTATGAAAACCTTACTTTGAAATCATCTTAAATGATTGAAATATGAAGTTGCTTACTTTAGAAACAAACTATGATCTTCTTTCTCAAGAAAAGGTTGATTTGCTTACAAAACTGCATAATTTTCAGACTCAACCTATCCTATGTAATCATCTAGATTATGAAGCTATTGTTAAGGAAAGAGATGCTTTATCATCTAATCTAGATCAAGCAAAGTTAGATATCAAAAAGAAAATGGATGAGATTGCTTAATTACAAAGAGAAATTAGTAGCTTGAGAAACAATGATATTCTTGATAAAATTCTACAAGATTCTTTTGGTCAGATTGGAAGAAGAGGACTAGGTTATAAGCCCAAAGGTAAATCTTTTCAAAAACCTAGGATGAGAATGATACAAGTGCCCAAGACTAAAGTTTTGTATGTGCCTAAAGCCAATCCACCTATGAAGAGAAATGAAATTGATTCTATATGTTGTCATTACTGTTTACGTCTTGGACATTATTCATTCTCTTTCCCATACAAGAAAAAGGATATTGATCTACTTTGGGTTCCTAAAACTTTGAGATTTTAATTTGATTAGTTGAGATTTGACCTAAAATGTTACTTTGATATTCAAATGTATTATCTCAACTAAATTGAGCATTAACTTATATAATTTTGTAAAACTGGTCCATGTCTTTACTTGAAAACAACTACTGAAAACACTACAGAAACAATCTCGGTTGAGAAAGTTGTTGACCAAGACAATGACGGTCAAGAAATTAGTCGACTGATAGAGTTACTGTATTAAGCCTACAAAAACATGATAAATGGCCGATCGACAAATATTTTGACCGAACCCCACTCGGTCAAGAAATTTGTCGACCAAGGGAAATTCTGACAGAATTATTCAGTAAAAACAAAGATACTTCAATTACAATTAACTTAAGTATGTAATGAACTTTATATAGTGTTTTATAATGATCTTTCACATGGTTTGCCTAAAATATTCCTTGGTCAATTTGAAATTTATGAACCATGTGCCTTAAGAAAACTTTATTGAAACCTATAAATTTGATTCTGATTGAATAAATATTGCTCTTGTCATCAAAATAATTATAGTAGTTCAGCTTGTTGCATATATATATGATGTTATAAAATTGAAAATGCCATTATTGCATTAAGGTAAATCTCTATGGCACAAATGCATCTTGACATATTATGATTATCTTGTGCTTAGCTTATGGAAAAAGATATCATCTCTGTGATGCATGAATATTTTCACTATGGACTTCAAGTTTTATGTTTTGCATATAAATTCTTCTATGAAGAAAAAGGCAAGCAAGATTATTTGATTCTAATATCTTGCTTAGAACAAGAATATTAATGTTTTATCTAATTTTTTGTTCTAAGAGCAAAAATGTTACAAGTTAATTGAATTTGCTTCAAGTCATTAAATACTATAGAAATCAAACCTATTTTTAAGGTACACATTTTTCTATAAATAAAGGATTTATATTCAATCAAATGGATCATTGTGAATGCTTAAATTGGAAATCTGTAGAAATTGCCTCTCGGTCGAAATAAAGTTTGACCAAGGGGCGCCCAGGTCAAAGTCAAGGTCGACCAAAAATAAGCTTGACAAAATGCTTAATTGTTAATCATTTCCTTGCACTCAATCTTAGAATATTGAAAACAAGATTTTAGTGCATAGCTCTCATAAAAGGTTAACTTATTATGATCTAATGCTTATTGTGATCTTAGAATCCTTAAATTATCTTGATTATAAGATTAAGTGGGAGATCACAAAAACTATCTTAACTATAAGATTAAGAAGGAGTTCACAAAACTTTGTAAACATCATAAAGAAAATTTGAAACTAGTTATGACCTTTAGTATCTTTAAGGTAATCTTGGTTATGAAAATAAAGGTGTCTACAATATTTATGAATATAATGAATAGCTTGTCCTTAATGGAATTCTCTAAACAAATTAGAGATTAACATCCTGTGCATTTAGTTAGAAATACATTTATTGATTCTACTATAAGCTTAAAAGAATCTCATATCATTTCAGGGCTTAACATCCCTTGTAAATGGTTGAGAAACTATTAAATATATTCATGAGCTTAAAGGATTCTCATGTCATTGTCAGGGCTGAACATCCCTTGTAAAATGGATGAGAAATCAAAACACATATGCCATGAATCTTAAAGGATCTCATATCATTTCAAGGCTTAACATACTTTGTAAATGATGGAGAAATAAATTGTGGCTAAATTTGACATAAAAATAAGTGGTTTGCATTGAGTATTAAATTATCAAATTAAGGGGGAGAAATAAAAGTCATAATTAATGTTTAGCTTGGTTATCTTTTTGAAATGACAAAGGGGGAGAAATAATATAAAATCAATAACATAACGTAAAATGAGTTGCATAATCTCTCGGCTGGCACATACTTGCAAATAAAAGAATGACTATAAAAGGTAAACTTCATGTATAAAAATCATATGATTTATATTATCTTGATTTATATTTATGAAATGTTTTGTCATCTTCAAAAATGGGGAGATTGTTTTCTAAATTGGACATTATCATAATCCCTTTGTTTTGATGATGACAAACATTTCTTTCTTGTGGTTTTAACTTGCTATTTGAGTGTTTCTGGGACAAGCATATAAGGTGGTGGATAGCAAAGACTTGGACGATCAATTTGCTAAAATTGCTTTATTTTCATGATTGTAATCAATGTAAAAACTTGTACAAGTTTATAATGTACAAGTATGTAGATATCATGTAAATCAAGTGTTTAAATCTTCCCTATCCACACACAACACTTAGATAGGTCATCCCCCCAGATAGTAACACAATAGCACATTGATACACACACTCAGTAAATGAATATATTGAATCAGGGATGTTCTCGGTCAACAAACACTTCGACCGAGACACTCTCGGTCGACAAAATCCTCGATCGAGAACATACCCTTCTAGCCGTTAGACTGAGTTAGAAAAGTAGTTGGGAGTTGGAATCGAACGTTGCAATACACTTTCCCCAGACTCACCCTCGGTCGAAAAATTCCTCGATCGAGAGACACTCGGTCGACAAACTTGTCGACTGAGAAGGCTTCTGTCTGCACTTTTCAGGATTAATTAATTAGCCTTTACAAATGCAATTAGTGGATATCTAACGGCTAGTTGAGCACTAAGAACCCCCTAGAAAGTGTCTAGAACGTCCCTAAGCACAAGTAGGCCATTCCTAAAAATAGGACATGCCTTAGGACACCTAAACTCACTTGAGTACACAATTTGCATATACAATTCACTTGAGATCACATTGTAGCAAGCCATTAGCAAAGCTTTCAATTGCAAAACATTTCCACAAGCTGTGAATTCGTGTCCTATAGGCTGATATCTCCTATCTACTATACATTCACATCCATCCACTTTGGTTAGGAGATCAAACGCTTGATATAGGATTCAAGCCTTGTGCTACATTGGTAAAGTTGTACTTTCATGCTTCTTTCTTGTTCCTTCTTATTGCTTTGGTTCTCCTTTGCTACTCCTAGGTTGGAGGCTGCAGAAAGGAGGTTGTTGGAGCTTCTTCGGTGGTGAAGGTATCTCAGCGGACTTAGGATTACTTCAAGAAGGTTGTCTCAATGGGAAGCTACTTCAAGAGGAAGGCTACTTCAAGGGGGAGCTTGGAGTTACTTCAAGGAAGGTTGCTCAAAGGTTGGTGAGACTATTTCTAAGTGAAGGCTATCCTACGGGTGAAGGAATTTATATCTTATGTAACATCCTTGCGAGGTAATAAAATACAAGTGCTTTCAAAATCCCAATTGGAAACAATTAGGTAGTGGACTGACTCCCTTAGTATTTTCTAAGGGTGGAATCACTCTAAACGCCATGTCTCCTTCTCCAAATTACAATTTTGGTTGCTTGGTTGAATTAATTTTAAAATTATTATAAAACCCTATTCACCCCCCCCCCCTCTAGTTTTTTCACTACACAACCGTCTATAGAGGCTATTTCACAACAAAAGGGAGGCATGAACTAATTATTGTTCATTCCATTTTCTCTGAGTCCAAAGCACATTTTGGAGTAGGGAGCAAGAGGAGAAAAAAATGAAGAAGACCATCCTAGCAGAATTCTTTAGACTTGTTGTGACCGGAGTAGATAGCAGAAGTCAGCAAATGCTGGCTAATTCTTTCTTCTCTATCAGTGACATGATCTATCCTCTCTCTTCTTGTATCTATGTTCTTTCCATGCCAGTGAGAGAGTAAACCTTCTCATGGGGCATGCCGAGTAGCTCCATCGATCGTACTCTATCTTAGTTGTTATCAAGCTCAAAATTTCTCATTATATTAATGTGTTCTTCATCCGATTTATGTTTGCTTCTTGAATTGATCTCTCAATTAGCATGTTTGATATATACTTGAGCGTAGAGACTAGGATACATTGGATTATATCCTCAAATGGATGTGTAGGATTTTAGATGTGATCATGAAAGGGGTCCTACATGATGGTTAAATCGTGAAACATCAATAACAAGATCTTGAGCCCATGAGAAATTCAGTCTTGGTGTAATTTGCATTACATAAAGAAGCAAATTTACTTGGTCTTAGTTTTATTACCAATATTATCAAGTTGGAATGATTTGGATAGGTACGTAGGTGATAGTAGCGAAGCCCAGGCGTCTCAATGTTCTTTAACTATTGATTGAACCATCATTTAATCTATTCCTTGCCGTCCAATATGTAGTCAATCTTTAGTCTATAATCATTCTCTGACAAATAGTTTGAAATATTGTTCTTAACGATTGGTTTTGAAGAAAATTTCTTAAAGATGTTGTCTTTCGGGTTTGACCCTTTACTATACTGTGATTGATATGTCTGCTTGCGGGTGAGTTACTTGTGATTGTGACAAAGGCTTAAAATCACCCACTCATCTTTCTCACTACCCCTTACTCTCCCTCCCAGGTTCGAGAACATGCGCCGCTTGATCTTTTTTTGAGAAGGAAAATGAGTAGGATAAGTCTTTTTTAGGAATTTGTGTGTGGCGTCATTACTGGGGAGAAGCCTTCAAACCCCATTATTTTGAACAATTTAGGATTTTCTTTTCAAAATCGATATTCATCCTTATCTACTTTAAAATCTCTTTCATCGATGTATGACATTGTTCATTCCCTTTTTAGGTACTAAAGGTGTATGTGAAACTTCTAGAGGGTTGACTCTACACCTTTTGAGTTCAATTTAGAGATTGGCATAACCTTTCAACGCCTGGACTGAGAATCTGAAATAGGATGGATGAGGAAGAGATAAAACCCAGAACAAATCAGGCTCTGGCTGCCGAGATAAAAGCCCTTGCCTTGGAAATAAGAGAAACTATGGTCACTGAGAATAGAGCTAGAGAGGCAACGTCACTTAAAGAAGAACAAGAGAAGCAACTTGAGGACTTCTCTGATCCTACCAATGATCCCCATCCCATGGTGCCTCCTGTCATCACCGTCCCTAGTTTGAGATCCACACTCATTGGATCACCATGCCATAGAGCACTCCCTTCACAGTCAATACAGGTGATGATTGCCAAGATCACTTGTTGCAGTTTACTAACCTTTGTGCTTTGAACAAGAAACTCAACTTTGATTGTTCAAGTACTCTTTGATTGACAAGACATGGAGTTGGTACAATATCATGGAGGGAGAAAACATCATGACATGGGATGGTCTTCATTCTAAGTTATTAGAGAAGTATTATCTACCATCCCTCACTTACCAAATCATGAGCTAGATTCCAAGTTCAACATGATCCCAGGTGAGTCCCTAGATGAGGTTTGGGAAAGATTCAAGGAGCTTCTATTTTGTTATCCACACCATGATATTTTACATGTTAGATTGATAGAGACTCTTTACAAGGGTGTTGATGCTGACATCAATGATTTCCTAGATTCCTTATTTGGATGACACTTCATATTTTAGAACTTTGACAACACATTGGGGGTTGTCAAAAGAGACTCTGAAAATCAGCCACAGTCATGTTCTAGTTGTGGACAAGAAGGCGTTCTCAAGGTAACCAAAACCAAAGATATTCCAAAATTTAGATCTATAGAGGAATCCCTCAAGAAGCTAGCGTTGAAGCAAGACAACCTCGAGTCCGCTTTCAATGCATATGAAAGAAGAAGACAACACAACTATTGCAACAACATGTCAAGTTTGTAGACCTCTTATGTGAGGCTTGTAAAGGCCATGACCAATCCACTCTCAACTGTGACTTTTGTATAGTGTGATCATGAACAATACCCAAGTGCAAGAAGAAGGAGGGCATATGGAGGACCTCAACTCCATCCAAAACATTCTTGGACAATGCTACTATAACTTGAACCAAACTAGAAACCATCCTATTTTCCAGTATGGAAATCTAGTGGGAGCAGGGAATGAATCACAATAGCACCGAGCCCAAAAAAATAACTAAAAGCGTTGTACTCTCGGGTTTTAATACAACCAACAAAAGAATTTAGGAACTAAGACAATTACTGGGACAATTTCTAAAACCATGGCTACAATCAATGGTAACAATTTCAGAATTCAAACCAAGTACCACATATATCGTAGATCTGTCCTTCCACAGATGACAAGTTTTTAGCCATTGATAAGATTCTTCATCTCAACAATCCATGATTTCCGGCCAACAAACCTTGCTTTCCAACCATCAAGCTTCACCAAAAATCCGTTTATTCTTAGTTGGCCCATCAATCTTCCTACCAACGACCCCTCCAGGTTCCTTTGTTGGAAACTTGAGAACAATACCAAGCATCCTCAATAGTTGAAGCATATTTCTACACGTTTGGGTGACATGTATGCTCTTCCTCCAGCAAAACCAACCATTTTTCCTATTAATTTTGATGATGATGATGATGATACTATAATGGTTGAGAAGGAACAAGTATAAGACACAACTGTTGATATTGGTTCAAGTAAATCTACTAGCATTCTAAAACCATAGGTTAATTTCATTGAGCCTGATGTGCCATTTTACAAGCCACAACCTCTCTATCAAGAACGTCTCAAGAAAATAAGATTGAAAGCAGATTCATTAGATTCAAGGAATTTATGAAGAAGCTTCATGTGGACAACTAAGATTGGACATCTCCTTGTTGGATGCCCTTCTTGAAATTATGACTTGGTCCAAAATTTTTGAAGACTCTGTTGACTAGGAAGTACAATGCTAAGGGGCATTAGCCATTAAAATTAGCAAGAATAACTTCTGACATCATCCTCAATAAAATACCTAAGAAGCAAAATGATCCCAGTCCTTCGGGATTGGTTGTTTCTTTGGTGACACTACTTGCAAAAAGAATGACAAGGACAAGCTTATCCTCACCCACACCGTCACAGGTTGGAGGATGCACATTGACTATAGGAAGTTGAACAAAGCCACAAGGAAGGACCAATTTTCTCCCCTTCCTTGATCAAGTCCTTGAGTGCTTGGAACATCAAGAGTTCTTTTTCTACCTTGATGGCTACTCTGGCTTCTACCAGATTCATATTCAACCTGATGACCAAGAGAATACTATTTTCATTTACCTTTTTGACACTTATGCCTTTAGGAGAATGCCCTTCGGTTTGTGCAACAATCCCTCTACCTTTCATCATTGTGTGGCTGTTATCTTTGCGAGATCGATAGAAATGGTAATGGAGGTGTTCATGGATGATTTTTCTATTTATGATGACTCTTTTGCATCTTGTCTGCATCATCTATCTCTTATGATAACTAAATATGAAGAAGCACATCTGGTGCCAAATTGGGAGAAGTGCCACTTCATGGTGAAGGAGGGTATTGTCTTTGGTCATAGGGCGAGCAATAGAGGGATTGAGGTTGATAAAGCTAAGATTGAAGCCATTTCCAATCTTGAATCACCATGAAATGTCAAAGAAGCTCGTGTTTTCTTAGGTCACACCATTTCTTTCCATCAGCTCATCAAGGACTTCTCCAAAATTGTAAAGCCAATGACCAATATTCTTTTGAAGGGTGGTGCCTTATCTTTTGATGTTGCTTGCATGTAAAGCTTAACCAACTTAAAGGTTGCACTCACCACCACACCCATCATTTGAGCACTGAACTGGTCTCAACCTTTCGAGATCATGTGCATTGCTAGCAACTACACCGTGGGAGCAGTCTTAGGCCAGTAAATTGACAACATGCATCACATCATCTACTATGCCTCTAAGATGCTCAATCGAGCACAATGGAAGTATGCCACAACAAAGAAAGAGCTACTTGCCATTTTGTATGCCTTTGAAAAATTCAGATCATACCTTGTTGGTTCAAAGGTGATTGTCTACATTGACCATGTTGCCCTCCACTGTTGATGAAGAAGAAGGATGCCAATGCTAGATTGATTTGGTGGGCCCTCTTATTATAAGAATTTGATCTGGAAATCCATGACAAGAAGGGAAGAAAGAACGTGGTAACTGATCATCTCAATTATTTTCATGTCCCTAACAATGACAACAAGCCAATTGCTAATTTTCTTCTCGAGCTCATGATGGAATATTCTAACATTCTGTGGTTTGTAGACTTTGTAACTACCTTGCTGCTTGAGTTTCACACCCTGAGTACATTGAACACTCAAGAAATTCATGCACGGTGTCAACTACTACTATTAGGAGGAGTTGTATCTTTTCTACCTTGGTGTTGATGGCCTGCATTGAATATGTGTAACCGAAGAAGACGGGCACGCAATCCTTGAGAAGTGCCACTTCGGTTCAGTTGGTGGTCATATGAGTGCTAAGAAATCCTTAAAAATTCTTCAATGCAGATTCTATTAGCCCACTATTTTCAAAGACGCCTATGAGTACATTCGTTTTTGTGATCAATTCCAAAAACACGACTACATTTCTAAATGTATTGAGATTCCTTTAACACATTTGAAGGTGGTAGAGGTGTTTGATGTTTTCAAAGTGGATTACATGAGTCCATTCTCCCTTCTTGCAGCTACTCCTACATTCTTGTTGCAGTAGCTTATGTGTCACAAGGCATTCCCCACTGTCACAAGCGACTCCAAGCATGTTATGGAGCTCTTTAAAGATATCATTTTCCTTAGATCTGAGGTAGCACACAATCATTTTCAATGGAGAATGACATTTGCAACAAAAGAAGTTTGAGCTTTTTCTACAAAGATATGACATTCACCACTAAGTAGCTACACCATACCATCCTCAAACTAGCAGCCAAGTCAAACTGTCAAACTAACAAATCAAGGCCATCATTGAGTAGCTGGTTGGGAGAACGAGAAATGATTGGGCACTAAAGCTCAATGATGCCTTGTGGGCATACCATATTGCATTCAAAATAGGATACCACTCCATTCTGATTGATCTACATAAAGTCTTATTGTAACATCCCATGATTTGAGGCCTCGAATAAAATGATCTTAAAAGGAATGATTGGACTACCCATATCATCAAGGTGCACCTCCTTCTAAGGGATACCATTATGAAGAGAATCCAAAGTTGAGTGTGCTCATTTTAGAGTAGTACTAGGATGAGTGACCAGTCAGGAAGTTTATCCCAGCTTGCGTGTGAGCGAGGACAAAGTGCACAGTTAAGACCAATTTATCCCAGCTTGTGTGTGAGCGGGGACAAAGCACATAGTTAAGACCAGTGGTGGTCTATGGGGCCATCCGTCATTCCTGAAATTCTACTAGAGCCTTGTACGATAGGACCAAATGTTCAAATGGTATTAGAGTGTATTCCCTTCTAGTAGGTGGGGCCTACATGGCAATGTGTGTGCTAGTCTGATGTGTGCATTTCATATCGACTTTTTGTATAATCTCACACACAAATTCAATTCATTTTGCCTTCCATTACTTTATTCATATTTATCTTGACACATTTTAGTTATTTTACTTACCACATGATGTTGATTATAGACATGCGTTCAAAGTGCCAAATTGGAGATAGCCCAACTCAAATTCGACCCCCCTGGGACTTCTCCTCGACTTGTAGCTGATTCAGAGTTTATTCTTGAAGAAATAACATTGCACACGACGTGTTCCTTCACAGAAACCTTCACAGAATGAAGAACATGCCGTGTGATATTTAACACACGGCGTGTGTGTCTCCAGCGGCTTCAACACCAAAATGTAGAGAACACGACACGATGTGTTCCCACGAGGACACGGCGTATCCTCAGTACTTGAAGGTCGGCTACAACTTGCTGCCAACGCACACAACATGTGTTTAATTGAACACACTATGTGCCTTTCGCCTGAATTGACTCTGGAAGATTATCACATGACATGTCACCTTAAAGGAAATCCGTGTACTTCACAGCAACAACATTATCCATTGAGATTACACGACGGGATACGACGTGTCCTCTAAGAGACACGTCGTGTTGTTATCAGTTTCTACATAAACAAGAGCAACCACCCCTCATTTTTAAATACCAAGGCAACATAATGGGCGTTTTCTCTTGTCATTTTGAAAGTGTTTTTCATCCAAGAGAAGTTCCAGAGCTAAGGAGGGCAATTTTGGGGTGGAAGAAGGTGGTTTCTTGGTAAAGAACCTCCATTCTACTTCATTTCTTCTCCAAAGGTGTAGAGGAGCTTACTTCTCTCACTCAAGCTTTCTGGGAGAGAATATTGTCTGAGTTAGAGCAGCTGCAAGGGTGGCATTTTGTCCTCTAGCCGGAGTTCCACTTCCCTTTGGCTACATCTTTGGTTCCTTTAGCGTTTTCTTCTCTTAAATATGTAAAACTCTAAAATTTCTGTATCGTGTCTGTACATTTCCATTATGTACGAGTAGAACTCTTTTCTTGGGAATGGGAGAGTAACTCCCATGCCATTGTTCATGTGAATTCGAAATCTATATTTATTATTAGTTATTTTGCTTTTCCATAGATGCCTATGGTGTTTCTTGCTCGTATGTTTGGCTAGCCACCTTTTGTACATGTTTCATGCTTACCTTGTGCTTCAGGAGAATGTATCAAGGAGTAGGATCTATGGTGGTAAGCTCTTGACCACGGGAGTGGCTTGAGAATATTCAGGGTTAAGGTTGTGTTTGACACTAAGCATATATGCAGGAGCATTATGCAATGTTAAGAACCATCTCGTGACATTGGGAAATGCACGATGATGACAACCTCCTTGCACGTTAACGGTAATCTTAATTTTGTAAGTGCATATGATATGATGGTTTGGTAGTGAAATCTAATGCCCAAGCCTTTAATTGCTTAATTGACCCTTTAACTTTGAGCTTTTTGCTTTTTCTCACCTCTTAAATCTATAAACAATCTGAACATTAGTAACCCAAGTTGGATTAATGAATGTTAACAAATTTGCACCTAACTAGCCTAGCTCCTTGTGTTTGACACTCGACTACATTGACCCCGTACACTTGCGGTGATTATTGAGTTGATATCTTTCTTTTTAAAACTTCCAACAAGTTTTTGACGCCGTTGTCGGGGAGCTACGATAATTTTTAGTTAGAGTAGAAGAGTTTACTAGTAATTGAGACTAAGTGATCATTTTTGTATTTCATATTGTGTACCTCTTAGCTTTTGTGAATCTCACTCAATTCTTGCTTTTCAGGTTGCATGCGTCATTCTAAGAGAGGTCTACATGCATCAATCAAGACACGGAAATAGAGCAAACTTTCAGTAAACATAGGCGAGAAAGGAGGGGCGAGAACTCTTCAAGTTTGGATGGATCACAACCTTCATCACCACATTCTACACATTCTCCACCTTCACCTGATCCTCTCCAAGAGTCGGAGATGGAGGACAACCGTCCACTCAAGGATTTTTCTATGTCGTCTACCATTAATATTTGTGGTGCCATAGATCATCCTGCGATAGAGGCCAACAACTTCTCCATCAGCCCTGGAATCATGCAGATGATCCAACAGAATCATTTCGGGGGAACTCCTATGGAAGGACCAAATCTTCACATAGCGGAGTTTTTGCAGTAATGACCACTTTTAAGATCAATGGTGTTCCAGCTAAAGGAGTACGTATCTCCTGTTCCCATTCACTTTGTGAGATCGATCTTAGGTGTGGCTCTCCTCATTACCTAAACATTCCATCAAAAGCTGGGATGATCTGCTGAATGCTTTTATAGCTAAGTATTTTTCCTCCTAGCAAGACAACCCAGCCGAGGAATCAAATCAAAAACTTCAAGCAACAAGAAGGTGAGACACTTTATGAGATCTCAGAGAGGTTTAAGGACCTCCAACGCCTATGCCCTCACCATGGTTTGACAAACTGACTGCTTCTACAAACTTTCTACAATGGGTTATTCTACAATACCCGTATGACCATTGATGCCGCTGCAAATTAAGCTTTAATGAACAAGTCATATAGTCAATCTTTTGCTATCATTGAAGACATGATGCTCAACCACATCTAGTGGAGTTATGAAAGAATCAACCAACCCTTTTCTTCCACCAGCTCAAGTGAGAAGTCTTGTGGAAAACATACTTGTCACAGATCCATTCTTACCCTAATCCCAATCCCACTGTCCAAATGGGCAGTGTTGAAGGGATTAGAGAGCCCATCCTTGAGTGGCCTAAAGATCACACACATATTAAGATGCACAAAGGAAATAACATTCTTCTTTATTAAAATGAACCAAAACGTTTTAGTACATAAGGCCCCTAGGAAACATGGAAAGAGAAAAAGATAAGAAACTATCCAACAACTACATCCCTTTTACAATTAACTCCCATGCAGAGTCCAAATTTGATGTAGCAGTCTTTATTTCAATAGATAAATGAGTAGATATGTGCAAATCTCTAGTTCCTTGCATTACCTAGAATCAAGAAAATCAAGACACAAAGTCAATGCAAGTGCACGATACACTAAATAAAAATAAGTAAAATAGTTTATAAGAAAATTAGTATACTTGGCAGGACTTATATTTCAAAAGTATATCAAGTGATCTTCCAAAAACCAAAAGTTATTTGACAACAAATTTATTACAAATTTCCCATTATTCTATTATCGAGAAGCATGCTTATATTATATTTGACCTCGTCGTCCCATCCATATAGGGGAGGTAACCAAGCTCCTTCTCACCATAGGAGATAGGAGGTCAATTTACAAAATCCCACCCTCCAAATGAGGGGGGTCGCTTGTACTCAATATCAACATTATCAATATTATCAA
Organism: Alisma plantago-aquatica; assembly: GCA_963693085.1. Taxonomy (NCBI): domain Eukaryota; kingdom Viridiplantae; phylum Streptophyta; class Magnoliopsida; order Alismatales; family Alismataceae; genus Alisma; species Alisma plantago-aquatica. Next base: position 1,971,060,603 of record OY856409.1, on the reverse strand, counting down.
CATCATCATCATCATCATCATCAATATATGGGCAGTCATAATGGGTAATGCAATTTGTGTTTTCATGTTTTTTAAAATATAGTATAAGAAAAATGAAAGACTAATCATAGGGAACAATATCTCATCCAAGTAAGTAGCCAAGTATACGGTCAAGTGATACATAACATTATCTTCAATACAATCAAGGAGGAGATATAATAGCGTACCTTTCTAAATGAGTATTTGGAGTAAAGATTCCAAGAAAGAGTAGATCAACCCCTTGAGTCAGATCCTAGATCAAAATATTGGATCAAGGGTCAAGATCATAATTTTAAAGAATCATGCTTCACTATTCGAGATTAGGGTAACATTTTACTATTTCTACCTTAGGGTTAGGTCATCAACAATATTTCCAAATGTCTAACATTTATTCAAGTATCAAACATGTTTCAAGAATGGATGACCTACCTAGGTATTTTTAGGAACACGTCAACCCTAAATATTATCATCATTATTCAAGTTGCCATCAAATCTCTAGATCATTTTCAATATGAAATAGTATCATTGGGCTCAAAATTAGATCAGGTAGAATCATGAGTCAGACATATAAGTAAGGGGTTTGCAAGATTAAGATTAATCATCATCATATAAAGAGTAATCCTTATTTCAATGTGCATAATTCATATTCTAGGGTTATGAGTTTAAAAGATTAGATCTAACTCTTATTTTGTCAAGTTCGATTTAGTGTCTCAATATGATCATTAGAATTAAGAATTAGGGTTTCCCAAAGATTAAACTCAAATTAGAGGCATTAACTAAAACATTATGAGCAAGAGATCAAAACTAGGTATGACGATGAGATTCATAAGGAATTAGACTATGCAAGTATTGTTAATGCATTCCTTGTTTTTTTATCAAGATTGACTATTTACTTGAATTATTTGGAGCTAGGATGCATTTTTTATGATTTAAATGAGATCTGACTATTTATTGCTATATTTGAGCAGAGGAGAAGAATTATTAGGAAAATTGAAGGCCGAGAAAAGCGATGGCCGTTGGATCCCTTGGTCAGCTTTGACCAGGTCGGGATCTTACGGCTGGGAGGTGGTTTGCTCTTGGTTACATACGCGAGGATGAAAGGTGGGGGAGGCGAGTGCGCTAGCTCGAGGCCGTTGATCACTGGGTCTGATCGCCCTTTGACTGTGATCTGACGGTCACAACTACTCATCCAAATCACACCGCCCCGCACTAGTAAGGCGGCGCCGTGGCGGAGCAGGGTGGCACAAAAGAGGGAAAAGAGAAGGAGGCAGAGAGGGAGGTCGTAGTGGCGTCAGTTGAAGTTGTGGGGGCTCGCTGAAGGTGAAGGTCTAGTTTTTATAGCCAACGAGGGCTAGGTTTAGGGTTAGCTTGGGGGTCACCGAGCCATGGAGTCAGCTAAGAAAGCTCTCGATTGTTCTCGAAACGCACAGGTTCAAGGGGGAAAAAGGGATAGACGTGTTCAGATTTGCGGGGGATTCATTCTGGTCCTTTTGATTTTCGAAATGGGTAAAAAATGAGTCAAAAATAGGTGTCAGTCCCCTTGGTCTCCTCCCCACTGATTGCAGGAGGTAGGGGATGACCTCCTGGTTGTTGGATCGGGTCGTGATCCTCGGATGCCCAATCTAAGGGATGAGGTTCTCCCCTCTGCTAGAGAAGAGGATTTCTAACCTGGAAATGGTAAGAAAATAGCAAAATAAAAGGCTTTTGCCATTTAAACTTCAAAAAATTGTAGAAAATAATAAGAATGTCCAATTTGAGTGAAATTTGAGTCATTGCTTCAAATAAATGTGTAGAATCTATATAATAAGTTTGAGGACAAGATGATGAAGTTTGATGGACGAATTTATTCTTTGAGTAAGGTGATTATTAAACCAAATTTGAAATGTCATAAAGTTTAAACAAGTCACATTGGTCACCAAATTTTGTATTTGAGTCTCAACATTAATTATGTAGCTAAGAAAAATAAATTGGTACCATGAGTGGATGTAAGGAGGTAAAATTTGGAAATTGGAAAAAAGTAAAAGTAAAACTCACTTTATCACATCCTCCCCTCATTATTAGGAATTTTTTCCTCAAAATCCAGACTTCCTTGAAAAGGTCAGGAAATCTTTTCTTCATGTATGGCTTCAACTCCTAGGTAGCATCATCACTATCATGGTGCTTCCACAACACCTTAACCATCTCGATCTTCTTATTTTTGAGCTTCTTGGTGCGAGTATCAAGTATCTTGAGTGGAGCTTCTTGGTATACAAGGGTGTCCCTTAATTCAATTGGTTCATGATTGAGGACATGGCTAGGGTCTTTGACATACTGCTTCAGGTTCAACACATGAAAGACATTGTGCATCATGCTATATTGTGGAGGTAAATCCAACCTATAAGCACATTCCCCAATACAGTCCAAAATTTCAAATGGACCCACGTATCTAGGGCTAAGTTTTCCTTTGTTCTTTGCAATGACTCAAATTGGTAGAATCTTCAGGAAAACATGATTACCTACTAAGAAATGAGTATCAGCCCTATGTGCATCAACATAAAAATTCTGACGATCTTGCTCCCTTTTCAACCTTTGCTTGATTAGGTTGACATTATCAAAATAGAGTTGTAATTCCTTAGATTTTAGAATTCATCTTTCGCCTACTTCATCCCAGTAAAGCGGAGATCTACACGGTCTTCCATACAAAGCTTCATAGGGAGGCATGCCTATACTGGACTGGTAGCTATTGTTGTAGGCAAACTAAACGAGAGGAAGGTAGTGGTCCCAAGAACCACCCCAATCAAGGATGCATGATCTCAGCAAGTATTCTAGAACATGTATTGTCCTCTCAGACTGTCCGTCAGTTTGTGGGTGATATGCAGTACTAAAATTCAACTGAGTTCCTAGTTCTTCCTGTACTTGTTGCCACAAGTGAGAAGTCATCGCGATCTGATACAATAGATACAAAAATTCCATGCAGCCTAACTATCTCCTGAATGTACAACTCTGCTAACTCTGGGACTTTATTCTGATCAAGACAACAACCAAAGTCCCAGAGTTAGCAGAGTTGTACATTCGGGAGATAGTCAGAATGCATGGAATTCCTGTATCTATTGTATCAGATCGTGATGAATTCTCACTTGTGGCGAAAAGTACAGGAAGAACTAGGAACTCAGCTGAATGTTAGTACTGCATATCACCCACAAACTAACGAACAGTCTGAGAGGACAATACATGTTCTAGAAGACTTACTGAGATCATGCGTCCTTGATTGGGGTGGTTCTTGGGACCACTACCTTCCTCTCGTTCAGTTTGCCTACGACAATAGCTACCAGTCCAGTATAGGCATGCCTCCCTATGAAGCTTTGTATGGAAGACCGTGTAGATCTCCGCTTTACTGGGATGAAGTAGGCGAAAGATGAAGTCTGAAATCTAAGGAATTACAACTCTATTATGATAATGTCAACCTAATCAAGCAAAGGTTGAAAAGGGCACAAGATTGTCAGAATTTTTATGCTGATGCACATAGGGCTGATACTCAATTCTTAGTAGGTGATCATGTTTTCCTGAAGATTCTACCAATTTGAGCCATTGCAAAGAACAAAGGAAAACTTAGCCCTAGATATGTGGGTCCATTTGAAATTTTGGACTGTATTGGGGAATGTGCTTACAGGTTGGTTTTACCTCCACAATATAGCATGATGCACAATGTCTTTCATGTGTTGAACCTTAATCAGTATGCCAAAGACCCTAGCCATGTCCTCGATCATGAACCAATTGAATTAAGGGACACCCTTGTATACCAAGAAGCTCTAGTCAAGATACTTGATACTCACACCAAGGAGCTCAGAAATAAGAAGATCGAGATGGTTAAGGTGTTGTGGAAGCACCATGATAGTGATGATGCTACCTAGGAGTTGAAGGCAGACATGAAGGAAAGATTTCCTGACCTTTTCAAGGAAGTCTGGATTTTGAGGACAAAATTCCTAATAAGGAGGGGAGGATGTGATAAAGTGAGTTTTACTTTTACTTTTTTCCAATTTCCAAATTTTACCTCCTTACATCCACTCATGGTCCCAATTTATTTTTCTTAGCTACATAATTAATGTTGAGTCTCAAATACAAAATTTGGTGACCAATGTGACTTGTTTAAGCTTTATGACATTTCAAATTTGGTTTAATAATCACCTTACTCAAAGAAATAAATTCGTCCATCAAACTTCATCATCTTGTCCTCAAACTTCTTATATAGATTCTACACATTTTTTGAAGCAATGACTCAAATTTCACTCAAATTGGACATTCCTATTATTTTCTACGATTTTTTGAAGTTTAAATCCCAAAAGCCTTTTATTTTGTTATTTTCTGACCATTTCCAGGTCAGCAATCCTCTTCTCTAGCAGAGGGGCGAACCTCAGCCCTTGGATTGGGCATCCGTGGATCACGGCCCGATCCAACAACCAGGAGGTCATCCCCTAACTCCTGCAATCAGCGGGGAGGAGACCAAGGGGACCGACACCTATTTTTGAAGACCCGAACGTTGATGCTCAGGCTTGATCTTCTACCAGGTCAGACACTTGGAGATGAAAGTAGCAATATCATTCTTCATATTCCTCCACTAAAAATGCCTTTGCAAATCCTTGTACATTTTAGTCGATCCAAGATGCACAGTATATTTCGACCCATGAGCTTCTCGTAACACGCTTTCTATCATTACTGAATCTTCTGGGACCCATATGCGTTGTTTATATCAGATTCCACCATACATACCGACTGCCATATGAGTTTGGGGCTTCTCTAGTAGCTTAGTCATTTCATCAAGGCTCTTGCTATTCTTTTGGGTTGACAGGATATCAGACAGGAGGCCTGGTTTTACATGAACACTGGCCAATCTTAGAACATTGACCATACGCCTCGGGGCCCAAGGTGACATGACTTCCATGTTCTTCCATTCTGTACTGAAAATAACAGACATTTAGCATGCTTCCTGCTGAGTGCATCGGCCACCGATTTCACATTCAATGGTATTGAATTCAGGAATTGGAGGGCGATAGGGGCGATCGGGGCGATCGAGGCTGATCCCTAGGGTGATCGCGCCCTTGGTGGCGCCGCCGCCAATACACTCCGACTAGATATTCCGCCTACCGGGGGCCACCGTCCTTTTGTCACTAAGTCCTCGAGTACGATGCTGTCGTCGCCTCTATTACGCAGGGTAACATGGCAGAGCATGAGGGGAGTACATGCACAACAGGCCATTGCGGAGAGGAGAAACAACATGCTGGCAAATGCCGTCCCAATGGAGGAAGTGTTACCGGACGTTAGGGTTGTGCTGGGAAATGAGGAAGAGAGATATGATAACCTGTCGCCGCCTAGGGTTTTAACAGATGGAGGGAAGGATGATGGAAGACCGGACGTGCCTAGACCAGAGAGAGCGGAGGACCCTACGCCGGGTAGTCCCCCTGAGAATCAACATGCGAGCAGCCCGATGTCTTCTCCGGCGGCGGGAGATAGTATGTCGCAGACGGCGGCGGATAAGCCCATGGAAGTGATGGGAAATGCAAGCCCTCCTTCTTTGATGGGACCGGTGCGCGCGCCAAGGAAGATCCCTCTGTATGGTATCCCACATGATACTTGTTTCTGTTGTATGGAACGTGGACATTGGCAATCGCAGTGCAGAAGGAGCAAAGTCTGCTATAAGTGTCGAAGACCGGGGCATCTTGCCGCGAGGTGCAATCAACCACCTTTACAAACCAGGCCGCCTGATGTCCATTCTAGGACTATCTTCCCACCGCTTCCCACGGGTATCCCGGCGAGGGGTGCCCCACAACATACTCCGAAAAGGATCTCGGTCGACGTTGAACCGGATGATGAGATAAGGAGGAGCAAGATATCTGCCCTAGAGAGGGCAGTAGAGATTTCCTGGCCATACGGAGTGGCTTGGAAGGAGATCGGTCCTTTCTTGTGTCATAGCTAGCCCAGTGCAGCGGACATATATAGGTTCGCAGAGAGAAAGGCCATAGCTTACCTCTCTTGCGAGCAGGAGGCAAAGGAGATGGTGATGAAAGGAATTCATAATTTTGGTGGTCGCCAGGTGGAGCTGACGCATATGATCGAAGGTGAACGATATCAAAGAAAGGAGGCGTTTTGGTTCTGGATAGCTGACCTACCGCTCACATGTCGGGATGATGATACATTGTCGAGGATAGTGTCGACGTTTGGAGATCCTGTGCATATTTGTGATTGACAGAAGGAGAAAGATGACCTGTCTGGACTTCTTATCTTGGTGGAGGCTTTTAGTGAAGACATCCCTCAGTTTGTCTCGCTCACGTACGAGAAAAGAAGAACATCTGTCCATTTCTGAATGTTGGCTAGAGGGCCGGTGCGTTCAGGTATTACACATCTTACTGAAGTCGGTGTTGATTCTGGGATCCCTCTGGAAGCGCTCAAATTGCCGGAGTCAAGGCCAGAGACATATGCTATGGTTCCAGTGAACTCAGAGCCATCAGTACCTGCTGTTAGACCGCAGCGAAGGAGTCCTCCTCCAGAAAGACATCAACCCCGAGCACATAGAAGGATGGTGATCGACAGAGAAGGGAGTAGAAGATACCTATCCAACAGGCGCCTTGAGGATTTCATCTTCTTTGAGGATGATATATACAGTGCAAGCAGAAGAAGAGAAGGAAGGAGTCAGTCCAGATTTGTGAGGCGTACAGGTGAACCACGACTTCATAGAAGGAGTTTCTCAAGAGGAAGACAATCTGATTGGGAAAGGGATACTTTTGATATATGCTGGTCAGAGTAAGAGGGAGGATACAGTCATTAATTTGGCTGGTTAGAGAGAAACAGGCGTGAATCTTATTCCTATGGACTGTACATCACTTTTTTGGAATATTAGAGGGGCATCAATAATCCTACGAGGAGGGTACCGAGCAGACTGTGTAGTCGATACAAACCTGGAGTGATATGTCTATTTGAGGTGTTTCTTCATGCTGAACAAGCAGTGGAGTTGTTGGACATTGTGAAACTCGACTGGCCTGGTGATAATCAAGAAGAGGATGGGAAAATATGGTTCTATGCTGATAAAGCTTTGAACCCTAGCCTTTTTAGAAGACATAAACAACACTTGACGGTAAGCATGGAAGCTAACAAAGGCTCGAGACTTTTTGTAACGGCAATCTATGCCAGCTGTGACAGCCCAGAAAGAAGATCTTTATGGAATGAATTATTGATGATGGCTGAAATTATAGGGGATGAAGGATGGATAATTGCAGGGTATTTCAATGTGGTGAGGCACCCTAGGGAGAGGGGGGGAACCAACCTAGGTTTCAGGACATGATGGATTTTATTTCATTGATATCAGATGTAGCTCTGGATGAAATACCTTTTGAAGGGAGTCAATATACTTGGGTGAACAAGCAGGTTCTCACACTTACAATGTGGCAGAGAATTGATAGGGTGCTTGTAAATGGAGCATGGATGATGAAGAGGCCTGCGACTAGATCAATTCATCTAACTAGAGCAAGGGTATCAGATCAGTGTCCCATTGTAACGATCCCCGGTGCTTGGATGATGGATAAAAAGCAAATTCATTTCTCATTTATGAAGACCTGGCTCGAGCATGAGGATTGCATGAAGATAATCGAACAAGCATGGAATGAACCAATGAGCGGTCACCCCTCCGTTGTTTTCTGTCTTAAACTCAAAAGGGTTCGTGAGGCTCTTCGCAGATGGAGCAAGGACACCTTTGGTGCTAGTAGGCAGCGCATTCTTGATTTGGAGGATGTGGTATTTACAACAGAAATGGCTTTTGATGAAAATCCGACTACTGTCAATGAGTTCAACTTGCGAGAGGCGGAAAGCAAGCTCCAACATCTTCTGGACTAGGAGGAGAAGTTATGGAAGGAGAAAGCACGAATAGACTGGCTTCAAGATGGGGAGAGAAACACCAAGTTCTATCATGCTACTGTTAAGTCGAGAAGAAAGCGAAGAAGGATTAATCGGGTGGTATTGCAGGATGGCACTCAGGTTATGGATCCTAAGCAAATGGAGGAGATGGCAGTAGATCACTACCAGCACTTCTACAATGAGGCAATAGATACTGATGAAAATGAGATGGAGGATTTCATAGACTTGATTCCGGAGATGGTCTCTCTTGATGAAAATTCCACTCTAGCGGCGACTCCGCAGGAAGAGGAGATCAAAGAGGTGATGTTGAAGATGGACGCAGCAGCAGCCCCAGGGCTGGATGGGTTCACCCTCCCATTCTTCAAAGAGGCATGGCCTATCATTAGAAGCGACTTCATGGATTTGGCGAAGGGTTTCTTCAGCGAACAGGCTTGCTTCGGGGGCCTTTTCTGTTGCAGAATCTTGCTTATTCTGAAGAATGATGTTCCTAGAAGACTACCGGAGGATTTCAGACCGATATCCATAGAGAATGTCACCCTTCACATCCTTGCAAGAATACTCAGTGAGAGATTTGCTCCAATAATGTCGCGCCTGATTTCCAAGAACCAAGGAGCCTTCGTGAGAGGTACAGATATATCTCACCACATCCGGTTGGCTAAGGAGCTCATGCATGATATTAATAGAGGGAGAGATGCTCCTAATGTGATCCTAAAGTATGATATGTCAAGGGCATATGATAGGGTCGTTTGGTCTACACTGAGGAAAACCCTGGAGAAGTTCAACCTTACAGAGGAGGTGATCAAGTTATGCTTGAGTTTCTTTTCAAATACGTGGGCAACAGTGACTATAGGGGAGGAAACGGCTGGATTCTTTCCGATGAGTAGAGGTTTGAAACAAGGAAGTATGATTTCTCCATTTCTTTTCATACTGTTTGAGGAGATGTTATGCAGAAGATTCTTGAGGCTATATGAAGAAGGGGCCATATCAAGATTCTAGGTGCGGGGGGAGGTTGTACCTCCGGTCATTCTTCTTTATGCGGATGATATTGTGGTCTTTTTCATAGCTGACCAAAGATCGATGGACAAGGTTAGAAGTACCTTTGATGCTTACGAACGGGCAACTGGTCAGAGAATAAACAAAATGAAGTCTACATGCATGGTAGGAGGTAAGGATCAGGTTGTAGCTCATGGAGTAGCCGCTTCCCTTGGGGTGGGTTCTGCTATGGACTCTTTGAAGTATCTGGGCATACCGATTAAGAAAGGAGCGATGAGACTCACCGACTTTGAGTTCCTAATGAGCAAGATAAATGAAAAGATTGCTATGTGGAAGTCCAGACTATTATCCTTTGCGGGGAGGAGGATATTGATTGCACATGTTCTAGCTTCTATCCCGGTGAACACGGCGGCGGCGGTGGGCATTCCTGCTGGGATCGTAGCGCGGATTGAAGACAAACTATCCAGATTTCTGTGGAGTGACAGGGAGGATCATCACATGAAGGCGTGGATTGGATGGCACAGGGTTGCTATAACTTTTTCACTGGGCGGGCTAGGGATTCCCTCGCTACAGACGATCAATGAAGCCTTTGTTACAAAAGCATGCTGGGAGGTACTAATAAAGGATTCTATTTGGGCATCTTTCTACAGAGTCAAATATGCAAATTTGGCAGGAGGCCGTGACAATCTATATCCTGGTACTTTGAGAAGAGGATTACTACCGTCACCTTTCTGGAAGAGGATGTGGGACATGTTTCCTCGCATGTTTCCTTTATGTCTATGGGTGGTGGGAAATGGAGAGATATCCTTTTGGGACTCATGGTGGTGCGAGAAATGCCTTGTTGATCATGCAATCATACCCAGTGACAGAAGACACCTGTTTTTGGTGAAGGACTTTTGGCTAGAGGGACATGGATGGGACTGGGAATCGCTTAAGCTAATCGTGGATGAAGAAGGCCTACAGATGATACACGATGTTGAGGTATGGATATCCTACGAAGAAAACAAGCTGGTGTGGGGTCTTGAGAGGAGTGGTAGATTTTCTATGAGTTCAGCAAAGAGGATACTGATGCAGAATGAAAAGGAAGGTCCAGACGGCCTTGGGATGGTATGGAAGGCTGGATATCCAAAGGAGGCAGCGTTTATCTAGAAATCGGCTAGAGGAGCCATTCCCACAGATGATAACATTAGACTCAGATGTGGTATCCCTCTTGCATCTAAATGTTGTTGCTGTTTTGTCCCCCAGGAGGAAGATATGGATCATTTGCTATTTCAAGGGCAGACTGCCAAACTTTATTGGCGGAAATTCAACGAGCTGCTTGATATGGAGGCACCTTTTGATATGAGAACTCTTCTGGATAGGTGTGCGATGGCTAAGAAGAAGAACATAACTGAATGGTTGGCAGGTAATTTGGCGATTCTAATCCCTCACAACATATGGCGCATAAGATGTGGAGCTAAATATGATGGTAAGATGAAGTCGTTCAACCATGAATGGGACTATATTATGAGAATCCTAAACCATCATTTGAAGAGGATAGCTTTTCCTATTGCTATGGATAGCGATATTTATGACAGGATGAGAATGACGGGCTTGAAGGAACCAAAGACAATAATAAAACAGATAGTATTGCTGCGATGGGAGAAGCCGGACTTACATAACCTCAAACTTAACATCACAATTGGGAGGGATAGGGATACCCACAGTATATATAGAAGATGGGCAGCTGGTGTCATCCGTAACCACAATGCCAATATATGCCTTGTGTTCCGAGCATGGATCAGAAGCTCTGATTACTTCCTTGCGTACATGCAAGCATGCACCATTGGTCTAAAACTAGCAGGTGACCACGCTTTGAGCATCTCGAGTATTGAAGTAGACGATTCTTATACATACGAGGTTCTATGGCAGGGTGGTAGAGAGCCATGGCGGACAACATCTTTTGTTAGAGAGCTGCGAGAAGAGATCGTATCATCCATGATTTCTGGTTCATTAGTTCATAAGGTTATCAACTCGATACCTCGTGAATTAGGAAGATGGGGGAACAGAACGCATGAGATGTTAGTCTCTCCGGATCTATCTAATATGCCGTTGAGAATTAGGGGCATGGCGTTGATGGAAAAAAGATGTACTCCCTACGTGGTGTTAAAGAAAATAGAAGTTGGAGGCGAGGACGAGAGTTATTAGAGTGAGTTTTCTGTCGTTGTTTTTTATTTCGGTGGTGAGGATTTTTCTTGTGGGAATTGGGATAATACCCGAGTTATAAGTGCGGGAGATGTAATTTTTGCTGTGATTTATCCCACAAGAGGGGTGTGGGATGAATAAAAGAGACCCCTGGCTTAACCAAAAAAAAGTGCATTGGCCACCACATTTGCCTTACAGGGGTGGTAGGCAATGGGTGAAATCATAGTCTTTAAGATACTCGAGCCATCGCCTCTATCTGAGATTGAGATCTTTCTGTGTCAAGATGTACTTCAGACTCTTTTGGTTGGTGAGGATGTCGAAGGTGGCAGCATACAAGTAGTGTCGCCATATCTTCAAAGCATATATGATGGCGGCAAGCTTGAGGTCGTGGGTTGGGTATTTGACCTCATTTGGCTTCAATTGTCGAGTGGCATAAGAAACTACCATTCTTTCTTGCAAGAGGACAGAACCTAGACCGGTCTTTGATGCGTCGGTGAAGATGACGAACCCATCATTTCCCGAGGGAAGAGTCAAGACAAGTGCAATTGTCAGCTTTGTCTTTAGCTCTTGAAAACTAGACTCACACTCCTTTGACTAGATAAACTGCTCTCCTTTCCTGGTGAGCTTTGTGAAAGGAAAGGAAATCTTGCTGAAATTCTGAATGAAACGTCAATAATAACCAGCAAGACCCAGAAAACTTCAAATCTCAGAAACATTCTTAGGAGCTTTCCACTCCAGATTAGCCGAGACTTTGGCGGGGTCAATAGAAATTTTGTCACCAGAAATTATGTGGCCTAAGAACATGACTTCAGAAATCCAAAATTCACATTTTGACAACTTTGCATAGATATTATGGGATTGGAGGATGTTAAGAAATTTGCAAAGATGAATACGGTGTGATTCAACATCAGTATATCAATATGTCGTCAATGAAGACCACTACAAACTCGTCGAAGAAAGGTTGGAAGAATTTATTCATCAAGTTTATAAACACGCCAGGGGCATTGGTCAACCCAAATGGCATGACCATGAATTCATAATGCTCGTATTGAGTTTAAAAGGCAGTTTTAGGGATGTCTTCGTCCTTAACCTTGAGTTGGTGGTAACTAGAATGGAGATCAATTTTTGAAAAGACATGGGTAGAACGGAGTTGATAAAAAAGAACCAATTCTAGGCAGCGAGTACATCTTTTTCACAGTAGCTTGATTGATCATACGATAGTCAATGCACATATGAAGGGAGCCATCTTTTTTCTTAACAAATAGAATGGGGGCTCCCCAAGGAGAGGTACTAGGGTGGACGAAACCCTTGTCAAGCAATTCTTGCAACTACTTTTTCATCTTGGTCAATTCAGCATGAGCCATCAGATAGGGTGCCCGAGAAATGGGTGTGGTATCGGGTGCTAATTTGATAGAAAAGTCAGCATCACGATCAGGTGGTAGCCCAGGGAGCTCAGGAAAGACACTCGAGTACTCCCGCACTATATCAATGTTTTCTAGGGCACTCGTATCATGATTGACTATGATTACAGTTTCTAGGTATGCTTTGCACCCTCTGGATATCAAGTTTTGGGCTTTAATCAGAGAAATAACATCATTTTGATTTCAATCTTTCCTTCTAGGAATTATAAGAATAGGGAGGTTGGGTTTAGAAATAATGACTTTCTTGGCACGACAATCGATCAGAGCATGATAATTTATGGATCCAATCCATCCCCAAAATAAGGTCAAAGTATTCCATGTCTAAGATTATAAAGTCTGACTCAAAACTAAGACCAACATTAGATAGAGGGACTTTTTCGACAATATAGTAGGAGACTTTCATCTTCCCACTTGGGGTAGTTACATCAATTGTGTACCCTAAGTCCCTTGTTTCAAGATTCAACATAGAGGTCAGATTCTTAGACATGAAGGTGTTTGTTGACCCAGAGTCAAATAGAGTAACAATAAAATGGTCGGAGATTTGCATCATACCTACGTATACATATATTTTGTATAAGGAGTTTGTACAAGATAATCATGATATTGCTGAAAATCAAAGAAGAAAGATGCTGGAAATCTACATCAAGGTGATTCTTCTAGCAAGCCAAATGCCCCTTTCCCCACAGGTTTGCTAACACCAAATATGATGTGAAGTTCAAAAAATTTATGGGCATTCTGAATAACTTGTATGTAAACTTGCCCCTAGTCAAAGTCATAGACTAAATGCCCTCCTACGCCAAGTTCTTAAAGGATATCTTAACAAAGAAGAGGAGATCTGGATAGGTAGAAATTGTTATACTTTCTAAAAGGTTAATCTCCATCATCCATAACTGTATGACTGAGAAACTAGATGACCAAGGTTCCTTTACTCTCCCTTGCAAGACAGGAGACTCTACTTTTGATAAAGGCCTTGTTGACCTTGGAGCTAGCATCATCTTGATCCCCGTATCTTTGTGGGAAAATCTAGACTTGGGAGATTTAAAGCCAACATCTATGACAATTCAGCTAGCTGACCTCTTAATTAAACACCCAAGGGAGTGATTGAGGATGTCCCTGTTTAGATAGGAAAGTTCTTGATTCCATGTGATTTTGTGGTCTTGGACATGCATGAAGACCCAACCAATCCAGTCCTTTTTGAAAGACCCTTCTTGCACATTACAAGCTATCTAGTTGATGTTAGAGAAGGAAAACTCATCGTTAGGGTGGGAGATGAAGAACTAGTATTTTTAGTCTATGATGCCATGAAGGCACCCAGCTACAAGGAGTACTTTTATCTTGTTGACACTATTGATACACTGCTTGAGGAAGAAAAGAATTCCGTTGAAACTACATTAGATGATATTGAAGAATATGACGCAAGTGCTATTGTCAATTAGGAAAGTCGTGAAACTTTGGATATTCCACCAAGTGAAAAAGACTCAAAGAAGAATGAAGAAAGAAAAACCATAGTTCCAAGCAAATAGGTAGAACTAAAACCCCTCCCACCGGGGTTAAGGTATGCTTTCTTAGGCCCAAACTTTTCCTCTCCTGTCATTATAAATGTTGAGCTGAACAATGATCAAGAAGAAAAACTTTTGAATGAACTTAGAAGATATAAAGATGTGATAGGGTTATTCTATTGATGACCTCAAAGGAATTAACCCATACATTAGTATGCATAGGATAGCTTGGAAGAGAATGCCAAACCATGCATAGACCCCCAAGGAGACTAAACCAAAACATGATGGAAGTTGTAAAAAATGAAATTATAAAATTTAAAGATGTCAAAATTGTTTATCCAATAAGTGATATTCCTTGGGTGAGTCATATATATGTTGTGCCTAAGAAAGGAGGAACAATGGTAATTAAAGGAGAAAATGGTGAATTAATACAAACAAGAATCGTCACTAGATGACAAATGTGCATTGACTATAAAAAATTGAATAAAGCCACTAGAAAAGATCATTTACCTTTACCTTTTAGTGATTTGATGCTAGAAAGACTTGCTCACCACTCCTATTTTTGTTATCTTGACGGGTATAGCGGGTTCTTCTAGATTCCCATCTATCCACCTGAACAAGAAAAGACCACATTTACTTACACCTATGGAACTTATGCATATAGGTGGATGCCCTTTCGGCTTTGCAATGCTCCCACCACTTTTCAAAGGTGTATGATGGCCATTTTTTTATTATATTGAAAAGATTATAGAAATATTCATGGATGACTTTAGTGTCTACGACAATTCATTTGATGATTGTTTGTTGAATCTAACTAAAGTTTTGCGGAGATGCCAACAAGTCAACCTCGTGCTTAATTGGGAGAAATGCCACTTTATGGTGCAGACATGTGTTGTTCTAGGGCATGTTATTTCAAATAAAGGGATTGAAGTGGATAAAGCTAAAGTGGAGGCTATTGAAAAGATGTCGACTCTAACCAATGTGAAGGAAATCACATCTTTTTGGGCCATGCAGGTTTCTACAGGAGATTTATTAAGGATTTCTCAAAGATTGCAAAGCCTCTATGCTCCTTGTTAGCAAAAGATGTCGAGTTTGTATTCAATAATGATTTCCAAATTGCCTTCCGAAAGTTAAAAGATGCCCTAGTTTCAGCTCTTATTATCCAACCACCAGATTGGAGTGCTCCTTTTGAAGTAATGCCTGATGCCAACGACTATGCCATAGGAGCAGTCTTGGGACAAAGAAAAGACAACAAACTCCATATCATACACTATGCAAGTAAGACTATTGATGAAGCACAAATCAACTATGCTACTACAGAGAAGGAGATTCTTGCCATTGTTTATGCATTTGATAAATTCAAACAATATCTAGTGGGTTCTAAGGTCATTGTGTATACAGATCATGCTGCAATAAGGTACCTTTTTAGCAAGAAAGATGACAAATCTTGCCTCATCCGCTGGATACTTATACTATAGGAGTTTGACTTAGAAATCAATGATAAGAAAGGAACCGAGAATAGTGTAGCAGACCATCTCTCACGTCTTTCTACTAGCATTGAAGACAAAGTTCCTATTGATGACAAGTTTCCCACTGAGAAGTTGTATGCGGTAAACTCTCTTACTTTTCCATGGTTCACTAATTTTGCAAATTACCTTACCACCAGATGTCTTCCACTTGATTTCACTTACCAACAAAAGAAGAAGTTCCTTCATGATGCTAAATTCTATTATTGTGACAACCCTTTATTGTTCAAGCAATGCACAGATGGACTCATCAGGAGATGTATCCCAAATGAAGAAATTGCTAGTGTGATTTCAGATTGCCATTCCTCTCCCTACGACAAACACTTTAGAGCAGACAAAACTACAACCAAAATCCTTCAATTCAGTTTTTACTGGCCAAGTCTATTATGTGATGTGCACACATATGTTAAGGATTGTGACAATTGCCAAAGAGTTGGGGGAATTTCAAAGAGGGATGAAATGCCATTAAACTCAATTTTGTAAAAAGAAGTCTTTGATGTGTGGGGAATAGATTATATGGGCTCTTTTTCCATCCTCATGCAGCTACAAGTTCATCTTAGTGGCCTATGATTATGTTTCCAAATGGGTGGAGGCAATCCCCACTCCAGATCCAGGAGCAAAGTTAGTCATAAAACTATTCCAGAAGATCATCTTCCCCATATTTGGAGTTCCAAGAGCAATAATATCAGACAGTGGCAGTCATTTTAATGAAAGGAACTTCAACAACCTACTTAGCAAGTATGGAGTGAAGCATAAGGTGTCCACACCTTATCATCCTCAAATATCAGGTCAGGTGGAGATCTCAAATAGGTAACTAAAGGCTATCCTAGAAAAGATTGTTTCCAGTTCAAGGAAGGATAGGGCACTGAAGTTAGACAATGCATTATGGCCATACATGACAACTTTTAAAACTCCTATTGTAATAACTTCTTTCAAACTTGTCTATGGCAAATCATGTCGTTTACCCGTATAATTAGAGCACAAGGCACTATGGGCAATCAAATGACTAAACTATGACCTCAAGAAGGCAGGAGAGAAAATATTTTGCAACTCCAAGAGCTAGAAGAACTAATAATGGATGCTTATGAGAACACTAAGATCTACAAAGAAAAGACTAAGAAATGGCATGACAAAAGAATCAAGGTCAAGGACTTCAAAGGAGACCAAGTTATATTGTTCAATTCCAAACTCAAATTCTTTCTAGGAAAATTGAGATCCAAGTGGTCTGGACCGTTCTTAGTCTTCCAAGTATTTCCATATGGGACCATGGAGCTGTAAGGGAAGCAATCAACCTTCAAAGTCAGGACAAAGAAGCAAGTTGTACACCGCCAGAGAAGAAATTGACAAGGGATCCTCTTGCTCCCTCCAAGATGTTTGATCAACCATTTGAAAAGTCTTACTTTGAACTTTAAACGGAGGAACTTGTGGGAGTTGACCCCACATTAGGATAGATTTTCTTTAAGTAGTTTGAGTCAAGAACAATCTTTAATTTCTCAAAATAAACTTGTCATGGATGAATGTAATAATGTAGACACTTCTATTTGCATCTCAACACTTCTGTAGGTGATGATAAGAAGCTAATTTTTGCATAAATTCATACAAACATGACATGCCTTTGTTTGACACGCCATGTCGACACTCATAGAAGTAACTATCTGAGCAGATTTTCAATAACACACGACGTGTATCCAAATGACACGCTGTGTGTAGAGAATGTGTTATTACCATCTGGAACAC
Organism: Alisma plantago-aquatica; assembly: GCA_963693085.1. Lineage (NCBI taxonomy): Eukaryota > Viridiplantae > Streptophyta > Magnoliopsida > Alismatales > Alismataceae > Alisma > Alisma plantago-aquatica. Next base: position 1,971,043,344 of record OY856409.1, on the reverse strand, counting down.
TACACGTCATGTGCTAATTCAAACACGGTGTGTACTTCATATGCAAAAATGAGAAACTTTTATGGAATCAAACATGTCGTGTCTTTATTTGAACACGGCATGTCTTTATTAGTAAAGAAATTAATACTTTGACTTCTGCATTCATACACGTCGTGTGCTAAAAAGCACATGTCGTGTCATATTCAGCCCAAGTTTTCTCAAAAGAAATTGGCATATATGCAAGAAGATATGTTGTGTCCTCTAAAAGACACAACATCTCCTTTGACGAGAAAGGAGGTTTTTAACCCTAATTCCAAGCCGCCACTCTCACGCTCAATCTCAAAGAGCCGTGTTTGAGCTGAGCCTCTGTGTGCACCACATCAACTCAAGCCTCTCTGTCGTCATTCCCTCTCACCAAGCTCGATTTTGTGAGCTTCCGTGAAGCCGCCAGCGACCTCCACGACCACCCCACACTTCCTCTCTCTCCTTCCAAGCAGCAGAGCCATTTAGGCTATCCTTTTTCCATCGTCTTTCACCGCCGCCAACCTCAACACTCCTAGTAAAGCAAGCAAGATTCATCTTCGCCGTCATCCTCACTTCCTTATCCATCTATCCTCGAAGATACAATGACAACATCCAGTATCCGTCGTGTGAAGACACTGTGTTTGTCCACCTTCAGACGTTGTTCCGCTCCAGGTACACAACGTGTCCCCAAAAAGACACGACGTGTCTCTGCACAGTTCTGTCAGTGTCTCTGTCAAAGAACACATCGTGTCTCTACAAGACACGTCGTTTTGAAGGCCGTCTCAGCACAACTCACAAGTAGCAATGGCACCGGTGAAACAAACCTTAAACCACAAGCACGGGGAAAGCTCTTCCTTGGACCTAGCTTACATCTCCACGACCAGTTCAGGTTCACAGCAAAGGAAGACCCTACTTACTAGTTCCTCATCTCAAGAAGGGTGCTCCCTACATGTTTTGCATGTGAGAAACCATTGAATGCCCTGGGATTCAAAGATGAAGTCATCACGAATCTGAAGGAACATAGACACCACTACATCTGCTGCTCAGTAACGAGTACTTACCCTCACCTTGTATACAAGTTTCTTACTACTCTTAAGGTGAAGGAGGACCCACAGAAAAGGTTGGAACCATATGCAATAATTCGTTTCCTTTTACTGGGCACAGATTCAAACTTACTTTCAGACAATTCTATGAGATTTTAGAGTGTCATTACGAGGGGGCGCTGAACTACCCTAAAATCTTTGACAATGATAAGTTCTGGTTTGAGGTCACTGATGAGGAGTATCATGATGCCAAAAAGTCTAGGGTGTCTTCCATCCATAACCCAATCTTCAGATATGTCCACTGCCTTCTCAGTATAGGGGTTTTTGTAAAGAAGGAAACTTAAGGAGTCTACGGGAAACAAGATTTATTCTTTCTATGGGGCATGGTGTATGACCATAAGATCAGTGCAGGTTACTACATACTTACCAGGTTCTAAGACATCAAGAAAATGAAGAAGAGAGAGTCTGGGGATATCATGTGTGGGGGTTTGATTACTCTTATTGCCAAGAAGCTCGAGGTGGACTTGATAGGTCTAGGCGTTGCACCATGCAGAAACATGGTGGATATTCGATACCTTATTTATGTAGGCTTTACCTCTAGGGTCCCCAATGATGATACCAAGTTCAGATAGTTCTTTGATAACGACCAGTACATTGACATTCCAGACTTGGAGAACATCACCTTGACAAATAAAGACAACTGGAAGGTCATTCTTATTGACCCATATGATGTAGAAGCCCTTGAAGGACCACAAGCTACTGAGGCACCCCCTACAACTCCACTACCTCCCTCCACAAGCACTTAGACAGAGTACTCTTGGGTCATGCCTGATGTTAGGCATCTTTATGGCTACATGCAGCAGTGGTTTGACCACATGGACGACCACCTCGACCTGATGGGTCAACAATATTCTATTATGCATGATAGGGTTCAGCGCATGGATATGTGACACATTTCCCAGGGCTACTATCCAATGCAACAGCCGCATCAGCCTACACCTCCTCGGTAGCCTAATTTTGCTCCACAACCCATGCCTATTGATATTCTAGATGATGATGATCTCATCAACCAATTCTTTCCTACTCTTCATGAGGGCACTAGCCCTTCCCAATGATGCCATCCATGACAGGTACCTGGTTACTTCTTCCATAGTTTGATTGATGCAGTGAGGACACTACAAATTTCAAACTTAGGGGGGGTGCAATCGGATAGTAATGTAGTTGTTTTTGTCATTTTTCATGTTCAGTTCTTATTTTTAAGTTTTGCTTTTTCATTTTCCTATGGCAGGTTCAATATGATGTGAGGATCACTTTATGTAATGAACTATTTTTCTTCACAAGTTTGAACCATTTTGTCCTCTTTCACTAAATTTATCATTTGAAGGAATTGTTAAAGAGCATACATGAATCAAATGAAACCCTTTGGCCATCAACATGTGCTTATTTCTGGTTTATACTTGTAGCTTGAACATTCACCTTTCACGTCTCTAATTTCTTAAAACATGTAATGGTATCAATTTTTTATGAGTGAATCTACTTTACAACATCAATTAGGATACATGATGCCCTTGCCAAACTCTTAGTGCATATACAACCGCTCTTTTAGTGAATTTTTTTCAAAACAAATGAACGAAATCTATCTAATTTTACAATTTAGTTGACTCTCTTATGTTGTGAAACTTTTTTCAAAATTTCTATTGCCTTGTTTCACCCTCATAACCCATACAAGATGGATAACTACCCACATATCATGCTAGCCCAGTGTAAGTCTGATCTGACAACGATGGTTAGGTGGTATGTCTCAAAAAAGGGTAAAACATCCCAACTGGCATTCCACATGTGTATAAGCCTACATTAGCAGTTGAGTTCTGGAACCTGTAATCCATTATCGAATCATCTTTTGGGAAAGAAGAAGAGTACAACTAAGATTTTTAGTTTTAACTAAAATTTCATCATTTGTATTCTTTATAGCTGATAATTTGAGTTGTACATCCACTAATTGTTTGGCTTGGTCATCCAAATTCTACTTAGTGTTGTTTAATTGATTGATTCATTAAATTGTGACCAACCCTGCTAAACTAAAAATCTCTTTCATGGGTGTTTAAGTTGAATTGACAGCTACAAGTATAAACATGTTGATCATGGTTAATATGGTCTCATACTCATCTTTCTTTTCATTTGATTTGTACATGAGCTTTGCAATCCCTTCATCTGTGCTCTATGCTCTTTTTGCTTGAGGACAAGCAATAGTTCAAGCTTAGGGGGATTCGATGTGTGCATTTCATATTGACTTTTTGTACAATCTCACACACAAATTTAGTTCATTTTGCCTTCCATTAGCCTCTGTTCATATTTAACTTGCCATATTTTAGTTATTTTACTTACCGCATGATGTTGATCACAGACACATGTTCAAAGTACCAAATTGGAGATAGCCCAACTCAGATTTGACCCCAATGGGACTTCGCCTCCACTTGCAGCTGATTCAGAGTTTATTCTTGAAGAAACAACATTGCACACGGCGTGTCTTATTTGAGACACGATAGACACGACGTGTTCCTTCACAGAAACCTTCACAAAATGGAGAGCACACTGTGTGATATTTAACACACGACGTGTGTGTCTCCAGCGGCCTCAACACCAAAACACAGAGAACACGACATGATGTGTCCCCACGAAGACACGGTGTGTCCTCGGGACCTGAAGGTCGGCTACAACTTGCTGCAAACACACACAACATGTGTTTAATAGAACACGCCATGTGCCTTTTGCCTAAATCAACTCTAGAAGATGATCACATGACGTGTCACCTTAAATACATGCCATGTACTTCACAGCAACAACATTATCCAGTGAGATTACACATCGGGACACGACGTGTCCTCTAAAAGACATGTCATGTCGTTATTAGTTTCTACAGAAATGAGAGTAACACCCCTCATTTTAAAAGACCAAGGAAACACAATGGGTGGTTATCTCTTGTCATTTTGAAATTACTTTTTTTCCAAGAGAAGTTCTAGATCTAAGGAGGGTGATTTTGGAGTGGAAGAAGGTGGTTTCTTGGCAAAGAACCTCCATTCTGCTTCATTTCTTCTCCATTTCTTCTCTGAAGGTGCTACAAAGCTTACTTCTCTCGCTCAACCTTTCCAGGAGGGAAGATTGTCCGAGTTAGAGTAGCTCCAAGGGTGGAATTTTGTCCTCTAGCTAGAGTTCTACACCCCTTTGGCTACATCTTTGGTTCCTTTGGCTTTTTCTTATCTTAAACATGCAAAACTCTGAAATTTCTGCATTGTGTCTATACATTTCCATTATGGACAAGTAGAACTCTTTTCTTGGACATGGGAGAGTAACTCCCATGTCATTGTTCACGTGAACTCAAAATCTATGTTTATTTCTAGTTAATTTGCTCTTTCATGGATGCCTATGGCGCTTCTTGCTTGTATGTTTGGTTGGCCACCTTTTGTACATGTTTCATGCTTATCTTGTGCTTTGGGAGAATGTATGAGGGAGTAGAGAGTAGGATCCATGGAAATATGCTCTTGACCATGGGAGTGGCTTGAGGATATTGAGGGTTAAGGTTGTTTTCGACACTAAGCATAGACGCGGGAGCGTTATGCGACATTGAGAACCATCTCGTGACATTGGGAAATACACGACGATGACAAGTTCCTTGCATGTTAATGGTAATCTTAATTTTGTAAGTGCATATAATATGATGGTATGGTATTGAAATCTAATGCCCAAGCCTTTAATTGCTTAATTGACCCTTTAACTTTGAGTTGTTTTCTTTTGCTCGCCTCTTAAATCTATAATCAATATGAACTTTAGTAACACGACTGGGATTAATGAAAATTAACAAATTTGCGCCTAACTTTCCTAGCTTCTTGTGTTCGACACTCGATGACATTGAACCCGTACACTTGCGGTGATTAGTGAGTTGAGATCTTTCTTTCTAAAACTCCCAACATAGTCTATGAACCGTGCGGTCCAGGCATGTTGGAAAGGGATTGATGGAGCCACTCTTGCCCTTGTAATATCCATGTATGTTGGAAAAGGGATATATGAGTTGATGGATCCCCCTTTCACTGGTAGTCGTGAAGGGAAGCTGGGTGTACATGAACATTTTGGGTTTGTACTGAAATGATGAAGATATTATGGGGCCATATAGTTGAGCCTTGACAAGGACACCAAGAGTCTAAGTGAATGAGATTATAACATCCCAAGATTTGAGTTCTTGAATAAAATGATCTTAAAAGGAATGATTGGACTGCCCTATCAGCAAGGTGCACCTCCTTCTTAGGGAGTCCATCACTAAGAACTCCAAAGTTATAGGACTAGGATGGGTGACCAGTCAGGAATTTTATCCTTACTTATGTGTGGGTGAGGACAAAGCCCATAGAATGGGCAATCTGATTTTGAATTTTGGCTTGTCTCTAGCTGGAGAGAAGGGCTTTCTTCAATTGAAAAAGCAATATGAATTGCACATGTCCGCATATGGGAACACATATATCTACAAAGGGCGGACCAACATATGGCACGACGAACACCTCAACCTGAAGGACATGCAAGTAGGAGGCCAAGTCTTGCTTTATGACTTCCGCTTGAGATTTTTTCCGTTGACACATTTTTCTCACTCAGTAGAATTCCATATATTAATGTAAATTCTCTGGCTAATTATGGAGTCATTTCCCATTCTACCCCTTTTCCACATGTAACCTTTTCCACCTTCTCCACACTTCTCAGCATATTTTATCCATCCTTTTTTGTCCACTTTCACCTAGTTCGAGGTTTTCTGCAAAGAAACCTTCTTTCAGTTTAAAAGTGTGATTGTCCTTCAATTATGTTTTAAATAAGTTATTTTTCACAAATTGTGCAATTGAACTATTTGGAATGGAATATCTTCTTTTTCAAGGACCTTTTCTACAAAAAATCAAGAGATAATCCCAACTTATCTTTTTGTGCAAGTTTTCTCTAATTTTTGCTAGAACATTCCCAAAATTACTAAGAAAAAAAGAAATTGCCTTTTTTCACCTGGGGATACACGCGGGATCACATTCATCCGCCACATACTATGTGGAAGATTGCCTCAATCTGCACGTCCCTCTATGTGGCACATCACGTTCTTTTCAAAAAAAAATCCCAGAATTCCAAATACTAAAATCTACCTATAAATACACCCCCATATCCAAAGTATTTGAGGCCCCGTTTGTCACCCCTAGAGCTAGAGAAATGTCTGCCTCCCTCTTTATTTTTTGTATTGCTTGTGATAAGAGGATCTTTCCTCTAACACCTCCTACTCTACTAGATCTATAGAATGGCAAATTTCTCTAACTAATGCGCATAACTATTGCATCTATGTGCTCGGGAAGCTAGGGACAAATTTGCAGTCCCCCTCAGTGTGACCGAGGAAACCACACTTCATATAGAAAGCAAGTAGATTTTCGTATTCCAGTCTGAATCGCTCACCATTGAGCATAATTGCGGGCAGTAGCGGCCTCGACGTATCAACTTCAATAGCAATACAGGCAACTTTTCCCCGATGTCCAGACTAAGTTGTGGTGTCGATCTTGATTGTCTTACCAATCAGAACACCAACGCTTGATAGTAGTTGGTTTTGGAAGAGGTGTATTAGAAGATCAAGAATTCTTTCCCACACGACCAACTTTCGGGGAATCACATCGGAAGGCCTGAAATCTTTAGACCACGATTGCATTAACAGATAATGATTGAAGATCATCCACGGCCCTTCGGTTAGAGCATGGATGAAGTCATCATTATTTGCCAGTTGAATGATGTAATAACCCTTGTCGAGATCGATAGCTCCGAATTCGTCTGTGAGTTGCCACAGAATAGGAATTATGTTCATGAGGGCATTGAAACTCAAGGTGGTGGTGATGACCTTGATGACTACTGCAAACTTCCAGCGCTTGAGAAGAGGTGACCGCGTTGTAGGATTGATGGAGATGACAGGGATCGTGCTCGCCGGATCTATGTGAAAATCCGTTGAGGTTAACAGATCTGAAGAGACCTATGATAGTGTTGTGGGAGCCTTCGTCGACCACTCGGTCATGGCATCCCTATATGACCGAGAGTTCTGTTGCGGAGGGGGAATGGCTACCTCCATCTAGATGTCATCATCAACAGTAATCAGAGGGGGTTGGTTGGGGTCCACAGACGACTCAAGATCGCCGTTGATAGAGGTAGCATGAGGGGTTCCGTGCCCGGAGCTATGGCTATCGCGGCCACCGCCACGACTAGGGAACCCTAGCATCATCGGGATTCTTCTTCAATTTGCCTCTACTTTTAGTACTAGAATTTCCTTAAACATGGAGAAAATAACATAAGTCCAAATAAAAAGTGTTAATTTAACAAAATTTGCCAGAAATACTTAATATTTGATGCAACAGTGTTTCACAAGCTACTATGATAAATAATGCATAAATGTATCTCTACGTGAATAATTATGCACTATATACATAGAAAAATAGCCTGTGAAAAGTAACTAAAAGTCATTGTATCAAAATACCCTAATCTTGAATGTTATGCACCCTCGAGCCCCAATATTTTTGGTTCTGTATGAAATAATTCAGCAAGAGGACAAATAATATGAACTATATTTCTCAAATACCCCCACATGGTGTTCTCAAACCATCCCTTATCAACCATTGAACAAATAACTATTCTGAAGTGACAAAAAATGTTCATTAAAGGTTTCCACCATTAGATCAGTGAAACACTATTAATAGAGTTGTTAACATTATACTCAATAGGACATATGCTTGATTCACCACATGATTCCCTATCTACATTGCTCTTTTCTACCTATTAAGCCATGTTGGAAGCAGTTTCCCATATAATAATGAATGAGGGGATCAATCATATATCTGGCATACCATAAAGACAAATGGGTGGAAAAAAGTAGGTGGCTATGAACAAGAATCAAAAGGTACATCCAAATCATTTATGCAAAAACAAAATATGATGAACCTACATAATGAAGGAAATGAAAAATGCATGAATCTTAATGCCTGCTATTATGGTGGAATGATGAATGCATTGAATGTCTCATCCACATGATGATTTTTGGGTGAAATAATGCATTCATATAACTATTTTCACCTTCTCCATGAAGGAACTTCAGATTGAGTTCAAAGCATCCTTTTCTCCCTCTTTATTTGATTTCTCCTTTTTTTCTTCTACCCTCTTATTTTAGCATGATTTGTGATGCTCAGGCTTTCTTCAACATCTATATCATTGCTTTTTTTCATTTAGGAGAGATGTGGAGGTGTATCCTTGCACTTTAGTTTTTGGAGAAGGTTACAAACATACATGTTGCAAAATATGTAAAGAACGATGCAATAAGATAACACAATCTACATGACATTTGTTATGCAACTAATTGCTATGCACATCTCTATATTTTTGTCTTTTTCTAACTAATGTATATTAAAGAAACTAGTTATCATGTTACATATTATGCTATGTAAAGTAGTCATGAGGGAAAAAATTGGGTTACTTGATCAGACTGTGGTGGTGGATGTAATGTCATGAAAGGTTGTTGGAATCACATGATTAAGAGATAATGCCTATCGTAAGTGTGATGTGTCCCTCTCCTATCAACTTATGTATAGGGCAACCCTAGCATTTGTTTCTAAAAAATCCATTTAAAATTTCATTACTTGTTTGGTCAGTTTGGGCTCAAACCTCTTCATCATACACAAATCCTGGATAACTTAAGAATTTCATTCATTTCTGGTGTCCTCAAGCTAACTAACACAAACTCTTCCTCTAGTTAATGTTGACTTAGACTTTGCACATAATTTTTAAATATGCGATCATTTTAAAATTTTAAAATTCGTTGCAAAGGTACAAAACACATTCTTTTTGGTGATGGAAGAAATCATGATAATTTAGCTCCACAATTACACTAGATAGATTGTGGATATGTTTACTTGGAAATAATGAAAACTAATACAAGATAGAAAATAAACAAGATAAAACATTCCAGCACCCCCCTAATCTTAAACTTGACTATGTCCTCATAGCCAAAACTCAAATTAAGAGGTGGAACGGGGGTACATGTGATTCATAGGGTAGTGTTGGTGGAAACGTTCCTGGTGGCATCTGTGGGTCAAGTTTTGTTGGCGTCTCACCCTTTGTAGCGGTGCCACCAACTTGGGTGTTAGTGGTACCAAGATATGACGTCTTTTATCCTTCTTTGATTTGTATGAGTAAGTGCCATCGACAGGTGTCTCAGTGGTATGAACAATCTTTTCCTATAGCTCTATGAGTTTTCTCAAAAAATATTAGTGCTACTAAATTGGTTGGAAATGGTATCAACTTTTTGCAAACTTCGACCTGTCAAGTATTCAATATCACTACCATGTGTTTATGTGGTGCTAAAAATTTGTGAAATCCATGTTTAACAGTTTAGTAGGTCGGTGAAATTGACTCTAGTGTTGGGGTTACCAACATTGACTCTACCTTCACACCACACAAAAGCATCAATGTACCTTTTTACATCAATTAAACATCTAATATGACATATATGAAATGTAACAAATGAAAAGTCCTAATCAAAATATAAATAAGATAAATAAAATTGGGTTGCCTCCCATAAGTACCCGTGATTAATGTCCTAGACTCGGAAAGGTGATTTTCTTTAGCCTGGTTTGTTACATGATGGTTGTGAAGACTCATCTGGCAGTCTGAACTCCACTCTATCATCATCTGCCCTGAGTTTCAAGTAGCATCTTCCCATGGTAATGATCACATCAGTCGTAGCTTGGAATGACCTTCCTAACAACATCTTGAATCCCTGCATCTCATGCATATCCATAACTACAAAATTGATAGGATAGATGAACTTATCGACATTAACTAAAACATCCTCGCATATCTCGTAAGGTCTTATAATCAATTCGTATACCAATTGGATGGTCATGCATGTCTTTTTTGGTTCCTTAAATACCACATTCTAAAAGGTAGAGAAAGGCTGAGATTTATACTTACCCTAGAGTCACATTGTGCTTAACAAAAATGTTTGTTGTCTATTGAACAAGTTATGTAGAAACGTCCTAGGTCCTTTCTCTTCATAAGCAACCTTCCCTGGATTATAGCACTCACTACTTTATCCTTTAAGAATCTTTTGCATGAAAGGATCGATTCTATCACCTCCATAAGTAGAATGTTGATGTGGATCTTGCGGAAGATATCCATGAATTTCTCAAATTGTCTTTCCTCCTTGTTGAACTTGAGACTATTCAATAATGACATATGTGTCTTTTCTGCACATTTATGAGGAGGAATGTATGGCACACTAGGTATCTCCTCCCCTAAGATTGCATTAAAGCCACCTCCTAAGGTTGAATCTGGAACGTCTTCTATGGATGGAAATGACATGTGGCTACCCCTTCATTGTGGGTACCTCCTTATTGATTGTTACTACTTCACCACAAAGCAGAACCTTAACCTGTTATTTTTGCATGAGCACCTTATCTGGATTGGGAGTGTGGACATAGAAATGTTGGAAACCAAAAGTTCATTGTCTTTCAAAATTGGTGTAGAAGCAGTGTCCTTGTTGCTTTTTGCAGACACTATATTGACTAAGGTTTATGTGGGAAAATGATGCAGTGGTGTTCTACATTCCCTTGGTCTTCCATACAAGCTATGGGGAAATGAAACTCTTGGCACATACACCCTATTTGGTTCTAGAGTATGTTGATCTGGTGACTCCTCAATAATGTGCTCTGTTTCCTTGAAAATAGAAACAAAATTCACTTGATGATGCTCATAATATGTTTCTGTGTTCTCAGGAAATCCCTACTGAATGATCTTCTTTATGGATACCACCTCCGCTGCTAGCTGAGAGATCTATTTTTAAATAATGTGAACTTGAGCTCCATGATTTTTTTGCACCCGTTTAGTCCAATTTAGCAAGCCTCGTTCTGACTCACCAGTTGCCCAACATGTCTTCAATCCTCTCTATTTTACTAGGACCCATATTCTGTTGATATATCTGATGTAAGGATATGTACCCCTCCTCTTCACCTCCAGATGAGGTGTCAGATTTATGCTCAAGCTTCCTTGTGAGTCTGTCCATCTGAGCTTTGAGTTATGTGAAATCCCTTAATTCCATAACACTTTTAATTATTACTCGAAAAAGGAATCAATCATTTCATCCCAAGTCTCTATCGATTCTGGGGAAGGCTAAGGAACTATGCCTTGGTTTTGTCTGACAATTAATAAGAAAACAACTTCAAGTAGATTATTATAGATGGGACCCTATCAAGTTTGAGCATATCACAAATCTCTATGAAGATATTGATATGAGCCATGGGGACACCAATGATGTGATTTTTAAATGACTAGGATCTTATTAGTGCCACAAATTCAGGATCTATCTTGTAAATGCCCACATTGATTGCTTACAATTTAATTGTCCCTAGTTGCGTTGTGGCTGAGGATGCTTTAATCTTCTCCCATATAGTCTTTTCCTCAAGGTCTTACTCGACACACTCTTCATCTTTCCCAGCCATATCCACTACATATGTCTGCTCTGCCTCTGGTGGTGGAGTTTAGATGAGATTTTAATCTGAAGCTCCAAATTCTCTTTCCTTAAAAATAATTTTCTCTTAATATACCTATTGGAGTAGATTGTCGGTAGTCTGTGGTTCTGGTATGAACCATACACTAGTATCTAAAAATGAGATAAAAGTGTGAGAGAACAAATACTAGTAAATTGTTGTGAGAATAATATTTTTATTTATGTGTATTCAAAGAAAATATTTGAAATGTAAATAAAAGAAAAAGAAATGTCCTAAAATGGCCCGTAAACACTTGTAGTGTTGGAGTTTTTGTTTCTCAGAAATAGTGCCAAAAATTTGACATGCCTATACTATGCATGTAAAACACAATTATACATGTATGTAATATAGGCCTATGAGGTCCGAGTGTCAAACTAATGGAAATGTTCTCTAAAGACTAGTACTAACTGATACCTCATTAGCTAGGCCTACAAAAAGTGTTTGGTTGGTTGTTTTAATATTGTAGGCAAGAAAAAAAAATTAAGTGAATGTGATCAATAACTGATGGATTCCTTAGGATTATGATTTCACTACAATATGCATTGCATTCAACTTCACTTTATCAATAATGAATTAACCTAACCTTGGACTAAAGACATGTACCAAGTATTACCCACTTTTGCAGTGTAATGCACTCCCTATACTAAGACAAACCCATCTTCTGTAGCAGTTTAAGAATTATCTAGGTACATTAACAATGACTCTAGATTATTGTTTCACAACCATAAGTCCTCTCTTGAGGCACAATGTAAGATGTGTAAATCTATAGAATTTGCAACCCCTAATCCTTTTCTGAAGTAATTAATTGTCCAATATATTGGGAGTGGTAATCAAGCCCAAATAGTGTGATAAGAAACTATATATTCACATCTAGAATTTAAGGGAATATATGATTAATTCATGGAAGTCAAACACTATGAAATAATGGGCTACTCCTAGGTCCTAAGTAGTATGGAGATTATCCATGCATGATTTCTACCATCTTACAAAGAGAGGAAAAGGGAGAAAATGAGCTAAATGTGAGAAAAACCAATGAAAACCCTCTGAGAAGCCGTTTCCACGATCCTCTCTGGTATACACCTTGATCCACAGTGTTCAAACTGCAAACCCACCTACAGAATTGATTGCAAAGTCCAATCTGTGGCTATCTCTTTTGTCTCCTCCTCTTCTGGCTTCATGCTCCGTTGCAACGAGATAGAACGTTCTTCTTTTCTTTCAGTTTGAACTCCTCTTAGGCCATAAGTGGGACTCATGCCGTCATTATGTCATAGTTGTTGCATCGGTTATAGTTTTCAATTTGCACTGATCGCACAAGGTTGGTACCACCAACTGGATATCGATGGTACTCGATTTTTGACTGACTCAAAACCCTTGATAAGTTTCAAACATCACCAAATAGCTTTATGTGATTTCTAACTTGCTCTGGGTACAAACATCGGTAACACCGACTGGCATGTCGGTGGCACCGAATCCACTAAATCTGGTTCCTAATGCTTTTTGGACGGTGAGTTAGTAGCATCGACTCTTCTCTTCAGTAGCATCACATGTCATCTCGGCACGATGTGTCGGTAGCACCAAAATGTCTACAATTTGCTGTAGGATTTTTCATATAATGTTAGTACCACCGACATATATGTCGCTAGCACTGACGTGTCTTGTAAGTGCTCAGTTTGTCTGAAACATAGAGAAAATAACATAATTTCGAACAAACGTGATAATTTAACACAATTAGGTGAAATATTTAATATTGATGTGATAGTATTTTCACCGGCTAAGGTGATAAACAATGCATAAATGTATCTCTAAGTGAATAATGACGCACTAAATACATAGAAAAATAGCATGTGAAAAGAAATGACAATTCAATGCATCAGGTTCCCATCTACCTCGTCCAGAAATAGTCAAGCTAGGTCTCTACTACAGTTCACCATTCATTAAATAGGGGAAGTCTTGATACCTCAAGAGACAACAATGCCCTTCTTGAATCCTGAAGGAGAAGCCATAGGGAAAAAGAAAGAAGAATAAGAAGAAGCTGCAACCACATAGGGAGACCCCTAAGGCCCGAGAAGTCTAACACAATTGCAAAGGTTCAAATGCAATATTTGAATGACTAAGGATCACTCCCTAACCTGCATTCTATGTATCCACCATCCACTCCTAGTACAACCCGTACAAGAGGGAAGGATATGAATTCCCACCACCTATATACATGACGTTGTCAACAACAATCAAACCGCATGTAATACCTGTAGTGGTCGCATGCCCAGGAACTGTTTAAAAAGGAACATGCTACCACTGATCCCCTACTGCTCAAGATCATGCAAACGATCCATTAATTAGAAGGGAAGAAGGAAACTGGGAAGACATTCAGTGATTTCTGCCACTTTCCAGATTCAAAACTTCCTAAAAACTTCAACATGACAAAGTTCCATGAGTGTTCCGCAAATGAGGATCCACATGGCCCATGTCAAGGAGTATTTCTTAAAAATGGTTGAAGTTCAGAATGACAACAGGGTACTAGTATGTTGTTCTACACATACCTTGACTGGTCCCGCATTGGCATGGTACAATAAGCAAGACATGACTGTGATTACCACATGGGCAATGATGGCTAGGAATTTCATCGATCAATATGCCTAGAATCTGGACTAGGTCCTGACCAAAGAAGACTCGGAAGCAATCAACAAAAGATAGATGAATACTTCTCTAAGTTTGTTGGATGGTGGAGGGAACCATCCTCTCAACTAGAATTCAAACCTATAGATAAGGAGGCCTTGGATATGGTGATCAGTGTCGTCACACCAGCTCTCATGGCACACTTATCTTTGCAAAGGTAAAACACCTTCATAGATCTCATACAAGTAGGTGTACTGATAAAAAAATCCATCAAAAGAGGGGTCTATTAAAATATAGGCCTCACTTTCCATCCAACATCCACCTCTTCATGCCTAGTCAGAATCCCAAGTGGACAAAGCAAAAACACCAAATTCCATGATAGGGGCAGTACTCGTCCCCCCTGGAATAGGTAAGCGGAAACCACCAACCATACAGATCTCTCCAGTGCAGCCATTGATGACATAGATTGTCCATGCCTTGACACCTCAACAACAACATGCTGATGTGATGCTTCCAACTATTATCCCCGATACCTACCCCATAGTATGCCTAGCCACCAAGCAACTATTATGGGTATGTGTCATTGCCTTTCCAACACAGTAGACAACAACAAGCACTCATCCAACAACGAGTAACCCGATGCCTCATGTTGAGACAACAATCGCCAATCATCCATAGAGAATCCATCTAAACCAAAAAGGAGTTCACCCCCTTGAGAGCTTCTCCCAGTACTATCTAGTTGGATATCAAGCATCTACTCAAGTTCTCAGCCATAAGGGACCCACCAAATCTCTTGCCAAAGAGCTAAAATGCCAACACCTTTTGTGACTTCCACCGAGCAAAGGGCCACATATTCTTGCATCACTCTCAAGAATGCCTTACAAGACTTGATAGATGTGACAAAGTGAATTTTTGCATAATTATGATTTAATTACTCATTTACCCTCAAAGACTTGAATATCTCACTCATGATGTCTCCCATGAATTCATGACTCTATAATGACTTCCAAAGTAGTGTAACTCACACTTTAAATCAAGTTTATACACTTGTGTTCATGAAAACCTAATTTTGGCATACCCTTTAACCCTTGATTAAATTCTTGATCATATGCACTCATTTTGATTTGTAATTTTCCACACATGTTGTAGACCTCACTTATGTCACTGATGTTATTGTTGTTGTCCTTTCCCTACAATAGGATTTTTGCTACTTTATCCGCGTCCACCTAAAAACATTGGATCCCATGGGGGTGAGACAAATGTAAATTGCCCCAGCGGGAGATATAACTCTCCGCCAAAACATTGTTATAGCAGTTTATTAAAATAAACTGAGCTAAAGGATTTAGATATAATTGATAGTAGGTAAATCAATGTATGAACCAGGTGAAGTAATCTCCTTTCCCAAGGATAACATTGCATCTACTCATGGTAGAATCATAGTTCATCCATCTACTTGTAATGAATACAAACAGATATGAAAAACATCAATGAACTAGAGTTGCATGAAAGAAATATGACATCAGCCAATAAATTTCCGTATTCAATCCTTAAACAAACATGCTATACGGGTGATTTCATTTTACAAACACACTTATGCCCTGAGGAGATGAGTTATACCGCTCATACTCCAACCGACCACTGCGAAGTCGAAATCAGTACCATACATAGGTCAATGGAAGAGCCCGATTCCCATGACCTCTCAAATCCCAGTCAGTGCGGGACAACAAGAAGAGCTTTGTTAACTGCTTAAAATGGATTTCCAGGGTATACTGGAACTTCGCTATAGAGTTACAGCGTCAACTGCACTCTCATCGACCATCGAGAGATTTAATGTTTATCTCTATCGACCCGACATTAAGTATTATTTGGAGATGTGTACGACATCTGTCCCAATCATCAGGAGGTTTGTGATACATCCATCCTGACACATGAAGGATTGAGAGGTTTGTTGTTAACGTTCCCCCAATCTCTTCAGCACACGTAAGGATATTTTTCACCCATTTACCCCCACATATTCAAAATATGTGTTCTGGGTTTTGCCGCGGAGCACCCGTTTCACCATTCAGCTAATTCTGACACTGATGGATCTATGGTCAAGGCTCTACATGATATGATTTCACTTGATTAATTAAGTACATTTTCTCATTCTTTTAGCATCATCCAAATTCTCAAACATGACTTATTACAACAATGCTATAAAGAGACATGTACTATTTTCATCAAATACTTATCAGTCTTTAAAAGACATTGGGAACTCAGTTCCTCTTTTCAATACTGGGAATTATCATCCCTTCACAATCTCATCACTATAATCATATGGCTCTGGGTATATAAACCCTTGACTCATCATTGAGCATCATTACCATCTATTAGGTAACTATCACCTTCAGGTCATCTGACCAAGGCATTCATGATACTTGTTACACAAGCATCACACATGGCTCACAAGGCCACAAAGATATCTTGTCACCTCTTTCTAGGCTACAACTTACTCATATGACTCATAGAATCCATGCACATTGCTACTTTTACTAAGCAACAACAATATTAGGGTACATAAGGCCAATCAACATTTATTATATAAATGTCACAGCTCAAATCTGGCTATATTCATCATCTCATAATACCTGCATGGTTATTAGACATGATAAATTGATCCAAATTTTAGGTCATTTGGACACTCCTATGATTTTATATGAGTTATCTAAGTTTTACTCCCCATTTAGCCCTAAATACCATCTTTATTTCTTTTTCTGGCTTACTGGGCTCGGCCCATCTAGTTGCTTGGGCGCCCTCCTGCTTAATTGGCACATGATCCCCTTGAACTGGGGAACTGCCCCACCTTTTCTCAGTGAGTCGGTCCAGACTGACCTCACAATCCAGGTCTCGCTTGGGGGATGAACCCTGGCCCTTGGATCAGAGGCACACAGATCCCAGCTAGATCAAACGATCGAAAACCCATCTCCTACCTCCCGCAATCAACGGGGAAGGTAGCTGTGAGACCGAGTGGAAGTTTGACCTCAAAGAAATCCTAATTTGAAAATCAAATTAGATGTAAAGCCACACCTCGCAATTCCGCACTCGACTGGCTCTTTTTCCTCTTCTAATCAGTCAGTTTCAAGAGCAACTGAGAGCTTTCTCTCACGACCGCCACCATGGATTCTATGGCCTTCGAAACCCTAAACCTAGCCTTGGCACCCTATTAAAATCACACATACACCTTCGTCCCTCACCCACGAACTTGACCGGCTCCCTCTCTTGCCCTCTCGTGCTCGCTCTCTCATTCCCTTTTTTCTTTGGCAACCCTCCACCGTGACGCTACTGCGCTGCAAGTCAATCTTTTGGCCAAGAAGACAAACATCAGCCCTAGATGCAGACCCATGGTCAAGGGTTGACCAAAATCCAACGACACCAGATGAATCACGCTCTCCTCCTCCTCTCCCTCTCCCTTGCACGTACCTGGGAGGCCACACACTCTTATCCGCACGATCACAATTGTGTTCAAAGGTCACCTGCCAAATCAATGGCTCATGTTTTTCCTCGGCCTTGCTTTTCGGTATTTCTCTTCTCCTCTCTGCTCAAAAATCAAATAAATTGATATATCTTGCAAAAATCGTATCTAATGAATCCTAACTCCAAAAATTACAAATGAACAGTCAATTTTGATTAGAAAAACCCAATGGATTTATGAAAAATACTTTTAGAACCTAATTCGTTGTGGATCTTTCTGATATCCCTATATTTGAACTCTTTCTTAGTAAGTTTATCAAATGATTCAATAATGATGTCTAATCTTTAGAAACCCTAGATTTGGACTCTAATTATTATCTTGAATCCTAGATCTAATCTAGTTGAATCATCTACTCTTGAAAATGAATCATTAGTAATGTAGCTCTACTTACTTGATTCAATCTTGATTATAATCTTTATAATGAGTAATCTTGATCTTAATCTTGCAAAACACTTGATATAGTTTTGACCCATCAATCTGATCTTGATTTCCAAATTATGCTAAGTATCATGATGATGACTTAGGAATTATGTTAGAACTTGATAATGATCTAAAGACTTGATTTTGGAATTTCATGTTGACCATGATAATTAGGGTTAACACATATGATCCTAGAAAACCTAGGTAAGTCATTCACACTAGAAAATACATGACACTTGAACAAATGTTGGACATATTGCAATATTGTTTGATTATAAGTGAATGACCCAACCCTGAGGTTGACATAGGAAAAGTGTAACCCTAATCTAGAATATTGAAACATGATCTCTAAATATCATGATCTTAACCCTTGATCCAAACATTGTGATTTAGGATCTGACTTGAAGGGTCTACCTATTACTAGATGATCTGTACTCGAAATCCTTAGTGAAAGGTACGCTATTATATAACTCCTCCTTGATTATATTGAAGATACTTGTATGTATCTCTTGACTGTATACTTGACTATTTACTTGGATGAGCTATTGTTCCCTATGATTATTCTTCTATTTTTCTATATTATATTTTGAAAAACATGAAAACATAAATTGCATGCCCATTATGACTGTATGTATATTGATAATGATGATGATATTGATATTAAGTGCAACAACCCCCTCATTTGGAGGTGGGACTTGTACATTGGCTTCCTATGTTCCTATGGTGAGAAGGAGCCTAGTGACCTTCCCCCATCGTGTTGGGGTATTAGAGTCACACACAATATATAAGCATGCTTCTCGAATTACAGCATAATGGGAACTCGTAATAAAAGTTGAATTGCTTGAATAACTTGTCGAATAAATGTTGGTTTTGCAATTTGCTTGTTATTCTTTTAAACATAAGTCCTGCCAAGTATACTTATTTTCTTATAAAGTGTTTACTTGTTTTTGGTAGCGTACCGTGCAATTGCATGATTGTGTCTTGATTTTCTTGATTTTAGGCAATACAAATGGAATATTGAATAAGATCATTTCCACACTCATATATATCTCCATATTGGGTTAGTTTGTTCTTTAATTATCCAGTTTTTGAGTTATTTATTTCTTATTCTATATGCCAGTGTGATTGATTCTATTGGGTCACTCAGGGACGAGCACTTCAATACTTTTTCTACTATCTAGGCAATGGGATTGGGATTGGGGTGAGAACAGTTCCGTGACAGTTGGTATCAGAGCTTACACACTTCCATATACTTTAAGTAAATAATTTCTCAAGTCTCTTACACTCAAGAAACCCTAAAGTACATAATGGTGAAAATTGAGGTGGCTAGGTTCGGGGTCCTGACATAATTTCTCCTATCCATTTTCACGGTGGTTGAGATCCCCCGCTCTACCTGGCCTTAATTGATCCAGAACTGGACCTAAAGGTTCTCTTGTGAAACCCTAGAGAGTCTTCTAGCATCTCATCTCTTCTTTAAGGACTATCTTAAGCCACCCATGTAGATGAAGATTAGTTAGTCTTCTCATCCCCTCATGTGGTCCTTTTTGTGACCTTTTACCACATGATGTCTCGATTATGGGTAGCTTATGAATGGGAAAAGTGAATATCTCTAAATCTTGAAAATGATACCATGATCTGACCTTAATGTGAAAACTCGATTTTGATAAATTAAGCTTGAAATCAAATACTCATGTATGACCCCTAATATCTTGAACACTCAATTTTGACTATGTTTGAGGTTATGATATGGTGAAATAAGGATGACTTATACCTTATACCTTATTGTTGATAAGGTCCCTATTTGATTAAACCCATGTTGCCCTATTGTTGATTAAACCTCAAACATAGTTAAGCAAACCCGTATCCTATTTTATACACACATTGACCATGCTATCAAATGACTAAGTCTAAGACTCACAAAATCATGATGTAAGAATATGATGCAAAAAGCAATTTTCCTATTGACTATTGATGCCTTTTGCAATCTTGATTTTGATATGATGATTATGGGACTAGATTTTGCACTATTATGCTCTAATTCCTCGAATCTCAAATTCGAAATCCTTGATTTCCAAATTATATCACTACCTTGATCATGAAAAGAAAGAATTGCAAATATTGACATTATTGCCCTATTATCTTGAATTTTGATCCTATGACTTTGATATATATGATTTAATCATTGATACTCTCCCTATTTGAATAAACTCAATGGATAATAACTAATGTTGGTAATGTGCTAGATTAGGGTGGTAGTTGACTCATGACTCCCCTAACCTAGGTCACATCCCTATTTTGACTACCTCTAAGTTTTCATCATATTGATTATTTAGAGTTTGGAAAGGTATTCCCTTTCACCCTATTTGGAATGGTTGACCTAAGCCTAATAGGTTAAACCCATGATTGATACTCGATCTTGAATATTGATTTAATAATGACCTTGATATATGACAATGTTGACTATAGCTTGTGGTTGACTTCTTAGATAGACCTAGGTCTAGATCATTATCAACCTTGGATACCATGATAATGAAATCTTGATATATTATGTGAATATTGATTGAATATTGTTGCTAGAAATTGAATATAGATGAAGTGATCTGCCCTAAGGTCTAAACAGGAATATAAACCCTAGCTTTAGAAATATGTATACATATGCTCAAATGTTGGATCTATGACTTTTGATGCCTAAAATCTCAACTCTTGATATTGATATACTAAAACATTGAGACATAATATAGACCCTGAGATCACCCCAGATATATGACTAATGACTTCAAAATCCCAAATTTTGAAAATTTTGAAATGATGACTATTTTGACTCTCTCGATTTATGACTTAGGGTTTATCTCTCATTAGGACTAGGGTGGGACCTCCCATTGATATTGAGATCAAAAATCATGATAGTGAAAGTATGATGTTGTCTTGAAATGTTGAAATATGAAATCTCAAATCATCGATGTATAACCCACCTAGGCCAATGTAGAGTCTTAGACGCTGAGATATTGGGATTGAAAGTCACCTTGTACACTTGAAATCTATTTGTTTGATCTAAAATATGATCTCTCCAAATTTGTGATCAATAGGATGCTTTCCATATTTGTGACTCATATGATGACTTTGAATGATTATGTTGACTTGATACTCAATTGCTCGATGATAAATGATATTGATACCAATTTGGTTATGATATGGAACATGTAAATTCAATTATGATTATTGGATTACTTGAAATTTGAGGACATGATTTTTATTTTTGAGGATACCCCAATATTTGAGGAAATGACTTAGGTTGAATAATCCCAATTTTTGAGGTTGTTATGAATTTTGGGGACAAAATTCCTTTTTAAGGAGTGAAGGATGTGACAAAGTGAATTTTTGGATAATTATGATTTAATTACTCATTCACCCTCAAAGACTTGAATATCTCACTCATAATGTCTCCCATGAATTCATGACTCTATAATGACTTCCAAAGTAGTGTAACTCACACTTTAAATCAAGTTGATACACTTGTGTTCATGAAACCCTAATTTTAACATACCCTTTAACCCTTGATTAAATTCTTGATCATAAGCACTCATTTTGATTTGTAATTTTACATACATGTTGTAGACTCTATCATGAAATATTGATCCAAATTTGAGGTCATTTGGACACTACTACGATTTTATGAGTTATCTAAGTTTTACTCCTCATTTAGCCCTAAATACCATCTTTATTTCTTTTTTTAGCTTACTAGGCTCGACCCATCTAGCTGCTTGGGCGCCCTCCTGGTTTAATTGGCACAGGAGCCCCTTGAACTGGGGAACTGCCCCACCTTTTCTCAGTGAGCCGGTCCGGACCAACCTCATGATCCAGGGCTCACTTGGGGGATGAACCCCGACCCTTAGATCAGAGGCACATGGATCCCAGCTAGATCAAATGATTGAAAACCCATCTCCTACCTCCCACAATCAACGTGGAAGGTAGCTGTGAGACCGAGCAGGAGTTTGACCTCAAAGCAATCCTAATTTGAAAATCAAATTAGATGGAAAGACACACCTCGCAATTCTGCACTCGACTGACCCTTTTTTCCTCTTCTAATCATCCAGTTTCAAGAGCAACTGAGAGCTTTCTCTCGTGGCCGCCACCATGGATTCTATGGCCTTCGAAACCCTAAACCTAGCCCTGGCACCCTAATAAAACCCCACATACACCTTCGTCCCTCACCCACGAACTCGATCGGCTCCATCTCTTGCCCTCTCATGCTCGCTCTCTCGTTCCCTTTTTCTCCGACAACCCTCTGTCGCGATGTTGTTGCACTGCAAGTCTAGCTTTTGGCCAAGAAGACGGACGTCATCCCTCGATCCAGACCCATGGTCAAGGGTTGACTAAAATCCAATGACACCAGATGAATCACGCTCACCTCCTCCTCTCCCTCTCCCTCGTACGTGCCTGGGAGGCCACACACTCTAAGCCGCACGATCACAACTACATTCAAAGGTCACCTGCCAAATCAATGGCTAATGTTTTTCCTCGGCCTTGCTTTTTGGTATTTTTCTTCTCCTCTCTGCTAAAAAATCAAATAAATGGATAGATCTTGCAAAAATCGTATCTAATGCATCCTAACTCCAAAAATTACAAATGAATAGTCAATTTTGATCAGAAAAACCCAATGCATTTATTAAAAATACTTTTAGAACCTAATTCGTTGTGGATCTTTCTGATATCCCTATATTTGAAGTCTTTCTTAGTAATTTTATCAAATGATTCAATAATGATGTCTAATCTTTGGAAACCATAGATTTGGACTCTAATGATTATCTTGAAACCTAGATCTAATCTAGTTGAATCATCTACTCTTGAAAATGAATCATTAGTAATGTAGCTCTACTTACTTAATTCAATCTTGATTATAATCTTTATGATGAGTAATCTTGATCTTAATATTGCAAAACACTTGATATAGTTTTGACCCATCAATCTGATCTTGATTTCCAAATTATGCTAAGTATCATGATGATGACTTAGGAATAATGTTAGAACTTGATAATGATCTAAAGACTTGATTTTGGAATTTCATGTTGACCATGATATATAGGGTTAACACATATGATCCTAGAAAACCTAGGTAAGTCATTCACACTAGAAAATACATGACACTTGAACAAATGTTGTACATATTGCAATATTGTTTGATTATAAGTGATTGACCCAACCCTAAGGTTGACATAGGAAAAGTGTAACCCTAATCTAGAATATTGAAACATGATCTATAAATATCATGATCTTGACCCTTGATCCAAACATTGTGATTTAGGATCTGACTCGAAGGGTCTACCTATTACTAGATGATCTACACTCGAAATCCTTGGTGAAAGGTACACTATTATATAACTCCTCCTTGATTGTATTGAAGATACTTTTATGTATCTCTTGACTGTATACTTGGCTATTTACTTGGATGAGATATTGTTCCCTATGATTAGTCTTCTGTTTTTCTATACTATATTTTTAAAAACATGAAAAGATAAATTGCATGCCCATTATGACTGCCTGTATATTGATAATGATAATGATATTGATAATATTGATAATGTTGATATTGAGTGCAACAACCCCCTCATTTGGAGGTGGGACTTGTACATTGGCTTCCTATGTTCCTATGGTGAGAAGGATCCTAGTGACCTTCCCCATCGCATTGGGGTAATAGAGTCACACACAATATATAAGCATGCTTCTCAAATTACAGCATAATGGGAACTCGTAATAAAAGTTGAATTGCTTGAAAAACTTTTCGAATAAATGTTGGTTTTGCAATTTGCTTGTTATTCTTTTAAACATAAATCTTGCCAAGTATACTTATTTTCTTATAAAGTGTTTACTTGTTTTTATAGCGTACCGTGCAATTGCATGATTGTGTCTTGATTTTCTTGATTTTAGGCAATACAAATGGAATATTGAATAAGATCATTTCTGCACTCATACACTCAGATGACAAAGATAAATCAGATATATCTCCATATTGGGTTAGTTTGTTATTTAATTATCCAATTTTTGAGTTATTTATTTCTTATTGTATATTCTAGTGGGATTGATTCTATTGGGCCACTTAGGGACGGGTGCTTCAATCCTTTTTCTACTGTCTAGGCAGTGGGATTGGGATTGGGGTAAGAACAGTTCTGTGACAATAGATGTTGGAGAAGTCCACACAGTTGCATAAGAAGAGACACCTTCGTCCTCCAACACAGTGGCCATGATTTCATCACCTGAAGACTCGCCTTGTGGACTTGTTCTCTCTTTGGAGCAAGCAATCAAGAATTGCTCACAAAGTACTCAAATTCTTGCCTCAGTATGGGAATAGAAGACAATAATTTTGATACACACCAAAAGATTGATTAGCATACCAAAAGCTCGACAGGGGAAGAAAGTGTAGCTGACACCATACCCAGGGCCCGCCAGGGGAAGAGGGAAAAACCAATAAGTATACCAAAGGCCAATCCAGGGAGAAAAGTATATAAGGTTTGGAATCCAAAGACATTGATCATTCCAATCCCTCACCCTACAGCTCATGTGTCAGCACTGACATCCTCACCATCATGAAGAAGGGAGATCAATGCTCTACCTCACAAGAGGTACCACTTTCTATGATAAGGGAAAAGAAAGGTGACTACTTACATAGGGGTTCCAACAAGCATTACAAAAGAGGGGGTCAACAAAATCCCCATTCCATCCATAGATACAAAAAATTTACCACCAATAGCTGAACTTTGCAGGGAGACTAATCTAGAAGGCTCAGATATATTCTAGTTCCTCATTGAACCAGAAGGGCAAGTATCCTAGGCCGAAGTGATGCAAAATTCCCAGCACATCGAGAAATAGTTATGAAAACTCTAGAAGGGGCATACGTTTCCAAAATCATGTGAGTGGAAGCTCTTGTAGCCACCATCGGGCTAGTTACAACCCCACTCTTGATCTCATTCTCCTAGAATTAGATTCCCCAAGGAGGAGGTCACAACATGTCCTTATTGATAACTTCAATATACAATGGCCTCAAGATACCTTCCTTTTTTTGTTGACAATGGTGCTTGCCTCTATGTGTATTACTTTAAGACACTAATTAGTTTGGGGCATGATCCCTCTGACCTCCAATTTATGACAAAGAGAGAAACCTCCTTTGATGGAGTAATCATAGGTGATATAGAACAAATAACTCTGGAGCTACAAATTAGACCTCAGACATTCACCGCTCCATTTGTGATCACAAAGTTGAGTCCCTTCTTCAACCTCCTCCTGGGAGTCCATGGATCCATCAAATTTGGGTGGTTCCTTTACTAGTACACCAAAAGTTGAAGCACCGATTAGGCCACAACATCATCACCATTCAGGCTGACAAGTCTAACACTATTGCATGCATCAGAGAAGATGATCTCCTGCTTCACTTTGAGATGCTACACATTTCTAATGTCAATTGGGTACTCGCACACAAAACGAGACATCATCTTCCCTATGACCCTACGCTTGCACACAATGGTTGTGGGAGATGAACATTCATCCAGATAGAGGATTGGGATCTAGATGTAAAGGACCACAAAGATCATTCAGATCCCTCCTAGATAAAAAGGGTTGGGTCTAGGGTTATATGGCCCATCCTATACACAACCTTAGATCACTAGATGGACACCGTATTGGAAGCCCATGACGTTGTGACTCACTACAAGTGACTTAACCGAGTAGGTTACCTTAACAGTCCACCATTGACTCAATATTTGAATTGCAAAGCCCAACACATTCATATAGAAAAAGAGCATCAACTTAGGCTACTATATCAAGGGGACCTTGGCCCTGAGCGTAAGGGTCCCCACCTATATTTTTTTTTGTATGTGGCAACCACTGAAGACTATCTAGACTCAGCCAAGGCAATTGTTCCTGTAAAATTGCCTCACTACATGCAAGAGGTTGTGAAAGACAACCAAGAGAATTATATAAGGATTTTTTCTAGCATCAGAGAGCGTCAGCGTCCAGATTGTCCAGAATAATCAATAGTCCAAGAACAAAGTCATCCCTACCCATGAGAAAGTAATCAAAGAATGGCTTCTTCCACTATCAACAAGATGTGCTCCAAGCATTTTGATGTCAGTAAAGGTATAACTCATCATCAAGATGACCATGTTGGCTAGAAGAAAATTGTTGATCCAACACCTAAAGGAGTGGAGACACCACCCAAAATAGCCGGCTCTGATCCTCTTTGGATTTGCCTTGGTTGGAACATCCAAGACGACATGAAACTGCAAACTATGAGGTCATAAAAGAACACTATGGTGTCACATGGGACAACTATGATGACACCTACGACATGATTGAAGGATGGGGTGTCAACACCATCTTTAATATCAAGGATGTAGAAGACCCACAGACTCTCGATTATCTTGTCTAGAAGGGAGAGGAGCTAAAAAAATTGGTTTGGAAACCCACAACACCCTAAGGGCTAGGACTCCCCCACATACCCAAAAAAACATGTTAGAAGAACGATAACCTAATTTGGTAGAGATATCAAAGTGGTTGTTTCATCACACTCTTCCACATCCTAACTCATCCATGAAAAATCTAAAAAAAATTGCAAAATAAATACACACCTAAAAAATACAAAATGCAAAACCCTAAAGGAATATGAAGATGAGTAGGCTCTCCAAGAGTTTTCCAACTACTTCACTAAGATAGCACAAATCTACAACGATAAAGATATCTAGTTTGAAGATGTCCTTATCCTAGAGTATGTGATAAAGGAGCATCAACCTTTTCATATTGAAGAAGAGACAGAGATGATGAACCTCAATTCAGGCCTCAAGTAGTGCAAAGTCAAAGTTGGGGCACATCTCCCTCAAAACATCAAAGATTATCTGATAGAGCTTCTAAGCCAGTACATCGATGTGTTTGCATGGAGATACTCTGACATGCTTAGGTTGGAAGAGGCAATCACTATCCATTGATACCTATCATCCTCAATGATTGGCCCATCAAATAGAAGGCTATACGATTGTGTCCAGAATGGAGCCTCAATATTATAGAGGAATTTCAAAAGCAGTACATTGTTGGTTTCTTAGAGCCAATCAACTACCCTACATGGCTCGTCAACATTGTACCATTTCCAAAGAACAAAAGAAAAAAGTGTGGATGTGTGTGGACTATTGCGACCTCAACAAGGCATCTCCAAAATATGAATGCCTGCTTCTTCACATATATGTACTCATAGAAAAAACTATCGGCCATGTAATGATCAGTTTCATGGGCGGATTTTTCCGGCTACAATCAGATCAAAATGTCAAAAGAAGATAAATAAAATACCACCTTCATCATATAATGGGGAGTGCTCTGCTATCGAGTCACACCTATTGGTCTTAGGAATGTCGAAGCTACATATCCAAGGTAGTAATCACCCTCTTTCATGACATGATGCACAAAGGGTACTGGGCTATGTGGAAAACATGATATCTAAGTCTAAACATCTTGAGGATTACATTTCCAACCTTGAGAAGTTATTTCAATGCTTACAATGATTCTACCTATGCTTGAATCTCACCATATGCACCTTTGGGGTTACGTCTGGCAACCTGTTAGAAAACATAATCAGCCAGAGAGGGTTCAAAGTAGATCCCGAGAAAGCACGAGCCATCTGGGAAATTCCTTCCCCATAACTGACAAGGTTATACGAGGCTTACTCGGGCATCCCCAATACATCATAAGCTTCATTTCCAAACTCACACTAATATGTGACATGATCTTCAAATTGTTATAGAACTCTGACTATGGATGGAACAAACAATGCAAGACCACGCTATAGAAGCTCAAGGATTACCTCACCAATCCCTTAGTGTTGAGACTTTCCATTTAAGGTTATCCTCTCATTCTATGCCTATATATTTACAAGACATAGATGGGTGGAGTCTTGAGTCAAGAAACAAGCGACAGAGAGCACACTATGTATTACATGTTTAAGAAATTCAATGGTAAATAGGCTCACTATGCAACAACTAAAAAATACTACTTGGCTATGATTAACACAATGAGGAAGATATGCCACTATATCATGATGTATCCTCTATAGATGATTGCCAATCATGATCCACTCTACTATATATGCAATTGCCCAACTCTAACCAGATGATGCATTGAGTGGCAGGTAATGCTGATAGAATCTAACATTACCTACCTCCCTGATGAAGACAGTCAAAGCACAAGCCCTCACAAATTAACTAGTTGATTCCCCACTTTACAAAGAAGCTACTCATGAATACAAGTTCCCAGATTAAGATATAAGGATGATCCACTGATTGGACATGGGGATCACTCCAGATATTGATGTGCGGGAAATATTCTTTGATGGGTTTTGAATTGAAAAGGAATCAAATTGTTATGGTCCTTCAAAATCCTAAGGAGAGCAACTACCAGTAGCAAGACCGCTAGAATTCAACATCACACATAATATGACCAAATATGAAGCCTAAATTTTGGGACTCCAACTTGTCAAACAGCAAGGGACACTATGCTTACTTGTCTATGGTGACTCCCTTCCTAGGAGCATATGTGTTCTAACTTGAGGCTTCGAGCATGTTTCTTTCCACTTCATCATAAGAGAACATAATGCCTCCACTAACACTCTTGCAACCCTTGCTTTATGGATTGACATCCAGGGAGACCAGAACTTCTCTCTTGTAGTTGAGGCACTTCCTCAATCCACTTATTGCATGGTCTTTGACAATGCACCAATGACAAAGAAAAGGCTTGATTTCACAACATCAAGATATCTCTATCAAACCAAGTCATCCTACAGAACTTCTCCTAGAGGGAGCAACTGGTGCTCAAGCGATGAGCCACAAAATATGCTCTAGGGGAAGAATAACTATATCATGTATTTTACAATCAGATTCTTCTTTGATGCATTAATGAGATAGAAGTTGAAGCTCTCATGAAGGAGGTCCATGCATGATCATGCGGCACCCACACGAATGCATCCACGCTAGCCAATAAAATACAACTCTTATAGTACTACTAGAACACCATGGAAATGGATTTCTACCAATTTGTCTACAAATGCCAAGCCTATTGAATCCATGAGGACTACATTCATTCCCCTACGAATCAACTCTACAACATGGACATGCCTTGGACACTCCCAGCTTGGAGTAACAACATGGTTGGTAAGATCAACCCTAAGGCATTAAATGAAAATTGCTTCTTCCTCGTTTCAATTGATTACTTTACTAAGTGGATAGAGGTAGTGTCCATCACTAACACATCAACCCAGTAAGTTATCAAGTTCCTCATGAATAAATCATAAGCCAGTATGTAATACCACATGATACTATATCAAATAGTATGAGGAACTTTGTCACCAAGGTCGTCAAAGAGTAATTGAACTCTTTGGGGATTAAACATCATTGAACGTCACCTTATCGGCCTCAGATGAAAAGAGTCGTAGAAACTATTAATAAAAACCTGATCAAAATTTTGAGGAAGATTATCATCTCTCATGACAAATGGCATTAACATATTCCAATGGCTTTGTGGGCCTAGTGCACTTTCATCAGAACTTCCAAAGGGGCTACACCATACTCCCTAATATATGGGATGGAAGAAGTCATACCAACTAAAATACAAATCCCTTCACTTCATTTATTATGTGAAGCAGATATCTTGGAGACTGAATTGCTTCAAGATCGAGTATTCTGCATTAACACTCTTGAATAACGGTGACCAAGAGTCCTACACCATGCACAATGTTACTAAGAAAGAACGGATCAAACATTCAATAAGAAGGTTCGACGACGCACCTTCCATAGGGTGACCTGGTATTGCGAGCACAAGGTTCAACGACACAACTTCCGGAGGGTGACTTGGTATTATGAGTATCCAGAATGCTAATTCTAGGGGTAAGCTCCACCCTAAATGGGAGGGACCCTACATCGTCCATGACGTCTATGACTAAGGCAGCCTGGCTTGAAAGGCATGGACAGAGATGTTCATTGTCATCACACAAATGCCACCCTTGTCAAGTGCTACTACTACTGATCAGACTACAACAACAAGCAAAAGATGATGTAAGAAATCTAAATGCTTCCACCCTTTCAAAAATCTTAAAATATACTTAAACACCTTACTACATACCCCCGTGCACTCTGAGGCAGAAAGGTTAAAGTAGAAACTACGACCTAGGATAGAAGGAGCACGATCATTATCTTGAGGCCCCAACAGTTCACCAACCTAACAATAACTCCTTAAAATAGATCCACCTAATAAAATACACTAAGATGTTTATGACTTATGGATAAAGGTAGGTGAAGCCCCATGATTAACATGATAGGAGGAAGGCAGAGGCTATGAATCCCTGGAGGTAAGTCATATCCAATCCTCACAATCAACATCCCAACATATGTACCCCGAGAGATGCATAACATTTACATTTGTTAAGGTTAACCTACAAGGGAAAGACTGTCACAAGAAGGATGGAGGTCAAAACTCCTTGCATCTACTCTCGTCTAGTCTAGAAGAGGGGTTGGACCAATATATGCATGAGCTAACCCAAGAGTCATGAGATGGGAAACCCTCACTAGGAAAACACCATTCATTCCACACGGAACCCTTTCCTCTCATACTAAGACCCTGAGCATCAATCTCAAATCAAAATCTCTAATGAAAAGACCCATAGTTAGTGAGCACCTTACAAAAAAAATATAATCCAAGAATTCCTTTCAACAAGTAGACACATGCTCGTGGTTGATCACTACTATAAGGCATGTAGGGAAAAAACCCTACCCAGGTGTCGCCGACATTTGACACCTTGGCCCAACTAGGTAGGGAATCTCCATTAACACACTCGTTACATGACATGTATTTATCTCTTAGTGTGAGACCCAGGGTCTGGTAGAGCTTCTTCCATCTCCCCCCCAGAAGGAGGACTCCCTTCATAGAATAACGAGAACGTTCAGAGAAAGGAAACATCTATCGTCATGTTTGGATGAGAGATAGCTTCAAGCGCTTGGGATTTTGATCTTCAAACTCCAATGTAAGGAGGTATATGAGGAAGAGGTGATCTCAGACCCTAAAAACCTAAAGCTATAAATGCATACACATGAGTTCTACATTTTCCTCGATCGGATGATTTTTCAGAGAAGAACTCATAACAATATGCACCTCAAGGACCCAAGTCCAATGCACTTCTATAAATATCATGGAGGGAGTACCCAAAGCTGATGCCACATTTCATGAATCAAAAATCTTTATTCTAAAAATAAAATCATTACAAGACATTGACTTCATGATCCAATAAAAAACCAACAAACAAAAAGAATATGGCATCATTGCGGTTCTCTAGAAGAATCACAAGTCACTGCCACTAAATCAACGCAAGGCACTCCAAGTATTCGAGAGAGCAGTCCTGATCCACAAGGAAGAATCCCCAGTCAACCTCTTTTTACTCAACCACATTTGTGCCACCTTCTCTTGAACCTTCCAAGAATTTATCATCAACTTCTTGAAGAATGGAGGAAAAGTTTCAAATTGATACACAATGCCGACGATTGAACTATCGCATCATGGATACATGGTAGTACACAACACAACCCTCCATACTCAAAAAGGTGATTAACCACTAAAAATTAGACTTGCCACACCATAGGATGAGCTATCAAGGCAGAACTCCATCCATCACCGACATACATATGTAGTTTTCAGACTTGTAAGCCATCAAGCTAGATCTTCACGCAACTCAAAAGGCTCATCTACCTAAATGTGCTTTTATAGAAACTCTTTCATCATACTATAATGAGGATTCAAAGACTCTGTCAGTGTGGTAGGACCAATGCATATTCTCAGATAAATTTGTAGAATATGGAAGGGTCCTCTTATCTTTCTAGTCTATTGTGCTTCATCTAAACATTCATATAACTCAGCCAGAATGAAAGGAACAATTGTTTCCTTCCTCCACATAGCGGCTATGACTCTAAAAACAACAACCTCAGTCTCCCAATGATCTCTCCAAAGAACAACTCTGCCGGGATGATCAAAGTATACGCCCACGGGCAAGACATATCAGGAGAATCAACACCATGATACACTTTTCTCTATAACGACTCCCATAGGGATGACATATGAATGAAGTGACTATCACCAGTCAACCATCCAGCAACTAGGGATTTCTTCATGCCAAGTAGATTCCCCAGCCCAGTAGCCCAAGTGGACTTCTTTGGTACCACTTGCCATTAGTCATGTAAGGGAAGTCATATGATCTTAGCCACATGCTCCAAGGTGAGTATCAGAATGATGTCTTCAAAATAGAATGTGTGAAAAAGAGGATCCTAGAATTAGATCTCTGTCAACATCAACTCCCTCACGATTGGGGTATAAGCCAAATGACAAAGATTATGGGTCACACCAAAGCTCACCAGCTTGACCTCTTAGTCTTAGAAATATCAACAATGCAACATCACACCAAAGACAAGTTGAAGAGAGGATGCCACAAAAGAGGGATCACTCATATCTCCTTCTCTCCAATGACCTCAAGTTGTGAGAGGCAAAATGTGTTGAAAGGAGGAGGGATGAATACCTATTTATAGGTCTTAAATAGGGCAAAACTATTTCTAGGACACGGTAGGGACTTTGTGTCCTTTTCCCTGATAGAATTGCATAATCAATGTGGACATGAATCTTGAGACAAATAGGACTATGTGTCCCCCATAGTCATAGGTCACATAAATCCACTACTTCTTAATAACATGTAGATCGAGGCAATTCACCAACTTACCAGACATCTTCCAAAGACCAAACTCTGAAATCCGATTACAAATGAAAGATCATAAAACCTTGATATTTTATTTAAACTCAAATAAAAACTTTTTTTGAAGTTAGAAGGAGTCTTGCATATACAAACATAAGCTAGTACATAATTTTTCTTGTAGGAAAGGACAGTACATAATGGAATGAAGATGCTACAGATAAACAACTACTTCTTTAGGTTCTTCTTCCGTCACCCTCACAAGCGCTTGGCCAAAGGATTATGATCAGTGGGGGAAGAACCAAAAGATCGATGCTTAATGCTCATTTCAGACTGAACACCACTAGTAGACCAACAGTGATCACAAGAGGAGCTTATAGAAGGCACATCAATAACCAAGGCAACATCTCATGCCAAGAGGGACATGCCCCTGCACCAGGTGGAGAGGGATCTCCACTCTAAACTGGGACATCTGAAGAGAAGCTTCCGGTGCCAGAAGATCCCCTAAAATGCTAACTATGCCCATAACCTGATGGGATACTCGAGTCAAATAGTCTGCATGTTGCACCCAAAACCTCATTTGTCTCCATGAAGGATGAGGCCCAACAATAGTCACCTAGGAAGTTAAACAAGCCTTCAACATCAAAACTTTGATGCGGGTGCAACCTAGGGAAGTCATCAAAATCGTGAGTGTCAAATGGAGGAGAAGGCGGAGCCTCAAGAGAAGAAACTACCTCATGAGGGGGTGGATGACAAAACTCATACCAGAGTAGTCATAGTTGATCACCTACAAGAAGATGCATATTAGAGATAATGCAAGCAGATAAAGACAACACTAGACTCAGACACTCACCATTAGATGAAGTCAAAGCCAATTGTACTCCTCACTAGAAAAGAGAACCAGTTGACCATGCTCGTAGTACCACCTTAGGTACTTGTCATGCATCACCTTGCCATACATCAACTCTCAAGTAGTTTGACAAATCTTCAACCCAATAGGGACCAGTCCCAAAGAAGGGTCCAAGGGGATTTCCCAGCCACCAGCCCACTGATGAGTATCACACTTACCGATATACATTACGCTCCTTGATAGAAACTCAAATTGGATTTGGAAAGCATCTAGAGACAACTCCTCAAAGAAGACTACACAATATGTTGCCACCTTGTGACACTAAAACCTGGAAAATATACTTAATTAGACTTGGGAAAAATAATGACTTGGAGTTAGCTAAAGTATCAATGCATGATATAATACAATTTTAAAGTACTATGCATACCTCAGCCATAGTCATCATCTCCAGTTTGCCTCTTCATTGCTCATACAACACCCTATTGTTACAACTAGCTTAGTGGTGCCAAGTAGGGATGAAATCATGTAAATAGCCTTCTAGACCACTTAGAGTGGTAGGTATGTGAGGCCAGAAGTGCTCATACCCCACAACTACAAAAATAAGCATAAAAAAGATGTAAAAACTTACCAAAATCAAGCCATGAAGCCTCTACATCTATTTGTAGCCCATACCATCTCTTCTTTGAGGTCGCCCACTAGGCATCTCCACATATACGTAAGCATATGGGCATACACGCCACCACCCTAGTCAAAGGAGGGAATCACATAGATATGTAGAAGAAAGGAGAACCAATAGACATTTCCTCTATTCCATGAGCTATTACATAACAGGAAGCATGTGATCAACACAA
The DNA here is from genome assembly GCA_963693085.1 of Alisma plantago-aquatica. Lineage (NCBI taxonomy): Eukaryota > Viridiplantae > Streptophyta > Magnoliopsida > Alismatales > Alismataceae > Alisma > Alisma plantago-aquatica. The sequence continues at coordinate 1,971,008,712 of OY856409.1, read as the reverse complement.
ATAAAAACATCTGGACATATAGTGTTGCACATAAAGGATCATTGGCACCATGCCTCTCACCATCATAGAAGAAGGTGGACCTCAACCAAGTAACTTGACCTCATGCTTAGAGGTCATCTCATACCTCAAGTATTCACTCCAAGAATCCCAATAATGCATTAGCAACCTCACTCCTATCAGTCAGGAAAAGAACTAATGGGAGTCCCACCAAGCCCTAACCTGGTAATCTCAATAAACTCACTTGGGATGATGACCAACTTGCCAAAAGAAAAATGAAAAAGTAGCAATCTCCAAATGAAAGTGCTTAATCAGAATAAGGAGGTAGGTTCTATCTAGGATCCCACACTGGATAATGCTACCAAAGCAAGTCCCCTCTCATAGTTCCACCTCCTCATCAACTAATCTATCATACAGATACCCTAGATCATTCCAACGGGTTCTCTAATACACATTTCAAAGGCATGTGACAGTCAAAATCCTTACAACATGGAAAAAGCCCTAATTCAAGCTCGACAAAATAGAGAGAAGATTATATGGAGAAAAGTTTCCTAGTTATACCTCATCGCCGTCTCGACAACCTCAGTGATGCACATTCATACACATCATGCTTGGATGATGGAAAAATCTTTCAGCTGGGAGCAGTTCTCCCATCATCATACTCGCACCACTGTGACATCTGCTCCAAAGAAGACTTCAGTCAGAATATTTAGAAAGTAGATACAAATTTAACCAAGGAAGCAATTACATATACCTTGGGTATGCCTCAGTCCTCGCATCATCTCTAACATCTTGCTCGTCTATAGGGGGATCTGCCTTATGCCAATCAAGAGCGACCATCTTCACGATAATGTCAACATTGTTACAAATTTGACAATATCTGAAATTGGCTCAATCAGACAATAGACAACTGAGAAAATGACAAAAGTGGTTGAATTGCAACACAAAATGTGCATCCATGTCATCAACAACCTACAAACCACAAAGAACGTCAGGAAGCTAAAAGCTGAATTTCACCATCAAGTGACAAAATGGCCAAATTGAAGTGCAAAAATGAAAGCTATACCTTCTTTGAGATGGATGTAGTTGAGATTTTTAATGAAATGTCTCCACAGAGGGCGATCTAAAGCTCCTCCTTCATTGCGACGTTGTTGTGCGCAATTCCATATGGAAGGCTGGAAGAACACTCCGACCCACAGGGTTCAAGCTGGCAAATCACGATGATATGTGCACTTTGGTTCTCTCTCCTCACCACTGTCGTTTCCCTAATCGCTTTGTGTTGACTGCCACTACTTCTATTTGCACGAGTAGAGAAGAAATGGGAGGGTGTTGGACCCTCCTCTCATTTCAACTATAACTATTTGTAGGGAAGTAGGGAACAATTATAGTTTGAAAGAAAGATCCATATTCTTTTGTCTGTTGTTATTAGTGCCATACTTAAATGGTAGATGTATATAAAACCAAGAAATAAATTAAATAGGAAACAATGAAAAATGGATCTTGAAGATAGTGCAAGCAACCAACGTGTTCAAACAGAATTCAAGTACACAACCAAACCGATCATCATCTTAGCCACATGAAAAGAATAAAAAATCATATATGATCTTGTCATCTTTTTTTTAATATTTAGTTCCCTATATTGATACTGACTTACGCAAACCACAATAAGACCAGGGAAACATAGAAAAAAAACATAAAGTGGAATAATACGAGTTCCTACAAGGTACATATCAACAAAATGGGGGATTCATTCACCTGTGGTGTATCCCCAAGTGTGAGAGTTTTAGAATTAATTTACATATAATATTCATCATAATTAGTTGTACCCCAAAATGTCTATCATCCATGAGTGGGATGCATCCAGCTATGCCTGCATGATGGTTCCTTCAATATGCTTCAGTTTTCTCCTACTCCCTCCATATGTCCAAGCTTTAATGCTCTAGTGATGCTCTCTTCATTCATCTGGTTGAATGGGTCCTTGTGGGTTATGTCCCTGTTCCCATTGTTGAGACCTGATATGAAAATATGTTTAATCCACCTGTTGAATGATTACTGTGTGGATATGGTGAGGTTATCAAAAATAATTTTGTTTTTGGTAGTCCCTATAACCCATATGATGGCCACCATCAAGATGTCATGTTTTGAGTATCTATTAGTTCTGCTTCTAGTGTGTTGTATTATGTGAATGGTGTTCATGTAGGTGTCTGCTAGAATCATGGTGGACATGGGATATTGTGTCCATATCCTTCTAGATATGTGACATCCATAGAATAGATGTTGGGTTGTTTCCTCATTGCTTTTGCAAAGAGATCATCTAGATGGCCCCTAGAAACCCCTATGTCTCATCATCAAGTCTGTGGGCAATTTATCATGACAGATGAGTCAAATCAGAATGTGTAGTTTGGGTGGGCATTTTATTTGCCAAATCTAATTGTATGGCCTTGTTTTGCCTCTATATGTAAAGTGCTTATATGCTAGTTTGGTCGTTATTTGGGACCCCATACCCATTCGGTGTGTTTGTTTATGTTATTTTCCAGTTGGTTCAATATGCCTATATATGTATGGGTCTTTTCATTCTCTATGGAAACATTTTAGGATGTTGTCTCTATTGGATCCCAACTTGGTTGGTGCTAGGAAATTATCATAGTTGATAGGTGTGTTGGGTATATTTCTATTTGGGAGTTGAAGGTTGATAAGCTTCTACCCAGGACACCATGGATCATACTAGAATTTGGAGTTATTCCATAAGTGAGGTGGTATCCGGATGGTGTTTGAAATGATGTGAAATGTGTTGGATAAGTATTTCCATAGTGGTGATGTTCACCTATTAGTTTTGAATGACCATGGTGCTTGTTGTAGGAGCCATTTGTCAATGAAGATGTTAGTCCATAGTTTGTTTTCTTTTTTATTGATAGATGTTGTGATATTTTGTATGAGGCTAAGACTGTGGATTTTGATGTTGATGATGCCCCATCCGCCCTCCTCCTTAGGGAAGAATATTGTTTCCCATTTGGCCAGGTGTAGTTTCTTGCCTTTGTGTTCCCATAGGAACTTCCTGCTGATTATATTAATGTTTTTAAGTACCGTAGTTGGGAGTGGGATGCATGATAGATAGCATATGATGATGGATGTGAGGGATGCATTGATAAGAGATATGCATCCTGCTATAGATAGGAAGTTGTTTTCCCATGCGCTGACATGGCTGTTTAGTTTGTTGATGATCGACTTCCATGCAATGCCTGGCAGCTGAGTTGGGGTGAATGGGAGTCCAAGGTATGTGAATGGGAAGGTTTCATGTTGACATCCCAACATACATGTGTATCTATCCCTCTCAATTGAGTCCACATAGTTTCATATGATGGTGGATTTAGAGAAGTTGATTTTGAGTCTGGATAATTTGGTGAATATTGCTAGAATCATGGTCAGATTAATGACATTTGAGTCGTTTGGTTTGATGATGACGATGATGATGATGGTGTCATCTGTGTATTGTATCAAATCTTGTGTGCATTCCCTGGACTTGTTGATGTACCCAACATCCATGGCGTTCCGTATGAGTTAATTTAGGACTTCCGTGATGATGATGAATAAGTAGGGTGATAGTGGGTCACCTTGTCAAAGCCCATTTGTGTTCCTGAAGTAGCCATGTGGGGACCCATTTAAGAGGGTCGTAAAGGTGCTTGTGTTGATGCAGAATTGTATCCAGGAATACCATTGGGTAGGGAAATTGAGTCCATGCATACATTTAATAAGGAATTCCCAATTAACGTTGTCAAAGGTCATTTCAAAGTCCAATTTAAAGATGAGAGTTGGTTCATGAAGTGTGTGGCATGTGTGTATGGTCTCTTGTACCGTGATGAATGCATCTCGTATATTCCTATGTGGTAGGAAAGCACATTGTTGAATGTCTATGATGTTGTTTAGGAGTGGTTTCATGTGACTTTTGAGTATCTTGGCAATGATCTTGTAAGTAGAATTGATGAGGCTAATGGGTCTATAATCCCTGATGGAGTTTGGATGATTAATTTTAGGGATCAGGGCTATATGGGTGTGGTTGATGGGTGTAAGCAGATGTTTGATGTTATGTAGTCGGTGGATCTCCACAAGTAGCTTGGTTAAATACTCTTTGATGATGGGCTAGGCTGCTCGATAGAAGGACATGTCATATCCATCTGGCCTAGGTGATTTGTCCAACCCTAAATGTTCCATTACACCTTGGATTTCCCTATCTAGGAAGGGATCAAGGAGATTGTTATATTTGGGATCTTATGTGTGAAGAGTCTATCCCATTCAATCATAATTCGTTGATGTAGTGTATGTCTGTTGTTGTACAAAATGTTAAAAAAGTGAATAACATGATTGGTGAGGTTGTGTATGGGTTGAGTGGAAGTATCAATACCATAGATGTTGGTGATTAGCAAGAAGTTATGCTTAGTATTGTAGGTCGAGTGGAAGAATTTTGTGTTCCTACCCCCCTCCTTCATCCACTTGATTTTGTCTCATTATTTCCATATGATCTCTTCGTGGGATTTGAGAGTGTTGATCTCTTGGGTAAGTGACATATGTGAATCTGTGGATTGTTGTAAGGCGGTGATGATTTGTTCTTCCTTTCTTTTGATGAACTTAGGAATGGATCCAAATTATGTGCGGTTCCATGTATTGTATGTGCGGTTCCATGTATTGAGGATAGGCCTGAGTTACTTGATTTTGTAGTGTATGTCGAAACCTGGTTGTCTGTGGATTGCTTTGTGTGCCATACATTGCTGATCATAGGGGTGAAATCAGGTGGTGAGTCCAAAAACGTTCGAAGTGAAAGGGTTTATGACCCCACAGAGTATGATGAGTTTGTAGAAGAAAAGGAAGGTAATTTAGATAGGTTGGATGCAGTGAGAGATGTGTGGGTCCTTAGGTGTAGTTGTGTCCATAGATTATTGCATAAAAAATGGTCTAGTCTGGGTCGGGACATGCCTCTGTGCCATGTCCAACAATTGTTCCTAGAGTGAAGGTCACGGAGGTTATGTGTGGTGATGAATGTATTGAAAAGAGTGGCGTGATGAAGTAACGTAGTAAGACCAAGTGATATAGTATAAGAGCTTTCCTCAGTACATGTGACCATGTTGAAATCTCCACCAATGATCCATGGAGTATCCCTGTGTTGTGCAACCAAAGAGTTCAGTTCATCTATGAAAGGTGCTTTATAAGGTCCAGGGGGCATATGCTCCTATAAAAAGCCATGATTGATTGGTGGCGATATGATGAAATAGAACCATGATGTTGTGAATGAGAATGGCAGACTGGGTGGAGTGATATGTGTGGTCATTCCATCCTATAAGAATGTCGTCATTGTAATCGGAGGGAGGGTGTTGGATCCATTTTTTAATTTGTCGAACTCCCATCTGCTTAAGTTGGAAAGCATTGAGGGGGGTTTTGGTTTCTTAAATGGTGATGATGTCGATGCGATGTTGGTAAATAGTATTTCTAATGGTTCTTCTTCTACTGGGTGTTGCCACTCTACAAATGTTTCAGGTTAATAGGTTCATGTTATGTTATAATGATTTGAGTGCTCGTAGTTCTCAAGATGAAAATAGGATGATTCAATATATGTAGCGGTAGTCAGAACGGGTGTCATTCTAGCAGTTTTGGGTGATGAGGTCAGTGAGGAACGTCTCCCCGTCCGTTAGTAGAGGGAAATTGATGTCGATCTTGTGACAGAAAGTGATAAAATCACTAGTGCAATCCCATGATGCAAGTAGGTTAATATTGTCCGTGAAAGAATCAAAATGTGATGGAGGTCTAGAAGTGTTAGGATTAATATACTCGTTAGTATGTCTACCATCTAAGATGAAGTGGTATCCAAAGAAGAGGGTAGATGATGAGGCATACATGTGTCATTGATGGCGAAAAAGTTCTTCCTTTTTGTGATGTAGGTGTGCAGAGCAGAGCTGCATAGGATAGAACTGCTTCATATTCCTTGTGTGTGGGATTGGATAGAATGAGAGTTGGGGTCAGTGTAGCTCGAAGATCATCAATGATGGTTGTCTTCAATTTTTGGAAGGTCTCTTGGTCCATCTTGTTGCGTAAACCCTGTGTCCTACTCATCAGGTCATTAGGAGGATATGCATCTAAGGTGGTCGGAGGCAGCATATGGGGCAAGCTATGGTGTAATCGAGCTTTCTTGAATCATTGAATGGGTCGAAGAGTGTCACTGGCATGTGGTAGAGTGTGGTGGTTATGTGACAAGGAAGAATGCACCGATGTCGGATGTTTATGGGTGTTAGTATGGTGGTTAGGTTCAAACCATGTTGTTGGGTGTTGTTTATGATTTTTGAATGAGTAGGTGTATGTGGACGGGTGTTCCATACACATCTTGATGTTGTAGATCATCTTTCCACCCGATGTTGATGTCTCCAAGGACTGTAGTGTCCTTCATCACTGAGAACACACAAAAGGCTCTAGTATAGTCAAAAGGATATAGGGTGTTAGGGCTGATAAATTGGAGAGTAGACCCAACCGAGTGTGCTATCTCACAAAATACCTCCTCATTCCATGAATGGGGTGGGAGATCAGCGATGGAAATCCATCCTGATGCACCAGAGGTGGCATGTGTTGCACCTTACTCAATCGTCCAGTGTGAGATATGTGCTTGGCCGAAGCTGTTACCATAAGAAAACGTGAACATCTGTCCCAGAGCAATCTCAAATATGGAGTTTTTAGGTAGTGTGTAGATGAGTCTTGTGGCATCCAACTCATAAAAACTAGATTAACTAATGCAGAACCGTATTATTAGCAGTGGAATTACTTGAAAATCACTAAAAATTAAAACTTTTTACAAAGAGATCCACACATAGGAAATCTTTTCCATCAAGAACCATTGTATAACATTTACATTTTGGTAACGTACATAACCTGTACCATCTCTTCTCAGAGACTACAACATCATCTGCCTTATAAACATTATATATAGACAACATATGAATCTTGAGGCATCAAGCTAAAGCCTCAGATCCTTGATCACAAATCGAGGTGAACCAAGGTCAAGAAGCTTACCAACAGGTTGGGGGTCTTCCTCCTGATCCTCCCAAGATCCCTTGGTTGTTTCCCAGGCAAGGAGAAGAAGTGGGGTCGAAAAAGCCTTTCATTTGGCTTGTAAAGAGTCTTTTTATAAAAATTCAATGAGAGAGAATATGCTTTATAAAAATTCCATTTAATCCCAAAAATGGAGCTGCCTCTTCCCCCTCAACTTCCTTGGATCCGAGGCTATCTTGTTTTTCTCCAATTACTCTCAATTATCCATGATTTAAAGAAAAGAAAATTAAGCACCTCAAATCATATTATACTAATATCCATATGTGAGTGGATATTTCTTTTCCTTATAAAATTGTGAGTGAGTTGTCCACTCCCTTGGATATTTTCCCGGTCCTAGCAAAGATCAAGTACGTACACACACATATGAATCCAACCATTTTAATTTTGGTTGAAGACCCTTTAATTAATACATTTATTTTTGCCCTAAATTAAATTAGGGTTTCAATTAGGATTAAATCTTGATTATTTTAATATCAAGATTCTCTCTCCTCCAACTTAATTCAAATGAGGAGCCCCTATCATTTTATTTTCTCTACATGATGCCAAGAAACATTAGGGACCTTATTGAAGTGCTATTTTGCATATTGCACCCTAGGTTTTGGGTAAATTGCACATTACACCAAAACTAGGTTTTCATGCACAAACATAGCTTTATCAGCTCTTTCATGGTACTAGGCTTCCATAAGCCATACCTCTACATCATTTTCACTCTCATGATTCATCAACACATGAGTAACATATCATCATGCACAATTTGCACTTAAACCCCTCAACTTGGGTAATTTGCACTTTAGTCCAAAATAAGCAAAACATTGATTTCAACAATGTTCAAAAAGGACTAGAATTGCAATATAAGTTCCTCTTGAGCCCTAATTACTTTTCACAATATAAGATTAAGCATATAATCATATTTCTTAATCAAAACACCTAGGGTTAGAGTATAACCCAGGTCAGGGATGTTACAAGTCTGGTGGGGGAGAAGATCTTGGGTTTCCGAATGGTACATGAAGGTATGAGTAGCACAATAACTTTCGTGATTTTGATGGTTTCAATGTCAGTTGGAGATGGGCATTGTAGGATATTGACCTGGATGGTGCAGGCCGTGAGGGCTTTGAGGATTGATCATATCATCTATGAAGGCATCTTTAGCATCATCATTTCACCAGAGCGGTCTAGAAACATCAGTGTCGCTATCATGCTAGCTAGTGTAAATGTACTTTTGTATGTCCGTTTCAGCAATTTCTAGAAAGCTAAAAGTTGTGTGCAACGAACATGCTATGTAATATTAAATAAAAACAAATATGATGTATGAGTAGACAAGGAAACCAGATCCATGATTAATATAATGTAACATTACTGGACGGGTGGATGTATTATGTAGAGAAGAAGAAGAAGAAGAAAAAAGAAAAGAAGAAACACATATATTAAGGATGAAAAAGGAAAAAGAATAGAAACCCCAACACCAAGTTGCAAGATGATGATAGAATATTTGGAGCATCCTTATGATTTTAGGACGATCAGAAGATTCCACTTCATATCACTATAATCGTTAGCATGAGCATGCAGGCGGGACCAAATTATATCCCAAACTGGGAGCTAAAACTCCAATCTAGAGAACATATACCTAAACGAATTCATGCCACTAACAATCCTAATCTAGTGGAGCTCTGGAGAGATGCTAGATTCCACCTTTCAGTCTTGAAACTGAGATTGGGTGTTTTCTTCCCTTATGTTTGCAGTTGCATGTGAGGCTTAGATCCAATTCAGGTCTTGAATCTGAGATTGTGAACCGACTGTTTGGTTGGTCAATGAGATTGAATCAAGGATTAATGCTGATGTCATGTTGTGCATTAATTGAATATTGAAAGCCAATATGAATATGAATAGGAAACATGGTGAATCGATCATTTCAAGTTTTGAACCAATCGAATCACATGTGAACTGACCGGTTCATGGTTTGTAAGTTTCAAAAAATTTATGAAATTCCATCTCTTTGACTCTCAGTTGATTTGGAAATCTTGACCGTATGACCCTACTCCTACTATAACTAGAGGGGAAGTCGAGGCTTTCAGAAGACACAACAATCAGTTTTGATAATTGTTGTCTTTCACAGTTGTGGTAATGTGAGAACCCGAGCAACTCTTATCTGTAAAAGGGAGAGACAACAAGGAAGAGAAAGTCTATGCTAGCACGTTGAATAGAAGGAATAACTCCTTGTCTATTTTAAGAGAGTGACATGAATTCCCAATGGTCCACATGGAATACATAGAGGGGGGAGGCCTTTGTCACCTGCTAAGGAGGATGTCATCAAATGCCATCCGTGGTGATCCACCAGGAGGCCACCACCGATAGTTGTCAGGCACAACTTGAGAAAGAAGCACACTACAACAAGGATAGTTATTGGACTTGCTCCAGGACCAGGTATATGCTTTGCAACCTTTTCTTCCCAATACATAGTTGTTGACGTGATCTATTGTTTAAGGGAAATCTGGTTGTAAATTTTTTGTTTTCTTTACCATATTTGTCACCATATTTCCCTACAAGATGGTCTTTGATGATCACCAAGTCATATTCAATATTCCATATTAATTCTTTGACCAGGTTCACCACTTATCACAACACAGAGGAGAGACACTACCAAGTATAAACCCTATTTAATAAGAATTATCCCATAACTTGCATACAACAACACAGAGTAGACATGGACTCTTGTCACCAAATTATAGTATATTTGAACATCCACATCCTACTTCACCCTCCTTTAAGCTTGGAGATATCTTCACTATAACTTACAACTAGGTTGGATCATATTCACACTGGGTAGTAGACACATCAAGGTGTTGTTCCAGGTGAATAATGTATGTAGAATCCAACATGTCTTGGGTTGGGATTTGATCATTGCTAATATGGGTCTCCTTGAGGAATGTTCCACATAATTCTATCCCATAGGTGACTACATATAGCAATAACTATCCTTGATGACTAAGTCCATCCGTTACCTCTCCCCTCAACTTTAGTGGAAGAGATTGATCGATCCCTCTTCATAAGCCCTTACCTTTGAGATCAACATTCTGAGCTTCTCTATGGTAATGGCACAACACATAAGGAGATGACACAAGTACCTCAACTTATAGCCCTTGAGGTTCGACAACAACATGAGAACTAGACAAAAAAAATGGAGATTCTTCATCAATTCAATCATACACCACATAATCTTCTATAAAATACACAATGATGGAGAGCAACTACAATTCAGAGACATTAAATAGTATTTGTCCCACCATCAAAACTACTCAGAGGTTAACATCTTCCTCTCACTGTAAAACTACTAATGATGGATATTTTCAACTCAAATTATGTTATGGAAACTATGGAATGTATGGAATCAAACATAGTCGTTAAGAGGAACAAAATGTTAAGTATAATTTTATATTTTGACGTTGTAATAGACTTGGGCACAAACATTTCAACTATCACTTCCCTAAGTTTTGATACTCTTTTTGAGGATAGGAGAATTTTTCTAATCAGTGCCCGTTTGCACCCCTCCTCTCACTCCTATAGTTTCCACTCCATCTGCACTCCCCACCTCAAACCACACATGACACCTACTTTGTCTCATCAAATGATACCATTGGACAAACAAATTGCTTTTACCATTGTTACTGACATGCAAAGGCTTCTAATCCTCCTGTAATTTCCTACAATTCCATATAAAAACACATACATTTATGCATAACCCTTATTCCATACTTTCTAACCATGCAGACAAATCTCTACCAATCTCATCTACCAACCAGGATCCTTCATCCAAGCAACATTTCCTACCCCAGCCAATACATAGACCATCACATAAAAACCCTACACATACCTCATGAGTATGTATCCCCCTCTACCCTCTTCATCTCAACCTTCATACCTAAAACCCTAAACACCACATCATCACTCACCTCCCTTCATACATAAATCCCAAAACACCACATCATCACTCTCCCATACTCATTTTTGATGAAGTCCCATCAATAGTCAAATGAAACTTTGGCCATCATGGACCTCCCTAACAACTCCATGAGACTCCTCAATGTCTTATTTGACCATAGCATTATGGTCACTATCCAAAACAATCTTAGTAACCAACAAATTCTTACTATTGATGCTACTCGAGCCATTTATCTTCTTCTCCTAGGATGCACCATCCTCAATCCAAAGATCCTTTCAAAGGACCAACTTTTGTACTCCCTTCTTCAAGGTATTAAACATGACCACCTTATTTGTGTCACCGATACCTTACCTTGAGGAAAAAGTCTCATGCAAGTTCACGCCACAAAATGGTATGCCAACTTGGGTGTAGAGATGGTGCCCAAATGAGGATCGGGATGGGTTTCCATTCAATACCTCTCACAACACCTATGTGATGTCGAGGTTTCCAAGAAGATAACCTCTGTTGTTGGTGCCACTCCACAACTTATTACTCCTAAAAATCTTTACCCCACAAATTATATTAAGGCTTTCTGTGTGTTTTCAATCACCAAAAAGATTAGGATCCCTGGTTCCATCAAAATTAGAAATGGTGAGACTATACATACAATCCAACTGATTGCAGAGAACCCACATCAATCTCAATCTATATTCCCTTATCTTATAGATCACCCCATTTTGTGGCTTACCCTAAAGATATGAAGAAACCGCCTAGACTAGAACATTATAACAATGGTCATGTTTGGGTTAGAAAGTACCACCCACAACCCCCCTTTCACCCTAAACGAGGTCTAGAGACTAAACCAAAAACATCTAGTTACATACCACCTACTCCCATAACAAGAGGCCATGGTCTGACCCACCACTCTTTCATACTACAGAGCCACAGAAAGACAACCTCTTTACATCACACCTTCATTTACCTCACTCAAACAATAATCATGATGCTCTTGTCCTGATTGTTTATATTAATCCACAAAGTAAAAAAGTAAGAGATATGGTGAAATTCCTAAAATCAAGTATCATATAGGAACTCAACAAAAATAATCATAGCTTACAACACTATCACAAAAGCCAAAGGATGGATCACACAAAACATGCCACAAAATGATACAAGGAGCACACCAAAGGGACAGAAGAGGTGCAACTTTTTTGCAGCCGATGAAACATGTACTACTATCTCTCACTTAGATATAAAATTGCAAAATTCCTTCACAAACCTTGATAATATAAAAAATATTTCTTATTGAGAAAGTGCTACAAATTTTTCTATTTTTGTTAATATTTTTGGTATTAGATTTCACTATCGATCAGACACCAACATAACACTCATTGAACTCAAGTAGAATCAATGATGGCACAATCGTAGACCCAATATGCTAGATATGGAATAGATAGTTAACCTAACCATAACATAGCATGTCACATAAATTGTTCTCCTATGTTTCTGCTCACCCATAGTTATACCTACTATCACTTATGATTATAGTTTCATGGAATATTTGTGGTGTGTCTAATGCAAGCAGATGTAGGCATATCAGAATTTTTGTCAAAGCAAACAAAAGTAGCATGATCATGATACAAGAACCTAAGACACAACTCTTCTTCTTTCAACTAAACACTATGAGGGTAAATTCATTAAAGAATGGATACAAATACATGTCATCAGACTCAGTGATGGAGTTTCCACCGGTTGGGACCCACACTCAGTCAACTATTTTGGTCACCGTAAGACATGTATAGTATCACCATGCATTTTTAAAAATAACATGACAATATAGTATGGTACTACATGTGGCTATATGGCGACCCTGGCCTCAACAAAGAATGTTTCATCAGTAAACTTTACTAACTAGCCTAATACCACCACACTCGGCCTTGGCTGATAGGGGGTGATTTCAACCTCACTAGAAACACCCAAGAGAGATACACACCTCACTTAAATCTTGCCTACAATCATCACTAAAATAACATACATTTTCATTCTTTCATACAAAAACAACTTCTTATTGACCTCTCCCAACGAATTCAATTTTCACTTGAAACCATGTACATATATGGTCTAGAATAGATAGATTTCTTTGTTTGCAATTGTGGGATGTTTTCCCCTGTCACATGTTATGGCACACCAAAGACCTATACCAGACCATTTCCCTATATACCTTAAAATTGAGTTGTCCACATGGGGCCCTAAACCTTTTCATTTCGATTTTTTCTGGAAGCATCCTTCACACACTGACTTCATTAAAACTCTATGGAACAATCATCCAGACTACAAAGAACCTGGGTTAAAACTCCATCATTACCTTAAGCCATCAAACATCGTATGAGCCAGTTGGAACAAAACCAATTTCGAAAATAAATCAAAACTCAAGAACAATTTTTCTCTGCTAATAGAGATTTGTCGACCAATCCAACTTGATTCCTTGTCTTGAGGGCATAGTGGGAATCCTTAGACTCTTATAATGCAATGATGTAGATACAACGTGCCAAAATTAGATGGATACAATATGGTGAAAATATACTAAAGTATTCTACTCTATATGCAACCAACAGAAGAGACATTCTCACATTCACAACCTTCCGATAGATGAGATTCACATTACTAATAGAAACTAGATCATCATGGCCTTTAACTCCTCTTCTGGTATCTTTTAAACCATGGTATATCTTCTCTAATAACTTCCTTTATGTCGGAAGATTCTATGTCGAAATAAGATTAGAGATGCAACAACCTTAGTTGAACCATTCATGGAGCCTGAAATTGGGATGGCCATATCATCCGTTGGAGGCAAAAAAAATCCCCTACACAGGATGTTCATCACATATGGTAACATGTCAAACCTTCTTTTTATCAACTTTCCCTATATATATATATATATATATATATATATATATATATATATGATCATGCCACAAATTATACCTCTCCACCAAATCTACATTTCTTGATTAAGACGGTCGAACACTACCCTTGTTAGCCAATATAGATATATCTACTTGATTAACACATCCTATAATATTTTCACCAAATCCCTCTCCTCACACATGAAAAATACCCTTTTAGATATCATCAGGATGCAACAATGCACCTTCATTCGTGGTAGAAGTATTCATGATGCGTACTTGATGGTGAGTGGAACTTTGCACACCTGTAAAATTAGAAGTTTACCTCTACTCGTCTTAAAACTAGACTTTAGAAAATCCTTTAATAATATCAATAGCTTGATTGTATTCAAGGGTACAGTTTCTCCAACATATGGACTCATTGGATCAAATCATGTACTATGTCTTGTCACTTCTCCACTCTTATCAATGGAATTTCTTTTGGCTAATTCTTCAACTCAAACAGGCTATAGACAAGGTGACCGACTCTCACCCTACCTCATTCTCATAGTCACCTCCATTCTTGCATGTATGATCACATTAGCTTCAACAACTAACCTCATTAAGAGTCCTTTATGTAGAATTAATAAGATTATAAAATATTTTGATGATAACATTAAATTCATCAAACCAAAGATACTCATACCATCAACATTACATGTATTCTCGACATCTTCTCTAATATGTTGAGACCCAAGACCAGTCTTCACAAATATGTGATTATAGGTACATGCATTAGTGATGAGCTTCTAGGAAAATATACTCATCTCTTCATATGCCACAAAGAGACCTTCAAATTTTAATATCTCAGACTACCTCTCTATCCTTGTCCTTTGCCATATTCTTGCTAGAATCTGATTATCAAAACATGGAGAAAAAACTCAATCTCTGGAAGATGCACCATCTCAATCTTGTTGACCGACTCACTCTACTCAACACCACACTTCCCCTCTAGCCACCTATTATCTCACATGCATACCTTTACCAAGTAAGATCCTATCACATATAGATAAGATTAGATACAAATTTCTTTGGGGAGGCACTACTAAATGACACAAAACCCATCTAGTGAGTCAAAAACACATATATAAATCAAAAGCACAAGGAGGGTGGGGTATTATGAATTTGAAACTTCATGCTCCACCTGATACATAACATCACCTCTCAACTATGTGATAGAAAAATTATGCTCTGGAGTAAATATGTTACTGAGAAATATCACAAAGAACATAATGGCAAAACCCCACAGAAACAAACTTTCTCCTCCTGGGAAACATATTTATGATTCATTGTACATCATTCAGAACTCTGTCACCACCCCTCCCTTCTGTACACACCAAACGTACTTTTGGTTTGATCTATGGTATAAGACGACATGATTTTAAACATGAGAACTAATCTATTTATCCCAAACAATATCATGATACTTCTACTGAACAATCTTTGAACATGTTTCACTAAAACAAAAGTAGTGACCTCAACGGATATATCAATTACACATTTTACCGATGAAGAGATTGATCATATTATTATCTCTCTAGAACATGATACCAAGAACAAGGTGGTATGGAAATTAGATAAAAAATACGCTTCTAAATTCATTTACACCTTTTTTAGTGACACGAGTTATAACTGTCCATGTGTGCTGGTATGGAAATTTAAATACCCAGCAAAATACATCATACTGATATGGCTTGTAGGACTTAATAAAATCCTGATTGGACAAAACTGGTGGGAGAAAGGTTTTTATGGACCCACAATGTGTATTTCATATAGGAAGAGATGAAGAACATCTTTTTCCGATGCAAATGTAGTGGACAAATATGGCAAAAATATGTACATATTCCACAACTCATTAATGACATATATAGAAACACCATCAGTTGAATTATTGGGGCAGTTCCTAGGTCTTCCAATACAACTAGCATGGATGTTATCACAACAATCATTATGTGAGCGATTTGAAGAGAGATGAACTATGATTTTTTAGAATAATTGGTACAATTTACCTTCTATCCTTGCATATATCATCAACACTTATTTAGACATTTCTTATTTCTTACAGCTGATGCATGGATTGATGCCATCATCAGGGAAGCTAAAGCCACACACTTGTTGAGTTTCATAGAGGCGGATCTAAACCGTGACAACTACTCTATGGAAAACATCTTAGAGGAACAAAACTATAATTTAGATTGGAGAACACCTGCTCTGGAGGCTTATATCGTCTGAATCATTTAATCATTTATGTGAGACTTATTAAGGGATGCCTCCACATGCTATCTCGACTTCCTTTTTTTTGGGACTCACCCTATATAGTGTTGTTATTATTGCCTCTAGTATCTCATAAATTCACAGTTGTGGTATTAGCTTTTTCTACGTATCTATATAAGATATATTTATATATAAAACATTTGTGGTGAATAGAACTCCCATAGAGGGCATTGTTAGCCAAAAAAATCTCTTGACACACATTCATGTAGGCCTGTAAATGGATATCCGAACACCAAACATATAATCCAGATTCAAATCCAAAATTGTGAGAGAGAGACATTCGATGTCCACATATTTTGGATCGTCAGATCAAAAAAATTCAGATAGGGTATCAAAATTTGATGTATTTGTTCAAAAAAAATTAGATTCTACAAATATATACATATCTTGTTGAATATATATTAATTATATATAGAAATATGACAATATAGATATTTTATCATATGTTTAATATAACATCAAAATTATTTATATATAATATATTTAGTAACATTACGCGTATGATTTTTGATTTGGATAAAAAAATTATCCAAATTCGAATATATTTGTTCGGATCTAATTTGAATGTTATCATATGATATCCTCAGATATCAGATTAGATATCGGATCGAACATTTTTCTATATCAGATATAGTAGTATTGCTGTGTCCTAGGTCTATCGGATAAGCACTTAAAACCCAACCCTAGTGCGTTTGTTGGTTTCCGGATCCCATTTCCCCATCACTCGCCCACAGGCATAGGACTTATCGGAGCGGCCACCAAAGCGATCTCCAATTTTAGGTCACCGATGGTTGTTTCCAGAGACCTCTGGCGGCGTCAATGACCGATACTAGAAGGAGGAATCTTCACCGGAGGTTCATCGCTTATCCCCAGTTGTCGGCAGCAGCTACACCGTTGTGTGCTGGCCTTCCCCTCAATGTTTTGGATTGTGATTTTAGATGCCGCCGCCTAAGGATTTTTCTCTTAAAACTGCTGCCGACTCTAACCAGGACGTTGTAAGTGCTCCGTCTACGAACAGCGAGAACATACTGTGATCTGAGTAAATTTCAGTCTTTGTGCCGAGGCTTCTCATAGCAAAGTTGAGCAGCGAAAACAGTCAGCCAAGAGCCAAATCAAACTGGCCGTAAACATCAGACTCAGTTTTTCCCTGGAAAAGAAGAACAATGAGAAAAGATGAAAACGCGATTGAAGCAGCCGATCCGGCGCCTACTGGAGAGAAGGAGGCAGGGCAGGACGGCAATTCACGCCATTCTCCTGCCCAGGCACCTCTCTCTTCGGCTTCATCCCTTCCAAAAGAACGATCACAGGTGGAACTCGAGCTGAGGGTCCTGGAAGCTCTTGAAATCTACCCACCTTTCAAGCTTCAAGGTATCCATCGTCATTTTGTTCTTTTTGGGCTGATGGAGCATTTGCAGAAAAGTCTCGATAGACAGTTCTCGGCAGAGGAGATCTTACAGTTGCTAGATCGGTTCTTTAATTTGGAAATGCTCAAATCAGAAGATGAGGATGCCCAGTTTTCAGGTCAAGATGAGGGGTTTTCATTACCACACAGCTTTTTTGCCAAGGACTAGTAAATGGCTTAGTCATGTGATGCTCAATTGGTTGCTTGCATGTATATTGGCATGTCATACCTCAATCGAGCAGTTCATATTTTTGTTTGTATATGTCATCTGTGCACATTTTGTGGAGGTAATTTAGCTCGAGAATTTACAAGAGATCCACTATCTTTACCAGTGGCGTAATGTAGTCGGCTGTTTAAAGGTAGTTCAATACTTTTTTTAATCTCGTGAAAGGTAAATATCACTTCACAGTCTTAGATCACTTGGAACTACCTTAAGATGCAATTGCCATAGATGTAATTCTGTATCTTACTAACTAAATTCCTGAGCCAAGGCATCGGCCTGTAGTTCTGTATCCTATTAATTCTTTATCATAATTAAGTGATTAAATACTAGTCCGATCTAGCCAGCTTCGTTTAGGATCGAATTGCAACAGCCCTTTTAGTTTCCAGCCTTGTTCGCGCCTTATCAAAATGATATTGACTCTCTCTGTCACGGTCTTTAAAGCCTCAGTTATTTACAGCTTCAATTTCTGTAGCTTTTATTTTCACTCCAGGTTTCAGTGATTATTTTAGTATAAACCACCGCTCCGTCTTGCATGTCATTAGTACGGTATATTCAAAGGAACTGTTGAATAGAGGATGCTGTATGCCTGTATCGACCATGCTATGAACAGCGGAGACCATTTGGTATTATTATACGTTGAACGACTGTATTTAGCCAACATACTCATATTTTGAAATGCCACCATCACTTTATAAGAAAGAGAAAGGCGGTTGCCACACCAATCGCTTAAAATGTGCCTTCATTTACGTATTTTGGGGATTACAAGTGGATGCACTATGTGAGCGTGCTCTCTAGGAGTTCCTTGACAGGATCCAATGGCTCAATTCAGTGGGGGATAGAAAGGCATGGGGGTAAGGGTCCCAAGCCTATGCTAGATAATAGATCGGATCTATAAATCCACTTTGTCCAAGGATTGAGACTAGTTTGGTCTGGATTTTAGTGAAACGTATTTTTAGAACTCTGTGGTTTTTGGTCGTCTGATTTTGCTAGTACAACACTCGCAATGTAAAGTGGAACGTCAACAATATTTAATAGAAAAGTTGGTTTCTAAATATCGACAATGCCCTCACATCAAACATGGTTTAGAATGTGCGTTTGGAGTAATTTTTGTTTGTATAAAGCTAAATGATACTACCTCGGGATGTCAAAAATTACCCATAGTAATCGAGCTGATCCGATCCTCACCAATCGATCTGACCTGACATCCAAACCCAACGTCTTTGTGAATGGTCCCGACTAGGGTGCATCCACTGACTGTGGTTGCATTAGGAATTTAGGATTCCATATCCATTCTATTGATGGTCTTGATTAGGGTCCCTCAGTTGAGAACAAAAGCGGCAGATCTGGCCTACCAGAGGTTCTTCCTCAATACATGCTTACTACCACAACAACCTACTTATGTGCAATTGGGAGCATTACCCCAGTACTCTCTTCGTCTTACAGGCAAGAGTGCACCGACGAGGCCACACCGCCTTGCATGCAATGCCAATTCGTTTCTTGGTGCTATTTAGTCATGTTTCTTCTCCATATGCTGGTTGCTACTGCGATCACGTTGGCCCAATATCAGATTTGAGCAGTACTAAGATTTCATCCGATCGCTTTAATTTAGAGATTTTATCTCAATTTTCTCTTGATCAGAATAGCTTGCTGAACTAATGATGAGGGTTGATAGGACCCAAACATGCTTGTCACCTCTTCCTACGAATTTAGGTGCTCCTCCCCTCCTCTTCCTTCTACTTCTACATGAGAAATTAACAAACTCGTTTTCCCTCCTTTTTAGACATGCATTGCTTCTTTCCCTTCCTTCCTCATAAATGCATTGAACCAGTTACATCAGATGGTTATTCATTACAACATTATCAGGCAAATTAGTGAAATAATTGAACGTCTTGTCTTTCATCTATTTGGAATGTGACATGCCACCAAGTTAGTAATCGATTTCATTCATATTGCCATGAGCTAGCGTTCTATACATTATTTGTTTATGTTGCCAGCTTACCCTTCTCCAAATCTAATGTTTCTATTTGAATATATCACTTAAGGGTGGCAAACAACCCATTATCTCATGATGTTTTACACATTTCTTATTTCTCTTTCTAGGTAAATAGACTTCAATCATCATAGATGCATCAAGTAATTCTAGCAGTTGAGTAAGAAGGTGGATGAGTTGAACCAAAACACAACATATGTAGTTGTTCTTGTGCCCCTCTGATAAAAGATCAATTCTTGTTGCTTTTGTTACCCAATCTCATCTATTGAAACTTGTATTCTAGTTGTCTATATTAAGCTCTTGCTTACACCAAGTACACTTTACCGTCTACATTATCTTGTGTGTTATTTCATAAATTTAGTATATATGGTTTCACATTTAGTTATGGTTTGTCTACTATTAGTTATTTGGATTGTCATTACTTATTACAATGGAACAATTTCTAAAATATGGATACTCAGCCTGAAGGATGTAGGTCACCTAACACTTGTTCAAACACTATTGAGCTTGAATCTATACCGGATAAGACATTGTTGCCTCTTTAACATCTAGGGTAGGAGTGATGTATGGAACCATTCTATAAAAATAAAGGTTGATGGGTGTTAGAAAGTAAAGTGCATATAATGCCACAAACTATTTGGAGAAACTTAAGCATGCGACATAAAATATAAATGATATAAAATAGGAGATGTATGATATTTAATGGTGGTAGTGTTAGTAGAGAAATTTTCTCCAGAGAGGAAATTGAAATGTTATATAACCAAGAAGATGGAAAAAGGGTTGTTGCTGACGTGATCATTTTACATGAACATTCCTTGAATATGGTAGAGCATATTGGATTAAGGAAATTTCTCAATTTCATCCAACGTATGTTTATGTGTCCAACATGATATACCATCAAGAAATATTTTATGCAAATATATTGTGGTGAGAAGAGAAAAATGATGATTTGTTTGCAATGTTTTGGTTATAGGATCGTAGTGACAATGAATATGTGGACCACTAACAATCAAATAAGGGTCTACATGGCTGTCATTCCTCACTTCATTGATTCCTCTTAGTCTTAAAATGTTATATTTTGAGGTTTGCTTTTGTTCCTTACCCCTAGAATAGTGAAGTTTATGTGAAGTCATAATGATTCATTACTTGAATGAAATATTGACACAAAGATTTCACCTATCATCATTGATTCTTTTATCAACAAATGACTTGATGACTGACTTGGTTAACGAGAAGATGCACTCATATTTTACAATTTTTATCTTGTTGATTATTTCACATTGAATGTGTGTCACTCATACTAAATCTTATTGTGAAATATGGATTGGTTGTGACTAAGGATGAGTTGAAAAGATTTGGGATAGTGTTAGGTTATTGAACTGTAACGACAAAGCAAGTTGAGAGGTTCGAAGAAATAACAAAGCAATTGAAAATACCTATTTCTAAGAAATTAGGTATTGCTTGTCAAACTAGGTGGGATTCCACCTATTAGTTCTTTGAACAACTTTCATGTATAAAGATATTTTCTATGCATTACATCAACAACATAGAATCTACAAGATTTGTCAAGTGATTTGATTGGAAGGTTTATTGAAAAGGATGTGATAAATTGAAGCTTTGTTATAATGTGATGAATTTATTCTTTGGGACAAAATATCCAATTACAAACTATGATTTTCTAATATATATACAAAATTAAACTAGCATTGAGAACATGGATTAAATCTATTTTCAAATAGTTGCAACAATGACTCATAATATGATGGTTAAGGATTTGAAGTATTAGGATGATATATATGTTTCCATGGGAGTGGCTATTGTGTCCGATCCTAGGTATGAAATGAGGATAATTGAATTCTATTCCAAGAAAATACATAGAAATGAAGTTGTAAATAATATTCAAAAGATTCATGATATTTTCACTAAACAACTTAATGAATACAAGTCTAGGGCAGATACAATAGATAGTGTCAATAACCAGTCGATTAATTTATTTAGCCCTTTGGTTTCCTCTCAAGAAGGGTGTGACAACGATAATGGCATGCCTAATTTTTATGTTTCTTGAAGGAAAAAATTACCTCTAGTTACCCTAAAACTGAGCTAGAGATGTACTAAGATATTGTTATACTTCCATCTAACTCTAGTTTGAATGCCTTGTTATGGTAAAAGTTGAATGGTGATGATTATTCTACTCTAAAAGCTATTGACAAAGACTTGCTAGTCATTTGTGTCTCTACAATGGCTTCATAATCAATAATTAGTACATATGCGAGGATCATCAATCCTCAGTGTAATATACTCCATCGTACCACTATAAGAGGATTCATGTGTACTAAAATTTGGTTAAAGTCTAGTAATAAAATAAGGTGTTGCATCAAGTGATCTACGTCTATACAATTTTGGTGATTGATTTATTCTGAAGTAAGAAGTATAGGACCTTATATAGATTAGGCATATGAATTAAGTAACCATGTTGGTATACTTGAATATGAAGATGTTGAAATTGAAGGTAAAACAAGTATATTAAGATATATACATATTCTTTCAAACTTCATTTGAGAATATTGATAATGATCAAATTCATAAGGACTTTGTGTTAATGTTAGACAAGATGTGAAGCTATACTCTTTTTTTAAAGGTATATGCTCTTTTTCATGTTCTGCAAGATGTGAATCAAGTTATATGTCATTTATTTATTTATTTTTATTCTAGGGTCAATATGTTGACTATTTTCTACTGATGAAGCTCTACATCAGTAAGGACTTGTGAGTTCTTATTTCACAATAAAAATAGAGTTTAAAACTTACTAATTATCATGATACCTTTTATAAGGGAAATCAAACAATTATTTTCCAAAAATACTATGTTAGACATCACTATTGAACATGTATTGTTGATTATAGTTTGTGATCTTTTATTACGATGTAGAAAGGATCTATGTTTGTGCCAAATCCTCATGAAAAAAGTATGCTTGAGCTAGCGAGATAGAAAATATTAGATGTGTTCCACCCAAAGGAAAGTTAACTGCTCCAAGATAGAGCACATCGACCTAATAGTTTTACGTAGTCCATATTTTGATGATGACTTGATGATTCTATTCATGTGTATCTTTTATGTCTACTTTAATTCTCTGGTCATCATATAAGTGAAGAGACAATGGAGGCTCGAGGAAGATGATGAGTCAGCGACCTATTATACTTTTGTCGATAGACAAAGAGTAAGGGGGAACATCAGAAGAGAACACAACACATCCATAAGAAGGTGGGGTCTAGATCTCCATCAGATGGGGATGTTGAAGTTCCATCAGAAGGTATTTGTGTTGGAGAACCATCAATAGGTGAATGCAAAGCTTCCTTTGTATAGTGAGAAAAGTCTCCAGAAGACCAAAGTAAAAGACATGTTGAATTGGAGTGCAGGTTAACCATCAGAAGATGCATGCATGAGTTCCTTTAGAAGGTAACTGTTAGAAGACAAGCGTTAGATGACCATCGTTGTTGGCCATCTAAAGATATGTGTAGATATATCTTCATTTTCAGGTGTAGAACAACCATCGGAAGATGAGCACCGGTAGTGGGCACTGGCTTCCTTCAGTTGTCAACCAAAGGAAGGACATAGTGATGTAAACTGAAGATTTGGCTAATGTAGTGTAAGTGGATGGTTTAGCAGATAGAAGGCAAATTGATGGCTCGACAGATGTAAAACCAGAGGGGGGGACTATTGTCATGTGTCGAAGGGTCTACACCTATGAAGATCAATCAATGAAATCATCAACTGATGAAGGAATGGGTCAATGGAAATATAGTCTTATGGAATCATCAACTAACTAGTAGGACCACTGCCTCCTACGTTCCTACCATGCTATGAAGCTCAAGCATGCCATGAAAACTAAGAATTTGGATCAAAACCTTATAAATTATGCTAAAACAAGGAAAACCTAAATGCAAGCTAGTTCTAAGTTCAAATGATGGACATTGAGTGCAATACTAGACCAAAAAAAGCAACTAAACTAGGATGAATATGCATCATCAGCCCCCTGTTGTTGTGTCACTTTAAATCCATGTAGGTAAACAATCCTCTACAATCTCATCAAGGCAATCAATAAGATAGCAATCTTCACTAGTGGCACTAAAGACCTCAGCCTTGTAAGAAGAGTTGAAGATAGCTAGCCTTATCTGTTGGTATGTATGCCCATAGAGCAAGTCATGTGATGATTGTAGTGGGATACTGTGTAAATGATTTGAATAATAATAAAGGCAATTTCCGATCTATATGTTTTAACTATTTCTGAGATGATAGTGTAACATGATAGATGTCTAATTGTTTACTCGATGATGTATGCTTTTAGGTTAAGGACCTAAATGATGCGATCATACGGATGTTAAGAGTATACATTCTTATTTAGTCCCTAGTCGGTTGTTATTATGGAAATAACCATAGACATCAATAACACTAAAGACTAGATTGTGTGTTGGTTGATGACAGAATCTCATTAGTCATGATATAGTGATATCAAACCAAGCACATATGTACTTGTTAGAGAACAAGTGTACCAGACAGACCCACCGTGAGAGTGACACATGGAACCATGATTTGGTAGTCACAGTCAGCTCTCACAGTGATGGCGGTGAATGTGATTCTTTGACCTAAAATCACTACACTCAACACATGTCGTTGGGTACACTTTGACATCATCAAACGCAGTCCTGAAACATGGGTTGTTATAAAGGTGATGATTGGGTGACTTTGACACATGGGGATTTTGAGGGGTGAGTGATAGATATGGGATTTCTCCCTCCTAAGGGAGTTTGATGTCCATGGCCACTTGATGAGTAGGATTGAGAAAGGCATGCACATGCATGTGTGAATCAATATGTGATATTGATGTCACACACATCTTACCCATTCTGCTCTAAGATCAAGGAAATGGATGAACGTTGAAAGGATGATTGTACCATGCCTTGAGTTCATTTAGGACATTAGTGACAAAGGAATTATACATTCGATGTAACACCATTCACAAATTGTAGGATTGAAAGTTGTTCTCCAACTTTCTATTTCACTTGGGGAGCACTGATGTGTGATTAGGCACTGCTCTTTGCTTGTGAAGGCATAAGGGTTATGGATTTTCACTGCCAACATGAAATGGACCTGCATGGTCACACACATAGGATTTAACCTGAAGGAGGAGTTTATCCACAAATGATGTTTAGATTGATTACTAAAGGAGTTTAGTAGTTCAATTAAACACTAAATCAATTGATAGCTCAATATCATAGCGTTCAAGGTGTTGGATCAATTGATTAGAGTATCAGATTGATTGAAACTGCAATTGACTGATTTTGCAAAAGTCTGCACCCCAACCGATCGGCTCATGTGATGAACCAATCGGCTCAGGTTGGGGAACCGATCGGCTCAGTTGGTGAGTTGATCGGCTCATGTTTCATGAAACGATCATCTCAATTGTTGAACCGGTCGATTCGTGGACCAACTGAGATTGTTTTGCAAATACAATTTGTTTCACTTGTACATATTCGATTTGGACAAGGACTACTATTTGATTAGTTGGAAACAAACTTGGAAAGTCAATTCAAGTTGGACCAAGACCACAAACCGATCGACTCAGAAGTGAACCGATCAGCTCAGGTGTCCCAAACGATCGATTCAGATGTGAACCGATCGGTTGAGGTCACCAAACAATCGTTTTAGGGTTGAAACGATCGGTTCAGCTGGAACAGTTGGTTGTTTTGTAGAAAATCTCGAACCCTTCTACTCTTGCTTTAATATCATATTGCCCGGGGTAGAGAACCCTATCCCATGACCGTCCTATATATAGGGGTATTGGGGGATTCTCAAAGTACAACTTAGAACACTAGCTGCTCTGCAAAGTTGTCATTCTCTCTGGTTTTGGTAACCGAGAGAGCCTGAGCAAGTGCTACCCGATAAGGGAGGCACAACAAGGGAAATACAACTGCAGAGAGGCAACTGGTTGCAGGAGTGTGTGTCAGTGACTAGTACACCAATAGGAGGGTGCGACTCCTTTTGATTCCTTATGGGACAAGAAGATCAGAGTTCTAGGAAGTCCGTGTGGACTACTATAGAGGTGGGAGACTTCTGTCGCTCAGAGGACAGCTGTCAATCTCGACAGTCCCAGTGAGACTAGGAGCTGCACAGACGCCGTCCAAGACCAGAGGTGAAGACCGCGCAAGCCGTGAGGTAACATCACCAAGCAAGCCTTGGGACAAGGTATGCCTCTACAAACTATCCTTCCTATTGTATAGACGTTGACACGATTCCTTTATTCTGGGTTTGGGAGAAGAATTTTTTATTTCCGCTGCCTTCTCTATCTCCCCTAAAACCCAAAAGTGGTATCAGAGCCACGTCAACTTCTCTATACTTTAGGATTATTGATGTGATCGATTTTGGTTTGTCACCTTTATTTATTGCATACGATGCGAATAAAATTGTCTTTATGCATGTCCAATCCTAAATCCACAAATCCCAATGTACATATATGATATGTAATATGAATGCACTCGATACGCGTCGCCCTTAAATGAGTTTTGTGGTGGATGTATAGCATGGTTATGGCCAATTAACCCTATGTATGTGTACTTGGTTGAATGTGGTTTCTTGCATCTCGATCTGCGCACCGATTCCCTATCTCCTATTCCTGATGTAACTCGAGATAACTCGAGATTTCTTTCCTACCTTTTCTCCCCCAAATGTAACTCGGGGTTTCCTTTTACAAATGTAAAATATGATAGATTTTATTTCCTATTCTGTCAAAGAACGACAGACCTTTTGATGACCGGTTCAAGGAGCGAGATGAGCGGGTGGTGGCTTGAGGAGATGCACGACAACCAGTGAACCGATCGGCTGGAGGCACCAGTCGATCGGCTGGTGGCACCCAACTGACCGGCCTGATGGTGAGCAGATCAATCATGGAGATGAGTTGATCAAACCTTGAAAGGAAAAGCACATAGTTTATCTTGTACATGTTGCATGTGATGTGGACCTAGATGAACGTGATTCCTCTTGGCTCGAGGAATCACATTAGGATGGCCATAATCATTTCTTTTATTGTTTCACATGTTTTCTGTGGGATATAGCATGTATATGATGCTTACTATATAGTGGTGATTGAATATGTATATGTACCTATAAAAACCAAATCCCTCATCTAAATATTAAGTCTTTTATGCCTTCCATTAGAGGCACACATGAAAAACTTGATCGACCAAGTGTAGGTTATGCCAAAGCGTGGTGCGCTGTCTATCTCGCGGAAGTGTGAAGGGTAAACATGTAGGTTCTTCCAAAGAAGGGTGCATGTTTACCGTATCGGCTTTTGGGTTAGACTTAACTGGTGATTCTTAGAGCGTCTAAGCCCAGAGGCACGAAATGTTCATGGCAAGGTGTTGCACATGTTCATTCATCAAGAGTTGCATATGATGCAATCGGCATGATGGCCTACCTAAATAATCAAGTTGTGGATGATCGGTTAAAGCTGACTCATGACTTGATGAAATACAGATCTTGACCCACTAGAAGATTGTACGCTGTAATCTTCCGAATTGATGGTGAGGGCTGTCAATTTGAATCAAAATAGTGGGAGCGGTAATTAATTAAAGGCCTAATTAGCTACAGTCAAATTTTATTCAAATCAAATCAAAAGGAGTTTTGACAAATGCAATTTTCTCTTGTAGAATGGCAAAAGAATCATCTTTTAAAACGGGCAAATTAATTGAGAATAAATTCCATAACTGGTTGGGGATTGTGAGAAGTGTTTTGCACAATCTAGATATACCGGTAGCCTTTGAATCCACTCTATGTGCACTTAAGAAGAAGGATAGTTCATTGATGGAGATCAATGGAAAAAAGCCTAAGGACAAAGGTGAGGGAGAGAAGGGTTCTCTCGCCAAACCAATGTCAGAATCTTCTACGCTGAAAACATGGAGAGGATGGAGGGAACGATGGAAGAAGAAGCGAGAGATAGAGATCTCTACTTCTAGTGTATACATAATAGAGATTAACTTTACTACTTCTTTGTCATGGGTACTTGATACCAGATGTGGATCTCACATTTGTTCAGATGTGAAGGATCTTAAGAGAAGTAGGCCTTTGGGGAAAAGCGAGGTTGAACTGCGTGTTGCCAATGGGGCAAGAGTTTCCTCCAGTGTCGTAGGAACCTATGAGTTAACTCTACCTAGTAGGCTAATAATAGAGTTGAAGAACTGCTATTATGTACCTTCCATAAATAGGAATATCATTTCTGTCTCTTATTTGGACAAGGATGGTTTTGAATTTCTTATTAAGAATGGAAAGTGTTCTATTTCAAAAGATGGGATCTTTTATGGCAGTAACCTAATGTCTTATGGTCTGTACTTGATACATCTAGAGACAAGTGTATACAACATAAACACCAAAAGCCAAAAACTCAACAACTCAAACAAAACGTATCTTTGGCATTGTCGTCTAGGGCACATAAATGAGAAACGCATATCTAGACTCCATAAAGATGGTTATCTAGACTCTTTTGATTATGAATCAATAGAGACATGTGAATCTTGTTTGTTGGGCAAGACGACCAAGACTCCCTTTTCAGGTAAAGGTGAGAGAGCTAGTGATCTATTAGGACTCATACATACTGATGTATGTGGGCCTTTTAGAACTAATGCCAAAACTGGGTATCGGTACTTCATTACCTTCACTGATGACTTCAGTAGGTATGGCTATGTGTACCTGATGAAACATAAGTTAGAAACCCTTGAAAGGTTCAAGGATTTCATGAATGAAGTACATAACCAACTTGGTAAAAGTATTAAAGCACTTCGATCCAATCGAGGTGGAGAATACTTAAGCCAAGAGTTTGAGGACCTTCTGTGAGCCCATGGTATCATATCACAATGGACTCCTCCTGGAAAACCACAACATAATGGTGTGTCTGAAAGAAGGAATCACACTTTACTGGATATGGTGCGATCAATGATGAGTTTTGCTGATCTTCCGATTTCCTTCTGGGGTCATGCTCTTGAAACCGCCATGTTTACACTTAACTGAGTACCATCTAAATTGGTTCAAAAGACACCATATGAGATATGGGCTGGGAAGCGTCCCAATATGTCTTTTATGAGGATTTGGGGGTGTGAGGCATATGTCAAGAAAATGTTTCCTGACAA
This sequence comes from Alisma plantago-aquatica, assembly GCA_963693085.1. Taxonomy (NCBI): domain Eukaryota; kingdom Viridiplantae; phylum Streptophyta; class Magnoliopsida; order Alismatales; family Alismataceae; genus Alisma; species Alisma plantago-aquatica. The sequence continues at coordinate 1,970,979,703 of OY856409.1, read as the reverse complement.
GTTAGGCCCTAGATCTGATAAATGTTATTGGAGACCAGGATATTACCTATACCACCCAACTGGAAATAAAGTGTTTGTTGCTAGGGATGCTGTGTTCCTAGAAAAGGAATTTATTTCCATGGGAAACAGTGGGAGGAAAATAGAGCTTGAAGAGGTTCAATCCCAACAAAAAAACATTGAACCAGTAGATGTACAAGAGGAACATATAGATTCACAAGGTGTTGTGGAATCTCAGTCTCCTCAAGTAACACAAGGAACTCATAGATTTAGTAGGACACACCTTGAACCTGATAGGTTTGGATACCTTATGACTCAGGAAGGCGGTGAGTTGATCATAGATGATGATCCAACTACCTATCTAGAGGCTATGGAGGGACCAGATTCTGAGAAATGGCTTGAGGCCATGAAATCCAAGATGGAATCCATGTACTCCAACAAAGTATGGACTTTGGTGGAACCACCTGAAGGGGTAAAACCCATAGGGTGCAACTGGGTCTTCAAGAAGAAGACTGACATGGATGGCAATGTGCAAATTTATAAAGGTAGATTGGTTGCAAAAGGTTTCTGACAAGTTTAAGGTGTTGACTATGACGAAACTTTTTCTCTAGTTGCCATGATTAAGTCCATCAGGATCATGCTTGCTATTGCGGCTTACTATGACAATGAGATTTGGCAAATTGATGATAAAACTGCATTCCTTAATGGGAATATAAATGAGGATGTGTACATGACACAACCTGAAGGTTTTGTAGATCCAAAGAATGCCAATAAAGTCTGTAAGCTACAAAGGTCCATCTATGGATTGAAGCAAGCATCTTGGAGTTGGAATCTTTGATTTGATGAGGAAGTCAAAGTGTTTGGCTTTATTCAAAATGAAGATGAACCTTGTGTGTACAAGAAGGTTAGTGGGAGCATGAACACATTCCTCATATTGTATGTGGATGACATACTGTTGATGGGGAATGATGTCTCATCCTTAGAGATGGTAAAGACTTGGCTTGGGAATACTTTCTCAATGAAGGACTTGGGAGAAGCATCATACATTCTAGGAATTAAGATCTATAGAGATAGATCTAAAAGTCTTCTTGGACTAAGTCAAAGCACGTACATTGACAAAGTGCTGAAGCGGTTCAACATGGAGAACTCAAAGAGAGGCAACATCCCCATGCTACATGGAGTCACCGTCTCTAGAGCTCAATGTCCCACATCTTGTGAAAAGAGGGAGCGTATGAATGGGATCCCATATGCATCAGCCATCGGTTCCTTCATGTACGCTATGTTGTGCACACACCAAGATGTCTCGTATGCCCTCAACATGATGAGCAGGTACCGGTCAGATCATGGGGATGCTCACTGGACAGCCGTAAAGAACATCCTCAAGTACTTGCGAGTGACTAAGGATCAGTTCCTTGTATATAGCGGTGAGGAAGAACTGGTTGTAAAGAGTTACACCAATGCAAGCTTCCAAACCGACAAAGATGATTACATATCGCAATCAGGATTTGTATTTTGCCTAAACAATGGAGTTGTGAGCTGGAAGAGTTCCAAGCAAGAAATAGTTGTCGATTCTACTACAGAGGTCGAGTATATTGCTGCTTCACATGCAACAAAGGAAGTTGTGTGGATCAGGAAGTTCATCTCTGAACTGGGTGTAGTTCCCAATAGATGTGATGCAATTGAGCTCTATTGTGACAATAATGGAGCTATTGCTCAAGCTAAGGAGCCAGATCACATCAGCGGTCCAAGCACATACTGTGGCGCTTCCATCTCATATGAGAGATCGTATAGTGAGGAGATGTGAAGATTTGCAAAGTACCAACTGAAGACAACATAGTTGATCCACTAACTAAGGCCCTTTCTCAGCAGAAGCATGATGGTCATGCTAGGTCACAAGGACTGAGGTTCCTAGGTGATTGGCTCTTGGTGCAAGTGGGAGTTTGTTGGTATATATGACCATAGAGCAAGTCATGTGATGATTATAATTGGATACTATGTAAATGATTTGAATAATAATAAAGGCAATTTCCGATCTATATGTTTTAACTATTTCTGAGATGATAGTGTAACATGATAGATGTCTAAAGAATTGTTTACTCAATGACGTATGCTTTTAGGTTAAGGACCTAAACGATGAGATCATACAGATGTTAAGAGTATACATTCTTATTTAGTCCCTAGGTAGTTGTTATTGTGGAAATAACCATAGACATCAATAACACTAAAGACTTGATGATAGAATCTCATTAGTCATGATATAGTGATATCAAACCAAGCACATAGGTACTTGTTAGAGAACAAGTGTACCAGACAGACCCACCGTGAGAGTGACACATGGAACCATGATTTGGTAGTCACAGTTAGCTCTCACAGTGATGGTGGTGAATGTGATTCTTCAACCTAAAATCACTACACTCAACACATGTCGTTGGGTACACTTTGACATCATCAAACGCAGTCCTAAATTATAAAGGTGATGATTGGGTGACTTTGACACATGGGGCTTTTGAGGGGTGAGTGATAGATATGGGATTTTTCCCTCTTAAGGGAATTTGATGTCCATGGCCACTTAATGAGTAGGATTGAGAAAGGCATGCACATGCATGTGTGAATCAATATGTGATATTGATGTCACACACATCTCACCCAGTTTGCTCTGAGATCAAGGAAATGGATGAACATTGAAAGGATGACTGTACCATGCCTTGAGTTCATTCAGGACATTAGTGACAAAGGAATTATACATTCGCTGTAACACCATTCACGGATTGTAGGATTGAAAGTTGTTCTCCAACTTTCTATTTCACTTGGGTAGCACTGATGTGTGGCTAGGCACTGCTCTTTGCTTGTAAAGTCATAAGGATTATGGACTTTCACTGCCAACGTGAAATGGACATGCAAGGTCACACACATACGATTTAACATGCAAGAGGAGTTTATCCACAAATGATGTTTATATTGATTACTAAAGAAGTTTAGTAGTTCAATTAAACACTAAATCAATTGATAGCTCAATATCATAGCGTTCAAGGTGTTGGACCAATTGATTAGAGTATCGAATTGATTACAACTGCAATTGACTGATTTTGCAAAAGTCTACACCCCAACCGATCAGCTCATGACCCTCCTATATATATAGGGGTATTGGGGGCTTCTCAAAGTACAACTTAGAACACCAGTTGCTCTGCAAAGTTGTCATTCTCTCTGGTTTTGGTAACTGAGAGAGCCTGAGCAAGTGCTACCCGATAAGGGAGGCACAACGAGGGAAAGACAACTACAGAGAGGCAACTGGTTGCTGGAGAGTGTGTCAGTGACTAGTACACCGACAGGAGGGTGCGACTCCTTTCGATTCCTTGTGGGACAAGGAGATCGGAGTTCCAGGTAGTCCGTGTAGACTACTACAGAGGCGGGAGACTTCTGCCGCTCCGAGGACATCTGTCAATCTTGATAGTCCCGGTGAGACCATGAGCTGCACAGATGTCATCCAAGACCGAAGGTGAAGACCGCGCAAGCTGTGAGGTAACATCGCTGAGCAAGCATCGTGATAAGGTATGCCTCTACAAACCATCCTTCCTATTGTATAGACGTTGACGCGATTCCTTTATTTTGGGTTTGGGAGAAGAAATTTTTTATTTCCATAGCCTTCTCTGTCTCCCCTAAAACCCAACATTAGAACATCTCATGTGAATAACAACATCAGTAGTATCCAGAAATATCCTCCTCAAGAGGAATCATCCTGCAATCTTGTTCCATGTCAAGAATGATAAAATCAGTTGGTATGATGGCATATGTGTTGTCATCAATTCTCACTAGTACATCATGTATCATACCCCTTGTAATCTTTGTAGATCTATCATCTACCTGAAGGGTGCATTTTGCTATATCTAGCTTGCCTAAGCCAAATTAAATGTGCATATTTATATGGCTTTAAATTTGACACTTGACCCTAACTCCAAAAGGGCTATCTCAATGTGATGTGCATCAATATTGCAATGAATGTTAAGAGCTCTAGGATCCTTTATTTTCTTTAGGACCACATGTAGAAGAATTGAGATCATGTGTTCGACAAGCTCACTTTTTGGGGACATCCTTCCTACATATTTCCTTTTGTATGTGCACACGTATTCGAGGAATTGTGCATATGTGGGCATTTGCTTGGCTTCATACAAGAGGGGTATGATGACATGCACTTACTTAAACATCTAAAAAATGTCCTCAGTGTGCTTTTTTCTTTCTTTTATATGGAAAGGGCCATAGTTGTCGAGGCGGCCAGTTGGTCACCTATCCTGCTTGGGAGACCCGCCGACTAGTCATTGACCAGTAGACTAGCCGGTTGCCCAGTCATAGGTATGATATTTACATAATATTGATCATTTGCATATAGTTACAAATAATAATTATATAAATCCACTAATGTAAGCATGTATTCAAGCATATAACAACCTAGATTTGGTAAAGAATGTCATAAAACACCTCAAAGAATTTGAATGAAGACTATTTAATGTATTCAAATTAAATAAATATAATTAGATAGAGAATAGTGGTGTACCATTATTAAATTTTTACTTTTAGTGCTTGTTGAACTGATGTAACTAAATTAAAAGTTATTACTTGAACTAGTGTAGTATGTACAAAATTCATGTTCACATCAAATCATGGTAAAAGACAAACACAAACATTTGAGATAGAGAGTGGGGGGAATTAGAATAGCAAAAAAAATAGAAAAACCTTATCATGATTGGCTCTAGGCTAATTAAGCGGTCGCCCAAGCTTGGCTTGGACCGACCAGTCAGACTAGTCAGTCGACTAGCCAACCAGTCAGCCTGGGCAGATGCCAATCTGAGGTCCAAATTTGGGCGGTAGGCTAGTCGGACCCCCTCCAGCAAAAAACTGACTAGTTGGCGAGTAGTCATCGTCTAGTCAGTGAGTAGTCGTCAACTTGTCTTCCGACTCAACAAGTATGGAAAAGGCTCATCCGATGCATTTGGAAATGGAGTCTCCTGTATAATCAGATCAATTGGTAGAACTATACCATTTCTTTGAATAACAATATGATTAAATGGTGGAATTGTGTCATTCAATATCATAGTATCACTGCTCGACATCATCATACCATCAAATATTGGAGTCACAATATCAACTCTATTATACATCACAATACTAAGAACTTGCCTTGGTCTCTTAATGGTCATGTTACTTCATAGCATAATAAAAACCTCCACATGCTCCTAATAAGAGAAACGGGAAAGGGCATGAAATTATTATTGTAGAGGTAGTGATGCATGAACATGTGGGTAGACATATCCTAGGGAAGAATCTGATGGAGGTGGTAGTGGAGGAGTGACATGGTGATGGTGCGGCTACAACATATGGGCATTCCATGTTGAGGAGGAATGATTTGTTGGGGCCGATGATATGATTGAAGATAATGTTTGTAACATATCGAAACCTAGAATATTACCTATTCCATAATTAGGAGGTTAGTAAGTTTAATCCTTAAATTTGACCCAACAGATATGGAGTTATACCTTAATATATGTAGTTAATGAATATAACATAAATAACTCTATGGTAACCCATAATATATATAGTCTTGAAAACAAATGTAACATATTAAATGACATAAGCTTATATAATCAACATCACATATTAACATAATAACATGAATATGTGCTAATATGTAAGTAAGTACATAAAATATGTCACATATGCTTCCTTTGATAACTAATATTCACTTAATGTCTAAGATATGTTTAATAAGAAGTATAATGTGCTTATTACATGAATTAGTATAACAGTTGGTGTTTCCATGTCCTTAAACATGAATAATGTACTGTTATCTAAACAAATATGGAATTAATGTACTTCATAGGATAAATAATTAAAATATGGAAGTTCATTTATAATAATATAAGAAAACTCTTTTGGTAATAATGTGAAGATAGTAGGACTCACTTTAATGAAATTTGAAAATAATGATGTAATAATACAATGAACATAACAATGATGAGCCTAAAAGCTAATATTGTTAGAACTCATAAAAGGAAACTCCAAAACCCAAATCTAATAAAATATGTGTTTCTTAGGTCCCAATTGCTTGGGTGCCAAGTTTCAAATGATTTGAACAAGAATAACTATACTAATTATTTAGATAAGAAAATATAAGAAAAGGACAAAAATATTAAATAAATTATTTATTGACTTCAAAAGTGGAAATTAATGTTGTAATTGGATTCTACATGCTGTAATTGGTCTAGGTACCAAATTTGGTATAATTTGAACCTTGCTTGAAGCCTCTAGCAAATAGGGAAATAAATTATATTGAATAACCTCTAAAATTACAATCAAATGAACTAATGTAACCGATTTCATATGGTTTCCTGATTTCACTTGCCATGTGAATAAAATACCAGATTTTCTAATGTTTCAAAGATTCATATATGTTGTGCTCATTTAAGCATCACACCTGGTTTATTTTTTTTAATATAACACAGACTCATAGACCACCATCAGATTTTCATTGTAGGACCAATCTACTTTCTTCTTCCTACTCTCTTCTTTTCTTGTTAGATGATAATAGGGTTGTTCTTCTATTTTGTCTTGCCCCTTTTGTCCTTCTCCACTCAGTCTTTTCATGAGGTTCTTTTGTTGATGTTTTCCTTTTCTGATTTCACACACATGGAACCCCCCGTTGCCCTTCCTTTCTCCATATTTTGGGAATTCCCAATTGGCCATAGAACCCCTCACCACCATGGTTTATGGGGTGAAGTTTATAGGATCCAAACCTAACCCTTAAATATATATATATATATATGTATATATATATGTATATATAGGGCCCATCTTTATTGCCCGCACGGGTAGCTACCCGCACACCCTTCCAACCACCTTTTTTTCAAAAAAAAAAATTTTGCAATTGCAGAGGACCATTTTGTCTAGCTCCCCAAAAAATTTCATCCAAAAATAATATCATTTGCCCCCCCCCCAAAATAAAAAAACCCGTCCTTATATATATATGTTGTATATTTTGTACAAAGTTACTTTTTTGGCCAGCAAAGTTACTTTTTTGACATCATAGTTAATTTTTTTACAGTAGAGTTACTTTCTTAGCCAAGAGAGTTACTTTTTTGGCTGCCGGGTAGTGAAAATCCAGGCTACCCGCACGGGCAATGAATGAACATCCATATATATATATATATATATATATATATATATATATATATATATCCTTTGAACTCTTTTTATTGCCTTCAACTCATTTGACCCCAACCAAATATTCCCAAGGATCTCTTGATTTACATGCTTCTGGCTGGTTTTCTTTTCGGTTACTTCCACCTCTTGTGATCACACAACTCCACTGCAACCAAAATTGAAGATCCGGTAAGCTTCCTCAAAAACACCCTCTTTCTTTTTGTCGTCTTGTTTTCTCACACATTTGAACCTTCTTCTCTGTCCACTAGCCCCTGTTGCTTTTCTATTCGTGTGTTGTTGGTGATGGATTCTGGTACATCCTTGGACCTTTAGCACCATCATTTGAGAAACAACGCCTTTGTCTGGCTTGTCCTGCTTTCCCTCTTATTTTCTCACCCACCCATATGTTCTCATCCTCTCCTATTATTCTACCTACTGTTCCTTGTATCATGTTCCCTTCCATATTCGGCGGACATGGGACTCGGGCAAACAACTAGTTCACTTTGCCACACCCTTGTGAACCCAACAGTTTTGGTTCCTGAGCTTTGGAGGGAGTACTGGTGTGCCTATTGTATGCCTTCTCTAGTGCTACTTGGCAGTGAGGAGCGAGCACGAGGAAGGGGATGAACCCCTATGCATTCTTACCTCAACGCCCCTCGTCTTCTATTTTTTTTGCTTTTCCACAAAGGGTAAAATAGTCTTTTTTTGATTGTTTTTTTCCTTTCCACGCTGAGCTATGCGCTCAGTTGGCTATGGCCCAGCCAAGTGGCAAACTCGAATAGGGATCATCTTAGCAAGGTTTTGATATGAATAATATTGTATGTGTGGCTTAACTAAGTTTTTAGATTGGTTGATATTTTTAAAATACGTAACCCGTTCTCTAGTTATAAAAAAACTACCCTCTTTGGAATCAAAAAAAGATTTTCTACCTAACTAAATCGAACTCATAGCCCAAATACATATATAATAAGGACAATAATCTAGGGATTATGATATGAATATTAATTAATGGCTTGCAAATATAATTTAATACTAGGTGAAGAAGAACCTTAACTTGGATCTAGATTTTGAACTTTGACAAGCCGACACACATTTTAAGGTATGTTGCATTCTATTATTCACATTGAGAAATTAAAGTAATTTTACCCTCTCTTGATGTATGTTCCATACTCTAAGTCCCATATTGAGAAATTGATCCTATGTGTCCCATATTGAGCAATTGATCCTATGTATCTCTCTCTTGAGCCTTTTTAAGGTATTCTACTAATTGATTGTCTCTTTCTTGACTTGATGAGCCATTTGGGTCTAATATTAATGAATTGAGTCCATGTTATTCTTGAGCTATCTATATTTCTTGTTGGACTCAAAAATTATACTTTGCTTCATGGTGAAACCCTAATTGTGGAATTGAACAAATTTGTTCCCTATTGTGATATGGAATCCAAATTTTGCCCACTTTTGTAGTGGATGTTTCATATTATCCATTTGTGTGATGGAAATCAATAAATTCTACCTCTACATTTTTCATGCTTTGTGATCCAGTAGATAGAGTTGTATAAGTACTTTGGTTTTTGGGTTTGTGCCATTTATGTTTTAGGATGGAGGTTATGCGCCCCATACCGGAGTTTTGTGCCCACCTAATATATTGGGGAGTTTTGTTATGTGACATACTCTATCAAGTTTTAGGGTTATGTACCCTAGCCTCCATTGTTTATTTCTATTTCACCAGTGCTATATTTATCTCACTTGCATGCATATTGATTGTTGTTGATGATGGGTTATGTGCCATAAAATATTTATGTGTGCTTTTGTGGAACATCTTATTTTTTATTAATGGCAAGTGCAACTGTTGATTATCATCTTATTGAAATTAATATACTTTTGATATCCACTTGAATGGTACTTTTACTCTTGGATGGGAAGCCTTGTTATATTTGTGGTCCTTTTTCCTAATGTTGCTCCATCCCTATGATATGCTCATGCATGCTTTTAAGCTAATAATTTCCACTTTGTCTTCTCTTGTGGGGCATGCTTCCAATCCCTAGGTATAGAGAAAGGAGGAGAAAACCAGAGTTGGCTTGGACATATTCAAGTGTAGCTAATACTTTTTGGAAGATAGATTTGAGGTGATTAGATAACCCTATCTTGGTCATATGCTATAGTTAGTTTTCTTATATATCATCATGTATGGTGAAGGATTATGATATAATCAAGCATTGTAATAGTTAGATATCCTAATTTTCTACTACTACAATTTGGTATCTTGAAACATACTTTTGAATAAATTGGATTATCATCCTTTATGAAAACTTGGTTGTGTATTGGGCATATGGGATGTTTCCTTTTATTTGATTTAGTCGGGAGTGGAGCCCCTATCTGGACCCACTCCTAACAATTTTGGTGATTTAAAGGTGGTTATGGTGGAGGGAGTGTACACGGGTGTGTTGAAACTTGGTGCTGGTGAAGGAGTTGCACTTGCACTTGGGGAGGAATGTAAGAATTTTGAGGAGTATCCACCAATACACTAAAATTTTTCAGATTTCCCATGGGATGGGGACGAAGAGTCCCTTCCACATGGAGGGAAAGTGTTGAGAATAGTTGATTCATTCTTCTTCAAGTATACTAACGATCTGATATTGTGTAGACACCATGTTCTTAAACTCATCAAAGCCTTGCAGCTCAAAAAGAACCTCTTCTTCAAACCTCAAACTGTACCTTTAGACCTTGATGTTTCTATTTGTTAGAGAGTTAAGGGTCTTCACCTCTTCACAAAAGGAATCAATGTAATTGATAAAATAATTGGACCACTTCCCAGTCATTCTTCATCATGTTCATAATTTCAACAAGAATCTTCATCATTTGTGGGATAAAATCATTGTAGTTGAAAGTATCACGCCAATGGCATGGTCACAATCATTAATTAAAATAGAAGCTCTATGCCTTGAATTCTGTATAAAATGCTCAAACAACAACCATGACTCTTTCAGGAATTTATCCATGAAAGTACATCTGCAAGAATAGTTCACCACAACTTGAATCAATTAATAGAGATTGAAATAAAAAGATTGGACAAGTTTCCACAAGAGAATATCATGGTGAGTACTCTCTAAATGTTTTCTACAACCTTTCCTAGGTGTCATGGAACCTTTCATTATCCATTTGGCTAAAATTTATTATGGCATACCACATTTCTGTTAACCTTACAATATAACATTTAAAGAAACCATTTTTCATGTCCTTTGAATTCATTATCTCCATTTGTTAAGCATACTATTCGTTGTTTTTGTCCTTTAGAGTGAAGGGGAACATAGTCAATCGAATGGCACTATCAGTTGCATTGAGAGTTTTGAATGTTGAGTTTTCTCTAGAAAAGCATCATATGCTTGTAAGGATTTTTATTATCTAACCTATATATGGTTGGAAGCATATGCACAATAGTTAGAGGGGTGGAGAAGTCTTCTCCTGGCATTTTCTTCAATTCTTGTTGCAATAAGAGATGTATAATCAACTGGGGGAAATTAGTCATAGAGAGACTTTCAGGTCTATCCATTATGAGGCACCATCTTCCATTGGTATTAGCCATTTCTACTTTATCTAATGTAAGTTGTCACCTACAAGTTACACAATCAAGAAGATTTAGTAATCTCAAATGCATGAACAATGCAAAGAATAAATAATATCAATGGGAGGGCAATAGAAAAAGTCAAAGTAAAATAAACTAGCTAGGCCAAGTGCCACTCTTTTGGGCACTGGTCCCAAAAAGCTTTATGTGCCTCAAATTGATGCACACTTGAGCTAACAAAGATTTGTAAGGGACCTAATCGACATGCTCAAATACATAAAACAATTTCCCCGCAAGTGCAAATGTTCAAAGTATAGTTTAGAGAAGATAAGTTACAGTTTGATCCACATGGAGAGATTGGGGCACTAGAACTAGGTTTTCTTTACTAGGTTCCAATTGAGGGGCGTAGGGTTTTTAGGGTTTGATTTTGAAATTTGAGTTATACTATGCAAACAAGTAATGTAAATGAGAAAGAATCAAACCTAAGTTAACCCTACACAATTAATTCTATCTAACTAAGCAAGAAAGGCAATTACTTTAAGTTAGATAGCTACATAATAACATTAAACATGTGCCAATAAAAGAAATCCTAATTAGCAATCATGAGAACAACTACTAATCAAAGAAAAATGAAGCAACTAGTTACTCTAAGATAATAATTATGCTAAGAAGGAAATTAGATGGCTAAACTAGCAATGGAATTACAAAAGATAACACAAGTACCTAAGAACAACCACTAACTATTCTATTAAGGGTTGACTGACATGGACAAGGTAATTGACTAACTAAACAAGCAACAAATCTAACTAAGTTAACCCTAAATAGGAAAGAAGCAATTAGGGATTCAAGTACTTAATTAGGGAAGTATTACATTAGTGGGTAAATGTGCCTATCAACCTAGTCAGGGTCAGATCATGCAACACATTTAGTCAAACCATGTTAGAAAACCAAACATTGATGAAGTAGTCTCTGTTACGTACATAGAGGAATTAATCCTTTTTACCCCTATCAAACCATACAAGGTTCAACTAATAGGGTATATGTATCATTCAATCACATCGACACTAGTCTAGGTTTCTAGGATTGATTCTCCAAACGTACTTAGTGGAAAAAGGGTGGAATGAGGTGTAGGAAAAGGGTATTTAACCTTTTTGTACACTCCATTTAACCTATAGACATGCTCTTTGATAATTACATTAAGTGGAACTACTAGCCACTTACATCTCACACTTAAGGATAGAAGAATAGATGGATCTATATGAGCATGCGTAGCTAACAAAGGATCCACTAATTGGATTTTGGAGCTTTTCCCCCAAATAGTGACATATGCAACATTCTTCTATGCTTAGGTGGTTTCAAACATAAATCACCATATCAAGATATGGGAAATGAGACAAAAGAATTAAGATAACTTCCATACAAAAATATACGGTTTACAATAATAGTTCCCCAACATGGTATTAAAGTCACATTTATTCCCTGAAATAGCCCACCATGGGGGCTTATCTACTCATGATAATGGAAAATACAAACATGGAGAGGAAAGAGATAGAAGAAGCCATGGATCTTAAAGTAGAGGAGGAATTCTTCTTCTCCAACAGTAGCAAACATGTAACCCCCTTAGGTCTAAACGCATGGTAAATGGAAGTAGAGTGGCCAAAATCCTAGAAAATAGGGTTTGGGGCGGAAGATAATGAAAATGGAAGTGAAATAGGTAGGTAGGTGGTAGGTTGTGGACATCAATGCTAGGAGGTGGTAATCATTTTCTCTTGGCCACCACTTATGTGTGTAGTGGGTCTAGGATGTCTAGGGTTAAGTTGGAGGATAGTTTAGGAAAATCAGGTGAACGAAGCAGTAGGGTTTTAGGAAAGAACAAGCATAATGGAGGTAGAACAGTCTTGATGGCCTTGGGTTTGCATGAATAATCTGGGTGATTTGGCTTTTCCAAGGTGGAACAACCATTTTTTGGTTGCGGCACAACCATTCTATGGGAACTACTATTCTCGATGTAAAGTGTGCAACTGTATTGGTTGGATAGGATGTTCAGGGTGAGGGATGAATTATTTGTGGAATTTGTTGGAGTAGTCATGGAATTAGCAAAAATGGTCATTCTAGCACGACCATTTTGTGACTAGAACAGCTGATCGGTGACCATAAGGTATGTTCTAGGGCCTGGGTAAGGTGAACTTGGCTTTTTAGTGGAATTTTATGGATTTGAGGGTGTACTTTGGATTTGGAGGTAATTGAGGAATTTTTGGTACTTGCTTTACCTTTTCTTCTCTACTCTAGTTGAAACTCAATCAAGTTTGGGGCATTGTTTCACTTGGATGGTTTGTTGCTTGAGGTTTGGAGTTCCTTATTTCATTGACTCCTTAGAGACTTGGAGTAGTTAGACTTGACTTCAATGTCTCTGGGGCTAGTCCAAGTGTGTAGGAATCCTTGAGGGCGTATCTCCCTCCTCCATCCATCAAATAGCCTCCAAAACACTTGAAAAACACTTTAGGAACAGCCATAAGTGCACTAGATGATAATACCAATTATTAGGCAAATACTTGTATTATGAAGCATCTAAAGTGAATAATGTGCAATCTAATACAAGACGAAGACCCAAATAAGGGATTCACCAGGTGCCTACTAAAAGGCTGCTAAAATTCGGTCTAAAGTTTGAATTTCTTTGCCTTTAATAATAAATAGGATGGAAGGCAACCTAATTTCTTGAAATTTTTTCAAATTCCCTAAACTTTTCCTGGTCTTCAATCTTACAGCGAAAGGTTGACCAGTTTTTGTGTACCTTCATGAGAAAATCATATATATGTTTTCCTTCATCCTTGAGTTTCTTGCATATGATATCGACACTAATCACCTTGAAGGACCACCCAGTTGAAATTAACCCCTTCAAAATTGTGTTTCATGATTTCACTGTAAGGTTTCTTTGATCTCAATCTTAGACTTGGCTTCAACTCAAAATTACATACCAAACTCATTTTATGAACATTCCATCATAACGTCCTAGGATTTGAAGCCTCAAATAAATGATCTTAAAAGGAATGATTGGACTATACATATCACCAAGGCACACCTCCATTTCAGGGAGCCCATCACTAAAAAACTATGTGGTTAAGCGTGCTTAGACTAGAGTAGAACTAGGATGGATGACAAATCAAGAAGTTGATCCTGTCTTACACACAAGTGAGGTAAAGCGCGTAATTAAGGCTAGTGGTGGTCTGTGTGGCCAATCATCATTCCTGAAACTCTACTAGAGCCTTCGACAGTGGGCCCAGACATTACAAATGGTATCAAAGTCATAACCCGTCTAGTATGTGGAGCCCTCATTGTCATGTGGCAGGCTAATCTTGAGTTGTGTGGTCCAAGCATGTTAGAAAGGGATGTCCATGGTAATGTAACCACCCTTGCACTGTTATTCTAGAGCGGGGTGTCCATGGACCATTTTTGGTCTACACTAAAATGGGGAAATATTATGAGTCCATATAGTTGAGCCTTGATGAGGAAATCAAGAGTCCAAGTGGTGGAGATTGTAACGTCTCAGGATTTGAGGCCTCAAACAAAATGATCTTGAAAGGAAATATCAGACTACTCATATCACCAAGGTGCACCTTCTTTTCAGGGAACCCATCACTAAAGAACTCTATGGTTAAGCGTGCTCAACCTAGAGTAGTACTAGGATGTGTGACTAGTCGAGATCTTGATCATGGCTTGCATGTGAGTGAGGACAAAGTGCAGAGTTAAGGTTAGTGGTGGTCTGTGGGGCCATTCGTCATTCCTAAAACTCTACTAGAGCCTTGGGTAGTGGGCTCAGGCATTACACATCATGTATCAAGCTTGATGGATCTTCCAATACGATTGAGATGTCACCTAGTAGAACATGACTCATCCATTCTTACAAATATTGGTCCTAGACTATGACCTAAAATTAGACCATCAAATCACTTTCATGCTCATATCTATATGATCTTAGGCAATGACCAAAAACTATAGCACCACCATTTAATATTTCCCTCCTACATGGATAAGCCTTGAAAGGGTTTGATCCCTTTTTTCTACACCTAACTCCAAGAAGATAGACATTTCATGAAATAATTTATCAAATTGGGTAAGATCTTTGGAACAATGAGGTACTAGGGAGGTAGGCCTTGAAAATGTTTTATTTCTTTGAGAATGAGTTCAAGGGTACTAAATAATCCTAGAACTCCTTTAAATGATGACGTCCTAGGGAGGTAGGTGGTTAATAAACTATAATCACTAGCCTTAAATGGTCTACCCTGATCCTGATTAATCAGTTAACCCCTAGCTTCACTCTTTTCTTAAGTAATTCTCTTGGGAGCATTCCTGGGGGGAGTCAAATCCCATTAGCCAATGAATCTATATGTTATTAAAATCACAAAGAACATAGCATGGTAATCAGTAAATCACAACAACAATGAATAATGAATTAATACTTACACTAATGCTCATACAATATCCAAATCTATAGAGAGAGAACATTGGAGGTAGTGGAACTAATCCCCACATTCTAGTAGAAAACTACTTGATACTAACGATAATGTATTAGAAATAATAACGACATGTAAGGGAAATCATGACTAGAGAGACAACGAACACAGGAGTAGCTTCATGGTGTGTGAAATTTCCTATGAACAACTTCAATGGAGTGTATCATCACCTCAAGATATTGAGTTGTATTTACTTAAATATAATCAGTGAATGTCAACACTTGTTAGACAACAAGATAGCCCCTTTAATGTGTGTCTAAAAATCCATAGTGATCATACCCCCTCCATGAGACTACATCTGATTGATTGGGCCCTATATCCTAGTCTTTCATAGATGTCTAATATTCTTAGCAAATCTACAAATGGTGCTAATTGAACACCATCCTAGATAGTCGATTAGCTAGCTGAGTGTTGCTTTTCTATACAATATGGTGCCACCATTAGATGACATTGGATCAACTTGGTACTTTGATACATGCCTATCTTGGTCAAGGGTTTTATAACCCTACCAATCATTATCGTAATGCAAGAAAACTATCCAAGGCCTAAGGTGAAGATGCACTCCACCAAGAAATGGATTGGACATTCCATAAGTTATTTAGAGACATATTTACACATCAAGATACTACTTCTCTCACCATTATTACTCCATTCATGATTTATCCTCCATCTTCTTACAACTCCTATTGTATTTCCAAGAAATCAAGTAGTTTGCTATGAGGGTCTGTGGAGTAACCCCACTCATTTCATTTGATTGATTGATCACCACTTACCATGTTTGTAGTGATTAAATATTGCAAATGTGTGAGAATTAGATAATCACATTGATGATGTGGTACGAGTTTGGTGTTATTGTGGATAGTTGATACTTGGTGTTATAGAGGTTTGACATCCTAAACATCACCAAATCTAAAATGTGTGATTGGGATATTTTTTCTTTAAATAATCTTGAAGTCAAATGAATAGTTATTTATTTTATTTATATACATATTCACATATTTCATGTTTAGATAAAGAGAGTGTGTGAATGGCTTGGGCAGTTTGGGGGTGAAAATTTGGTCTTAGTACATTTATCCATTTGGTAAATTAAGTGTAACTCTTATATTTAATTTTTGAAATTGTGTCATCCATAATCAACCAATAACCCTTTATTAATCATCTAATTATATGCTAATTATTATAATATACAGCAAGGGTCCCTTAAAATTTGATCCTGACTATATTGTGATGATATCCATTCACTTGTGGGTGATCTATTGCATCCATTTGTGGATGTAGAAACTAGGATTTTATAAAATTTTCGAATTTGAGATACACAAATTGACGCATCAATTTGCTAAAAATTTTCAGAAGTTTACATGTAGGATTGAAACTTTCTTGACTAAAAAATATTTGATTTTTTAGTTTCGTGTTCCATTCCATGATATCCTCTCCATGAATAGTAGAATACCCCCTCTTTTCATGAGGTGAGAAATAGGTTTGCAATTTGCACTAAAATCAATACTCAGACTTTGATTTATAATATTTTTCTAAATATCATGGACTCATATCACATCATTTAATATTTATATCATTCTATCGTGGGTCATATTTGCATCATTTAAGCATTTTTCTATTTCCATGAACTTGATTATAGTCCATAAGGTTAGAATAAAACTCTCTTCTTATTGAGGTGTTTATGTGTCATCTGGATGCATGCATCTAATTTTAGATTTTACATTTTCACTATACATCATAAATTCCTTTTAATTAGATCACCTCTTTATATTTTTTGGGTGCATACTTTCATATTTTGTTCCTATTTGTATCATTTGGGTTGCATATCTACATAGGTTGTACTAGTCACTGACTAGCACAATTTGGATAATAACTAAAGATTTCAATCCAAAAATTATGGATAACAATTTAGTTTGTATGTTCATCCATTTGTTTGACATAAGTGTTCATATTTGTAATTATTTTGTGTTAGTAGGTATTCCATATCTCTGGATCACATTTTCAAAAAGAAAACAAAAAACATACGGTGTCCTTAAAATTGATTGATTAAGTCATATTTGCTTTTTCAAAATTTCTATTCTATCCCAAATCATCCTCTGCATGAATAGAAGACCTAATCAATATATCAAGTTGATAAAGAGGTATGTGTCTAAAACTGACATTGATATCCAATCTTTGTTTGATACTTTAGACATTTGTGTTGGATATGTTGGGTTCATATTTACATCACTTCAAGTTATTCATTCTATAAAGGGCCATATTTGTATCATGTAGCATTTTCACACTTACATGATTTCAATTCCAACCCATTGCTTTTGCAGAAAACTCTTCTTTTATTGATTTTGTGTCTATCAATGGTGTGTCTAATACGTCTCTATATGGATATGTGCAACATAATGTGGTTTTACATTTGGTTGCATCTTTGTTTCTCATGGATGTGACTTGTGTCATTTTTCCTACCTATATTTTTTAGTGTGCGTGTCTGAATTGTTTGTAGTCATGTTTCATTTTCATATTTTAGGTAAAAAGTATGGACTTCCTATCCATAAACCGCATTTAAACCTTTGGTTATGTTGATCCATTCATATGATTCTATGCTTAACTTTGGAGTTGTAGTTTACATGTTGTTGTTGTGTTTGTTACATATGATTTTATAAAACCATCTTAATCAAGTGTCATATGTTCACATCACATCATGCATCTGACTCATTTTGTAGATTTGAAATTATACATCCTAGATTGGTTTTTATGTTGTTGTATATTTGTATTTATTGGGTGAATATGATCATATCCCTTTGCTACATTCCATGATATCATTTTGACATATGTGTAGAATAATTTCCTTAATTTGATGAGATTCTTAACTGCTATTTGTATACTATCATTTGGTTTTAAATTGGAAATATGATCATGTTAGATTATACAATATGTTCATATTTGTTGGGCTATGTTTACTTATGCGATATGTTCATTATATGGAATTATTATTCTATTAGGATTATTTACATCTTTTAAATATATTCTAATCTTGAGTCATGCTTGTTATGTTTCATGTAATCCCATACATACCTTAAACAATACAACATGATCCTTGTCTATCTAATACACCTCTCACAAGTACATTCTTAGAAGGCTTCAAATGTTAATGGAGCTTTGATTATATTTTATGTTATCTCCAGACTAGTTCTGTAACATTTTCATATGTTTTACAAAAGTGACATAGTGTAGTTGAAAAGCCAATAGTCCTAAGGCCTAAGATAAAATGATCTTAAAATGAATGATTGTACTACCCATATCATGGAGGTGCACCTCCTTTCTAGGGAGCCCATCACTAAGAATGTGTGGTTAAGGGTTCTCACCCCAGAGTATTACTAGGATGTGTGACTGATGCATGGGTTTTTAGTTGTTCTCATAGGCATATTTTCCTTAATTTTATGTGTTGATTTGTCATTTATTTGATTAATTATGCATGAAAATGCTATCGATAGCATTCTCTATCTAAATGCATCAAATTATGTGATTTTCACTACTTGAAATAGTTTAAAGTTAATCTTGAGTGCTTATGTACGTTCTTGTGCTATTTTAGGTACAACAAAGTTTCATAGACTCGATACTACCAACATCAAAAGTTGGTGGTATGGAATTCACATCACTAGCAGACTAGGAACTCACCCAGACTCAGTACTATAGACACTAAAAGTCGGTAGTACCGAAATCAAGTCAGAGAGGCACAAGAAGAGATTTGTAAAAACTTGGTACTACCGGGCACGCCAGACTTGATACTACTGATATGGCATCAGGGAGACAGAGTTAGATCGACCCAAAGACTCAATAATATCAAGACCGTTTGGTAGTACTGACATTGTGGGAGTATGCATTCAACCTAAAAACTCATTACAATCGACTTCTCAGTCGATACTACCGAGTCTGCCCGATTAGGCAATCCAAAGGCGACACTTTAATTCAATGGTTGGCGTTATTTCGCACCCTAAGTGGCTCTTATGACTTGAGGGGAGTACAACCAGATCGTATTACTCAGCCATTTTCCATTGCACAACATCAAAGAGAGAAGAGAGGAGAGAACGAGACTGAAGGCTACATCTGAGATGATCCAAGCACCTTGGATGGGTGTTTCTGCAGTCGAAAGATAGTAGATTGCACGTACGTCGAAAGGGATCGTCTAGATCGGCTATTCTCCAGGGGTAACTTTAGATTTTCTAATGTTTCCCACATTTTTCTCCTTATTTACTATGTATTCATCTATGAAAACCATGCGGGGCTAATCCCCTTGATTCCGTAGGATCTGGGAGTAGCCCAAATATGCATTGTACCTGACTTTTATGCATTAATATTATTTTTATCCCTATTTTCTGGATATAAATCTCTAAGATTGTCTTGTTCTATTTATGCTTGATCACCATATATGCATTATTAGATCTTTAATCATTTTGGTAGAAAGGTTGAGGGTTGGAAAAACATAGATTGATCAGTTTATTGCATCCTTTGGGAAAGGTGAAGCGTAAACACGAGGAGAAATCCAAATGTTATTTGTAAAGCACCTAACTAATCAACCAATTACTATAGAAATGATATTGGCATCAAAATAGGTAGTGAACTACACTACAGGAGTGGATAGTTCTTGATATAGCCTCTTTATCCAGGGATAGGGGTAATAGATGTTAGTGTGTAAAGTTAATTATAGTGTTATCTACAGCAAAACCAATGTCTTGAGAAATTCATTTAAATTTGCGTTACTTATTCTTTAATCTTGTTTCATTTTTGCGTTCACTTTTATTCAATCAAACCAATTTCAACCATATTTACTAGTCTAGCTGATTAGATCATATTTAGTAGTAGTCTCGAGATTTTGTTTCCCTACGTTCGAATCGGACCTCACAAGGCCTATATTACTCAATACGTTCACTTGAGTTCAACACACGTTGCATGTGTATCAAGTTTTTAGCACCATTGTTGGAGAAACGACAACATCTAGCACTACGAGTATTGTGGTCGGCCATTCTAGGCCAACCCTTTTTTATTTTTACTTCATTTTATTTAAAAACTAAATTATAATATCCTTATTATTTCCACTACTAGTACCGTGATCTCACATTTATTTTACTACTTTCTAGGTACCAGTGTACAGTGAACACTCGAGCCTACGATTATGGAGAGCTGTCTGCACTGAGTTTCAGTCAAGTAGAACTCCTTCACAAAGAATAGGAATTTGAAAGATCTGTAGATAAACTCAATCGAACCTCACCGTCAACACCTCCACCCGAAGGACCTAATCCACTTGAGTAACCTGAATTAGCAGAAATGGGTGATCAAGCAGAGGTAGAAAAATGGACGGTCTAGGAAAGGATTAAGGCTTCTTCTTCTACTTCTCAAAAAGGGCCAATCAAAGGACAAGTAATCAATGTCGACAGCTACAAGATCGATCCAGGATTGGTCTCATTAGTCAAATCACAGGCCATCCATGGCCACAGTTGTAAAGACCCTATGACGCATATCAGTAACTTTGTCAAAAGCTATGATATGATCAAGATAGATAGAGTATTGGCGACTGTCATTTACTTGAAGAAATTTTTGTCTTCTTTGGCAGACAGTGCCAAATCTTAGTTTCATAACCTTGATGATGAGTGCATCAAGATAGGGGATCAAATGATTGGTGCCTTCTTTGAGCATTCCTTTCGTCTACAAAAGACAAATGACCTGGTAAAAAAGATCTATAATTTTAGACAACATGCTGATGAATCATATTCTGAAGTATGGGAGAGATTCCAAAATATGTTGCGGAAGGTCCCTCATTATGGTATTTATCTGTTAGGGCAGGAAAAGATTTTCTACTACGGTCTCCATAAGGTAGAGAGAGCCACACTTGATAGTGTAGGAGTAGGTTTCTTCCTCAACAACAAACATGCCCGTTGTCATGAGATTTTAAAGAACATGTCCAAGAACCAGACATGGGGCGATGAGAGAGAGATCCCCGCAACCATCAAAAGTTTTAGGGAGCCCAAGGTCATCTCTATGCTAAATGAGAAGCTGGACCTAATTGAAACAACTATTGGGTTTTAGGGGAGACAGAGAAGGCAGCGGAAGTAAAAAATTTCTTCTCCCAAACCCAGAATAAAGGAATCGCGTCAATGTCTATATAATAGGAAGGATGGTTTGTAGAGGCATACCTTGTCCTGAGGCTAGCTCGGCGACGTTATCTCACGACTTGTGTGGTCTTCACCTCCAGTCTTGGATGGTGTCTGAGCAGCTCCTGGTCTCACCGGGACTATCAAGATTGACAACTGTCCTCCGAGCGGCAGTAGTCTCCTGCCTCTGCAGTCGTCCACACGGACTGCCTGGAACTCCGATCTCCTTGTCCCACAAGGAATCGGAAGGAGTCGCATCCTCCTGTCGACGTACTAGTCACCGACACACTCTCCTGCAACTAGTTGCCTTTCTGTAGTTGTGTTTCCCTTATTGTGCCTCCCTTATCAGGTAGCACTTGCTCGGGCTCTCTCAGTTACTAAAACCGGAGAGAACGACAACTTTGTAGAGCAACTGGTGTTTTGAGTTGTACTTTGAGAAGCCCCCAATACCCCTATGTATAGGAGGGTCATGGGATAGGGTTCTCTACCTCGGGAAATGCGGGACTAAACAGGAGTAGAAGGGTTCAAGATTTTCCACAAAACAACCAACTGCATTACCTGAACCGATTGTTTCAACCTTGAAACGGTCGGTTGGTGGTCTGAGCCGATCGATTCACACCTAAACTGATCGTTTGGATCACCTGAGCCGATCGGTTCACTTATGATTTGATCGGTTCGTGGTCCTGATCCAACTCAAATTGACTTTCATATTTGTTTCCGATTAATCAAATATTAATCCTTGTCCAAATCGAATTTGTACAAGTGAAACAAATTGTATTTACAAAATCGACTTTCCAAACGATCTCCATTGGTCACATGAGCTGATTAGTTCAACAATTGAGCCGATCGTATCATTGCACATGAGCCGATCGTCTCACCAGTTGAGCCGATCGGTTCACCAACCTAAGCTGATCGGTTCATCTCATGAGCCGATCGGTTGGAAGTGCAGATTGTGAAAAATCCGTCAATCGTAGTTTCAATCAATCTGATACTCTAATCAATTGGTCCAACACCGTGAACACTATGATTTTGAGCTTTCAATCAACTAAGTGTTTAATTGAACTACTAAACTCCTTTAGTAATCAATCTAAACATCATTTGTGGATAAACTCCTCTTCCAGGTTAAATCCTATGTGTGTGACCCTGTAGGTCCATTTCACATTGGCAGTGAAAGTCCATAACACTTATGACTTCACAAGCAAAGAGCGGTGCCTAGTCACACATCAGTGCTACCCAAGTGAAATAGAAAGTTGGAGAACAACTTTCAATCCTACAATCCGTGAATGGTGTTACAATGAATGTATAATTCCTTTGTCACTAATGTCCTGCATGAACTCAAGGCATGGTGCATTCATCCTTTCAATGTTCATCCATTTCCTTGATCTTAGAGCAGACTGAGTGAGATGTGTGTGACATCAATATCTCATATTGATTCACACATGCATGTGCATGCCTTTCTCAATCCTACTCATCAAGTGGCCATGGACATTAAACTCCCTTAGGAGGGACAAATCCCATATCTATCACTCACCCCTCAAAAGCCCCATGTGTCAAAGCCACCCAATCATCACCTTTGTAACAACCCATGTTTCAGGACTGTATTTGATGATGTCAAAGTGTACCCAACGATGTGTTGAGTGTAGTGATTTCAGGTCGAAGGATCACATTCACCACCATCACTGTGAGAGCTAACTGTGACTACCAAATCATGGTTCCATGTGTCACTCTCACGGTGGGTCTGTCTGATACACTTGTTCTCTAACAAGTACCTATGTGCTTGGTTTGATTCACTATATCATGACTAATGAGATTCTGTCATCAAACAACACACAATCTAGTCTTTAGTGTTATTGATGTCTATGGTTATTTCCACAATAACAACTGACTAGGGACCAAACAAGAATGTATACTCTTAACATCCGTATGATCTCATTGTTTAGGTCCTTAACCTAAAAGCATACATCATTGAGTAAAACAATTCTTTAGACATCTATCATGTTATACTATTGATGGAGCTTCCACTTGCATGGAATTGTGTGCACCACTAAAAATCCCAAAGATAGTAAGTCTTTAGGTTGATCCTTGCTTATACTAGATTAAAAACTCCACCCACGTATGCTAGGATACGTGGAAGTCTTATCGTAGTATAGTTAAGGGTAGAATCCACAGGACAACGGTCTTGTTAAGTTCAACAAGATAGAAAATGTTAGAATTTCATTTAACTCTTTAACAGTTGGTATTTAGATCAAAGAATTGGTTTGGTTGTTTAAACTAAGTGCAAGTAAAGTCAAGAAAGTAAAATTAAAGTTGTAAACAATGTTATGAAACCACTAGGATGTGATCGGCTTTCACCACCACTACACATGGATCAAAACATGCAACATAGTAACATAGCCTGCAATAAGAGTCTAATCAGTTAGTATCTTTGTATATTTAGCTTCCTTTCAGAGAGCTAACTACGAGAAGTGTGGGAATACTGTAAAGCCAGCCATCCCCTAGTGAATGGTCACTTACTTTGCATCATTCCCTTCACAAAGTGTGTTCCTCGACTTATCAAGGTTGTACTTTTATACGTCAACTGATTCCATTTCATAGTATAAAAGTACAACAATGGAAGTGAGTTTACTCCACTCCTTGAAAAACACTCCTAGATACTGAAACAGATGCATGGTGACTACATGCATCAAGAACCAACATTTAATCGAGATTCGAATCTAATAGTACAAACGTAGACAATTCACACTAAAAGATAATAAGTAACACAAGTTGGTGATCAAGCAACAATCATTCATTAAACGATTGATGTTGAACTAAAAAGAAAGTATATCTCTATTGCAAACTTATGAATTACATTGCATGAAATGAAAACATGGGTAGCAGGGCTACTCCCCGCACCCTAGTGTATGGGACTACTTGATCATGGCAAGAACAAAGAAGGGGATGAGAAGAGAGAGAGAGAGTGTGTGTGTCATCTCTACGAAGGAGGGAGGCAGGTTGACCCCTTAGAGAGAGAGAGAGCAACGATCTTCACAGTTCACAGTTTGCTTGATGATGAATCCTCCTCTTCCCACCTTTTTGTCTATGAGAGAGAAAGTAGCTTGGAGATGGAGTATGGATCTCAGACCGACAGCCTCGGGGCAGTAGGTGAAGGATGAAATGGCTCTGGAACAATAGAGGCATCCTTTGGATGTCTGAAACTTCTATACTTTGTGAGGACCCCTCGGGTCTTATTTATAGGCTTTGAGGAGACTCAAATGGTTTGGGAGGTTTGGGCAAGGCCGTTTGGACTCTCTCTCGGTTTGGAGACCGTTTGGACTCTCACAGTTTGGAAACCATTTGAGTCCTCATGGTTTGGAACCGTTTGCCTTTATTCGGTCTTGGGACTGTGTAGCTTCATACGGTCTTAGGACTGGTTGATCTCCATTCAGTCTCGAGACCGTATGGCTTCATACGGTCTCGGGACCATTTGGCTTCATACGGTCTCAGGACCGTTTGACTTTATACGGTCTTGGGACCATTTGACTTTATACGGTCTTGGGACCATTTGCCTTCAATCGGTCTTGGGACCGTTTGGTGTCCATTCGGTCTTGGGACTATTTGGTGTCCATTCGGTCTTGGGACCATTTGGTGTTCATTCGGTCTTGGGACCGTTTGGAGCTTTTGTAATTTTTTTGTGCTTTTTTGTAAGAAATAAAAGGGGAAAAGATAGTCTGATGATATATTTACAATAAAGTGGAAAATTAAATATTATGTATAATTTATTTAAGAAAGAGTATGGAAAACTGAGAAAAACTAGTAAGATAACATCACAAAATGGGAGGAAAACTTTGCATACCTTTTGAAAACTTAGATCTCTAAACTTCTATCCACTTATGGATTCTACTCTAACTAATCCTCCTTGAAATTTTAATTCATGCATTTCACAATATGATGATTTACTGTTTGTCCTTTTTGGCTTGTACCTAAAATGCCGATAAACAAAACGTCAGTCAACATAAAGCTGGTATGTGGGGGAAGCAATAATCGTGCAACTATGTTAACAATGTAATCATTCAATTATGATTTAAACAAACAACTTTATGCTTTCCACATAACTGCTCAATCCCTACATACCCTAACCTCTGCGGTGTCCCTACAGTGGACCTGGATACTACCTTCCTTATGGTAGATCCCCATTAAACCCCTCATGATCCCACCTCACAGGTGAACCAGTTTCTAGGGTTGAGTCACATGGCACTACCCATAGGTAGCCCACTCCTTAACTCATGGCATGCTAACGAGTCTCATGGCACTACATGTGGGTAGCCTAATTTCTAACTCACGATAACCTAGACCTTGCTCTAGGTTACCCCTTTTTAGTCTTTGCAAAGCCACAGAGGTGGACCAGGATTTGAGCCAGTCATGTATGCACATTTATGGTGATAATCATAGTCACTTTATCATTGCATGAAATAAACAGACATCCACCAATATTTCCAAGCAACCGATAAAACGTTCGAGAATCGTCGTGAAACTAGAGTGATTATTCATAAGCGTAACCACATACTTGTTATTGTAGTTTTGGAGACAGAATAATCCATGCAAGTAATAAATCCAAGCAAGCAAGCACATACAACAAGATCCTAAAATAATCATGCAATTTCCTTTTATTACTCATGTCATCAAGATCTGTTAAACTAGCTCGCTTCCTAGGGTTTCTAGTCCACTTTTAGGGTTTCCTTTGCAATTATGGTTCCATTTTAATTTTACTATTTTAAACCCTAATTGTATACGTTTCTTTCAAACCCTATTTATCTCATCTATCCTTCACGAAAAAATATTAAGGTTATCTTTTAACAACATATAACCCTAATTTCGATTTAAGGCACAAATAAAAGTCCATTATGCCTCTTTTACATTGAAGCTACCAATTTTATCCTTTTAATCCATGACAAGATCATTATGCTTCATTTATCATCAATTCAAAGTTCCTTATGATCCAATTCACATATGAACTCGATTTGCCATTAATTCTATCTTTTATTCATTAGAAAACCCTAATTACTACATTAAGGGTATTTATCCATAATTAGGAACTTTTATACTCTAAATAGCTTAAAATCATCATATCTTAGCTTTATTCACGATTTTGAATAATTAAAACCATTATGCGTCACATTTACTAATATTAGGGTTTCAAGGCCCATTAAAGCATATTGACGCACATGAAACTCTAAATTAACTAATTACATGCAAAGTTCATCCTTTTTATTATTAATGTACCTTATTACAATTAATAGGTTAATATCAACTTTAATCATCCATTAAACCCTACTAAACACATTAATCATCTCAAAATAGGGTTTCTTAATCTTTAATTCATTAAAGTTGATAAATTACACTACTTTTCGAATAGCAAGAGGAATTAACATCTAAAACCATTTTTAATGGACTCCTCACATTTTTCTGAGCAAAATGCATATATTATATGTATCCATCCGAGCTACCAATATTTAAATATGAATTTGGAAATAACATCTTACTTGGACCAATCAGTGGCTGCCACGTCATCTCTCCCACTCACCCGATCTGGAAACATAATTAAATGACTATTATGCCCCTCCCTCTTTGAAATAGACCATTGTGCGTCCGGGGCAATCTCATCCAACGACTGCAAGCCGTCTTCAACCTCCCGTCCGCTGGGTCTGCCACGGACGAACCTTCACGACGAAGCACCTAGACCTGCCCCTGACCTCGGGGAGGCTAGAGGAAGTCGGAGTAGTCTCCCACTACTTTCAACGGACCTAACTAGGCCCAGAGCTTGCTCCTCAGTGGTCGGAGTTCAGGGATGCTGCAACTTAGGGTTCGCTAGAGATTGCAGGCGTACCACGAACTAGATGAGGGTGAAGATGGGTCATATGTCCCTTGGCTATGTGAGATAGGGTCACTTTTTCTTCCTCAGACCTCCAGCGTCGAGGGCTCCCTGCTTGGTGGATGTTTGGCTCACACCCCGTTGCCAATTTGCGTCCATCCCTCTATTTCTCTATAGATTGGCGCCTCCTGTCGGCACTAGGGGGGAAGTTGTGTGTGCCTCTGCACTGAGCCTCCAAGTGCATGAGAGGGAGGGCGCTACACTCCTCGAACTCTATCCATGGTGACGGCGAGCTATCCATTGTAGTCATTGTTGGTCAGGTCCATGACCAACGCACACACACCTCCTTCTCGTTGGTGCACTACCCACCCTAGATGGGATGAGAGACACTCATGGGTCGAGTTGGATGTCAATCTGCGTAGAGGAAGAGTCACGAGAGAGAGAGTGGAAAGGTTCACTTGTATGTGGATCTCCCGATGTATATATATACACCTACACATTATTCCTTATCACTTCCTTTCCCTTCTTATCTCATCTTGGGGCTCAAGTAATAAAAAGTGGCAAGACTTCCCCGTAACTCCCAACTTAGAAGAAAATATTCTTTTTATTTAAACTTCTTACTTTTATCTCAAAAGGCTACGAGAGGCATCATCATAAGATTTCCACATAATTTATTAATTATGTATCACGTTATCCACTTATTTATATTTTCTCTTTATTTCTCACCATTGGGGCTATTTGGACCCAATAAACTCAAATATTTCGAAATTCCTCATTAAGGATACTTATTATCCTTCTAGATGCATTTATTTCCATTACTTCACATTATCTTGTTTATTTTTTTATTAAAATATCTCTTTTTGAGGATTTCTCTTTTATTTTCCTCATTGGTATTCCTTTTATCATTAGGAATCCTTGGGATATGAAATTCCACCAAGGATAACTCAACTGTACCTCTTTTCACTTATTTCCCATATTTTTCATTATTTTCAATTTCCTTCTTAATAAAGAAATACTTAATTGATCTTTTCTTTTCTTATTGCATTTTCTATGTAACTTTGGATTCCTTGGGACCCAAAGAACCCAAGAGGCATGAAATCCACCTTTGGATTTGCCTTCTAGAGGTTTCCACATTTTTCTTTTCTCAAATATTCAATTATTCATTTTCTAATTGAATTTTCTTGTTATTAGGGCCCAATAGCCAATAAAGCCCACAACACAATCATCAAGGCTATTGTAAACAAAATCCATTTATTCTAAAAAAATTATATCATTATTTGTTCAAATATCTTTAAGATGAGAAATTACTTTCCTCACCAAATGAATCCAAAAATTGGGGTTGTAACATCCTTCCCCTCTTATAGGAATTTTGTCCTCAAAATTCTATCAAGCAAATAAACAATTCTGAATAAGACTTTTCCATGTCCATCATTGGCCCCTATGTGGCTTCACCTTACTCATGGCGCTTCCAAAGAACCTTTATCATCACATATTCTTTTCTCTGAGTTCTTTCATCCTGGTGTCTAGAAACTGCACAGGTGACTCAGTCCATTTCAGCCTCCCTTGGGGCTCACTAGGTTCATTGCTCAGCACATGGTCGGGGTACCTCACATAGTGCTCTAAATTGAACACCTGGAACTCATCACACATTTCTTTATCCTGAGGGGTACGGTTAACCTTCTCCACCAATCTATCTCAATGGACCCATGTACTGGGGACTCAGCTTTCTTAGCTATAGCTTAGAGGGGTCAGATTTTCATGTCACATATTCTCCCACAGTGAATTGCATGTCCGTCTACTTTGCATTTGCTCATGACTCCTGTCGTCTCTAGGCCTCTTTCAGCCATTGTACGATCAAAGAGACTTCATCTACATGCACTGTGGTCCTTTTATAACCATCATGTGGTCCTTTCACCAACATCACCTTACTGAAGTGGTGACCGACACAACCTCCCTTACAAAGCTTCTTTAAATCTCGATACTGGCTATGGTGGTTATCATCAGGTCTTACAAAGGACAAGAACAGTCTTCATGTATCACCCTGAACGAGCACACATGCTCTCATCAGAACCTCTAGTCTGGATCATACTAACCATTAGTTAAGGGTGATAAACTGTACTAACATCAAGTACTTCATGTACCTACTTCCACCTTTTGGAAGGGAACCTTTAGGTCAAACTGAATAACCTTTGAACTCGCTTCATGGTGTAGTTGAACCATCTCTCTCATGGGTAGTTCAACCAGATCTGTCCCTTGACAGAACTCTTTCTTTCTCATGTCATCTAGGTAAGGCAATCTACCATAACCCGTGTTGCATCTCGACCTTCCTTGGTCCAGGGGAGACTTACAACATCCATTGTGATGAACTCCCTTTCTCTTTCGGGGACTCTTTATCCTTTATATCAATGCACTGGGTTACTGGTGTTCGTCCTTCTCCCTCATCTTGCATGGCCATATACCACATGCAACTTCA
Organism: Alisma plantago-aquatica; assembly: GCA_963693085.1. Lineage (NCBI taxonomy): Eukaryota > Viridiplantae > Streptophyta > Magnoliopsida > Alismatales > Alismataceae > Alisma > Alisma plantago-aquatica. The sequence goes on along the minus strand of OY856409.1, from coordinate 1,970,949,978 downwards.
TCTTAGGCATATAAAGTACTACTGTCACTTATTATCTTGGTAGTACCACGGTGTACGGTGATCTTCAATCATGATTTCCTGTATGTCATGATTCCTTAAGATTGATTCCTCAGAAACCTTAAACCACTCTAGTCGGGGTTTCATCACCTTCCTTTCTAAGGAAGTGCCTTTTTGGTTCTACAACCATCCTTTCATTGCATCAAGGCCTAGGTTGGCTAACCAAACAACCATTAACTTTTTCAACAAATCTTGTTACATCTGAATGTTAGCCAAACATATCTTCTTTCCAAACTTAGGGTTAGCCTAACAACTTCTTCTAGTCTCTAGCCAAACTAGGCATCTATATCTCAACCAGAGCATCCATTACCACTTCACATCCTTAAGTATTAAGTAATGTTGAAGACATACACTTTCATGTGTTCCACTTATCATCTCGTCTCAAACTCTAAGTCTATATTCATCAAGAACACTCTCATATTTCATCATCATGGTGATCAAACTCAACCTGGTATAACTTTTAAGTTCCACCTAGTTCATGATAAAACATTCTCAAAAGATGACTACCTCATTTCTCTTAGTGTTGGTAAACCATCCATGTATCGTTCACTCCACCAGGGTATGTTATCCTCTCTATCCTCATACCTCATAGCAACATTCCAACTCACATCATCTTTTATCCTTGGAGTAAGGCATGCGTACTGTCCTATCTCTCACCCCCATAACAAGAGGAATAAGCATTTGGCGGCCGTCCAAATACAAAGTTCTTCATGTTCCAAGAGTAGAGACAGTACATCCCACCTTGCCAATTCACCTTTAAATCTAAGTTGCAACGTGCCACATATGTCTCTACAACACAATCATCTCGATATCAAAGTTATCTCCATGGAAAACTGGTCTCAAACTTACTGGGGTTTATACACATCCCTTGGTCATCTCCTCTAGGTCTATGGGGTACCGACACTTTTGGGGTCATCCCTATTCCCTTATGCATCTAGAGAGTGCCTTATTCATCTGCCTTTTGGGTCCCATGAGTTCATGAAGGTGATCAATCTCCTAACCCATGGCCTTGAGACAATGATAGTTGTTACCTCCCGACCCAATGGTCATGTACAACTAGGGAATTAGGAAACTCCTACTTCCATCAGTCTTATCCCCACCTGACCCTAGGATAGACTTAGGATTCTCTTATAGTACATGTTTAACTCAGAACCTTACCCAAGCCTTCATCATCTCTCTCTCTGGATTCATGGACCGACTTTCATTCTTTCATAAGGGTCATGGTGGCCTGCCTACCTTGGTCATGTCCCATACCGGTTACCTCCATGGTAACACATCCACATGCACTTAGAGATGGATATCTATGGGTCTACATGTTCATTCTCATACCATGTACTTTTCACTTAGCTTCTCAAGATCCTATGAGACCTCTTTAGGTTACCTTAAACCAACTAAACTGGTATACACCCTACAAAAGGGTCCATCTCCCAGGATGGGAGGAAACTTCATCCCTTGACAACAAGGTCACAAACATCCTTAGGGTTTACATCCATATGAGCATGCTTAACTCAGCAGCTACTAAGGCACAAGTGGACCACTGACTAACCATGCTAGGTCATACTTGTTCTCATTCCTCATCATTAGATCAAGATCATACCTTCCCTTGTCATCAACTTAGCTGTGAGGGGTTCATCAAACATACCTTAAACTTAAGGGGTTTCCCTTTCCTCTAACCATAAAGATTACCATGCTTGAATCTATAGAAACTCAAATCTCGTGGTGAGCATCCGGTACCCTACTTCCCCTCTTAGGCCTAGGAACCCTAGGTTCACTTTTGGGTGTCCATCTGCATGCTCAATCTCTTAACCACAAATCAAGCATGTATAAGGCATGACATGCACTCCATGTCATCCTTCTACTCGAGCAACACTTCCAGAGTTAAGTCCTCCTCCAGGACAACTAATAAGGTATAAGCCTTACAACCTGTTATTAAACCTCTTCATGGTTTAAGGAACTCTTCTTCTTATCTATACCATAGGTACAGAGGTACCAAAAGACTCATCCTCTCTCTAGGGTTTGGTTCCCCTCATGGCAACCAAGATATCATCAGCCTCCAGGGATCAAGCATGAGGCAACCACTATCATCCACTTAGGTCGCATCATCCTCAACTCCCCAATGTTCCTCATATCTCAGAGTCTAGGCTTCCAACCTTCTTGCTTGGTTCCTGCTTTCTCTCTCTAGAGCTAACTCCACATCCAACCTTACTATTAGAGGTCCTCTCTCCATTAAGGATCAAGCTCACAAGCATACCTTTACGTGGGTGAAGCCTAGGCCCGAACTTATGTTTGCTCAAGATTATCCATAACTCTATATGCTTATCTCATAAGCCATCCTTCAAACTCTCCTAGCTAGAGTTTCAACCTATTGCTCACACTACTACCGTACTCTGGGTGTCTACTATACCATGCTCATATAAGCTCATAAGGTTTCCATAGGTTTTTCTCTAACCTCATCAATGAAGGAGATATCCATCACTCTAACATGCATGACCCTTCCCAGGGTTGGGTTGCCAGAGGAACTAGGTCATCCAACCTCTTATGGCTCATACGACATCCAAGACATGTCCATCCAAACACCTGGTCTAACTCATCATGCCATCTCTCTCTCTAACCTTCACTTAGGGTTAGGGTTAACATCATCCTCAGAGGATGTGCCAGGTCTCTACTTGAAATGGAGATCTCTATCTCCGAGACTAACTTTCTTTCCTTATCCTCCTGACAAGAACGTATAGCCTCAGATCTCTCCTGAGGGCATGACAACTTATGTCATACGACCTAAGCATATATCTATTCCTTTACGCTTAATCTATTAAGCTTATGTCCATGACATCTTATTTACATGATTTTTATTAATTTGGTGGAGGATTCCTTAAACCTTATCAACCTTACCCATACCTCAAGAGGGTGAGGAGAAGAAAGAAAACCCTAATCCTTAAGGTCCTTAATAGAATTTGAGTTGAGAAGGGATGAACAAGATGAGAGAGTCCTAAAGGTATCTTATTTCGAATCATACCCTAAGACTTTGGCCAGGCAGTCACACGGATCCGGGAGTCCTCGTATTCCGACTAGCGGTGCGGAGGAAAATATTTCCAGCCCCCGATCGTGATCCTTTTCTAGACACCTCTATCTTTTGGATAATCATCTAATAACTCCCTTGGGTTCTATAGAATTGGTAAAATTCAATAATTGTTAAATATTAAGTGAGGAACCTAGGCTATGATACCAAATGTAATGACCCTGCCTCCCGGTAACCCCTAATTAAGGGAGACCAGAAGGTCATAGCCATTATCCCAATTAACAGGATCATAGGTTCTACAATTAATCAATAACAATACTAAATTCTACCAACTATACTGAAATATGGTAAAAATAAAAACTTTGCATACCTTTTGAAAACTTGGATCTCTAAACTTCTATCCACTTATGGATTCTACTCTAACTAATCCTCCTTGAAATTTTAATTCATGCATTTCACAATATGATGATTTACTGTTTGTCCTTTTTAGCTTGTACCTAAAACGCCGACAAACAAAACATCGGTCAGCATAAAGCTGGTATGTGGGGGAAGCAATAATCGTGCAACTATGTTAACAATGTAATCATTCAATTATGATTTAAACAAAAAACTTTACGCTTTCTGCATAATTGCTCAATCCCTACATACCCTAACCTCAGCGCTGTCCCTACAGTGGACCTGGATACTACCTTCCTTATGGTAGATCCCCATTAAACCCCTCATGATCCCACCTCATAGGTGAACCAATTTCTAGGGTTGAGTCACATGGCACTACTCATAGGTAGCCCACTCTTTAACTCATGGCATGGTAACGAGTCTCATGGCACTACACGTGGGTAGCCCAATTTCTAACTCACGATAACCTAGACCTTGCTCTAGGTTACCCCTTTTTAGTCTTTGAAAAGCCACAGAGGTGGACCAGGATCTGAGCCAGTCATGTATGCACATTTATGGAGATAATCATAGTCATTTTATAGTTGCATGAAATAAATAGGCATCCAACAATTATTTCCAAGCAACCGATAAAATGTTCGGGAATCACCGTGAAACTAGAGCGATTATTCATAAGTGTAACCACATACCTGTTATTGTAGTTTTGGAGACAGAATAATCCATGCAAGTAAGAAATCCAAGCAAGCAAGCACATACAACCAGATCCTGAAATAATCATGCAATTTCCTTTTATTACTCATATCATCAAGATCTATTAAACCTAGCTCGCTTCCTAGGGTTTCTAGTCCACTTTTAGGGTTTTCTTTGCAATTAGGGTTCCATTTTATTTTTACTATTTTAAACCCTAATTGTATACGATTGCTTTCAAACCCTATTTATCTCATCTATCCTTCACGAAAAAATATTAAGGTTATCTTTTAACAACATATAACCCTAATTTCGATTTAAGGCACAATTAAAAGTCCATTAGGCATCTTTTACATTAAAGCTACCAATTTTATCCTTTTAATCCATGACAAGATCATTATGCTTCATTTATCATCAATTCAAAGTTCATTATGATCCAATTCACATATGAACTCGATTTGCCATTAATTCTATCTTTTATTCATTAGAAAACCCTAATTACTACATTAAGGGTATTTATCCACAATTAGGAACTTTTATACTCCAAATAGCTTAAAATAATCATATCTTAGCTTTATTCACAATTTTGAATAATTAAAACCATTATGCGTCACATTTACTAATATTAGGGTTTCAAGGCCCATTAAAGCATATTTACGCACATGAAACTCTAAATTAACTAATTACATGCAAAGTTCATCCTTTTTATTATTAATGTACCTTATTACAATTAAAAGGTTAACATCAACTTTAATCATCCATTAAACCCTACTAAACACATCAATCATCTCAAAATAGGGTTTCTTAATCTTTAATTCATTAAAGTTGATAACTTACATTACTTTTCGAATATCAAGAGGTTTTAACATCTAAAACCATTTTTAATGGACTCCTCACATTTTTCTGAGAAAAATGCATGTATTATATGTATCCATCCGAGCTACCGATATTTAAATATAAATTTTGCAATAACATCTTACTTGGACCAATCAGGGGCTGCCACGTCATCTCTCCCACTTTCCCAATTTGGAAACATAATTAAATGATTGTTCTGCCCCTCCCTCTTTGAAACAGCCCATTGCACGTGCGGGGCAATCTCGTCCAACGGCTGTAAGCTGTCTTCAACCTCCCGTTCGCTCGGACTGCTGCGGACGAACCTTCACGACGACGCACCCAGACCTGCCCATGACCTCAAGGAGGCTGGAGGAAGTCAGAGCAGTCTCCCACTACTTCCGACGGACCTAACTAGGCCCAGAGCTTGCTCCTCAGCGGCCGGAGTTCAGGGATGCTGCAACTTAGGGTTTGCTAGAGATTGCAGGCGTACCACGAACTAGACGAGGGGGAAGATGGGTCGTATGCCCCTTGGCTATGTGAGATATGGTCACTTCTTCTTCCTTAGACCATCGGTGTCGAGGGCTCCCTACTGGGTGGACGTTTGGCTCACACCCCGTTGCCCATGTGCGGCCATCCCTCTGTTTCTCTGTAGATTGGCGCCTCCTGTCGGCACTAGGGGGCAAGCTGTGTGTGCCTCTACACCGAGCCTCCAAGTACACGAGAGGGAGGGCGCTACACTCCTCGGACTCTATCCATGGTGACGGCGAGCTATCCATTGTAGTCGTTTTTGGTCAGGTCCATGACCAACGCACACACACCTCCTTCTCGTTGGTGCACTACCCACCCTAGATGGGATGAGAGATGCTCATGGGTCGAGTTGGATGTCAATCTGCGTAGAGGAAGAGTCACGAGAGAGAGAGTGGAAAGGTTCACTTGTATGTGGATCTCCCAGTGTGTATATATATACACACCTATACATTATTCCTTATCACTTCCTTTCCCTTCTTATCTCATATTGGGGCTCAAGTAATGAAAAGTGGCAAGACTCCCCGTAACTCCCAACTCAGAAGAAAATATTCTTTTTATTTAAACTTCTTGCTTTTATCTCAAAAGGCTACGAGAGGCATCATCATAAGATTTCCACATAATTTATTAATTACGTATCACGTTATCCACTTATTTATATTTTCTCTTTCTTTCTCACCATTGGGGCTCTTTGGACCCAATAAACTCAAATATTTCGAAATTCCTCATTAAGGATACTTATTATCCTTCTAGATGCATTTATTTCCATTAATTCACATTATCTTGTTTAATTTTTTTATTAAAATATCTCTTTTTGAGGATTTCTCTTTATTTCTCTTTTATTTTCCTCATTGGTATTCCTTTTATCATTAGGAATCCTTGGGATACGAAATTCCACCAAGGATAACTCAATTGTACCTCTTTTCACTTATTTCCCATATTTTTCATTGTTTTCAATTTCTTTCTTAATAAAGAAATACTTAATTGATCTTTTCTTTTCTTATTGCATTTTCTATGCAACTTTGGATTCCTTGGGACCCAAGGAACCCAAGTGGCACGAAATGCACCTTTGGATTTGCCTTCTAGAGGTTTCCACATTTTTCTTTTCTCAAATATTCAATTATTCATTTTCTAATTGAATTTTCTTGTTATTTGGGCCCAATAGCCAATAAACCCCACAACACAATCATCAAGGCTATTGTAAATGAAATCCATTTATTCCAAACAAATTATATCATTATTTGTTCAAATATCTTTAAGATGAGAAATTACATTCCTCACCAAATAAACCCAAAAATTGGGGTTGTAACATCCCCATTTTTGTGGGGGAGGGTTTATCTAAACTTTTAGGATCTCACTACCGGGCGCGGCACATCTGCCTTTGTGAGGGAAGATAAATGTTCTGGCCGGGCGAGTCCTTTATCAACTTTTTCATATATTCAGAGACCTTAGGATCTCATTACCGTGTGCTACACATCTTCCTTTGTAAGGGCAGCTACATGTACCGATCGGGTGAGACCTTTATTGGTCCTTCATATAGGTCCTTAGGCGTGGCACAACTCTCATGTTTTTATTCAACAATCTGAATTTTATTCTTATACTCACAAGCTTAGGAGTTGGATATTTGGGAATTTTTTTTGGGCTGCCAGGCCTCTTTTAAAAAGAAGAAAATTGTTCTTGGAGTCTCCTGACATGCACTTATTTCGATTTCATACTTGGTGGTCCACTTGCGAGGTTCCTTAATTTGGAATTTACTTGGTTCCCTCCCATCCTTGGAAGAGTTTTGTCTAGCTTCGGCCATGATGTTAACTTGTGGAGAGTCTGGAGTAGAGTTGAAGAAAAAACATGGAAATCGGGAGTGAACGTGATTTATTAATTCACCATTACACGCCTAAGTGCTTTTTCTGTTATTGCTTTTTGAGGACTACTTTGATTCTAAATTTAGATGGGAGTGGCCTTTGTCTTATGTACAAGAATTATTCTATCAAAGAAATTACTGAAAAAGTCTAGATGTGAAAAGAAAGATAAAAAATAATGCATAGAAAAATAGGAGTGAATAAAAAGAGCAGAGGGGGAAGGGTTGAAAAATGATACCTCACCCTTATCCAGTGTACCCCCCCCAACTCATCACTCACTCTATCCTCAGAGTGTCAAAATGATAGGTTAAGAAGTACATGGACAAGGGCATTAGGCTTCGGTTAGTCCTTTGTTAGCTCCATGCGTTCAGAGAAGATTAGCTGTGAAATTTCCACGTAGAGCGTGGTAATCCACATCTATCATGTCCTCTACTGGTCTTCCAATAATGGTGAGGGTGTACATCTAGTAGAGGATGTGGAAATCGCAGTTGTGTGATTCTCGGAGCTGTTGGGGGCATCTATGACTGAAGGCTGGGTGATGAAAGTGTGCTTTATCATACACCCTTGTATGCTTTCTTAGAAGATCGTGTAGTTTGTCGGAACACTTCTTCGCCACCTCCTCTGTGGGCATGTTTGCTATCACATCATACTGATTTTGATCTGGATCAAATTGGCTGTCGGAACTGTTATAGATGATTGTTGTTCTTTCATGAAGATTTGTCGCCATTAATATCCAGTGCTCTGAATGAAGGAAGGGGAGCATAATTGCCTTTGGAGTTGTATGCTGGAGAAAAGAGATAAGTGCCTCTGTGGTTCTGAAGTTCTTTAACTTGAGAAGGTCGTCCTTCATGTAAGCTGATGCCATGTAAACCGTAGGATGGTTCCATCTGAGGAGAAATTGATAAGCAGTCATCAGGCTCACGGATAGGGATCCTTGTAATTGTACGGTTTCACGGAGGGTATCTGCCATGACTAGAATATCTCCCGTTAGAAAAATGAGCTCATCTTTCTCAGCATATAGCCTAGACATGATGAGTCAGAGTTCATTTTTAGAAAGACTCTTGGAAGCTGCAAGGTCGAAGTTAGGAAACGTCGGTTCAATGGTAGGTGGGGGCACCATTTGTGTAGAAGGTCTGTTGATGGTGACCCATGTTAATAACTTGACGTCCCCTTTGTCTTTTGCCATATCGAAACTGTAAGGGTCCATTGTCTTTTTTCGGGCACCGTGGCCGGTTGTTGTTTCTCCAACTCCTGTAATGTTTGCCGGAATGGCTGTTTCTGTGGACGTTGGATAGCCAAGTAGAGGTAGAGAGGGACGCCGTCAGGTGCCATAGTCGGGTCCCGAAAGAACCTTCTGTCACAAATGAGCTCCATGGCATAACGCCCTCGGAGAGAGTGAAAATCTTCTGTGGCCAGCTCGGTGAAGAGGATTTGTTTATTAAGCACTTTATGTGGTGTATAATGTAGAAAGCACAATTCCCATATCCTTCTTGTGTTTGGACTTATGGGTTTATGATTCGGAACCATGGTTGGTTCCAACCCTGTCGGAGTGATGGCTTTGTAGCCCAAATTAATTTTAGGAGCCAGAAAGGGATGCATCTTTCCTCCCCGTCTCCTAGACCAGCAAAATTGATGATTCTGGCTTTAAGCTCACTGGTGCATAAGTTGTACACTTTGGCGTCGCGAGCCTCGGTGTCAACGATCATGAGTAGCCAGTGGCCGGAAACTTGGAAGGGTATTGTGATATATCGTACCTTCCGTTCAATCCCCCTACGCAGTCACTCGATAGTCTTGTTGTGTAAGTCCTTGTACAACAGACTTAGAGCCAAAGCAGGTGAAGCATTGAGAACTGGCTGCAGCCTTTTTGAGCTTCTGTATGTTTTGATAGCGTTGGCAAGAAGGACATGGAAGATTTCCATCTTCACTTTTGATTGAGGTCGAAGGATGATGCAAAAAGCTTCACATGTCATCTTGTGCTTAGTCTTTATATTTGTGTAGATGATGTCCCTCCCCCTTCTTTGGCATCGTCTACGATAGTGTTCAGGATGAAGATGTCCTGGACATCTAGGGTAGAGATGGCCGCCATGTCTAGGTCGTGCATCTTCTTAGGTAGGGGTGGCGGTGGGGGGAGCTCTTGTAGCGGCAGAAAAGAAGTCTGCTCTAGGTCGTCCATATAGTGTTGCAAAACTTTATCTTTTTCTAATTTAGAATCAGAGTCGAGTTCATAATCTGTGTCTAGACTCACTCTGTCTGACTCTTCTTGCTCTGGGGGTAAAGGCACTGATTGTTCTGGTGCACATGAATGATGAGCTGCTGATGTTGGTGGACGAATGCTGGTTCCTAGTATACATTGCTGGGACTCGGAAAAAATCACTTCTTTGGCAGATTCCCCCATAGATCCCATGGCATAACATTTAAGGAACTGATCCCCATATGATATGTTAATGTTGTCAGTGTGATCGGGGGATTTTGGGTCTTGTCCACCTTCTTGGTGGTCTTTGTCTGCTCCCTTCCTTGAAGGTTCTGTTCCTTGGCTGGTTCCCTCCCCAACATGTCCTGGGTCATTAGGTTTGTCATCTGAAGAAGAGGTGTCATCGTTGGAGTCAGGGGAGGAGTCAGAATCTTCTTCTTTGTCTTCTTCTTCTTCATCATCTTCCGCCTTATGTTTTATTTGTTTTGGTGTTGTTTTCTTGCACTACCAGTGAAGTGCTTGTAATTCATCAAGAGCCACTTGCACATGCTCGTGTATCTCAACCAGTGCGTCGTGGGTTTCCTTGAGATCAGAGTATCGTGCCTCGGTAGAGAGGAGTCGTGCATAAAGGTCTGTGACTTGGTCTCGTAGGTGATTAATTTCATTATTTGATGACTCCTCTTGGTGGCTATTGAGCTGTGCAAGGATGTTAGCGATGTCGTCCAAATGCGTGCTGAAAGCAGTTTACTGCTGCTTAAGCTCGCGAAGGCTCTCTGGCAGAGGTTGATTCTACGTAGAGATCCTTTCAACTTTTTGAGCCAACGTTGCTTGCTGGCTTTTCACCTCAAGCACCAACTGTGGCAATTGTTGTAGGCGATTGTCGATGCGTTCGACTTGTGTGGCCGCTACTTCCTGTCATTGGTTGATGCTTGAGAGGATGCTAGGTAAGGCACGGTTTTACTCGTCGATCTTGGCAACCTGTTAAATAAGATCCTACACACAAGAAAAAATAGATTGCATTATGTTAGAAGGGTCGGTGAGGAGGTTTTGGATGGCGTCAAATTGACGTCCGAATTCCTCACCGACATTTGTAAAAGGGACCCCAAACAAGGATGGGTGGGATGGCTGGGGTCGGAGTGGAAGGGTGGTAGTGTCTTGCGAAAGAGACACTAATGATGGTCCCGCGAACTATGTGGTGATTATAGATGGAGTCACCAGCGGTGTCGGGGTGGTAGCGGATGCGAAGGGTGGCGACATTCTGGGAGAAAAGGGTGGATCTGTAAATGTCGATGGGAAAGCGTTTGAGGTGGAGGCAAATGAGGTGAAAGCGAGGTCAGGCGTTGATGTGAATGGAATGCCTGATGAGAAGGGGATTGAGGTGGAGGATGCGGGTGGAGGTGTGGATGTGGGGAAGGATTTGTTGGTGGAATTATTGTGGAGAATGATGGGAGGGAGGTGGATTGTGGAATGGTGGAGGATGGTAGCGTGGTGGGGGTGGTGGTGGAGGTAAGCTCAACATTTAGACTCATGATGAAGGATTCTAGTGATGAGGTGGTGATGTTTTCTTCAGGGAGAGGAGGTTCTGCTTCTGGGTTTGGTCTTGATGTTGGTGTCCCCGACAGCTGTTGTGTTTGCAAACACCCTTTTGATGGTCGTTTCACCATGATTTTTGTTATTCTAGCTGCCGGGGAGGTTATGCTATGCTCCGTCTGACCTGCCTTTGCTTTCTTTTTTGCTACTTGGACTGACACGAGGAGGTTAGTAAGCTCCTATTCAGTGAAGAGAAGCTTATCTTTGTCATAATATGTGAGCTCTGGTAGAGGAAGCAGCGTCCTAGAAGATTTTACTGTGGGACATAAGATGTAGTGTAGCTTAGCATCTTTTTCCTTAATGATGTATGAATTCTTTAAAGTCTGCTCATTGGTAAGGATGTCGCCCTTGATCTTCGTGCATCTAGGAAGTAGTCTGTCCATCTTGAGATAATTTAGAATTGAGGTTATGGGTCCTCTGACACATACTTCTTTTCTGAGGGCATAAGCTATGTGCTTGTGTATCAATTGCCGTCCTATGTTGACCGGAAACCCATTAAGGATGGACCAGAGGACGAAAAGATCGGAAATGCTAACATTCCCGCCCTCTGTCTGGGGAAGAGTGCGCTAGTGAGGATTTTGTGTAGTGTGCGCACCAACCCAGAATGAATATTTGAGGCCTTGTAGGTCTTTGCTTCATAGGTTGGGATCCCTGTCAGGGATTTCCAGAAGATATTCTTGTTGAACTGGGAGCTTTCAACGCCTACAACTTTGGCTTTTTCCAACTGCTCCATGTTGTCTATAAAGATTTCATTGAGTAGGTTTTCTGTTACGACAACTCTGTTGCCAAAGAGTTTGGTGAACAGCCTGTGGTCGTCTCCGTCTCTTGATCTGTCCATTATGTCCACTGCTTGTTTGTGGAGGAAGGTGAAAAATTCAGTTGTTGGCTCAACATAAGAATACTCTGTGACAAAACAGAGTCTTGCGAGGTTGGCATTGTCGAGCAAGGTGAGGATTCTATCATAAATCCCCATCTTTTTCAGTATGTTGGAACAAACATACTTTGTCGGCTTTAGCGATTTGTCGAAGGATGGGAGGGTGTGGATGAATAGGTTTGCTGGTGGTGGTGCTGTAGTGGTGATGGTGGAGAAGACAGGAATAGTGGTGGTAGCGGGAGTGGTAATGGCGGTGGTGGTAGTGGTTGATGGAATATATCCCACCAGGATTTGTTCCCTTACAGTGGCAGGATGGACCTGCTTCCTTGCCCATTTCTTTGTTGGTTGCTCTGTGGTAGCTTCCTGGGCCTTCCTCTTCCCCTTGGACTTTGTGGTCGGGGATTCGTTCTCAGAATTTGGCTCATATTCCGAGCCTTCGTCACTTGAAGTGGTTCTTCCATATCTTGGATAGGCTCCTTGGTTAAACTCATGTTGATGCAGTCAATTTCATTCATGACCGTGAACAGGTTAACTTTTGGTGGGACTTTTCCAGTCTTGTCATAGATGTCTACAATCTTATGGAGTTTGGTGCGGTCTTCCATTAGTTGCTCCCTTATCTAAAAGGGAGCGTCGGCGGTTTCGGTGGCTTCTTTTGCAGGGGAGGCCATTCTAAAAAATTAGCAAAAAAATCGTGTGTTAAAAGGATTTGAATTTGCAAAGATAACAAGTTTATTAAAAGAAAAAGTTACATTATGTATGTGTTAATGTTTTTAGGTTTTAGTGGAACCCAAACGGTTTGTAAAACCCTATGGGTCCAAACAGTTTTGAGACCGTTTGGTTTCAAATAGTTTTGCAAAAATGTTTGAAACACTTATTAAGCGAAGAGTGAAAGAGAAAACTATTTGGGTCCAAACAGTCTCGAGATTAAACGGTTTCAAGACCGTGTAGCACCAAACAGTTTTAGGACCGTTTGGGTCCAAACGGTATCGAGCTCAAATGGTTTCAAGACTATTTGGCACCATATGGTTTTAGGACCGTTTGGGTCCAAACGGTCTCGAGCTCCAAATTCCCATTTCGAGACCGAGAGGACCAAATGATTTTGAGACCGAGAGGACAAAATGGTTTCGAGACCGAGAGGACCAAACGGTTTCGAGACCGAGAGGACCAAACAGTTTTGAGATCGAGAGGACCAAACGGTTTCGAGACCATTTGAGTCCAAACGGTTTCGAGACCATTTGGTCAAGATTTATTTATGTTTTTGGATTTTATATTTTTATGTTTGTTTTGGTTATTTATGTGAATTTTTATATTTTCGGATTAAAGATGATAAGAGAATGATTAAAACTAGGCAAAATAAAACAATGGTACTCAGATCTTGGGTTGCCTCCCAAGTAGCGCCTGGGTTTTACATCGCTGGCCCGACGAAAATCCAGTTTGGTTATGTCGATGTTGAGGGATCGTGGATCTCGATAGTTTGTCTGCTGATGTGTAATATCTCTTCAATCTGTGGCCATTAACTGTCCGTTCTCCCCCATTATTGTCAAGGATGATGACTGCTCTGGTGGGGTAGATGTGTTTAACTGTGAATGGTCCAGACCACTTCGTGCGAAGCTTTCCAGGGAACATCTTAAGTTTAGAATTGAAGAGGAGGACCTTATCTCCGATAGCAATGTCTTTTCTTTTGAGGTGGCCATCGTGCCACATCTTGGTTTGTTCTTTATAGATTTTGGCACTATGGTAAGATGTCATTCTAAGCTCCTCAAGTTCTTGTAACTGGAGTTGTCTGTATTCGCCAACACTTTTAAAATCAAAATTCAGTTGTTTAATGGCCCACCAGGCCTTATGTTCTAGTTCAACTGGAAGATGGCATGATTTCCCATATACCAGTCCAAATGGGGTTGTTCCAATCAGTGTTTTATAAGCTGTGTGATAAGCCCAAAGAGCATCAGGAATCTTGGTAGACCAGTCGGTACGATGTCTATTGACTATTTTCTCTAAAATTGCTTTCAGTTGTCTATTTGAAACTTCGACTTGGCCACTAGTTTGTGGATGGTAAGGTGTGGCGACCTTATGGTTGACTCCATATTTTTTTAGGAGGGCTTTGAAGCTTCTTTCCAGAAAATGGGTCCTTCCATCGGATATGATAGTTCAGGGGACTCTGAATCTGGGAAAAATGATATCTTTGAACATCTTGATGACTGGCTTTGAATCACTGGAAACGGTGGGTATAACTTCTACCCATTTTGAGACATAGTCCACATCGACCAGTATGTAAGAAAATTCATAGGATGAGGGGAAGGGACCCATGTAGTCTATTCCCCAAACATCAAAAAGTTCGATTTCTTACCACAAAGTGAGAGACATTTCATTCCTTTTGGTTATATCGCCAGAAAGCTTACATTTATTGCATGATCTTACAAAATCATAGGAATCTCTTGCTATTGTTGGCCAAAAGAAACCTGATTGTAGAACTTTCAAAGCGGTCTTTTTTGAACTCATGTGTCCCCCAGTGGGGCAGAATGACAATGCTCTAAGACAGGAGTAATTTTCTCTTCTGGTATGCAGTGACGGAAAAGACCGTCTGCACATAGACAAAAAAGATAGGGTTCATCCCAGTAGTATTATTTAACATCATGGAGAAATTTCTTTTTAACGTGGTGAGAGGCGGAGGGGTGGATGATTCCTGTAGCCAGATCGTTCACTATGTCGGCATACCAGGGGAATCTGATGGTAATTTTCATAAGTTGGTCGTCAAGGAGGGAGTCTCAGATAGGTACATTGTCATCGTCTTGATATTCGATGCGACTTAGGTGGTCAACGATGACATTTTCCGCTCCATACTTGTCTTTTATTTCAAGATCAAATTCTTGCAACATTAATACCCAGCAGATGAGTCTAGGTTTTGCATCCTGTTTCTGAATAAGATATTTGATGGCAGAGTGGTCTGTATATACTATGACCTTTGATCCAATTAGATAAGAATGAAATTTTTTGAAAGCGTAGATGATGGCTAAGAATTCCTTTTCAGTAGTAGTATAATTCTTTTGCGCCTCATCTAACGTCTTGGATGTGTAGTATATTACACATGGCTTTTTGTCTATTCTCTGCCCCAGCACAGCCCCTGTGGCATAGTCGCTACCGTCATACATTATTTCAAAAGGTTGTGACCAGTCAGTCGCTCTTAGAATGGGTGCTGAGATTAGGGCATTCTTTAAAGTTGTAAAGCTACACAGGCATTCCTGGTCAAAGTTGAAATCAACATCCTTGGTCAATAGGTATTTCATAGGTTTTGCTATTTTTGAGAAGTCTTTGGTAAATCTTCGATAGAACCCGACGTGACCCAGGAAGGCTCACACTCCCCTTATGTCTTTGGGTGGCAACAACTTTGAGATGACATCAATTTTTGCTTTGTCTACTTCGATTCCTCTTTCGCTTACTCGATGTCTGAGGACAACACCTTCGATCACCATAAAGTGACATTTTTCCCAGTTTAGGATAATGATTGTTTCCTCGCATATCTGTAAGACTTTACTTAGGTTGAGGAGACAGTTATCAAAAGAGTCTATGTATACTAAAAAATCATCCATGAACACCTCCATAATGGTTTCGGTTAATCCCGTGAAGATAGCAGTCATGCACCTTTGGAAGGTTGCGGGTGTGTTGCATAGCCCGAAGGGCATCCTTCTGAAGGTATACGTTCCAAAGGGGTAAGTAAATGTCATTTTTTCTTGGACTTTGGGGTGAATTGGGATTTGGTAAAACCCAGAATATCCGCTGAGGTAGCAGATATTTTTTTGGTGGGATAGCCGCTCAAGGACCTCGTCAAGGAAGGGTAAGGGCAAATGGTCCTTCCTTGTTGATTTGTTCAATTTTCTATAATCAATGCACATTCTCCAACCAGTAACGGTCCTTTTAGGTACTAGTTCGTTCTTATCATTTAGGACAACAGTGGCTCCCCCGTTTTTAGGGACCACTTGGATAGGACTAACCCACTGAGAGTCAGAAATTGAATAGATAATACCTGCTTTCAAGAGTTTAAGAACTTCGAGGCGAACTACTTCTTTCAGATTTGGGTTTAGTTTTCTCTGGTGCTCCCTCAAGGGTTTGAACTCTTCTATCATAGGTAGTTTATGCATGCATAGAGCTGGGTTTATGCCTGTTAGGTCAGTCATTTTGTACCCAATTGCTTTCTTGTGCTTCCTTAGTTCAGTGAGAAGCCTTTCTTCTTGGTCGTCAATCAGAGAGGAGCTAATGATAACTGGACATAATTTTTCTTCATCAAGGAAGACATGTTTGAGCCCATCTGGTAGAGTTTTCATTTCTGGGGCTTTGGGTACTTCTGTTGTCTCTAATGTGGAGACAAATTTTAGTTCTTCAAAAGTGGCTTCGAGGGCTTTTTCAGCTTGCTCCAAGTATTGCAGGCATTGCTGAACTAACTCATTCGTTGAAAATTCAGCTTCCAGATTTATTAGAGCGTCCTCTAGGGCATCTGCTGGTTCAAGATTTGCTTACTTGAGTTGAGACATTTTATCAATAGCTTCAAGCAAGAAAACCTCTTCATGGATACTGGGGCTCTTCAGGCTGTTGAAAACCCTGAATCGAACAGTTTCTTTACCCAACCTTAAGGTAATTGTGCCGGCCTCAACATCAATTAATGCTCTAGCTGTAGCGAGGAAGGGTCTACGGAAATTATTGGGTACCTTAGGTATTCTTTTATATCCATAATGACGAAATCACAAGGGACATAAGAGTCCCTCCCCACTCTTACTGGAATATCTTCAATGATTCCTAGGGGTGCAGTAATGGTGGAATCGGCGAGCTGGATGGTCATTGTTGTAGGTAACAAGTCTGTAAACCCCAATCTTTTGCACATGGAAAATGGCATAATTGATATGTTGGCTCCCAAGTCGGCCAATCCCTTTTTATAGGAAGTGTTCCCAATAGAGCATTGTATGCCAAAGGAGCCATGGTCCTTCTATTTTTTTGGCATTTTATTCAAAATGATATCAGAAGTGGTTTGGGCTAGCTTGACAGTTTCATGCTCCTCTGTCATATATTTCTTTGACAGCAAGGTCTTCAAGTATTTGGACTAGGCTGGGATTTCAGATAAGGCGTCGAGAAAGGGAATATCAACATAAAGTTTCTTCATTGCCTCTTTGAAATTCTGGAATCTAGAGTCTAGTCTGGTTTCCTTTAGCCTGCCAGGATAGGGTATCCTTGGCTTATATTGTGGAACCTCTGGTTCTTTGGGACCTTATTCCTTTTCTTTCCTTTCTTCATCTTCTTGACCTAATTCTTCTATTGGGATGATTTCAGTTACATCCCTACCTTCTTGATTAACTGAGATGGCCTTAGTAAGAGTACGACTAGACCTTATTGTAACCACATTTAATTATTCTGGTCTATGTTGATCGTGTCTTGGATTTGCTTCTGGCTGTCCAGCAAAAGTGCCCATTGGAGGATTTAGCTGAGCTGCTATCTATGCTAACTGAGTTTGCACAACTTTTTGATGAGCTTGCTGGTTGGCCAGCATGGTTTGCTATGATTGCAACATTGTCCTTATCAAGGATAGTTCATCAGTCTGCTGTGGTGGGGCATTCTTCTGTTGGAACTGAGTGAGTTGTTGATGCCCTTGAGGTGGTTGTTGTTGGGGTGCTGGCAACTGAGATTGTTGCAGCTGTTGCAGTTGAGTTTGTTGTAATTGCGGGTGTAGAGGAGGGTGAGTATATTGGTAGTATGCAGAGGGATTTCTTGGGTAGTTGGATCTTTGGAAATTGTTTCTAAAATTCTCTTGATTTTGGTTGTAATTGCTTTGAAATCCTAGTGGTAGTCTGTTGCAGGATCTGATGCGTGTCGTTATACATGCAACAATCATTAGAAAAGTCCTAGAGTTTAACCTTCTAACCCGGTTGTCAACTTGTTGTGAACAACAAGTCAACTTCGTATAGATAGGTATCGATCCAAGGGACGGCAGAAAAGAAAAGTCGAAATCCAAATCGGATTGCACGTACAAGAATTAAATCCCGATTTGAGAGAGTTGTTAATACTAAGAACAAAAATAAAAGTGCTGAAATAAAATTTAACTAATCAAGAAATAAAGATCTGGGGTTCGGAATATCACCACCAAAACTACATTCCTATTCAACTAATCAAATTCTAAACTCCAAGGATCAAATTAGGACATTGTGGTTACAGGTCCTTACGGACAAACTCACAAGGGTCGGACTTCCCGTGAACCCGTTGGTCCCGGCGTTCACGGATCATAGCCCAACCGTCCAACATGCCATTATCCACGGTCATATCAAAAAGTATGCGAATTCAAACTGACATTCAAACCCAAGACTCAGGTGGTCGCGTCACCAAGGATTATAACAAGAATAAGATTAAAAAGATGAAAAGATGATAATCGTAATTAAAGGACTATTGTTTCATTCTTACAGAGATCCACGGTTATATCACTCCATAAGAATATATCAGATCATCCAAATAACCACGCATAAATAGAAAGAAGACATTTGTTCGATGGAGGAATATAATTGATTATATTGAATAGAAACGGGCTAAGGGGCTACTCCCATGCCCCAGAGAGATTTACTCAGACATAAAAAGACCAGAAGAAATGCAAACTAAAATGAGATCCAACATTATACAAGATGTGGTCCACAACTAAAAATTAGATGAAACGGAATGAAGAACGGAATGCTTTTACAAGTGAAGAGTCCCTCCTTTTATAGGAGGGGGAAGGGGTAGTCTGCCCTCAAAAGAGGGGGAAAATAGAGGGAGACCAATTTTTGAATTTTCTACATCTGGTCAAATCGAAAGTTGGTTGTCTTTAATTATCTTGACTATGTAACTCCCTTTAATGCAGATTCTCGTACCAGTGAGTTCGAACGTATTTCTCTCCCATTAAAAGCACAAAAGCGGTCCAAATAATAGGATTTTATTTTAGGAAATTAAATTCCCTTTCCAATGAATACTTGTGCACTCAATTTGGAGTTCGAATGCAAGAGTTATGTCACTTTTGGTGGAGGGTATATATGAATTTCAGGACTGCTGCAAATTGTGTAATTTTCCTACAAAACCCAAGAAAATAGAATTAAAACTCTAATTAAAGAGAAAAATATAAAATAAAACAATTAATTATTAAACTAAGAGAATAAATAACAAAATAATCCTAAACAAATATCAAAAATATATAAATAAAAGGGATAAATATACATTTATCAAAATACCCCGGACTTAAATCTTTGTTTGTCCTCAAACAAATAAAATCACAAATTATTCCAATTTATACTAACAACATGTCTATCCTCACCCTTGTAACATCACTTTATTCCTTACCTCCAAATTTGGCCAAGCAACCCAATCTCCTAAAACTACAAAACACAAAATTCTATATTCCCTATTAAAAACAAATATCATATCTTGGTTCAAAATCAAGATTTTGTAGAAAAACATGCTTCATCTTACTTTTGCTTTGACACTCTCATTTTTATAAATGTTTTTTTTAGTTGTTGCACAAGAACAAGATGAAATTAGGTGGTGTGAAAACAAAGAAGGAAGTGATGCATTTTTTTTATCCCTCCTCTATTCGACTTGGGATTTAAATTTGTGGAGTTGTGGCTACATTGGTCACAATTTTTTTAATGTGCATTTTTGGCATCTTTTGATGGTACACCCCTTTGTTGGGTATGGAATTTTTTATATGGGAAGCATGCTACCCCATACTTGATTTTTATCAGGTGGTGATTATTTGCTTCTCTTTTTTTAGAAAGAAAATAAGGGGGAAACAAAAGGTGTCCTTGTGCTTATAACTTCATACATTTTTTTGAAAGTGTCATTACATCAGAAAGAACATTCATCTCAATCACATTATACAAGATTTATATCAAGTTAATCAACAGTTTAAAAATAGAGAAAATTTGTGTTTGGTTTTGATTGATTCCATACGACTTGCCAACTTTTCCAAGGAGTGATGCTATTTTGGGATCCTAGGTGACATGGTGGTTTCAGACATGGCAATTTGTAATAATTTTTGCAAAATATTTACTAAATTCAAAGGGATACAATGACAAAAATTTATTCATATTGGATGAATAGATAAAGGCCATTTTACAAAAAAAGAAATAAAAACATGGCCGATTAGATAATGGCCATGAACAAAGTAACTATATGCAAAACAAAAAAGTTAGAAATAATGCAAGAATAAAAAGGATAAGGGGGTGGAATAGAAACATACCACCCACCTCCACCCCGGACTTAGCTTGTTGCTCGTCCCGAGCAAAATCAAAACCTGAGATGGAGGGAAGAGAAGAGCGAGAATTTCCAGGTGGCCCAGGTAGCTCAAGAAATGTCCAGCTGAAGGGGATGTGTATGAGGGATGTGACCTTTATCTGAGGAGCTTCATAATGTACCCTATGATAGTGTAATTGTAGAAGCTCAGTGGGGTGATCATATTTTCTTTCACCTTGCATTCCCTCTAATAATGTCCATAGATCTTCCTTCGATAGCAAGGGAAGTGTTGAAGATGGATGTGGATAAGGGGAGGTTGACGGGTACCCGACTAGTAATGTCAGTAGAGCATGATGGACTGAGTTGGGTGGAGGATATGGTTTAAGTTTTCCACCATCATGATGACCTGCATATGGGAGAATTGATGCTAATACAAAAAAATTAAAATCATTTACAAAAGTATTTTGTTTCTCCTTAAAATTAATGCCATCAACATTGGGTTTGGTAAGTTTCATTATTGATGTAACATATGTCTCTAATTTTTTTGTATAAGGGTTCCCCAAGTATTTAGGAGGGATGATGATGTCTTCCTTGCAAACAATAGAAGGGGGTGTGTGGTCTTCTTCCAATGGTGGTATCTCCCCTTCTAGATCAGCCATGTGTGGGATGGAAATTGGCTGTGACGGCTCGGGAAGAATAAAAAAGGGGGTTAGATTCTCATTATTGAAAATAGACTCAAAAGAAGGGTATTGGTCTATGGTATCATTCAGATTTATATTGAGGATGGGAGGAGTTGTTGGATCTTCATAATGACTCTCCTTCTTTGACATTTCATATTCAAGTAAAAGAGTCTCTAAAGGAAAGATAGGGATACCAACGTCCTCATCACACACAAAATATGGCTCTGTGGTTTGTTCTATTTCTTCAGGATCTGACATATATGACACAAAATAAGGATCATCATCGTCATCGTTAGGAATAACCATCTTGGGTTGCTCAAGCTCTGTAGGGGGAGTTTGTGATTGATCATCGAGTAAGGTAGATAACATGGCTTGACTGGATTCAAGTTTTTCTTGTGCTTCTGCTACCATCTTTTCTAGGGCCTTAAGTCTCTCTTCCAGTTCAAGATCAATTTGCATTTCACCATAGGATTTATACACCCCAAAATTTTGGTCATCCTCGCCACACTCCCCATAGTGTCCTTGGCCATAGTACTCCTCATATTGTTTTGGGTGGCATTGCTCCTCATAATAATCTCCAGAAGATGGTGGATTGTAATTTCCATTGCGTCCATCTTGGTAGGGAGATTCAATATTATAAGGTGTCACCAAATCATGAGGAAACATATTTGAACAATCTATATTTTGGGTTTGGGCTTCTAGCAGGGCGGTTAAGAAGGCTTGGCTGGCTTTTAGTTTTTTTTCTCCTTCTACTGCTATCTTCTCTAGGGCCCTAAGTCTCTCTTCTTGTTGAAGATTACATTGGGTTTCATAAACATGCTCATAACCCCCAAGGTTTTGTTGGTTACACCCCACAAAATTTTGTTGATCATATCCCCCATTAGAATATGGATAGCAAGGTTCTCCATAATAGTTCTTAGAAAAATGTGGATTCACATTGTACCCACCAAGATGAAAGGGCTCGCAATTTAAAGGGGTGCTATTATAAGCATGGGGTAGAGTCGGACAGGCAAGAGATGCATGGTAGTAGAGAACACAATAATAACGTTGTGGGGAATATTGGGATGCCCACTCCATTTGAAAAGAAAAGTTCATGAAAGATATGGCAATCAATGAATGAGAGAAGAAAGATTATGAGGTAAGAAGCTAGTCAAAAATTACAAAGAGAATTAAAAATTATAAATCTAAAAAGTTATGAAATTTATAAAAAAAAGTAACTAGAAAGCAGTACTGCTGGAATGGAAACTCAGCAGAAAGAGGAGATACACTTCTGGAATTGTGCTCGGAAGGTAAAAAGAAATTACAAAAATCTAAAAGAAATTATAAAAAAAGACTAAAGTTATGAAAGTTAGAGAATATGAACAAGGATTATACAAGTTATACATGCAACCATATCTGAAAAACAACTCTGCCGTCCCCGGCAACGACGCCAAATTGATGCGCGTCGTTGTACACGCAACAATCACTAGGAAAAGTCCTAGAGTTTAACCTTCTAACCCGATTGTCAACTTGTTGCGAACAACAAGTCAACTTAGTATAGATAGGTATCAATCCAAGGGACGGCAGAAAAGAAAAGTCGAAATCCAAATCCGATTGTACGTACAAGAATTAAATCCCGATTTGAGAGAGTTGTTAATACTAAGAACAAAAATAAAAGTGCTGAAATAAAATTTAACTAATCAAGAAATAAAGATCTGGGGTTCGGAAGATCACCACCAAAACTACGTTCCCATTCAACTAATCAAATTCTAAACTCCAAGGATCAAATTAGGACCTTGTGGTTACATGTCCTTACGGAAAAACTCACAAGGGTCGGACAACCCGTGAACTCGTTGGTCCCGACGTTCACAGATCATAGCCCAACCGTCCAACATGCCATTATCCACAGTCATATCAAAAAGTATGTGAATTCAAACTGTCGTTCGAACCCAAGGCTCAGGTGGTCATGTCACCAAGGATTATAACAAGAATAAGATTAAAAATATGAAAAGATGATAATCGTAATTAAAGGACTATTGTTTTGTTCTTACAGAGATCCACGGTCATATCACTCCATAAGAATATATCAGATCATCTAAATAACCACACATAAACAGAGAGAAGACATTTGTTCGATGGAGGAATATAATTGATTATATTGAATAAAAACAGGATAAGGGGCTACTCCCATGCCCCAAAGAGATTTACTCAGACATAAAAAGACTAGAAGAAATGCAAACTAAAATGAGATCCAACATTATACAAGATGTGGTCCACAACTAAAAATTAGATGAAATGGAATGAAGAACGGAATGCTTTTACAAGTGAAGAGTCCCTCCTTTTATAGGAGGGGGAAGGGGTAGGCTGCCCTCAAAAGAGGGGGAAAAATAGAGGGAGACCAATTTTTGAATTTTCTAGATCTGGTCAAATCGAATGTTGGTTGTCTTTAATTATCTTGACCATGTAACTCCCTTTAATGTAGATTCTCATAGCTGTGATTTCGAACGTATTTATCTCCTGTTAAAAGTACAAAAGAGGTCTAAATAATATGATTTTATTTTAAGAAATTAAATTCCCTTTCCAATGAATACTTGTTCACTCAATTTGGAGTTCGAATGCAAGAGTTATGTCACTTTTGGTGGAGGGTATATATAAATTTCAGGACTGCTGCAAATTGTGTAATTTTCCTACAAAACCCAAGAAAATAGAATTAAAACTCTAATTAAAGAAAAACAATCTAAAATAAAACAATTAATTATTAAAGTAAGAGAATAAATAACAAAATAATCCTAAAAAATATCAAAAATATATAAATAAAAGGGATAAATATACATTTATCAGGTTTCACCTTGTGTTTGATGTTGTGGGTTAGCAGTTCCCACAAGATTTCCATATTAAAAACCAGGATGATTTCTCAGTTGATTTGGATTATAGCAAGCTTTTCCTAGTATAGAATGAATGCAATTTACTTGTTCTGGCATCTGATCCTTAGGGTGTTCCATGATTGGCTCATACTATGGTTGAGGTGGTTGCAAATCCTTCACATTGTATAGGAGACCACATGACAATGTGGGATGATCTGATACATGATATGCCTCGCAAGTTCCTGTGGCTAATTTAGCTTGTTGGGGGTTCTTCTTTCTGTCATACTCCCCAAATGATGCTTCGAGGGCTTGTTGTTTGTTGTCTATGGTTTTCAAAGCTTTGGCTATAGCTTTCATTTCCATAGATTCTTCAGCTTTACAAACCTTTAGAACTCCTCCTGTGGTCGCCCTCCCCCAATTGGATTGATTTTCTACTCCGAGAGTGACGATTCTCCAGGCATCTTCGTAGTTCTGTCTCATAAAGTTTCCCCCAGATGAGGAATCTAAGATTTTAATTTCATCACATACTCCCCTATAAAAAGTTTCTATGAGTTGATTTTGTGAGATTCCATGGTGAGGGCATTTCCTCAAGAGTTCTTTGAACCTTTCCCATGGGTCAGCCAGTGACTCTCCCGGTAGTTGAAGGAATTGATTGATTTGCCCTATGATTTGGTAGGTTAGTGAAGGTGGGAAGAATTTCTCCAAGAACTTCTCTTCTAAGGGAGCCCAGGTGGTGATTGGCTCCCCATACAAAGAATTGTACCAACTTAATGCTCTTCTAGACAAGGTGAAATTGAAGAGTCTAAGCATGACTACGTCCATGGTTGTTCCAACTTGTGGTACTAGCCTGTAAAGATCTTTGAACCTCTTCAAATGGTCCATGCAGTCATCTCCGGCATTTCCAGAGAATGAGATGCCCTACATTATTTGGATCCATTGTATCCTAATCTCAAAATTAGGAGTGTTGATGAGTGGTGGTTGGACTGGATGGTTGTCTTCGTAGTTCTTGGGAATAGTGTAGTCCCTTAGTTGATTGCTTCTTATCAACAGTTGCGCACCAGCCTTGGCTGCTTCATTTTCGGCACGGATGCGGGCTTGCTCTTCAGCCTGAACTTGGGCACATGTGTCGGTGATGAGTTGCGCTCGCTGGGATGCTATGGCAGCGTTGAACCTTTCCATCACTAGTGCAGCTTGGTGTTGATCTTCGGCCATTTGTCTGGCTCTTTGACGATTAAGTCTAATACGGCGGTGGAAACTTCTCTCTACCTTAGAGTCATACTCTGGATCAGGGGAGAATCTGAGATTATGCGATGGTTGCATACACATGTTCTACCTGAGTAGAGGAAGAAACACACTTTTCAGATGATGTAGGAGATATGATGAAATCAAGAGAATATGGAGTAATATTTAAAGAAAAAGTGTAAAACCCTAACCAACTAACAAGATGATAAATGAAATTAAAACGTTCCATTATCCCCAGTAACGACACCAATTTTTGATGGAGCTTCCACTTGCGTGGAATTGTGTGCACCACTAAAAATCCCAAAGATAGTAAGTATATAGGTTTAGCCTTGCTTATACTAGATTAAAAACTCCACCCACGTATGCTAGGATACGTGGAAGTCTTATTGTAGTATAGTTAAGGGTTGAATCCACATGACAATGGTCTTGTTAAGATCAACAAGATAGAAAATGTTAGAAATTCATTTAACTCCTTAACAGTTGGTATTTAGATCAAAGAGTTGGTTTGATTGTTTAAATGAAGTGCAAGTAAAGTAAAGTAAAGTCAAGAAAGTAAAATTAAGGTTGTAAACAATGTTAAGAAACTACTAGGATGTGATCGGCTTTCACCACCACTACACATGGATCAAAACATGCAACATAGTAACATAGCCTGCAATAAGAGTCTAATCAGTTACTATCTTTGTAGATTTAGCTTCCTTTCAGAGAGCTAAATACGAGAAGTGTGGGAATATTGCAAAACCAGCCATCCCCGAGCGAATGGCCACTTACTTTTCATCATTCCCTTCGCAAAGGGTGTTCCTCAACTTATCAAGGTTGTACTTTTATATGTCAACTGATTTCATTTCATAGTATAAAAGTATAACAATGGAAGTGAGTTTACTCCACTCCTTGAAAAACACTCCTAGATACTGGAACAGATGCATGGTGACTACATGCATCAAGAACCAACATTCAATCGAGATTCGAATCTAATAGTACAAATGTAGACAATTCATACTAAAAGATAATAAGTAACACAAGTTGGTGATCAAGCAACAAGCATTCATTAAACAATTGATGTTGAACTAAAAAGAAAGTATATCTCTATTGCAAACTTATGAATTACATTGCATGAAATGAAAACATGGGTAGCAGGGCTACTCCCCACACCCTAGTGTATGAGACTACTTGCTCATGGCAAGAACAAAGAAGGGGACGAGAAGAGAGAGAGAGAGAGCGTCATCTCCACGAAGGAGGGAGGAAGGTCGACCCCTTGGAGAGAGAGCAATGATCTTCACACTTCGTAGTTTTCTTGATGATCAATCCTCCTCTTCCCACCTTCTTTGTCGATGAGAGAGAAAATAGCTTGGAGATGGAGTATGGATCTCAGACCGGCAGCCTCGGGGTAGTAGGTGAAGAATGAAATGGCTCTGGAACAATAGAGGCAGCCTTTGGACGTCTGAAACTTCAATACTTTGTGAGGACCCCTCAGGTCTTATTTATAGGCTTTGAGTGAGATTCAAACGGTTTGGGAGGTTTGGGTCCAAACGATCGTGAAGACCGTTTGGACTCTCTCTCAGTTTGGAGATCATTTGGACTCTCTCAGTTTGGAAATCGTTTGAGTCCTCATGGTTTGGAACTGTTTGCCTTTATTCGGTCTTGGGACCGTGTAGCTTCATACGGTCTTAGGACCGGTTGATCTCCATTCAGTCTCAGGACCGTTTGGCTTCATACGGTCTCGGGACCATTTGGCTTCATACGTTCTCGGGACCGTTTGACTTTATACGGTCTTGGGACCATTTGACTTTATACAGTCTTGGCACTGTTTGGCTTCATTCGGTCTTGGGACCATTTGGTGTCCATTCGGTCTTGGGACCGTTTGGTGTCCATTCGGTCTTGGGACCATTTGGTATCCATTCGTCTTGGGACCGTTTGGTGTCCATTCGGTCTTGGGACCGTTTGGAGCTTTTGTAATTTTTTTGTGCTTTTCTGTAAGAAATAAAAGTGGAAAAGTTAGTCTGATTATATATTTACAATAAAGTGGAAAATTTAAGATTGTGTCTAATTTATTTAAGAAAGAGTATGGAAAACTGAGGAAAACTAGTAAGATAACATTGCAAAATGGGAGGTTATCAACTATCATCTCAGAAATAGTTAAACATATAGATCAGAAATTGCCTTTATTATTATTCAAATCATTTACAAAGTATCCCATTACAATCATCACATGACTTTCTCTATGGGCATACATACCAACAAAAACGTTGTGTGCTAAGGACAGACCATCTTAAGAAGAAGAAGAGGAATGCAAGTTTGTGCGCCAACAACAACAATATAGGAACAATGACTACTTGTGGAGGAAGGATCCTAAGTTCTCATGAAAGGATCCCAAAAATTTCTAACAAGACCCGTCTCAGGATCAACAACCCAAGCCACAACAATTTGGTGGCCAAGCACAATTTCAACAAGAACAAAAGAAGATTGATCGTTTTGAAGAAATGCTCAGAAAGCTAGTTAGCCAGAATGAAGTACTCATTGGTCAGACTCAAAGAGAACTCCAAAACCAAGGGGCACAGATCCAAAACATTGAAAATAAGACATCTCAAATAGAAGCGGACGTGGTCACATAGAAGCAACCAAGCCAGTAGGGATTCCCAGCTAACACTAATGTGCCTTCAAGAAATCAACACATCAAGGAAGTTCTACTCTGTAGTGGTAGGAAACTACTGAATTGTGCACCATCAAGTTCAGATGCAGGTGACACTACATGATCAACAAATCAGACACTAACAGTAGATGCAAGTGAACCAGATGTTTTAGTAAA
Organism: Alisma plantago-aquatica; assembly: GCA_963693085.1. NCBI lineage: Eukaryota > Viridiplantae > Streptophyta > Magnoliopsida > Alismatales > Alismataceae > Alisma > Alisma plantago-aquatica. Next base: position 1,970,922,152 of record OY856409.1, on the reverse strand, counting down.
GGAGAAGACAGTCGATGAGCTGGCTGATGATGTTGAGGGGACAAGAAAAAAAGCATATATCCCACCTCACTAGAGGATACCAGTGACCCCATTGCCTTTTCCAAATAGTTTGAAGGCGAAGAAAGTAGAACGGCAGTTCAAGAAGTTCCTAGATGGTTTCAGGAAATTATCTATCAACATTCCACTTATTGATGCAGTTGAGCATATATCATCGTATGGAAAATTCTTAAAGGATATAATCACCAAGAAGAGGAGGATACTTGGAGCTGATGTGGTAGTGTTAAAGGATCAGGTGAGTGCTTTCATTCTGGGAACACTACCTCCAAAAAGATAAGATCCAGGTTGCTTCAACATTACTTACTTCATAGGGAAGACCAAGTTTGGAGAAGCTCTTTGTGATTTAAGGGAAAGCATCAACCTCATGCCTTTGTCAAATTTCAATAAGATAGGACTCAAGGAGTCTAGGAAAAGTAGTATGACTATCCAATTAGCAAACAACTCTGTGGTCAATCCATACGATATTTGTGAAGATGTTCTACTGAAGGTGGACATACTTGTCTTCCCTGCCAACTTCATGGTAATGGAAATGAAGGATGATCATGGAAATGAACTCGTACTAGGAAGGCCATTTCAAGATACAATTGATATGATTTTGGAGATGGGAAGGGGGCGTTTGACCATGGGCATCCAGGATGACTAGTTTGAGATCAAGATGCATGAGCACTCAAAAGTTATGGGGGGCAAAACACAATGCAACATGCTTCAGCAAGTGGAGGGAAAGATTTCTTTACTTCTAGGGGATCCATTCCTTGATATGGCCCATGTGATGACTAAGATCATGGAAAACACCATTGTGATCTCATAAGAAAAAGCATTGCATTACCTAGAGGATGAAGAAGAAGATTATTACCCGACCACCATATAAGAGGATTCTACGAATTCCATTGTGCATGCATATCACAGTTACCTTTGGAGGCATGCTTGATGAATATAGAGGTTGACAATATATGCAACCTCTCTCTAGAAGAGTGTGTACTAATGCTAAAGGTGGTACCTTATTACTACACAAAACATTTTGAAGATCTTGGACCACCGCCTCCGCCGTTGGTCTCATCTCAATTGAACCCACCTGAGTTAGAATTGAAACGATTGACACCACATTTAAAGTATGCCTTCCTGGCCACAGAAAAGAAGCTCCCAGTTATTATATTATCATCATTGAGCAGCGAGGAGGAGAAGCAGTTTCTTGTAGTTTTGAAGAACTGCTGAGCCGCATTTGGGTGGTCTATAGCAGACATAACGGGAATCTCTTCTAGTTTGTGCTAGCATAAAATCCGGCTAGAAGATGGATCAAAGGTGATAGTTCAACCTCAGAGGTGACTCAACCCCATCATGACTGAGGTAGTGAAGAAATAGGTGATCAATCTCTTATCGATATGTATAGTTTATGCTATTTCAGATTTAATGTGGGTAGGCCCAACTCAAGTAGTTCCTAATAAAGGGGGATCAATGTCACAACAAATGCTTCTAGTGAGTTAATTTTGACTAGGTTAGTTACGAGATGGCGTGTATGCGTCGATTACTGACGTTTGAATGATGTCACATTAAAGGATCATTGTCCCCTTCCTTTCATTGATCAGGTTTTGGAGCGACTAGCCGGTCGCTCACATTTTTTTTTCCTCGATGGGTATTCCAGTTATAATCAAATTTTGATTGAGAGAAAGGATCATGAGAAGTCTACTTTCACCTGCCCTTATGACACATTTCCATATAAACATATGTTGTTTGGCCTTTGTAACACACCCGCCACTTTCCAGCATTAAATGCTCACCATTTGTTCTGACCTGGTGGAGCGATGCTTGGAAGTGTTTATGGATGATTTCTCAGTGTATGGTGAGTCATTTGACAATTGTCTGTATAATATAGACATGGTTTTGCAAAGGTGTAAGGACACCCATTTAGTCTTGAACTGGGATAAATGTAATATGATGGTGAGTGAGGGCATAGTGGTTGGACACAAGGTGTCTCATAACGGCATGGAAGTTGATCCAGTTAAGATAGAAGTCATCTCCAAGCTACCTCCACCGACATCAGTGAAGGGAGTGAGGAGCTTTTTAGGACACGTCGGGTTTTATCGTCAATTTATAAAAGACTTTTCAAAAATCACAAAACCTCTTTCAAAATTGCTAAAAAAGGATGCCAAGTTCTATTTTGATGAAAGATGCTTGAAATATTTTAAGATGTTAAAGGAAAAAATGATCTCCACACCCATTGTGCATGATCCAAATTGGAACCTACCATTTGAATTGGTGTGTGACACATCCGACTATGTGGGAGTTGTTTTGGGTCAACACTGAGACAAGGCTCCTACAGTCATATAATATGTGTTTGAAACCTTGAATGATGCACAACTTAATTATACAACCACAGAAAAGGAACTTTTGGTAGTTGTTTTTGCATTTGAAAAATTTCTCCAATACCTATTTGGGGCCAAGGTGATTGTGTTGACAAATCATGTTCCATCAAATACCTGTTATAAAAGAAAGATGCAAACCTAGATTATTTAGGTGGATTTTACTGTTATAGGAATTTGACATAGAAATTAAGGATAAGGTAGGGGTGGAAAATGTTGTAGCAGATCACCTATCTAGGTTGAAAAGGGTGAATGAAAAAGATTTAGACATCCCTATTGTTGAGGAATCTCTTGATGAAAAAATGTTTGCTCTTCATACTAAGGATCCCTAGTTTGTAGATGTTGTCAACTACTTGGCATGTAAGGAGATGCCTGCAGATTGAGGATACCAATAGAGGAAGAATTTTTTCCATTCATTGAGGTTTTACATCTGGGATGATCCCATTTTGCATAAACATATGCAGGGATAGAATTCTGAGGAAGTGTGTACCAGAATTTGAGTTTGAGAGCATTTTGTCTCATTGTCACTCTCTACCTATAGAGGGCATCATGCTAGCTCTAAGATGGCGGTCAAAGTCCTAGATAGTGTTTTTTATTGGCCAACTCTATTTAAGGATGCATATAATTTCATTCTTCATTATGATGCATGTCAACGTGTAAGAAATATATCTAAACGGCATGAAATGCCACTGAATGTTTTTTAGAAAATTGAAATGTTTCGTCTGTAGGGCATTGATTTTATGGGCCCTTTTGTGTCATCAAATTCTAATCTAAACATATTTCTTGTTGTTTACTCTGTATCTAAGTGGGTGGAAGCAATTCCAACCTACACCAATGATGCACAAGTTGTGTACCGGTTCATTAAAGATCATATTTTCTGTAGATTTGGTGTCCCCCGATTGATTATTAGTGATGGTGGATCACACTTCACCAACAGGAAATTTAGAGCTTTTTTGAGTAAGTATGTGGTGAAACACTGAGTGGGGACTCCCTACTACCCACAGATGCAAGGACAATTTGAGGTGTCCAATAGAGAGGTGAAGAAGATCTTGGAAAAGAAAGTCTCAAATAATAGGACAAATCAGAGTTTTGTTTTGAATGGTGTTGTTTGGGCATATAGGACAGCCTATAAATCACCTATAGGAACTATGCCATTTAGGTTGGTTTATGGGCGTGTTTTCCATTCACCAGTGGAGCTTGAGCATAAGGACAAATGGGCTTTGAGAAAGCTGAATTTCAGACTGGATGAAGCAGGTAGGAAGAGGTTATTAGAGCTGAATGAGATAGATGAATGAAGGATGGATGCCTATGAGAGTTCTAGAATTTTTAAGCAAAGAACTAAGAAGATTCATGATTGATACATTTTGAATAGGGTGTTTCTCTTGGGACAGAAGGTCCTTCTATTCAACTCTAGACTTAAGTTACATCCAGGAAAGATGAGGTCTAAATGGAGTGGATCATTTGAGGTCTTGTAGGTTTTTCCCCAAGGTGCTGTGAAGATAATAGATGGGACAAGGCCATTCCTTGTTAATGGCCAAAGATTGAAGAATTAATTTGGTGGGGAAGTAGATAAAATAATAGAAGAAGTGCAACTCACTAGACTCCAGTATATTTTTGATCTTAATCACTTCTAGTCTAGGATGTTAAACAATGGTGCTTGTTGGGAGGCAACCCAACCTTTATTTCCCTTTGTTTATGTTCATTTTAGCTTCTTAGTTGTTGTTTCATTTTTATTTTTTATATGAAAAAAGGTACCTTGATTCGTTTGTTGGAGTGTGAAGGACCTATAGAGTCGGTACTACCGAGACCACAAGTCGGTAGTACCAAATTTATGTCAGGGAGATATCGAAAAAAGAAAGGAAAACTCAGTACTACTGACTATGTAAGTCAGTACCACCGAGTCACTAAAGATTCCACGTGCTTAACTGATAAGCATTCGGTAGTATCGACTCTAATAGTCAATATTATCTACTTTTTGGGTGCTCCTAGTTTCGAGTTACCGAGATAACTCCCAAAACTATTGAGCAAAATGGCTAGCTCGGTACTACCAACTGACATGTCGGTAGTACCAATTCATGATGTCAACAATCTGCGTGCGTCTGATCCAACGACATATGCAATCTTCATTGAGCGGTCGATAGTATCGATCTATACCATAAGTCAGTACTAGTGACTCAGACTCGATACTACTAACATAGAGCGATCCACACTCAAGTCATCAGCAAACATCAGCCGTCGATACGACCGCACCACAGATTTGTGCATATATCTCGGTACTACTGACTGTAAGTTAGTAGTACTGACTCTGCCGCTTTTGGGTGGCCTCTGGCTATAAAAGGAGGGGTGAGGAATTCATTTTCTTCACACTTTCATCTGCTACTCCTCCTACAACTTAGAGAAAAGTTGCACTGGGTGTCGCCACTCTTCACTGAGCCTCTTTTTCTCCATCTTCCTTCTTACATCATCATCATGGCACCAAGGAGGGGTGCATCTTCATCAACAGGGCAAGGAGAGTTGGTCCCTCGACCAACCCGCATTCAACATCCTACTCCAGAGATCAAGAAGATCTACGAGGAGCTTATGCAGAGGAAGATGTTGCCAATGCAATATGGAGATCGCGCTCTGATCGAGCGAGTGGACTTCACTAACAACCTGCATTGGGTATGTTAGCATCATCTACTGGAGGTGGATGACCCATTCTTTAGTGATTGGACAACCTACCCAAAACTCATTTGCGAGTTCCTAACATCGCTGAAGGTCCTTGTCACCCCCAAGCAACAATTTGGAGGTGAATGGAGAGAAGGCAAAGTTAGTTTCTACCTCTTCAACACCAACCACTCCATCACCTTGCAGGCATCCAACCACATCTTCAAATGGCCTCATGTCCCAGAACCCTCTGCTCCCTCTGACTTCGACTATGACCTTTCATGGGAGTGGCTGACTAAGGTGCCAGAAGGTTTCTGTATTAGTTGGCATGTCAACTCCGCACTGACATCGAGCATCCTTTTGTTTGGATTCTACATCACCTCTACACCAATACCATCTTCACCCGCTCTGCCCAATCCCAAGGGAAGGTCTAGAACCCATTAACGTTTGGTCCTTCCTTCTTCTCCACATGGTCACGGTTTGGCAAATGGTGCAAAGGAAAGTGCCAATTGTTTTTGGGGGGCTGATCACCCCTATTACACTGCACCTTGGTCTCAACCTTTCCACTTTCACACCTGTGGTATCTTCGAAGAGGTTGAATCTCTAGCATTTCCAAAAGGCAAGTATCCTTAGCTTGCACTACAACACAGTGTATGTGTGATGCATGGTGGGAGGAAGGTACCAGAGTGTATCCTTCCTGACCCTATTTTCAATCTACACAGAGTCGAGTAACTTAGGTGGTCGGTTGATGATGATGAGGACAACAATGAAGTTGAGGAAGCAGCCACATGATGACGATGATGATGTTGTGGAGGTGGATCCCACCATCCCCATTACCCAGAGACCTGTCCCGCGCAAACGTCTGCATATTAAGCTGCCTCGAGCTCATCTGCCCCACCACCTTCTCAGGAGGAGCACGACCTATTTAACATGGTGGCTATGTATGGGATGATGCAGGACATTCAGACAGGACAACAACAACATCAGGTGATGCTGGCTGGTGAATAGGAGATACAAGGACGGTTGTACCAGAATCAGTAGGCAATATATGAAAATGAACATCTTCTCTTGGCCAACCAAGAGAGTGTCCATATGCGCCTACAATGGATGGAGAAATATCAGCAGTTGTTCTTGGACCATTATTGGAACCAAAGGTACTTTGGAGGATACCCACAACCACCACCAATGCCTCCGTCAGATAAGCTTTTCACGGGATGTTTCCTCCCCATGACCCCAACATGCCACATCCACCACCTCCTCCATTTTGATCATGGTACTATTTTCTACTTCTTAAGTTAGAATGTTGACTATGTGGACATAGTCATATTCAAGGTTAGGGGGGTGTTGGAACAACCATCTATCATAGTTTTTTATTTTCATTTTATTTTAGTTGTTTTTATTTTATTTTAGGTTTGTGCGATTATAGCATCCACATCTATCTAGTTAAATGTGAAGAAGTAAACACATGGTTTCTTATATCAAATGGATTGTACTCATAGGTGTCTTTGCAAGGAAATGGTTGCATCTTTATAGCTTAATTGCAAAATCCTTCTAGAACACCACTTGAGGAAGTGTTTGGATTAGTCAACTTTAGGACCTAGGATATGAATGAACATCTAAATCAACCTTGGAATGTAAATGAAAATGTTGTTGAGCCTAAGCTGATCAAACCTTTAACAAGATCTTATGGAAATCTAATAAATAAACCTTAAGATTACCCTGTGCACAAGTCATTAGAGAGGGGCATATCATAATCTCATGAAAGACATTGTCTCTTAGTTATGTGATTCCATCCATTTTTCATCCATTTTTGACTCACCACCTCAAGATGAACGAGAACTCCAATTTATTTCCTTTGATTGCAATGCATGGCATAATAGGTGACATGATAAGTTAGCTTATTCTGATTGCATTAAAAAAGTTGCATTTGTATGCATGAATAATTTTAGTGCATACCATCTTAGTTGTATAACAATTTCATGTAGATTGCCTACATCCCATAGCATTCAACTATCTTTGTCATGTGGATTTTAGTCTCAATTTATAAAGATTAAAGTGTAGGGACATACCTCCACACCTTAGAAAAAAAGAGAAAGAGAAGGATATTAGTATGTAATGAAAACCTGAGTATAAACTCAATCATGTTGGAAAAAAGAATCATGGGCTAGAAAAAATAATGTGAAGTTTGTTAACGTTCAAAGATTTTGAGGGAGAAAGTGTTCCTTAAACCCTTCTTGAAGAGACGAAGTAATCCACGTGGTGCATTCTTTTGTTTTCTTCTGACAGTCTCATTTATTGATGAGATTGGTTGATACATGTATCATTTGAAGAAAAAAAAGATATTAGGCATTAGGATTCATGCATGACATTATTTTCACTCAGGTAGGTTCATCATACCTTTTCATAAATAAGTTGTATGTACTTGTGATTCTTCAATTGCCACCCATTTCATACCATCAATTTCTCATATTGGTAGGCCACTCGAATGATTTGTCTCCTCATCCATTTTGTTAAGGAGATCTGCTTCCAATTAGTTGGTACTTAGGAAAGAGCAATTTAGAACAAGGAATCACATAATGCACAAGAGAATGCCTGAATTATTATGATATTAATTGCTTTCTTGATAGTGTTCATTGATCAAAAGGTGGACATCTTTTATTGAAATTTTTGATCTCTTTATAGCAGTTATTGGTTCAGTGGTCAGTGAAGGCCGGTTTAGGGATTGTTTGGTGGACATGATTAAGAAAAGAATTCATGTGGTATGTCCTTTTGATGACTTATATCAAACAGATCCAAGAGAGTGTTGCTCGAGGATGAGCAACATTTAAGCTTAGGGGAGTTTGATGCATGGGTTTTTAGTCATTCTCACAGGCATATTTTTCTTAGTTTTATGTGTTGATTTGTCATTTATTTGATTAATTATGCATGAAATGCAATCAATATAATGTTCTATCTAAATGCATCAAATTATGTGATTTTCACTGCTTGAAATAGTTTAAAGTTCATCCTGAGTGCTTATGTACGCTCTTGTGCTATTTTAGGTACAACAGAGTTTCACAGACTCGGTACTATCAACATCAAAAGTCAATGGTATCAAATTCATGTTAGTAGTAGACCAAGATCCCACCCAGATTCAACACTAATGACACCAAAAGTCGATAGTACTGAAATTAGATCAAAGAGGCACAAGAAGAGATTCATAAAAACTTGGTACTACTCATCAGATTCGATACTACCGAGATGGCATCAGGGAGATAGAGATAGATCAACCCAAAGACTCGATACTATCGAGATAGTTCGGTAGTACTGACATTGTAGGAGTAAATTTCAACCTAAAAACTTGATACTATCGACTTCTCAATCGATACTACTGAGTCTTCCCGATTAGGTAATCCAAAGGCAACACTTTAATCCAATGTCTGGCGTTATTTCACACCCTAAGTGGCTCTTATGACTTGAGGGGAGTACGTCCAGACCTAATTACTCAGCCATTTTCCATTGCACAACATTATAGAGAGAGAACAGAAGATAGAATGGCACCGACAGCTACATCTGGGACGATCCGAGCACCTTCGGCGGGTGTTTCTACAGCTAAAAGACAGCAGTTTGCATGTACGTCAAAGGGGATCATCCAGGTCAGCTATTCTCCAGGGGTTACTTTAGATTTTCTAATGTTTCCCATGTTTTTCTTTTTCTTTACTATGTATTCGTCCATGAAAACCATGTGGGGCTAATCCCCTTAATTCCTTAGGATCCGGGAGTAGTCCGGATATGCATTGTACCTGACTTTTATGTATTAGTACCATTTTTATCCCTATTTTATGGATATAAATCTATGAGATTGTCTTGTTCTATTTATGCTTCATCACCATAGATAGATTATTAGATCTTTAATCATTTTGGGAGAAAGGTTAAGGGTTGGAAAAGCATAGATTTATCAATTTATTGCCCATTTGGGAAAGGTGGAGCATAAATGGGAGGAGAAACATAGAGGTTATTCATAAAGCACCTAATGGATCAACCAATTACTGTGGAAATGGGATTGACATTAGAATAGGTAGTGAACTACACTGCAGGAGTGGGTAGTTCTTTCTATATGCTCTTTATCTAGGGATAGGGGTAATAGATGTTAGTGTGTAGAGTTAATTGTAGTTTTATCCACAATGAAATCAATGTCTTGAGGAATTCATTTAAATCTGAGTGACTTATTTTTTTAATCTTGTTTCATTTCTGCATTTGCTTTTATTTAATCAAACCAATTTGAACCATTTTTACTGGCCTAGAGGATTAGATCATAGTTAGTAGTAGTCTCTGGATTCTGTTTCTATGTGTTTGACTCAGGCCTCACAAGGCCTATATTACTCGATACGTTCACTTGCGTTCAACGCATGTTATATGTGTATTAGTGACCTATTGGGAAGTTGATCCCAGCTTATGCATGAGTGAGGATAAAGCACACAATTATGGCCAATGTTGGTCTGTGGGGCCAATTGTCATTATAAAGCTCTATTAGAGCATTGGACAGTGGGTCTGGGCATTATATATGGTATCAGAACCAAACCCCTCAAGTAGTTGGGGACCACATGGGCATGTGGCATCTAAGTCTTGAGTCAAGCGGTCCAGGCATGTTGGAAAGGGTTGTCCAGGGTGATGTAACCAACATTGTGTTGGTAGTTATGATTGCGATCTGGGTGCACATGTGTCATTCAGGGTCTTATAGTTGAGCCTTAATGAGGACACCAAGATTCTGAGTGGGGAAGATTGTAACTACCTAAGTCTTGATGCCTCAGAAAAAATGATCTTAAAAGGAATGATTGGACTATCCATATCACCAAGGTGCACCTCCTTTTCATAGAGACCATCACTAATAACTATATTATTAAGCATGCTCATCCTAGAGTAGTACTAGAATGGATGACCAGTCGAGAAGTGGATATCGGCTTGTGTGTTAATGAGGATATATCACACAGTTAAGGACACCAGTGGTCTGTGGGGCCAGTCATCATTCTTGAAACTCTACTAGAGCCTTAGGTAGTGGGCCTAGACATTCACTATCATATGTTCATATATTCTATGGCATATATCTATCATACAAGTTTATTGAAGAGAAAGACAAATAACACATGTTTGTCATGATTAAATGTTTATACATTGTATTATGGTTGTGGAATAATATGATCATATACTAATAATGAAATGTCAATATCTAAAAGTGGAAAAACATGTACAAGAAATGATACATTACATATTAGTTTCATGAAAACTTCAAAAATGGTTAAAACAATGATGAGTTTTGAAAATGGAAATTTATTCTATATAAATGTATAAACATATGGAATTTCGAGCAATGAACAATTTTTGAAATGTCTGAAAATCCAAATGTACTAAAATTTCACTTCATAACACCAAATTCGTAATGTGTAACCACCATTGTTGCGTAGAATGTTTTTGGTCATTCTTAGTGCAATTACATATTCAGAAATAAATTCCCCCCACACTTTCTGATAATTATGATGATTAGAGTCATGAGAAAAAGGTCCAATCCTATCCAAATAGCGTGAAAGAGAGACTCTAGATGTTTCTATAATAAATCTCCACCTTTTATCACTGTGACGTAGTGGATATTGAACCCACAACATGTGGAAACCAAACTGACTAGGCTTATAAGTTGAACCAACTAATAAGTGCTTCCCCCTTGTTTTATAGAATTTCAATATATTGTACCTATAAAAAATCATAACTGAAAAATTAGATTACAAGTAGGAAGTAGTTCTTCATAATTATTTAGGTACAAGAAATACCAAAACACACATGATATGCAAATAGAAAAATAGAAGGAAGCATGCTTAGTGTTTGACTAGGGGAGGCACTCCATAACAAGCCTCAAATAACTAGTAAGGATATTGATAAAACATGAAGGAAAAATCTAGTTAGGCGATAGACTAGATTATTATTCTTCTATGTCTTCCACGATCTATTCTAATGAATAAGTGCCTTATATGAATGCCTTTATCGTGAGTATTTTCTAGATGTGTGATTCTATGCTCAGTATCTTTGATCATGGTGCCTACATCAGTTGTGATAAATATATAATATCATCATACAAGTCCTTGATATTAGTATGTATAATTTCAATACAGATATGATGGTTTTGCAGAAAGGTTTTTCTTTCTTTCCTTCCAAATAGTCCAATAGATAACAACAAGATAGGAAGGTGATTTAGTGTGAAGTGTGTTATTAAATTTATGTAAAGTTTGTTGATATATGTTTGTGATATTGTTATCTATAAGGAGATAATGATTTCAGATGTTGTGTCAAATCACAATTAAATAAGAGATGTTAATTGTTTTTGTAACTTAGTTGAAATATGAGGCTTATGATGGGCCCTAAAAGCTTTTTTGCCCAATTTCACTGGTCATCAATTTTTGTGTGCACAATCATCCAAATAAGAATGTATATCTTTGATGGACATATAAATTTGTACACTTTATGATCATAGATAGATGTTTTATCATATATTTACAGAATGTGTATGTAAGTTGAGAAGTGTAGATGTAAGACCTCCAAAACTATTTAACCTTCTAGGCATGTTTTGTTGCTTTATTCATATATTTGGATGCTTAATGACATGAATTTAGATACACAATTAGTTGGTTGATGTTTTTCATGAGGGTCTATGTGTAAATTCTTCATGATTATGATTCTACATGTAATTTTCATGTAGACATTTTTCCCTCCCTTTTCCCTCATATTTCTACTTGGTTGGGTTACTTAGATCACTTGATCCATTATGGAAATAATCTAAATTTTCGTCAGTTGAGAACCCATATGGTTAGGTAGCTTTTCCATAAGTGAGTATCGATGGAAATGGTTGGCTTGGTTGGCCTTCTATATCTTCATTGATTGTATACCAATGGGGAATATTACTAGCTGGATACCGAGTTTCATTAGTTGTAGACTGTTGGAAATTGGTTCCAACATCGACTAGGGATGAAAGTGTGACGAAGCCCCTAATGATCGAAATATAGGTCATGGAACCGATGGTCTGATGGTGTTGGAAATCGATGAAGATCCACACGTACAAATTTTAAAGGAACTCATGTGCCTGAATTGATGACTTAGACTAATGATGTCTACCAATGTCAGTCATGTCCTCGTCTATTGATGGAATGATGGAGTTATGTATTAATGAATCTCCTATCCTTACCTTCATATGGGTCGACAGACCTATGAAAATGTGGGTATGTTGACCAATGGATGGATAGTTTTGAGTACCATTTCTCTCTCATCTTGGTCTATATATATCCCCCTTGATTCTACATTCTTTCCTCATTTGTTTGACTTGATCTTGAAGTTTTGGGGCAGCGAGAGACACCATCATATGAAAAGTGTGCTTTCATTGATCTTCATCGACATTGTTGCTTGCTCTCTTCCTCTTCACCTAAGATGACCAACGCCCTTCCTTGCATCAGGTGAACCCAGATCCATGTAAGTGGAACTCCTATTCTTTGTGATCTTGGTGAATACGTGATCTTCTTCCCTCATTGCACCATTTCTTACTAGTTTTTCTTTTGGGTTTCTACTATCATTGTATTGCATGATGCTTTCCTCCTTTACTCTTGCTCTAGTTACCTTTAGATTGTGGATATATTGTCATAGAAAGCCTTGTGAGGAGAAATTTGAGATCTTGGAGAGTTTTTTGCCGCCTTTGGATTTTATCATGAAGATTGAGGATTTCATGGTGTTCCCTTCAGGTTAACTTATTTTCACTTTTATATGGAAAGGAATATAACTTTTGATGCACTTAGTACCTCCTTGTACATGCAAATCAGAACCTTGTGGTAATATCCCTTAATTGTTAAAAGTGGGAACCGTGCATCTTTCTTACTACTATAATGAGGATATAAAGTCACATGCTCTATTTTGATTTGATAAATAGTTCCTTGATGCTAGATATGTGATATGTTAGCATGCTTTTGCAATGGTTTGATTGATAATGAAAGGGTGTGTTAAATGTTGCCCCTTTTGTTGATGATGAAACTCTAGGAGTATGTAAGATGTTAACTATATGTAGGATCAATTGTAAGAAATTTCTTAAGGAGGTTTTAAGGCCTTATTAATAGCCATCATGTTGCAAACAATCATGTGAAAATAAAACAGCCATGCATGTGTTCTTTATTATATCTCGAAGTATTGTCTTACCATGCTTTCAAAGAGAAGCAAATTTTTGATGACTTAAGATGATACCCTTGGTAGGGGTTTGACCTTTGAGTGGTCTTTATACCTTTAAAACTCTTTGGAATCTGATTCCTTATCATAGACCCTAATGTGGTCGAAATATGTGATTCTATACCAAGATTTGAAAAGTTCAGAACTCATGATCGTATATTTTGTATCTTTTGAAGTTACATGACTTGAATCAATTTTGTAATTCCTTTATTGTTGTCTTATGTATCTTTCTCACCATAGTCATAAATTATAATGCATCTACTTAAACAACTGTAACCTTAATCTTATAGAGCCATGAGTCCATAAATCTATTCCCTTGAGTTTTTATACTAAATAGGGAAACAAGTTAATCTTATAGCAATCTAAATTGTGATAAGATACTCCAATTCATATATATGAGGATGTTTGGAAATGGTATATCTTGATGTCTTTAAACTTTTTCATGGGATTGGTGAAGGTTGATAGTCTGAAAAAATGGTATATGACATGTCACGGAGACTTGAGAAATGTTGTGATGGGTTGATACCCTAAGTTTGGTGTCACAACTTATATGCCCAGGGCGGTCCTATGATTTTTTGGATCCTCTCCCAAGAAAATATCCATGGTAGATTTATCCTAAGAGAAATTTATCTTTTGGTGACCTTACTTTGGCCAAGGTTTGAAGAGATCTAGAGGAGGGTGCATAGATTCTTATAAAAATTTAAAGTAATAATAGAATGAAAAATGCAAGCAACCAAAATGAGGATGGGATTTAGAGTGGTTTCGTCTAAGATGTAAATCCACTAACTAGTTGTTTCCAACTAGGATTTTGCAACATATAATTTTATTACTTATCTGTTTGGACAAAATACAAAAGTACTTGTGCAACCAATCCCTTTTCTTTACTGGCCATGAAAGAGCATCAAGCAAACCTCTTCTTTGACAGACGATGTAAGAGCACCGATCTCCTCTTCTTTAACAGAGGATGGAAGAGCACTACAACAATCCCTCTTCTTTAACGGATGATGGAAGTGCACCGCAACGATCCCTCTTCTTTAACGAATGATGGAAGAGCACATCAACAATCCCTCTTCTTTAACAGACGATGGAAGAGAACCAAGTTGAGAAGACTCCTTCTTCTCAGAGGTTCCTAGAGAGCCTTCACTCCAAGAAGTATCCCAAGAATAATACAATAAAGAAGAGATAGAATGGAGAAAGAAAGAAGAAAAATAAGCTCACAAGATATACAATTCTTCTCTTATGGACAAGTGGTGATGATCCACTCCTAAATGGTTTATGCAAAGTAGTATTTGGCGGAGAGGATAATATAACTGAATTAAGGGCTTAGGATTATAATGATAGACACTTGAAGTATTGGACCTAAGATCTTTGAGAAAGATGGCAAGTATGCTCTAGTATGTATCAAATGTTGTTACAAATGTAATGTTCAAAGTTGTGTACAAAGTTCATGTTTTGGTGCCCTAAGACCACTCCTATTTATAAGAAATGTTTACAAGTGGTTTGGGTACCTATGAGTAGTATCTAGAGTGTTCTAAGTGGTCAATTAGATACTTTATTGAAATTAATTGGTTTGCAATGGCTAATTTGATCGTTAATCAAAAGAGATTCCAGAACATTTCTCGGTTGACAAAATTGTCGACCAGATTGAATCTTGGTCAACAATATTGTCAACTGAATAAAATTATGGGGTCAAATTGCACTAACGGCTATGAGTTGGTCCATCATCTCATTCTAATGGCTCTATTTTGGTCGAACTTTTCTTCGACCGAATTCTCGATCGACAATACATTGTAAAAGAGATTTACAATGTATGTGAGGTCCTATTCATGACTCATATGGAACCTATCAACCTTAAAGTCTTCATGTGAATCTAAGATAGGGTTTTGGTAGGTTTTAGAGGATCATCACTTGTCCTTACATCATGTCTATCAAGTTGTACAAAAAAATATATAAATACATAGTCCAACTTGATTTGTAAGTATCCAAAAATATAATTGGATCTTGACTTAATTCCTTGATCATATGAAATAGTTAATACACATGTTAGTAATGAAATTATGGAAATATTTGCATCATTGAAATATGAGTGTGTGGCATATCTAAAAATCCAACAATTTCCCCCTTTTTGATGATGACAAATATTTCCATAAGATAAATTGAAAGTATAAAATTTGGAACTTCATACCTTTGATAGCCAGTTTATCTCATGAATTATTCTCCCCCTTTTGTCAATATAAAAAAAGATCAATGCAAACCTTACTATGTCATTTTGGAGTGAAAAACTTATGCCCAATGTATCAATATAAATATAATACCAGTTGAAGGGAAAATCCAAAAAGATAGTCATTAAGACATATTGAGGCATAGTTTAAAAAGCCATATATGATCAAGGAAGGATTGAAATATTGTCTAATTACCAATGAAAGGAATGTTGAGTCCTTCATGATAAAAAGACCCAATAAAGAACAAATATCACAAATATACTCTAGATCAATGGTAAGGAATGTTAAGTCCACCATGATATAGAGATGCCACGAAAAATAAAAAGTACAAAATCAAAAACTATTTTCTCAACCATTTTCAAAGGATGTTAAGCCTGAAAATGATTAAAGAATCATTTGATCTCAAAAAGAGGTCAATAAAAGTATCTCTACACCAAATAGAAGGTATGTTAAGCCCATATTAATATAGAGAACCAATAAAGCATAGAAATGAGGTCGATGAAGAAGTATCTCTAGACCAGATATAAGGGATGTTTAGCCCATATTGATATAGAGAAACCATTAAGAGCAAGGTAAAAAAATGCAAGTTATATCAAAATATTTTGAGCTCCCCCTTAATCTCATACCAAGAAAAATGATCTCAAACATAAGAATAATATTTATTAAAAAAATGACCAAATAAGATCCCAAACTTCATGATAAAACATTCAAGTTAGATGTAGAAACCAAGGAATCGAGTAAAAATCTGAATCTAAAGGCCAAGTTTTAATATCCAAACAAACTCTATTAAACAAAAATGAACGAATTTCTGCTTTGAATTATTTGTCCCCCTTTGTCATTTCAAAGGATAGTGAGTATATATACAAGATGACTCATTTTGAAAAACATATCAAAGGATAATTATTTGTCCCCCTTTGTCATCTTTTATTTTATCCCCCTATTAATCTCCCCCTTTTGAAGATAATAAACATTTCAATAAATAAAACTTCAAATGAAATGTTCATACCTTTGTGATATATTCCTTGAATGTCACAGAATGTGTCCACACTTATACCAATTTTCTTTATGGAAGTGTGTTTCTCAACTCAAAAACTCAATTTAAAAACATAAAAGCTTAAAGAATTTAAGTGTTTCTTTTGAGATTATTTCTCCCCCTTTATCATTCAAAAAGTAAAGGAATACTCCCCCTTAGTTGTATACTCCCCCTTAATATGATGCCTAAATTAAAGTACATGATGTGATGGCACATATTAAGACCAAAATAATGATTCGCAAATAATACTCATGATCTTTTTACTTCTTTTGTAGAGAGAAGTTATGGTACCAAAATCATTTTTGATGACATGCAAAAGCATAGTATCTAAATCTTTTATACGCAAGACATGTTTCATTACTAGTGAATTTGATAAGATCATGTTAAGGAATACATCCAAATTCATGAGTACCAACATGAGAATGCAACAAGAATATTTGAAACCTTTTCAAAAGATAAGTTCAACTTTTCACTTTCTTTAGCAAAATATTGTTTTATTAGTTTTAATTTTCAAACATTTTAAAGTGACATCTTATTCAAGCATACAAATTGATCATCAAGTTTTTCTTGAAGAATATGATTGGCTTGAGCACAAAAAGAGGTAAACTATTGATATAAGGCATCTTTTCTTTTTAATTCAAGGATTTAATTTTAAAAAGAAGCATTTTAAATAATAAGATTATTGAATTTGTTTATGTCAACAGTATTTAAATCAAGTATACTAGACAATGTGTTATTATTTTTCAACTTTATCCAAGGTAATTACAACAAGATATATATAATTAATTTTTGATAGAGTAGATAGAGGTACCTAATCATTATCATTACCTTTCAAGTTCATCTTTATTATGTGCACATACATGTATTCCTTTTTCTTTTATTATCACTTACTCCCATGATGGTTCCATTCCCTCCATTTCTTATTTTTCTTGCCTTTTCTCCAAGTGTATAAAAGGCTTCCTTGTCTTAATAGACCATCCAAACCTGTAAAGTAGCAAAGTTTTGGTACCCATCTAGCGGTCCTTTTGGTTAGGATAATTATTGACAATATCTCATCATTTCAAATATTTAGAACAATCTAATATGTAGAGTTCATTACAGTTTTGAGTCACCTAAGTTAATTGCAAGTAATCCATTTTATTCTTATCAAACAGTACTGTCAGAACTATCCTCGGTCAAAATTTTCTTTGACTGGAAGAATTCTTGGTCACAATTTGTCGTCCGAGAAGATTTGTCAATAAAATTAATTTTGACAGAACTACCTTTGGTCAAAATTTTCTTCGACTGGAAGAGGTCTCGGTTGAGATCTTTGTCGATCAAGTTGAAGTTCTGTGTATTTTCAATAAATTTAGAATTTCTAATGTAAACAAATCATGCTATTATATTTGGATAACATAATTAAGCAATCAAATCATACAAGAGTATACAAGTTAAAGCTTATTATAGTTAAGATAAGACAATATGATTTTCAAATTAAGTTTAGGTCAAATCTGAACTAAATATTCCATGTTTCTAAGTTTGAGGTTTTGGAACCCAAACTAAATATTTATCCTTATTTTTCTTGTAAGTGTGTGAAAATGAGTCATGTCCTAGACGTAAGCAATAATGATAGCAAATGAAATCAATTTCATTCCTCTTTTTGACAATGTGATCATGAACAAGATTGTTTTTAGGTACATACATGAGTTTGGTCTTGGGAACTTGTTTCCTTTTGGCTCTAGGTTTTTGATAGGATTTATCTTTAGGTACATAACCTAGGCCTCTCATCCCAATTTGACCAGAAGAGTCCTTTAGGATTTTATCAAGAATTTCATTATTTTCCAAGCTACTAATATCTTTTTGCAACTTGGAAATTTCATCCATTCTCTTTTTAATGTCTAACTTTGCTTGGCCTAGATTAGATAGAAAACTATCTCTTTCTTTCACAATAGCATCATAATCCAAATGAGTACATAAAATAGGTTGAGCTTGAAGATCATTCATTTTAGCAAGAATTTCAACCTTTTCTTGAGAAATAAGATCATTATTATTTTCTAGGGCAAGCAATTTGGTATAGTAATCATTGATAGAATCTTTCAAGAAGTTATTTTCATAAGAGAGATCAAGTATTTCGGCATACAACTCATCATTGATTTTCAAAGCCTTTTTCAATTTCCTTTTGCACTCAACACACTTGTCATGGAGTTCTTCTAAACTATTAACTAGTTCTTCTTTAGATCGTCAAGAAGACTTACCTCATTTTATTCTTCGTCAGTTGTTGCAATGAAACAACTTACCTTTTCTTCTTTCTCTCACTTGATTGTTCACTTGTAGCTTTATGGAACTTTTCTCCTTTCTTCTTCTTTGGACAATTGAATGTCGAGTGCCCTTTTACTAAACATTCAAAGCACCATATACAATCTTGGTCACTTGTTGAGGTTTGACTCTCGTGCATCCTTTCCATATCAAGGTTTCTAGAAACACCATCCCCCATTACTTCAAGACCTGTTAGGGCTCCTTGAAGACTAGCTCTGATACCAAATGAAGAGATCTAGAGGGGGGTGACCGACCTAAATCACGCGTCTAAAAGGAGAGGATTTAAAGTAGTCAGACTTACAAAGAGATAACCCGACTCTCAGGCCCCTGCAATGATAACGAGGTCTGATGTAGCGATCAGGGTCGAACACAGGGATGAGGTTGGTAGTGCCAAGAACGCGGAATCAACACTTCTATACTCTGGTAGAAAAAGAAGGATTGAAAGGTGTTCCCAAGGAACGGCAAACTGAAATCAAAACAAAAGGGCGAAAGAAAAGAAAATAAACTAAAAATGAGAAAAAGGAAAACTCGGACCGGGGTTTACTTAACTAAAACGTTCCCTTAACCAACATGCTATCCCTCTTCCCTACATGCACATATAAAAATTATGAGCAGCCATGTAAAGCCTCATTCCACTCTCTCTCGAGATGAGGAAAGAACCAGACTTAAAAGAAGTCTCTCTCTCAAGAAGACAACTCAAAAGCCATATGGAAAAACATATGGTTTAAAGCACCAACAATCTAACACTCTCGTGCATTCATGATGCTCTATGTCACGGACAGAAGCGATATTACTCTCTCGAGATATCGACGATCAAACATTGCAAGACGATAGCTAAACATACAAGTGAAGCATTTAAAGCAAGCGCATAGAGGTAACCTTCATATGGGCAAGGATATACAGACAAGGAAGGATAGATATGCCGCGACAAGGAAACATTGTAAAGAAAAACTATCTCCAACTGGAGTTACAAGAAACATGATGGTTTTAGGATTTTAGCAATTTTTAGGGGTTTTACGCAATAGAATCCAAGGAGATAAAACTATTGTCCAGGCCAGGCACGAATGTAGAAAACTTAGGAATAACAAGCGGCAGTGGAAAACACCATGCACCCCTTCTCTCGAAGAGGGTACCTCCAACTAAATACCAACACCCTCTCTCAAGGGTAATGGAAATTGGTTGGAGTGGGAAAGAAACCCGAAGCAACTCCAACCCTGGATACTCTCGTACTCCCGGGTTAGACCAAGCTCTAGAGTTACAACGTCCTTCTCTTGGAGGAGTTGAAATGGGAAACACATTTTGATAGCTAGTCAAAACATGATTCAAACATACAAGCTAGAACTCAGATGCTATATAATAAATCATCTAACAAAAGGGATCCAACCATAGAACAATAGGTATTAACTCCACAAATTCTATAATCTTAGATATTGTGTAAAAGGGATTCAGTTACAATGCATAATGAAAGTAAATGCTGAAAAAGTAAGATAGGTATCGGCCTCCTTGATGTAGGAGGTCGATGTATAGCAGCAGACCCCTAAGGTAATCACTAACCTGATACCGAGCGGGAGCTCTGCCCGATATGCCTGTGTTAGGTGGCTAGCCCTGTCGGGTGATAAGCCATGACGAGTAGGCGTATCGGTCGAAGCTCTCTACCCGATACAGCCGTGCCGGGGCACCACCCTCTCGGGCGACACACCGTGACGGGTGGTCCATATCGGGTTTGATATCGTGCCAAGTTAGAGATGACTTAGGTTCTCAGGTTCCTTGTATCGGGTGTAGGGGGCGAGCCATCTCGGGAAGGAGCCCATATAGGACCCCGGCACATCGGGTGGCCTTCTTGGTTGTATCGGGCTACTGCAGCTACCGGGGAGGGTCCTAAGTGAACCATTACCATCCCTCTTAGGTAGGGGTGAACTCACCTAGTATCACCCAGCACACCAGCTCCATGTGCTTTCCAAAGTCATCTTTCATGAGATTCCGACCTGTCCCATCGGAGTCCTGTAGCTACTATTTATAGGAAGCAGTTGGAGGAGGTTGCGGTTCTCTGGGCACCACATATCCTTAATCGGCTCCGCACACATGGCTTTGGGGATGATCGACATGTGCGTGTCGCCAACACAGTAGATTATCATGTGTCGGGTTGCAAGCGTGTCAGGTGACCGTGGTGGGCAGACGTTTCTTATGAGTGGTTCATATTGCACGGCATACCATAACGGGAGGTTTAGTCATGGCGGGCAGAGCTCTCTATCGGGTAAGTTGCGTACCGCCCGTCAGGGCTTCTCTGCATGATGTGACTGTGTTAGGCTGTAGCCATATCGGGCAGCATCTATGACAGGTGAGTGGCGTGTCGGGTTGCTGGTAGAAGGGTCGGTGCAGGTAAGCGCCGTCCATGGGCCGGGATGGGCCTTTAGCAGTCTTTTAGGTATAAAACAGGGAAAATTCTATACAAAAGATGGAAAAAGAGTTAATGGCATAGCACAGTTTACTTTTGTGCAAAACATGACAACATTTGAGAGGAAAAAAGTTTAGAGGGTAGTTTTGACAAGGAAATAAATGTTATAAATAGCCATAAAATGAGTGTTATCAACTCCCCCAAACTTAGCATTTTGATTGTCCTCAATCAAACAATACCTATTTTTAAAGTTTCATTTGTGATACTACTTCATGACCAGACACTGTCCTCGATCAAGGGGTTTAAGCGTGCTTTTTGAGACGTTCATTAGGAAAATTACATCTACTCACGAGCAAGGGGCTTTATTGTTTTTCATCGCCTTATTTACACAAAAATGTTCTCTTCCGCTTTGGCGAGATTTTGGTGCATGGTTTCGAAGTTAGCTTTCACACCGAGTAGCTTTTGGGAGTAAGAAGTTGGGTTTTTGGGAAGGCTAAAGGCTTTTTGGGTTTTTATTGTTTCCCATTGGTCCATCCAGGTACGGATCCGTTAGCGGGAAAATGGTCCCTGCAGTCCAAGCCAGTTGGCTATAGAGCAGTGATTTCACATCCTACGTACCACTACCCTGGATCTACCATGCCTAAATATGGGTACTTTTGGAAGAACAAGTGTGTTGTTTGTTTTTGTTCATTAGGCACAACTCTCATGCTTTTATTCACTCTCATAAGGCTTTTCTTTCTTTTTCTTTTGGGATTTTGGCGGATAAGGGGGAAAAAGAGTTTTGCTGTTCGGGCAGCTTTTTCCTTCATATGCACATCTCTTAGTTGTTGCGAGATTTTTTTTTCAAAATTGGCGTAGAAAAATTTGTAGCCTTTTTGTCGTTTGAGACTGAGTTTTCAGAATGATCATAACAAAAGTGTGCACCACCTTAGACACAAAGAGAACAAGTTGGGAGAAGTTGTATCTGATTTTTACTATAGACTTCATATGTATAATTGTATAGAGGCAAGGAGATGTATATACACTATTTTGTATTAGACTACATGATATATAAGAGAAAGAAGAAAGGCAAAAATGGAAGAACTTTTAATACCTCCCTCACTGATATATAGTACCCCCCCAAACTTAACCCACACTCTGTCCCAGAGTTGTGAGATAAATAAGGTAGGATTGTGATAAGTCAGTGAGGGTTTAGCTGGTGAGTGCACCTCCTTCAGATATAAGCTCCCACACATATTCTCCGCATTTGTTGTGGTAGTCGATGTGGTGGAGCTTGTCAGGCATTTGTTGTAGTGCCACTGAGCTAGAGATCCATTCTAGCACGTAGATGTCGCAGTCATTTGATTGTAGAACTTGTTGTGGACTACTGTGGCAGAATTGAAGCTCGTGCCATGCGTTCGCCGTGTTTTCTAGGAACGGCTGGATCAGCATTGCCACCTAGGTGTAGTATTTTCTGGCTAAGCACTCGAGGGGTGTCAATGCGGTTGATGTACATTGTACCACATGATCTTTATTGTTGTCCGAGTTGTTGTAGAAGATTGCTGCTCGTGGGCAAGTGTACACCGTCAGGAGCGTCCAGTGATTGTAGTGAAAGATCGGAAACAAGATGATATGCAGCATGCTGCTTTGTATCTTTTCTAGAAATGACTGCTTCGCTCCTGACTCGTCAGCTAGGCAGATATCATTGAACATCATAGGATGAGCGATATATGCGTGTTCAAATTTTCTTTGTAGTACTTAGATGTAGGCTACCGCCACTGACATTGCCAGACATCCTCCTGCCTTTATCAAGTCCCAAAGATCATCCACTGGGACTATGGTGTCTTCTGCCTCATAGATGATGTATGTGGGGGTAGAATCAGCCAGATTTTGCATAATTGTATTAACCTATTTTTGGGTTAGTGAAGAACATGTGGAACGGTCGAAGTTGTTGATTATTTCTTCTGAGGCATCAGGCGAAGCAGGGTCTTCAACTGTAAGAATATCACGCAGAATTTCCATCTGTTTTCCTTCCTCATAAACGTCTGTGTCCATTTCGACTTATCCCTAGGGAAGGTTGTTGGGTTGGGAGGATTCGTCTTCTTTATCGCTATCCAACAACTTTTCTGGAATGTCTGCATCTCAGAAATAGCACCCATCCTTGATCAGCAGCAGAGCATAAGTGCTCCTGAACTGATAGAAATTTTGACCCTTGAGATGCCTTAGGTAACCAAAGATGTGTAGCATCTCAATGGCACACATGACAATGAAGGTGTTGTTTCCACTTCCCTCTTCTTCTTGAATGGGGAAGTCACTGAGTGTAAAGAAATTCCAGACACCGCTGTGGCGTTGGATTCCGTACTTGATTGTGCAGTGGAGATGCAGCAGGAGAAGCCTCATATATCTATCTTTGGGGCGAACAAAAGTGTTTCCCAAGTGTGGGACCTCTTTGTTGCAGCAGCTGAGGAGCTGGATGTCGTGATTCCAGAGGTCCGCCATGCAAAGGAACCAGTTCTTTCGATGCTTGTAGGGGGCCAGCACCAGGTTAGGGTTGTGCTCTTTGATGTACTCCAGCATGATGGCCACCTGTGTAGAGTTGTATAGCCCCTTCATCAAACTTCATGCCAAAGCCGGGGTGGTGTTGTAAATGAGTTGTCAGCTTGTCCTGATGCCCGCGTTCTTGATCACAGCACCTTGTAGGACCCTGAAGAGTTTTTTTTCCGACGACGGTTGGTGAGCGGAACTTGCTCCTTAGCGCTCCCCATCATACAGAGAAGTAAATGTCGCTCTAGACGACATCTTCCTCATCTGTCTGTGATCTCAGGACCTTGTTCAGCAATTTTGGTCTCTGATCGTCAGGTATCTGATGGCTCTTTTGTCGAAGTTTGCCATCTCAAAGGAGGGGATTTCAGATGGCGCAGAAAATGTGTCTTCTGTTGAATTCTTTCCTCTGGGGGGTGTCTGTTGTTAGCAGTATAGATGCCCCCCTTCTCCCTCTGATTCTTCAGAAGAGTCCTCCCTGGCACTGATTGATTCTTCATTGTTTTCAGCTTTATCGAGGGAGGCTGAGGGAGAAGCTTCTTCTATGTCATGGGAACTCTCCTGTCCTACTGAAGCTCTGTCGGTTGACTTGTACGTCGCCCCTTCCTTAGGCATTGTGGAGGGCCCACTGGAGGAGGAAAGAGACGACGTCCTGGAGGTGGACGCTGATGAGGAAGGCGGAGAGCCAGAATCAAGAGGTGATGGAGACCTCCTTGGCTGCCTTGAACGGGGGTGGTTGTCTCTCCGGTCCAACCTTTCTTCTATTGCATGAAGGCATTGGAGCGCCAACTGTATTGTTTTGTTGAGGGCTTCTAGTTGGTCGGGAAGGCCAACTAGGGTCAGCAGTTGCTGCTCCTGGTTGTTCAGCCTCTCCTAGAAAATAGTAAACGTGTGGGTGAGGGAAGCGAAAGTAACGGAGTGGTTGCCAGTTACCTCCCGCAAGTAGTCAAATTCTTGACCCAGGATTTTCCCCAGTGATGGAGGGTTTGCAGCTGATCTGCCCCTCGGCCTCCTGGCGTCCCTTGCACGAGACGTTCGGCTTGACAAGGGCACATCTCCACTCGCATCTGAATCCACGCGGATTGTCTACGATGTCATCGCTTCAGAGCGGGGCGTTGGTGCCTTCGTGGCTACCTCTGCCTCGCTTGCTTCTGGTGGTGGGGAGGGGCGTGAAAAAGGTGGATGTTGGTCCACCAATTGGTTGTCGGTGACCTCCTCCGCAACCACCACTGGCGATGTGGGCGGCGGCGTGGGCTGCACGATCACCATCATTTCCTCTTCGGGGCTATGGTCATTGTTTCAGCCCCGGTTGTTTCGGTGACCTCCACGATCACCATCATTTCCTCTTCGGCCACCGTGGTCGTAGCTGTGGTGGTTGTGGCTGGCTCAGAAGTGGGGGCAACAACAATTGCCGCCTTGTTTTGTCGGGCGTCGAGAGGAATTGGTCTTGCTATCGTGGCTGCCCTCTCTTGTATCCTTGTAGTGGTGGCATAGGCAGCTTCAACCACTACAGCTTCGATCTCGACTGTGGTGAAGACCGGTTTTTCTACGTCGTAGCTGGAATAGCGTGGGAGCGGCAGGAGGGTGTTTGTTCTTGCGAACTTATAAAAGTAGCAGCGCCCCTCCTTCTTGATGATGCTAGCCCTCATTAAGAATTTGATGTCTATCTTGTCGTCACCTATTGTCCTCGCGAGGCTACGTAGCTCCCTGGGGTATCCTAACCCTACCACAATCAGATTCACCAGGTTTCCCATGTTATAGTCCTTGGTGGCATCCTTTACTGGATGAAGACGGTTGAGGAGGAATCTCCTCAATTTGATCGTGTATCCTTCCATCATGTGTCACATGAGGTGGAGCTCTTCAGTGTAGAGGTTGCTTGACTCGTACTTGCTGAAGAGCAGGCACACAACGATCTTGTGCACTATCCTCCAGAAATAGGAGTGTACTGCCACCACCTTACTTTCGGGTTTAAATGTTGACTCGCCGGTCAGCTTCCTCCAGAGTACGACCGGGTTGAACCTGTCACCTTCGGTTATTCTGACACCACTGTTGAGTAGTTCTTTTTATACTTCACTGGAGGAGAAGATCTCATTGAGCAACTTTTTAGATATGTCATGCTCAACATTATACAGTCGTCCTTGCAGTCTATCTGCTCCGCCAAATCTTTCAACTTCTTCCGGTCTATTCTGCACCTGGCGGAGGGATGACATGAACTCCCTTGTGAGTTCTATGTAGGAGGCGGAGTGGCTGAAGCAGATTTTTCTCAGCCTGGTGGATGTTAGGACATTTTCCAGCCTGTCGAAAATGCCTATCTGGTGGAAGGACGACTGGTGGAAGAAGCGGCTTGGCCTGTGGACTTTGGCTACCAATTCTGTGTACCTCCGGCTATGCTCATCATCTTTGGCACGAACCGACCTCATGAGTGATCCAGAGGCTCTGGCTCAGCCGTTGCGGTTGAGGCTGTTGTTGGGGCTGTTGCTTCTTCCATCCTTGGCCACTTCTTGGCCTCAGATGGCCCCGCTGCATTGGGGTTCGAGCGCTTCTACCCGACTGTTGTTGCTTCAGCTGTAGCCTCAGGGTTGATTCTTCGGCGTTGTTCGTCTACTTGTATGACGATTTGCTTGGTGCGGGCCATTTCTGTTATCATCAAAAAAGTGTATGATAAGTAACTAGATTACTAAAATGTGTCACGCTACCTGATATCGGGCGGCAGACCTAGGGAGTCACGACGCCCGATACAATGTAGGTGATGTTTTGAAAACTGGTTAAACTGAAAGAAACCTGACACAATCAAATCGATATCGGGCAAAAGAAAACGTGTTGTGCTGCCCGATAAGGTGTAGCGCGATACTTGTATCGCGCGGTAAGGGTCAAAGTCGTTACGGTCTTAAAGCAGCAAAATACGCGATAAGAAAAAATAAAAGGCTCGCCCGATATGAGCACTGCTCGATACAGTGTAGAAGAGTATCGGGAATCATGAGCTAAATCTCCTTTATCTGACAAGATTGGGCGATACAGTGCCTTGCCCGATATGTCGGTCGGGCAGAAAGGGTTGAAGGCCGATATGGCTGCAAGGGTATCGTGCGACACCATCATGAACAATTTTCCTGCCTGACATGATCAACAAAGGTCTCTCCCGATACCAGGTGTCAGTCGGGCGCGCGATAGATGTGTGTCGCACGATGCGATCAAAAGAGACAAGAAGCCCGACAGACGAAACCCGATACTGGACGTTGCCCGGTACAAGCATGTGTCGCGTGATACAAAATAAAAGAACTAAGGTCTTGTGCCCAGCACGGGTTGCGTGACACGATAGGCGTGTCAGGTAACCCACACGATATGTGAATCAGGTTATACCTTTGTCGTCTGAAGGTCGTGACGGGAAACACAGGAGCAACGGAAGGTTGTCCGACATGAGAGCTGGAGTGAGAGTAGAGTGCGCGATACGGGAATAGGTGAAAAGTAAATGCCAGTGCCCGACACAATAAAACTATACTTGCTATATATATCCATGTCGTGCCGGGGTAAATCAGGTAAAACAAGGCACATGTCGTCCAGAGAGACAAATCATTCCCGATGCGTAGTCTAACCTGTCACTTCAAGGGTCGAAATGGCTTCCTAAGCAGACCTCACGCTACGCGGTGCATGTTGCACGATACGAGGCTTCCTTCCGGACATAGCTATCGTGTCTCTCATAAGCCTTGCCCGATACAAATAGAAGAGGCAAGATTTTTGCTAAAGAGGCAAGGTAGAAAAACTTTAGGAAAAACATTCTATACAAAAATTTAAAAAGGAGTAAAACTTAGATCGAAAGTATAGGCAAAAAATAGAGGTAAAGAGAGCGTTAATGAGTAACATCACTGGCAAGAAAGAAGACTCTCTACCTTAGATAGTATTACCCAACAAAGCTTCATAAAACTAAACCGGTGGCCCATAAAACAAGAGAGTCTATGCATGTGGCGCATGCACTAACTCGGGCCTTATTACAATGATAATGTTCGTAATGTTTTTCAAAATGAAAGGTAAATAACATCCTATGCTAGGAAAAGTAAAATTTCGGGTTGTCTCCCGAAGAGCGCTATAATTTCTATCGTCAGCTCGACAATCTTCAAACTTCTTTCACTTTGATCCTTCGGTTGTTGCTTCAGCATCCTATAGTGTTATCTCCGATCTTCTTACGAATGCTTCATCTTCATAGAATCTTTTCAACCTGTGCCCATTGACCTTGAAAATCCTAGTCTTTTCTCCTTGAATTTCCATCATTTCTGATGGATAAACCTTTACCATCGAGAAGGGGCTTGACCATCTGGTTCTGAGCTTCCCAGGGAAAAGATGAATGCTAGAGTTGAAGAGCAAAACCTAGTCACCTTCCCTAATATCCTTGCTTCTTAGGTGGGCATCATGCCACAACTTAGTCCTTTGTTTGTAAATCCTTGCATTCTCATAAGCATGTAACCTTAGCTCCTCAAGCTCTTAGAACTGTAGAAATCTCTTTTGCCCGACTTTTTCCATATCCATGTTTAGAAACTTAATCGCCTAGAGGGCTTTGTGCTCAAGCTCCAAAGGTAAATGATGCGACTTTCCATAGATTAACTTGTAAGGTTTCGTTCCTATGGGAGTCTTGTACGCAGTTCTATAGGCCCATAGAGAATCATCGAGTTTCATGGACCAGTCCTTTCGCGTGTGGCTGACGGTATTTTCTAAGATATATTTAATCTATCTATTTGATACCTCTACCTGCCCAGAGGTCTGGGGGTGGTAGGGTGTGGCAACTTTATGCTTGACCTGGTACTTCTTCAGTAGCGCCTCAAACTGCCTTTCTCCAAAGTGTGATCCGCCGTCGCTTATCACTGTACGAGGCACTCCAAAGAGTGGAAAAATAGTTTTCTCGAAAATCTTAATCACAGACTTGGAGTCACAAGTTTGAGTAGCAACTACCTCAACCCATTTCGAAACGTAGTCTACAGCCACAAGGATGTATTGATAACCGTTTGACGAGGGGAAGGGACCCATGTAGTCAATTCCCTAGACGTCAAAGATCTCAACTTCAACCCAGTCTGACAAAGGCATCTCATTCCTTTATCCAATATTCCTGGTTGATTGACACTCCTTGCAAACCTTCACATAAGCGGTGGCATCCTTGAAAAGCGAAGGCCAGTAAAATTCGGATTGAAGCACTTTTGCGGCGGTTCTGTCTCCACTGTGATGCCCTCCATAGGATGAAGAGTGGCATTCTCTCAGGATTAGCGGGACCTCCTCCTCTGGTACACACCTTCTGTATAGACTGTCAAAGCACTTCTTGAAAAGCAAAGGGTCATCCCAATAGTAGTTCTTGACATCAGATAAAAGCTTCTTCTTCTGGTTATACTTGATATCTGGTAGTAGCTGGCCAAAGGCCAGGTAGTTACAAATGTCCGTGAACCATGGCATGGTTGGCTCGTCGAACTGAGCCATCAATAGAGCTTCATCAGTGTAGTTGTCGTTAATAGGCAACATGTCTTCTTTGTCGCAGACTAATCTTGAGATAGGTCTGCGAATACATTTTCTTTTCCTTTATTATCAATTATTTCATGGTTAAACTCTTATAGGAGCAAGGCCCATCTCAGCAACCTGGGCTTGGTATCCTTCTTTTTGTATCAGGTAGTGTATGGCCCCATGGTTGGTATAGACTTTCACTTTTGCTCCTATAAGATATGATCTGAACTTGTCAAATGCGAAAACGATCGCTAACATTTCTTTCTCCGTGGTGGTGTAGTTTACCTGCGCCTCATCTAGAGTACGGCTTCTGTAACAAATAAAATGATGTTTCTTGTCTTTAGTCTGCCCTAGGATAGCTCCCATAGCGTAGTCTCTAGCATCACACATAAGTTCAAAGGGAAGCTCCCAATCCTCTTTTAGTATCTGGAAAGCTTTCAAGCAGTCATCAATAAAGTCAAATGTTGTGTCCTTCATCAGCAGGTTCGAGAGAGGTTTTGATATCTTTGAGAAATCCTTGATGAATCTTCTATAATAACCAGTGTGACCGAGAAAACTTCATACTCCTATCACGGACCTTGGCAGAGGTAGTCTAGAAATAGACTCAACCTTGCTTATATCTACTTCAATACCTTTCTTAGAGACCTTATGGCCAATGACTATGCCTTCTTGTACCATAAAATGACATTTTTCCCAGTTAAGAACTAAGTTCTTTTCCTCACATCGCTGCAGAACTAACAATAAGTTTTTCAAGTAGGCATCAAAATCCTTTCCAAAAATGGAAACACCGTCCATAAAAACTTCTACAATGTCCTCCAGAAAGTCTGAGAACATTGAGATCATGCAACGCTGGAACGTCGCAGGATTATTGCATAGACCGAATGGCATCCTTCTAAAAGCATAAGTGCCATATAAGTAGGTGAAAGTGGTCTTCTCCTGGTCGTCCGGAAAAATAGGAACTTGATAAAATCCAGAATAACCGTCCAGAAAGTACAAATACTCATGATGTGCAAGCCTTTCTAACACTTGGTCGATAAAGGGGAGGGGGTAGTGATCTTTCTTGGTGGCCTGATTTAGCCTTCGGTAGTTGATACACATCCTCCATCTGGTGACAGTCTGGACATCTACCTCGTCACCTTTATCCCCCTTTACGACTGTCATGCCTCCTTTCTTGGGCACCACGTGAATCATGCTTACCCAGTTGTTGTCGCTAATCGAGTATTTAAATGCCTGCATCTTTGAGTTTGATAATTTCTTTCTTTACGACCTCTTTCAACATCTGGTTCAACTTCCTCAAAGGGTTGAACAAGGGGCTTTGCAGATTCCTCAAGATTTATTCGATGCATACACAAAGTAGGGATTAGCCCCTTAATGTCATCCACTGAATATCTGATAGCTTTTCTATGGAGCTTTAGCTCTTCAAGGAGTCTTTCTAGTTGTTCTTTTGTCAGATTGGCGTTGACTATGACAAGATTTCTTTCCTCATCATCTAGGAACTCATACTTCAGGCCCTCCGGTAGCTACTTTAGCTCTAGATTAGGTTTTGGTACGTTCTCTTCTACCATGGTCACTTCTAAAGATGCATACTTCACCATCTCTATAACCTCTTCATCTTCTTCATCTCTGTTCAGGTAGCTGAGGACCTCAGCTACCTTGGGATTGTTGACCTTTGAGCCTTCTTTGTTCATCTCCCTCATAAGAGGGTCTACCATTGTTGCGTCCTCTTCTACTTCCTCGCAGTATTGATTATAATTGTTGACAAAGTAAGAAGATTCAAGCAGTGATGGTCCTTTCATCGAGTCTCTCACCTTGAAATCTATGTGATCGTTCCCTACCCTTAGGGTTATCACACCTTCAATGACGGTGATAAGTGCTCTTCCGGTCACCAAGAAAGGATGTACGAATATGATGGGGCACTTAGGATCCTCAATAGTGTCGATGATAACAATTTCACAAGGGATAAAAAACCTTCCTACTCTGATTGGTACATCTTCCACCACTCCTATCGGCCTTTTGAAAGTGTGGTCTACCAACTCTATCCTCATGTTAGTCCGGACCATATCAGTCAGTCTTAATCATTTGACGAGGCTCAGAGGCATGAGATTGATACTAGCCCCTAAATCTGCGATACCCTTTCTTTCAACGATATCGCCTACTGTGAAGGGTATGGTGAAGGCCCCATGATCCTTTTTCTTGGTTGGTAACTCAGCTTTTTCGAAGGTTGTGGACATGTTGGCTAGGTTTACAGTTTCGATCCTCCCTCCTCATCTTTTCTTTGTGACTAGATCCTTGAAGAATTTAGCATAGGTCGGCATTTCTTCCAAGGCATCTAGAAAAGGTACCTCTAAATGGAGCTTCTTCACTGATTCCATGAACTTTTCACATCTCTTCTTTAGGTGAGCCTTTACAAGCTTGTATGGGAAAGGTAATCTTGGCGAGTACTGGTTTCTCTTGGCGAAAAACTCCTCTTCGGGTCCTGACTCCTTAACTTGTGGGTGCTGGCTTTCTCCTCTAACCAAATCTTCTGCAACCTTCTCAGACTCGAGTTCTTCGGTTCTCATCTCCTCTTGGTGCTCTATTGTCTGTCCCTATCTGAGGGTTGCCATCTTAGCGGACTCTGTGCTAGAAGGGATCTTTCCCAAAGGGTTCTTTCAAGCTCAGCCAACTGAGTGAGTTGTTGGTCTATTTGACATTGGTGCGTTTGCATGTCTGCCATTTGGGTTTGCATAGAATTCAAAATGCCAGAATTGGATAATGTGCATTGTGCAAGATGATTGTTTACTATGTCTTGTCTTTTGACGAAGTCAAAAAGTTTCCCCATTAAGTCTGGTTGACCACTACTCTTAGTATGACCTTGTCCTTGCTCTTGCCCTTGGCTTTAGCTTGTTTTGGCAGCTTGACGTGGTTGATACATGACCTGACCTTGATGATTGGTTTTCTTTGTCTAGAATATGTTGGTCTTAGCATATTGTCCCTGCCCATTTCTCTTCTCGAAACCATATGGTGGCTTGGGTGGGTTGCTTAACTGATGCGAGTTCTTTGCGGCATCCTTGTTTCCATAACTGAAGCCTGGATGATCTGACCTCTTGAAGTTGACATAAGATACGTTTGCAGCTTCATTATCCTTTGAGTCACTTTCACTTGAATCTTCAGGTCGAGTATACACACAGTTATCTACTCCATGGCCTCCTCCACAGGTGACACATTTCATTACCTTCTCTGTCTGCTTCTTGCCTTTTCTTCCTGACTCCTTTAGCTATCTGACATCTGTAGCTATCTTTTGTATCTGGGATGTAATCGCCTCCAGAGCCTTAGACTCAATCAATGGTCCTTCGTTGGCGGCTTTCTTCATATAACCTCTGTCGGTCCTATCATATTCAGTCTCGGCTTGAATCTCATCCATGTTTTCAATGATCTTTTTAAATCTACTAGGCTTCTTCCCAAGAAAATCGATTCCCACAGCTGTGTTTAGTGATACTCTCTCTCTTCAGGAGTTAGGTCATTGTAGAATGTTGTTATCAGAAGACCTTTCTTGTAATTGTGGTGAGGGAAATCCCTCTGATACTCCTGGTATCTCTCCTAGGCCTCATGCAGATTCTCTCCTGGTTTTTGCATAAAAGATGTGATCTTGTGCATTCTCCTGACAGTCTTTTTAGTAGGGTATAACTTGTTTACGAAAGCCTCGACTAAGGCATTCCATCCATTTAGGGATTGATGTGACATTCCAAGGTACCATGACAATGCATTGTCCTCCAAAGAGAAAATGAAACCCTTACAGTAGATCACTTCTTACGGTACCCCCCTCATTTTGATGGTGTCACATATATTTTTAAAAGCATCAAGATGATGATAAGGGTTGTCATTCTTGGAACTCCCTCGAAAACTCTTATTCTGGTTCATAGAAATCACAGTGGGTTTTAGCTCGAAGTTTGCAGCATCGAACCTCAGAATTACCACGGGGCATCTAGAGTTGTTGGCTTTCGTGGCTACAAACTCTCGAAGAGTCTTTTCTTCTTCTTTGGAATCTTCACTGCCACTGTCTCTGCAGTTTCTCTCTTGATTGTGATGTTTCCTTCTATGTCTGCGGTGATGATGATGTCCTTCATGGTGGTGGTCATCCTCAGGTTGTTCTTGTTCTTCATAATGATGATCGTCATTATAACTCTCATGTCAATCTTCATCGCTTCTTGGAAGAAGTGGGTGTGGTCCAACTCTCGCATTCCACTCATCTGCAGAAAGGGGTGACTCCACACGAGGGGCATGATGAACGAAGTTAAATTTGGACAAAATGCTTCCCCCATGCACCTGAACAGAATCGTAAGATTAAGTTAGAAAACTAGGCTTGATAAAGTGAACCATTCTGCATAGATTTAGGTTAGAAGACTTAAAGTAGCAGTGTTGTCAAGCTTATTGCTAAGATTGAGGCACATGAGCATAATAAGCGGACTCGGGTTCTTTAATAGTACCATTTTTCCTCGTCCCCGGCAACGGCGCCAAAAAGTTGACTGGCCTAAATCACGCGTCTAAAAGAAGTGGATTTAAAGTAGTCAGACTTTTAAAGAGATAACCCGACTCTCAGGCCCCCACAACGATAATGGGGTCCGATGTAGCGATCGAGGTCGAACACAGGGATGAGGTTGGTAGTGCTAAGAATGCGGAATCAACACTTCTATACTCTGGTAGAAAAAGAAGGATTGAAAGGTGTTCCCAAGGAACGACAACCTGAAGTCAAAACAAAAGGGTGAAAGAAAAGAAAAGAAAAGAAAATAAACTAAAAATGAGAAAAAGGAAAACTCGGACCGGGGTTTACTTAACTAAAATGTTCGCTTAACCAACATATTATCCCTCTTCCCTACATGCACATAAAAAAATTACGAGCAACCATGAAAAGCCTCATTCCACTCTCTCTCGAGATGAGGAAAGAACCAGACTTAAAAGAAGTCTCTCTCTCGAGAAGACAGCTCAAAAGCCATACGTCAAAACATACGGTTTAAAGCACCATCAATATAACACTCTCGTGCATTCATGCTGCTCTATGTCATGGACAAAAGCGATATTACTCTCTCGAGATACCGATGATCAAACATCGCAAGACGATAGCTAAACATACAAGCAAAGTGTTTAAAGCAATTGCATAGAGGTAACCTTCATATGGGCAAGTATATATAGACAAAGAACGATAGATATGTCGCAACAAGGAAACATTGTAAAGAAAAAATATCTCCAACTGGAGTTACAAGAATCATGATGGTTTTAGGATTTTAGCAGTTTTTAGGGGTTTTACGCAACAACATCCAAGGACATAAAATGATTGTCCAGGCCAGGCATGAAGGAAGAAAACTTAGGAATAACAAGCGGCAGCGGAAAACACCTTGCACCCCTTCTCTCGAAGAGGGTACCTCCAACTAAATACAAACACCCTCTCTCAAGGGTAATGGACATAGGTTGGAGGGGGAAAGCAACCCGAAGCAGCTCCAACCCTGGGTACTCTCATACTCCCAGGTCAGACCAAGCTGTAGAGTTACAATGTCCTTCTCTCAGAGGAGTTGAAACGGGAAACACATTTTGATAGCTAGTCAAAACATGATCCAAACATACAAGCTAGAACTCAGATGCTATATAAGAAATCATCCAACAAAAGGGATCCAACCATAGAACAACAGGTATTAACTCCACATATTCTATAAGCTTAGATATTGTGTAAAAGGGGTTCAGTTACAATGCATAATGAAAGTAAATGCTGAAAAAGAAAGATAGGTATCGACCTCCTTGATGTAGGAGGTCGATGTACAACAGAAGACCCCTAAGGTAATTGCTAACCCGATACCGGGTGAGAGCTCTGCCTGATATGCCTATTTTGGGCGGCTAGCCCTGTCGGGTGATAAGCTGTGATGGGCAGGCGTATCAGTCGAATCTCTCTACTCGATACAGTCATGTCGGAGCACCACCCTCTCGGGTGACACACCATGACGGGTGGTCCATATCGGGTTCGATATTGTTTTGGGTTAGAGATGGCTTAGGTTCTCAAGTTCCTTGTATTGGGTGTAGGGGGCGAGCCGTCTCAGACAGGAGCCCATCTAGGACCCCGGCACATCAGGTGGCCTTCTTGGTCGTGCCGGACTACTGCAGCTACCGGGGCGGGTCCTAAGTGAACCACTCCCATCCCTCTCGGGTTGGGGTGAACTCACATAGTATCGCCCGACACACCAGCTCCAGGTGCTTTCCAAAGTCAGATTTCGTGAGGTTACGACTTGTCCCATCGAAGTCCTATAGCTGCTATTTATAGGCAGTGGTTGGAGGATGTTGTGGTTCTCTAGGCTCCACGTATCCTTGATCGGCTCCGCACACATGGCTTTGGGGATGATCAACACATGTGTGTCGCCCAACACAACATATTGTCGTGTGTTGGGTTGCAATCGTGTCGGGTGACCGTGGCGGGCAAACGCTTCCTATGAGTGGCTTGTATTGCACGACAAGCCATAACGGGTGGATTATTCATGGCGAGCAGAGCTCTCCGTCTGGTAAGTTGCGTACCGCCCGTCAGGACTTCTCTGCACGACGCAACCGTGTCGGGCTGCAGCCATATCGGGCAGCAGCTACGATGGGTGAGTGGCATGTCGGGTTTCCGGTAGAAGGGTCGGTGCAGGTAAGCGTCGTCCATGGGCCGGGACGGGCCTTTAGCGGTCTTTTAGGTATAAAACAGGG
The DNA here is from genome assembly GCA_963693085.1 of Alisma plantago-aquatica. Classification (NCBI taxonomy): domain Eukaryota; kingdom Viridiplantae; phylum Streptophyta; class Magnoliopsida; order Alismatales; family Alismataceae; genus Alisma; species Alisma plantago-aquatica. Next base: position 1,970,886,219 of record OY856409.1, on the reverse strand, counting down.
AAAATTCTATACAAAAGATGGAAAAAGAGTTAATGGAGTAGCACAATTTACTTTTGTGCAAAACATGACAAAATTTGAGAGGAAAACAGTTTAGAGGGCAGTTTTGACAAGGAAATAAATGCTATAAATAGCCATAAAACGAGTGTTATCAAGGGGGTGAATAGATTCTAATAAAATTTTGAAGCAATAATAGAATGAAAAATGCAAGCAACAAAAGTGAAGACTAGATTTAGATTAGTTCCATCTAAGATATTAGTCTACTACCTAGTTGTTTCCAACTAGGATTTTGCAACAAATAATTTTATAACTTATCTATTACAAAAAATTACAAAATTACTTGTTACAACTAATCCCTCTTTGTTACTGGACATGAAGAGCACCAAGCAAACCTCTTCTTTGACAGATGATGGAAGAGCACCGATCTCCTCTTCTTTAATGGACAATGCAAGAGCACCGCAACAATCCCTCTTCTTTAACGGACGATGGAAGAGCACCGCAACAATCCCTCTTCTTTATCGGACGATGGAAGAGCACCACAACAATCCCTCTTCTTTAACGGACAATGGAAGAGAACCAAGTTGAGAAGACTTCTTCTTCTCATAGGTTCCTGGACAGCCTTCACTCCAAGAAGTAGCCCAAGAATAATACAATAAAGAAGAAATAGAATGAAGAAATAAAGAAACAAAATAAGGTCACAAGATATACAATTCTTCTCTTATGTACAAGTGATGATGATCCACTCCAAAATGGTTTATGCAAAGTAGTATTTTGTGGTGATGATAATATAGATGAACGAAGGGCTTAGGATTATAATGTGGGGTGCGTGGAGCAGAAAAATTATGAGTGTACCCTTGAGATGTACAAAATTCTTCAAATGTATGATTTTCAAATTCTCCACCATGATCACTTCTAATGGTACATATTTTGCTTTGTAATAGATTTTCAATCTTGGAACAAAATTGTATAAAAACATGAATAGTATCATCTTTAGTTGCAATAAAGTGTACCCATGTGTATCTACTATAATCATCAACAATAACAAAATAGTATCTTTTACCACCAATAGATTGTGTCCTCATGGGTCCAAATAAATCCATATGAATTAATTCTAAGGACCTACTGGTGCTAAGTACATGTTTTGGTTTAAAAGAGGTTTTGGTTTGCTTTCCCATTGTGCATGGTTCACAGTTTTCAACTTGATCAAAAGATAAAGTAGGCAATCCACGAACAAGATCATATTTCACTAACTTTTTAATAACATGTGAACTAGCATGTCCTAGCTTTTTATGCCATACTTGTAAGGTATTTTCATTTGCAAGCAAGCATTTTCCCACTACTGATTTCATAGAGTTAGGTTTAAGGATATAAAGATTTCCAACTCTATTTCCTTCATAAACAACATTTGTAGTGTTTTCTATCAATAACTTGCAGCAAGTTTTGTTAAATAACACATCATAACCACTATCACATAATTGACTAACACTTATCAAATTATGGTGCAAACCATCAACGAGTAGAACATTCTTTATTTCGAGGTTTGTACCAACATTACCTATTCCAACGATTTTTCCCTTACCATTATCTCCAAAGATGACTGTTCCACTTTTCTTTTCTTCAAAGGTTTGAAATGCATCTTTGTTCCCGGTCATATGTTTGGAACATCCACTGTCAACTACCCATTCCTGCATTAAAATGTAGATTTTGGTACCCATGTGATGGTCTGATATGGTTGGAATCATTTAAGTACATACTTTTATAAAAGTTCTGAATCAGAAATCCAGTCGGTCGACAATTGTTCGACCGACATCTGTCTCGGTCGACTAATTGTCGATCGAGAAGATTATTGTATTACAAACAAAGAAACACAGAAATTGAACTCGGTTGACCAATTTTCGACCGAAATAATTTGCTGTAGATTTTGATTTGTTACAGACATCCGGTCGGTTGACAATACTTCGACCGATTAATGGTTCGGTCGACAATACTTCGACCGACTAAGTTTCTGTTTCAATATAACAGTGCAGAAAATTAACAGTATGCATGAAATCTTTTGTTCAGTTGAGATAAGACAATGTAAATAGCAAGATGGAGCATTTGGCCATATCTCAACTAAATTTCATTTGATTCTACTAAGTTTGAGGTTTTGGGACCCAAACTAATTCGGAATCCTTAGTCTTATAAGGGCATGAAAAAGAATAGTGTCCAAGTCGTAAACAAAAATGGCAAGTAATAGAATCAACTTCATTTCTCTTCCTAGTCATTGTGTTCTTGGGTACAAACATAGTTTGAGTTCTTTTGGGTTGATTTTTCTTTGAAGCATATCCCAAACCTTTTCTTCCGTTGAAAACAATACCAATGCTTAGAATGTTATCAAGTATATCTTTTCTTCTTAACTCATAAATTTCTCTTTGTAGCTGAGCAATGTCATTTCCAAAGATATAAGCCAAAGATGAATAGAGTTTCGATTAAGGTTGAAGATGATCTTGTGGGGTTGTGCTTTGCACGATATGACCTTGGAGTTGTGCTGCCCGATAGCCTTGTTTCGAGTTGTACCCTTAGGTGACACACCCTGTTGAGATAGTTGGCTTGGTGCTGGTTATGCTTTGCCCGATATAGAGCCTCAACCCTAGCTTGGGTTTTAGAGTTGCTTTGGGTGACATGAGTTGTCTACCCTTGTTGCATGATATGTTCTTGAGGTGGAGTCCTTGGTACATATCCTTTCTTGGGAGTTAGATTGATCCTTGTATCCTTTGGACGATACACCATGTATAGAGGATGCCTGATGCACCCCCTTGTCCTGAGATGATCTTGGACGTTATGTGAAGTTAGCTTAGTGCCCGACTTGGTCTTGGCCGATAGGCATGGATAGCATGGTGCCCGGCACAGCCTTGGCTGTGATCCTTGGTTAGACGAGCTTGGGCGATATGGTATGGTGCCCAGGATGGCTTTGGCTGATACAATCATGTCTTAGTTAAGCTTTGACTTATATGAAGTGTTGGATGATATGGCTTCATGCCCGACATGCTAACCCTAGTTGATGGCCATTATGATGCTTCATGGCCATGCACGACACCATTCTTGGGTGTCATGGGTACCCTAGTCGATAGGGTTAACCCTCGGATGATGCTTAGATGGTTGCATGATAGAGTTGCCTTGGGCGACACCCCCTTTGGTCGATATGGCTCATGTTGAAGGTTAGCCGATAGTGGAACCTAACCCTTAACCCTATCTTAGTGCACGTTAGACCCTTGGCCGATAGCCATGGTAGTGTTGCATGATATACCTTGGTGATGGCTTCCCGACACCATGAGTGCTAATGGAAACTTGATGCATGTTAGAGGATGCGCAGTGGTTGGCCTATATGGTGGTGAGTTGCCTTAGGTTTGGGAATCCTAGCTTTTATACCTTTGGTAAGGGTATTTCTATCGGGTACACCCTTTGATGAGGGTTGGCGTTGCTCGCCATGCTTAGTGAGGGTTGCAAGAGTTTTGGTGAGGGTTCTGATAACCCAGAATGTATATAGTTGATGGTTCTCTTTTAATGATGATACAAGTGAAATGATGTAATCACCTTGAATCTTGCAAATATGTTGATAAGTTAAAATAATAGATTGTGAACTAGGAAGCTTGGAAGCATATGATGTTGCTACACATGTTAATATGACACATGCATATGGTCACAAGTGTAAGGCATAATACATGCTCATGTTTGATAATAATACCATGAATGATAAAGCTTATGTGTGATGTACTCATGGATGCTTCTTTATACTTGATAGTATAATAATAATCCTATTAATCCATGATGGCTTCAGTTATCTATGTGGATGTGTGCACTAACCATGTAGGTATTTCATGTGGATTCATAGCCTGGTAAGAGCTATGAGATGTATGTGCTGGAATAGCACCATGTGGTAATGTGGAAACAAGTTGATAGGTCTGAGGACATGATACAAGGCTGAGTGCCTAGCTGAAGTGTTATCCTCTGATCATGAGATAAGGGATGCGTTCCCAGGATGCTGATGCATGATGGTGATGCCTTGAGAGGCAGTGGTTGATTGAGATCCCAGGACAATATTCTATAAGGCTATGTTATACTTTGTTTTGCCTCAACAATTGGCTTACAATATACTAATTAATTATAGATAAACATATAATGTAGGTTGCCCTGGCCATAGATCCATTACCGTCAGTTTTTGGTGATGGTAAAATAGGTTTATCCTGCGGGATTACCTGGAGTGCATATTGTTGAATATGCGAGGTTTTCCCTAGCCTAAAATAGGAGGGTTGAGTGCAACTGTGGTTGCAGACTCAGGATATATGGAACATGGTGAACAGACCCATGGATCGGGATAGGTGATGATGAGCATGATGCGTTCATGGCTTGGATGTATGTACTAGCACCCATGATGAGGTGAGCTAGAGATATGGGTAGCTTGCAGAGCTAACCCAGAGGTTGAGGCCTATAAGCATAAGACTGAGGTGTTGCTTGATGATTTGTGTACTGACCACGGGAAGGTGAGGTCATGGAGTTTGGATCTCCTTAGACCTTGTATGGCACCGGATTGGGCTTCACAACCAATGGTTGGATTTAAGCAGGGAAGGCTCACTTCCTCAGGGCATAATAAAATGTAATCCAGCCGAATAAGTATATCTTGCTTAGAGAAAAATACAAAACATTGATTGAGGCCTTGCTTATATAGTTGATCTAGTTATACTATACAATTGTTTGTACGATCCTTATAGTTTGTGATAAGTTCTTATAAAGCTTATCTTGTCAATCATGTTCCATAAAGAAATACTTGGTTCTATGTCTCCCAGATATCTTAGTAAGCTTGATGGTAATAATAGCCTTGCTCAGTATGTTGCTCTTGTTATACACTTTACCAGTTATTTGCTGTTATTTGCCTTAACCTTTCTGAGGTTTTATAGTTTCGGCGGGGAGTTATGTTTCTCGTTGGGACTGTGTCTCACCCCGCTGGTTTACACCCTTTTTAGGTGATCGCTCTAGACGTGGTGGTGGTCGTGAGGTTGCGGCGGAGCAGCAAGAAGAGAAGTAGAAGGCAAGAGATGGACATGCTGCTATTTTGGTGGTTTGTAGTAGAGTCCTAGAGTCATCCCTGAACACTCAGGTCCTTGGAGGTGTTTGATGACGTTTCATGATGTCTAGCTGTTGTAATTTTTTTATATCCTGCTGCTGGCCGTACGTGGCCTGTTATGTATGTATAAACAGGTGTTGAACTCTGGTGCCGACAGTACAGCTAGTTTCGATAAGTTGTGGACTTATAACATGGCTTGTGAATGTTTATATAACATGTCTTTCTATAGGATCTGGATGCGAAAGTTCTCTCTTGTATGGTTTCCGCAATCAGTTTTAATTAACCCATGTTTTCGGTAATGTGAGGTTCCGCACGTTTTCGCGTGTCATCTCGTTGTCTGTGTGATGACGGGGTGTCACAAAGTAGCTCTCTTACAACTTTCCTATCTCACTCATAATAAAAAAATGAAGTGTAAACTAGAGAGAGAAAGGGGCTCAAGGAGTTGTAACACACTCAACTGTAGCAAGGACTTATAATAGCATGAATGAGAAAACTTGGAATGAACTCAAGGGGTCCTATTTATAGCTGGGGGTGCTTCCTTGAGTGTGGGATTACTTAAGGGCAAAATATAGGCATTTTACAAGTTGCAATGGATCTATTCTCGCTCAAAACAACTCACCATCCGTTATAATCACTTTTTCTGCATTTTCCATATAGTACATTCGGTCGAGTTTCATAAAGGTAACTCAACCGATCCACTAAATGGCAAAGCCAGTTTTCAAACTATCAGTTAAGTTTGTTTTGGGAAACTCGACTGATGAGCTAAAATCAATTTTTCTCAATGAGTCATCCAGTCAAGTTCTATGAGTGTTCAAGTCGACTGATTGGTCTCTCCAGAAAATCCATCACTGGATCGATCGAGTTTCCAACTCGATTAATAAACAACATGTGACAAATTTTCTAAATTGACATTTGAGTGATTAAACCTTGAAATTAAGTGTCCCTAATTTTATTCTCATCTTAGTTACAAGTCATATCATCAATACAATTGATTACAAAAATCATCTATGGTCATTTGGAGTGATTTCCCGAAACATGCACTTGCATTGCTTTTGACTTGTACTTGAACAAGATAGGGCTTGTGCAAATTGATCCTTTTCATGTACCTAAAGCCTAAAATCAATCTTGAACAAACATATTAGATACATAGGAATGGAATGGTTAAGTCATTATCAAAATATGGGCAATGTATAACTATCAAGTCAATAATGGCATGATGAATAAGTCCCTAATCTTATTCAAATCTATGATTTCCCATCAATACGATGAAATCAAGTTTGAAATCCTTAATCTACTTGTGATGTGTCACTCTAAGTTCTAATGAACCCATGATGTACTATGTGCTTGATAATGCCTATGCATGACCGAGATTGAGATATTGAAACCAATGTTGAAGGAAATGAGTACCTAGACTTTAGTGACACATCCAACCTCCATGATAATGATAGATGAGACCTACTCTTTCTAATATAAATCATAAAAGACTTGCTTGTAATGTCAAGATCTGTATGATGACTTAATCGCCAAGATCTAATCATGCTTGCTATATATGGTTTTTCTAAATCAAGTTGTTAATTAATGCTTGTATCAAGGTACACTTTATCCTCCTATTGGCCAGACTAGTGGTATTGAAATTGCATGTATGCATGTAGTATAAATGCTTGGCTATATATACTTGTTTGAGCTATTGTTCCCTATGACTACTATGTTTTGGTCTTGATTACATATGTTGAACACACTTGAACATAATGATAGATGTCCATTACACAACCTTGTGTACCTTCCTATATTCTCAGGGTAAGGACACAAGGCTGGGTGTCCTACTTGAGTTTTCATGATAGGGCAAACCATGTTGATACAAAGGTTATCTCTTGGCGATGGTAGTGAGGTCCCATACGAATAGGGTTAACTCTTGACGTTTAGTCTTGTAGTCCCTCACATCGAGACATGGTACCTAATCTTAAGCACCCTCATGGCCGCTTCTTTTGAGAAGTTGGTCAAATGCCTTATGATATTGTTGGTATAATGAAAATGAACATAAAATACACTTGCATGTTAATAAGAGAATCTCTAACTGTTGTTTCTTTATTTTTTTATTATATTATGCTTTTTCCAAGCAATATATATTCTTAAACATGTGATTTTATATGCTTACACTGCGCACTCAACATAACTGTGCTGACATGTACCCATTTCATGATTTTAGGTAACATGTACACTATGCACCTCTAATGATGATCAATGATTCTGAACTTATGATAATATTCTCATACTCTTATGATATATAATGACATGCAAATAGAATATACATTGCTGATATATGGGACCTAAGATCTTACCAGGTATTAGTTTAGCATTCTCTTATTCTATGTTATCTCATACCTTAGTTGTTGTTTGTGGTTTTATTCATATATATGTTATGTGATCTATCCTACAGACGGACACTCAGGTCCTCTCACCTTTGACTTTCTAGCCATTAAGAGTGAGGATTTGGGTAACAATGATTCTGTGACATTAGGATTAAAATACCCTATATTACTCGATCGTACACTTGCGATCACATGCATAGTTTTGACATATCAGTGATCATGGTTGTATGTAATACAACTCGATTAATATCTTACCATCCCATCAGAAAAAGAGACTATGGTGTGTGTGTATGTTAATCCTAGAAGGCTGTCTGGCTATTTCACCATTTTTTTCTTTTATGCTTTTTTAATATCTTTTTCTTTCAGTTCGTGAAGTTTCATTGCATCATTTTTCTATTGTCAAAAATCTATGTTTAATCTCTTCTTACCAATATAGTTATATGATTAATGCACATGTCTTTGACATTTTTCTAGGGGCGAGCAGAATTTTCTTAATCATCGATTAACTGAATGATTAAATTCTTTTAATGGTTAAACTTTTGGACAATTTGGTTATGGTAAATTTCTTTAATTTGTTCAATTTTACAATTTGGAATCACCTATAGGTAGTTGTACATAAGTGTTGAAGGAAGCAGGTGGTGGCATTAGTTGTAACCTAGCAATGTCTTATAAATCTGGAACGGTAAAGTAGTGACATCTACAACATCGACCCAATAAAAGAGCTAAATAACAACGACAACCTAGAAAAAGGCAAGGAAAATAGAAGCAACCAAACAACCTGCTAGGATTAACAAAATATACAACATATGTATATACATATATAGTTGTATTTTTATTTTAAAAAAATTCTATATGTATATACTAATTAAGTTTCCATGAACTATATAATGTTATATATGTATGCTACTACTATAATACAAGAATTGTTCAAAATTTTATGAATATTTTCAACTAACAGTATTACACGAGTGCTATTTTTTAGTCAAATTATTTTACCATATTAATCATTAATCAATTAATTGTAATTGAATTGATCAAATCTAATTCTATTATGTTAATAGATAAAATCTCAAACCACAAATTAACCATTAACTGAATTGAATTAACCATAGTTGACAAAAATCTCTGTTTATTTCAATAAATTGTCTCCTCATTGTTCCAATCATCATGTCTGTTCCAACAATCTATATGCATTATAATCATTGCATTATGTATGTGTCTTTCGTAGTACAATACTAACTATTATCTCGATGAAAAATCTAATTTATGGTTTGAAAGAGTTCCATCAAATTGTATGTGTGTTCACTAGCTAATTTGTATGTGTGTTAAAATGGATTGTCTAAGTGTTTATTAGTCCAGTATGGAGTCAACTGGTTGATAATCAAGATGCTCTCTATTCAAGATACTTCAATGATCCAATATGGGGTTAGGTTTTTTTTGGGTTGTATATAATTAATTACATAACAATGTAGTGTCCATTATTAAACAAGATGTTCTTCTTTTTGAGTTGTATAAATTATTTTATACAAAAGTACAATTGTTACTTAATAAAGTATTAACTTTAATAGAAGTTCAATTATCTGTCTACCTAATACACGTGTGCATGATATTTTTCATTCAGATTACATATCTAAATTATTAAACGAAACATGGGATTTTAATAAATATTTATTTGATTATTTTAATTGTATTTCATGTACTTTGTACATGTTTTTTTGCTAGTCCTGATTAACACACCGAGTTGAAGCTTATCTACATCATCTATCATCACCCAACTAAATTTCCACAAAGGCAATGACACCCGTGAGATGTTTTAAATAGGTTCCAATATGAGCACATATTCTTTTTTATGGATTATACTATTATATTAGAAAGACGTATTTATCAACTTGAAATGAGCTATGTTGAAAAAGGTTCTTTTAAGTTATAGTGATAGTAACCACTAACAAACACAACAAAAATCTTATTATAATGTTTCATCCCATGTATCGATATTTGTTGTCAAAAATAACTTTTCTTTTGTCTTTTCTATGTGGATCCACCATCATTGGTGGATAGGATTAGTTGTTCTCAAAGATAGTTATGCAAGCATATATTTTTTTAATTTTATTCTACCAACTTAGTTGTGTCAACTTTTTTTGATGAAATGTAGTCACAACAAGATGACCAGTGATCACATTTGGTCATTGTGTAAGACAATTTGTTCATTATTATGTTGCTTAAGGCATGCATTGTTGTAAGATTATGTTCATACATTGGAATGGTACCATCACCCTACACAGGGACGGATCCACAAAAATATAATAGAGAGACTAAATAAAATGAAGATGATATTAGTTTAATGGGGGTATGTTTATTAGATAAATGTAAATGTTTTGGGAATGGGACTTGGACCTGGTCCATTTGTTTAAAAACAAGACACTGAAAACTAATCTAACTAGAAATTTTACTTGATGATAGATGTGGAAAAGTCATATATATATGTGCGTGTGTATATATATATATATATATAATTAAAAGAGAAAAATTTCTCCCCCCTTCTCACGCCTGTGGTGGAGGCCGAACGCTCGGGAGGTTAACAAATTAAGGCGGCAACTGAGATTCGAACCGAAGTCCCTTTGTAAGGGGACACCGTGCTTGACTACTTGAACCACTCTTTTTCAACATATATATATGTATGTGTGTGTGTGTGTGTGTGTGTATATATATATATATATATATATATATATATATATATATATATATATATGGGGGTTCACTCAATACCCGCGCGAGTAGCCTGATTTTTTGCTACCCGCGCATCCAAAAGTATAACTATATGGTACACAAAAGTAACTATATTGATAAAATAGTAACTATATGATAAAAAAGTAACTGCCAGAAAATATACAGTCAATAAATATATGGACGTATTTGTTGATTTTGGTGGGGCAAATGATATTATTTTTGGATGAAATTTTTTGGAGATCTAGATAAAATGCTCCTCTACAATTGTGAAAAAAAATGACAGGAAGGGTGTGCGGGTAGCTACACGTATGGGTATTAAAGATGAACCATATATATATATATATATATATATATATATATATATATATATATATATATATATATATATATATATAGAGAGAGAGAGAGAGAGAGTCAGGCTAGAATACACTCGAGTGTACAGATCGCACGAATACACTCAAGTGTGTTTGCATATCAAGACTATTTTTTTGTAAAATGTAAACCATTGATCTTCACCGTCATACTATAACTAGGCTACATACAAATTTTGAGCCCATTTGGATGAGTGTAATTTGAAATGCATAATTTTTGCAGTCTTTATAACATGGTCTATAAATGTCCAAATATGTTCAAATTTTGCATATGAGCTATTCACAACATGTTTAAGAAGATCAATGAATTAGATTTTTGGAAAAAATATTGCATCATGAAAAACCACTTGAATGTATTCTTCTCCGAATACACTCGAGTGTATTCTAGCCTGACTCTCTCTCTATATATATATATATATGTATATGTATATATATATATATGGGGTAGCGATCTAGTGAGAAACATCCTACGGTGAGAGCATGAGAGACATTTGAATAACTACATATTTGGAACTATTTTTAAAATCCAACCATATAGATGGAAAAGGCATTATTTCATTTACCTTCTCACAAAAAATCATTGCAATCAGACGTTGTTTGCATGTCCATATGTACAATATATAATTTTTACATCCAACGGTTAGCCTGAAATTCAATATAGAACACAAAAAAGTATTCTGTTGTTGTGAATGATCTACAAATCGGATGGTTATGAAATTTTGTAGGAAGGTAAATATTAAAGTATACTTATAATCTATACGATTGGATTATGAAAAATTGATCTATGTGGAGAGTTATTCAAATGCCTCTCATACTCTCACCAAGATATGTTTCTCACTGGATTGTTGCCATATATATATATATATATATATATATATATATATATATATATATATATATATATATATATATATATATATATATATATATATATATATATATATATATATATATATATATATATATGTGTGTGTGTGTGTGTGTGTGTGTGTGTGTGTGTGTGTGTGTGTGTGTGTGTGTGTGTGCGCGCGCGTGCATGCCTGCGTGTGAGTGACTAAGTATATATTTTGGAATTTGGGAGGGGGAGGCTACAACCATGGTTACCCCCTTTCAACCTGCCCCTAATCCTACATGTATTTTTCATTAGTCCTCTACAACACATATGATGCAAAATATGAGGGTTGTTCTTCATGAATTATTCATAGGTGGTATCAGTGACAACAATGTACACACGTACACATTACTACAGAACTTGTTAAAGCCGAAGGACAAATCCCTGACCAATATCTATGAATCCCTGACTAGAATATGGTAGTCAGGGCCAATCCCTGACCAACATACCCTCACCAAAAGCTTGGTGACCAATAGAGATTGGTTAGGAACTATCCCTGACTAATATAGAAAGAAGCCTTGAGCATGAGATACAAGGTGGAAGTTAATTCTTTTGTCTGAAGTCTTAGTATTTTTCTACCTTCTTAAAATCCCAATGATCTCAACTTTGGAGGAATAAAAATTTGCATCTCCTTAATTTATAAAAACACCAGTGTAAATGTTCATTGAGTTTTAAATCTTTTATGTTTGGATACATATAACTTCCAAAATTAGTATACATGAGACATTATTCATCATTCATCACATGACAAGAAAATAAAATTTAACGCAACATGCATTCAGTTTATAATTATAATATTTACACTCAAAACACATGATTGGGACATCATGTGTTGTCTAATAAAGTAAGGCATATCTTACAAAATCACTTTGGCATAATAACATCATACATTATATACAATATCATATTGCTTAACACTCATTTTGCAACAAAAATAAACTTTTTCTGCACGAGCAAGTTTACTTAATAGGCTTTCCTAACTTTTGCTACGTCTTTCTCGAAGCTTTCTCCATTATTTATGTAACTTCTTCTTTGTAGATTGTTGTTGACGTCCTGCAATACAAAATCATATATATCAACTTTATGAAATTTTTAAGAAATAATATATTGCAATGAATCTCTAGCACCAGTTATACAAGTAGAGCAAAATTTACCTATAGATGCATAGTCTGTGTAAGCAGGACTTTTATTTTGCACTATAGTTAAAGTGCATTGTGTGTGAGGCGTAATGTACCAAATGCTCACATATACATGAGCATCGAAATTATATTGGTCCCATATGGAGCTTTAAGCACCTATACAAAATATATGTAAACACAGTATTAAATAATAATGCATAGAAGACAAATAAGAACTACGTTGTTTCTCAGTATGAACTCTTGATGATGGGAAAGGGAATCTAGAACATCGTTATCGTAATTGACACTAATAAAATATTAAGAGAAACGCAATGATAGGTACTTCTACTAGTAAAACGATGATACGAAATAGAATTTTTTTTTATTAACAATGTTGCTCTTTCTATTATATATCGTCACATGCTCGAGAAAATATCTTATTCGGATTTCCAGTTTTCACAAAAGATAGAGTCCACTGCTCGTTATTTTCCCAACCGTGCACGATCTTGTCGTTTCATTGTGGCACATCTACTCACCGGATCTGCATAGAACAACAACGTATGAGATCCTTATAGTATAAAGAATGATGTCATGGGAAAATATGATACGAGTACGAGAGGTCGCCGCGGTATCATGCGTCGATGTGTGGTTCTTCCACTGTAGATAAGCGAGATAGAGACTAAGAGGTAGAACTGAGAGAGTGATATAAGAAAATAACAAGTAAATAGAAGTGAGCCGGGAAGAAGAGCTGACCTAAGAGGAGATTAGCAGCAGGTAAAACAAACACAAACTACCGGAGGAGGAGGATCGACGACCGGAGGTACAGGGAGGGCGGCAGCAAGATGCGATACTCTAAACGCCATCGTAAGGGAGAACTTTCTCGTGTGTAGGGGAGAAGAAAGGGCGTGAGAGCGGAACCGTCGGCTGGTGGAAATGTGGCGCCTGGGAGAAAAGGTAGATTAGGTTTACAGGAAAAGATAGCTCTATATATATATATATATATATATATATATATATATATATATATATATATATATATATATATATATATATATATATATATATATATATATATATATATATATATAAGGGGTCATTGGTCAGGGCTTCGGTTTTTATTAGTCAAGGATACACCTTGAATATTTTTAGCTAACTGCCCAAGGTCTTTATCCCTGACCATATAGTCTTGACTTTTAAAAAATTTTGTTGTAGTGACAAATGCAAAGGAATATCATACATGCACATGTTTCTCGCTAACCATGGCGTGGAAGGTATAATGAACTACAACTATTGCACTCAAAATAATTTCTTAGAATGTGGTACGGAAAAAACATACAACACAAAAATGAGAAGATTGTGATATGGAATGCGGTCAGGATATATAGGATCAACGATGAACACAAGTTTGTACATGTTATCTATTGGGTAGCCCATAGTCGAATGTCTATTTCATCCCTTAGCCTCACACCATCCCCAAACTCCCCCGAGTTGCATGTTGGTATGTGGTCTATTGACTTTGTTCGTTATGAGGTGTCTCAATTTTTATCTATTTCATCACCCTTATGCATGACGAAATATCCCTCGCCTTGTCCTATATGGAAACTATGCAATATGAAAGAATATTTCATCCTTACTTCTCCACCTATAACGTCACATCTTTCTTTATGTAGAAAAAAAACCCTTTTACATTACACCCAACAGCCTCTCTACTCAATAGCAAGTTGGGCATGTTTATGGTTAAACATCTCTTGTTTGTTCCTGTACGCCCCTCTAACCCCACCCCCCCAACCACCCCACCACCACAAATACTCTGATATGTGGTAGGTAGTCCATGTTGTGATACAATGCAAGTCACTTTGTTGTATTTTTTATCCTGCATCAACTGTCTAATATATTTTTCACTAGGCACACCAATTCACCCGCAGTGAACAACTAAAATCCCCCATCCCTTCAGAACAAACCCTAAACCCTAAACATCTCTTGTTAAGTGACAGGTTTCATTCTATTTCATATAGACATTTGATTTTTTTATTGCAAGTAGTAACTTGCCTAATTTATTATGCGCTAGAGCGTGAATCGATAAGGATTAGTCATTTTTTGTGTTCATCGTAGAAACTATGGAGGACAATGCTCACTTAACACATGAAGATATTCTCCACTACATGTGGTTTACCCGTATAGAACATGTGTTGTGATACTCACGGATCCCATTGTAGAATCCATTTGTATGAAAGCGAAGAAGATGACAGCGGACCTTTTCCACGACCAAGACGAATTTAATAACCCGAGCGGACATCAATAGAAATGGAAATTTTATGGTGCATTTCTTACGGGCCCATGCTTTCATATGCATTTTAGAGTCTTGGACAGTGAGCCCCAGCGTTACGTATCCTTTAATCTTAACATGGTTAATGATAGAGCAAGTATTTATTTAAATTGTGATGAATAATCATTTCCCTAAGTTTTGAGTGCTTCCAAACAATTTTTAATTAGTGTGGCCATTTGCGTTAAAAACTAATAAAATTCTTCAGTCTTTGATAGGTCCACTGAGTACTCCTTATCTGAGTACACTGTCCCACCGTGTCAACCATTGTCATGGGCCCGTAAGGAATGCACCATAAAATTTCCATTTCTATTGATGTCCGCTCAGGTTATTAAATTCGTCTTGGTCGTGGAAAAGGTCCGCTGTCTTCTTCTTCGCTTGAGAATCACAACTCATGTTCTATACGGTAAACCACATGTAGTGGAGAATATCTTCATGTGTTAAGTGAGCATTGTCCTCCGGAGTTCCTACGATGAACACAAAAAATGACTAATCCTTACCAATTCATGCTCTAGCGCATAATAAATTTGGCAAGTTACTACTTGCAATAAAAAATCAAATGCCTATATGAAACAGAATGAAACCTTCTATCAAGTTTAAATACATATGAAAACATATTTTGTACAAAAATAACACGCAAAGTACCAAGTTAAGGACCCATAAACAAATGTTTTCAAATCACATGACAAACAAAATCATTAACATGTTTACATATACTTAAATGGAAGAAAAATGTTCCAAATTTTGTGGTGGAAGTTGATACTATACCACGTATGGGCCGATTGAAATTCTGTTGGGTTGTTGTTTCTATATCCTAGGAATGTATGTTATAGGGAATCATCATGATGTGCTCGATGCATTACGTCCTTCTCCTGATCATGCATCTTATGGGTGCCATATGAAGTGGCCATGGAATGTAGAAGAGCTAGCTTGACATAGATCATGGTAGACCCATGGAGGATGTGTAAAATTGAGAACCACACATCTCATGAATCAATGATATGACCCTAAAAAGAAAAAAAAATAGATGGTAGTAGATGGGAAAGAACAATATATCAATTCTCTCAACCAACAAAGTAGGGGTTCTTTGTTCTGCCATATGTACAAGTATATTATTCATCCCTACTTGTGTATTGTGGATTATTGTTATCTTCAATGCCAAAGGTTCTTGGGGAATTCCATGAAGAAGTGTTATAGGATGATGGAAAAGTTGACAAATCCATTGAGTGGACAAATTGGCCCCCATTTCATGTACTTTCACATACGCTTGGATGAACTATGACACAATTTTGTCACTAAGCCCATGGATATAACACTTATAAAACATTTCCTATGCCGTTGATAAGATGTTTCCTTTATATGTCATTGGGCTCCACCACTGCTAATGTTGGAATCTTCCGTATCCTTTAATAATCTCATCATTGAAAATAGGTTTTCCTTCATAGGGGGTTACAATCTAGATAGCAAGTCATGAAACCAACAAAGTAGAGGTTCTTTATTGTGACACATACACAAATGTGTAATTCATCCCTTATTTTGTATCGTGGATTATTCTCGTCTTCAATGTCAAAGGTTCTTGGATAATGTCATGAAGAAGTGTTCTATAATGAAGGAAAAGTCTTCTTATCCATTGAGTAGTTCTCTAGAATAGCCCCCAACTCATACACCTTTTCATATGCTTGCATTGAACTATGGCACAATTTTGTCATAGAGGCCCATGTATGTGACACTTATAACACATTTCCTATGCCATTGTTCTGTTGTTTCATTTAAAATAATACTATGTAAATGTGTTAGTGGGATTCCACCACCACTAATGTTGGCATATTCCATGTCCTTTAATAACACTGTTATTATCAATGGGTGTTTCCTTAGCAAAGGGTTGCAGTTGAGTCAATTGGAAATGTGTTAGATAATTCTAAGAAAGCGACTTGAGCGACACCACCTGGATTTAACCCGGCTGTGATTCATTTGGCATGTTAAGCCACAAAACTAGTAAGGCCACAACATTAGTGATAAATCTATAAAACCATCATTATAGTCATTGGAACAATCACCTACTGATGGCTCCTTATTATTGGAGGTGAATACATAATCACCTCTTGCAATGTTACAACCCACCATCAACTTCACACTATTGTAGTGGTAGATCGACTTGCTGAGAAACTCAACGAGCTCCTTGTTATTCTATAATCCACAAAAATTTGGTATTATGCAATGTTATCTAAAAATCTCACCAATAAAATGAGACAGATTATACTTTAGAAAGTTTTTTGTTAATTTTATTGTCTATATGTACATGAAGATCACATACCTTCATTGCTTTCATCGACTCACTGATATCTAGCATTATTGTCTTGCATTGAAGGATGTCCCACCCAAATGCACTTAGGCTTGTCAGAGATATACACTTAACATAATCTTTTTTTAAAAATCATAAATCTGTATTTCATCCTTACGTACATCATTCATGCCCACCCTCAATTGGAAATCATGTTCCATTTCTTTTCAAGTTTCAGGGATAAATTGTCATCATTGCACCAAGGTCAAGTTCACAACATAACACTGTTATAATCTCATGTCTTTCTTCCTTGTCCATATAAGATGTGCTGTCTAATCACATGAGGACATGGTTAGGTACACACAATAACATTACCATCATGGGATATGTGTTTAGTTGTGTTAATATAAAATTCTTGTGGAGGGACAATTCAAGGGCGGAAATCACTACACTAAGTAGAGTGATAATGTAAAATTAATTGTATTAATGTAAAATTATTATAGAGTCACAATTCAAAAATACATTATCCTCATGGAAGTCATGTTCCCTAAGCTTGGCAGGACGTCTGATGCTCTTAAACTCCTCTCTCACCCCTCCCCTTATCACATAATTCCTATGTTGCATACCACTCCCTACTATGATAGATAGACATATCGATCAAATCCAACATACCTTTCTATGAGATGACACTATTGAAAATAGTAAAATACACTTAGTCAACTGGGAGATAATTTAAAAAAAAAGAGGATGAGGTATTATTGATATCATACTACATCCTTATGATCACACACTCCCACCATTTAAAGATCACTAATCCTTAACAAATACTACAAAAAATGAAAACACATGGCACACTGTCATATAGACATGCACTTACCCTCTATGAAAATAACTCAAAAAATATATATACACCATACAAAACAATATCTAGGATCACCCTCAGCTCTTTGAATATATAAATCTATGGACTGATCCATGGTTGGCAAGAAATATAGTTACTAACTTAAAACCTCAATATCACCATATATGAAAACATTAAAAACATTACCACTAAGGATCTCAACCTTCTCTCCTCACTTCAAATAAACAAGATTAAAATATTCCTCAATCGCCAATTCTCTACCCTTGATACAGAATACATACACAACCACCTATCCTTAAAAACTCTTCCACACATGTACTTTAAGAATGAGGAAACCTCTAATTTGACATCCCACTACCACAAGATTGAGATTACTCAAAACAAATCCTAATTAAGGCCAATGAACATCATCATAAACATCAACTACATCCTAAGAACATGAGTCCAAATATTCCAACTTATAGAGAGGGATAATATGATCAACCTTATACATCTATTACAAAATTCTTCACAATACATATACATGGTTATAGCTAAGTAGAGATTTTTCTGACATCTATAGATACATGCATGATTCTGGACAAGGTGCCTTACAACTCATATAATTGTGGATCTAAATGTCATGCACACATATCCAAATTACAAATTGAATACACATAAAAAATAAAAAAAAGGAATCACACATGGCCAGATATGAGTGTGGGAATGACACTAGATCACTACCACTATACATAAACTTCACTTAGTCCTAGGAGGATATCACACAAACATCACCTACTTCCAAGATTCCTTCACACAGACATCACCTACCTCAAAACTAAGATCCCTGATCTAAATTGATCTTCACCTCAGCTTCTAGAGAAACCTTGGCGATCACCTACAAGATGTGGAAAAACCATGGGATGAGACCCCAAGTCCCAATGATATAATATAATAACTAAAATATTTATTACTTACCATAGATAATGATCTCTTAAACAAATTAGTAAATATTTAGACATTTAAATACACAAATGTAATTAGAATTACGTGCTTACTATACCATATCTTTTCCATCATGATTATATGTGAATGATATATATATATGTGTGTGTGTGGGCAACAAGATAATCACACATCAAAAGAACATCCATGGTTGTTACTAAATAAACCTAAATAGACTGGCTACATGACTGGATTACAAATTTTACCATGCCCTAGGAAGTTTGATCTGTACCACTCAAACTGCTAGCTATATGCTACTAATTCGTCTTAACAATCCATACAAGATCTAAGGATATATATATATATATATATTCCACTAGCTCTAACCACATAACCTCAGGTAAATATGAGGTAACCAAAAGGGTAGAGTGCTTATAGGATAGGTCTATCATGGGTATATGCTTGGGAGTAGAACCACAAATCACATGCCTTTCCTGGGTACACATGTTATGGTGCCATACCTAGGGTACCAACCCATCACAACATTTCTTGAGTCTTCATCACATGTCATATACCATTTCTTGTTGGACTATCAACCTTCACCGAGTCTGTGGAAAAGTTTAAAGACAGTAGGATATACCATTTCCAAAAGCCCCCATATATTCACTAATATGTGCCTACAAACAACTTCTCACAATTTATATTGATATAAGACTAAATCATTTTGCTATTCCTCCTAACAACCAAAGCTAATATATCTATGAATCGGGGATATACCGGATTGAGGTTAGACTGGGTATATTAGTACCATTTTTTATGACTGCACTAAACAAGATACATAAAAAAGAACAAAGTAATTACACAATTTATTTATTATATGTAAATTTAAAAGATATAAAATGTAGGAACATAAGATGTTAACTTTCCAAAGCATGGTATATGATCACACATCTTGGCCAAATTAGGTCCTATCATATGGAACCAGACTTCAAAGGGTTATCAAGGTAATAAGACCAGTCCAAGGTCGAACCCCTTTCAACAATATCATCTTACGTCATCACAATGTTTCTTCTTCTTGAAAGTATAGTAAGACTATACTTCAAGAAATAACAAATAATGCATCCTCCCTACATAATTGTTCTATTTTCACATCAATTTCAACAACATGATGGCAAGTAAAAAGACTCTAAAGCCTCTTTAAGAAAGTTCTTATGAAAAATGTAACATATAATTAACATTTCTTATACTCATAGAGTATCTTCATCTATAAAAGGGACAACCTTTGAGGCACCCCTTCCATTATAAATGGAGCCATCATGGAAGCATGTTAGATTGTAGCATTCTAGCATCAAGGAACTATTTATCAAGTCAAAATTGATCATGCAACTTTATATTCTCATTATACTAGTTAAGAAGATACAAGTGTCCATCTTTTTAACACTTAATAAATATTACCACAATATTTCATCTTTCATGTACAACATAGGTAGTACATGCATTAAAAGTTACATCACTTACCTTACAACAATGGAAACAAGTCCACTCAAAGGAAACACTAGGAAAGCCTCAAGCTTCATGACAAACTTAGACGGTGATAACATACTATCATCTGATATTTATACTCACAAGGCTTGATACAAACTGTACATCCATGATGTAAAGGCGACTAGAATAGGATTAAAGTAGGGAAGCTTGGTGTAAAACCATGGTAGTTAAAACCCTAAAGGAAAATCACTAAGAAATGGTCCAAAGAGGGAAGAAGGTGAAGGATTCACTAGGACCACAAAGTATAGGAGTTACAATTACATGGATATGGGATTAGAAGATGCAAGGAAGGATGATAACCATCTCAGGTGAAGATGAAGGAAGCAAGAAACAACATCAATGAAGATCAATAAAAGCAAACTTTTCAATAGTTGGCATCAATCAATGAAGTCTCTGAAAAACCACTAGAGGGGGTGAATAGGGTTTTATGGAGATTTTAACAATAATTCAACCAAAACAAGCAACCACAAAGATATTGGACAAGGGGACAAGGATTTATAGTGGTTCCAACCTTAGCAAATACTAAGGCAGTCAATCCACTACCCGGTTTCTTACCCAACCAGGATTTTGAAAGTATTTAAATTTTATTACCTCACAAAGATGTTACATAAAATTACAAATACTTTCACCAAACCCTTTGGATAGCCTTCACCTAGAAGTAGTCTCACCAACCTCGAAGCAGCCTTCATTGAAGTAACCTCAAGCTCCCCCTTGAAGTAGCCTTCCTCTTGAAGTAGCTTCCCGTTGAGACAACCTTCTTGAACTAGTCCAAATTCCACCTTTTCCACCGAGAAGACCCTTCTCCACCTGAGAAGTCAAACCCTCTCCAATCCACAGCCTCCAACCCTAGGAGTAGCAAGGAGAGTACAAACAATATAAAGGAACAAGAAAGAAAAATGGAAATTAAAATACCATTGTAGCACAAGGCTTGATTTCCTATATCAAGCGTTTTGATCTCCTAACCAATGTATATGGAAGTGTAAGTGTAGTGGGTAGGAGATGCTATCCTATAGGACACAAAATTGGATCAATAGAAATGAATAGCCAATGTTGGAGTTGCTCAATTGCTCAAAAGAATGGATTGCCAATTATAAGTGTGAATGCTCAAATGTAGCACAAGTGTATTTTGGGTGTCCTAAGGTATGTCCTATTTATAGGAATGACCTATCAGTGCTTAAGGACGTTCTAGACACTTTCTAGGGGGTTCTTAGTGCTTAACTATCCGTTAGGTATCCACTAATTGCTTTAGCAATGACTAGTTACTTAATCCTCAAAAGTGCAGATAGAACTCTTCTCGGTCGAGGAATTGTCGACCGAGAATCCTTTCGGTCGAAGTTTTTGTCGATCGAGGGACAGTCTGGAGAAAGTGTCTATAATGTTTGATTCCAGCTCCCAACTACCTTGTCTGTTGTGTCTAACGACTACTTGGGTCATTCTCAGTCGAGGAGATTGTCAGTCGAGAGTGTCTCGGTCGAGAAGTTTGTCGACCGAGAATGACTTTGTTTCAATGTTTTAAACTAAGTACTAAGTGTGTGTATGAGTGTACAGTTGTGACACTATTATAGGGGATGACCTATCTAAGTGTTGTGTATGGATAGGGAGGATCTAAATGCTTGATTTACATGATGTCTAAGTACTTGCACATTATATATCTATACACATTTTTACATTTGATTTCAATCATGAAAGTAAACCAATTCAAGCATATAGATCTCCCAAATCTTTGTCATCCACCTTGTTCCTACAACACTCAAGTAGCACGTTAGATCCACAAGAATGAAATGTTTGTCATCATCAAAACAAAGGGATTATAATAATGTCCAATTTAGCCAACAATCTCCCCCTTTTTGAAGATGACAAACATTTCCAAAATATAAAATAAAAAAATGTAAATCATATGAGTTTCATACTTGAAGTTTACCTTTTGTAGCCATTATTTGCAAGTGTGTGTTGGCCGAATGATTATGAAATTAATTTTATATTATTTCTCCCCCTTTGTCATTTCAAAAAGATAACCAAGATAATCATTAAGTATGACTTTTTATTACTCCCCCTTAATTTGATAATTAGATGCTCCCCCTTAATAAGATATTCAGTTTTAAAAGTAAGGGATGCAAACCACTTATTGTCAAATTTAGCCACAATTTATTTCTCAATTATTTGCAAAGGATGTTAAGCCTTGAAATGATATGAGATTCTTTTAGATTCATGGCATATGTGTTTTGATTTCTCATCCATTTTACAAGGGATGTTAAGCCCTAAAAATGATATGAGAATCCTTTAAGCTTATAGTAGAGTACATGAATGTATCTCTAACCAAATACATGGGATGTTAAGCCCTGATTTGTTTAGAGAATTCCATTGTATTCATACATATTGTAGGCTCCAAAATTACTTTAAAGATACTAAGGTCATAACTAGCCTCAAATTTTCTTTATGATGTTTACAAAGTTTTGTAGATTCCTTCTTATAGTCAAGATAGTTTTTGTGAGCTCCCCCTTAATCAAGATAATTTAAGGATTCTAAGGTCACAATAAGTTAACCTTTTATGAGAGCTATGCACTAAAATCTTGTTTTCAATATACTAAGATTAAGTCCAAGAAAATGATTTACAAATAAGCATTTTGTCAAGCTTATTTTAGGTCGACCTTGACTTCGACCATAGAGCCCCTTGCTCAAACTTGATTTCAACCAAGAGGCAATTTCTGCATATTTCCAATTTAAGCATTTTCAATGATCTACTTAATTGAACACAACTTACAGAGTATTAATCATATATATCAAGAATGTCTTTTTCCATAGGATAAGTACATGATAATCATTTAACTAATATGTCAAGATGCATTTGTGCCATAGAGATTTATTTTGAATGAAAATTTCATTTACAATGACAATATTATCTTGTATCCATTTATGGTTTATATAAAGATCATTTTAAGTAAACCAAGTAAAAAATGAAACACAATGATCATAGTAAAGACATTTCCATAATTATCATGATCATGACTATTAAAGTAAATTTCAATACACACGGTTCCTAAATAGATAGACCAAGAAATACTTAGGATAAACCAATGTGGATTACAGTAATTTCCTTGATTAAATCAACATGGTTCATAATTTTCAGTTCTAAGTCAAACCATGTAGGAGATGGACTAAAATATTTCCATGAAAAGCAAATCTATATTTTTCTTGATTAAACATGGTTCATGAATTTTTAAATTTAAGACAGACCATGAACATGCTTAATAAACCTTTTCAATCAATGAAGAAAGTTTGTTCAAAATTAATTTTCATATAGTACTTTTTGCAATATGTTTACCAAGACAATATACCTTCATTCCATAAATCATGATGCAAAAGATCAATATTTCTTGATTAAAAAAATGGTCTTCAAGATTCATTCTTTATTTGCATATTAAATCAATCATTAATAGTAAATTGATATCAAAACTGGATCAATTAAATAGGTTCAGCGGAACTTGATTCGGTTGAGATTTTCTTCGACCGAATTTTATCTCGGTCAAAGATTTTCTCGACCGAGTATTCTGCTGTTTGTACATGTTTTATCAAAATTTTGCAAGCTTAAAATAGTAACCTTCTCGATCGATGACTTCTCGACCGACAGTGCTCTTGGTTGAACATTTTCTTGACCGAGAATGTTTTTGTATTATGTTTCAGTAATCATTTGCAAGCAAGAATACGAAAGTTAAAGCTCAATTTTGTTGAAATATGACATTTTCATATAAAAGTAACATTTTAGATCAAATCTCAACTAATCAAATTCAAATATTTAAGTTTTAGTAACCCAAACTAGATCATCATTCCTTTTCTTGTATGGGCATGAAAAAGAGTAGTGTCCAAGACGTAAGCAATAATGACAACTAATAGAGTCAATCTCATTTCTAGGAGTTGAGTTGTTCTTGGGTACAAACATAATCTTGGCCTTGGGTGCTTGTGTTCTTCTAAGTTTAGGTTGATAGGATTTCCCTTTTGAAACATATCCTAAACCTCTCCTTCCATTATAACTAGAAGAGTTATTCAGAATTTTATCAACAACATCATTGCTACTTAAGCTACAAATTTCTTGTTGTAACTTAGCAATCTCATCCATCCTCTTATTGATATCTAACTTTGCTTTATCTAGATTAGATGATAAAGAATCTATTTCTTTCACAATATTATCATAATCTATATGTGTACACAAAACATGTTGTTTTTGAAGATCATTCACTTGAGCTTGCAAGTTTATCTTTTCTAGGGAGAGAAGATTGCAATTTGCTTCTACTGATTTCAGCTTAATATCATGATCTTCAATAGCCTTTTTGAGATCTTTATTTTCAGATGTGAGAGCAAGAAGTTTAGCATGTAACTCATCATTTACTTTATTTGTTTTCTTTAATTTCTTCTTGCACTCAATATATTTATCATGTGTCTCTTGAAGACTAGTAATTAAATCTTCTTTTGGTAGATAAAAAAGACTTACCTCTTCTTCTTCTTCATTTGTTGTAGAAATAAGACATTCTACTTCTTCTTTTCCATCTTCATTATCATTACTTGAATCATCCCATGCAACTTTATATGCTCTTTCTTTCTTCTTGTGAGATGATTTCTTCCCCTTCTTGAGTTTTGGACAATCACCTTTCATGTGTCCCTTTTTGCCACATTCAAAGCATCTAGAGGAAGAAACACTAGGAATTTTGTTAGTTTTAAAACTTCTATATTTCTTACCATTTACAATGAGTGTTTCTTCTTCACTATCTCCTTCACTTGTGTCGTGACTATTCTTGGTTTATGCTTTGAATGCAATGTCCTTTCTTTTCTCCTTCTTGTGTTCAGCTGCCAATCTTTCTTCTTCCTCCAAGGTTGCCTCATGTGCTTCTAGGTTGCCAATGAGTTGCTCCATCCTTAGTCGAGTAAGGTCATTGGCTTCTTCGATTGCAGTTACTTTAGGTTTGTACTTTGGAGGAAAACAATTAAGGATTTTTGACACTTGATCCTCTTCATTAATTGCTTTACCTAAAGCATTCAAACCATTAACAATAGAAGAAAACTTTGCATACATTTCACTAATAGACTCATTTTGATCCATAGGAAACTGTTCAAACTTTTGTTTAAGCATTCCGATTTTAGAATTCTTAACTTGAACAGTTCCTTCATAGGTTATAGATAGTCTATGCCATATCTCATATTCTATTTCACAATTTGATATTCTATTGAATTCACCAACGGAAATTGAACAATAGAGTATACTTACAGCTTTTGCATTCATTTGGGCAGATCTTACTGTATTAGCATCCCAATTTGCATACTCTACTTGAGGAAATTCATATGGATTTGACACCATTCTCCATAAATCCCAGCTAATTCCTTGGAAATAGAATTGCATCCTCCTCTTCCAGTAGGTGTAGTTGATTCCATCAAAAGGTGGAGGTCTAGCCACAAGTGTCCCTTCCAAGTTGAGGTTGTTGAGTACCCCATACCAAATGAAAAACTACTAGAGGGGGGTGAATAGGGTTTTATGGAAATTTTAATAATAATTCAACCAAAACAAGCAACCAAAAAGATATTGGACAAGGGGACAAGGATTTAGAGTGGTTCCAACCTCAGCAAATACTAAGGAAGTCAATCCACTACCCGGTTGCTTACCCAACCAGGATTTTAAAAGTATTTAAATTTTATTACTTTGCAAGGATGTTACATAAAATTAAAAATACTTTCACCAAACCCTTTGGACAACCTTCACCTAGAAGTAGTCTCACCAACCTCGAAGCAGCCTTCCTTGAAGTAACCTCAAGCTCCCCCTTGAAGTAGCCTTCCTCTTGAAGTAGCTTCCCGTTGAGACAACCTTCTTGAAGTAGTCCAAAGTCCACCTTCTCCACCGAGAAGACCCTTCTCCACCTGAGAAGTCAAACCCTCTCCAATCTGCAACCTCCAACCCTAGGAGTAGCAAGGAGAGTACAAACAATATAAAGGAACAAGAAAGAAAAATGGAAATTACAATACCATTGTAGCACAAGGCTTGATTTCCTATATCAAGCGTTTTGATCTCCTAACCAATGTATATGGAAGTGTAAGTGTAGTGGGTAGGAGATGCTATCCTATAGGACATGAAATTGGATCAATAGAAATGAATAGCCAATGTTGGAGTTGCTCAATTTCTCACAAGAATGGATTGCTAATTACAAGTGTGCATGCTCAAATGTAGCACAAGTGTATTTTGGGTGTCCTAAGGCATGTCCTATTTATAGGAATGACCTATGAGTGCTTAAGTACATTTTAGACACTTTCTAGGGGTTCTTAGTGCTTAACTAGCCATTAGGTATCTACTAATTGCTTTGACAATGACTAGTTAATTAATCCTCAAAAGTGCAGACAGAACTCTTCTCGGTCGAGGAATTGTCGATCGAGAATCCTGTCGGTCGAAGTTTTTTCGACCGAGGGACAGTCTGGAGAAAGTGTGTATAACGTTCGATTCCAACTCCCAACTACCTTGTTTGTTGTGTCTAACGACTACTTGGGTGATTCTCGGTCGAGAAGTTTGTCGACCGAGAATGACTCTATTTCAATGTTTTAAACTAAGTACTAAGTGTCTGTATGAGTGTGTAGTTGTGACACTATTATAGGGGATGACCTATCTAAGTGTGGTGTATGGATAGGGAGGATCTAAATTCTTAATTTACATGATGTCTAAGTACTAGCACATTATATATCTGTACAAGTTTTTACATTTGATTTCAATCATGAAAGTAAAGCAATTCAAGCTTATAGATCTCCCAAATCTTTGTCATCCACCTTGTTCCTGTAACACTCAAGTAGCACATTAGATCCAAAAGAATGAAATGGTTGTCATCATCAAAACAAAGGGATTGTAATAATGTCCAATTTAGCCAACAATCTCATGCTGCTCTAGCATTCCGAGATCTATTCACATAAATGAGGTGAGATAGTAGAAGAAAGGGGGCATATATAGCCATAGATGAGAGATAAAAGGGTACTAAACATATTCCTACTGTCGGTCAATGTACCCATATTTTTATCGGTCTGTCAACCCATCAAAATGTAAGAACATGGGCTTCGTCATTAGACAACTCCAACCTTCCATCACTAGACAAGGTCAAGACTCCCATTGGTAGACGTCTTTAGTCTATATCATCAATCTATGCATAGAGGAGTTCCATTCAAATATCTAGATGTGGATCTTCATTAGTCTCCAACACCATCATACCATTAGTTATCTACCATCAGTAGGTGATTTGTCAAACTTTAATAAAAAATTAATGATGGAGCCAACTTCTATTGGTCCACAACTGATGGAAATTTGTTGTCCATCTTGTCATTTGCCCCATTAGTAGAAAATGATGAAGATAGAGTAGGTAAAAAAACTAGACATTTCCATCGGTACCCATTCGATGGAAAAGTAGTGCAGCCCTATAGGTTGTCAGATGATGAAAAGGCATATCATTTCTAGCGATTCTGATCCAATGGAAAGACAAGATACCTCATTAGGTGGTCTAAGTCCATCCAACCAAATCCAAACAAGAGGGAGAAGGGAGAGAAACATGCTACATGCAAATTATAAGAGGAACCATAAACATGGGGAATTTTCACATAGACGCTCAAGAAAAACATCAAACAACTAATTATGTATCTAAATCTAGCATGTCATTAAACATATAAACACATGATTGAAGAAACAAAACATGTCTAGGCAGCATGTCATTAAACATATAAACACATGATTAAAGAAACAAAACATGTCTAGGAGGTTAATCAGGTTTAGGGGCCTTACAACTATAAACATCCTATAGGGATTTCGGCCCCAAAATCCTAAGCAAGCAAGGTTAAACACTTTTTACACATCTCTTCCTCAAGCTCCCCATGTAACCTCATGTATTCCATGGTGATGCCACAACACTTCCAATTCCTTCTTCCTCAAATTTTGCACCCTCTTGTTTGAAATCAATACGGGACATTCCACATTTGATATATCATCATAAGCCTGAACTTAAACTAGTTGAATTCTCTATTTTGTCTCTGGATGGCACTTACTCAACATGGACACATAGAACACATTATGCAATCTATGTAGATTAGGCGGTAACTCCATCTTATGTGCTACCTTCCCAACATGAGTGATAACAAGGTAAGGCCCCATGAATCAAGGAGCCAACTTACCCCTCTTACTGAATCTCAAGCCTCCTTTACATGGAAAAATCTTGAGATACATCTAGTCTCCCACTTGAAACTCCAACAATATGTGACAATTATCTACCTAATACTTTTGTTTGTCATGCATACTTTCAAATTTTGTTTGCTCACTTTGATATTTTATGTCATTTTTTGAATTAATTTTTCACCCAGTAAATGATACTATTTTTCCTCATACCATAAAAGAGGTTATCCACAATGCATCTTGTAAAAAGCCTTATATGATGTTGTATCCAATATTCTATAGTAGTTGTTGTTTTTAGGCCAACTCAATCAAACTGAGATGAACATCCCAACTTCCAAGAAATCAGAGAACACATGACATAAAAAAACTTCTAATGTATGTATCATTCTTTCAGATTGGCCATATGTATGTAAATGAAATACTATATGAACTTTAACAGCATGCCAAATACCATATGCAGACGATCCCTAAACCTACTTGTAAATTGTGGTTGTCTATTAGATACATTACAAACACCCCATGCAGGAGTAGTATCTCATCAATGTATATCTACACTATTTTCTATGTAGTGTAGATTGTGTTAATAGGCACAAAGTGTGCCACCTTCAACAATTTATTAACCACCACCCAAATGGAATCCTAACCCTTGCTATTCTAACAAGACTAAGCACACTGTCCATGGTCACATGATCAAACTTCCATTCTAGAACTGACAAAGGTTGCAACATTGTTTTTGGTCTTTGATTCTCTACTCTATCTTGACGGATAGGACACTTAGTCACAAACTCTGATACATACTTCACTAATCCTGGCTACCATGACTTATCAGTAAGACTGTGATACATCCTTGTACTACTAAGGTGCTTTGCATAAATATGTGTCTTCTCAAGCACCAACTTCCATAGATCGTTGACATCAAGATCCACATCCTATTATGATAACACAACATCCCATTATCTAACTCATGGATCCCATCATGTTTCCCAAATCCAAACTATAGCCTGGTATTTATATCCTTGTGTCATTCTATTAACATCTTTCTGTTGGGAAATACAGGCACAAAGTATAGAAGAAGAAAAAAATATCTATTTGTATTTCCCAATACAACAAGATCGTGCCAACTACTATGAAATAGGAAGGATAGTTTAGCAAGTTATACCTAGTCCTGGAGAAATTCTAGTGAAAAAACTTGCTTCTTTGCCACTGGTGACAAGTTTCTCTTGGACGGTGGCTGTGCAACTCCTGATCTTCATCACAAATGTCTGTGCAACCTCTGCAGCAACTCCTGTGGTCTCCCCACAGACTATAGGTTGACTTTACTCTTTGAGCAACAACCAAATGACTCCTACCTCTAGAGTAGTCCACACAGACCAACTAGAACTCCTATTGTTCACCAAAAACCAACAGGAAGGAGTTGTCCTCCCCATTGGTGTACTAGTCACCAACCTACTCTCCCACTATGACAACTCTCAGTTGTTCTCTCCCATGGCTATCCCTCCCTATTCAGCTAGGACTTGCTTGGTCTCTCCTGGTTTCCACAACCAGAGAGGACAACATTTGTCAGAGAAACTGATTCTCTATTGTCTGTGTAGTTGTTGTGTCTTGGGAAGACCCCAATACCCCTCTATATAGGAGGGGTTAGGGTCAGGGTTCCCAGTCCCCAGCCAATGCGGTGGGGATGGAAAAGACTAAGAGATCTTGATTTTTCGCAACAATTTGCAATTTACAACAGTCAGAACGACCATTTTACACACCCAGACGATCGTCTGGTGCGCGAGACAGTCATCTCGCATTGCTAAACGGTCATTTGCCACTTTCCAATCTAAATCGAATTTGGCTATTTCGAATCCAATTAATATCTCATATTAATTTCCTTGTTCCTCAAGCAAAGAAAAACCAAAATTATTCGGGAAACATCCCAAACCTTCATTTGACCCAACTGAGACATCTCACCCAAGCGAGACACCTGCCTCACTCACCCAAACAACTGTCTGGTGAGTTGAGATGAGCCGATCGGTTCAAGGTCAAAACTAAGCCAAATTGATCTCTAATAAGCCTGATCCCCAAATGGCCATGTCAACTACTTTAAACGCCTGTCTGACTGCCCAAATGGCCATCTCACTCAGTGAGATGGCCATTTGGTAGACTTGGTTAGCCATTCAAGCAATCAATTGTGTGAATTGAATACCTAAACACTTTAGTAATCAATTCAATTGTCATTTAAGATCTAACTCCTCTTCTATATGAGTTCCTATGTGTGTGACCCTATAGGTCCCATGTCACGTTGGCAATGAATGTCCATAACTAGCTTATGACATCACAAGCAAAGAGTGGTGCCTAGTCGCACATCAGTGCTGCACAAGTGAAATGGAAAGTTAGAGAACAACTTCAACCTACAATATGTGTAAGGTGTTGCTATGATTGTATAATTCCTTTGTCTCTGATATCGAGGCATGGTTGGTCATCCTCTCAATGTTCAATCCATATTTCTTGAACCAAGAGCAGACTGTCTGAGATAATGTGACCTCAATATCATATATTGAATCACATATATTGAATCACATGTTCAATCCATGCACATGTGTTTCTCAGTCTCTCTAATCAAGTGGTCAGGATGTCATACTCTCTTAGGAGGGAAAAATCCCATATCTATCACTCATAGTCTATCCCATGTGCCAAAGTCACCCAATCATCACCGTTATAACAACCCATGTTTCAGGACTGCATTTGATGATGTCAAAGTGTACCCAACGACATGTGATGAGTGTAGCGATTTTAGGTCTAAGAATCACAATCATCACCTTCACTATGAGAGATGACTGTAACTGAAAAACCATGTGTCACTCTCAAGGTGGGTCTGTCTGAGACACTGTTCTCTAACATGTATCTGTGTGCTTGGTTTGATATTGTCATATCATGACTAATGAGATTTAGTCATTAATCAACTCACATTCTGATCTTATGTCTCATTGTTGTCTATCAACCTTCCACAATAACAACCGATCATGGACATAATGTGAAGTTAAATGTGTACTCGTAACATCCATATGATCTCATCTCTTCCAAGTCACGTACTTGAAGACATACGTCATTGAGTAACATTATTCTCTAGACATTCACTTTGTATCCTCATTATCTCAAAACTGAGTGAAACAGATGAATTGGAAGCTTGCCTTTAGACATGTTATTATTATTAATCAAATCTTTTTAGGTAATTTTTCCTTAGCAAACATCATATGATTGTCTCTACGAGCATACCTTACCAACAAAATCCCACTTGCACTTAGAGCCAATCACCAACAGATCTCATCCTTAGTGATCTAAACATGCCCAACATGCTTCTACTGTGCTAGTGTTGATTTAGCAGGTTAGCAACACTTTGCTTACAGTCGGGATATCACATGTTTCTTATCTCTTCGCTTTGAGATGAAACCGCCGTAATATGGTATCTGATATTCCTTGCCTAACAATTAGCTCACTGTTGTCACAATATTTCTACTGAGTCATCAATGGTTGGAACATCTATAAGTTCATCCTATGAACCTCTAGATCCATATAGTATCACTCTATGTTCATAACACAAGTATACTCAACTTCTAATATAAAATAGTATTAATGGCATTAGTTCATAACCTTTCCAACTAATCATTACTTATTCTTTTGAATAAAAACATATTTTAATTTGCGATCACTTTTGTCATTTATAGAAGCTTGCATCGATGTTAACCTTTGCATCCAACTCTTCCTGTTATTGCTATCATCATTGACTAGCAATTTTATCCTTAGTCACTTCTCAAGTACTAATGGATATCTTTAATGACTTTCCAATATCCTTTATTAGAATTTACATCAACTTGTCATGTCCAATTCATACAAGATTATATGGGATAAGCTTGTTAATAGCTTACATGAAAGATCCACTAATAGACTGGCCCATGGAATCTTATTCATGATATTCCCATTCTTCACCAGAATTGGAATATAAGGTTCATGAGAGACTATTCCTGAATTCTTTCTCATTGAATCCTTCCATGTTGAACTCTTTCAACACATTGCTATTGTACATGCTTAAACTTCCATTGTGAAACCTTCAAGAACTGTCTCATAGGCCTTGATCCTTATCTCATAAGATGTTTCATTTAATCCTTCATTGTTGTAGGTGGTTTTTCATGCTAGTTCTCAATATTCACAATATTGAGATGTTATTCCTCATCATATGTGGAATATTCATATATGCTCCCATTAAATATTTTATAAACACATATTTCTTCTTTTTTCTTGATTCAAGTCAAACTCTTTAACTATTTTCAAGTCAAAAGATCCCACTTCTGAGTTGCTTGTTTCAATCCCAGATTGAACTTTGTAATTTATAGACTTCATTTGCATTCTTGAAGTTATGCAACCTTTTGAGTTGTGTCACATACACATCCTATGACATATTAACTTAAGGAATCCAGTTTCCATCTTCATATGCAAAATATCATAGTCCATTCTAACTACAACAAAAAGCATGACAATTGGTACATGAATTTCTATCATGTCCAACAACTTGAACTTGATTTATTCAACCAATTTGTCCTTTCATGTTATCCATGTAGGTCTTTGCAACAAGACCCTATTGCACCCTTTAGGCGTTACCCTTTAAGGTGGTGCTATCAAGGTCATACCTTGTTAGCTTACATGGATCCAATATTACTCAGAAATAGCTTCTAGTTGACTAGTTGGCTCATCCTGTATGACCAACCCATCTGAATCGTTGGATTCACAGTCCTCCAATCTCAGATGTGTTTTACTAGAACTATTTTGTTCTGTGTTATATGATGAACTTGAGATTCCACAAAAATTTGTGTTTCTCATTGTTCTCATTGTACCTATATTGTTGACATCAAACACTTTGAGTATTACTTTTACTCCCATTGAATCTTTTCAGAACTCAGTTATCCTATTAACAAAACAATTTTGTTATTAGATTGAGATTAATAGTAATGTTCAACGATCATGGTTTATGGATAAACCTTCTCAAGAAACTACTTCCCCAAGGTGGGTTTCAATCCTTTATACCTATTGGGACAAACAATTTAGATGGTACATTATTTAGTGATAGGTATATATATTTATGAGGATGTGAGAAGATTAGATTCGTTGATAATTATAACATGATTCATCATGGTATAAATCCTACATTCTGACACATCATCATGTTCAAATGGATTGTCATGTGATACATTATCACAGTTCATTCCTGAAGGTACCCAAGATATTTATATAAAGTATTTCAACATTTGATTATATCAAAGTATCTTAATACTCTCATCAATGGTATACTTCATTTACAATCTCCTTGAACATTTTCAATAGATTGATGCTTTCATTTTATTTGGTACATATCATCATATTACCAGTACATCAAAATGAAGTATTAATTATTCATCTATAGCATTCATTCCATAAGATCTCCATGCATCATATGTATGAGTTCAAATGGAAGCTTTATTCTCCCACTACATTTAGTGAAGGATGTCATGTCATATTGTGTATGAATAAGACTTGCATATTTCCTTAGGTTCAATAACCAAGGGAATCTAGATCAACATCAATATGTAATCTAGGTATGCATTTCTTATGTGTACATACAAGATGACTAATGATAATGATAATCTTGATTTATCAATTATATTCCTTTGGTATAAACTTTCATCTTTGGATCATTTCATATAAATATAACAATATGCTTTAGGACAAATGCAAGATCATATCTTTAAAATAGAAACATCAATGATTCTTTATTAACAATCATCCTTGTTCATACAAGATGTAAAAAGAAAATGTTTCTATTCTAATGGCATAATGAAATAGCAGTTCTGGTAACTCTATTACATGTCCATTGGGCTAAGATAAATTTAAATGCAGGCCCTGGATTCTACAACATTTGCTCCGCCTTATCCATCTTCATCCTTCCATGAAGGCCTTTACTTCTTATCCGA
Source organism: Alisma plantago-aquatica (assembly GCA_963693085.1). Taxonomy (NCBI): domain Eukaryota; kingdom Viridiplantae; phylum Streptophyta; class Magnoliopsida; order Alismatales; family Alismataceae; genus Alisma; species Alisma plantago-aquatica. The sequence continues at coordinate 1,970,851,549 of OY856409.1, read as the reverse complement.
TCTTGCACATCAGTATGTCAGATCTCTATTTGGTATCACATACCAAAATGAAGAAGTAATAAAATTAAACTTATTTTATTTATACCTGAAGTGGATGCCTCAATGCCATCCTTCTTATTCTTTAGTTCCTCTAACCAGAGTGGGAAATTTCTCTTCCAATGTCCAGGATGGTGACAATGGTGACAATCACTTCTTTGTTTCTTTACTCCGCCTTTTTCCTTGAGATCTGAAGACTTGGGCTTTTGGCTATCTTTAGAACATTTCTTATCTTTGCCTTTGCCTTTAGACTTCCCCTTTGTCTTTCTGATCATCATCACAGACTTGGGCTTGTCCTTCTTCATTTGTGTCTCAACTGTTCTCAATATGCCCAAAAACTCTGTCAACGGCTTGTCAAAGTCATTCATGTTGTAATTCATGACAAACTGACTACATGACTCTGGAAGAGACTACATAATCATGTCAGTGGCTAACTCTTGGCTAAAGGGGAATCCCAGTCTGGTTAGGTTCTCCACATACCCAATCATCTTGAGCACATGAGGACCTACTATATCTCCTTCTGCCATGTGACATTTGAACAATGCCTTGGAGACATCAAACCTCTCTTGTCTTGCCTGATCTTCATACATGTTATTGAGATGTGTGACCATCTCAATCACCCCCATGTTCTCATGTTGCCTTTACAACTCATGGTTCATTTAATAAAGCATAAGACACTTGACATCCATGACGTCATCAATATGCTTCTTGTACCTTATTAGCCCTTGGAGCATTTTGAGGTGGTTCCTCTGGTTCTGGCTCTTCCAGGACATAGAGCTTGTGCTCCTACGTGAGAATAATTCTCAGCATCCAGAACCAGTCGTGCAAGTTGTTCCCAACAAGTTTTCCCTTCTCAAGGACCGATCATAGAGAAAAGTGATTGTTTGGTGTGGCCATTTGATTCTATAAAAGAATTTGCAATTTTGTCAAAACTCAATTTTTTGATTTGATTAAAATTTGGGCGATAACAATTAGGTATTTAATTGATTATCATTTTCATTATTTTGTTCAAATTGACAACCCTCAAATATCAATTCAAAAAATTGTAACAAACAATTTCCTAATGAGCCAAGATCCATATTTCATCAAATCATGAGTCGGATTTTGCTGATCGCCCACAACTTGACTATTTAGGTAGGCCAACTTGCCAATTGCATCATATGGAACTCTTGGATAGATCATATGCACAACACCTTGCCATGATCATCTGCATGCCTCTAGGCATGGGCTCTCTAGGTCACCAGTTAAGCCTAACTCAATAGCTAATATGATAGATACACACAGTGTTTTGTGCAAATCTACATATCTACCATCACACTTCTACAAGGTAGATGACACACCATGCTTTGTGCAGATCTTTGCTTGGTCAAACAAGTTTTTCATTTATATTGCTATTGGAAACATATAAGACTTAATATATTTTACTGAGGGGTTTTTATATATATCATATATATACATATATTGTATCCAATCACCACATATATAGTATATATCATATACATGATATATCCCACAACGTAAACATGTAATATAAAATAAAAAGTGATGGTTATGACCCTGTCTACTTGTAATTCCTTGGAGCCACAAGGAATTAGTACCACCTAGGTCAATCATCACATCACATGTATGAACCTTCGGTTGATGTAGATCTTTGCTAGCCAATCTGGGTAGATCGGTTCAACCTTTGAACCGATTATCTTGCCTCTTGGTCATTCGGTTGGTCCTCTTATCGAACTGATGTTTGGACTCCTTCCAAAAGTTCTGTCATACCTTGAAGGATGGTCATCTCGCCTTCTTTCCAACCAATGTCTGGACTCCTTCCAAACAGTCAGTTTGGTCCACCATGTGGTTGTCTGGTTCCATCATCCTCTATCCTCATGGTCCTCCATACGGTTAGCTCATCCCACTAACTGGTCATCTCAATTGGTGACGAACATCTTCAACGTCGTTGCATGAAAAGAAATTATCCTTTTGCTACTTTATTACATTGAATAAGGGAAACCTCAAATTACATTCGAGGGTAGCAAAGGTAGGAAAACATTAACATTACAATTGGAAGAGGAGGTAGTGGCTCGGTACGGACACCGAGATAAACAAGGACCAAATCATCCAACCACACACAAATTTAGGGTTTAGGCCATAACCACACTACACATCCACCATCAAAACCACTTTTAGGGCAAAACATGTAAATTGCATACATATCACACACACACTCACATATATATATATATATATATATATATATATATATATATATATATTAGTTTGGGATTATGTGGTCATTGATCGGATACACATATGAGAGCAGTTTAAATATTTGCATTGTATGCAATAAATAAATGATAAAATCAAAAATACGATCATATCAATTATCATAAAACACAGTAAATTGATGTGGCTCTAATACCACTGTTGGGAAATACAAGCATAGAGTATAGCAGCGGAAATAAAAAAAATTATCTATATGTATTCCCCAATACAACAAGATAGAACCAACTACTATGAAATAGGAAGGATGGTTTTAGCAAGTTATACCTGGTCCTGGAGAAAGTCCAGTGACAAAACTTGCTTCTTTGCAACTTTTGACAGGTTGCTCTTGGACGGTGGCTGAGCAGCTCCTGGTCCGAACAATGTCTGCACAATCTCTATAGCGACTCCTGTGGCCTCACCACGGACTGTAGGTTGACTTTTCTCTCCAAGCAGCAGCCAAAGGACTCCTGCCTATAGAGTAGTCCACACGGACCAATTAGAACTCTTGTCGTTCACCAATAATCGATAGGAAGGAGTTGTCCTCCTCATTGGTGTACTAGTCACCAACCTACTCTCCCACTATGACAAACCTCAGTTGTTCTCTCCCGTGGCTATCCCTCCTTAGTCGGGTAGGATTTACCTGGGCTGTAGTGGTTTCCAAAACCAGAGAGGACAACACTTGTCAGAGCAACTGAATCTCTGTTGTCAATGTAGTTGTTGTGTCTTGGGAAGCCCCCAGTACACCTCTATATATAGGTCGGGTTAGGGTCAGGGTTCCCAGTTCCCAACCAATGCAGGACTAAAAGTGGGAGTGGAAAGGACTAAGAGATCTTGATTTTTCACAACAATTTGCAATCTGTGACACTCGAAAAGGCCATTTTGCACACTCAGATGGTCATCTGGTGCGTAAGACGGTCATCTCACACTACCAAATGGCCATTTGGCAGTTTTCAATTTGAATCAAATTTGGCTATTTCATATCAGTTAATATCGCATATTAATTTCCTTGTTCCTCAAGTGAAGAAAAATAGAAACTATTTCGGAAACATCCCGAACCTTCGTTCGACCCAACCGGGCCGTCTCACCCAAGACAAGTGCCCGTCTCACTCACCCAGATGGACGTCTATTGAGTTGAGATGAGCCGATCGGTTCAAGGACAGAACTAAGCCAAATCAGTCTCTGATAAGCCTGATCCCCAAACGACCGTCTCAACTACTTGAGATGCTCGTCTGGCTACCCAAATGGTTGTCTCACTCAGTGAGATGGTCGTTTGGTAGACCTGGTCAAACATTTAAGCAATCAGTTGCATGAATTGAATACCTAAATACTTTAGTAATCAATTCAATTGTCATTTAAGATCAAACTCCTCTTCTAGATGATTTCCTATGTGTGTGACCATGTAGGTCTCATGTCACATTGGTAGTGAATGTTCATAACTAGCTTATGAAATTACAAGTAAAGAGTGGTGCCTAGTCGCACATCAGTGCTACCCAAATGAAATGGAAAGTTGGAGAACAACTTCAACCTACAATCTGTGTAAGGTGTTGCAGTGATTGCATAATTCCTTTGTCTCTGATATCCAGGATGAACTCGAGGCATGGTTGTTCATCCTCTCAATGTTCAATTCATATTTCTTGAACCAAGAGCATACTGTCTGAGATAATGTGACCTCAGTATCATATATTTATTCACATGTGCATCTGCATGCGTTCCTCAGTCTCGCCAATCAAGTGGCCATGATATCATACTCCAGTAGGATGGACACATCCCATATCTATCACTCACAGTCTATCCCATGTGACAAAGTCTCCCAATCATCACTGTTATAACAATCCATGTTTCAGGACTATGTTTGATGATGTCAAAGCATACCCAATGACATGTGATGAGTGCAATGATTTCAAGTCTAAGAATCACAATAACCACCTTCACTATGAGAGATGACTATGACCAAAAAACCATGTGTCACTCTCAAGGTTGGCCTGTCTAATATAATGTTCTCTAACATGTATCTATGTGCTTGGTTTGATATTACCATATCATGACTAATGAGATATAGTCATCAACCAACTCATAATGTGATCTTATGTGTTATTGCTGTCTATCAACCTTCCACAATAACAACCAATCATGGACATAACAAGAAGGTAAATGTGTACTCTTAACATCTGTATGATCTTATCTCTTCCAAGTTACGTACTTGAAGACTTACATCATTGAGTAACATTATTCTCTAGACATTCACTCAGTATCCTCATTATCTCATAACTGAGTGAAACATATGAATTGGAAGCTTGCCTTTATATACGTTATTATTATTAATCAAATCCTTTTAGGTAATTATGCCATGTCAATCATCATATGATTGGCTCTAAAGGCATACCTTACCAACACTTTGATCCATTGTATCGAAGTTGGCTTGATTTGAAAATTAGATAGCAACCGACCAAGCATGGTGACTTCCATCTATAATTTCATATGTCATAGTGACACGAACATGTCCCTTCTTTTGCAAGATAAAGAGTACAACTGTGTTGATCCCAACAAAGATGATGATGTGGTGGTCTCATATTCAGCACATCTACCACCAAATTTTCCTTCTCCAAGTGATACTTTATCATGCAATTGTAAACCTTTATTAGCTTGAGCCATCTCCTCTGTATCATGTTTAATTTCTATTTGGATAAACAATACTAAAGGTTCTTGATTTGCAAAGATTTTGTACTTTTAGCCATAGAGATAATGCCTCCAATTATTTATCAATGAGACCACTACTACTAACTACAAATCAAGCATAACATAGTTCTCCTCATTCTTCTAGAGTTATTTAGAAGAAAAAGAAATCATGTGCTTGTCTTGCATCAAAACACATCTGAGACCCTCTTTTGAAGTGTCATGGAATATGATATAACCCTTTCTAAGATCTAGAAATACCAATATAGGTGCAAAAGTCTCCATTGACATTTCTCAGTCCAAAGAAAGGTTGCATCCTTCTTGGTTATCTTGGCCAAAAGTAGGATTGTAGCACTATAGTCCTTGATAAATTTCCTATAATGACTAAATAAAATAAGTAAACTTCACACTTTGGTCATTGTCTTGGGTTGTTCCCACGTCATTACTAGATCCAGCTTCTCAAGATCTACACAAATCCCTCTATTGTATATATTATGACCTAGGAAAGAGCATTTTGTCAGCTAAAATTCACACTTACTTAACTTTACATGCAATTGGTGTTTCCTCAAAAAATCTAACATCACATGGAGATGTTTTTCATATTGTTCCTAGTCCTTGAAGTAAATTAGGATGCCATATATGAAGAACACCACAAAATGATCTAGATACAATGTAAACACCACATTCATCAGGTTCATGAAAGTTGTGGGTGAATTGACTATCCTAAATGACATAACCAAGAACTCATAGTGACCATACCTAGTTCTGAAGGTTGTATTAGGTATGTCCTCCATCTTAATACTCAATTGGTGACATCCTAAACTCAGATCTATCTTTGAAAACAATATAGCACCCTTAAGTTGATCAAACAAATCACGGATCCTTGGAAACCGGTACTACATCAATATTGTAACCTTGTTAAACTTTTAGTAGTCTATACATAACCTCATGGAACCATCCTTCTTTTTGAAAAATGAGACTAGAGAAATCCATGGGAGGTGCTTAGTTGTACGAAACCCTTATCTAACTACCCATGAAGTTGTTTTTTTAACTCTTTCATCTCTTCTGGTGCCATTCTAGATGGTGCCTACACTATGGAATGTGTGCCAGGAATAAGATTTATCTCAAAGTTGATCTCTCAAGGGGGTGGAACACCAAGAAACTCATATGGGAAGGCATATTCAAACACTCACACACACCATGATACTTTATGGGTACCGTGACTAACCATGTTAGTATCAATTTCATGTGCTAAGAAAGACTAACGCCTCTGTATCATCACCTTCTTAGGTATGGAATCAGATGTGATACACATAAGAATAATATATGGTCTCCTTAGAAATCTCAATAGACATCTCCCTCTGAAAACTCCACAATCTTGGATTTATAATCTAACACTACCTTATACTATTCTAGTGTATCCACCCAAGGATCACATCAAATCTGTGCATCTCAAGCGACATAAGATCCACTTGAATACTACATTCAAGAAAACAAGAATAGGGGATGGACACACCTCTCACACTACTGTGCAACCAACTAGTGGGGCTTAACAAAAATGAGGTTTGGATCAAGAACTAGCAAGCAAGTTACAACATACAATAACCTCTCTAGCAATAAACAAGTTTGTCACACCCAATTCAAACATAAAATATATACATAGAATAAGAAAAGTTAGAATAAGAAAAGCTCCATCTAACCAATAATGACTTAAGGGATGATAACTCCCTCAGGTTGACTCATGGCATAGAAATGGGTCATCACTTGTGATCTTACTCATCATTGGTTTCTTCCTACAAATTTGGATGATCATGCATGTGAAGCTTGACCACATTCTTTACTACTTCGAAATTGTTGTTGGGAGGTCTCTTGGTTCAACAATAAGCATAACATCATCAAGTACCCATGTAGATGGTAGTAGAAATACTTCTCCTATAGGGGGTGGTCGAGTGTGCAGACTAGATGGCCCTGCCACCGATGCACACCCTGAACAATACACTCTAACTAGAAGAATTCCTTGATACCCTCACTTGGTGACCATAGTGACTATTGATGTACCCTCAACTCTAATGTATATGTACTACATAGGGACTACTAGAACAACTGCCTTGGAGGCTCAGAAAACCTTTGTCTTGTAGATCCTCTAGAAAACCATCTAGAAAATTTTATTGACATCCTTTAGGCATTGTGGTGACATAATGCAATTGTCTTGCTCTCAATCCTTCTCAATAACTCTACAAAAATGGAAGCTTCTTGCATGACTCCAAGTTGGATTTTGTCTTGGCTAACTTGACACTAAGCCCCTTCTCGAACTACTTAATCTTCTCCTATTTTTTTGGTGCCATGTGGGGGAAAACCTCAACAACTCCATAAACCGCACTTCATACTCATTTATGTGATCTTATCATCCAAATAGGATCGACAGAAGTGTATATTCTCAAACTCTATCCTAAACTCAGTCTAAGAGATGATCTCATTGGGCCTCTTCTCCTCCTCAATGGCTTACCAGTGGCTGACATTCTATTTCAACAAGTAGATAGTTTGCTTCACCTTATCCTTTTTTGGTATCTGAAAGCCTTCTCCAACTCTATCATCCATAAATCCATGTCTAGGATTTGTTGTAACCAAGTACTCCACAAATCTTACACGCTTCATCCTTCCACACATATTACTTGAGCCCACATACTAGATGTTTATGGAGTGGGCCTTGCTTGTAGGGGTCGACACCTTCTAAAAAATTTGGGCAAACATTGACATCATCTATCCAAACATATCCTTAAAGGCTGGATGCACAAACGTAGTCGGGTCCAACAATGTTTCCTCAAGTTATTCAGGATCCAATTTGAGTATCCCACTCTCAAGTACACACCGCCTCTCATCACCTTCTGAATAAAATCTCTCTACATTATCTTCAGGATGCCCTACATTATCTGCACTACCATAATTGATGATTATATATGGTGGACCTATAAGAACAAACACAATAATCTAATTCTATGTCCATGTAGACTCATCACACCTAGGATCTGATACCAAAAGCTTGTGATGTCTCAACACCACAAGGTTGATATTACTCAAAATGAATCCTGATTAAAACAACCAAATTTCATCATCAACATAAACCACATCATAAGAACATGTGTTCAAAGATTCCAACTCTAAAAAGAGAGGAAGTTATCTATTACAAAATTATTCATAGTACATATACATGGTCACAACTTTGTAAAGATTCTTCTCACATATACATATACATGCATGACTAGATACATAAACAAAAATCTTACAACTCATATCATGGTGGATCTAGAGGTTTTCACAAACATACAAATTATAGATTATACATACATCAAAAGTAGTATGGCTATATCAAAGAGTACATGGATGACACTAGGATAGTACCCCTACACATAAACTTTACTTAGTGCTAGGAGGAGTTCATGGAAACATCACCTACATCGGGGACTCTTATATGCAAACATAACCTACCTCAAAACTAATACCAACCCCATCCAAACTGATCTTCACCTCAATTGCTAGGGAATCCTTGCCCATTACCTACAAAATATAGAAAAATCACAAGGAAAGACCCTAAGCCCTAGAAATATGATATAATAGCTGAAATAAATATTACTTACTAGAAATAATGAAAACAAAGCAAAAAATATTTAGAGATTTGAATATGACTACACAATTACCACAAGAGCACATCCATGTTTTATCACCACATAAAACTAAATAGATATGCTACATGGATGGATTACACATTTTACCATGCACTTGGCATTTTGACTCACACCAATCAAACTACTAGCTAGATGCTACTAAGCCATCCTAGAAATTGATACAAGATCTACAAATATTTCGTTTCTACTAGATCTTTCTACATAGCCTTGTTGGCTTTTTAGATATGCCACACACTCATATTTCGATGATGCAAATATTTCCATAATTGTATTACTAACACGCATATTAACTATTTTAGATGATCAAGGAATTAAGTCAAGATCCAATTACAAAGACCTTGTAATTATATTTTTGGATACTAACAAATCAAGTTGTACTATGTATTTATATATTTGTTTGTACAACTTGATAGACATGATGTAAGGACAAGTGATGATCCTCCAACACCTACCAAAACCTTATCCTAGACTCACACGAAGACTTTAAGATTGATAGGTTTCATATGAGTCATGAATAGGACCTCACATAGAATTTGGTCGAAGAAAAGTTCGACCGAAATAGAGCCGTTAGACTGAGAAGATGGACCGACACATAGCCGTTAGTGAAATATGACCCCAAAACTTTATATGATCTACAATATTGTGGACCGATATTCAATCCGGTCGACATTTGTCGACCAAGAAATGTTATATAATCTCTTTTGATTAGCAATCAAATTAGCCATTGCAACCCAATTAATTTCGACCAAGAGGCTAATTGACCACTTAGAACACTCTAGAGACTACTCATAGGTACCCTAACCACTTTTAAACATTTCTTATATATAGGAGTGGTCTTAGGGCACCAAAACATGAACTTTGTGCCCAACTTTGAACATTACATTTGCAACAACATTTGATACATACTGGAGCATGCTTGCCATCTTTCTCAAAGAGATTAGGTCTAGTACTTCATGTTTCTATCATTATAATCCTAAGCCCTTCGTTCATCTATATTATCATCACCACCAAATACTACTTTGCATAAACCATTTTGGAGTGGATCATCATCACTTGTACATAAGAGAAGAATTGTATATCTTGTGACCTTATTTTGTTTCTTTATTTCTTCATTCTATTTCTTCTTTATTGTATTATTCTTGGGCTACTTCTTGGAGTGAAGGCTGTCCAGGAACCTATGAGAATAAGAAGTCTTCTCAACTTGGTTCTCTTCCATTGTCCGTTAAAGAAGAGGGATTTTTGTGGTGCTCTTCCATCGTCCGATAAAGAAGAGGGATTGTTGCGGTGCTCTTCCATGCTATGTGCTAAATAGAGTAACTGTTCACTCTCATTTAAAGAAAACTCCATATGAAATAATACATTCTAAGAAACCTAGAGTTGACTATTTTCATACCTTTGGATCTACATGCTATATTTTAAATACCAAAGATGATAGAGATAAGTTTGACTCAAAATCACACGAAGCATTCTTTTTGGGATATTCCACTTCTAGCAAAGCTTTTAGAGTATATAACACTATATCTAGAAAAGTTGAGGAATCTATTCATGTTTCTTTTCATGAAGAGTCCAAATCTGAAAATCTAGAAATCATAGATCTCACTAATCAATTCGAAAATTTAAATATACCAAATGATAGTGAGAAAGGTACTACAAATAATCACCAAGCTGAACCACAACCTACACCTAGGCTTATTAAAGATCATCCTCAAGAATTAATTATTGGAGATCCTAATGATAAAGTCAAAACTCGGTCTTCCTTTAAATATGTTGCAAACATGGCTTTTGTCTCTATCATTGAACCTAAAAAGATATCTGAAGCTCTTAAAGATGACTATTGGATAATAGCCATGCAAGAAGAATTGAATCAATTCACTAAAAATGATATATGGGATTTAGTTCCTAAACCACAAGATAAAACCATAATAGGAACTAAATGGGTTTTTAGGAACAAGCTAAATGAGGCAGGAGAAGTAATAAGGAATAAAGCTCGGTTAGTAGCACAAGGATATAATCAACAAGAAGGAATAGATTTTGATGAAACGTATGCACCGGTAGCTAGACTTGAAGCTATTAGAATGTTACTAGCTATTGCTGCACATAAAAACATCAAACTCTACCAAATGGATGTAAAAAGTGCATTTCTAAATGGCATCATTCAAGAAGAAGTATATGTTACCCAACCACCTGGTTTTGAAATACCGGAAAAAGGTGACTATGTTTATAAACTTAAGAAAGCACTTTATGGTTTAAAACAAGCACCTAGAAATTGGTATGAAAGGCTCAAGACATATCTTTTTGATAATGGTTTTTCTATTGGAAATTCAGATTCTACTTTATTTTTCAAAACATATACATCTGATTTCCTAGTTGTGCAAATATATGTTGATGACATTATTTTTGGAGCTTCTAATGATTCATTGTGCACACAATTTAGTGACATTATGCAAAAAGAATTTGAAATGAGCCTCATGGGTGAACTAACTTTCTTTCTTGGTTTTCAAATTAAGCAAACACCTGCCGAAATATTCATAAGCCAAGAAAAATATACTAAAGAACTCTTAAAACGTTTTGGGATGGATCAGTGCAAACATGCTACTACTCCTATGGCTACTTCTATTAAAATTGATAAGGATGAAAATGGGGAACCTATTGATGATTCTTTATATAGAGCCATGATTGGTAGTTTGCTTTACTTAACTGCTTCTAGACCGGACATTATGTTTCCCGTTGGTCTTTGTGCTCGATTTCAATCACAACCTATGCACTCTCATTTTCTAGAAGTTAAACGAATTCTTCGTTATCTAGCCGGCACTACTTGTTTTGGTTTATGGTATCTAAAAGGACAATCCTTGGATTTTAAAGCTTATACTGATGCGGATTATGCTGGTTGTCGCCTTGATCGCAAGAGTACTAGTGGTGGTTGTTTCTTGTTAGGGAGAGCTTTAGTATCTTGGTTTAGCAAGAAACAAAATACGGTTGCCCTATCTACAACTGAAGCTGAATATATGGCAGCTGGGTCTTGTTGTGCTCAAGTGCTTTATATGCAACAAGTATTAAACGATTATGGTTTTACTCTTTCATCTACGCCTATTTTTTTGTGACAACACGAGCGCTATAAACTTAGCACACAATCCTATTTTACACAGCCGAGCTAAACATATTGAAATCCGTCATCACTTTTTAAGGGATCATATCTCCAAGAATCATGTTTCACTTCATCATGTTGATACGAAAGATCAATTGGCTGATATTTTTACAAAACCGCTTCCACTAGATCAATTTAACAAAATTAGGAAGCAACTACTTATCACTCCTTTGGAAGATGTTTTCTTTGATATTTGTGCTACTTAAACAAAAACTCTTACTTGCATCATGATATTTTGGCTTTTAAATGGACATCTTTTTCATTAGATTTGATGGGACATCTAATTAAGGGGGAGTTTTTATTTCTAAACGGATATCTTTTTGAAATGACAAATGGGGAGAAATACATATAAAACTAAAACTTAGAAACACTCAATCAATGAGTTTTATAAATAAACTCTTGGCTTTACATTGAAAGTTGCTATATTCCCTAGTGAATTGGATTTCATGTTCCAAAATTCAAGGGGAATAATAAGCACACATTTTATAACCAAGAGGAAAAGCTACAAAAGGTAATCTAAAGGTATGAAACTCATATGGTTTATATTTTCTTTATTTATATTTTTGGAAATGTTTGTCATCTTCAAAAAGGGGGAGATTGTTGGCTAAATGGACATCTATAAATCCCTTTGTTTTGATTATGACAAACATTTCATTCTTATTGATCTAACGAGCTACTTGAGTGTGCAGGATTAAGGTGGATGACAAAGCAACTAGGGAAATCCATATGCTTACATGTTTATGTTTTCATGCAATGTAATCGCTTTGTAAAAACTTGTACAAATATATAATATACAAGTACTTAGATTGCATGTAAATCAAGCGTTAGATTCTCCCTAGCTAAACACCACATTTAGATAATTCATTCCCTTCAAATAGGATCACATTTGCACACTCATACATATAATTAGTGCCTAAATTGAAACATTGAAACAGGATCAATCTCGGTCGACAAACTCCTCGACCGAGACACTCTCGGTCGAAAATCTTCTCGACCGAGAAAGATCCAAAGTAGCCGTTAGACACAACTGACAAGGTAGTTGGCAGTTGGAGATAGACGTTGCAAATCACTTGTTCCAGAGAGCCTGTCAGTCGACAAAAGTTCGACCGAGTAGGTGTCTCGGTCGACCATTCCTCGACCGAGATGGTCTCTGACAGCAACTGCAGAATTAATTAATTAGCCGTTGTTAAAGCAACAAACTTGTACCTAACGGCTATTTAAGCACTTAGAAACCCCTAGAAGTTGTCTAGAACGTCCTTAAGCATACTTAGGCCATTCCTATAAATAGGACAAGCCATAGGACACTAAAACACACTTGCTACACTTGAGAAATCCTTGAGCATACTTTGAGCAATCTGTTTGTGAGAAATTTGAGCATTGTGACAATTGGCCATTTCATTCCTTAGCTCATAATTCATGTCCTATAGGCTATTATCTTCTACCCACTGCAATCACAAGTCCACACACTTGGTTAGGAGATCTATACGCTTGATCTAGGCAAATCAAGCCTTGGGCTACAAAGGATAAGTTGTAATTTCCTTTTTTCTTTCTTGTTCTCTATTACCGTTTGTACTCTCCTTGCTACTCCTAGGTTGGAGGCTACTGATTGGAGAGGGTGGAGTTCTTCTTGGTGAAGAAGGTGACTTTGAGCTACTTCAGAAGGCTGGTGCAACGGGAGGTTACTTCTAGAGAGGAAGGCTACTTCAAGGGGGAGCTTGGAGTTACTTCAAGAAGGCTACCTCAAAGTTGGTGCACCTACTTCAAGTGAAGGTTGTTCAAAGGGTGTAAAGGAAAGTATTGTATTTTGTATAAATCCTTGGGAAGGTAATAAAATAAATACTTTCAAAATCCCGGTTGGGTAAGCAACCGGGTAGTGGACTGACAACTTTAGTAGTTGCTAAAGTTGGAACCACTCTAAACACCTATCTCCTTCTTCTAATTTCAATTGTGGTTGTTTGAGTTCAATAAATTGTTAAAATTATTTAAAAACTCTATTCACCCCCCCTCTAGTGTTTTTCAATTGGTATCAGAGCGGGCTTCAAGGAACCCTAACAAGGTCTTGAAGAAATGGGTGATGGAGTGCTCAACAACCTCAACCTCGAAGGGACACTTGTTGCTAGGCCTCCAGCGTTCGATGGAACAAACTACCAATATTGGAAAAGAAGGATGCAGTTCTATTTCCAAGGCATCAATTGGGACTTATGGAGAATGGTGTCAACCCCATATGAGCTCCCTCAAACTCAATTTGCAGAATGGGATGCAAATACGGTAAAGCTAGCTCAAATGAATGCAAAAGCTGTAAGCATTTTATATTGTTCTATATCGGTAGGAGAATTTAATAGAATATCTAATTGTGACACAGCCTATGATATTTGGCATAGACTATCCATAACCTATGAAGGAACAGTCCAAGTTAAAAATTCCAAAAGTAGCATGTTTAAACAAAAGTTCGAACACTTTCATATGGATCCTGATGAATCTATTAGTGAAATGTTTGCAAAATTCTCTACTATTGTTAATGGTTTAAGTGCCCTAGGAAAACCTGTCCTTGAAGAAGATCAGGTATCAAAGATCCTTCGTTCACTTCCTCCAAAATATAAGCCAAAGGTGAAAGCCATTGAAGAAGCAAACGACCTCACTCGACTGAAAATGGAGCAACTTATTGGCAACTTAGAAGCTCATGAAGCAACCCTAGAAGAGGAAGAAAGAAGAGCACGTGAACTTCAGCAAGGAAAGAAGAAGGATGTGGCTCTAAAAGCTTCAAAAGTTGTCACACAAGAAAGTGAGGAGTCAAGTGAAGAAGAAGGAGAAGAAGCCTTGATAGTCAATGGTAAGAAATACAAAAGATTTAAATCTAACAAAATTTCTAGTTCTTCTTCTACCCCTTATAGGTGCTTTGAATGTGGGAAGAAAGGACATTTCAAAAATGAATGTCCTAAAGCAAAGAAAGGAAAGAAAAGCTCATACAAGAAGAAGAAAGAAAAAGCTTATAAAGCTGCATGGGACGAGTCAAGTGATAGTGAAAGCGGAGAAGAACCGGTGGATTGTCTAATGGCAAGAGAAGATGATGAAGATTCTCAAGAGGTAAGCCTACTTGATCTTCCTAAAGAAGAGTTAGTTACTAGTCTACTAGAAATTCATGATAAGTATGTTGATGTCAAGAAGAAACTAAAGAAGGTTATCAAATCAAATGATGAGCAAATTGCTAAATTAGATAATCTTTCTTCTGAAAAGAACAACATTGATCTTGAGAATTTGTCTCTAAAAACATCTTTAGATGATTGCACTAGAAAGATACTCACTTTAGAAACAAATGTTGATCTTCTTTCTAAAGAAAAGACTGAATTATTAGCTAAACTACAAGATTTTCAGACTCAACCTATTTTGTGTAACCATCTAGACTATGATAATGTTGTAAAAGAAAAAGATTCATTGCTATCTGATTTAGATCAAACAAGAAAAGATTTACACAAGAAGATTGTCGACCGAGAGTGTCTCGGTCGAGGAGTTTGTCGACCGAGATTGATCCTGTTTCAATGTTTCAATTTAGGCACTAATTATATGTATGAGTGTGCAAATGTGATCCTATTTGAAGGGAATGACTTATCTAAATGTGGTGTTTAGCTAGGGAGAATCTAACGCTTGATTTACATGCAATCTAAGTACTTGTATATTATATATTTGTACAAGTTTTTACAAAGCGATTACATTGCATGAAAACACAAACATGTAAGCATATGGATTTCCCTACTTGCTTTGTCATCCACCTTAATCCTGCACACTCAAGTAGCTCGTTAGATCAATAAGAATGAAATGTTTGTCATAATCAAAACAAAGGGATTTATAGATGTCCATTTAGCCAACACTCATGTCACCAAAAGCAACTCTAAAACCCAAGCTAGGGTTGAGGCTCTATATCGGGCAAAGCATAACCAGCACCAAGCCAACTATCTCAACACGGTGTGTCACCTAAGGGTACAACTCCAAACAAGGCTATCGGGCAGCACAACTCTAAGGTCATATCGTGCAAAGCACAACCCCACAAGATCATCTTCAACCTTAAGCACAAGGGCACAAAATCCTAATTGATTAAGAAGGTCGGCTCACCTCTCAACAACCAAGAGAGAGGGGTTTTGCACAACCTCTATCAAAAATCAGGCAACCACAAGGATCCACCTCAACATAGGTCATTATCTAACCAAAATCTCACCTCTCTAATCCATGGTGAGAGGAGGGTGTTTCTCAAGCAACTAGAATATAAGCCCACCTCTCAACCTAATCGAGAGAGGGGTATTGCCCACATTACTAGAGCTCAAACTCACTTCTCTAGACCAAGGAGATAAAAGAGTGTTGCTCAACAAGGAAACCCTAAACCATGGTTCAACCAACTAGGTGTAAAGGCACATAGACCATCAACAACATCAACAACATCATGCTCATTAAATCCATAAGATCATCAACATGTACTAGAGCAAGATACATAACATGCAATGGCCGATCATCAACATATATGAAACATGAAACATATAGAGAAGGTAGTATAGCTAGGGTTAAAAGTTATGTAACCTGCCTTAAGAAAACTCCTCAAGCTCCAAAGCTCCAAGATTTAAGCTCGTAGCTCCAAGAACACTACTTCGACCACCTCGAGAAAATGAATAAGAAGCATAACCACCATGGTTGAAGAGTAGGAAAGATGGAGAATAAGATGCTAAGGAGAGAGGGAAGATGCTTACCAAGGAAATAAGACCCACCTAGGGTTCAGCCACCAAGCTAAAGGAAGAAGAAGAGAGCTCCTTAAAAGAGATTGGCCACCAACCTTAGCTCTTCCAAGGGTATCGGCCACCAAGGTTGCAAGGGAGAGGTGTATCGTGCACACAAGGAAGAGAGGAGCAAAAAAGAGCTAAAAGGGTTCCTAAGGAAGAGAAAGGAAAGGCATATATAGATGAGGGGTCAAGGTTAAACCAAGGCAAGGTGTCACCTTACCAAGGGATACTTGTCCATACGTTTTACCACCTTACAAAACTCATACACATGCCATGCCACTACTCCCCCAAGGGTCGGCCACATGTCCAATCTAGGGTGACACAACCAAGGCAAGAAGGTCAACAAAGGTCAAAGGCTGACACACTACTCCTCCATATCCGACACACCCCCATGGGCGATACCCCATGGCCGACACAAAGAACCCTTGCCCGATACAGGGCTCAACCAAGCAAGGCAAGGCCCAAAAGAGCTCAACCAAGCCCAAGACAACTCAAGGTACGAGACCAAACCTTCCTCTCAACCCTGGAGGAAGCAAAGAGAGAGAAAGGCATCTCTCAAGGTAAAAAACTTGCTCTTCAACCTTAACTCATGTTATTTTGCAAGTAACACCTCCAGCTCTCAACTAAGCACAAGAAAACCTTAATCATCACTAAAGATGATTAGCAAGCAACCAAGCACAAGGTTTAGGAAAAACAAATAGGGTAAGCCCAAAACGAAGGTTAGGGTCCTTACATACTTCCTTGTGCTTGTAAAGCTCTCATTCCATTCTATCTTCCCTACCCCTTTCCTCAATGAAGAAAAGGTGAAGCAAGCTACTCCGAGTGAAGGTGGAGCTATTGTTGTTCTTTAACGTTGAGGAAGAGGTGAAGATTTTCTCCAGTTGAAGGAGAAGGCAAAGGCTGAAGATCCAAGAAGACTGGGTAATCCCTTGAAGGTTGAAGACTTTTGTAAGAGTAGGCAAGTCCTTGGAAGAAGGCGGAAGACTCTTGCAAATTGGGTCAGTCCTTGGTAAGGTTGAAGACTCTTTGTATTGTATAGGTAAGTCCTTTGGTGGTCTTGTGTTGTAACTCTTATTAGTGAATATATAGAGGAAAGCAATTACATAGTCCTAGAGGTTGACCTCTCTAGGTAGTAGACTGACTCTCTCCTAGTTTGGAGAATGGAATCACTCCAAAAGACCTTGTCAAATGCTTGTTTCATTTTCTCTCATCCTTGCTATGCTTGTTAGTTAGGACTTCAAATTTCACTTGAGCTATTAGTTTTGATTGATATAATTTGAAGGTCTAATCTATCTTGTGAGAATTTTTGAAGCTCTATTCACCCCCTCCCTCTAGATCCCTAGATCCAACAAGTGGTATCAGAGCCAAGGATCTTCTCCAACAATCTCCCACAAGACGAGAATATGGGCGACAACCTACTTGGTTCTCTCAACCTAAAGGGAGGCTTCTCAATGCGTCCTCCGGTCTTTGACAGCACCAACTTTATCTATTGGAAGAGGCGCATGAAATTCTACATTCAAGGGTTGAACTTTGACATGTGTAAGGTGATGGTCACACTATACAAGGAGCCAACCGGAGCTATTGCAACATGGAGTTAAAGAATCCCAACTCAATGCCAAATCCATAAGCATCCTCTATGCAGCCCTTACCCCAATGGAGTTCAACCGGATCTCATCTTGGGACACCGCCTATGAGATTTGGGACAAATTATGCATCACTTATGAGGGCACAAAGAAAGTTAAGGAGGCTAAGATCTACATGTGGAACAGTCTTTTAGAGAACTTCAAGATGGGCAAGAAAGAAGGGATTGTGGAGATGTATTCAAGACTCAATGTCATCATCAATGGGTTGGCTGCTTTGGGCAACACCTTGGATAGAGGTGTAATCAACTCTGAGATCTTGAGGACTCTACCAAAGAGATGGGAGTCAAAGGTGACATCCATTGAAGAAGTGAGGAGCCTTGGTGACATCCCATCCAAAGATCTCATTGGAAACCTCCAAGCTCATGAGCCAAGGCTTGACAAGCAAGAAGAAGAAGCCAAGCAAGAAGAGAAGGAAGCCAAGAAGATCAAAGATAATGCTTTCAAATCACAAGTGGAGGCGGTCATCCTTCAACAACAACTTTCTTACCGGAGTTCTCCTTCCTCCTCTAGTGAAGATGATGGCCCAAGTGAGCATGAATCCAACTACATCAAGGGAAAACACTTCAAGGGAATGCAAGCCTCCTCCTCTACTCCTATATGCTACAAGTGTGGATAAAAGGGACACTACAAGAGTGAATGTCCCAAGTCAAGAAAGTCACCCAACAAGGGCAGCTCAAAGAAGGAGGAAGAGTACAAGAAGGGTAGCAAGTACAATAGGAAGGACAAGAAGGAGAAAAGATACAAGAATGCAGCTCATGCAGCTTGGGAAGCTTCATCCTCAAGTAGCTCAAGCTCCTAAGAAAATGGAGAGTGCCACCTTGCACTCATGGCCTCTACTAGTAAAGAAATTGGTGAGGTAAGTGAGGTAATCTTGCACGAGTTATCTAAGGAAGCTATTATTGATATGCTTGTTTCTACCCGTTCTTCTTTTGCTCATGTAAAACTATAAGAAAATGGTTAGGAAAAATTATTGATGATTTGTATGCTAAACTTGAAATTCTTAAGCCTAATGAGAAAACTCATCTTGATATCATTGATAACTTGCAAGTACAATATCTTGATCTTGAGCTCCAATATAATGGAATTGAGGTAGATAATGATATTTATCTTAAGAATATTGAAACTCCTAAGGAAGATAACCAAAAGTGCCTAAAGGAGCTTGAAACTCTTAAAACTGAAAATGTTGAATTTAAGATTCTTTATGATGCTCATAGGGATGAGAGGGGTGTTTATCTTAAGGATATTTAAGTGCTTAAATCTGAAAATGCTAGGTTGCTTGGTCAAGTTAATGATTTTTATTCTAGACCTATCTTGCCTAGTAATGATATTGCTTCTATTTCTCTTGAGAAAGATTCCTATTTGACTAAAGCCCTCTTTCTTGAGGCCAACCTTGTTCATGCTAGAGGTGATATTTCTAGTTTGTATTTTACTATCATATCTCTTAATGATGATAATCATAGACTAAGGGCCTCTCTACAGAAATTCCTCAAAGGGAAAAAAAATTCCTAAATGAAATCCTTGACCATTGTACCAAACAAAGTGGTACTAGTGGTTTGGGATTTGTAGGGGGAGTACCAAAAGGCAAGAGAAAATCCAAAGGTAATAAAAATATCAAGTATACCTCTTTCTTCATTGGAGAGTCTTTCAAAACTAAGAATCCTATGGTTTGTTCTTATTGCAAGTGTGATGATCATTACTCTACTTATTGTCCTTATAAGCCTAAGGTGACCAACCCAAAGATGAAATGGGTCCCCAAGCTAACTTCAGATCCCAAAGTTTTAGTTGGGAACCGACACTCTCCTTTCTTACAGGAAAAAGGAAGATGGATTGTTGATAGTGGCTACACTAAGCATATGATAGGTGACATAAGACATTTCAACAACTTCACCAAAAAGAAGGGAGGTTCGATCATCTTTGGGGACAATAAGAAAGGTAAAGTAAAAGGTGAGGGTGATGTAGGTGAATCCTTGTGTATTAAGAATGTTCTTTTTGTGAATAGCCTACATCAAAATTTAATTAGTGTTAGTTAATTATGTGACAATGGTTACCTTGTATTATTTACTTCCTTTTAATGCTTGATTCTAGATTACCTCACCTACCAAGTTATATATAAAGGAACTAGAAGTGGTAATATTTATGTTATTGTTCTTGACTCTATTAAGCATGTTGTTGGTATATGTCTAGTAGTAAATTAGAATGATATTTCTCTTTGGCATCGTCAGCTTGGTCATGTAAATAAGCATCAGTTGAAGAAGTTGAGAAAAAAGGACTTGGTCAAGGGACTTCCCAAATTGGATTTTGAAAAGGATGAACAATGCCAACCTTGTACCAAGGAAAAAAACCAAGTCCTTCAAATCCAAAGGAGTCCTTAGTGCCAAGAGAGCGCTTGAACTTCTTCAGATTGATCTATTTGGACCAATGAGAACTCAATCGCTTCGTGGTTCCAAATATTGTCTTGTTATTGTAGATTATTTCTCTAGATATACTTTGACATTCTTTCTCATTTCCAAGAGTGATAAGCTTGATATTTTCTTGAGCTTTTGTAAACTACTTGAGAATGAAACTTCTTTCCGCATCATTTCCATCCGTAGTGATCATGGGGAAGAATTTGAAAATGATATTTTTGAACATTTTTATTAAGAATATGGTTATGCACATAACTTATCTTCACCTCGAACACCTGAAAAAAAATGGGGTTGTAGAGAGGAAGAATAGGTCACTACATGAGATGGCTAGGATCATAGAGTATGACACTCCAAAGAAGGTTTGGGCTGAAGTTGTCGGTACCTCATGTTTTGTGTAAAATCGGGATTTTACGCATCTTTCTTTAAAAAAAAACCTATGAGCTATGGCGTGGTAGGAAGCCTTCTATCGAGTATTTCCATATTTTCAGATGTCTTTATTTTTTTTTTGAATACGAAATATTCTCTCGACAAGTTTGATCCAAAATCTTACAAGGCTTTCTTTCTTGGCTATAGCACTACTAGCAAGGTTTATAGAGTATTTAATGTTGATCTTGCTAAAGTAGAAGAATCCATAAATGTTAAGTTTATTGAGACTAACCCCACTATGCCCAAAGATATTGTTCCAAATGATGATGTTGCAGGTGAAGTAGTTCCTATTCTAAAAGTATTCAACATCACCCAAAAGGGAAAAGAGGTGGTCGCTCAAGAAGAAGAGAAATATGAAGAGAAGAAGGATCCAACTCCCAAATTTGCAAAGAATCATCCAAAAGAGCTGATTTAGGTGATCCATTTAAAAGAGTGAAGACATGGTCTACATTCAACAAAGAACAATCCAAAAATACATTCATCTCACAACTCGAGCCAAAGAACGTCAAGGAAGCTCTTGGGGATGATGAGTGGATCCTAGCTATGTAAGAAGAGTTGGATCAATTTGAAAAGAACAAAGTATGGACCCTAGTGCCAAGACCAAGTGATAGAAAGATCATTAACACCAAGTGGGTCTACTGCAACAAGCATGATGAAAGTGGTAAAGTGGTAAGGAACAAACCAAGGTTAGTGGCTCAAGGCTACAATTAACAGGAAGGTATAGATTTTGATGAAAAATGTGCACTTGTAGCTAGACGTGAGTCCATTCGTATGTTACTTGCCTTTGCTAGATATAAAAACTTTCTTCTTTATCAAATGGATGTTAAAAGTGTGGTTTTGAATGGTACAATTGAGAAGGAAGTGTATGTTGCACAACCCCTGGGCTTTGAACATGGTAGTTTACCTAACCATGTTTATTTGTTGCAAAAAGATCTCTATGAACTCAAACAAGCACATACTGCTTGGTATGAGAAATTAAAGAACTTTGTGTTAGATCATGGGTATATCATGGGCAAAGTGGATTCTACCTTATTTCTAAAGAAAACTTCTAACAATTTTCTTATCATTCAAATATATGTTGATGATATTATTTTTTGCAGAACCAACCTTGATCTTTGCAAAGAATTTAGTGATCTTATGCAGAATGAATTTGAGATGTGTAACATACCAGATCTTAGACCCCACCCTGGAAGTTTGACCTTTTGGGTTTGACCAAACAAGGTTGAGGTTAGAATGATCCTAATAATCTAATGTATGAATAATGTAATTTAATATTTCATAAAATTCATTTGATGATAACAAGATGATAACAAACTTAATTGAATAAGTAATTATGATAATGGGCCATTAGTGGGCCAAGTGACATAACTCATATAAGATAGTCTTAAAAGTGAAATAAGTTAAAATCGTGTTCCTAGGGTCCCAATTACCTTGGGGGTCAAGTTTCACATTATTAACATAAATATAATTAATTTATTTCATTTTGGAAAGAGAAAATCTAAGTTTTTCCAAATTATCAAATAAAATAATTATTGACTCAAAAAGAGGAAAATAACATTAGATTCATGATCTAAATATGAAAATAAGCCTTTGGGCAAATTTGCATTTAATTTGGTCAATGTTAAATATTTTATTTTATTTACGAGAGAGAACATGTGTAAGACATGCATATCATTAATTAAAATAACAAACAACTTCAACAAATGAAACTAATGGTAAATTCATATCCAACACACTAAATAAGACTAGTGCGTGAAGTTTTGTAATTTATGTCTTTAATGAAGGAGGAAAAAGAAAATGAGGTATGAATTATTTAACCTATTAAAAGTTCTCAAAAGGAAAAACTAATTCCATATTCAGATTCTACAGGTCAAAATTAGTGAGGGTGTAAATTTTGGTTAATTTTGGAAATCATTTGAGCCCTCAAATGATGAGAGAGAAATTCATTTAATAATGCATATGTAACTATAGTCGAAATCAAATTGGGTAAGGAATTAATGTGCGAGAT
Source organism: Alisma plantago-aquatica (assembly GCA_963693085.1). Taxonomy (NCBI): domain Eukaryota; kingdom Viridiplantae; phylum Streptophyta; class Magnoliopsida; order Alismatales; family Alismataceae; genus Alisma; species Alisma plantago-aquatica. The sequence continues at coordinate 1,970,828,514 of OY856409.1, read as the reverse complement.
TTGGCTTTATTTGCACTCATCTCCAACCGTGGATCTTGGATCCAACGACTGTTGGTCATCTTCTACCTTGGTTCGGACAAGGAAACAAAAATGGATTTGCGTGATTTTCATTTGCCAATGTCTCCCTCGTTTCTCGACCAAATCACGAGTTCTTAGGCTCGTTGGATTCCTTGTGATATTTCACACAACATTATCCCAAGTTTTTTCTATTTTAATCAATTATCTAGGATTTTCCAAACCGGACGCAACTCCTTCTCTCACCCCACATACACGAACCCTAAACCACACCTCCTCTTCTATAAGTACATATACCCCGAGCATCGCCATAGCCTTTGCAACTCAACCCTTCTTCCAATCGTGAGTTTCGTCATCGTTTCGACCCCCGTTGAGAAGATGAAGCCTCTAGTCTTGTGGTACCTCTCTCACCCTCTACACATCATCTCCGACAAAATCAAAGGAACCATCATATTTGGAATCTTCCCCTCTTTCTTTTGCATATTTGTACGTCAAATTCTGTCAAGTATTGTGCAAACGCCCAATCTTTCCCCAAACAAGCTGCTACTTTCTCACAGCCATGGAATGGGCTAGGTTGAGGGAGACAACCCCGGGCAATTTTATAGCTTTACCCCCGGCTCATTCTTTCTTATTCTCTCTGCTTCGCTCAAGGATACAATAGACTTTTGGTTTTGTTTTGTTTTGTTTTGACCCAGCTTTTATTGAGCCACATGGCCAGCCACCTGGGGGTCGGCCACCTACTTGGCCTCCGCCCATTGGGCCAAGTGGCAGACCCGGCCCCACTTCTTTTTCTCTCACTCTCTCGGTTTGTGCAAAGTGCCTACGTGGCACCTCCTGATTGGTCCATATTCATTGTTTCATATCTTTTTAACCGTATGTCCAAAATTAAAAATAAAATATGTTCTGAACTCAGAAAAATGTGCTCTTTCTAATTAAAATAATTCCAAAGGTTGATTTCTAGTTTTGTCGAAGGTGATTTTCTAAAATATGAATTAATAAAGTAAAAATCACTAAAAAAGCATCTAAAAGTCTATATCTTCAAAATACATAATAGTATATGTTATTTTGATCAGAAAACCCTAAATAAGGCAATGCTGATATTTTAGGAGTCTAAATTGGAGTTTTGTGCAAAAATTCCAAAATTTGGGTTTCTTTTACATTAATGCATACGACAAACCCTAATACATGTGAATAATTGTAATTAGGTAAAGTTGATGTTGGAAACCTCTACATTGATGGTGAGTGTTTCTAGGATCTTGAAATAAGGTATGTTGTATCCCCTATTCCTCTATATTGAGCAATTCACCTATCTTTTCATTCTCTTGAATTGAGCCTACACAATATGTCTTATCTCTTGTTATCATGGTTCATGTGAACTATCTTGATTGTGATATTGGATATTCTTTTGGCTCCTACCTTGTGATATGGTACATGATGATCTTTTTTATGGTATATGCCCACTGTGATGTGGAGATTTATTGGTGGTTTCATATGTTATCCATTGTGTGATATGGAAAATCTTGTATCATGTTGACTATACTTTTCTACTTGCCTCTACATTTATCTGCTATGTGATTCAGTAGCCCTAGAGTAGTATAATTGCATTGGTTTTGTCTCATTATAATTTGTGGCAAAATTGTGATATTTTGGATGGTGGATGTGTGATTCCCCATGCCAGGGCAGGATGTGTGATTCCTGGACCATGTTATATATGTATGGATGGTGGATGTGTGATTTCCCATGCCACGGTAGGATGTGTGATTCTTGGCCCATGTCTCATCAGGTTCAAGATGTGTGATTCTTGGCCACCATTGTCTTTTATAATATTCTATTGTTATGCTTATCTCACATGTATGCAGGATGTTGGTCATGATATGTGCATGTGGCACTGCTTTGTTGTTTGAATTATGGCAAGTATCTTCTTTTATTGTGATGATGAATCTACTATTTTATGCCTGTGTGGGTAGTCCTTATC